>CAMTDV010000015.1:30821650-33221650 GCA_947069175.1 Scalesia atractyloides | reverse complement strand
AACTTAGTTAATTAATTTAATTCATAATTTTACGATATTTAGAAACACCCCCCTCGAAATATATGAACAATTAGTGTCATGTCATTGTTAGTTTAGATAGTTTAGTTAACGTAGTTACATAGAGTCATGTGGGTTCAATTTTCGGACTTACTTAGCTGTACTAGAGTTGATCGGTTCACTTGACGGTTAGTAGTTTAGTCGAGTTTAGAGAGTCTAGAGTATTACTTAGTGTCTAGATTAGGTTAATTTAGATTGTTTTAATTAAACTACTTTTAGTACATCAGATGGTCCGCATCCCCCGCCTCTCAGCAGATGGGAAACTCATCCCTGCGCTGATAAAAAATCGGGAAACTCCCATCCAACCCAAACAAGGGCTCATGCCATTCACTAATACCTTAGAAGGATGGGATATCACACCTTGAATCACACTCATCCAAGGAGTCATCTCCCAAGGAATGATCCATGCCCATCGAGAGGAGGAGTGAACTCCTCATTGTGACAACTCTGTACGACCCAGACTTTTCCTTATCCACCATACTTCCCATATTGTGGACAAGGGGGAAGTCCCAAAGGTTTCCTTCACTAACTTTACAGGTCGAATGACTCCACTAAATTTACTCCTTGTATAGCATGATTCAAATTCCCACTTAAGACGAAGATGACCGTCAACGTGAAGATGTATAATAGGACGAGAGATCCAGATGATCATCTGCAACTACTTTTCGGAGCCACCAAAGTGGAGCAATGGTAGATGTTGGTTTGGTGTCATATGTTTTTTTTTGCAAACCCTCTCATGCGGCGTAAGTCTAGTACGATGATCTGCCTCTGAACAGTATTGATGTTTCAAGGACCTGGGCAAGGTTTCTTGTTGAACTTCATGCAGCAGAGGAAGTGCACAAATGTGGCATCTGTGGCAAAACCAGGTAAACCCTAATCGATACACACGACTAACAAAACAACACTGATTGTGCCTCGGACGAATCTAAGGGCACGTTATAGTTAACATATAAATGTTAGTAATTAACACAGTGATATTACGACCTTAGAATATAGAAACATGGTAAACAGAAGAATTTCTGGTTCATAGCACATTAACGGTTTAAACATGATTAGGCATGCTTTAAATGATTCTGGGGGTACGGAATTACGTAAACATGTTGGACAATAATATAAGGATTTTATGGCTTTAACATGCAGCAAATGTCACACCTCAACCGATGGCGGAAACATCGGGGTAGTGGCACTAGGCGAACCAGATTGTCTCACGAGAAATTCCATAACACTATTTAAGCGACATTATTTAAACGTCAATAACCTATACTATCAACATATAATCCTTAAATAAGTTACAAAATACCAAGTAATCTCATAAAACAATTCAAGTTCGATCTCCCCTAGATTTTATTACAATGCGTTTCTAAAAGTAAGATCCTAAATCCAATTCAGCAAGAAGTCGTCAACCTGCCACATATGTTAAAATAAAACGTCAATACAATCAAGTAAAGGTGAGCATACAGGTTTGCGTACATAATAGATATAAAAGCATTTAGCATACACCGCATGACATACGTAAGAGTTGTGAACTATGTATCTACTAGATTCAAGTAAACCAACAAACCGCGAGTGCGAGGCACACGGACAAGTATCCACATCGTAAAGAGAGAATAAATGAGAAAATAAAATGCAAGCCTTAACAACCCCGGGCCTCCGGGTGGCGGGTCAACCTCTAGCAAGCTATCAGGTTAAGGGTGGCGTACTAGCAATCAATTAACACATACAATTCAGCAGATTTCACGTATAGTCATGTATTAGAGGGATTGCGAATAAGCATTTGAGTTGTATGATGTGTTTTGATATACGAACATATGTGACACCAAAAAGTGCGTTTAAGCGTATACTCACAGTCGGTGCGATTAAAGAGAGATACGGAATCTGAGGTGAGTTGAGGAGAGAGCCGGATCAGCCTGTAAGCGAACAGAAGTGCATCAGTCTTCCGAAATGCTGAAACGGTTAACGGTTGAAGGAAAAGTAGACAAGTTCGGGCGAAGTTGTACCAAATCTCCTGGATTTGGTACAAGTTCGGGCGAACTTGACTGTTTTGACTTACTGGAGGTACAAGTTCGGGCGAACTTGTCTGGTTTCCTGAGAAGCTGGACAAGTTCGGGCGAACTTGCCCTATTTGTTGAGGTTTGATACAAGTTCGGGCGAAATTGTCTAATTCTCTTGAGTATTGGACAAGTTTGGGCAAACATGTCTGACTTAATGAGGTTTCAGGCAAGTTTGGACGAACTTAGTCACCATTCTCGTGACAAGTTCGAGCAAACTTGAGGTTTTCCGAGTGAACTTGA
Organism: Scalesia atractyloides; assembly: GCA_947069175.1. NCBI lineage: Eukaryota > Viridiplantae > Streptophyta > Magnoliopsida > Asterales > Asteraceae > Scalesia > Scalesia atractyloides. Next base: position 33,219,302 of record CAMTDV010000015.1, on the reverse strand, counting down.
CTGTTCTGATCACTGATTCGTGCGTTTTCGCGTCATTTGCTGAGGAAATCGAGTGTCCATCCCTCCAACCTTAAGCTACTGAGCAAAACCTAGGCTGGAGAGGTCTTTTTGGAGCGAGTTTAGCCATTTTACAAAAACTCGGACTAATCCGGGCGAACTTGAAGGTTCGAACGGGTTAGTCCAGTTTATGCAAAGTGACGATTTCGTCCTTGTACTTCCGGATCTGAGATTTTGCTTGACAACGCCTCGTTCCACTTCAAAGTGAACGAAACATGCATCATTAGTCCGTATTTTGTGTGAAAATCGATGTTTAAAAGGGTTTTACTTAGATCTAAGTATGGATCTAAGTGAAAAACGGAAGTTTTGCATAAAAGATGATGATTTTCGTAAACAGAGGGGTTTTGATGAAATCGAAGGTAAAACCTTGTGCAAAATTGTTGTTAAGCGTTGTTGTAGCTTGAAAACGGGTTGATTCTTACTTAGAAAACGAAAGTATTCGATCGAGAGAGCTCTGAGCGAACTTGGTCAGCAAGGGAGCATGAATGACGAGTTGGGTATTTATAGGAGGAGAGGAGAAGTGGGCTGAATACACCAAGTTTGGGCGAACTTGTACCAAGTTCGGGCGAACCTGTTACAAGTTCAAGCGAACTTGATGGATTTCATAGGTTTGGAAGCCAGTTCGGGCGAGCTTGGCTTATATGCTGAGTTTTGATAGCCTGAGCAAGTTAGGGCGAACTTGGTGTTACCAAGTTCGGCCGAACTTGACCTAAATGCTAAGTTTCGTTTGTTATTTTCGCGTTAGGTGTTCGTTTGGCGATTCGGTTCGTATTAGATAGTTATATTAAGCGTTTTAGCGAAGCGTAAGCGTTATAAATGATAAGATAATGCGATTTTACGATTCATGCATGTGAGTGCGTTGCGATTGCGATTATAACCATAAATCATAAAACACACATACACATAAGTAACATAAAGTAACATAATCAGTTGCGTTGCGATTGCGATGAGAAAAGCGATGTCGAAGGCACAACTGTTTTTTAAATAATAACACACTCGGCTTATAAAGTAACTTAGTTACTTGTATTTGCGTTGAATTAGCGTTTAATAAGCGATTAGACGCGCTATAGTTGTGTCAAAATATAATTACCTTAATATAAACTTTTCCATAATCAAATCTCGGAGTACAACGATAGATACAAACGAAATACATGGAAATCAAATTAACAAAGAGATGTGGATGTTTAGCTTTCATATCACTTTCCAATTCCCAAGTGAACTCGGCACCGCATTTGCCATCCCATCAGACTTTCACAATAGGAATGCGAGAGCGTCGAAGTTTCTTGGTCTTTCGGTCCATGATTTCTACTGGCTTTTCCACGAAGTGAAGGGTCTCGTTGATTTGCAAACCCTCGAGAGGTACATGGAGATTCTCCTCAGCTAGGCATTTTTTGAGGTTGGAGACTCGGAAAGTCGGATGGATGTTGTTAAGTTATGCCGGTAGTTCGAGTCGATAGGCCACTTTGCCAATTCTTTCCAGAATCTTAAAGGGACCCACGTATCGTGGCGCTAGCTTTCCTTTCTTTCCAAAGCGGATCACTCCTTTCCAAGGTGCAACCTTTAAGAGAATGTGATCTCCCACTTCGAACTGTAGGGGCTTACAGCGTTTATCGGCATAACTCTTTTGATGACTCCAAGCTTTCAAGAGATTATCTCTGATTTGGAGGATCTTGTCTGTCGTTTCTTGAATTAACTCAGGACCGGTGATTTGTGTTTCTCTGATCTCGTGCCATGCAATAGGCGATCGACAGTTTCTTCCATACAGTGCCTCAAAATGAGCCATTTGAATACTAGCATGATAACTATTATTGTACGAGAATTCTATTAAAGGTAACTGCGTATCCCAATTACCACCGAAATCTATGATACACGCACGAAGCATGTCTTCGAGGGTGCGGATCGTGCGCTCAGTCTGACCATCGGTTTGAGGGTGAAAAGCGGTACTGAGATTAAGCGTAGTACCGAGAGCGGATTGAAAAGTCTCCCAGAGACGTGAGGTAAAGCGGCCATCGCGGTTAGAGATGATGTCACGAGGCATCCCGTGTCGACATATGACTTCGTCAGTATAGATTCGTGCTAATCGTTCTACCTTAAAGTCTTCTCGTATGGCAATAAAGTGAGCGGATTTAGTAAGACGATCAACGATAACCCAAATGCTATCGTGACCACCAGAGGAGGTGCGAGGGAGTTTCGAACGAAGTCCATGACTATGCTCTCCCACTTCCGCATCGGAATTTCGGGTTGTTCGAGCAAACCAGAGGGCCTTTGATGTTTGGCTTTAACTTTTGAACAAGTTAAACACTTTGAGACATATACGGCGATATCCTTTTTCATGCCTGGCCACCAATACTTAGGACGAAGGTCCTGGTACATTTTGTCGGCTCCGGGATGAATGGAGTATCGAGATTTATGAGCTTCGTTCATTAGCAATTCTCGAAGATTATCATGGCTAGGAATCTAAATACGATCGAGATAATAATAAATGCCATTTGGTTTAACAACGAGCTGAGATTCGGCACCACATTTCATTTCTTCTTGTAGGGTATTCTCGTTCAAACAGGCAAACTGGGTGGAGTGAATCAAAATTTCAAGATTATTCAAAGCTTGCGAGTCACGGACACTATACACATAGCTTCGTCGGCTGAGGGCATTGGCTACGACGTTTTCTTTGCCGGGATGGTAACGTATCTCACAATCGTAGTCGTTGAGAAGTTCAACCCATCTGCGTTGGCGCATGTTCAGTTCCTTCTGATTAAAGGTATGTTGTAAGCTCTTATGGTTGGTACCGTAAGGTAGTGTGGCCATATCTTCAATGCAAAAACAACTGCACCGAGTTCGAGATCATGAGTTGTGTAATTCTTCTCGTGGATCTTGAGATTCGAGATGCATACGCAATAACCTTGTCTCGTTGCATAAGAACACAGCCAAGACCAAGATTAGAGGCATCACAATAAATAACAAAATCGTCGTTTCCGTTGAGTAGAGCAAGTACAGGAGCGTTGTATAGCATACGCTTGAGGGTTTGAAAGGCTTCCTCTTGTTTGGAATCCCAAACAAAAGGCTTGTCCTTATGAGTTAAAGCGGTAAGCGGAATGATGATTTTAGAAAAGTCGGCGATGAATCGATGGTAGTAACCCACCAATCCAAGAAAAGAATGGATTTCAGATGCATTCTTCGGTGTAATCCAAAGCTTTGATCTTTGCAGGGTCGACATGAATTCCTTTGCTGTTACCGATATGCCCGAGGAATTGGACTTCCTCGAGCCAGAATTCACACTTAGAGAACTGGCATAAAGGAGATTTCCTTGGAGAAGTTCAAGGGCTAAACGGAGATGGCGCGCGTGTTTGTCTCTCGACTTCGAGTAGATAAGGATGTCATCGATAAACACAATGGCGAAACGATCTAAGAAAGCTTTACACACACGGTTCATCAAATCCATGAAGACCGCGGGTGCATTTGTAAGACCAAAAGGCATGACCACGAATTCGAAATGGCCATAACGAGTTCGAAAGGCGGTTTTCGGAATATCTTCCTCTAGTACGCGTAACTGATGATAACGGGAGCATAGATCGATCTTAGAAAAAAAGTAGCACCTTGAAGCTGATCAAACAAATCATCAATCCGAGGGAGGGGTAACAGTTCTTTATCGTGAGTTTGTTAAGTTCACGATAATCGATGCACATTCGGAACGTCCCATCTTTCTTTTTTACAAATAAAACGGGTGCGCCCCATGGTGAAGTGCTCGGGCGTATAAAACCTTTATCAAGAAGCTCTTAAAGTTGGCTAGATAGCTCGTGCATTTCAAATGGTGCAAGGCGATAGGGGGCTTTAGCAACAGGAGTAGCACCGGGAATTAAATCGATACGAAATTCAACATCACGAGTAGGGGGTAAACCAGGTAAATCGTCGGGAAAAACTTCAGGAAATTCACAAACAACGGGTACGTCTTTATAGGTTTTCTTTTCTTTCTCCGGGTTCACGATGTGGGCTAGGAATGCAACGCATTGCTTTCGCAAGCACTTGCTCGCTTGGGTACATGACATAAGCATCAACTTCTTTGAGAGAGCCTCGCCATAGACATGTCGTTGATCACCGTTTGGGAGAGGAAAACGAATCATTTTATCGAAACAAACGACTTCAACATGATTTTCACGAAGAAAATCCATACCTACTATGATATCGAAGCTACCTAATTGCATAGGTATGAGATGGATCGGGAAGATGTGGTTGTTGAGATCGAGAGTACAACCACGTAGGACGGAATCAACGGTAATGGTTCTTCCGGTGGCGACTTAAACATCGAAAGTCTTTGGGAGTTTAGCGCGTTTACATTTTAAAAGCTTTTCGATTTCTAACGATACAAAACAGTTATCGGCACCAGTATCAAATAAACATGAAGCATAAATACCATTAACAAGGAACGTACCATTGATAACATTGTTGTCGTTCTGAGCCTGGCGATGATTGAGATTGAAGGCTCTTCCACGCGCAACCTGTGGTTGTTGCTGCTGCGGTTGCGGTGGTGGCTGCTGCTAAGGCTGAGGCTGAGGCTGCTGTTCTTGCTTCACGGCTTTATTAGGGCAGACATTGCTGAAGTGGTTTGGATCACCACAAGTGTAGCAAGCACGTGCTTTTGGGACTGGTGCTTGCTGCTGGTTGGTTTCAGGAGCACAAGGTGGAGCTGGTAGTGCTGCTGGAACTTGAGGAGCTGACTTACGAGGACCGGTACGACAACTGACAGTAAAGTGGCCGTAGATGTTACAGTTGGTGCAGAAACGACAATTGCCCCCAACTGGGTGATGATAAGTGTACTTCGAGCACAGTGGATGGGGGCCAATGTACGCACGCTTTGTAGGAGGTGCTTTTGGTGTAGCAGACTGAAGCGGCTGAGGGTTCGGTGGTGCAACAAGTGCATAGTTCTTGCTCGGGTTCCCTCTTTTTCGACCTCGGCGGCTTGACTTGGATTCTTGAGACGGCTGCGGTGATAGCTTGATTCGCGACCTTGATGTGGCTTTTGAAGTAACCTGCCTGGACACGCTTGTCATTGATTTCTGTGGCAAGCTGATAAGTTTCCTCGATGGTAGTAGGGCGAGCTGCTTGGACAAAATCTGCAACGCAGTCAGGTAAAGCACAGAGGTATTTCTTGATTGCCTTCTCAGTAGTGTCCACCTGACTGGGATAGATAATACTCAACTGCTTGAAACGGGCTGTGAGACCAGCGTTGTTGGGGCCATCTTGCTTGATATCCCAAAATTCGTTCTCCAGTTTCTGAAATTCATGGAGAGGACAGAATTCTTTCACCATGATTTCCTTGAGTTCCTCCCAAGTGATCCCGTAAGCTTCGTCGTTCCCGCGCTTGTTGCGCTCCGCGGTCCACCAATCAAGTGCCCTCGATTGGAACACGTCGGTAGCGTTGATGGTGTGTAGAGCTTCGGGGCATCCGCTTTGGTGGAACGTGACTTCGATGGAATCGAACCAATGGAACATAGCACTTGGTCCTTCCGTGCCGGAGAAAGTAAGAGGTCCGCACGCTTTGAATTGCTTGAAACTGAACGAAGTCTTTGGCGTGTTGGTTTTGGAATCGACGGACGAATTGCTGCTGATAGCATGGATTTCGCTGACAATATGGGGGATCACCTTAGCCATTTGCTTGGCCACGAGCGAGGTGATACGCTTGTCAGCGTTGTTGCACTGGATATTCCTCCTAGTGTGAGATCCCATGGAAGACATCTACATGAACGATTTGATTTAATGAGATTCGATTATAGTAGGTTTATGTTCAAAAGTTTACTTATTATTATTATTATTCAAGTAAGGCACAAAATCACATAAACACGTAGGCAACTAAACATGTAGGCACATAAGCACATAGCACATAAGCACGTAGTCACATAATTCATGTAAGCATATACTTTGCACGTATTCACCTTCTTATAAGTAAAGCGTAGCGCGTTCGAGATGCGAGATATAAGCGTAATAAGTGAGTAAGCTGCGTATGAGGGCATTCGTGTAGGAGAGTTGAGCGTTTTAGTTTGATTGGTGTTTAATTAGCGTTTTAGATTACGAGGGTTTTGCGAGTTGTGCATATATCGATGGAGCGTAAAAGCGATAAATCAAGAAATCGGTAAAGCGAGGAGTCGAATAAGCGTAAAATTCACAAAATTCAAACTCGTAAATAATAATAAAACTTGATGATGCGTAAAAATCGGCGATTATAGGCTTAAATCAATTTTGGAGTGTCCTGGGTTTTGAGACAGCGACTACCCAAAGTGATTCAAAAATTCTCTGAGTTCGGGCACATGATTTAGCCTAATAGACAATTGCTCTCGCCGTACAACGGTTAACGACATTTATCCTTCCAGTTACGTCGTGTTCCGAGTCATTGAAATAATCGAGACTTTGGTGAGATTGAAAATCGAAGAGTGGAACTAGTTATTAAGATGCGGGTTTCACCACTAACTTAAACTTCATTCCTAGTTGTGGTTATGCTCACCGATCAAATCGGGAGTTCCACTAAATAGAAATGAAGACTTTCGTCGAGGTTTGGATATCACACCTAACTCAACAAAGGTATCTCGTGCGATAGGGGATGTGCGGAGTGAATGATCTTATCGAGAGTTCTTGATTTTCACCCCTAATCTCGACTTGATCACTCGTTTTGTGTGATACGAGCGTTCTTCATGTGTATTGTGGTAGCTTTAGGAAAAGCATACGTAGTTTAAAAGTCCATTTCGAGGGTTTAGGATCAAGTTCGGGCAAAGTTGTTCAACTTCGGGCGAACTTGACTCCTCGAGCGAACTTGTTTATGTGTTGAGAGGGAACTAGCTAACTTCGGGCGAACTTGATCAATTTCGAGCGAACTTGGCCTACTTCGAGTAAAGTTTTCAGTTCGTATGAGTTTTCAGGCATTTAATCTATGCGTAACGGTCTGATTTGGTATCATAACTATAGACTAGGTCAAACATGGCAATTCTACCTAATTTTCCATATAGTTATGGCTCTGATACCAATCTGTAACACTCCAACCGATGGCTGAAACATCGGGGTAGTGGCACTAGGCGAACCAGATTGTCTCACGAGAAATTCCATAACACTATTTAAGCGACAATATTTAAATGTCAATATCCCATATAATCAACATATAATACTTAAATAAGTTACAAAATACCAAGTAATCTCATAAAACAATTCAAGTTCGATCTCCCCTAGATTTTATTAAAATGCGTTTCTAAAAGTAAGATCCTAAATCCAATTCAGCAAGAAGTCGTCAACCTGTCACATATGTTAAAATAAAACTTCAATACAATCAAGTAAAAGTGAGCATACAGGTTTGCGTAATAGATATAAAAGCGTTTAGCATACACCGCATGACATACGTAAGAGTTTTGAACTATGTATCTACTAGATTCAAGTAAACCAACAAACCGCGAGTGCGAGGCACGTGAACAAGTATCCACGTCCTAAAGAGAAAATAAATGAGAAAATAAAATGCGAGCCTTAAAAACCCCGGGCCTCCGGGTGGCGGGTCAACCTCTAGCAAGCTATCATGTTAAGGGTGGCGTACTAGCAATCAAGTAACACATACAATTCAACAGATTTCACGTATAGTCATGTATTAGCGGGATTGCGAATAAGCATTTGAGTTGTGTGATGTGTTTTGATATACGAACATAGGTGACACCCAAAAGTGCGTTTAAGCGTAAAAGGGTTCAGGTATACTCCCAGTCGGTGCGATTAAAGAGAGATACGGAATCTGAGGTGAGTTGAGGAGAGCGCCGGATCAGCCTGTAAGCGAACAGAAGTGCATCAGTCTTCCGAAATGCTGAAACGGTTAACGGTTGAAGGAACAGTAGACAAGTTCGGCGAAGTTGTACCAATTCTACTGGATTTGGTACAAGTTCGGGCGAACTTGATTGTTTTGACTTACTGGAGGTACAAGTTCGGGCGAACTTGTCTGGTTTCCTGAGAAGCTGGACAAGTTCGAGCGAACTTGCCCTATTTGTTGAGGTTTGATACAAGTTCGGGGGAAATTGTCTAATTCTCTTAAGAATTGGACAAGTTCGGGCAAACATGTCTGACTTAATGAGGTTTCAGGCAAGTTCGGACGAACTCAGTCACCATTCTCGTGACAAGTTCGAGCAAACTTGAGGTTTTTCGAGCGAACTTGACTGTTCTGGTCACCAATTCGTGTGTTTTCGCGTCGTTTGCTGAGTAAATCGAGTGTCCATCCCTCCAACCTTAAGCTACTGAGCAAACCTAGGCTGGAGAGGTCTTTTTGGAGCGAGTTTAGCCATTTTACAAAAAATCAGATTAATCCGGGCGAACTTGAAGGTTCGAACAGGTTAGTCCAGTTTGTGCAAAGTGACGATTTCGTCCTTGTGCTTCCGTATCTGAGATTTTGCTTGATAACGCCTCGTTCCACTTCAAAGTGAACGAAACATGCGTCACTAGTCCGTATTTTGTGTGAAATCGATGTTTAAAAGGGTTTTACTTAGATCTAAGTATGGATCTAAGTGAAAAACGAAAGTTTTGCATAAAAAGATGAATATTTTCGTAAACAGAGGGGTTTTGATGAAATCGAAGGTAAAACCTTGTGCAAAATCGTTGTTAAGCGTTGTTGTAGCTTGAAAACGGGTTGATTCTTACTTAGAAAACAAAAGTATTCGATCGAGAGAGCTTTGAGCGAACTTGGTCAGCAAGGGGAGCATGTATGAGGAGCTGGGTATTTATAGGAGGAGAGGAGAAGTGGGCTGAATACACCAAGTTTGGGCGAACTTGTACCAAGTTCGGGCGAACTTGTACTAAGTTCGGGCGAACTTGATGGATTTCATAGGTTTGGAAGCCAGTTCGGGCGAACTTGGCTTATAAGCTGAGTTTTGATAGCCTGAGCAAGTTCGGCCGAACCTGACCTAAATGCTAAGTTTCGTTTGTTATTTTCGCGTTAGGTGTTCGTTTGGCGATTCGGTTCGTATTAGATAGTTATATTAAGCGTTTCAGCGAAGCGTTAAGCGTTATAAATGATAAGATAATGCGATTTGGCGATTCGTGCGTGTGAGTGCGTTGCGATTGCGATTATAACCATAAATCATAAATCATAAAACACACATACACATAAGTAACATAAAGTAACATAATCAGTTGCGTTGCGATTGCGATGAGATAAGGGATGTCGAAGGCACAAGTGTTTATTAAATCATAACACACTCGGCTTATAAAGTAACTTAGTTACTTGTATTTGCGTTGAATTAGCGTTTAATAAGCGATTAGACGCGATATAGTTGCGTCAAAATATAATTACCTTAACATAAACTTTTCCATAATCAAATCTCGGAGTACACCTCAACCGATAGCGGAAACATCGGGGTAGTGGCACTAGGCGAACCAGATTGTCTCATGAGAAATTCCATAACACTATTTAAGCGACAATATTTAAACGTCAATATCCGATACTATCAACATATAATCCTTAAATAAGTTACAAAATACCAAGTAATCTCATAAAACAATTCAAGTTCGATCTCCCCTAGATTTTATTAAAATGCGTTTCTATAAGTAAGATCCTAAATCCAATTTAGCAAGAAGTCGTCAACCTGCCACATATGTTAAAATAAAATGTCAATACAATCAAGTAAATGTGAGCATACAGGTTTGCGTACATAATAGATATAAAAGCATTTAGCATACACCGCATGACATACGTAAGAGTTGTGAACTATGTATCTACTATATTCAAGTAAACCAACAAACCGCGAGTGCGAGGCATGCGGACAAGTGTCCACGTCTTAAAGAGAAAATAAATGAGAAAATAAAATGCGAGCCTTAACAACCCCGGGCCTCCGGGTGGCGGGTCAACCTCTAGCAAGCTATCATGTTAAGGGTGGCGTACTAGCAATCAAGTAACACATACAATTCAGCAGATTTCACGTATAGTCATGTATTAGCGGGATTGTGAATAAGCATTTGAGTTGTATGATGTGTTTTGATATACGAACATATGTGACACCAAAAAGTGCGTTTAAGCGTAAAAGGGTTCAAGTATACTCACAGTCGGTGCGATTAAAGAGAGATACGGAATCTGAGGTGAGTTGAGGAGAGCGCCGGATCAGCCTGTAAGCGAACAGAAGTGCATCAGTCTCCGAAATGCTGAAACGGTTAACGGTTGAAGGAAAAGTAGACAAGTTCGGGCGAAGTTGTACCAAATCTCCTGCATTTGGTACAAGTTCGGGCGAACTTGACTGTTTTGACTTACTGGAGGTACAAGTTCGGGCGAACTTGTCTGGTTTCCTGAGAAGCTGGACAAGTTCGGGCGAACTTGCCCTATTTGTTGAGGTTTGATACAAGTTCGGGCGAAATTGTCTAATTCTCTTGAGAATTGGACAAGTTTGGCAAACATGTCTGACTTAATGAGGTTTCAGGCAAGTTCGGACGAACTTAGCCACCATTCTCGTGACAAGTTCGAGCAAACTTGAGGTTTTCCGAGCGAACTTGACTGTTCTGGTCACCAATTCGTGCGTTTTCGCGTCGTTTGCTGAGGAAATCGAGTGTCCATCCCTCCAACCTTAAGCTACTGAGCAAAACCTAGGCTGGAGAGGTCTTTTTGGAGCGAGTTTAGCCATTTTACAAAAACTCAGACTAATCCGGGCGAACTTGAAGGTTCGAATGGGTTAGTCCAGTTTGTGCAAAGTGACGATTTCATCCTTGTGCTTCTGGATCTGAGATTTTGCTTGACAACGCCTCGTTCCACTTCAAAGTGAATGAAACATGCGTCATTAGTCCGTATTTTGTGTGAAACTCGATGTTTAAAAGGGTTTTACTTAGATCTAAGTATGGATCTAAGTGAAAAACGGAAGTTTCGCATAAAAAGATGAAGATTTTCGTAAACAGTGGGGTTTTGATGAAATCGAAGGTAAAACCTAGTGCAAAATCATTGTAAAGCATTGTTGTAACTTGAAAACTGGTTGATTCTTACTTAGAAAACGAAAGTATTCGATCGGGAGAGCTCTGAGCGAACTTGGTCAGCAAGGGTAGCATGAATGAGGAGCTGGGTATTTATAGGAGGAGAGGAGAAGTGGGCTGAATACACCAAGTTCAGGCGAACTTGTACCAAATTCGGGCGAACTTGATGGATTTCATAGGTTTGGAAGCCAGTTCGGGCGAACTTGGCTTATAAGCTGAGTTTTGATAGCCTGAGCAAGTTCGGGCGAACTTGGTGTTACCAAGTTCGGCCGAACTTGACCTAAATGCTAAGTTTCATTTGTTATTTTCGCGTTAGGTGTTCGTTTAGCGATTCGGTTCGTATTAGATAGTTATATTAAGCGTTTCAGCGAAGCGTTAAGCGTTACAAATGATAAGATAATGCGATTTGGCGATTCGTGCGTGTGAGAGCGTTGCAATTGCGATTATAACCATAAATCATAAAACACACATACACATAAGTAACATAAAGTAACATAATCAGTTGCGTTGCGATTGCGATGAGATAAACGATGTCGAAGGCACAAGTGTTTATTAAATCATAACACACTCGGCTTATAAAGTAACTCAGTTACTTGTATTTGCGTTGAATTAGCGTTTAATAAGTGATTAGACGCGATATAGTTGTGTCAAAATATAATTACCTTAACATAAACTTTTCCATAAAGAGTATAAAAATAGATACAGACGAAATACACATAAATCATATTAACAACGAAGTTTGGAGTTGTTACAGCAAACAAGTTAAACAAATCAATTTCTAGTTAAAGAAACACCTTCGATTTTAATGCGTACTGTAGCAGCCAAACATGCATTGCATCATCCGTCAAGCCTAAAGAGACTTATAAAACATTAATTTAATATATTTTAAGCAAACAAGTAAAATCGTTCTGGTTTTCATTAACGTAGGGTCCGTTTTTAAACACGAAAAACCGCGTGAAAAAGCTTTTTTTCGCGACCGTTTAACGAAGCAGGGGAACGTTTTAACCAGATAGTTATCCTAGCCTAAATATTTGACTAATACCTATCTCAGTTGTGGGAAAATATGAGTCAAATGGTCAAAGGGGGCTGATATGCGTCAAATGCAAAATATAAATTGTATCAAATACGGTATAAAATCAACCCTTTTTAGTACAAATGTTGGAAAAAGCACGTTTCTTTGTATACTTTTGATTTTCTGGATTAAAAGAGTTTCATTGTACAAAAGGAACAAATTAACGACAAAATCCAGCATAAATATAAAAAAAAGGGAAGATAACACACTATACCGGCCCTCGGAGATTCACCCCAAGACTAAAAACAACAAATTAGAAGTCTGCACGGGGCCGCGCCCAGTCGGCATGGGGTCGTGCCCCTTCAAGATTCTAGAGCATAAGAAGACAAACAGAAGCAGACAAGAGACACGGGGCCATGTCCCTGTGGACACGGGTCGTGGTCAACTTCTAGATTCGCGTATCTGGGTTCGTACAACAAGTACAATGGCCACGGGGCTGTGCCAGTGACACACGTGGTCGTGGGGCATCTAATCTGACAACAGATTTAAATGAAGACATATAAGAAAGAATACTCGTGGCCGTGCTATGCAGGAACGAGGCCGTGTGAACACTGTTTCCAGCTATAAATAGGTATGTTTGGTTTCATTCCAACTCATCCCTTTGCAAACCACTTCTCTCACACCTGCCACCACTCCACCACTACAATACCACCATTATCCACCATATTCATCCATCATCCATTCTAGAGTGTGTGTTGTAGTCTCGGGATCCAAGATTGATCGTACGAGTTTTTGTCAAACAAAGGCCATGCTTGGCTAATCTCTTACATCACTTGGTGAAGACAAGTTATTTATGTATTACTTTTGGTTTCCTAGCTTTGATTAACTTTTTAATTGTGTATGTATAATGACTTTAATAACTAGTTTTTATATTAAAAGTGAATTTTATTCTATCATTCTTCATGTTTCGTTGAATCACTCATTCGTGTCTTTACGGTCTAATAGAGCGCGTTAACTGCCTGAGTTAGAAGGGTGGTATGGGTAATGTTCTTGCCTCGTTCAGTGTATAGATTCTACGAGTACTTGGTTCAAGCTTATTAGGACTTCCTTTGAGGCAGATAACATCAAATCGGGGGAAGTAAGAACGGCTTGATCCCTTATAAATAAACTACTATTAAAACTTTAAACCGGCCTTGCAGGACAGTATCCCTGCTGACTCAGACCAATATGGCCGAGGGCAGTGTTGCCTCCAAAAGAGGGACATGCCATATTTTGCATTAATAACTTACTTAATTATCTTTCAATATTCCGGCCTTGTGGGACTGTATTCCTGCTGACTTAGACCAATATGGTTGAGGGTATTGTCGCCTCCAAAAGAGGGGCATGCCACTATAACGAAGATAATCTCTTAAAAAACCTAAAGCGGGGAAATCATCAAAGGATACGTAAATAATGAGTCAGAGTCAATTGATTCTGTCTAGTCTATCTGTATCTTTTATTATTTTAGTTATTTCTTTATTTTTACTTATAAAAAATCTTTCCTAAAAAAATTAAATAGATTAGACGTTGATGATATTCCGGTATTAAAAGCTCTTGTGTCCTTGGACGACCTCGGTATCTTACCATCACATACTACGCCAACGATGGGTGTATTTGCCCTAGCGTGAAGTAGAGAGTGATAATGGTATATCGTTTTTTTTAAATATAAAGCTTGAATAAACGAGTGAAAAGTAGTTAAAATATATCTAAAATTCATACCCACCTCGCTCACATCAGAGGCACTTGTCACCCCCCCCCCTTTCAATGCCGATCGGACCTCCCCCTTTATAAAACTCCCTTTTCTTCTTTGATAAGTTATTTATTTCACTCTCAAACCTTCTTATACTTCTGTTTCAACATATAACAAGCAAATTCCAGCCAATACTTTAGGCGTACAAGGCCTTTTATAAAGATTTTGATGTCCTTTCTATGATAAAACTTGATTATAACAAAAAGATATATGATTTGATCCACGTACAACTATTCTTTTGTCCACGAGGTCTGTTCAAACCATTAATATGTATAACAAGATCATACCTGATGTTTGATGGTGGAAAATTGTGGTTTATGGATAAAAAAATTAAGTATTCGGCAATAACGCGTAGTTAACAACTTAACTGAAAGTTAATTACAGCGTTAGTCCTTGTGGTTTATGGAAAGTGTTAGGATCTGAGTTTGATTGTTGTGATAGTTAATATGGAAACAATGAAAGAAGATATAACAGAGATGAAATATGCAGCGGAATAAATAATTTTTTAGTCATAACAATGAAGATATTGCTTTCATCAACATGCTTTCATAAATTCGTAATCACAGATTTACATACACATGAAAAATACAACTCCCCCTCAACCTGATCACTCCTTGTTTGTTCATACAAAAATGTCAAGGTGAAAGTGATAAATAGAACAATACACGCACTGTTCTATTTATAGTACATACGAAACATCTGAAGCGTCTAAGTTGACATCACCTAGACAGCGACATCTAACAGTCTAACAAACTCCTAACATCTGCTAGAACCTAAGCACTGTTACATTGATAATACAAATAAACTTTGTTGAACATCATTTGTTGCGAATCCTCTGTTGAGCCCTAACATCTGTTGATCCATAGCAGACCTTAACTTCATCAGAATTTAGACTTCACATCAGAGGTTCTCTTTGGCAAACCTTTGGCTTTAAGCAGAGTTTGTCTTCAACAAGTCTTGTAAACAGACCTTGGCCTTGGCATACTTTAGAGTAGCAGATGTTGAGTCTTTGCCTTTGGGAGGAGCAGATCTTCAAAGCACTGTCATCCGTAATCAGAGGTTATAGACTATTTTGGATTTCCAATCATCTGTTCTTTGTAGGGGTCCACTAGATCCAACAACCTCCCCCTAGAACAGATAATGCCAAAACTCTTCTTTATTTCCGATCTTTATTTTCATCAGCATTTCCCTGATTTAGCCTTTGAATTGTAATTCAAAGTTCATGGGAATCATATCTTCAAAATCCCTTTCTAGTTCAAGGTTCAATAGATCTTGAGGTCACATGCTTCCAGACCATATGCATCATCCGTTCTTATCCTTTAAACATCACCATCTGATATGAGCAAAGTCAATTTGTGGGTGTCTTAGCATGACTTCCACTTTAGAATTTTTGAATCAGGTGATTTCCTTTGGTGAAGAGTTATTTGTGATGAGTTTGGTGATTGTGGCCTACTCATAAGAATTGTAAGTGTTTCATGCAGTTGGACACTGGTAGGATCTGTGTGATATAAAAGTTAGTTTTTCAATCCCTCTTTCCTGTAGTCATCATACATCTGTTCATCAGCCTCAGACACTTGCTTCTGCCTTTTTGCTTGATTTAAGGCAGTTATGGACAAGCCAGATGCTAAGGACTGCTTTTTAAATGTAGGGGTTTGTTGAGGGATAACCACCGTTGGGTATACTGGCTTCTTTGGAACTGTAGGATCCTTTTCTCTTAGTTGTTCTAGTCTCTTGTATGTTTCAACAATTCTGGACTCTGACCATCTGGCAACAGACCTTGCATTACCATATTTGCAGCAACTAGCTCTTCTCTCATTCTCTTTAGCTTCAATGCCTTGTTTTGATCAACTTGTTTGTATTTCTTCCAGTCTGGTGGACTTGGCTTGTGTGAAGGGTCACTGAGCATCTTTTGAATTCTTTCTATTTCTTCTTTCAGAGCATCTATTGACCAATCTTTGAATTGTGCTCTGTTTGCTTTGTATGGTTTATGTTGCATGATGTGATCAAGGTAATCATGTCTCAGTTCCTTATCAAGCTCAGCATTTATTGGCTTCTCAGACATGGACTTACTCAGGTCCTTAGCATAATCTTCTATCTTTCTTACCTTGCTAAGTTCTAGTGACAAGATTCCCTGAGCAATCTTGTCATCCTTCCCTTTGCACATCTCCCTTCAAATAGTCGTAGCTTGTCTTTCTTTCAACTTTAAATATTCATCTAAGTTTTTAGGCTTACGATAACCAAAGAGAGATGGGACGGATCATTGTGATGGATCCTCTGTTGAATAGAGGGATTCAATTTCTCTTTGGATTGCAAAAATCTTGAGAGGATACCGAGCAGCCAGTGGGATGATTTATGATGGTGGCTGAGCGGATGGAAATGAAGTGGATCTTGGTGGAAATGATGAGAGTGGTATGGCTTGAATGGGCCAGATGATAAGGATTTTTGTGATTTAATCTCATCATCATCTTCTTGCACAACAAAAGTTTTTCTTTTGCTTGAGAACTTGATTTTAGGTGAAGGTGGGTGTGTTGGAATTCTTGGTGGTGTGGGCAATGGTTGTGTTGTTGTGGGAAAGGTTATCATGGCAGTGGTTTGTGGAACATCTGCTAGTACATCTGTTGTACCAGCAGCTGTTGGATGATTTCGTGGTGATGATTTCTTTTGAGGTTATTTTTGTGGTGAGGGTTTGGTTTTTGTTGCAGCAGAGGATACACTTCTTGTAGACCTAGCAGTGGTTTCAGGAGGAGTGGTGATTGGTTGTCTAACATTTCTTGTTGACTTTCTTCTTTTTCAACTGCTAATATCTTCCTTTTTCCCTCTGCATGGCCTGTTCTTGTTCAATTAGGAGAAAAGCTTTGCTTTCAAGTGTATCTTGCCTTCTCTGCTTGTCTAAGGCAATCTCTTCAGCTATCTTGTTAGGATCTGAGTTTGATTGTTGTGACAGTTAATATGGAAACAATGAAAGAAGATAAAACAGAAATAAGATATGCAGCGGAATAAATAACTTTTCAATCATAACAATGAAAATATTGCTTTCATCAACATGCTTTCATAAATTCATAATCACATATTTACGTATGCATGAAGAATACAACTCCCCTCAGCCTGATCACTGCTTGTTTGTTCATACAAAAATGTCAAGGTGAAAGTGTAAATAGAACAGTACATGCATTATTCAATTTATAGTAGGAAGGAAACATCTAAAGCATCTAAGCTGATGTCACCTAGACAGCGACATCTAACAATCTAACAAACTCCTAACATCTGCTAGAACCTAAGCACTGTTACATTGATAATACAAATAAACTTTGTTGAACATCATTTGTTGCGAATCCTTTGTTGAGCCCTAACATTTGTTGATCCACAGCAGACCTTAATTTCATAAGACTTTAGTCTTCACGACAGAGGTTCTCTTTGGCAAACCTTTGGCTTTAAGCAGAGTTTGTCTTCAACAAATCTTGTAAACAGACCTTGGCCTTGGCAGACTTTAGAGTAGCAGATGTTGAGTCTTTTCCTTTTTGAGGAGCAGATCTTCAAAGCACTGTTATTCGTAATCAGAGGTTATAGACTATTTTGGCTTTCCAATCATCTGTTCTTTTGTGGGGTCCAATAGATCCAACAGAAAGCAACAAGGTCAGGTACTAATAGTTTAAAATCACATTCTGATGGTTCTAACTTTTCATTTTCTAACAACCTAGGGTATTAACGCTAAC
Source organism: Scalesia atractyloides (assembly GCA_947069175.1). Classification (NCBI taxonomy): domain Eukaryota; kingdom Viridiplantae; phylum Streptophyta; class Magnoliopsida; order Asterales; family Asteraceae; genus Scalesia; species Scalesia atractyloides. The sequence continues at coordinate 33,201,775 of CAMTDV010000015.1, read as the reverse complement.
TTTGGTTAACTTTTCTGTTAAGTTAAGGTGAGATTACTAAAATACCCTTTTGCAACTACAAAGGCCATTTATATAATTAACTTTATTTTAATCCAATGACCATTTCTTTAATTACTCTACAATGCTCATACCTCTTATGCAAAAGGTGGTCCATAAACCCACTCGATGGAACAATAATTAACATGCCAAAATGATTCAGTCTTGGAGAAATCAAAAGTCGAATTAGAAAATTTGTTTCGTTCGGGGTGGTGTGGGTTTTTACTTCACCGGCAACCCACGATCCCATTTATTTTTTGTCTTCATTCATGGTGGGTGCAATTTTGCGGGTTATAAGTATCTATCCATGTCCATTGCATCTTAATAACAATTTTATCACCCAAAAGTAAGTTTTTAATCCTGAAGCAATTTGGGGTAAACTCAACTTAAGACAATTTATTCCACATCAAAAGATTCAACATATTTCAATCAAGATACCTCAAAATAAGCAAATAGTTTGTACAATTTTTTTGGAATCCTTAAAAATCAAAATTAAAATCCAAAATAGTTTACAAGTGGGCCGCAAAGAAGAAATAAAGGATGAAGTGTACCTTCAACGCATATAGTACAACAAACCCGATTCTGAAACATGCAGCACCATTATTTCATCTGAATTGTTATCGGATCTCCACATCACACCGTTATTTCCATCCTCTGGCCATCCCTTCCTTGCCGTCATGTTTGTTTCTCGAAACCCTTAACCCAACTGCCACGTCGAAGACGACAACTGGCTTTTTGTGAACCACCGCCATTCTCATTCCTCCGTAATTATGTTCCCTGCGTCGTCCTTTCAACCCTTTCACCCTTGTTGAAGGATCATCTGTCTCTTCGAACAACATTCCACCACCGTTCGATTAGTGAATTCGTCACCACCACCGAGCTTCTAGGCCATTCCATTACCGGGGAAAGTAGCTTACGGGTCGGAGATCTATGTCGCCGTCGTAGCTCCTCCTTTGTGCCAGCTGGATCGGTGGTTAACTCTCTCTCTCTCTCTCTCTCCACTCTTTCTATCTCTGAATAGAGTAAGTGTAGAAAACTGGTTTTTAGAAAGTTTAAAATTAATTACATAAATGGCCATGTAGTTAAAAAGGGTATTTTGGTAATTTCATTCTAACTGATCAGAATAGTTAACAAAAGTTAGTGTTAATGCCCGTGATTGTTACAAAATGAAAAGTTAGAACCTTAGAATGTGATTTTAAACTATTAGTACCTGACCTTGTTACTTTTCATAAACCTCAGGGACTAATAGTGTATCTAACTCTAACATAAAAAGATAATCTACAAGGCTTGATTTATGATGTTGTGTGTTTGTATTGTATATGGTATGTAGCTATTGTACTTAGTCTTACTCAGGATTTGAAAGCGTAGAAATTACACAAGGAGCCGAGAATCAGAAGGTATACCGTTGAAAACAAAATTTAGGGGCACTAGGGCTTTCTGAAATCAAGAACAATACAAACTCCGTAGCAAATATCTCTAAAATGAGAAGAAAACAAAAGATAAATGACAAACCAAGCTGATAACGTGAATATACGTTATCGGGGTGATAGATCTTGATCCAGGCTTTAATATATCTTCTTTTATGCTTCAAGATCCTTCAAAATCCATCCTAGAACGTTAGAAACTGTGCCCTGGTCGTATTCTGGCCGAACGTGTCGTTTTTCAATCGTCATAGGGCTTTAAATATTGGAATATAGGGTTTCTGCGCGTCTGGGCCCGTTTTGGAGGCTTACGTCCCATAACCTTTTAGTGGTTTTCAGCCCATAAGCAAATAAGTAAGGTTCCAGAGCCCAATAACAACACTGGGAGCGCGTCGGTGAAGTTTATAATGCTTACTACCTGTAACCCCTTAATGTGTACGGCTTGTAAGTTAAGATTTAGGGTCCACAAACCATAAATTTGGATCCAACTCATTGAAACAATTAAGATTCATATATTACACGTCTCGTAACTCATTTCCTAGCTTGATATATGATCATTTGAAGTTCAGCTTCTTCCCTATCGTATTGCTCTGCTCAGTTTTGCCTTGTTTTTTATGGTTTTCATCCAAACTCTTCACAAACACCATCTAACCCTGCAAATTTACAATATAAATGAATAAGTACCATAACCTTATATAGTCTGCAATAGAAACCCGTTAAATGCATATATAAATCATGTTACTCTCCGAGCACATCAAATATCTCTACACTTAAGCATTGCTTGTCCCTAAGCAATGCATCCATTTTAAATAAACAAAACAATTTACACAACTTTCACATTTCAATAACATGCTATTTCCATCCAACCTTAAAAATTGCTCCTATGACTTACAAAGGTAAGAGGTTGACATCCTAAACAAGTCCACTTTAGTACATTAAAAACAAAAACTTACCTGAACTCATTTTGTCCACGTTATAGAACAAACACATAATTCATACCCCTCACAATATACACTTCTTTCGGATATTTTCTGAATCTAGCATAAGATGTGCTATTAACTACTAATTAAGCTCACAACCTAGTTATAACTATCATTTTGGTAGGTTGGTACACAAATTGACAACCTATATCAACAAATAAGACTAACAAATCATCACGACTTTTAGTGGGTTTTTGGTTTAAGGGTTAAAAGGTAGTAAATGAACAAATGAAATTGGGAAAACAAAGGGTTAAACAGCTACAATTCATCTTCTTTTCAGCTCTTCAACTTGGCAAATACTTCAACTTTCTATTATCTTCATTTACATCGATTTTTTCTACACTGTAATCTTTGATCCCCACACTTATCTCTTTCATACTTTCTTTTCTTTTTTTTTTCTTCAATTCATCATTTTTCTTCTTCCTTGTCATCGATTCTTCGTATTTGTTGAATTCTACTTTGGGTAAACAAACGAAATAGGCTAAACAAAGGTATACTTTGGGTGAAATAATAGGTTAACAAATGAAACAGGTAGGCTCAACACGAGTTCTAATGGGATATTTCAAGGTAGGCAATTGAAATGAAAAGGGTAAACTAGAGCTCATAATATCATACTTTTGCCTTAATCATATCTGTATAGACATTAGCGTATCAACTAGTTAATTGTTTAACATTCACAAGTTTGACAATGAATAGCTATGCTAGTATCTCTCAACAAATGAAAGTATTATATATAGTAATAATAAGGCTCAAACACTCACCTAAAAAGAATGATTTAGGTTACTGATATGAACTAATGTGTTTGACTAACAGGCTTCTTAAACCAATCTGGTGTTCTTTAACATTTTATTTCAAAAACTAACTTGTTTTCGGAAAACTCTATTGTAAAATTTACAATTGAAGTCGATTTTTTCCAATGAAGGGATTAGAACATCGCATAAATTAAACATTTTACTAATTTTGATTTACAATTGAATGAATTTTATAAAAACATAAAAAGGTTATTTCAAAATTTTAAAATTATTAGGCTCAACACAATTCCCAATCCCCACACTTAAGATGTACATTGTTCCCAATGTACAAAACTGAAATAAAGAAGAGATTGAAATTACAAAATTTCCCTGAAATAGACAATCATGCAATTCTGAATTGATATCCATACAATTTGCATTCTCAATAGACATATCCTATACTATAACAAATATTGAAGGCCTTAAAAACAGTGTATTGGATAATGAAAGAACATTAATTACGGTTATTTCATTCATTATATAACGTTCGCAAGAATGTATTAACATGCTTTCATGTGATTGGTGCACTTGCCATCATATTTTTTCCACACTTTGGTTCATTTTTTCTTTTTCTTATCCGTTTTCGTCTATGAAATTTTCCGATCAAACCATGTTGCAAACCCAAAGGTTGTCGGCCAGAAAAACACCACCAGCGTTAGTTTTTCGGTCAAAATCCACCACCACTACACGTCACCTGTGTTTCGAACAAGGTTTGGTGAAAGAGGGTGTTGGCTGGCGAAACGTTCAGCTTTCCAGCTCGGTGAAGGCGGCAGTCGGGTGAACGTGAAGGACTTGGTCCCGAAGGGTAGGTAAAAGCTTCGCCAGCAGAGATTAGAGACGATGGCGATGTAGAGTGAGAAGAGATAGATAGTGTAGAGAGCGAGAAAGAGAAAACACGTTTTTAAAAACCTGCAATGGTAAGGCGGCCGGCCGCTGGTCGTAGCGATGGTGAGGGCGGCAGCGGTGGTCAATGAGTAAACGTTTTTGCTCAGTCTTTATTTATGTTTCTGCCCCTTTTTTTGTTTCAGTTGGATTAAATACAGTTCCATTAAGTTTTCTTATCTAATTAATTCACTTGGGAATAGTCTAACGGTGCTCGTGAGTTAAATAAGATCTAAGATTATAGAAGGTTATAGGTTCAATTCCTATTATATATAAGTTTAGGTATTAAAAGAATTAATTCACTTATTACATTTGTATCTAATATATAAACACACTAATAATATTTAAATAATATTGTTATTTTAGTTTTCTTAGTTAATAGTTCATTTATTACCTTTCGAAAAAGAATTCACTTATTAGTATTTACATTGAATTTAGTTTCGAAGAAAAATGATTTTAACATGTTAAATTTTTAAAATTGTTTCCTGGTTTTCCACTTTTTTAGTGTTTTCCAATGAACATCACACACTATATATATATATATATATATATATAGGGATTGGGTAAAATGAAAACCACCTTGAGTTGAGAGAACCATGAGAACCATTTTCCACCTTAGATCTTTTTACAATGTGTGATTGAGATTGAATTTTAATAAACATGTATCATATGTTGTTTGTCTTTTGTGAACAATATTAATTTATTGAGTAAATGGTTATTTGGTAATTTGGTTAAAGGACTATTAATTATCGACAAGAAACATGTCAGAGTTCTTTTCATTGCTTTTGACTCTACATTCAAACCATTCAATTCTTTTTAATTTTTTTTGTCTATTTTTTTTAAATGTAAAAAAACATATTCTTTATCACATTTTTAAACAAATGTAAAAAAATTGAAAACATAGACCAGTTTTCAATATCCCCAGCTTCTCTATTCTTTTTACGTTTAATGATTTACATCGGTGCAACGCTTACGTTTTACGTTCGACCAAAATAAACGCCATTTTTATTTTAATATTTCTCTTATTACATTTTTCACGTTTGATGTTTTGCGTCGGCGTTTTCTTTACGTTTGTTGTTTTACGTCGGCGCTAAAGGTGCCTCCCTTCTAAAAATTGACACCAACCGTAATTTCTTTTACACAACAAAAAATAAATAAAAAACTATTTTACGCCTTACGTTTTTAACGAACATTGTCGAATGTTTTTTACGCGCGTAGTCTTTATCGAACGTGAATGTTTTTTTTTACATAGTGATGTATTGCGTAAAGACGTTTTTACATTTGATGTTTTACGTCGGTGCAAAAGGTGCCTCCCATCTAACAAACTCACACCAACCGTAAATTTTTTAACACAGCAAAATAAAAAATAAAAAATAAAAAAAACTATTTTACGAGTTACATTTTTAACGCACGTTTTCGAATGTTTTTTTACGCGCGTTGTCCTTATCGAACGTAAATGTGTTTTGTTTATTTTTTTACATAACGGTGTATTGCATAAGGACGTTTTTTACGCACGTTTTTACATATGTAAAAACATTTTCATAAAAAACTTTTACATTTGAAATCGACAAATCCACCATCGCCGTGCCACCACCATCTCCGTCACAGAACCGCCACCCGTACACAAGAATATTTTACATATGCAAACGTTTTATAAAAAAAAAATTTAAATGATGTAAATGTTGTTGTAGATATTATTATTATTATTATTATTATTATTTAGGTTAATGGATTATCGATGTGACTTTTGAAAAGAAGAAAGAGAGAGAAATGATGTGACATTGGGAATAAAAGACTAAATTACCCTATTTATTTAATTTAAATATGGGTGATGTGTTAAAATTTTATGAGTAAATTACAAAAATCGTCCTTTATTGTATGCTACTTATTGCAAAACTGTGTCCTTTGTCTTCAATATATACAAGAAATGTACTCAATGTTTGCAAACTCTTGCGTGTTATGTCCTTTAGCCCAAACTAAGTTAGTTTTTATAGTTAAATCTGACCATGTGGATCCCACAGTGGGTATTTTAGACATTTTATGTTTAAAAAGGTATATTATATATACATCAGAGCTCTCATTCATCCTTTCTTTCTCTCTTTACCTCTCTCACACATACACATCCAGCACCATCTACACATCATCACCATCACCACCACACCTCCACTGTCACTACCGTCAACACCTCCATCATCAGCACGAACCTCCACCACCGTCAACACCTCCACCACCGTATCTTCACTCCTGCTGCACAACCCCCACCAGTGGATTCCATAACCCTTTCCACGTGGCAGCATCTAAAAGCATGCTGAGGGAGTGTGTGGGTCAGCTTGTTGCGTAGAACCGGTCTTATAGGGTGCCGATGTCTAACCACCTGCTGTAACTGGTAATACTCGAGTCTCATACCGATACATCCGGTAACAAGGGTCAATGAGTATAAACAGTTGGGGGTTTAAGGCCAATGGTTGGGTGGTTTTCACAGGGTTTTTGTCTTTCATCCTCATCTCTCAACTCTCATTCTTCATCTTTTCAAATATTTCTAGACAGAGAAACAACTATTTCTAGAAAGAGAAAATCAACAAACGCTTGCGTCTCAAACACAAGTTTCTCATCAAAATTCATCAATCAAACTTATGGGTTTTGCTTCTTACCCAATCTTGTGAATTGGGTTTGTGGGTTGTCGATTATCCATTCGTAGATTTTGTAGAATCAACGAAATAAATTCGTTCAAGAAACAGAATCTTGAAGAAATTGTTGGGTGAATTTTTGAACAAATCGCGGGTTTATCACAGGTGAGACAAGAATTTTTTCTAAACAAAATTGAATTAATACGCTTGCTTTTGTGTAAAGTTTCGATTTTTTCTTCCATTTTCGTTACTAAATTACAGTTTTTTGCTGTCAATTTCTCCAATTTTCATATGAATTTATTACAACCAAACCAGCATTATCGTTAATTTTAATAATTCTGATCTGAATAATTTTTAATTTTGCTCTTAATTACAGTTTTGATGGTTCGATCTGTTCTTTTTTATGTTTAAATTATTTTGGTTTCTTGTAAACATGTTTAAAATTTTGTATTTTGGTGGGTAGGTTTGACGATCATGGGGTTTGTTTCTAAATTGATCTTCTTTTGGGGTGTAGATTATACTGTTTGTATAGTATATTAACGATAATATCAACAGGTTATTATATTTTTGTTTGTGTATGTATACTTTTTCAGGGTTTTATTTGGGGAAAGGGGTTTGAATTATTCACCCCTTTTCATTTTGTCAACCTATATCTTGACGATGGTGGTCGTCGATCGTTGGGTTTGTGCAGCGGTGGTCGGCCACCGGTGGTGGGGGTTGTGCAGCAGGAGTGGAGGTGCGGTGGTGGAGGTTGTGCAGCAGGAGTGGAGGTTCAGTGCTGATGATGGAGGTATGGTGGTGGAGGTGTTGACAGTGGTGGAGGTGCGGTGGTGACAGCGGAGGTGTGGTGATGGTGATGGTGTGTAGATGAGAGAGGTAGAGAGAAAGAGAGGGGGATGAATGAGAGCTCAATATACATTTTTTTAAACATAATTATTTATTTAGGGTAAAATGTCTAAAATACCCTCATGTGGGTCCACCTAGTCAGATTTAACTATAAAAACTAACTTAGTTAGGACTAAAGGACATAACACGCAAGGGTTTGTAAACGCTAAGTACATTTCTTGTATATATTGAAGACAAATGACACAGTTTGCAATAAGTAGCATACATAAAGGAAGATTTTTGTAATTTACTCAAATTTTATTGGATGATAAGAGTTCTTATGATTCTTACAACTAGAAGTGGTTCTTCCTTGAACCGGGTTATATATATAGGGGATGGGTAAAATGAGAACCACCTTGAGTTATAAGAACCGTAGGAACCAATATAAGTCATTGATCAAAATTGTTTTAATGAATGAGATTAAAAGACAAGAAAGTAGTTGTAATGTGATTTAATTAACGAGTTTTTGTTTTTTAGTGGGATAAGGATAAATTGGTATTTTTACAAAGCTCTTTAATGATTGGTAATTAAAGTTGTAATCATTGTTCTTTATTTAATATTTGTGATTTAATTAATTTTATTTTTTAATCATGCAGTAAGAAAATTATTTTACGTAGTGGTTCAAACTTTTTTGTGCGCCGGTTTTAAACATTTTTACGTGCGGGTTCAAGCTTTTTTTACGCGCAGGTTCAAGCTTTTTTTTACGCCCGGTTTTAAACTTTTTTTACGCGTGGTTTTTAATTTTTTTACGCGCAACTTTTTTAACGTGACAGTTTCAAACTTTCTTTGCGCGCGGTTTCAAACTTTTTTTGCGCGTGGTTTCAAACTTTTTTTACGCGAGATTTTAAACTTTGTTACGTGCGGGTTCAAACTTTTTTACGCGCCATTTTTAAACTTTTTTTACGCGCCGGTTTTAAACTTTTTTTACGCGTGATTTTAAACTTTAAAACAATTTTTTTTACAAAAAAATAATTTTTTTACGGGTTTAAACTTTTTTACAAAAAAAAATATTTTACGCCAAACAAAAATATTTTATTTTTACAAAAAACTTTTTAAAAAAATCTCTTTTACATTTTGTTTTTCCAAAAACTTTTTTACAAATTTTTTTACGCCAAACATTTTTTACGCCCCCGACACCCCGATTTCGGGTTTACGAAATTTGAGAATCTTACCAAACGAACTCACCCAAAAATCACGACTCAACAGATGTCTCGTTTTGAATTTTAAATAGAAGAGAAAGAAAAGATATGACATGTTGAGTTTTAAATAGAAGAGAGAGAAAAAATGTAACATCTTGACTTCTAAATGAAATGGAGAGAAAAGATGTGACACGACTAAAATACCCTTTTGATTTAATTTGGTTATGGGTGATATGTAAATATGTTATTGGATGATAGGAGTTCTTATGGTTCTCGCAACTGTGATTGGTTCTTTCTTGAACCGAATTCTATATATATATATATATATATATATATATATATATATATATATATATATATATATATATATAATTCGGTTCAAGAAAGAACCAATCACAGTTGCGAGAACCATAATATATATATATATATATATATGATACGGTTCAAGAGAAAACCACTACCAGTTGCGAGAACCAAAAGAACTCCTCCAATCCAATAGAATTTTAACACATTACCTATAATCACTTTAATTTAAAAGGGTAATTTAGTCTTTTTTTTTAATGTCACATGCATTCTCTCTTATCTATAATGCACATCACATCATCATTAATATCTTTGACATAACAATATATCTATTTCTTTTCATCTTTTATTATACTTTTTATATTTAAAATTAGGAAAAAATCTCTTAATTTTTAAATTTAAACACAAAAAATATTACGTAATTTAGAAATACAAAAATATCAAAAATGATATCTATTTCTTTTTGCTCTATTTTCCCTAATTTCTGACATAATGTTTTTTTATAAAATGTAAACTATATTTGTGTTATATGTTTTGAGAATTTCTATTTTATTCGTTAACTTTTGATAACTTTCCACTACAACTTTTTAAAAAAACATTTGACAATGAGCGCAAAAAAAGTTTTGACAACGTGCGTAAATTTGTTGCAAACCTTTACACACCCCGTAAAAACTATATGTTAAAACTTTTTTATACCCAATCGCATGCGTAAATTTGTTTGCAAACTTTACGCACTCCGTAAAAACTTTGTAAAACTCTACATAAAACTTTACGCTACCCATAAAAACTCTATGTAAAAAGTTTTTTATTCTCAAAATTTTTTACGGCCTCGTAAAAAGTTTAAAAACAGCTAGCCAAACAATCGACTGGGGGCGTAAAAAAGTTTACAACTGTGAAAAAAGTTTAAAATGTTTCAATAGGGGTGTAAAAAAAATACAACCGAGACGGAAATAAAAATTTCCAACCGGGGCGTAAAAATAAAAAAATTACGAGTCGGCGGCATAAAAAACAATTATATAAGATGTTTTGTAAATTCACGTTTGTAAATTTGTAGTTTTTACATACGCTTAAAAGAATTTTTTTACATTAGTTGCCGAATGTAAATAAAATTTGCGCACGGTGTCGAAAGTAAAAAAATGTTTTTTTTACTTGCGGCAGATAAATGTTTGTTACGCCCCTGAATGCCCGCTCGAGCTTCTCTAAACGTCACTTTTGTGAATGTAAACGCTATATTTTGGAGTAAATGATATTTAATTTGTTCGTAGAATGATAATTTGGGACTTTTACATGTTTTGTGTGTTGTTCGTGCAGATCTTAGACGATGGAGGTGCAAACTATCATTTACTAACGACAACTTCGCTTTATTTATTTTACTTTATTTTATTTGCAATGTAAACATTTATCTTAATTTTTAAATTTTTTTTATTAAAGAACAATTTTATTAATTAAAGCACAATCATTAATGAAACCACTCATTAATGGTCATAGTAAAAAGACCAATTAGCCCTTACCTCACTAAAAACAAAAATCTCATTAATTAAAGCACAATCATTATCTGTTTTATTGTCTTTTAATCTCATCCAGTAAAAGACATTTGATTAATGGTTAATATTGGTTTCTAGGGTTCTCACAACTCAAGGTGGTTCTCATTTTACCCAATCCCTATATATATATATATATATATATATATATATATATATATATATGGGAAGGTTCATTGGGGAACACTAACAAAGTGGGGAACCGACTCAAACGAACTCCGATTGGACTCATTCCAGCGGCGTTGGAACCGGCTCGTCGAACCCTAACTAGGATATCTTAACCCTAAATCCTAACCCCTAAACTCTAAAGCTAAAAACTAAGGCTAAAACCTAAGCTAAATCGTAAAATCTAAGCAATAAACCCTAAAAGCTAAACCCTAAAACCCTAAAGCTAAACCCTAAATACTAATGATTAACCCTAAAGCTAAACCCTAAGGCTAAACCCTAATATAAGACCCTAAATCCAAATCCTAATATATTTAGGGTCTAGGGGTTATGATTTAGGGTTTAGGGTTAATAGATCCTAGTTAGGGTTCGACGAGCCGGTTCCAACGCCACTGGAATGAGTCCAATCGGAGTTCGTTTAAGTCGGTTCCCCACTTTTTTAGTGTTCCCCAATGAACCTCACACTATATATATATATATATATATATATATATATATAGGACAAGGATCGTTAGGAACCACTCTTTATTGCGAGAACCACGAGAACCGTTGTGAATACAAACATTAATACCTAAAAATATCCAAAAAAATACCAATTTTTTTAATATTTTTTTTGAAAAATTCGCTATATTTACTCAACAATAAAAAAAGTTAAAAAAAAATTGAGTACCAACTATCCATGCACATGTGCATTTTCGTCATTTCTTTGACAAATTCCATAATACATTACAAACAGTAGATAATTGTACTTTCATTTACACTGCCATGTGTAACACACTACTTTTTACGTTACCAATATTAGCAATGCACATGTGCATCTATATATATCAACATGAAATAATGTGTTTTGGTACACTAATTTGAATACATTTTCTCTTTCATCTATCATACCATCCATAATACACTACCATGCACATGTGCATTTTCATCATTTCTTTGACAAATTCCGTAATACATTACAAACATTAGACAATTGTACTTTCATTTACACTATCATGTATCAACATGAAATAATGTGTTTTGGTACACTAATTTGAATACATTTTCTCTTTCATCTATCATACCATCCATAATACACTACCATGCACATGTGCATTTTCATCATTTCTTTGACAAATTCCGTAATACATTACAAACATTAGACAATTGTACTTTCATTTACACTATCATGTGTAATACACTACTTTTTACGTTACCAATATAAGAAATGCACATGTGCATCTATATGTATCAACATGAAATAAGGTGTTTTGTTACACTACTTTGAATACACTTTCTCTTTCATCTATCATACCATCCATAATACACGTCCATTACCTCCTACCATCCATAATACAATACCATTACCTCCTATCAACAACGTTTATACCATCCAATCAACATATTACATCATAAAGTAACAACTATAATAAACCCATCAACCACTAGATATAACTAACCAAAAAACCTATATATGAGCCTACTTCATCATTCAAAATCACAAACTTTTTTGTACCAAAACACGGTATATGATGGTTATACATAATGATGCACATGTGTATTTAATGTAAAATTGAGTGTATTATGGATGATATTATAAATTAAAGTGCAATTGTCTACTAGTGATAACGTATTACTGAATTTGTCGAAGTTATGATACATATGCATATGTGCATGGATAACTGTTACTCGAAAAAAAAATATTTTTTTTGTAACGAAATTTAACAATTTTTATTAAAAAATATTAAAAAAAAATTTGAGCGTCTTTTTGATTTTTTATATTTTATTTTGCAATAAAGGTGGTTCTCGCATCAACCTTACCCTATATATATATATATATATATATATATATATATATATATATATATAGAATGAGGTTCGTGAGTGAACCACATCCTTGTTTCTGAACCTTGTGAACCAATCTGAGCCGTTGATCTTTTTTTAGATGTAAAGGATATGATGGTAATTAATCAATTTAAATAAGGAAGTTATAACATAAAACTAACTACCCCTTACGATCTTTAAATCGTTATAACTTTTCCATACGTTAATGTTTTTTTCTTTTAAATACACCATAAAAATGAGTTTTTTATTCTCTTTAATTTGAGTATAATATTGTTATAGTTTTTTTAATAAAAACGAAAAACATATGAAGTTTCGTTTTTTCAGCGTTTTACTATTTACATACACATGTGTACATGATGAGTTCAATACACAAATGCACAATGGTGTACAAACAACTTATACACTTGTGTACTTTGTAGGAACAAAAGCCTATACACTTATGTACACATAACCTCAGCAAAAACTAAAAAAAAATACAATATTCAGTTATGATAGGATAACAAATTACCAATACACCCTTATCTTTAATTAGTAATTAATTATATCATTAATATCTTTATTTTATTGCTTTTTTTATAACCGTCCATCTCAAATAGATCAATGATTGAGAATGGTTTCACGGTTCACAAATAACATTAGGTTCACTCTAGAACCCTACCTTATATATATATATATATATAGTAGGGTTCCTAAGAGAAGTCAACCCTATTTGAGAAACTTGAGAAACATTCTGGACCACATATTTCCTCAAGCTTTTTGTAATATACACATATATATAGTTTAGAATTGAGTATATACATACATGTATATTGAATTATACACATATGTATATAGTCAATTTTAAACTATACATATGTGTATATTACGGAAAGGTTTGGGAAAATGTGTGGTCTAGAATGCTTCTCAAGTTTCTCAATTAGCTTAGTATTTCTCACATGATCCTAACCATATATATATATATATATATATAATTCGTAAATTTGGCAACCTGATAAAAAAATAGTTGTTGCCTTTTAAAATATAAATAAAAAGAAGCAAACAATTTGTGCAACAAAATTAAAAGAATTCTTGATCAAATATGATTAATAATGGGTTTACATGTTTCATCTTTTGGTTGTGAGACTACGACAAATTTTTAATACCATGTGGACGTTTTTTTTAATATATACATATGAAATTAGTTCAATTAAGAACCAACACGAATTGTGAGAACAATCTGAACTACTTTCTGTGTGAGTTGAATCATCATTTTTTACACAAACGTAGATAAAAATGTTATAAATGCATCTATGAAAAAAATAAAAAAAAATGGTGGAGTCGAAAGTTACACCCGATGTATGTTTTATATACGCTTGATGTAATTTTTCTTTATGGCAATGTAAAAAAAATTGAAAAAACCTTTTAAAAACCCTAGTTCTTATACTTCTCACAACTTAAGGTGATTCTTATTTTACTCTTTCCTTATATAAATATATTATTTATTTAAATAATTACTTTATTTCTTGTGTTTTTCTTTCGGTCACGTTAACGTGACGAATCAAACTGGTATCTAACTAATGTCTGACGAAAAACACAAGCGAATCTTTTAATTCAAGTTTTAACTAAATATTTTTTAATAACTTTTTAAACAAACATCTATATATTTTTCATATTCCTTTTCGTTTGATATAGCAAGTGTACGAAAAATCAACCGATTTCTCGTCCGTATTAGCGCACGGGATCACTTACTAGTTTGCATATAAAGTTAAAACGAATGTAAATTGGAACAACCTAATGCTGTCCAAACTGCTCGACGATCGCTCGAAAAATGCCTGAAAAATGCTCGTTCGATTCCCGCTCAGTTTGTAAATGAGCCGCTTGGCTCGTTTCGATTTGAAAACAAGCCAAGCATGAGCAAAGGTCCGCTCGCTCGTCGATCGCTCAGTTTCACTCGAATTATATTTATTAAATAATTAATATATTATAGATTTTAAGGATTTATATATATAGGGTAAGGTGTTTTGGTCAAAATTACCGAAGCAATATAGTGATCCAAACTTAGTTTGTGAGGTAGCGTGCTATGTAGACTTGATAAATATCTGTTAACTTGGTTGGAAATATAAGCAGTTTCAGGATATAGTTCCAGGATATAGAACTATATTAATTTGTAAATACAATGCAAATAAAGTAAAGGTTGACACAAGATGTACGAGGAAAACTCTTGATCAATCTAGATCTCCGGCATAAAACCTCGGGAGCTGACAATCATCGGCTGCCTTATTGCTGGAATATTCAGGATACAGTGCAGGATATAGCTCAGATCTTTACTAAGTGTTACAGTAATTGCAAATAGTGAGTGTAAGTGTGTAATTCCGAGAGAAATGTATGTATGTAGAGAGTGAAGAGTGTTCAAGTGTGTTCCTACGATCTGGCTCATCCGTTATATAGTTACAAAAAGAAACAACTTCTCCTATAAACTTGGGGACTCCGGAATATTCCTTTTAGAACGTTGTAGACCCGGTCCTCCGACTTCAACGTCCATATTCCAACTGAAAAGAGCGACTCTTCAGGAGAAAAGGTCTTCCTATACGTTGCAAGTCCTGCAGCCGTCTCCTGCACGTGAATTGTTAGTAACTGTCAGGGTATTACTTCAGGATGTTACCAATATCTTGTCGTGGTATCCTGACCGCAAAAAAATATCAACTAATCAAGATATAAGTCAGGATATGGGCTCAGAATTTCACCCACAACAATTGTCCCCAAAATGTTGCCATTGAGGATCCTGAGTCCCAACGGTTACATTTTTACGTTGTTCGAGACCATTAAGAGATAAGACCTGTGATGTGATGGCTTACAACTACCCAGGCTAATTCTACTCATTGTCTCCTTATATCTTCTCAACTTGATTCCATTTAACCATCATCAAGAAAGCAAAAAAGGTAAAATTCTCTCTCTTCTTTCCCATTTTCCTCCTTTCTTTTTATTTTCCGGCTAAAATGGCGAGGCAAACAAGATCCAGTTCCGGCGACTCTGTACCTACGTTCATACCACAAAACCTTCTTCAATATCCGGAGAAATAAGTTTGTTCGTTCGATAATGCAAATTTATCGGCCCTTCAATCTTCTGGTATCTTCCCGGATACCGTTGTATTCAGGCCATACGATCGAGAGCTCCGGTCGGACATGTCGTCCATCGAATGGCTTTGTTTTAACGCTTATCCCTTCACATTGGGTCTTCGATTCCCTTTTTCCGACTTCATCACTGATTTCTTTCGTGTCACCGGCCTCAGTTTCAGTCAAACCATGCCCATGCTCTGGAGGGTTTTGGTAGTCATTGATCGCATCATGAACGAACATGTTCCCGAGCTTTGTGTCAATGATCTTCCCATTGCTTACCGGCTGAGATCTCATGGTTCCAGCAGGTTCCTATTTTAATCCACTTCCAACAACCCCTTTGTTCTTCGAGTTAGAAAAAAAATGAGGAGGAATGGAAATCCAAATTCTTCTTTGTTAAAAGAAGTTCCATCCCTAACGGGAAGGATTTTCCGGTGAAGTGGTTGACAAAGGGTAGGAACTAGGGTTTTGGGGTTATCCCCAAATATATCCTGTCTAATATCCTACTTAATATCCTGCTTTGATATCCTCATTTTTTCTTGTGCAGCGGACTTCAGAAAATTAGCACCTCCTCTCACCGACTCAGTGGAAAGGATCGCAGCCGTTTACAAGCTACGAGAGACTGAAAGAAGTTTCATGCCAAACCCAACAACATCAAGCCAACACTCAAGCTCAAACATGTCTGGTAAGGATCCTGTCTAATATACTGCACATGTTTATTATTCAAGATATAGTGAAATTATATGGTTACCTCCCTTTTTGCACAGAACCTATCAAGATTCCTGAAGTCTGTTGGGATCGAACCCTAACAAGGAACAGATGATAACAAAGCCAAATACACTATCCGAGCTTTGGTTCAACTATCAGTGGTTACAACCACTGATCTACCTTTACACTGCTTTCCCTAAACATATGTTCCTATCATCTGATAGTTCAAGAAGCAAAGGTCTGATAGAAGAATCAAGATCAGAGGATAGAGATCAGAGCTTAGAGTAGTTCTTATTTTATTCAATGTAACAGTGTTATGCACTGATAGTTTAGTTTAGCAGTGTTTTAGTTAGTTACACTTTGTTAGCAGTCACTGTTAGGGCATGGATTTTATGCCAAGGATCATCCATCCTAAGATTGAACCTGGATCACGGATCCTTAACGGATAATGCAGGGAGTCTGAGGATCAAGGATCCTTATGTTGTTAACAATTGTTCTATGTGCATTCAGTTTACGCTTGCAGGTAATCGTAGACTAAGTCACCGAGAATCAAGGGGAATATGTTCTTATTCCAGCACGTGCGAGTGAAGCCATGACCGTTACATGTGAACGTGGGAATCTTGCATGAATTTCAGATAGTTAGTTCATTAAGATTAGCTAGATATTTTAATGGGATATTGAGCTTGGTAGATACACAATCTGATGGAACACACACTCGCATACACACTATTGCTACTCTCTCTCGAACACACATTAGAACTCTCATTGTAACAAGCTCAATATTTCCAAAGTTGTAATCTTTTTAGTTCAACATAGTTGGTGATCGGTAGTTTCCATCACCCGAGGTTTTTTATGCCGGAGATCATTCATTGATCAAGGGCTTTTTCCTCGTACAAATCATTGTGTTCATTGTCATTTACTTTTGATACTTCTTCATAAATTTGTTCGTTTAACCAAGCACTCAGCCTCACATTCAAAGTTTGGTTACATTATCCTTAATCAGATTTTTGACCAAAACAGTTTGGCGCCCACCGTGGGGCAATCGGTGCTTCAATTCTAAAAATTCCGTTCATTTCATTCATTTATATTCATTTCCATCAATCACATGGCTTCTCATGGAAAATCTGCTTCAAGTGCCATGCCGACGGTCACCTCATCTCAGACTTGTGCATCATTTCCTCCCATTCCCCTTCACCGGTGAAGAGTGCTGATAATGCTCAGAAGAAGCCAACACCAGTTTTCTCGAAGGCTTCTACTGTTTCATCCTCTACACCTACTAACAATGATCTGTCTACTTTGATTTTGCAGATGAAAGGATACATGGAACATCAGGACAAAACTAACCAGAGGATCCTTCGTGAAATTGATGAAATCAAGAAACAGAAGAGATCAGCGGAGGATCACTCTCCATTGATGCCCCAGGTCGTTGGATTTCGCCACTCCAGCAAAAACCATTCAGCATTCCAAGGCTTCTGGTGTTCAGCGTCAGGGATCCTCAGGATTGTAGCATGGATCATTGGCAATGACGCAGCCACAAGCATCTCATTACCAACCTTATGGAACCTCAAATCAACATCAAGGAGGCTATCTCGGCTCAGGAGGATATTTGGAGACAGTTGCACCAAAGGAATCCTATTTCCAGCATCAAGGATCCTTTTCTAAGGATCAAGGATCCTATGCTTGGGATAAGGTTCAAGGATCCTCCTCTCAGGTTCAAGGATCCATGCAGTATCCTTCAAGGCCTTCAGCACCCATGTATCCTAGACCCAATGTCTTTCAGGATCAAGGATCTTCAGGAAGTCAGATATTCAAGGATTCTGAAATTCACAAAGGGGACTTCATCCCTATGCAGACTATTGCTTCATCTGGTCCAACTGTTACACCTGAAGTCGTCACACCCGACCCGCAGCGGAAAAGGTGATCGGGGCATAATTGGGTTATCATCAAAGCTCATGACATTTATTATATGTTTCATATTTATTAATACAATTTAATGGAAATTTACAATAAATGATTACAACATGTTCTAACTATCAATCTAAGCTTCTTGGTTCTCTTCTAAGGCATATCCTATGTTTTCCTTGCTTCAACCTGTTCACCTGTATCATGTGTAAAAAGGTTTTTGGATCAACATAATGTTGGCGAGTGAATCCTATGGAAAAACATTTGAACAATTTTATCCAATTGATTATAAATAATGTGCATACCACATATGAGTAAATGTAGATGTATATTTATTCACACAACACATAATATTGAATATTGAACACAAACACCAAATGATTGTTTTGAGGCACGCGTTGTTCGACTCGTCTCCCACGAGGAACTGATGGGCCTAATGAATGAGTTTTGAGGCACGCGTTGTTCTTACGAACTGATGGGCCTAATGTATGAGTTTTGAGGCACGCGTTGTTCTTACGAACTGATGGGCCTAATGTATGAGTTTTAAGGCACGCGTTGTTCTCGTCTCCCACGAGGAACTGATGGGCCTAATGAATGAGTTTTGAGGCACGCGTTGTTCTCGTCTCCCACGAGGAACTGATGGGCCTAAATAATTTGCATACAACTTTGACAATATGTAATACATCACAACCAATAATAGTTACATTCTAGTTTAGTTCATAAAATGGTATAGCACGAATTTGCATAAGAGAATTAGTTTAAGCGACACATGATACACCCCAAAACATGAATAAAAAGGGGAGTTTGTAAGAATTCACTCACATTGGGTGCGTTCGGTTGATGAAGTTGAATGCACGCGAAATGGTGTTAACCACGAGTGAAATTAACCTAGATAAATCGCATTATGGTTTGGTAAGTAAACAGATTTTATTAATCTATTTTAGTAGGATTGTTGGGTGTATTTTTGTGAGTTTGAGGCTATTTTCTAACCTTAAAAATGTTATTTTTAAGTATTTATAATTGATTTTTAATTAAAATAATTAAATAAAAATAATAAAAAAAATATTTTATTTTTGCTACAGTTGACTTTTGACCGTTGACTTTGACTAACGTTGACCGGTTCGAAGGCGTATTATTGTGCGCTGGGTGAGGCTCGAACCCGAGACCTCCCGTACGCGTGCACGCAGCTCTACCAACTGAGCTACGTGTCTAACCCGTCATATATCCGATTTTAATTATATATATATATTAATTAGAGTTTAAACAGAAATCCTTTTATTAAAAACGAATTAAATCACAAAACCGGTGCGCTCCACAGGTCTCGAACCCGGGACCTGTGGGTTAGCGGACACACAGTCCACCGCTGGACTGTGTGTCTCACTTGGTTATTATTCCGATTATTAATATACTTAACATATATCTAAGGCGACTCCGGTTCAGTAAACAAAAAAATGGTTTTTATTAAGGCAGCGTGTGTGAAACCGGAATCGAACTCGAGACGTTTGCGTTATATGTGCACACAGTCCACCGCTGGACTGTGTGTCTAACCCGATTAATAAGTTGATTTTAATTATACTTAACCATTACACAAACGTCGTCTTCTTCACTGGTTTCCACCGGAAGTGACGACTGATTGATTCGAAATGTTGATTCAAATTTCTTTAGCGTTTTATGATCAATTACAGTCGAGATAAAAGTAAAAAGGAAAGGAATTAGGCGTGAAAAGTACCGGCTGTTTCTCCTCTGTTTTCCGGCAGAACTCCGGCGACAGCAATCTTTTTCCGGCGACGAGTGTCTTGCAGCAGAGAGTCTTCCGAAAGGTTACAAAGGTTGTGGGTGACTTCGGTAAAAGTTTAGGGGTTTCAGTAAAGCTCGGAGACTAATAATACGGTTTTCCGGCGATGTATCAAATATTTCCGGCGAGTGATTTTTCGCCGAGAAAAGGTGCGATTTGAGTGTGAAAGGTTTCTGGCGAGTTGTGGGTGTATTTATAGGGTAGTATTGAGATGAATGGGGTCTGAATTCGGTCTCAATTCGAAGTCAGCCGTTCTCCGGCGGTTACAGCTGATGTCGCGGGTTCAGACGTCGGTTATAACCGTCGTAGGAGTTAAGTCATCGGTTATATTGGGCGAAAACGTAATTAAACGGCGAAGTCGTCGGGATTTCCGACGACTGCTATTTTGGGCGCAAATTACTGAATTTAACTTTCGAGTTGAATATTTGAATTAAATGTTTCCTGATATTACCATAAAATCAAAGTGGCGGAGTGGTTGTTCGGTTGAGTGATAGTTGTTTGGTTTGAACCGGTACAGACCCGAGTTCGAAACCCGGCATGAGTAAAACATTTTTATTTTGTTATTTTTAACAGATTTTCAAAAACTAAATACATATCCCCGCATAATAATTGATTACGTATCGTTTAAAATTATTTTGGGCATTTAATTCGCAACGAAAATTTTAACTGACTGTTCGGTTGATAAACGGAGCGGGTTTGGTAAATCCGTTTTTGACGGATGTTACAGAAGTGTCCAGCTTTGGATATACTTCTGGCATACCACTTCCAAACCAATCAGGAGGTAACAATGTCAATACATCTTTTGGCACTAACTGTGGTTTCATGCAGGACACATGTATCAATCAGGCTATGGCATAGGAGCTCCAGAAGCTTAAGGATATGATATCCAGCGTCCCAGGAGTGGGCAAGCCCATTCTTGAGATCCCGGATGGAAGTCACAGGGTGTCTCGTTTGCACCTCCTATATGCAACGCTGAGATACCAAAACGCTTTCAAACCCCCAACATGAAGCTATACGATGGTACAACTGATCCGAAGGAGCATGTGGCACAATACCGGGAAAGGATGGAGATTAACCTCATTCCAGAAAGGTTGAAGGAAGCATGTCTTTGCAAGCGTTTCGGATCCACACTCACTGGATCAACTTTAAAATGGCTGCTAGTCTTCCTCCGTACTCAATTACTTCATTTTCTCATCTAGTTAATTTGTTCAATAACCAGTTTTCATGTAGTAGAACCTTTGAACGGTTAACTAGTGATCTATATAGAATAACCCAGGGACGTGATGAATCATTAAGAGATTACATCACTAAGTTTAGTCGAGAATCCTTAGAAATTCCTAATTTGGATATTGCCACTGCTGTGGAGGCATTCAAAATGGGATTGCTAAAGGATTCCTCATTCTATGATGACCTTGTTATGACACCTTGCAGGAATTTAGATGAAGTGAGGAACAGGGCATTGAGGTTTATTCGTTTAGAGGATGACAAAAGGATCCAGGAGAGGCTCTCAGGATCCTCGAAACAGGAAAAGCAAGGATCATTCTTTAAGAATAATCGATCCAAGTCATACTCTAAACATGACAATCACAATGTGAATGCAGTTGAACAAGACGAAGACGATGAGGATTATCCTCCAATATCTGAGTATTGTTTTTCTGTGGATAATCATGAACTAATACTTGCTATGCAGAATTTAGGTGACAATGCTAGATGGCCAAGGAAAACTGATAAACCTGGAGCTACTATGGATAAATCTAAGTGGTGCGCTTATCATGAGGATTTTGGCCACCTTACTGATGAGTGTATAGCGTTGAGGAAGGAAATTGGCTATCTTCTTAGCAAAGGGTATTTGAAGGAATTGCTGGGAAGGAAACGTTCAAGAACTCAGGATACTGAGAAAGTTCCTGAAAGAGCTCCTCCACCGCCAGCAGATGCTCAAATAATTAACTTTATTTCTTGTGGTTCTGATATCTGTGGAACTTCATTTTCAGCGGCTAAAAGGCATGCTATGGAGACAAAAATGGAGAATGGGGAGAGGCCAGTTCGAACATCTACTCTAACGCAGCAAAAAGTGATATCCTTTGATGAGGAGGATCGTGTAGACATTCAGGATCCTCATCATGATGGTCTTGTCATTACTTTATTTATTTCTAACCATTTTGTTCGCGGGATCCTTAGTGATGGAGGGAGTTCAGTGAACATAATTCACTTGGATGTCCTCAAAAAGATGAACATCCCTGAATCCGAGATCATACCAAGATCATCGGTGCTTGTGGGATGCAGTGGAGAAACCAAGAATATATTGGGGGACATCAAACTCTTAATTTACATAGAGGGAGTGAATTCTATCCAGAAATTTTGTGTAATAGATTGCTTATCTTGTTGTAATGTTATCCTTGGCAGGCCATGGATACACGACATGAAGGCGGTCCCATCAACATACCACCAATGTGTCAAGCGTCCAAGTCCATGGGGAATAGTCAAGATAGAAAGTGATCAGCAGGAGGCAAAGAATTGCTACACTTCCTCGATGAAACCCGCTTCCAAGTCTAGGGAAGCATAGCAATTAAAGCACCCTCCAAGAGACGTCATGGAGGCAAGGGAACAAGACGTCAAGGATATTCTCTTAAATCCTGAGGATCCTGAATCCAAGGTTTATATAGGATCCGGGATCTAGGAGAGCATAGAGCAGGATCTAATATCCTTCTTGAAACATAGAAAATCTACCTTCGCCTGGAAGCACGAAGACATGACAGGTATTTCGAAGGATAGCATTACTCATAAGCTTGGTATTGACAGGTCTTTCAGGCCAGTTCACCAAAAGAGGAGAAAATTTGCACCTGAAAGAAATGCGATTATCCAAGAAGAGGTAGACAAGTTACTAAAGGCAGGTATGATTAGAGAAGTCAAGTATCCAAGATGGTTAGCCAATGTGGTTGTTGTTCAAAAGAAAAATGGAAAGTGGAGGGTATGTGTCGATTTTACTGATTGAATAAGGCATGTCCCAAGGATCCTTTCCCTTTACTCCACATTGACTCCATGGTGGATGCTACGGCGGGTCATGAGTTGTTAACTTTTATGGATGCTTCATCTGGATTTCAGCAAATTCAGATGGAACCATCTGATCAAGAGGATACAGCGTTCATGACACCCACAGGCATATATTGTTATATTGCTATGCCCTTTGGTTTAAGAAATGCAGGTGCTACATACCAAAGGCTGGTGAATATGATGTTCAAGGAGCAACTTGGACACACAATGGAAGTATACATAGATGATATGGTGGTCAAGTCTAAAAGAGCTGAAGCCTGAAGGATCTCGAAGAAGCATTCAATATTCTTGACCAGTACAATATGAAATTAAACCCCTCTAAATGCCATTTCGAGGTCAAAGTTGGAAAATTTTTAGGATATATGGTGACCAAGTGAGGAATTGAAGCAAGTCCAGAACAAATCAAGGCTTTAGTGAACATCAAGTCTCCTGCCAATGCCAAGGATGTGCAAAGATTGACAGGAAGGATTGCCGCCTTGAATAGATTCATTTCAAACTCCTCAGAAAGATGCAAGGATTTCTATGATGTTCTGAGGAAGAATAAGAAGGTCGAATGGAGTGAAAAGCATGAAACTGCTCTACAAGCCCTTAAGGATTACCTATCCTCAGCACCGGCTTTGATGAAACCAGAAAATGGAGAGCCCTTATCTTTATACTTAGCCGTTTCAGGTAAAGCGGTAAGTGCGGTCCTAGTTAAGGATCACGAAGGCCAACAACATCTGGTATACTATGTAAGTAAAAGTCTACTTGATGCTGAGGCCAGGTATTCTCATTTAGAGAAACTCATTCTTGCTTTAATCATGGCTTCTACTAAATTAAGACACTATTTTGAAACTCATACTATTGTTGTTAAAACTAACTTTCCTATTAAGAATGTTCTCAGGAAACCAGAGATGTCGGGAAGAATGGCAAAATGGGTTGTTAAACTTAGTGCATATGACATTAAGTATGAGCCCAGAACTGCTATTAAATCCCAACTTTGGCTGACTTTGTGGCTGATTTCAGTAGTGATCTACAAAGGGAAGCTGAACTAGAAGCGCAACAATTTGAGGAGACCAAGGATCCTTGGACACTCTTCACAGATGGAGCCTCGAATGTCAAGGGAACTGGACTAGGCCTACTACTAAAATCGCCACAGGGGGACATTATACCCCAATGTATAGCGTGTGAGTTTCAGACCACTAATAATGAGGCTGAATATGAAGCCTTAATATCAAGTTTGCAACTAGCTAAAAATATGAGGATCAGGTATCTTCAAGTATTTGTATATTCTTTATTGATTACTAATCATTATAACGGATCCTATGCTATTAAAGGTGAAAAACTAATCAAATATTTGGAGATAGTCAGGAAACTGGCAGATTCTTTTGCTTTTTTCAGTTTAACACAGGTACCTAGGGAAGAGAATGCAGAAGCTGATGCTCTAGCCAACCTTGGATCCTCGCTGAAGATGCCTGAGGATGTGAAGATACCTATTATCCATGTACTAACTCCTGCAATTGAGGAGAATGAAGCAATGGAAATAATGGATGGTGCTGCAGTTGTTCCCAATGATGATATGCAGTCAAATTCAGGATCTTGGATCCTTCCAATTTTGAAACACATTCAGAATGGAGAAATCCCTACTGGGGAATATCAAAGAGCATTCAGGATTAAGGTATCCCAGTTTACCATTATAAATAACATGTTATATAAAAAATCTCTTGCAGGACCCTATCTAAGGTGCATTGAGGACCCTGAGATACAAGAAGTCTGAAGGATTTTCACGAAGGAGACTGTGGGAATCACACTGGGGGCAGAGCACTATTTTCAAGGACCCTTAGAATAGGATATTATTGGCCTACTATGAAGAAGGATGCTGTAGAATACGTGAAGAAATGTGATGCTTGACAGAGACACAGTAATATCCTTCATCAACCAGTAGAGCCTCTGCATCCTATATCCTCCTCTTGGCCATTTATAGATGGGGAATCGACATAGTAGGCAAGCTTCCCAAGGCCCCAGGAGGAAAAGTGTTCATGTTGGCTATGACAGACTACTTCTCCAAATGGATAGAAGCTGAAGCCTTTGCCCAAGTCAGAGAAAAGGAAGTCATATCCTTTATTAAAAGAAATATTATAACTAGATTTGGAATTCCTTCTAAGATTGTTTGTGATAATGGATCCCAGTTTATTGAGAGTCGTACTACTAATTTTTGTGATAGTTGGGGGATTAGGATGATAACATCAACACCAGTCCACCCACAAGCTAATGGCCAGGCAGAATCATCCAACAAGATCATCATCAATAACTTAAAGAAGAAGCTTGGATCCAAAAAGGGCAAATGGGCTGAGGAATTACCTTATGTCTTATGGGCAGATAGGATAACTCCTAAGAATGCTACGGGTCAGACTCCCTTCTATTTGGTCTTTGGAGCTGAAGCAGTGATCCCAACAGAAATGGTAGTCCCTACAGCCAGAACAAGCATCCGTGATCCTGAGGCAAATGATAAGACTCTAGCTCAAGACTTGGAAACCGTGGAGGAACTTAGAGACTTGGCGAGAATAAGGCTAGCCAGTTATCAACAAAGGATGGCTGGGGCTTATAACAAGAATGTCAGGATTAGAATATTTCAAGTAGGTGACTTGGTATTGAGGAAAGCATTCCAAAATACCACGAATCCCGCTGATGGAAAGTTAGCACCGAAATGGGAAGGCCCTTATCTAATTGAAGCTGAAGCAGGAAATGGGGCATATCGTTTGCTAACTATGGATGGTAACCTTCTGCCAAGAGCTTGGAATGCTATCCACCTCAAGAAGTATTTTATGTAAGGATCAAGGATCCTTAAGCGTTCTAATGTTCCGTTCAAACTGAGGAATTCTCAAAGGATATGTGATCCTTCTGTTGGTAACGTTTTACTAGTTCTTTTATATTACATTTGTTGCTAAAGGAAAGGATGTTGAGTTCTCAATATTCAATTTTATCTAGTTTTAAGCTTTTGCAGAATTTATCTAAAGGATCAAGAGGTTGGTCACCTCTCCAAGACTTTGGGCATGTCCCCAGCTTAAGGTATCCAATACCTTCTAAGGTTTAAAGGTTTTCACCTTTCACACGAATTGGGTTTTGACACCCCGCCAGTAGCGCACGTTATCCAAGTATAGTTCGAGGCAATGGGACCAGTACCCGCTTTAGGGGCTGACAATTCCAGTGTTGTTGGCTATATGTAGGATCCTAAGTATAATGGTAGACGTACCATACATCCATTCCTAAGGTTTCTAACGTTTTCATGTTAGCTAAAGTTTCGGCATTTTCATGTCGCTTACGACTGGATAGATGCCAGTTTGGGCCATACTCCGGTAGACACCAGTTATTTGGGCTTGTCCCCAGTTATTTGGGCTTGTCCCCCGTTTAATGGGCTTGTCCCCAGTTTAATGGGCTTGTCCCTAGTTTATTTGGGCTTGTCCCTAGTTATTTAGGCTTGTCCCCAGTTTGTTGGGCCTGCCCCTAGTTACTAATGATTCTTTCATTTGATATTTGGCTTATTCCCAAGTTATATATTGTTACATGTTTACGAAGTTTAACAGCTAAGGATCCTGAATCCTAAAGTTCTATCGATTGTTATGCTTTGATTGACACAACTGTAAGTGTTAAGGATATAGAATCCTAACTTGGATTCACTGGTATGATCCTTCATTTGCCTTTGTTTTATTTCTGGCTTATTTATGTTACCCTTCAACCTTTGATAACAGGATATATGATCCTTGATCATATGATGTTAAGTCTTTAAGATAGAACTTGTTTTGACATATATTTGGTATTCTTTTAACAACGTATAAACTCCAAAGTTATATAATAGGGAATTGACCAATCAGTATAGATGCAACGATATTCAAAGCATAAAATAAGTAGGTGACACCAAAGATAGCCAAAAGATTAAAGTTTTATTTATTAAAACCCTTCTAAGGTTGTCAAAATTGCCTACCCAAGTTTCTACCAGCAAAACGTCCCCCATCCACTTGGGTTGGCAAAGGGTGTCCATACTAACGGTTCATAAAGTGCAGGAAATTAAAGGCGGGAGCATCAAGGGCTTCATCCTCCACAAACAAAAGGACCCATCCACCCTTGCTACCCTTATTGTTCATAGGATCAGTGATCCTTAACCCTAATTACTATTGTTTGAGTACAAACCACAAATTGTTCCAAAATACCAACAACCACAAAAACCATTAAACCATAAAAATGGGCTCCGGCCACGTCTAGAAATTTCCATCATCGCCCATTGGTGCAGCCTATTCCTTCGCTGCTTCACCAACCGCTGCTTCACCACCTTTGCCACCGTCGCCAGCTGCTGCCTGTTCAGGATCCTTCTCGCCACTTAGAGTAGCCTTGAGCATGGGTGTCCCTTCTGGCTCATCGTCATCGCCCAGCTCCTACAGCCTCTACTTCCAAGCCTCTACCTCCCATCCAGCCTTGTCGAAGGAATGATCCACTGCCTCTGAGCTATCTGGATCCTGGCCTTGAGGATAGCCTTGACAACAGAGATTTTTGCTTCATCAGCAGCCTCCAACCGATCCTTGTTCGCCTGAACTGCATCCACTATGGCCTGCTTATCCAAGTGATTGATCTCCCTCTCCAGCTGCGCAATCTTTTTATCTTTAGCAGTGCAGAAGGCTCGGAGATCAGCAATGGTTTCTTCTGCCTCAGCTAACTTTTTCTCTTGCAGAGCTTGGATTTGTGAAACTTTCCGCATAGGATAATATGTAAATATAAGGATCCTTGATCCTAAAGAATTTACATACATCAGAGAATCAATGATCCTTACTTCGGAGACGCAGTTATGGATGTCTTGCTCAAGTAGAAAGGCGTCACTTGGTGGTGCAGGCTCAGATGACTTCTTCCTCTTGGACCCAGCTTTGGCACGGAGGGTCATGCCCTTAGCTTCCGGCTGGCTTTGGCCTCCGGCCAGCTCCTTCTTGAAGGATCGAGGTGAGATGATCCCCTCGAGTTCCCCAAGGCCAAACTTGGAAGCAGACTTTGATGAGGACTTGGCAGCACCTGCAATATTAAAATACAGATAAGTGCAAGTTCTTGATAAATTTATTTTTAAATACATATAAACACATGCATGGATACTTACTTGACATGGTGTAGGAGGATGATGTAGCTTCTTCTATATCTTTAACCTTGGGAGAAAATGTCCTGACAGTTGAATCCAACGCCCAGATTGCAGCGATTCTTTCGGCTGTGGCAGGAGTCTCCTTCAAAGTATTGATGTTGGTCACTGAAAAAAGAAAAGCTAAGAATCAGTTATCCTAAAGCAAAAGCAAGAAATTTTCTACAGAACGATATTATGGATCCCATATCCTACCCTCTACGTTCCACTTTTTGGGAAGATGATTCCCGTTGGGAATAGAGTCTCTCCTGACGAAAAAGAACTAATTTTTCTAGTTGGAGTCATTCTTGGTGGTTTTGAGGATGGGATGGGGTTGTTGTGGCTTGGCTTTAAACTAACAAGGTTGTACAGGTGACTGAGTTTAGTAAGGATTATGCCCTCATTAGCAATGATTTGCTCCAAGGTATAGAGTACCCTCCATAACATGGGCATACCCTGGCTGTAACTTAAACCAGTGAAGGTAAAAAAGCTTTGGGGTAAAGGTTTGGAAAGGATAAGAAAACCTTATTTGGAAAGGGGTAGCAAGAAAACACACTCACTTGGTGGATATACAATCACCCTTCATTGAAGAGTCGAAAGGTCTGAATATTGTACCCTCCAGGAAATAGGGATGCATCTGATCGATCTCCGGGTCGGTGAATCGGCACAACTCCGATGAAGGATTTGCAAGGAGATCCTGAATCTGGGGTGGGTAGTCGTTCTCAGGATCCTTGATTGGTGAGGACCGGGTGACCATTTTCGCCATGGATTTTGAGAGAAGAAGGAAAAGAAAAGATAACTTTAGAGAATAGAAAGAGAGAGAGAGAGAGAGAATACCTTGAAGCTTCCGGATGGTGATTTTGACTTGCCAAGATCAGGTTTTAAATGGGAAGTCTCATTTCTATCTACACCCTATATATAATGATGTTTGTTGCAGGCTATCACATCGCTGACGTCACGATTGCAATGGCTAGTCCACTTGCAACGGATAGTTCGAATTTAATGAAAATATGACTTATCTATTTGCATTTAATTCGTCATATTTTGGGGGCAATTGTTAGGGCATGGATTTTATGCCAAGGATCATCTATCCTGAGACTGAACCTGGATCACGGATCCTTAACGGATAATGCAGGGAGTCTGAGGATCAAGGATCCTTACTAATGTTTATGTTGTTAACAATTGTTCTATGTGCATTCAGTTTATGCTTGCAGGTAATCGTAGATTAAGTCACCGAGAATCAAGGGAAATATGCTCTTATTCCAGCACGTGCGAGTGAAGCCATGACCGTTACATGTGAACGTGGGGAGCTTGCATGAATTTCGGATAGTTAGTTCATTGAGATTAGCTAGATATTTTATTGGGATATTGAGCTTGGTAGATACACAATCTGATTGATCACACACTCGCATACACACTATTGCTACTCTCTCTCGAACACACATTAGAACTCTCATTGTAAGAAGCTCAATATTTCCAAAGTTGTAACCTTTTTAGTTCAATATAATTGGTGATCGGTAGTTTCCATCACCCGAGGTTTTTTATGCAGGAGATTATTCATTGATCAAGGGCTTTTTCCTCGTACAAATCATTGTGTTCATTGTCATTTACTTTTGATATTTGTTCATACATTTGTTCGTTTAACCAAGCACTCAATCTCACATTCAAAGTTTGGTTACATTATCCTTAATCAGATTTTTGACCAAAACAGTCACTTCAACTATGACGTCACAAAAGATACTCAGTGGTTAGATAGTTAGTATAAATAGGTGAATGTTGTAAAAGTTAACTTTGTCTTCCTGAAAAAGATCATTTCGCACTTTATCTTCTTCATTTCTTACTATCAAACGATTGTAATTGACTAGGGGGGGTTTGTGAATCACATGCAAAGTTTATAAACTTGAAAGCATGATGGTGATGAAAACAAACGACCAATTGCTTGTAGTAAAAGTTTTCCATTAACTCTGCTGCATATTTTTCTAATTCAATCCATTTTCCATTCTTAGAAACAAAAACTACAAGTAATTCAAATTTAGATCCTGACAAAGTCTTTGATCTCGACGAGTTGGATAGCTACTCCGGACCTACGCCGGTGAAAATAGAGCCCACATCCAAACCTTCAGCCGCATCGAAGCCTTCCTCCAGCTCTAAGCCTACCGTTGTCCCCAAGCCTGCCTCAACTTCCAAGCCTCGGGCCTTTAGTTCTTGAAAGAGAAAGGAGACTGACTCGCCTGCTGCTTCTGCTGAGGTCTCTCCTTACGAGAATCTTGGGTTCGCTGAATCCTGCAGGCTCATGACTTCCTTTCTCAACCAGGTAAACATCCTTATCTTGTATCCTACGAATATATACTGGATTGATATCCTGATTTGTTAAATTGATATTCATACCTTGCATTGTAGGGCCTTAATCATTTGCTGGTTGCGTATGAGGAAGCTTGTGGAACGTCGGTCTTCCATGAGGCTAGAGCAAAGAAGGCGGAGGTACTCGCCGGTCAGCTGAAAACAGCCGCCTCTACCAGGACTCGACCTTATGAGGACAAACTAAAGGAGGTCACCCAAGACTCTAAGGCTGTTGTGGAGAAGGCTGCTCGAGAAGCTCAGGCCAAATTGGATGCTGCTCAGCTCCAACATGAGCAGGATCTAGTCTCCTACCGGGAAGGCCTCAAGGGTTCCGTCGTCATTTCCCTCCTTCAGGCTAGCTAAAGATGGCTTATGAAGCCAGAGCGCGGGCTTTGAATGCCCAGCCTGGAACATCGAAGCCTGGGAGGCGAAACTGGGGGACCTTGGTGGCAAGCATGTGGAGTGTCATGCCAAGCCAGCTGTTGCAGAGCCTTTGAAGGTGGCTGAGGTGGCGGTTGATGCTGGAAAGGATCCTGGGGGTAATGTTGGAGTGGATGCTGGTGGTGATGCTGGTCGGGATGCTGATGCTGAGGATGTGATGAAGATTGGCGAAGATGCAGCTGTGTGAGAGCATCAAAGTGGGCAATAATGGATATTATTGTTTAGGCCGGAGCCCACTTTTTTAATTTGAATGGTCTGTAATCCTTAAACAATTTACTTATCCTGCACTTGAACAATTTACATTTCCTGCATGCTTTAAATATTAGTATTTTGTAATGACCGGAGGTGGAGGGTTCATCGGTTCCAGGACGAATCCTTAGGCCATCAATGTTTATATGCCTTAGAACTTATCATACTCTTGGTGGATGGGTCTTGGTTTAAGACGAAGCCAAGAGTATATCAGTTTGATTGAATAATAAACTAATCTTTCTGCCTTATATGTTTTTATTATGTTTTTATTTTGAAAAATATATTTTGAATATCCTAATCAAATATCCTGATCAGGATACTGATATAATGTTCAAGGTGTTAGATATAAACTTGGTTAAATTTGACCATGTAAAAACTTTGACCATTTAGATAAGGCTTTCAAAACTTGAAGAATAAAAATCATACCAGAAATACTTGGGTAATAATTTCCAACTTCAACCTTCGAACCATTTGCAATGTCCCCAGCATGGATGTCCCTTGTCTGTGCAGGATATCGCATCAGTGCATGACATACTTAAGTATTTCTTCACTTAGTGATTGGCCTTCGTAACGTTTTATCCATAAAGAATGTGTGTAAACACAACCGTAGTTTGTCGTATCTTTGGAACTTGCCGAAAACTTTAGTTTTACTGGGGATAACCCTTAACATCCTGGGGATAAACCCATAGTATCCTGGGGATAAACCATTGTTTTCGTGCGCTACAGGCTGAAGTGTATAAAATCCAAGACTTAGAAAGGTGAAAACCTTTTAAACCTTAGAGAGTATGAAAATACCCTTTCACGAGAGAGGGTGATCAATCCTCATATACCTTAAGGATCCAGGATATAGCCAACAATAACGAAATTGTCAGCCACTTTTACATGAACTGGTCCCATCATCTTGAACTATACCTGGATACTTCCGCTCCAGGCGGAGTGTTTAAACCCAATTCAGAAGAAAGGTGAATACCTTTAAACCTGTGAAGGGATTTGAATCCCTTAATCGTGAGAGAAGGGGCCAATCCTCTAATCTTCCGATCCATCTTGAGCAAATATCCTGGAGTAACATCCTGAAGCGTATCCTACAAAACATCCTTAGACTAAGGTGGGTGTTAGCTTGGCTAACACCCCTCCGATGCTTAAGTCAGTATTGAGTTTCAAAGAACAATAATAAATTAAATGTATTTAAAAAGATAGAATTCATACCATCCTGAGTTAGAAATTAAATTCTAGACTCACTTGAAATAAGCTTTAAGGTGTATAGCATTCCAGGATCTTGGTATCTTGTCTCCTTCCATGGTCTTAAGTCAGTATGCTCCCTTTCCTTATTCGGACTCAATCTTGTATGACCCTTCCTATTTTGGAGCTAACTTCCCATCTGCTGGATTAGTTGTATTCTGAAATGCTTTTCTCAATACCCAATCCCCGACATGGAATCTTCTGGTCCTTAAATTCTTGTTGTACGACTTGGCTATCCTTTGTTGATATGTTGCCATCCTTGGCTTCGCCGCATCCCTCGTTTCATTAACGGTGTCTAATTCTTGACATAAGACCTCAGGATTTGCTTCAGGATCCCGTAAACTTGACCTAGTTGTTGGTACCGTCATTTCTGTTGGAATCACTGCTTCTTCCCCAAATACTAATGAGAATGGGGTTTGCCCAGTAGCATTCTTCACGGTTGTGCTATTCGCCCATAGGACAAATGGTAGTTCATCTGCCCATTTTCCTTTTTTGGCACCTAACCTCTTTTTCAGGTTGTTGACAATTATCTTGTTTGAGGATTCTGCCTGCCCATTAGCTTGAGGATGCACCGGTGTTGACGTGATCATTTTGATTCCCCAACTCTTACAAAAATCTGTAGTTCTTTTGCTGATGAATTGAGAGCCATTATCGCAGATTATCTCGGCCGGCATCCCAAACCTTGTCAGGATATTCCTTTTGATAAAAGGCACCACTTCTTGATCCCTAACTTGGACAAATGCTTCTGCTTCAACCCGTTTGGAGAAATAATCTGTCATTGCTAGCATGAAAACTTTTCCTCCAGGAGCCTTTGGAAGTTTTCCCACTATATCCATCCCCCACTTCATAAATGGCCAAGGGGATATGATATGATATGATATGATATAATGGTTCTGCAGGCTGATGCAGTATATTGCTATGTCTTTGACAGGCATCACATTTCTGAGCATACTCCATAGCATCCTTTCTCATGGTTGGCCCGTAATATCCTGTTCTCAATACCTTGGAGAATAAGGACCTGCCCCCAGTATGGTTACCACAGTCTCCTTCATGTATATCCTGAAGTACCTCATTGGTTTCAAGATCCTCCAAGCACCTTAGGTATGGACCTGCAAGAGATTTCCTATACAGGACATTATCTATTATTGTAAAACGAGATACCTTCATCCTGAAAGCTCTAGGATTCTCGTCCTTTGGAACATCTCCTCCTCGTAGATACTTCACGATTGGAGTTATCCAAGATTCAGGATCCTTATCAGGATATGCATTACCAGGATCCTGAATACTTGCTACTTCTTTATCCTGGAATTTAGGATATTCCATCGCAGGATACAGGATATGTAGTATTGGTATCTGAGTTCCTTCCGGTATCCTGACAGTAAATCCTAAATTTGCTAGAGCATCAGCTTCAGCATTCTCTTCCCTTGGTACCTGTTCAAGTGTAAATACATCAAAAGATCCTGCTAATTTTTTAACAATTTCAAGATATTCAGCTAACTTTTCACCTTTGATTGCATAAGATCCATTGAAATGGTTAGTAATCAATAGGGAATCGACGTACACTTGCAAACATTTAACATTCATATTCTTAGCCAATTCTAATCCTGCTATTAGGGCTTCATATTCAGCTTCATTATTAGTAGCAAGAAATTCACATCTAATAGCCAGGGGTAATATGTCCCCCTGTGACAATTTTAGTAGTATACCTAATCCTACACCTCTTATGTTAGATGCACCGTCAGTATATAATATCCAAGATCCTGAATTCTCACCTAATAGTCGTACTTCTAGGTCAGCCTCGTTTTGAATATTACTACTAAAATCAGCCACAAAGTCTGCCAAGGCATGAGACTTTATAGCATTTCTAGGTTCATACACTAAATCATATGCACTTAGTTTTACGGACCACTTGGCCATCCTACCAGACATTTCAGGTTTCCTAAGCACATTTTTAACAGGATAATTGGTTTTAATATGTATCCTATGCGTTTCGAAGTAATTTCTAAGCTTGGTTGAGGCCATAACTAAAGCTAATATTAGTTTTCTAAGTGTGAGTATCTTCAGCATCTAACAAACTTTTACTAACATAATAAACAGGATACTGCTGACCTTCATGATCCTTTACTAGGACAACACAAACTGCATTCCCTGATACTGCAAGATACAGGGATAGAGGTTCACCATCCTCAGGCTTCTTGTAGAGCGACTTCATGTTTTTCTCTCCATTCAAACTTCTTGTTTTTCTTCAGGATATCATAGAATTCCTTGCACTTTTCTGAGGATCTTGATATGAACCTGCTTAGTGCCGCTACTCTTCCCGTTAACCTCTGTACATCCTTCATATTGGATGGTGATTTAAGATCCAGGATAGCTTTAATTTGTTCTGGACTTGCTTCTATCCCCCTCTTGGTCACCAAGTATCCTAAAAACTTTCCTGCCTCCACTCTGAAATGGCACTTAGCAGGATTTAGCTTCATATTATACTAGTCCAGGATATTGAAGGCACATTCCAGATCCTAGAGGTGATCCTCCGCTTTCTTGGACTTCACCACCATATCATCAATATATACCTCCATCGTGTCCCCCAGTTTTTCTTTAAACATCATATTAACCAGCCTCTGGTATGTTGCACCTGCGTTTTTTAAACCAAAAGGCATAGCAGTATAACAGTATATACCTGTTGGTGTCATGAACTTTGTATCCTCCTGGTCGGATAGTTCCATTTGGATTTGTTGAAATTCTGAGGATGCATCCATGAAAGTCAGCATTTTATGTCCAGCAGTTGCATCCACCATGGAATCTATATGGGGCAGTGGAAATGGATCTTTTAGACAAGCTTTGTTAAGGTCTGTGTAGTCTACACAAACTCTCCACTTCCCATTCTTCTTTTGGACCAGCACCATGTTTGCTAGCCACTTAGGAAACTTGACTTCCCTAATCATCTTGCACTTGAGCAACTTTTCAACCTCCTCATGTATAATTGCATTTCTTTCAGGAGCGAATTTCTTTCTCTTTTGTTGAACGGGCCTGAAAGATTTATCAATTCCAAGTTTGTGAGTTATAATATCTTTCGATATACCTTTCATGTCTTCGTGTTTCCAAGCAAACGTAGACATCCTGCATTTCAAAAAGTTAGTAAGCTGATTCTCAATATCCTAAGGGATATTGGCCCCTATAAGCACCGAGATATCGGGATTACCTGATCCATGATAACTTTCTTAACATCCTGCTCCGAAGTCTCCATGATATCCTGGGCCTGTTTCTTTGATTGCTATCCTGCCCTGTATTTTGTTGACGCCTTCATTGAAGAGGAATAGCATTCCTTTGCCTCTTGTTGGTCGCTTTCCACTTTGACTCCCCCCCACGGAGTAGGGATCTTGACACACTGATGATAGGTGGAAGGTACAACTTTCATATCATGAATCCATGGCCTGCTTGATATAATCTTATAGCAGGATAATGAGTCCATGACACAAAATCGTTGCATCGAATTCACTCCTTCAACATAAACAGGCAGCTTTATCTTCCGACCGTGTTCTTTGCTTCTCCACTGAAGCCTACAAGGACAGTGGACTTCAAAGTAATCTCCATTTATGTGATGTTCATTCTCTTCAGGGTTTCCAACTGGATGATGTTGACCGAGCTTGTAACGCTCCGCGTTTCTATACTTTCTATATTTGGAAACCTTGTATCGTACTTCTATTTTTAGTAAGCGTTGTATCTTGTATTCGTCTTTCGTTGTAAATGTTGTAAACCGAGAATTGGATTGTAATGAGAAACTCGTATTTTACCCATATTATGTTAATCATAGTCCTGTTACACTTATACTTGTTCATACTTTAAACATGTAAACATATTCGTGGTACTCTCAATCGTAAACGTAACTTGCAAACATGGTATGTATGCGTAATCGAGACTTAAACGTGAAACTTGTAATCGTTAAACTAAATTCGTTACGAAAATATAATTACCTATTCATTTATTAAGTTAATTAATTAAATTAATTAATTAAATTAGTTAATAAAATTAATTAATTTCTTTTTACAAAAAAATTAAAATGCTAATTTATATATATATATATATATATATATATATATATATATATATAACATTTTGAATTTAAATGTTAATATATATCTTCTTTAATAAAGTCCAAGGTTTAAAGTGTAATTATTGGATTCTTGAACTTCAGGGGTCTTTCCTGCCAATTGTGAAACTGAATTATTGAGTTTTGATTAAAAATAAAAAGAAAATAATAATAATCAAACAAAACCGGATCCGCGGGACTCGAACCCGGGACCTCCGGTTCAACATGCAAGCGCCTTAACCACTCCGCCACTCGCCATCAATCTGAAGTAACCCGGGAACAAAAGCCTTATATGCTTTGTTCCCGGTCGAGCTGAAAGGCAACAAGCGCAGACAGCAGCCCTTTTGGCGGGTTTTTTTTATTTTTTTGTGTTTTTGAGGCCTTTAATACTCACTTAAACCCCACCTAACTAACCCTAATCCTTCCCCTATAAAACCCACCTCTAATCCAAGCATTTTTACACTTTAATCTCTCTCAAATCACTCTCAAATCACCTCAAGATCCTTGCAACATCAGATTTTCGAGCAGATTGTATACCTCTTACTAAAGTGAGTGTAACTCACTCATTTCTTAATGAAATCACTCCATTCTTTTTCCTACTTGCTTGGATAAACTTTGGGTTGAATTCCTAGGTTTCTCCATGGAGAATCCAGACCTGGAAATGCCCCAAAATGTCCACAAACTTTCTGTTTTGTCTAAACTTTTATCAAACTTGTGTTTTAACTTCAACAAACTTGTGTTCTTGTGCTTACAATCAAGCTTATGATTAGTAAGGCCTAACCAAGCTTGTTAACATGAACTAAGGGCTGTTTTAACACCCTAAACTTTCTGTTTTTGAAGAGCATTGAGCTCACAAGTGATGCAAGTTCTTAAACTTGTTCATGTGTGTCCACCAAGGAAGCTTGGGCTATCCTAACTTGAGACCACACATCACTTTTTTCATCAAGATCCCAAGATAGTTTACTAGACTTAAAGTGTCACAACCCCACAAAGCCGTTGACGATTGTCCTCGTGTGCTCGTCGGGTTGTTGAATACTTGGCTACTTGGTATCTAGATGACACCTTATCATTCTTGTCTTTACATTCTTGTATAGTATATAGTTCTTGTACCCTCCTTGTTACCAATGGTAACTTGTGTAGTGGTGAACATAATCCGAGGTTCAAAGTGGATGGTTTAACCTCCCACCTCATACTTGACATACATGACACTAGAGGTTACAAAGTGGATGGTTCATCCTCCCACCTCCTACATGATTATAATGATATATATATAACTATATTATAATTCTAACACCGAAACCTTGATAATGAACTTATAATCACCTATCAAGTTATTAAGTTTAACACAAAAGTATGTAATTCCTTGTCACGATTCTAATAGGCCCCGAACCTATGAAATCACACTCAAACTCGTAAGAGTTACTATAGTGTCAAGAACGAGTGTTACATCTTAGTGAATACTTTTGTATCATAATACTTTATCAAACATATTTTTTTATCATGCTCGAATACTCCTAATCTCCCGTTGAAACTCTATACTCATACGCCTCGTTTCCTCTTGTAGGATAATTCGGCGTCATCCTCGAACCAACGTCTTCACGGGTTGTCAAGTGTAGAAAAGACTTAGCAAAACCGTGAGTACACTCGACCCACTTTTGTTTATAACACTTTTCGGGTGTAACATGTTTCCATATACAAAATCACGAACACTTAAACTTTATGAAACACACAAACGATCCCATATACATGAAAACTTGAATCTTATACTTGATGCTTGTCTTGGATATTCGTTATGCTATGCTTTAGTCATTAACTATTTTTAGCCTTTGTTTGACATGCTTAGCGCTATAGGAATTCACGCATCCACCTCCATCGTGTTATTCGTGAGGTCATGTTAAAACATCGTGATTGCGTTAAGGGTTTGATTAATAGTATTGCATGCCTTGATATTGCTCTTGTATAGATTTGGTTGCCATGAGGATTGTTTAAACTTATTCGTATACGTATGCTATGCCTAAACTTGTGTACTCGCCTTTGCTTTCGCATTGACATTATTTTAAAACATGTTACAGGTTGAAGGAGATGATGCTATGAAAACAATATAGCAAGGACTAGATACATACAAATTAGACGTTAGGTTTAATGTCGATGTATCAATTTTGTTATGACTTTGCAAATGTTGTATTGTTCTTTGTTTTGTTACATTGATGTATTTGACAATTCTTATGAAATGAAATATGGTTTAATTAATTATTGTCACTTAATAATGTTGTGAGCAATGAGCAATCTCGTTTTCGTCTCATCCCGATGTTTCCGCCATCGGTTGGGGTGTTACAGAGCTGCCATTGTCCACCAATATCATGCGTACAAAATGGTCAGCAATATACAAAGTAATTACCAGACCATCATGGTGAGGATCCTGGATGCTATCTCGGTCGTCGCTACCGAATGTTATCACTTTGTCAGTTGTAAGTGATGTTATCTTCGTTGGCTTGTCCCCCCTTTCTGCCTTAGCCTCCTTGGCATGTCTCTTAGCGGCAGAGTATGAGGTACCGCATATATCGGATCCTCTGGATATGAAATTGATTATCTTGGCATCTGGAGGAGGTGATGTTGCTCGTTCAGGATCCTTCTCAGTATCCTGGCCCTTATTCTTCTTTCTGCCAAGAAGATCTTTTAAGTAGCCTTTGCTCAGCAAGTAGCTTATCTCCTTCCTCAGGGCTATGCAATCTTCTGTTACATGTCCAAAATCTTCATGGAAGGCACACCACTTGGACTTATCCTTCCAATCAGCCTTTTGCTGGTTCTTTCTTGGCCACCTTGCTTTGTCCCCTAGTCCCTGCATGGCATATATTAGTTCAGGGATATTTACTGAAAAGCAATATTGTGACAATTCAGGATATTCTTCAGTATCTTCATCCTCAACAGCATTCACTCTTTTGTTGTCATTTTTAGCATACGGCTTAGAGTGGTATGGTTTATATGAGGATTCCGACTTCCTGTTCGTCGATTCATATGTTGAGGGTGTATTCATCCTCTCCTGCATCTTCTTATCGTCTTCAAGCCTGATATATCTCAGAGCCCTGTTTCGAGCTTCATCCAAGTTCCTGCAAGGATTCATCACAAGATCGTGATAAAATTGGGAATCCTTCTGTAATCCCATTTTGAATGCTTGCACCGTCGTAGCAATGAAAGATTCGGGATATCCAGGGATTCCCTGCTGAATTTGTTTACATAATCCCTTAGGGATTCTTGTGGTCCTTGTGTGATCCTGTAAAGGTCACTTGTTAGTTTCTCAAAGCTCCTGCTACAAGAAAATTGACTATTAAACAAGTTAACTAAATGTGCAAAAGACGTAATGGAATAAGGTGGAACATTTATAAGCCATTTTAAGGTTGATCCTGTCAAAGTGGAACCGAAGTTTTTGCATAGGCATGCTTCCTTAAGATCTGGTGGGATAGGGTTTACTTCCATCCTTTCCCTATACAGAGCAATATGTTCTTCAGGATCTGTCGTGCCATCATAAAGCTTCATGTTGGGAGTTTGGAATCTCTTGGGAATTTCAGCATCACAAATATGGCGAACAAAGCGGGATATGTTGTGACTATCCTGGGATACTTCCGGTATTAGCTGTACTACCCCAGGCACACTTGATATCATATCCTTCAATTTCCAGAGTTCTCTGGATAGTGCCGACGTTGCACTTGTATCCTGCGAAGGTTCAAAGTTGTTAGCAGTAGGCATATTAGTGTTAATGGACAAGTTACCAGCCTGGCGATTTTGGCCATATCCTGGAGCATATCCTGGATCCCTGACAGTCGATATCCTGGTCGATAAGGGGATATCTGGGATATTGCTCCGGGAGTGACTTGGTGTGACGTTGCCCTGATTATCCTTAGCATATACTGCTGAACTGAAGTTCAACATTCTTGGCTGCAAAGGAGTAACAATATCCTCAGCAGATCTCTTGGAGTTGGACTTCAAGAGTTGTATTTCCTTCATCATGAGCTGGTTAGTTTCTTGTTGCTTCTTCATCTGACCCTGTATACTACCAAACAAAGATAAAATTTCGTCATTAGAAGCAAAAATAGGAGTTCTCCCTTAAACTCCGGATCTGGAGACATTTTGAGCAGTAGTAGTGTCTCTTGGTATCTGGCTTTCATTCCTCCTTTGGAAGTCTGAGCTTGTGAAGGTGGGGGAGGCAATGAACTAGTTGCAACAGAGGTGGGTGTAGGCATCGAAGAAGAACTCAAACCTGACTAAGAAGCCATAAAAACAATCTCGCAAAAAGATTAGAGAATAAAGAACTGATTAGTGTTTTTAGCAAAGGTTTGACTAAAAGTAGCACCACTTGCCCCACGGTGGGCGCCAAATTGTTTTGGTAAAAAATTACTGAAGCAATTTAGTGATCTAAACTTAGTTTGTGAGGTAGCGTGCTATGTAGACTTGATAAAAATCTGTTAACTTGGTTGGAAATATAGGCAGTTCAGGATATAGTTCCAGGATATAGAACTATATTAATTTGTAAATACAATGCAAATAAAGTAAAGGTTGACACGAGATGTACGAGGAAAGCCCTTGATCAATCTAGATCTCCAGCATAAAACCTCGGGAGCTGACAATTGTCGGCTGCCTTGTTCTTCTTATTGCTTGAATATTTAGGATATAGTGCACGATATAGCTCAGATCTCTACTAAGTGTTCCAGTAATTGCAAATAGTGAGTGTCAGTGTGTAATTGCGAGAGAAATGTATGTATGTAGAGAGTGAAAAGTGTTCAAGTGTGTTCCTACGATCTGGCTCATCCGTTATATAGTTACAAAAAAGAAACAACTTCTCCTATAATCTTGGGGTGCTCCGGAATATTCCTTTCAAAACGTTATAGACCCGGTATTCCGGCTTCAATGTCCATATTCCAACTGAAAAGAGCGAGTCTTCAGGGAGAAAGGTCTTCCTATACGTTGCAAGTCCTGCAGCTGTCTACTGCACGTGAATTGTTAGTAACTACCAGGATATTACTTCAGGATGTTACCAATATCCTGTCGTGGTATCCTGACCGCAAACAAATATCAACTAATCAAGATATAAGTCAGGATATGGGCTCAGAATTTCACCCATAAGATAAGGTTCATGCGAGAACCACCTTTATTGCGAGAACCACGAGAATCCCCTTTATTGCAAAATAAAATCTAAAAAAATAAAAAAGCACTCAAAATTTTTTAAATATTATTTTTATAAAATCGCTATATTTCGTTTCCCAAAAAAACTTTTTTCTCGAGTAACAGTTATCCATGCACTTGTGCATATGTATCATAACTTCGACAAATTCCGTAATACATTATCAGTAGTAGACAATTGCACTTTAATTTACAATACCATCCCTAATACGCTACTTTTTACATTACCAATATTCAAAGTGCACATGTGCATCATTATGTATAACCATTATATAACGTGTTTTGGTAAAAAAGTTTGTGATTTTGAATGATGAAGTAGGCCCATATACATGTTTTTTGGTTAGTTATACTAGTGGTTGATGGTTTGATTATATTTGTCACTTTATGATGTAATATGTTGATTGGATAGTATAAATGGTGTTGATATACATGTAATAAAGTGAAAATATTGGTATTGGTATTGTATTATAGATGGTAGGAGGTAATGGTATTGTATTATGGATGGTAGGAGGTTATGGAGTGTATTATGGATGGTATGATAGATGAAAGAGAAAGTGTATTCAATGTAGTAGACCAAAACACCTTATTTCATGTTGATACATATAGATGCACATGTGCACTTCTAATATTTATAACGTAAAAATTAGTGTATTACACGTGGTAGTGTAAATGAAAGTACAATTGTCGAATGTTTGTAATGTATTACGGAATTTCTCAAAGAAATGTTAAAAATGCGCATGTGCATGGATAACTGCTACTCAATTTTATTTTATTTTATTTTTTAAATTTTTTTATTGTTGACGAAATATAGCGAATTTTTCATAAAAAATATTTAAAAAATTAAAAAAATTTTGGGTGTTTTTTAGATTTTTTAAGGTATTATTGTTTATGTTCACACCGGTTCTTGCGGTTCTCACAATAAAGGGTGGTTCCTAACGGATCCTTATCCTATATATATATATATATATATATATATGGTGGGAGTTGGCTACAAAGTTCATTTTTCCTATAAAGTGTAAAAAGTCATAGAAAACCATAATGTCAACCATAAAACACACTCAAAACCCACAAATAACAAAGTGAAGATTACTAAAATGTCATATTTGCGGGTTTTATGTTGTGTTTTGAATGATAAGACTTTGATTATCGAATGACTTACATTAGTGTGTTTTATGTTGATTATGATGTTGTGTTTTATATTCATAGTTCTGCGATGGTGTATTTGAAGTTTTTATGGACTGTTAGGGTTTGGATATTGTATTTTAGTGATATTCACTCTGTTATTTGTGGGTGTTGAGTGTTTTATGGCTAAAATTGTGGTGTTTTATGACTTTTTACACTTTGTAGGAAAAATTGACTTTGTAGCCGAACCCCACCCTATATATATATATTAGGGCCGCTAAAATGAAAACCACCACAAGTTGCGAGAACCGTGAGAACTTTTTTGATCCGGGGCGAGTTGGGCCGAAATTTTTTTTTAATAAACGTAGATGAATATATTATAAACACATATGTGAAAAAAATTGCCGTGTATGTAGTTTGACCACCACAAGTTTTTTTTATGCTAGGTGTAAAAATTAAATTTAAAATTTACGGTAGGCGTAAAAAAAACTTGTGGTGGTCAAAACTACATACACGACAATTTATTTTTTAATTTTTTTTACAAATGTGTTTATAATACATTCATCTACGTTTAAGCTCTCTTTCAAAGGATATGGTGAAACTTCTTGTTTGTGGAAGTGATTGGTTAAAAGCCAGCTCAAAAACAACCTTAAAAACATTGAACGTAAGCTTTTATTACATTTATAATCTACTTATACTTTTATAGTTTATGTATTAACATTTGTATTTTTTTTTCTGTGTAGAAAGCTGCAAGAGATGAAAAATTGGAACTTGATGTGTTGACTCCAAACGGTTCTGATAAAAAATGAAAGGTATTTTTTAATTACAAAGCATAAAAGTTGTTATGTAATGTGTAGAACTTAATGGTTTTGTTTAATGCTTGTGTTTATAGGTTATATATGTTGATTTGAAGTTGAATTTGTGGAAGGAAATGATCAAGCTTAAAGAAGAAGTT
This sequence comes from Scalesia atractyloides, assembly GCA_947069175.1. Classification (NCBI taxonomy): domain Eukaryota; kingdom Viridiplantae; phylum Streptophyta; class Magnoliopsida; order Asterales; family Asteraceae; genus Scalesia; species Scalesia atractyloides. Next base: position 33,157,894 of record CAMTDV010000015.1, on the reverse strand, counting down.
TATGGCTTTTGAGCTAAATGATAATTTGTATTTCGCACTTTATTTTGTGTTTCTTGATTGTTAAGAACATTTTTAGAATTATGATTTTAGTTATGTATTGCTTATGTTAGTAAGGTGTTGGACATGTTTTAATTAAGTTGGGATTTGTTTTTGTTGAATGGAGCCTTGTAATAGTCTTGATTTCAGTTTTTTATGTTGCTACACATGTTTTAATTTCGGTGCTGAGAAAAACCGAGCAAAAACGATCCGCTCGATTCAAATTCAATCCAAGCATAAGCATTACTTTTGTGCTCGGTTTTGCAAATTCGATCCGATCAGATCGGACCGTTTGTAATTCAAACCGAGCACAAGCAGACCCTCGCTCGGATCGGATCGGCTCATGAACACCCCTAGCTAAAATTTTAGACAAATTTATAGCAAGAGTCCTCTTCCAAAATGAGTAGGCTCGTAGAATCACGAGCTGGTTAGGGCTAAAATTTTGGTTCGGTAGACTTATTCAAGTCATGCTCTAGCTAGCTTAACTCATATTAGTTCGTGGACTATCGTAGCATAAGGTCCTAAACTTAATTTGAACGTCAACATTTTTCCCCAGAAGATATTACTAAATCAAAATCATATAACCTTAATACAAACACTACTCTGGGTTTACAGATACAAAAAACTTCTACCTTCCCATGCTTTGAGATTTCAACATGCACGTCAGCTCAGCAAACCTACCAGGTGGGCCCAACTTTTGAACCAAACCAATGATGTCCTGCCACGTCATCAGTCTCTAAACCCCTCAAATAATCCGATCTTCTCCCTGACGCGAACCGGATCATGCCTCCCAATGCATCCGGTTCAGAAGGCATTCCCGGTTCACTGTTTACCGGTTTTACACTCACCCACTTCTTCCTTGAACCGGATATTTCTCCAAGTTTTTTCTCCTTTCCCGACTTTGTTTCACTATTTTTTCTCCGGTGACGTTGAAAACGGAATAACGACAATATACGAGACATCAAACCGGCTTTATGCGGCGTACCGGTTCCTGATCGTTGACAAGCAGATTTGACCGGTTCAACTGCTTGTTCTGTTGACTTCCTACGGCTAGGGCACCTCTTGGATCTAACTCTGCCAATACACGAAACCTTCGGAGACGACGGTTCTGTCACTGGAACCGCCTTCCCGAAGGAATACATCTTCTTCGGAAACAGCCGTACGTTTAGCGGTTTACACTGCCTACACTTTAAATCAACATAAGTCGTCTTCTGCGTTTTAGGCAAACCCATTATGGGAGCTTTTGGTTTCAAGCTCATTGAATAGTACCGCTGCGAGCTCGGATTCGAGTGGCTAGGGTTCACACTCTGATTCAAGCTCATCCAGTTGAAGTTTTCTTTGGTCGATTCCTTCCGTTCTAAGAAAGCGTTTGCAGCGAACCAGTCAAACTCTGCTTCGTTCGATAACCAAAATGATTCCGATGGAACTTCAACTACTATACTATCTGGAATATCTAAATATTCAGTGGCGCAAACATTTTTTAAATCAACCTGTTGCATTTTAGCTCAAATGCTCACAAATTATGTTTGTTTGTATAATTGTATGCCTCTGTGAGAATAAATGAAATGCTACTAACGGTTTTTATAAGGGGAGAAAATAATATATATTTTTTTGAACGCGAGAAAATAATAAATTAGTTTACTTAAAAACTATGGGTTGGAGGTAGACATTTAGAATACAGATGGAGTCCACGTAGTTTTCTTTTTCTAGAAGACTACTCACCGTCACCCCGACAGCCGACAAGTATCGTATACCAAATTTTCTTTTGGGTTATGATAAAAAAAAAAACAAAAAACAAAACAAATAAATTAATAGATACAATCCCCTTTTTCCAAGAAAATATATATTTAATTTTTGTGACAATTTCATATATACTCCACAAACTATATATATATATATATATATACTCTTACAAAATTATAAATATCATATATATCCTTACAAAATAATTAAAATATCATAAAAACCTAATTTATTAAAAGCAATTTAAAAAATAACAAATTTACCCTTATTTTTTTAAAACTTTAAAATCTCATATATGACTTTTAACTTTAAATATTATATTTACTATTTCTAACTTAAATAGTTTAGCTTATATATTGTATAGAGTTAATATCTCGGATGGTCCTGTGGTTTTTCATTTTCAAAGTATGCTCCTCGTGGTTGATAATCCTTGGATTGGATATGGTCATTAATTCATCCCAGTTAATTGTGTGAAACGACTTTACCCTTAATACATTAAAAAAACAAAAATACAATCATCAATATATAATGTGGGACCCACCACTTATCCCTCATAAAAAACCCCAAACCACCCATCACCCATTTGTTTCTCACCCACACACATCAGCGCAGAAGAGAAGGGGGCCGACTACGGTTTCGGCGACTCCCATTGGCATCATTTTCCAACGTCTACCGCTCCTTCGAGCATTTCCCTCGTTTCACGTCCAAAAACCGTTAACCCATTGATGTTCAAACCCCAATGACGGTGGTGATGTGTGGGAGAGAGAGGGGGAATCAGATGGTGGTTTTCGATGGCACCACGATGGCTAGGGCTTTGTTGTACACCAGAGCTCCAATGGTGGGGTGAACGACGATGTTAGATGGTGGTTACGGTGGTGAGTGAAGGATCGTGAAGGACTACGGTGGTAGGTGAACGGTGGTTACGATGGTTGGTTAACTGGTGGCTCAACAGGGGATGAATGCATCTGTAGTAACATCATCGAATCTAGGGGCAGAAGTTGCCAATGCAAGTGGAAGAAACAGGCTCAGGGCCGGAGGATCACAAGCTTTATTATTGAAGCCTTGGAGGACATCACCACACTTTTCTATGATGAAGAGCATAATGAGATTTATATTGGTAATTGGCTCGGTTTAGTCCATATGTGGTCTACCAAGTAACCATTGTTATCTCCATGGTTTTATAGCCTAGTAGTATTCTGCGGATGGGATAAGGCTTTGGGACCAATAGGTCCTGGGTTTGATTCCCACAAGGGGGTTTTCTCATATTTATTGGGTTTCCTCCTGAATTGGTGTATAGGCATTATACCTAGTGGAGATGAATATGATCGAGTGGTTCCGTTGGTGACACGATGATACTCCAATAGTCCGTCATTGATTCAAATTTGCCTTTAAAAAAAAAGTAACTATTGTTATATTTTGGTTTGATACTCAGCGGAATTTTTTATACCCCTTTTAGAAAATTTATTTTAGTGTTTGATGGATTAGAAAACAATGTCTGCATTGTTGAAACAAGTCGGCTACATCACCACCGGGATGGCTCGCCAGAGAAGACGACTTGGGTGTCGTTGGAAATTAATAGACGAGATCTTGAGTGGGTGCACTAGTTGGTATATTATATTATTAACTTATAACTTATATAAAAAGTGGGTCCTAGTAAAAATTATTTAATTTAACTTGTTTTATCATTAAGGCAAAATTTAGTCATTTAACATAAACTTAACGGAGTAAACGAACCGTCATCCACTCAGGGGACTATCCGAGTAACAAGCGTTTAAACCACAGGAAGCATACATGCTATTTTGAAAATGTGAGGACTAAAGGCGAAAAATGGCAAACCACAAGCATAATCCGGGCAATTAACTCTATTATATATGAAGAATACTATTGTTTATGATAAAAATAAAATAAAAAAATAGGTAAAAATAAATTTAAGCTTAAAATATGCAATATGAAAATATGAAGTTAAAAGGTTTGCATATATGAAAATTTGAAGTTAATAAAATAACGGTAAAATGATTATTTTATTAGATTGTTTTTAATAAATTTGGTATATTTGATATTTTAACTATTTTGTACGGGCATAATATGATATTTTTAGTTTTGGTTGGGTGTATACGAATATTTTCAAGTTTGTAAAGGTATATATGAAATTATTCGTTAATTTTTTATTATTCTAATATCAATATCACTATATTAATGGGACGATGTAGGTTTTGGGGTCATTAAACCTCCGTAACGAACATACTCAATATGGAAGCTTTGTACTAGTTGAACCCTCTAAATCGTTTCTTGTTAGATATTAAAGTTCAAAGAAAAGAAAAGGATGAATGTTTTTAAGAAATTTTTTACTGCTCAACGATGTTATGGTTGTCTGAAAGAGATCAAGGGAAGAATGGAGATTAAACCTGTGATGATAAGTTTGAGGGGTTTTAGGGGTTTACTCGGGACATTGATATACATGGCTTAGTCTTATTTGCTGTTTCTTGTTTTTATCGATTTTTGTTAGGTATTTTGGCAGATTTTTTTATGTATCTAGCTCCTTAGTGGTTTTTTTTTGTTTTGTTGAAGTGGTGATAGTTTGGTTTGCGGTTAAAAAATTGAGAGATGATAAGTGATACCCTAAATATATTTAAACAATATATAAGACTATTTTAAATACATGTAATTTTTATTTATTTCGCCGGTAACCAATTATTCATAGTTTATTATCATATATATTTTTATTTTTAATAGAAGCTAATGAATAATAGCTTTAATCTTATAAAAATGTTTATAGTTTTTTAATTATTTTATTATTTTAATATTATACATAGTTATCTTAATATTTTTATTAATTTAATATTATTTTAATATTATAATAATATTTTAATATTTTTATTATTTTCTTTACTTTTTAACTTTAATGTTTTTTAGTATCACGGGATTTGATAAGCTTGGTGTTAATCGGTATCGAATGGTATTGGTATCGAAAATACCGGTACGGTCCTGTTTGGTATCGGTATATGAAGGTAAAAACCGGCACCAGCCTGTACCGAAAACGCCAAAAGTTTGTGCCGAATTGATATTGGAAATCTTTTAGTTCCGGAAATTCGGTGTTGCTACCCGGTACCATTTTTGTTCTTCCTTGATCACGGGTACCGTACGATCAACAACGGTATCGTACAACTTTTTTGTTGATTTTCTTCAACTTTTAATTATTTCTTTGTTTTGGTTTCAGGGGTAGGGATGAGTTCGGTGCAAGTGATACAGAATCGGTACTGGTATCGAAAATAACGGTATATGAAGGTAAAAACCGGTAGTGAACCGGTACCAGGAACGGCAAAAGTCGGTATCGAATTGGTACTTAAGATATTTCGGTTCGGGAAATTCGATACCGGTGCCTAGAACCATTTCTCATCTCTGGCCACGGGTTTCATACGAACAACATCGTTACCATACAACTTTTTTGATTGATTTTCTTTCCTTAATCTTTTAGTGTTTTTTCTAATTTTTTTATTCTTGTTAGTAGTTCCCCGTTCACAACGTGCCTGTAATAATTTCAAAACACATATAAATATAGACTAAATAACAAAAGAAATTCGCTCTAATATTCTTTAAACATAGTACACTTTATTTTCACAATAGACTACCTGGCTACTAAATATTAAACTTCGATGATGATATATATAGGATTGAATATACCAACTCATACGTGAATTGGTACTAAAAGACAGATGGAGTACGCAAACGGATGTAGAATCATGCTTGATATTTTAAATTTTCTAGTTTTGATCCACTTTATAAATTTATAGCTTGGAAGGTTCTTCCTATTTTTACACCTTTAAAATCTTGTTTTTACATCCTTACATGTATACAAACCATATAGAACGATGTTGCACAAAAGAAATGTCAGAATGTTTTTTTGTATCCATGTATACGAGTCGTATAACATTATATGACATGTATAGAATGATATATGGCCTAATATTTTCTCCATGTATACGAACCATATAACATTATACGAGTCCTATAGCATTATACGACCCAATATATGTAATGTCAAATTGTTTTATACAGGCCGTATAACCCTTTAAAACATGTATAGAGGGTGTGAAAATAAGTTTTTGAGATGTAACTTTATCAACACCAACTTTAAATCACCGCCTACTAAAATGGATAATTAACTAAGATTATTAGTTTCATTTGATAGCTAAGATTTTGAGATTCTTTGTCTAAGAAAATAAAAAGAAAGTCATAACATCGGTAGTGTTAAGTGTTGGATGATGAGATGTAAAAACGACACTCATTGCAATCCATGCATATTTTCTAGGCTTGTACATTCTCGAACGTAGCAAGAAAATAGTCGTGTTAATATATCTAACATTTTTATCATGTTTGGGTTAATATATTTAGGTAAATTTAACATGTTTTATTAAATTGGCCGACACGTCAAACAATTAATGGCATAAAATGAAGATTAAACCATTCATTAAATGAGGAAAACAACAAAAGACGGATAAGTTAACAAAAAAATCAAACTCATTTTTGTCAATTGGATAAAAATGACAAAAAAAAAATGAAACCTCAGGACGTAGATACAAAAAGTTTTATTTTCGGACTAAAGTGGCAAAAGTATATATATATATATATTCTTTATTAACTCCTGTATTTTTGCAAAATTCATTATTATTAACTCATATACTTTTTAGACGACTTTCCAATATTCATCATACTTTTTAGACGACTTTCCAATATTCATCTCTCTTTATATACATGTGTGATAAGGAGATCATAGTGTCATGTATTACACTTTTAAATGTAACATTTTTACTGACACCTGTAATATTTTTTGATACTGACACACTTTTCGTAACAATGGAGAGAGAAGAGAGAATGTGTTACATTTTTTCAGTTGTTCACATCTTTTGTAACACCTTTTTTATTGTTTTTTGACAACATTTTTTTAGATTATATGAAGTATATGGATTTTAGAACTTATAATTTACAAAGTCTTTTTTTGTGACATGCGTAAAAAACATGTTACATTTTTTTAACAATGGGATTTTTATATAACAATATAGCCGTCACAATCTTTTGTGTCAGATGAGAAAGTAGAGAGGAAAGGGAAAAGCGTAAAGCTATTACACTCAAGATGGTTCTCGTCTTACCCTTTACCTATATATATATATATAGGGTGGGGTTCGGCTACAAAGTCCATTTTTCCTACAAAGTATACAAAGTGATAAAACACCACAGTTTCGGCCATAAAACACACTCAAAACCACAATAACAGAGTGAAGATCACTAAAACGCAATATTCAAACCCTAAGAGTCCATAAAAACTTCAAACACACCATCCTAGAACTATGAGTATAAAACACAAACATGATAATCAACATAAAACACACTAATGTTAGTCATTCGATAATCAAATCCTTATCATCCAAAACACAAACAAAACCCACAAATATGACGTTTTAGTAATATTCACTTCGCTATTTTGGGTTTTGATTGTGTTTTATGGTGGACATTGTGGTATTTTATGGCTTTGTATACTTTTTAGAAAAAATAGACTTTGTAGCCAACTCCCACCCTATATATATATATATATGGTAGGGATCCTAAGAGAAGTCCACCATATTTGAGAAACTTGAGAAGCATTCTGGACCACACATTTCTCTAATCTTTTCGTAATATACAAATACGTATAGTTTAAAATTCAATATATACATATATGTATATTGGATTATACACATATGTATATAGTAAATTTTAAACTATACGTATGTGTATATTACGAAAAGCTTTGAAAAAATGTGTGGTCCAGAATGTTTCTCAAGTTTCTCAATTAGTCTAGTGCTTCTCACATGATCCTAACCCTATATATATATAGTAGGGTTCCTGCGCAAAGTGTGCTTTTCATACAAAGTGTAGGAAGCGATCTGAGCCAACCGATTGGTGTGTTTAATAGTTGAGATCAAGTCTGTGGCATTTTTGTAATATTTGTGTGTCATTAATTAATTGTCATAATAGGTTAGGGAAGTTTGGTCATTTTACATGTTTTAATCAATCAAATAACTGTCATAAATAACACACGCCCTTACAATCTTGCGATTTTCCGTCTCTCTCTAAAACCACTTATAGAAAACTCTCTTTCATACCAAAAATAGCTAGAATCATGGATCAAAATAACAAATTCGGATTGAAATATAAGCATGATTGATACCATGTTTATCATTCCATTCGCAATTCATCATCTTTTTTCTAAAGCACATTTAATTCGTTTTTCATCTGGTTCGTCACATTGTGTTTTATCACTAAAACACACTACTATGAAACACATCCAATATCCACCTTCAAGTGTAGTAAACACAACACTATGATAAAACACAATGTGAAGAAACTTGAAACTGATAAAACACAATGTTAAGACAGTGAATTTCATCTGGTTCGTCACATTGTGTTTTATCTGGTAAAACACATCAATATCTCTCAGTGAACTACGTTTATTAACTGTTAACTGCTAAAAAACAATACCAATATCTCTCAGTAAACTGTGTTTCATTAATTAAACTAACATTTAATACCAAGGGAATTATAACACATTAACATTAACCTTTTAACCAGTAAACCACATCGTCAAGAACTTGTTGAAAATTAAACCCCATAACATCATCATTGTTAAAACAAATGATAAAAAAAATCAATCATATTGTATTTACCATCGCCGCAATCAACAATTATATTTGAAGCCATTATTTTTTACCAGGCAATTGATTTACGAAGAAGAATATGAAAATTGCATGGAATGATAAGTAATTTTGATAACCTCCAATAATCAATGAGATATTAAGTTTCTTTAAAATTCTCATGAGTTAGTTAATAATAAAATAATTTACATAAATAAAATAATTATCAAATTACCTTAGTACCCTTTTTATTAAAAAACATAATTGCCACATGTCACTCTCCTATGTTTTCCTACACTTTGTAGGAAATATTGGCTTTGTAGCCAACTCCTAATATATATATATATATATATATATATATATATATATATATAGAAAGTATATTGTACAAAATGGCTTAATGTACATTACGTACGACATGTGATTTCGCACCCTTTAGTGATGAATTCGCATGGAGTAGAGTGAATTCGCACACTAATTTCGCATGAGAGGAGATGAATTCGCATGGAATAGAGTGATTTCGCATGGGATCGGGCGGCTGAGATTATTGCGTACATTTTGAAGGATAAGGCATTTTGTACAATAACCAGCCCCTATATATATATATATATACTAAAAAAATTAATTTTAAATTTTTTTATAAAAACACCCACTCGGTGTTTTTTTTGTCTCAGCGTTCGAAAACATGTAACTTACATTCTCTAATTTTTTTTAAGTTTGTTATATAAGGTTTTCTTAAGTATCCGTAACTTAAGTGAGTTTTTTCTATATCCATCGCCATTCTTGATTTTACAAAATGAGTGTTTTTAAGTAAATATTTTTAAAGGGTATTTACTAGACTCTTGATAATTCCATTAAAAGGCTTTCTATTAATCTTTTAAATAAGGCTGCAAACGAATCGAACGAACACAAACAGTTCATTAAGGAAATTAACATGTTCGCGAATGCATACCGAACAAAAGTTTATGTTCGTGTTCATTTGTTAGGGAAATTCAATTGTTCACGAACAGTTCGTGAACATTGGTCTCGAACACAAACGAACGCAAGCAAATAAAACGAAGGTAAACGGACATTTAACTTGAAAATAAAAATAAAAACATTGTTATCCTTAATATTGGATATAAGTAGTTAAATACAACTATGAAACGATAAATTAAAACACAAGAAGTATACTAGATCAAAACGATGAATAAAGTTCAACTAACTTAGACATAATTATCCTAAAAAATAGCTTAGAATGTCCAAATGTCAGGTAACTTAGAAAAAATAAGAATTTAAGTTTTCAATATGTTTAGATAAATGTTTATTATTATTTTTTTAATATAATTAAACAAACACGAACGGACATGAACGAACGTAACCGAACATTCACGAACGCATTCCAACAAACAGGATATGTGTTCGTGTTTGTTCGGTAAGCTAACCGAACGATTTTTTTTTGTTCGTGTTCGTTCATTAAGCTAATCAAACGAACTTCCCGTCCAACGGTTCACGAATTGTTCGCTGAACGTTCGGTTCGTTTACAGCCCCTACTTTTAAAGTGACGTGTGTTTGGTTCGCTTAAAAGGCACATCATAATCGATTATTATAATAGGTATGTTTTAGAAACATCAAGAAATTATTAATATAACAGTTAGGGGCTGTTTGTTTAGCTCTTAATGAGGCTTTTAGTGGTTTAGATCTCTTACTGGTTCAGCACTTAATGATTCACACTGTTTGTTTCACGAGCAGATGTCTGAATGGTTAAGCATCATACTAAGTCTGAATGGTTAATACCCCTAATCTGAATTGGCCAGACATTTGCCTCTGAATGGTTTAACATTATACTGGCTCATGGTTCAGACCTCTTAATAGTTCAGCACTTAATGGTTCAGATCTTTTACTGGTTTAACACTTAACCATTCAGAAGTTACCAAACAGGCCCTTAGTATCACAAAATATAGTTATACATAGTACAAATAACTACTAATTAAATCGTATAATTCACTTATACATAATGTATGCATGAAAGATAATAAAAAAACTAATAAGAGAGATGGTTTTATAAGAGTCATGATTATCATATACAAAATAATGTATAAGCGTTTTGCACTTCAAATAAAAAATCATAAAACTAATAGTTAAAAATAAGAGTGAATTGTACATTTTGTTCTTTATCTATATAAGGCATTTTAGGTGGTGTCCTTTATCTTTAAAATTGATGAGTTTTGTATTTATTATTTTAAAATCTTACACGGTATGTCCTTTGACCCTAACCCAGTTAAATTTTTGTTGATAAATAAAATCATGTGCAAGACACATGAGGGTATAACTGTCTTTTTACCCTATTAATTATTAAACATTTAAAAGAAAAAAAATTAAAAAGTATATATGAAGTCTTCGCTTTCTTTTTCTAAACAAATAATTGAATTCTTCCTGTCTACTTCCTCTCTCTTTCCTGTACCACCACCACAACCCTCTTTCCACCACCACCGTCAGAATCTTCCTCTACACTAGACCGCCCCCACAACCACCACCAACCACAGTCTGCGTCACCACAACTTGTTTCCACAACCACCACCACTGTCAGCACTACCGTCATCGTAAACCACAATCAGCACCACCGTCATCGTCAACCACTATCAGCGCCACCGTCAACAAGGTCGTCATATTCAACATAGCCAGTTTCATTTTTCAAAATTGAGTCGTTCGTTGAGGAGTTCTTGATTGGTTGATTTGGGTTTAAGAATTGGGGAACTGGAATTGGAGTGGGGGAGTTTGAAGATCTGGAAGCAGGTTGTATAGATTTGGTGTTGTGTAAATGGATAAATAGGGATCCAGAGTTTGTATAAATGGATAAATGGGGTTGTTGCCATTTTGGGAGTGGAGTAACATGCTATGTTCTTTAGTTTAGATGCATAATATATGCACAGAAAAGATATAGTAATTTTCGAATTAGGATTTTTATTCATTTAAAAAAGAAGCTTCGTGTTGATTTTGTAATGGTGGCAAATGACGGTTGAATATGTTGATTTTGTGATTGTGATAGTTGTGGTGGTTGGTGGGGGCGGGTGGTGGTGGTTGATGGTGGCGGTGGAGGGCCGATGAGAGAGGTGTAGAGAGAGTGAGGTGTTTGTGTGTGTATATATGTAATATTATATTAGTTTTTGAAATTTAATTTTGTTTTATTTATTAAAATATTTTTAAGTAAATATGTAAAAAGACTAAAATACCCATATGTTACCTGATTTAACAGAAAAAATCAACTGGGTAAGTGCTAAAGGATAAACCATACGAGAATTTAAAACAATAAATTCAAAACTCGTCAATTTTAAATATATAGGACACCGTCTAAAATGTGATATATAGATAAAGGACAAACTTGCCAATTCACTCTAAAAATAACAAACCAATATCTCTCATAAAAAACTGTCGTGAATCAACATTAAAATCGTCTGGATGTCGTCAAGAAAGAATTAAAAAGTTTAAAATAATCTCATAAAAAATCGTAAATAGATTTATAAAAAAAAAGAAGTTAAATGCCCTTTTAGTCCCTGTGGTTTGAGCCATTTTGCTAGTCTAGTCTAAATGTTTCATTTTTTTGCCTGTGAGTCCAAAAAGGTTTCATCATTGTCATTTTAATTAAATGGGTTAACTTCATCCATAATTTATGTTAACGAGAAGGGCTCGATCATTTTATATATAATTATGTTAACTAAAAGGGCAATTAGGCCATATAAAACGACTGAATCACCCCTTCTTGTTAATAGAAATAATGGATGAAATTAACCCAGTAGACTAAAATGACAAAGACAAAACCTTTTTGGACACAGACGAAAATTGAAACATTTAAACTAAACTGATAAAATTATCCAAACTAAAAAGACTAAAATGTTATTTAACTCTATAAAAAGATAGTGTAATCCTTGTCGAACTAACAAATTACAAAATGCTGGGTTTGTTTTAACATAAAACATACAATTGACGTTTTGTTATTTTAGAGTTATTTTACATTCAGTGACGAATTGCTTGTAAAATAAGAGATGAAGATAAATATATTCGAAGGAAGGTGTTTTGTTGATGTCATTACACATGTCATTGACATTGTCTTATTATGGTTATTGTGGATATGATTGTTCAAAGCTAAAAAGATTTTGAAGACTACACGTGGTATCTAGCGAAGTGGTTTCTATTTTTTGTCGTCAAAATTGAATTTTTACTTTTTAGTGTCACCTCTATTTTTTATTAATTTTATTTGAATTATATAATAGTTGTCGACGTGATGGTGAGCAGTATATAAACTTCTAGAAAGAGCAAAGGAATATGGAACACATGCATACTCAATCCGTTAAAGCTCAAAAGTAACATTCAACACAAAATAAATAATAAAATAATATAATTTTCCTCCCTTATAAAAACCGTCACTAATATTCCCTTGTCACACAACACTTTCAAACAAACACAAACACATAATTCTTTACCACTTAAACTTTGCTTATCTACAATGCAACATCTTCACGAAGAAGCAATCGAAGATTCTGATATTCCAGATAGCACAGTAATTGAATCCTTCTGGCTATCAAAAGATGCCGAGTTCGACTGGTTCGATCAAAATGCTTTCTTAGAACGTAAGGAATCAACCAAAGGAAGCTTCAACTCGACTGTACACTCGAATTCGAGCTCGCAGCGGTATTTGGTCACCTCGAAACCAAAAGCTCACATAATTGGTTTGCCTAAAACACAGAAGACGACTTACTTTGATATAAAGTGTAGGCAGTATAAACCGCTAAACGTACGGCTGTTTCCAAAGCAGTTATATTCCGTTGGTAAGGCTCCGCTGACGGAACCGTCTTCTCCGAAGGTTTCGTGTATCGGAAAAGTTAGATCCAAGAGCCGTAGGAAGTCAGCGAAACAACAGGTCATATCTGGAAGTCAACGATCACAGAAACCCGGTCTGATGTCTCTTATATTGTCGTTATTCCGTTCGAAAGCTCACCCAGGAAAAGACAGTGAGTCAGCGTCGGAGAAGGTAAAAAAACCGGGAGAAAGATCTGGTTCGAGGAGGAAATGCGTAAGTGTAAAACCGGTAAAAATTGAACCGGGAACGCCTTCCGAACCGCCCGCTTTGGGAGGAATGATCCGGTTCGCGTCAGGGAAGAGATCGGATTATTTGGCCGGTTCGGAGAATGATGACATGACAGGATGTCATTCGTTGGATTTGGAAACGCGTGTTTAGGTTAGGGGTTGGGCCCACCAGGTTATGTTTTTTTAGCTGACGTGTGATGTTGAAATCTCGATTCTGTGTGCTGGAAAATATTAAAAAGTATATGGTTGGTGGCGTTTTTTGTAATTGTATGATTCTTAAACACAAGAGTAGAGTAGTGTTCCTACGATGACATGTTTTGAATGCACATAAAGTTGTAATATGATTTGGGCTTAGTAATATTATCTTCTTTGGGGGATTTTAAAAATAAAACCTTATGACTTTTTGGTTTTTTAGAGTTTTCATGTAATCAAATACCACGTGATCTTGAGTAGAAAAACCAGTAAAAAACATAAAAGCATATATGCACCTTTGATTTATTGTAAGCTTTATATGTGATAAACTTTATCATGAATCATTTTAATATTAACATGTTAGCTGGTCGTAGGCACCCGTCCATTACGCCGGGATACCATTGAAATTAGTTATGTATCGCACACCATCACAATTCAGACGAATAAATTCGTAAAATTAAACAAAATGATATCTGAATCTGTTAATATTGTTTGCGTTGTAGCTCGCCTTTAAACACAAAAATATGAAGAAAAGATAAAGCAATAACATAATAATTAAGTTAAAACAAATGTAAACGTAAAAGTAAACGATAGGAACTCGATCGGTTTTAATGTACTCGTTATAGCAAATGAGAAAAAGTAAAATATACGTCCGAAGAGTATTCGCGCGTGTTAAGTTCTACCGAAAAAATCGAAAGCTAAAAGCGGTTTTCCGTGTAGGTATCGTTTTGTTCGTTAAAATAATAAACTAGAAAAATAAACGCAAGTTAGCAAAAGACTAAACTAAAAAAAGGCTCAAGTTAGCAAAGTCTTAAAAGCTCATGTTAAAGAACAGACACTATTCAAGCTTTCTTTCTTTTGTAAAGAGATAATTATGTGATATCTTCTTACATTAAAATTATCACGCAATAGTACTTGTTTATACTAATATGATGTTGTTCGTCAATTAAATAACCACATGATACATGCATTTACGAGTTTCACAAGATTCTGGTTTCCTAGCCAAACCTCTCCCGTGTTGCGGCGGGGCGTAAAATCGTGACAAATAGCATTAATGGTCACACCACCACCAACGACCACCAACACTAAAGTTGTGTCATGTTAATGCGGAGAAATTAGACCGAAACGTAAAATATAGAAAATAATAATTAAGTCAATTTAGAACCCGTACGTTGACAAAGCCTATCAAATAGAAAAAATAGATGATGTAAAAACGTTGAACCACACACGTACCGTTACGCCCTGTTAACTTGCAAAAATCTTGTATGTGACATAAAACAAAACATAATAACATTAAAACACACACGTACGTTGCGTAGCGTTAATTGTTAAATTTAGAATGAAACCTAAAACGAAAATTTTAAGAAATATATAAAGCAATATTTTCATGTCCGGACCGGACCGGACATCAAACCGACCTTCTTAACGGTTCATTGGTCGAACCGGATTTAAGAACCGGATAATATTAAAAATAGTTCATATTCTAAAATAAATAAATAAGTAAATATACTATAAACTTATTGAAAAGAGAGAGATTGTTAATAGTTTAAATTTTAGTACATACAAAAATCTAAACTAAAGTAGTATTTATTATATTGTAAAATATAGACATTGGATTAGCTAGTCTTTTAGTTGCAAACTAGAATATATAAATTAATAAATATGAATTTCTTTGGAAATGAAAATTGTTAATTGGTGCAGATAAAAGGTTGCACATAAAAAGAGGCATTATCACTAACCTAAGATCGTGGGGTATGGTGGACGGAGGTTTTGGGCATGGGTTGACACGTGAGTTGGGTGGGCTCTACTGGCAAGACCCAAAAAATTGAGGGTATGGTTTTGGGTTTGAGGCGTGGCTTGCCAAATTCCTTTTATTTTTATTTTTTTTTAAATTAATGGATAAATCATAGGGTAGGGTGCACCCAATGTCCATCCGCTAGCTCAGATGGGTAGCCCCGTCCAACGCCCGGGCTGAAACCCCCGCCCAACGCCTGGGCTGAAACCCCGCCCAATCCGAAACCCAAGCCCGCCCGAGGTGGTCACGTAGGCATTTCCCCTTAACTCACGCCCCATACCCACAGTCTAACCTCTGTATCATAAAAGACTTGCCCTTGATAAAGACGTCCACGTATACCCAAATTTGAAATTAATTCTCACAAAATTTACAATGAATCACATAGAGGCAATCAACACTTCAGATCTACTTGTACTCTTAATCTCAGCTCGCAGAATAGAAGCCATGGAGGCTGGATCCGGTTTGACCGTTCAACGATTTTCCAGCCGAACCGCCGGCCAACTGCAGAAACGGTCTGTAGGGGTGAATCGGCCCGGTGTAAGTAGCGAATCTCGGCCCGACCGGTCGGACCAGCCGATCCGGTCCGGGTCTGAGAATACTGATATAAAGTATAAGGGACTAAAGTTTAAAGTAAAAAGGTTTTGAGTTTAATTTAAAAAGATGAAAACTTTTGGTTAAAAAACCTCAAATAGTTATGGGTTAAAATTGTAATATCAAGTTTTTTTTAAACTCCCCCAAAGCATGGGGTATAACTCCTTATACACCGATATGTTGGTAATTTATACTGGTTAAGAGATTATTTATGGTTAAACTCTTCACAACTTATTAATGGATACAATCCTTTTGGTATGAATAGTTTATCCGTCTAGGCATGGATGTTTTTATTTGGACATCTTGTTTGGGTTACTGGATTTATGTGTTTAGTTTCCTGGCGTTGATACTAGCAGGAATTGATTGAAACTTGGTAGCGCGTTTGTTTTGGGTACAAAATGTCACGGGTTCAAATCCTTTCATCCCTACCTATTGCTGCTCATTTGAGCAGTAACGAGGGGTTTTTTGAGATCAACTCACATTAGACATTGGACATATCATTTAAAATCTTTCATTCTTATGATACTATATAGTATGCATGCGTCCGGAGAACTAATTGGATTGTTGCGAGCGGAACGAATGAGGCTTGCTTTGGAAGAAGTGATCTGTTACCAAGCCATCTTATTGGGAATAACAAGAGCATCCATGAATACTCAAAGTTTCATATCCGAAGCACCCATTGTGGCAACTGTCAATTTTCGGGTAATTTCCATACAATTAAACTATTAATTTAATCATGCAATTATATGTTAAAACGTTATGTTCTGTTAGATTACATCCTATATATCAGAAAACTGCTATGATTACATTTCAATAGTGCATATTATTCATTTTGATCATCGTGTCGGAAAAACAATTAGACAATGCACTAAAACAACTAGTAGACTTGCCGGTTAGACTAGCAGTGTCAGCACTAGTCCGGTACTCAGCTTAACGACAGTTCTAGGACTTAGATAGAAGTCCAATAGCAATTACACACTAAATCCAAGGATGGAAAACAAGGATTTGTGATAACACCTTCCGGAAATACTATAAGCCCTAAAAAGTGTCCGAACCGGACAATAAATAACTATTCAGCAAAAATTCAGCATTTTAACTTCTTACTAGCCAATGTAATGTCCAGAAATAAGTCCAAACATCTTAAAATACTTGCAAGAGTATTGGAAATTAAATGGTGATTCAAAAACAAGTATTATCATACAAAGTGCAAAATTTGACAATTTAACAATCCGATAACGAAACGACCACCCGAGCACTACTAGAAGCATCTAGTGAACTAGTTAAGCATATTTTGACATCATACGACCAATAAAGATCACCCGACACTTCGTTTCATCTCAAGATCACTAATACACATAATACTCTAACTAAACCCCTAAACCTTCAACTAAATACTTAACTTACCATTAAAACCCAACCAAGACCCCCCCCCCCCCCCTCATGTGGACGGTCAACCAAGGGGACCCACATGTCCCCCTTGTTCTCTAAATTGTGACACAAGATCCTGTGGGTAATGTGAGTATTTAGTGGAAGATTAAGTTATTTGAGATTATAAGATAACCTTATCACAACATCACCATCACAACTTTTCACCAAAATTCAAAACACAAACCTCCTCCATCTCCCTCCATAGCTCACGGCCACCATCACCATCATAAAACCTCCCATTTTGCTTTATTTTCTAGCCATTCCAAGTGTGTTCCAAGGTTTATTAAGGTCATCTAAGAAGGTGCAAAGCATAGGAAGCTCAAGGACCTCTCCAAGGAGCTTTTATCAACCCTATTTGTGCTATCTTCATCTTCATCTTTGTTAAGCCACTTCCTTAGCCACAAGGGCTAGTAGTAAGCCTCTTGATCTTTGTTTTGATCCTTGTTATTAGTATATTTATCATGTACAAGTAAATCCATCAAGAAACATAAGATAAAAATGATGAACATATGAAGAACACATGAAATCTAAAGAAAATAAACATAATCTTGAAGTATAATGAAGTTGTATGTGATTAATATGTGCTTAGCTTGATGCTCATTGTGTGTAGATTTGTTAAATGTAGAGATTTAACAAGTGTATATATTGATCTTGGAAGATCCATGGTGAACAAGGATGATGAACTTATTTTCTTGAAGAATGATCTTGTTAAAGTGAGTTTCATAACCTAGACATTGATTTTGAACCATTCTTGAACATGAAAGAACAAAATGTTAAACATGAGTTTTTCACAAAGTTGTGTATAATTAACATTTTTGAAGACAACTAAACATGTTAAACACTAGATTAGAAGACTACATGTTTTTATAAAGTTTTGAGTTCATCATCATCTAAAAAGTGCTTGTATGAAGATGATTATGCTTGTAAAATTGTTGTGATTGAGTTGATGAATTTTTAAAATCTTAAACACATGTTTTAAACATGGGAAAACTCCTAAATCTAGGGGAAACTATGACCAAATTTTAAAAAAAAATCAACACTTAGAAAAATATGATTATTGTTACTAAACTTGTGTTTACTAAATGTCTAAAATAAATAAACATGGCCACACCCTATTTTATACAAATATACAAGTTAAGAAGAATAAGGATTTCATAAAGTATTAGAACAAGTATAAATATATATTTAGGAAAATATATATTTAATGGTCCCCAATGATTTTTGTGGGTATGTGTATATTATGTGTAATATATGTAGTAGACAAGTTAGGGAGATTAAAACACTAAATACTCCCAATGGAGTATACACACCAATACCCTCAAAATACCAAGAAAAATACACACAAAATACCCTTACTTGGGTACATGGACAACCATCACAAATCATGTATGCTTATATATTACTTGATCACTTAGACTTTGGACAAATTGGATGGACTTAACACAAGATATATATATTTAACATAGTTGGTAAAAATATATATATACAAGCCTTAAAATATATTATTTTTAAGAAATATAATTTCCGGAAAAATAGGAATATTACAAGTAATAAACCTTGTCAAGAAATAAGAAATACATGAACTTTAACAAAAAAACATGTATACTTTCCTAAGTGTGTATTTGGTAAATAACAAATACACTTATACTAAAAAATAACTTTGAGAATATTATTTTACAAAGTATACATATTTATTTTTGAGAAATAAGTATAACTAAACACATATTTTGACTTAGTCAAAGATGTATAACACCAAAATACCTAGAAAAGTATTAAGCATATAAATACAAGTATGTTAAAAATTACTTTATTTTTAACAACCCATCCATGATTTTGGGCTAGGCCCAAAAGACACTAAAACATGGGCCAGGCCCAATGAAACAAGACATGGGCTAGGCCTAATGACACAAACACATGGGTTAGGCCCAATGACACAAGACATGAGCTAGGCCCAATGACACAAACACATGGGCTAGGCCCAATGACACAAGGAAATGGGCTAGGCCCAATGACATGGGCTAGGCCCAATGACATGCGTGCTTGGCACGAGGACAAGGAACGAACAATGCCATTCATACACTATTCAAGACACGATAACAAAATATATATTACTAAGTCAAGAAATAATTAATCAAGAAAACAATTAAGAACAACTAAGACAAGATGGGAACTTGTACATAGATCAAGCATAGACTTAAGTGTCTAATGGGATTTGAAACACTTGTAGGTTTCGGTTCGAGACCAAGGAAAATCATTTGTGAGTTTACACAAGGAACGCAAACCCGTGAGTTCATGTCCCCCTTTCCTTTTAAACATTTTCAGTTTTATAACATCCGGGGGAAATACATGTTAAGACATATGGTATGTTAGTTATGGAGTTAGATGACAATAAGATCGATGTGCGTAAATAGGATTGATAATAATATAACATTAGTAACCATTAATCACTTAGTGACCAAGGTGCAAAAGGTGTAGATCTATTGAGCTTGAGACACGCTCCACTCCTAGTTGTATACCATGGAGTGCTTTTGTGATCCCAATTGAGAACAAAGTGTCTCGGTTTGGTTATATATTTACGGCGCATAGTATCGTAGGGCTCGCTACCCACTGATAGATTCTTATATTCCGTAATTATTTTACAAACCTGGATTTCATTGTTGGATAACAATTATGACAACTTATTCGAAAACAAAACTACATGAACTCGCTCAACTTTTGTTGATTTTTCAAACTACATGTATTTCAGGAAACAGGGCTTAACCGGTGATGGATTCTCGGAAGATACAACGATGGCTGCTTTTGGAGGATTTGCCTCATATATCCCTTCCTTGTTTGGGCATATAGGGGTCAAAACCTCGACTTAAATCTACGAATTATAACAAACATATTTTGGAGATGTAACTTAACTAAGTATTGTTTTGGAAAACTTATGAAACTTGTTGGAAACATGTAAACCTTGAATTTGAATTTATATAACATATGGCATCGTTGTTGGTTAGGATTATGTTTGCACAATTGATTGCAATGATTATCGTTAAGTCACACGTTTGCGCTTCCGCTACGACGAGGGTGTGACAGATTGGTATCAGAGCTTCGATTGTAGTGAACCGGGGACAAACTTTTACTAAGTTTGGTCTACAATCACCAGGGGCTCTCACATGAAAACAAAGTTTATAACATTACAAAACAGTTTTCTAGTATATGACAAAAGTATTATAAAAATGTCACGATAACATGAGGATCTATCACACGAGCTCAACTGTAGGAAAGAACAGAAATTTATTCCTGCTTAGCCTAGAATGAGTAGACACAAAACATTAAGATTACACACGAAACCAAAGAACAAATTGCATGAGGTTTGATGATTAAAATAAAATATATCATAAGTAATAATTATTACTACCCTTTATGTTTATACATTGTACGGATTATATTTGCCAGGACCATGTCTTCTGTTTCTTCATACGAGGAGGACCCTACAGAGTACCTCTCTGATTATGAATTTGGTGTTGAGGCTGCTATGGATATACCTCCTGAGGATGCAGCTATTCATGAGGTCTCCGATGACGAGGATCTCGATGATTACCAGCCTTTAGCCTTATCCGACTACCACATGGGAGACGATCAGGAACACCCACACAATCTAGAGGATGATGTGCTAGCTATCCCCCAGCCCCAGCACGACGTAGCCATCCATGGTCACCCTGATGGGGAGCATGTAGTTGTGCACTTAGTCGCACCGCTAGCTGTCATTCCACCAGTCATCGAGCTGGACGATGACGAGGATGATGTCGTGCCTTTCTTCCATGTTGACCATTTGGATGCTGAGTTAGGAGACGGCGAGGTTGTCGATGAGCTAGCCATCGCCCCCACCTGTTATTCCTGTCATTGACCTATCCTCTTCATCCTCTGATTCGGATGATGGACACTTGTCCAATGATGCCATATCTGCGGTACCCGCCACACCATCGCCAGTTCACTTAACCGACACTGTGTTGCCCCCACCCTTTGTACCACCGCATACTTCTGTCGGCCCGTCTCATGCTAGCATTCCCGCTCCTATGTTTACCCCATTCTCCGGACCTCCATGCCACCACTCATTGGGCGGTACGCCCCGACACTACGAGCAGCCACCCCCACCTTTTATGAGTAGCTCCACTTATCATCCCATTCATGACCCACACCCGGCCGGATCATCTCATTGGGCTAGACCCCCAACCCTACTGCACCACCCATGTATGCTTCATACCCTTCGCCACCCCGTTACCGTAGGTATCCCCCTTCTCCTCCACCGGGCATGAGCCCATCTGCCCATACCACCCCTGTCACTTCCCTACTATTCCTATCGAGGAGGAGGTGATAGCACACAATCTCCAGATCGCACAGCTCTATAGGATGATTCACGAGCTCAAGGGTCAGCGCCCTTCTCAGGTTGCTGCTAGAGCACCACCTGCACCACCATCACCGCCATCATACTCACCATCCTCACCCTCAGACTTACCACCAGCACCACCTTCACCACCACCATATACACCATCTTCGCTACCACCGACTCCACTACCCTAGTGTCCCTACCATCACCCCAGATGTCCATTTGAGGCACGTATGCGCGAGTGGGAGCGTATCCAGGCTGCCTCCGTTCGCCGTGTCTCTGGGATAGAGGAGGAGTTGGCCTACCACGCAGTTTGCTCCATAGGTCACCATCCCCTCCACCCCCGCCACCTCAGTAGTTTAGTACTAGCTATCATTGGGGATCATCCCCAACTTTTGTGGATCTAGCTTCTGAAGACTCAAGCCAGAAGATCCAGCTTTTGTGACGACTAAAGACACGAAGATGCAACGAAGAAGAAAACTTTACTTTTGTATTGTATTGTATGAACTTGTACCGACTAGGGCTATGTAACCCTAAGTCTTTTTGATTCTTGATGAACAAATGTACTAAGTTGTCAATCATGTATGAAAGTGTATTTTCTTATTTCGCATTGTATTTTATTTATGTCGTGGTTGGATGATATTGTGATGTGTTGGTTGATATAGTGAAGTGTTGGTTGATATTGTGATATGTCGTGGTTGATTTATATTGTGTTGTGGATAATGTTTATTTATTATACCATGGTGCGCATGTACGTTAGATATTGCATGATGTTGCGATGATTGGTTTATTCTTGTGCGTTCACGATTATGTTGTACGCCATATACACGATTTCTTATCCCTTATCCGACGTAATGTTTCTTATACTCGACAAAAAAAAAACAATTATAAACAAACAAGATTTTGTAATATTTTATATATATATAATAAATGCTTCTCTTATTATTAAACAATCGTCTAATTACAATTGATATTTCGTACTAGAAGACGATGCCTCCACGCCGAAGAAGTATCAACAACGACCTCCTCCCAGCGACCCAAGCAGAGCTGAACGAGCGCATATCTCAGGCCATTGCGCAACACGAGGCCAACCGCACTAAACAAAGCGGTGGAACCGGAGGTTCAATTGGAACCAACCCACCTACCGATAATCTTTGGTTATTCATATAGCCACGTGACATTCTCATTTATTCTATTCGTGCTTTGAATCTCATTCTTGAGTTGGTGTACCTAATCTGTTTCAGGTTGCACTTACAAGGAGTTTTTGGACTGCAAGCCTCTGAACTTCGATGGCACCGGCGGTGCTGTTTCATTCGTGCACTGGACCGAAAAAACTGACTCGGTCATACGAATGAGCAAGTGCCCTGCTGAGCAAAGAGTCACTTATGTCACTGGACTCTTCATTGACGGAGCGTTATCTTGGTGGAATCTCCAGGTACAGACCAAAGGAGACGATGCTGCATATGGTCTGACTTGGGAAGAGTTGAAAGAGATCATGAGGAAAAGGTATTGTTCGAGGTCTGAAATTCAAAAGTTGGAAACGAAATTATGGAATCTTAAGATGATTGGCTCTGACATCGCGGGATATGTTTAAAGGTTTCATGATTTGTCACGAGTGGTTCCGTACTTGGTGGAACCGAAATTCAAAAGGATTGAGAGATTCATATGGGGACTCGCCCCTGAAATTCTAAGCATGGTGACTTCATTGAAACCGACTGAAATTGGGGAAGCGATTGAATTAGCTGTGAGCCTTACTGAGGAGGCTGTACGTCAAAAGAAGCTACCGAAACTTGGGGAAATTAAGAAAGAAGCTGCTGTGGAGACTATGGACTCCAACAAGAGGAAGTTTTCCCACTTAAAGAAAAGTACTCGTGGTAACAACTACAACAGAGGCAAGAGGCAAGCGCCAAGGGAAAACAAAGTAGCGAAAGCTTATGCCGCTACCACACCAAACAATGCTGAGAGGAAACCTTATGGTGGAGACACACCAAAATGTCCCAAATGCCCTTTCCATCATTATGGGGAATGCCGAGGCTCCAAATGCGGCAAGTGTCGAAAGTTTGGGCATACTACTACTGCATGTCGAGGAACAACTGATGGATGCTATAATTGTGGTGATAAAGGGCATTTCAAGAAAGATTGCCCGAAAGGAAATCAAGCTTGGGGAAGAGCTTTTGTCCTTGGAGCTAAGGACGCACGCGAGGAACCGATGTGGTCTCCGGTACGTTCCCTATAAACAACCACTTTGCATCTATACTTTTTGATACCGGTGCAGACTTTAGTTTTATTTCTAAGGAATTTAGAGATGTACTTGGGGTAGAATCGAGTAAACTAGACATTCCTTACTCAATCCCTAGCTGACGGAAAACTGGGTAGAATCGAGCGAAGTTATAAAGAAATGTACCTTAGAACTGGGCGAACGAAAGTTCTACATAGATCTCTTACCAGTTCAATTAGGCAGTTTCGACGTTGTTATCAGCATGGATTGGCTATCTGAAAATCGAGCTGAAATCTTATGTCACGAAAAGATCATTCGTATTCCTATGTCAAGCGGAGAACCTTTGATGGTCCACGGGGAAAAGCAAAGCACGCCACTATGAATCATTAATTGCATGAAAGCCAAAAGTGCTTAAGGAAAGGTTGCATCGCTTTCCTAGCACATGTTGTCGACAAGAACGCCGAGGAGACTAAACTTGAAGACCTTCCAATCGTGAAGGAATTCCCTGAAGTCTTTCCTGAAGACTTACCGGGATTGCTACCTCAACGACAAGTCAAATTCCGTGTAGGTCTGTTATACGGATCGTTCGGGCACTAATCTGACAAACCTAAGGTAAACGTGCGGAATCCGTTTGCTTAGGCGACATTGGATACACTCATTTGTTTTTATTTAATCACCGTTTCATTAATATTCAACGTTACAGATCCTGGAAACACTTGGACAGAGCTTCGCCTCTGTCGTGACAAAATCTCTGAATCTTACAAATGAAATAACCAAGGAACCTATTTATAGCATAACAAGTTCGCTGGTGAGAGAACATGTTCGGGCGAACTTGACCTAGTCAAGTTCGGCCGAACTTGACTTCATACACACCATTACCAGCGAACTTGACCTAAATCTCACTTAAATACGCCTAGTTTCTAACAGATTAAGCCCTATACACTCAGACTCAATATATAATGACGTAGGCAACAGACATATGCACCAACAGACTCCCCCTTGTATGTTGCCGTAGTCATTGACTTTTAAAATCTTCTGTTCGTCTTCTGATCTTTAGTTCTTGAATAAACTTTAACATCTTGATCTTTATATCCTCTTCCTCTTTCTTAAGCTTTGTCTTGATAAAACTTTTAATCAACATGCTCCCCCGAGCTTTAAGCTCTCCCCCTTGCTTTAAGCTTTCCGGTATCTTCAATCTTTGCTTTGATCTTTAGACTTCAAACTCCCTCTAGCTTTGAGTTTTCTGAAATCTTCGAACATTGTTTTATCCAGCTCCTTCCTCAAATGATGCTCTGGATCTCTAAGATTTGACGATTAAGAACAATCACACGTATCCACACACAAACAGTTTCTTAACAGTCTCGTTAGTCCGGCTCACATTCAACATTATTAGGTTTCCATGGAAGATATAAGAGAAAATCTTTTTGGATTTTTAATATTGAATGCAGAAGTGTAAACATACTAAAATGTAATATTTACAGTTTGTATTTTTGTGAGAAAACGTGCTAGAGGATCATATCAGTTTTTGAGACACATCACTAGTACCGTTGACCTTTTAATGACTTTAAGTTTTAAACTTGTTTACCTAGATTGTCGAAATGTTTGTCCACTTAAACTTTAACACATTTCTCAATTGTTCCAAGATATGTTAGTTAGAATTATGAAACTTGACTTATCTGCGGTTCCCACTTCTTGAATATACTCCCGTATCAAGGTTCCCTAGATTTCATCTTGCAGGTGAATATAGCGTAATTGATATCTGTATCTGGGTCGTGCAAGACCTTGAAAGCTCAGGTTAGTACTACCGTACAGACAAAGAGTTGAAGGCTCGACTTTGTGGTGTGTTCCAATTAAGGAATCTTTTAATCACTGCAATTGATTTGATCTTTCGATACTTTTCAAGTTTGCATGCAGTTTGGGGTTTTTAGCATAAAGTATTATAGAAGTTCTAGGCTATTGCTTCCGCAAAATCAGAAGAACTTGTATAATACCCCAGATATCAACTATCTACAAAGACCTTGTATCTCAGAATCAGGCAATCTCTCAAACGAAATTTCGGAGTACTAAGTCCATATATCCAAGATATGTTAATCCACAAGTTTAAGCAGTTGTAAAATTTAGTTTATATCCCTGAAACAATTTACTGAACGTGTAAAGCCTATCGATACATCCACAGTAAGACTTGTTTATAACTTTTTAAACTTTACAATTCTTTAGCATACTGTGATAGTCCACTGATGTACTATGATTTCCTTTTGGCGCACCAGTAATCTCATTTTTCAATGTTTTTGACATTATTGAGATTTTCTATTCTTTTTGGAAACATTTTAAAATGATGTTTTTCAATTTTACAGGAATTTTGTTTTACAATTTTTAAAATTTTATCTCCCCCTAAAATTGAAAACATCTTATTAAAGTCGAAAATAAGAATCTTCTATTTTAACCATTTAACGACTTTTTACGAATGTGAACGCGAGACTACCATTTTGTTTGTGTGGAATATCACTCATGTCTCTTGTCTCTCTGTATGAACAACCACTGCTTCTGAAATGACCTTTGGCTTGAAGCTTGGTTATCCTGCACATTCAAACAAACTTTAATAAGTTTTGAATTGGAACCCAATCCATCTGGGTTTAGGTTTACCAAAATCATTAACATCTGAAGTAAACAAACATTCACACTCTTTTTGATATTCAAACAGTTTGATAGAAACTTTATTTGAAAATTTTACTTTCTTTGATTTTTTAACTGTTTGAATTATTAAATTTTTCTCCACTGCTCTCTCTTTTGTCCTCAGATTTGTATCTGATGAATTTGTTTTACTTGACTGTGAGTAAAATGATTCACTAGAACTTTTATCTGACTTTTTAGACGTATCCTAGGACAAAAACTTCTCCAAATACTCTCTAACTTTTTTCCTCTTTTTTCTCAATCTGTCTTTTTGCCCTTGTGATAACTTGACTTTTTGTTCTTTGGGCTTCTCTATAGTTTTTCATTTTTCTTCTATGTTTTCTTCTCCTCTGGTCTTTTCTCCCCTGAGATTTAACCGATCTTCTCTTCAGATTAGTCGGACAATCCCTGGATATATGACCTTTGATTTGACATTTATAGCATCTTCTCGTATCAAATCTCTTTTTCAGGCAGTTAACAACAATGTGTCCACCAAATCCACAGTTGTAACACACTCTGTTATCGTACCAATTCTCCATTCAGACCAAACACCCAAATTAGCACATTGATTTGACGTGTAGTAGTCATCTTTCCTGCTTCTTCTGTAAAATTGATTTGACTTTGAAGCACTGTGGTCCGACCTGCACCACTTATTGTCAAATTTTTGTGAGTTTTTATAATGATTGGATGACCGTACCGATGAGCTTTTATTTTTGTTTTGAAAACTTATAGAATTTTGTTTTTCATGTTGTTTTTGTTCTCCATTCTGCTTAGAAGGTTTTTGCGTTAAACATTCACCTTTTTCAGCAGATTGTAGAACAGTTTCTTGAAATTAAATTTCTTTTAGTTTCAAAAATATTTCTTTTTATCATTTTTATCATTTTCATCATCGGTATCATCATCACAATCCTCAATTATGACATCGTCACTTATTGGAATTTTCTTTTTATTATCATTGATCGGTCTTGGACATATATGACCTAACTTTAATGAGCGAGTCACAAAACCTTTCAATAACTTTTCTGAATTAACAGCTTTATTTTTAACAGTCCCAACTTCTTTTTCAAGTTGAGCTATTTTCTCAATATGAGAATTTATTGTTATTTGATTTTCTATATTTAATTTTTCAAAATCATTTTTTTCATTTTTAAACATTTTTATTTCATTTTGAAAATCTATTTCCATTTGTAGTTTTCATTTTCTAAAATTTTTATTTTATTTTCAAAAATTTTATCATTTTCTTTTAATTTTTTATTTTTTAATGTCAAACTCTCAATCTTACTCAAGAGTTTGGCATTATCTGCCTGATAATTGTCTACATCATAGACCGGGCAAACTGGTTTAGAACTTGAAGACTCATTTGTGGATATACTTGAAACCTGAGCTTCACAGTTCTTAACTACTACACTCTCTTGAAACTTATTCTTCAGAGATGTCCATAATTCTTTCGCAGTCTTGTATTCTGGTAAAAGTATCAGGATGTCTTTCTTAACCGTTTGCTGGATAAGATTAATCATTTTCATTTCAGCAAAATAATCATCTTTTTGTTGAGTAGAATATTTGCACTTCTCCAGAATTTTCTGATTCTCATATCTAGGAACGACATAACCTGTCTCAATCGCGACCCAACTGCGGAAATGCATAGCTTGGACCCAGCTCTCAAATTTTTCTTTCCAAGCTTCATACTCATCAAAACTTATCAACATTGGCGGCTTCATTACCCCATTGCGTTTCCAAACTAATCTGTCGTTCAAAACACTTGAAAAAAATGATTAGCACACAGACAATTTTAGTAAAATTTGACCTTTTAATCGACAATTTTAACGTATCGGTTTACTAAAACGTTTAAAATTTTTCGAAAACTGTTTTTACCAGATTAGAGCTTTAAACTCGTCTCGTCAATACGAATCTAACGATATATAATGTTCGAGACGCTTTTCGGGATTTTCATGCCTTTTTTAGAAACCTTAGACAAGTTCGGGTGAACTTGTAATAGCTTGTGAGACAAGTTCGGGTGAACTTGTGCTAACAAACAATCAGATTTAACAAGTTCGGGCGAACTTGTATATTGCTTGACAAGTTCGAGCGAACTTGTGAGACTTTTCAAAAGAACTTACAAGTTCGAGCGAACTTGTAAGATATTCAAGAGATTTTACAAGTTCGGTCGAACTTGTAATAGATTTTCAACAAAGTTTAATCAAGTTCGGACGAACTTGATGAAATCTTAATGAAAAGTATGCAAGTTCGAGCGAACTTATCAAAAATCTTGAAAAATCAATCAAGTTCGGGCGAACTTTGTTGGGATTGAACCCTATGAAAGAACAGATGATATAAAGCCAAATAACACTATCCGAGCTTTGGTTCAACTATCAGAGGTTACAACCTCTGATGTACTTACACTGCTTTCCATAAAGACTGCTCATCCTATCATCTGCCTTCACAAAGCTTCAAGGTCTGCCAGAGTTAACAAGGACAGAGGATAGGAATCAGAGTTTAGTCTTTAGTTTAGTTAATCAATGTAACAGTGCCAAGCACTGATAGTTAGTATAAGCAGTGTTTAGAGTTAGTTACATATTGTTTCTTGTCACTATCAACCCTGACGTCATCAAAGATGCTCAGAGGTTAGATAGTTAGTATAAATAGGCAACTCTTGTAACCTTTAAACTTGTCTCTTAAAAGATCAAGTTTCACATATCATCTTCTCTGCATTTTCTCATTACCAAACTGTAATTTCAAAGGCTGAGGGGGAGTTTGTGAATCACATGCAAGTTAATTAACTTGAAATCATGACGATGATGAAAACAAACGACCATTGCTTGTAGTAAAAGTTTTCCATCTTATTCCGCCGAAATCACTTTTAGTTCAATTATTTTCCTTTTTTGAAACACAAACTACAAGTAATTCAAACTCAGATCCTAACAATTGGTATCAGAGCTTGATTCATCAAATTCGATCTAACAATCAATTTGGTTCGAACATATCAGCTCTCAGTTTGGTTGTTTTTAGCTTGATATTCAGAGTTTTATTACGTTCAAAGTTTTTAAAACAAATTATGTGAAAATCAACTGAAAATGTCTCAAAACACACAGGATGCCAATTCTGGTTCCTTGTTCAAACCGCCGATGCTCAAAAGAAATGAATATTTCATTTGGCAACGATGGATGGGTCACATCCTTGCTCAGCAAAACACCGGTTGCTAGAGATCTGTTGCTTAGGGACCTCACGTTCCAATGGTTCCAAGCACAGAGGATCCAACCAAGCAAGTGCCAAAAAATCCTGAAAACTTTTCGGAGCAGGATTTCCAGAAAATTGAATTGGATGCTAAGGCATTTAGCATAGTTGCTTCGGCCTTACCTTATGAAATTTATGCTGGTCTACTCCATTGCAATAGTGCAACAGAGTTATAGGATGCACTTAAGGAGCAATCGGTGGGACAGAGGAAGTGATAGAAAGTAATAGAGAAGTTCTAAATCAACAGTATGAAACATTTTGTCACTTAAAAGGAGAGTCTCTAACACAACAATTTGAACGTTACAGCTGTCTTATCAGTGAACTTAGACTGGTTAACGTGGTTTTTCCTAATTCGACTGTCAATAGTCGTTTCCTTAGATCGTTACCAGATAAGTGGGAGACGGTAGCTTATGTAACGCGAAAATCTGTTGGGTTTAAAGAAATGTCGTTGACACAATTTCATGGGATACTCCTCACTTATGAGGGAGAGTTAAACCAGAAAAAGAAGTTGCAAGATTCTGGAAAAATGACTGATGATTACTCATTGGGTAATATAGCTCTTTTTGGCCAAGAAGAGGTTTCTGGCAGCAGTAAGGACCAAAGTTATGATCACTATATAGATATTACATCTGGTGGGAACTTTGGATCTGAAACATATGCACCTAACTATGCTTTTACTGCTAGTGGGGAAAGCCAAACCTCTGACAATCTATCCTTTGAGCTGAATGATTTACAACACATTGAACCTTCTGATCTTGAGGAAATGGATATTTTGCACCAACTGGCCCTATTGAGTGTTAGGGCTAGTAAATTTTATAAGAGAACTGGTAGAAAATTCCCAGGTTTGCATGGGGGGCTGAAGGTTGGGCTGGATAAATCAAAAGTCAAGTGTTATAAGTGTAATAGGCTAGGACACTTTGCCAGAGAATGCAGGTCTCAAAGTTCTGGACCAATAGTGACTCATCCTGGCCGTAGACCTCAGCACACACAAAACACTGCTCATTATTCCTAATATGCCCCTGCTCAACATGTTCAAAACACTGCCCACTTTGCACATCCTGCTACCACTGTTCCAGTGCATTATGTTCAATCCACTGCTCCATAAATTCAATATGTTCTGGCACCATCTCATCCTCAAGTGCTTGTTCAACAAGCACCCATTGTTACACAACCTGCTCAAACCACTACTAGTCCAGCAGAGGTTGGTCAACAAAGCTTTTTCACACAAAGTTATGTTCACTGGAGCAGTTTGCCTAAGGGTTTGACTGATGAAAACTTTGCTTTAATGGCCAAAAATGATGTTGAACAAGAATTTTGTTTAATGGCCTTAGAGACAATTGCTGAAGGTGTTGAATCTGTGGAGATAGTGTCAAAATCGAATGAAGTTCAAGTTTGTGATGAAACAATGGTTTCAAGTGAAGAAAGAGAAAATGCTGCTGATAAGGAAAAGAACTCTCCTACAAATCCATGGAACATTGATGTGTGTGAAGATGAGTGTGATTGTGCTCTCATGGCTGCTACAAAGGTATCACCTCAGATCCTTAAAGATCTATGTTCTGACAAATGCATCATTGCTTTTGCAAACATCAAAAAGGTGAATGAAAACTTGAGAAACAAAATTTTAGAAGATGAACTTAATTTTGAAAAACTGATTAAAGAGTTAAAATCAAAGTTAAGTGAAAAAGATTCTGAAATGAGTAGCCTAAGACATGAATCAAGCATAACCAAGGACCAACTCCAAACTATGGTAGAAAAATACCAAGTTTGTAAAAAGGAGTTAGAAGAAACCCAAATCACTTGTGAAAAATGGGTTGAGTCCTGCAAAGGTTATGAAATTATGCTTGATGCTCAGATCAAGAGCAACATCAAGTTTGGTGTAGGTTTTAGAGCCTATGATCAAAATGAGAAAAATGTTGCTGAAATTGATTATGAGGTGTTTGAAGTTGTCAGTACAAATTTGGCTGGTGAAGAGATAAAAATCACAGATAAAGCTGGAAAAAACAAAATTCTTTTGGAAAAACCAGAGGTTTCAACAAAAAGTAAAGAAATTGAAAAATATCAGTTTAAACCAACCTGGTCAGATGAATGTGATATCTTAGAAAACTTTAAGCCAATGGACTTCACAACCACTGATGGTATTAAAGCCCTAAAAGCACTGGTGATCCCTATCAAAGATGTGCCAGCAGAGGTTACAACCACTGCTGAGAAAAAGTCTGATAGGAAAAGAAGAGTAAAGATTAAAAACCTGTTTTGTGAATTTTGTGAAAAAAGAAATCATGTGGCTGCAGATTGTTTTCTTTTAAAAGCCTATGACATTAACAAAACTTGTGTTATCAAAAACTCTTCAAAATGCACCATCTGCAGCAAAACAAATTACTCAACTCAACAGTGTGCCTATCTCAAAAACTATGAACAAAAGGTAAAAGAGATCAAGGCAAAATCACTTGAAAGAGAAAGTTCAAGTTCTGTTGGAAATAAATCCAAGCAGAGTTTTGAACAAATTGAAACATCTGTTACAAAAGCCTTAAACAAAACCTATGTTCAAAGAGAGGTGCAAGTGACAGATACCTCACCTTCAAACTCATTTCCAAGAGGGTATGGCCAACCTACTTATAAAAAGGTTCCTCATGCTTGTGAAGGTTACAAAAAGCCTTCAAAGCAAAGAGTAAACATGCACCCTTATGGATACAATCATCTGATAGGAAATGGTCAAGAGCAGATGTTACAAGAAAATTTCAAAACCTCTGACCATTATCCTAGACTTGAGGCTGGACCATCTGTGACCCCATCCAAAGTCATTGTGGCTTTGGAGACCAATCTTAACTGATCTATTTACTTAAATGTGCAGGGACCCTCTACTTGCCTTGATAGTTTATGGTATGTAGATAGTGGAGGTTCCAGGCACATGACAGGATGTAGAGCCTTTCTCAAGGACTTCATGGCTCATGGGGGGGGGGGTGATATATCTTTTGGTAATAACTCAAAGGGAAAGGTTTTAGGGTCTGGGTCGGTTCTGGCTGGTAAACTCAAGTTTGAAAATGTGAATTTGATTGACAATCTGAAATTTAACCTGCTGAGTGTCTCACAAATGAGTGACAGAGGATATGGATCCTTCTTCACTAAGAAAACTTGTCAAATTGTGGGACCAGAGGTTGTTAAAAGGATTGATCAAATCATTGCTTAGAACAAAGCATAACTCACTACACACAGAAGTGGGAATGTGTATGTGGTAGTATGCTAAAAGATAATCCTATGTCTGGGACATGTCTATTCTCAGTTGCTTCTGGCAAAGAGACTGAGTTGTGGCATAGAAGACTTGGACACACAAATCTTAAAACTATCACCACACTCTCAAAACAAAGTCTTGTAAGAGGCTTGCCTCACAAGCAATTTTCCTGTGATGAACATTGTGTTTCCTGTTTAAAAGGCAAACAACATAAAAGTTCTTTCAAATCAATTGAAGAGTCCAAAACAAGCCAGTGTTTACAACTGTTGCACATGGACTTGTTTGGCCCAGTGCAAATCATGAGCTTAAAACACAAAAGGTATTGCCTAGTGATAGTTGATGATTTCTCTAGGTTTACAGGGACCTTCTTTCTTCATTCTAAGGATGAAACTGCAAGCATTTTGCAAAACTTTGTCAAACAAGTAGAAAAGCAATTTGATCTTCTAGTAAAAATCTTTAGAAGTAACAGTGGAACAGAGTTTAAAAATAGGGAGTTAGATTCTTTTTGTGAGTCAAAAGGAGTTGTTAGACAGTATAGCATTCCAAGAACCCCAGAACAAAATGGGGTGGTTGAAAGGAAAAATAGAACCTTAATTGAATCAGCAAGAACTATGCTAGCAGATTCTGGTTTACCCCTGTCCTTTTGGGCAGAGGCTGTAAATACTGCTTGCTATGTTCAAAACAGAGTTTTGATTAACCCCAGACATCAAAAGACTGCCTATGAGATTTTGTATAAAATCAAACCTCTGATTTCATATTTTAAAATTTTTGGCTGTCCATGTTTCATTTTGATCTTAAAAGATTCTATATCTAAGTTTATAGCCAAAATTGATTGTGGTTATTTTCTGGGATACTCAACCACTGCCAAAGCCTACAGAGTTTTTAACTCTAGGACAAAGTGTGTTGAAGAAACTTTGAATGTGAAGTTCAATGAACTGTCATCACTAAAAACCCCAGCAAATCCTGCAGAGCTTTTTGATTTAGATAAATTCACATTTGCTGATGTTTCTATCAAGCTAGACAATGCAGGTACACCACAATCATCTGAAGAAGACCAAGATCAAGGATACGACTGTGTGCTTCCATAAACAAAAGTTTATTCTTCAAACAGAGGATCAAGTGCTACAAGCTCTTGTGTAAACTCTGCCACTTCTGGGTCAACAGTGGTTGATCCTCAAACCTCTGCCAGTTCACAAAATCAAACATCTGTTGATAAAAGTCCTACATCTGGGCACCAAAATCATCAGAATGTTACCTCTATAACCCCAATACCACCACCACCATTCTCATTAGTGGCTGATACTTCAATTTCACCAGCAGAGGTTAGCTCAGATGATACACATTTGCAGCCATCACCTCAAAATTCTATTGTTCCATACCAAGGTGATTTGATTTATCTCAAAGCCATCCAACAGATCAAGTTATTGGCAACATCAAATCTGGGGTGCTCACACGAAGCCAATCCCAAAATATTTGTATTTTTGCTGGTTTTCTATCACTCATAC
Organism: Scalesia atractyloides; assembly: GCA_947069175.1. Lineage (NCBI taxonomy): Eukaryota > Viridiplantae > Streptophyta > Magnoliopsida > Asterales > Asteraceae > Scalesia > Scalesia atractyloides. The sequence continues at coordinate 33,123,155 of CAMTDV010000015.1, read as the reverse complement.
AGCCAGTCAAGTACCAAGAGGCACTGAAAGACAATAGCTGGGTAGAAGCCATGCAAGAAGAACTCCTTCAGTTCAAAAGACAACAAGTTTGGGAGCTTGTGCCACTGCCAAAAGATGTAAGTCCAATTGGCACAAAATGGGTCTTCAAGAACAAAACTGATGAAAGGGGTATTGTTGTAAAAAACAAAGGAAGGCTCGTGGTTCAAGGCTACAGACAGGAAGAAGGTATAGACTATGATGAGACTTTTGCTCCTGTAGCAAGGTTGGAAGCTATTCGCCTGTTCTTAGCTTTTGCTGTTAACCACAACATAAAGGTGTTTCAAATGGATATAAAGAGTGCATTTTTGTATGGAAAAAATCAAAGAAGAGGTGTATGTCTGTCAACCTCCAGGTTTTGAAGATGCATTCCATCCTGATCATGTCTACAAGTTCAACAAAGCATTGTAGGCTTGAAACAAGCACCAAGAGCCTGGTATGAAACTCTATCCACTTTTCTCTTATCCATAGGGTTTACTAGAGGCAAAATAGATAAAACCCTGTTTTTAAAATGGAAAGGAAAAGATTTGATGCTTGTCCAAATTTATGTGGATGACATCATTTTTGGATCCACAAGCACTGCTATGTGTGAAGAGTTTCGAAAACTCATGGCAGCAGAGTTTGAGATGAGTGCAATGGGTGAGCTCCAATGTTTTCTTGGTCTTCAAGTTAAACAATTGCACAATGGTACATTTATCCATCAAAACAAGTATGTGAAAGAACTGCTGAAAAAGTTTGATATGGATGATTGTAAACCATGTAGCACACCCATGGCAACCTCCAAGCTAGTCACCATTGATGGTAAAGATGACCTTGTTGATCAAACTCTTTATAGAAGCATGATGGGGTCTTTATTGTACCTAACTGCATCAAGGCCAGACATCATGTTTGCAACATGTGTTTGTGCCAGATCATAGGCATTACCTAGAAAGTCTGACCTTATTGCTATAAAAAGGATATTCAGATACATAAAAGGTGCTCCCACACTTGGTATTTGGTATCCAGCTAATGGGAATATTGAGCTTTCAGGTTTTTCAGATAGTGATTTTGTTGGGTGTAAAACTACAAGGAAGTCCACATTAGGAGGATGTCAATTCCTAGGTGATTGCCTAGTGTCTTGGCAAAGCAAAAAGTAGGTTGCAGTTTCAACATCCATTGCTGAGGCAGAGTATATTGCTGCTGCTAGCTGCACTGTTCAACTCTTGTGGCTTCAAAACCAGTTGTTGGATTTTGGTATCATTGCACTAAATACTCCATTCAAATTGGACAGTCAAGCTTCTGAAAATATCATCAAAAATCCAGTTTCTCATTCAACTACAAAGCACATTGACATCATACATCACTTTGTGAGAGATTGCTATGAAAAAGGTTTGATTTCTTTGCATCATGTCCATACTTCAGATCAATGGGCAGATGTTTTAACCAAGGCATTGGATACATCTACCTTTGAAAAATTGATCTCAAGGCTTGGTATGCTAAACATGGATTAAAAACAAGTTTTCTTGTAAATCCATGTGTACATAGCATCAAAATGTTTTCAGAAATTCAAAAATTTCTTTAAAATAGTCTAAAATTGAATTTTTTCAATAAATCTTTAAAATTCTGATCACAACATTTGTTTGCTCAAAACCTCTGATAGGCTTTAAAATCTTATCCACTGATACAGTGTATCCTCTGACTTCTATTTTTCACCTCTTCAAAACCACTAATGGCTATCATCTGATAACGTTAACAAAATCAGTATTGTCCAAACCTCTGTCCTAAAACAGTGTTTTGCCACATCATCGGTTACTTTTCTCATCAGATGTTACACGTGGCCAGATGTTAGCCATCCGATCCTTCAACAGATGCCACGTCATGTTCACTTTTTTCAAAACCCCTAAAAACCCATGTTTTACCTCACCAGTGGTTACCCTAAACTGTGTCGATTTCAAAATCTCAAAATAGTTTTTCTCTCAAACACCATGGTTCCCAAATCAAAATCTTCAAAATCCAAAGCAAAATCGCAAGAAGAACCTCCACCTTTCACTCTCATAGTCAAAACCCCACACAACTACACTGCCATACTTGAAGAAAACGACGCAAATACTCGCTATCATCCAATGATTCGAATTTTGCAAAAGTCTAAATTCTTGCACATGTTAACCGTCAAAGCCCTCATTTACATTGATGCTCTTCGTGATTTCTGGGAAAATGCAAAGGTTCACTCATCTGCTGATGGTGTTCCTTATACAATATTTTCAAGAGTAGGGGGAGTGTTGATGCAAATTAGCCCCCAATCGATCTCTCAAGTTTTCAAGTTAAATGACATACAACACCATGTGTCATTTCCAATTAATGAGATCCAAGCAGAGTTTCAGGACAGAGGTTATATCGGCCAGATGAAAGGTATGACCATTTTTAAACCTAACTTTCCTACTGAGATGAGATTTTTCTTTCACACCATTCTTACTTGTCTCTCAGCAAAATCCACTGCTTTCAATGAAATCCCATTGAACATGCAATATCTGGGGTATGCAATTTTAACTGCCACTGATTTGAACTACTCCCAGATAATGTTCAATGATCTTGTGAATAATTTTAAAAATATTGGAAAAAAAAGCTTTTTTGATGCATCCATGTTTCTTGAGTGTTTATTTACAGGATCAAATTAAAGGTCCTGAAAGTAAAATTGGCGCCTTGGTTAATCCAGGCAGCCTTAATCATGAAACTTTCACCAGAATAACAAACCAAGATAAAGTTAAGAAAACACAAGTAGAGGAGGATGAGCAAGTTTTACCAGAACAAAATGTTCAATCTCAACCTCTTGCTACTGAGCCCACTGCTCTTGGTGATCAGGAACCGCTGCCCTGAAACCCACACCAAAAAGAAAACCAAACCAATCTCCAAAAAGTCCACCAAACCCAAAAAGGGTCCTCTGGAAGATGAGATCCCAGAGGTTAACCCTGTGACAGCACCAAAGTCACAAACCACTGCTGCTACTTCTTCACAGCAGATGGTTCAAAGATCTCCCACCGGCTTTGAAACTCCTCCTTCTTCCTCACAAAAGGAAAAGGTTGTAGACACAGGGACACCACTTTATGAAGCTCTAGATCCACTTGGGTCTATCTTCCACAGCCCCTCTCCCAGGGCAATGTCGCTTTCTACTCAACCACCTTCACCAATACCTTCACTTCCACCCACAATTGTACCATTGCTGAATGCAATTGAATTAGTTCAGACACAAACCAGCACTTCTCAACAACCTATTACTGAGAATATACTTCATCCAATGGCTGGGTCTGATTCTTTATTCATTGCTAGTCCATCAGCAAATGAAGAGGCTACATCCCTTGGATTACATGTAACCTTTGGTGATAGTTCAACACAAGCAGCCACTACAATTGCTGAACTCCCTAGTTCTCAATTGGACAGTGGTTTCATTAATAAGACTTGGTTGAAGGCAACCACTGCTGAGGCAACAACTGTTACCTCTATTGTGGGAAGTCCCCAGTACCAAGACAAAGGGGCATCTATGTTTGAAGCTGGTCCTAAAACCACTGCTCATGATAACATAGATATAACTACCACCACTGGTAGGAGTTCAGATGATCCTATTAAATTAGGTGATTATCTAAAATACTAGGATTTTACGGAGAGAGTGACCCGAATAGAAAACTCTGTTGGTGAAATCAAAGATTTACTAAAGCAGATGATAGCTACAAAAAGTCAACCCTCTGTTCTATCCACTGCTGATCTCAAAGAAGCTCTTAACCCTCGTTTCAACATCAACAACATTATTTGGATTTACAACACAAGCATCATGTGAATAATGTTCGAAACATGTTTGAATCAAGATATCAAGACACTGCAGCAGACATTAAAGCCATCAAAGCACATCTACTCACAACCACTGGCCATGTACCTCCAACGGTTATATTTGTTACAACAGATGAAGCCAAAAAGGGGGAGAAACATTTGGGTCCAAAGAAGCTAAGAATAGATGATGATAAGGCCAGACCTACATTGAACATTCCAAGGCCTGATAGTTCAAAGAAGATAGATTTAACTGAAGAACTAGTGGCCAAGGCAAGGGCTAGTCACAAGAAGAATGTGATTGAGGAGAGCAGAGTGTTGGTTGAGAAAAAGATTGATCAGTAAAAAGAAAAAAGAGAGGTTGGTACTTCATCAACAAGAGCTCCTTCTAGAAAAGCCAGGCAACCAACATCCACACCTCCTAAAACTAAGCCTGAAACCAATCCAACCATGAAAACCTCTACCTCTCAAAAACCTATCACATCTTCAAAACCACAACCCACATCCACACAAGCAGATGTTACAGCAACTGTTGTGTCAACATCTGTTGATACAGCTGAGGTTGCAACATATGCAACTCCATCCACTGCCATGATCACATTTCCCACATCAACTCAACCATTATCCACACCACCAAAAATCCCACAACCACCATCACCTACTTTAAGGTTTAAAAGAAGGAAAATCACAAAAGTCATAAATGATGATGAGATCTCTGCACCTCTTCCACTATCATCAACACAAGTGATCCCCACATCAATGCTTACAACTTCTTCAACTCTTAATGTTATTCCTGCATCAAAGTTGTATCCTCTTGATTTACCAGCAGTCAGGGAAGAGATCCTAAGTTTCTTTTCAGAGGATGAACCTGACAAAAGAACAATTCTATCCCTTGATGGCTATCCAAGACCAGCAAATGTTGATGCCTATCTAGAATTGAAAAAGAAGCAAGCAGAGGATATTGCCAAAAGAGAATTAGCTGGTAAAAATGATAGAGAGATACAGATTATCATGTCCTTTCAACTGAGTAAAGTCACCATTCTACAAAATTTTGTCAAAGATCTGAGCAACCAGTTGTCAGTAAGGGAAGATAAGTTGCTCAAAAGTGAACTCATTGAGTATATCATGGAAAAGAAGATGTATAAGGCAACAAGGCCACAATTCATGGATTGGAGCATAGATGAATTAAGGGAGGAAATCAACAGAATGCAAGAAATGTTGAAAGACCCTCTTAAAAAGCCAACTCCTCCCAACTGGGATTTATACAAGAAAGATATCACTAAAAATGCCTTGAAGTTGAAGAGAATGAAGCAAGAACTGATTTAAAATCATTATGGTTCCAAAAACCAAGTGATGAGATAGGGTGAGATGAGGGTGTTAGACACTTACAAAAGTTTGGAAGAAAGAAGGAAAAAGGATCCATCCATGCTTCCCAAGCCTGACTACTCAAAAGAAAATGCTATCCTCAGAGCTCAACTCTCTAAAAGGTCCAGCTCAACATCTGCCCACTCCACACTTGCCCTGCAACATAGGAAAAAGCAAGGGGAGATTAATGAAAAGACTGACAAAGAGTTTGAGGATACATTTATCAAAGAAGGGATTCAGAATATGATTGATTATCACACAAATGATACAAGTGCCAAGCTGGCCAAAGATTTGTTAAAGATGGCTCATTTACAAATCTCTGCAATAAAGCTCCTTCAAGAAAACCATCAGACCCAAAAATTCTAAAATGGAAGGTCGACAAAGACACCCATGAATTCACATTGCTCAAGTCTGATGGTGCAGCCACTAAACTATCCATGGAAGATGCTTGTGAGCTTACAGTAGAAGACTTCCAAGAACTACTATGTTTAGAGCTGATGAAGGATGCTGATGACATGGAATCTCTTAACTTTGAACTTCAATTCAAAGGCCAAATAAGAGAATTCCTTCTGAGGAATAAAAACCAAGAATAAAGTGCTTTTGGCATCATCTGTTCCAGGGGGAGATTGTTGGGATTGAACCCTATGAAAGGAACAGATGATATAAAGCCAAATAACACTATCCGAGCTTTGGTTCAACTATCAGAGGTTACAACCTCTGATGTACTTACACTGCTTTCCATAAAGACTGCTCATCCTATCATCTACCTTCACAAAGCTTCAAGGTCTGCCAAAGTTAACAAGGACAGAGGATAGTAATCAGAGTTTAGTCATTAGATTAGTTAATCAATGTAACAGTGCCAAGCACTGATAGTTAGTATAAGCAGTGTTTAGAGTTAGTTACATATTGTTTCCTGTCACTATCAACCCTGACGTCATCAAAGATGCTCAGAGGTTAGATAGTTAGTATAAATAGACAACTCTTGTAACCTTTAAACTTGTCTCTTAAAAGATCAACTTTCACATATCATCTTCTCTGCATTTTCTCATTACCAAACTGTAATTGCAAAGGCTGGGGGGGGGGGGGGTTGTGAATCACATGCAAGTTAATTAACTTGAAAGCATGATGATGAAAATAAACGACCATTGCTTGTAGTAAAAGTTTTCCATCTTATTCTGCTGCAAATCACTTTTAATTCAATCATTTTCCATTTTTGAAACAAAAACTACAAGTAATTCAAACTCAGATCCTAACAAACTTGATGAAAAATTATGAATTTTTCAGTCAAGTTCGAGCGAACTTGATGTCAAGTTCGAGCGAACATGAGTTATTCGACATGGTTTTTGCAATTTTTGACATGAATTCTTTTGTTTTAAGATCTGATCTTTTCAAGGGTTTATCTATTATGGATTTTACGTATTATACTTGAAAATCAGTCAACTTTATCCGTGAATTGTCCAAGAAAAGTTAAAAATAGAAGCAATGAGTAGAAGATGAGATGTTCTATGTCCAATGTCTTCAAATTAGGCCAATCCTGCTCTAATACCACTTGTAGTTTTGACAGTTTCAGACTTGATTTCAGATTTTGATTCTTTCATGCTATCACTAGTCTTAACAGGCTCAGACTTAGTGATTTCAGATGTTGTTGACCTTTTCTTAACAACCCAGGCTTGTGATTTGATATTAGCCTTTTGATATAAAACTTAGTTTCGTTTGCTTTTGAAGATTCTCCTTTTTTGAAAGTTGAATTTTCAAATTTCTTTTCAAAAATTTGTTTCATTTCTTCTTTGTCAACATTTCTTTTTAAGATTCTTATTTGTCCAATCTCTGGTTGCTTTGGTTTTTCAACATCTGAACTTTCTTTCCTTCGAAGATAAGTCGGTTTAGATTTCGGACACTTCCGTGCAATATGACCAACTTCGTTGCACTTGAAGCAAATCCGATTATCACGTGAATGTCCACTAGTGGATTTTACACCACTAGTGGCTATCGCTTTATCTCGAAGTTCTTTCTGTTTCTTAAACTCGTCATTTGATTGCTTCCCAATCAAACTCTCCTCGTGAACCGTGCTTGTCCCATAAACAAATTTCATGTTTTTATCTTTGTATTCATGAAATGGTGACTTTTTCTTAACCGGTTCTTCTTCCTCATCTAGACCCAACCCAGCTCTCCGATTTTCTAGATGATCACCACCCTTTCTTCGGTAGTTATTGTAATTTCTTTTAGGTTTAGAATAGAATTTCTTTTCATTCTTCTCCAGGTCATCTGATGTGACTTCAACCAGTTTAAACAGTTTATCCAAATGATCTTCTTTGACGTTCCAAATCGGAAAACTGTCATCAAAGTATAATCTATCAGATTCCTTAACCTTGTACATGACAACGTTAGGATCATCACATAGATCATCTTTCGATGATGTATCGTCATCTTTGGAATTTGTCTCAGAACTGTTCAAACTCGAGGTGGCGCTATCGAAGCTGCCATCATCAGAATCGTTCAAAACATTTTCAACCACTTTTTTTACTACCGCATTATCATCATCTGATTTAGTATAGACTACATCAATGCTCTCCGGCAACTCATTTTTCTTTTCAGATAACAACTCAATGTTGAGTTCCTTATCCATCCCATCAACAGTTTTGCGACAATACTTCTCGCAAAGGGGTGGAGGAACATTGCTGTATTCTTTACTAATTTTCTTTTTAGGTTTTTCTTCCGATGAAATTGTAGGAAGAATGTGATCAATGACATACGCGTTAGTTGAATAACTACTTAAAAGTTGTTGAACATGTTCTGTTTCAATTTTTATGTCCTGGAGTTGTTGTTTGGTTTCAGCAATGGTTTTAATATAAATGTTTATTGCTTTTTGTTTATCCATTACTGTGCCTTTCAACATCCTTATGGTATCATGTTGTTCAATATTATTTCTACCGAGCCTGCCATAATCATCTTTCATTTTGTCATACGCTTCCTTCATTGTACGATAAACGTATTTGAAATGTTCGTTATGTACATTGAGTTTAGCGATGATTTGTGATTTTTCGGCGCAATCAGCACATGGCTTGGTACATTTTATGCAAGGTTTTACAACCTCCACAACTTGCACTTTAACAACTTCCTTTACCTCTGGACCTACCTTGGTTAGATTCGCCATCATAGATTTATCTGCAAAGTCATTGAGGTTTTCGGCAGTTACTTCTTGAACAACATTAGTACTTTCTTCATTCGACTTTCTCCTCGATCACTTGCTCCTGAGAACTTCCATCAAAGTGTCCTGCAAAACTATCACACGAGTTAGGAGATAATATTCCTTGGTTCTTCATGTGAAGATACTCCTCTTCCTCCTGTTGTTGCAGATACTATTCCAATAGAATATTCTCTAGAGCTGCTGCTTCTTCGGCAGAAGTATCTTCAACGATCTCAGCCATTAGTGCAACTCCGGTCTTCTTACCGATATAAGAATTCCAATCGAAGCCATCATCCTCGTTTGAAGCAACCATTGCTTTATCAGTATTACTGCTGTTTGGCTTTTCCTGGATCTCAACTTGTGTCTTCTTTGGGAAAGGCTTGTATACAAAAACATTTGAAAATATTAAAATTAAAACACATATGAAAAATGCAAAAAGTACAAAAACATTGAAAAAGAAAAAAAGAATTCGGTGTCACAAAAAGGAAATGATAGTACATCAGTGGACTATCACAGTATGCTAAAGAAATGTAATGTTTAAAAGTGATAAACAAGTCTTATTGTAGATGTGTCGATAGGCTTAACACGTTCAGTAAACTGTTTTCAATATATAAACTAAATTTTACAACTGCTTAATCTTGTGGATTAACATATCTTGGATATATGGACTTAGTACTCCGAAATTTTGTTTAAGAGATTGCATGATTCTGAGATACGAGGTCTTTATAGATAGTTGATATCAGGGGTATTATCTAAGTTCTTCTGATTTTGCGGAAGCAATAGCCTAGAACTTCTATAATACTTTTGCAATAAACCCCTAAACTGCATGTAAACTAGAAAAGTATCGAAAGATCTAATCATTTGCAAGTGCTGAAAAGATTCCTTAAATGGAACACACCTTAAAGACGAGCCTTCATCTCTTTGTCTGTACGGTAGTACTAACCTGAGCTCTCAAGGTCTCGCATTAATCCAGATACAGATATCAATTACGCTATATTCACCTGTAAGATAAAATCTAGGGAATCTTGATACGGGAGTATATTCAAGAAGTGGGAACCACAGATAAGTCAAGTTTCATAAATAATACCTTAACATATCTTGAAACAGTTGAGAAACGTGGTAAAGTTTATATGGACAAACATATTGACAATCTAAGTAAACGAGTTTAAAGGTCAACGGTATGGTGATATGTCTCATTTAACTTATATGATCCTTAGACACGAATTCACAAAAATATGTCTGTATATATGTTTGTACATAGTTTACATTGTTTTGTACATAGTTTATCAGCTTTACAGATTAAAACCAAAAAGATTTTCAGTGTGTTTTAGCATAAACTTACAAAAATATAAAAAGATTTTGTTTCTACATTGTTTTCAGCAAACCAATGTTTGAGAACGGGTCTTCGAAGTCTGGTAAGGTGCTAAGACTGGTGGAAATCTCATTGACAACAGGCTGGGAGCTAATCTATAAAATCTGAAAAGCCAAAAACAATAAAAGTTCATTAAATTGAAACTTTAATTTTGAAAACATCAACAGTTTGTTCGTAAGGGGTCAAACCGGGGTCATTAACTTGGACTCGGTAGACAAATCAGTTAACCAATGTCATTAACTTGGACTTGATCAACTGAGTGGATTTTCATAACTGGTAAAAGTTGAAAAGTTCAGGGACTAAATTGCAAAATTTTGAAAATTTGAAAAATTTGAATTTGGGTTTGGCAAGTTCGGCCGAACTTGCTAAACTAAATAAAGTTTAACATTGCAACAAGTTCGACCGAACTTGCGTATGATGGCTGGTGGTTTAAAAAGGGAAGTTCGCCCGGACTTGAATGGGTTTTGTATTTGGGCTTACAAGTTCGCCCGAACTTGCTTGGGTATTTATATCCAGCAAGTTCGGCCAAACTTCATTATCACAACCTAATTCTCTCTAAAGCGAACTTAAGAGCATTTGAGCAATTTGATTAAATTGGCAAGATTGTGTCGTTATACTGTCCAAATTTGAATTGATCTTGGTGATTTGCACACCACTATCAATGGAAGAGGTGTGTATTCGATTCTTGAACTGATAATTGAACTAAATCGACAATCTAGATCTGAAATGTTAAAAAACTGATAGATCTAGGAGTGTAAAGAACAAATTGGACTTAAAAATCTCATAAATCAACCATGGAATTGCTTTGGATTTGATCAAAATTATAATGGTTATAAGTTGCAGAGATTATGTTGAAGATGACAACAAGTTCGGCCGAACTTGTTGACATGTTCGACCGAACTTAGTGTTTATCTCAGAATTTTTGAATGAATTGGAAGTTTGATCGAACTTGAATTTTTAAAATTGAAAATTAGTTGGATCATAAGTTCGCCCGAACTTATGTTTGTGTGTTGAACATGTATTGTGCATGTTCGGGCGAACTTGATTAAACAAGAATGTTATACACACATCAAGTTCACCCGAACTTAATGTGAAGTGTTGAAAAGTTTTATAACTTTTTCTCGTAATGCATGCTAATAGTTTTGCGTCGTTTTTCAGGCTCAAGTACCAGCAAAGGTGATTTATATGGATTTTTCTAAATTCCATAATACGTGTATCATGCTTGATAAAGCGATATGTCCGTCGCTGAAGGAGTATGAGAGTATTTTGAAGTTTTTGAAGGAATGTCCGATACACGGAGCTATTACGGAGCGCACTGTGTCATACAGATCTCATACATACCATTTCTGGATGAACACAAAGCTCAGTGATGATAAGAAGACTATTATTTCATCTGTTCAAGTCAGGAATGAAGTAAAGGAAATCACTGTTACAGAGGATGATTTTCGCAGGATTCTTCAATTCAACGATGATAAAGATGATCCGATTTTCTTGGACGAGAAGATGGTTAGAGGTTGTTTTTACAGGATGGGCTATAAGGGGAGTGTTAACAAACCGACATTAAAGAAAGGGGAAGTGCCTAACCCCTACAAGCTCTTAATGCATGCGATTATTCATACGTTCCGTCACCGTAAAACAGGCCTTGACGATGTTCAAGATTATATGGCCTGTATGGCAATGCGTTAATTCTGAAAAAGCCGTTCAATTATTCAAAGCTTGTGTTTACACATATGTCAAAGAATATGGATGATTCGAGATTGTGTTTATATCCAAGGTTCGTGCAGATGTTAATCGATGAGAAGTTCACAAACATTGCACGTGATCCGAATGATGTCTTATATCTGAGTCACCTTGATGATGCAACAGTGAAGAAGTTGTTAAAATTTCAAAAGCAAGACTCAGCACCGGTGGCTAAACCAGAATTTGGGGCTATGAAAGATGAAAATTATATAGCGCCGGCTGATGTAACAAGTGGAGAAAATATGAAAGTGGTGACGAGAAAGAGTTAAACGCTGAGAAAGAATGGTTTAAAGCTTTTAAGCCGAAAGCTCGCAGTGAATGGTTTCTTAAGGCCGAAGTTGAAAAGCTTAAAACGAAACGAGCAGCAAAGAAAATTAAGGCAATGCTTGTGCTTGAAGATGAACCAGAAAATGTTCAAGCTGAAGCTGGTTCTAGTGCAACAATTGTCACAGAGAGTCAAGAAGTTGAGAAAACGACTCAGGAAGACGATGTTATTTCAGCTACCTCAGAGAATGATGAAGATTCTGATGAAACACTTGTGAAAGAGCCAGAAAAGTCAGAAGCTGAAAAGAGAGCTGAAAAGGAAAAAGAATTTGATGCTGATTTCGATCCGAATCAAGAAAAAGAGTCTGACGAGGAAAGACCCAAGAAAAAGGCTAAACGCGTGAAGTCTACTACTGTGTCAACGACAAAGACTACAGGGTCTCCTCAGACAAAAAGCAGGAAGAAACCAAAGAAATATCAGAAACCTGCTAGTCGTAGATACAAAGGAAAGCTGAAAAGCGCAAAAGTTACACAAGAACCTTCTGGCGCACAGGAGAGAGGAGTCACACAAGAACCTCCTGTTGTTATTCCATCGGAAGCTGAACATCCAGGAGTTACACAAGAACCTCCTGTGATCATTTCATCTGAAACTGAACGTCCAGGAGTCATACAAGAACCTCCTGTGACTGGATTACTTGAAGTTCCTATTATTCAATCTCCGGTTGCTCCAACGACTTCTCATTTTGAAAGTTCTACACCAAGGAAGTCTACACCAAATGCTGCTACTCCAAAGTCAACACCAAAAACTCCAGGGCCTAATCTGTTTGGTGATATGCAGAATGATCCAATAAGTCTTCAATAATGATTTCTTTCCAGAAACGAATGTTGAACTTCTTGAAAAGCGTGTGAAGGTGTTAGAAGAAAAAGTTGAACAAAATGAAGTTGAGAAAGCAGAGCTAATAAAGAAAGTGAATCAAAGCTCTGTTGAGAAAGAAATGCTGGGTGACAAGATCAAAGTGTTGGAAAATGAACGAGAATACTTCAAAGCCCTAATTGAAAGTTTGCAGAATGCGAATGAGAAGCTTCAAACAGAGATTGCAGATCTAAAATCAATCCAAGCCCTAAATGATCGAAGATTCACGAGAATGCAGAAAGTGTTATCTAATAGAATGGGGATTGATTTCATCACTGAATATGATCGTCTGGATCGACAGGAAGCTAAGGAAAGATCTGAAAAAGAATTAGCAGCAAGTGGCAAAGGTAAAGGTATTGAGGGTGAAGCCCCTAAATCATCTGAAGCTGCAGAGAAGTCTGTTGATGATGTTGTTATAGCTTCTGAGTCCGATATTCCAAAGGTTGACGAATCTGTCAAGCCTTCTGATCCTATCGTTGCTTCTGAAGATAAGGACGATGAAGAAGCAGAGAAAGAGGATAAAGATGAGGACGATAAGAAAGACGATTACGATTATGAAGATTGGAATGTTGCTGATAATGATGATTATGATGATCAGGGATGAGTTGGTATGAGAATAGTGAAGGCAAAGTATCTGATGATGTTGAATTTTCTTCTCTGATGGATGATGAATCGAACAGAATGGATGATCAGATTCAGGGGGAGTTAGGGCAAACAGGGCCAACTGATGATGTTGATATGATTAATGTTGATAGGTTTGCAAAGCCTGTTGCTGCTGTACCGACAAAACCTTTAATGCTTATGCTGGAACATAATGTTGAGTAATATATGATAATAAAAGGATTCTCTATTTTTCATGGAAGATACAAAGAAAGATAAAAGAAAAAAAGATAGAATCGAACAACCGTACGGGCATTATGCATTGCATACGGCTCTACAATAAAATCGACCCTTACCTTCCATAAAATAAAGAAAAAAATAGGATCGATCAGACCCCGATCGGTAAATGATCAACTTACCACCCTTCCTTTCGGAGGAATTCAAAAATACTATGATGGCTCCGTTGCTTTATATATTGATTATATTTTTTTGTCTGTTATTTGTCTGTCATTCAGCAATCCCAAAGTGGCTTTTTTATTTGAAAGATGAGTACGTGCACAATTATACAAAGGAAGATTTGGCTAAATTGATCGAAGTTGATGCTGAAACTCTTGAATTTGACTTTGAAGAGGATGTGTTGAATGTTACGTTTGAGCCAAATGATTATCAGTATATACGAAGATTTGAAGCTGACGAGTATAACAGGGTTATCATTGAAGATTGGTCTTCTGATGATGAAACAGATCAAACTGCGAAGTACATCGGTCCTAATACAGATTGTTTTCCTGCTTATGAGGAGATGTACAAGCAACTTGATGAAGATATGTTGAAGTAAAAGATTGAAGAATCTCTACGAGAAGGGAAAGTTCCGAAACCAATGACGAAAGAGGAAATAGCTAAAGCTAAGAAGTCCTGGTTTAAAGATATTCCACACGAACGTAAGTTTTGACGTCCTCTAGCATTCTTTACCAGAGATAAAGACGTATTATTGGGGGATATTCTCAGTTGGGGTTGGTTTAAGGAGTTGAACGTATATGCAATCAAAAGGGAATTTGGAGTACAATACTTCAAATATCTGGCTGATTTCAAGACTTTGCCGTACTGGGATGTTGAGGAGCTGGTTCAAAATGTGAATGTTACTTATCATATGAAGTCTATTGATCAGTTACTGTGGAAAATGATCAAGTTTGAAGTGACAAAGGGATTCAAGTATTGGAAGCCGTTTATTCCAGGTCGTCGCATCAAAACGAATAAAAAAACAGGGGAAAAAGATATAACGTTGATTATGAAACGACCGAGAGCGATGAGAAACATGCCACTAATGCCTATTGAACAGAATTTCTATCCAATGTTCAAATGGTGGCAGATAGATACCACTACATATGAAGCCGTTATTGTTTTATGATTTGAAGAGCATTTGGATATCACGAAGGAACAGGTGGAGATATTGGGTTTTCAGGGTATGAGAGGATTGTGGAGAACAATCAAGATACTAGACCCGATGTGGCTAGTGAATTGTTCAAGAGAAGACATCAAGTGCTTGTTCTATAGCAAAATAGTGTTTGAAGAACGAGAGAAAGAACAAGCCATGCAATATCAAAGGGTCGTTAATGTATGTTATGCTCGTGAAGTGAACTCTGGGAAGATGTGGAATACAAGATGGAGGGATCTTGAGCGTGTTGAATTTCTAAAGGAAGAAAAGCGTCTAGAAGCTATACATGATAAAGGTAAGGCGGCAAGGCTTAAAAGATTTCAGTATATAAACAAAGTGCCTCCTACAGATCAGACACCAGATCTGAAGGAACGACGAAGGAAGCCTTACAAGAACTTCTTCGGTCGTGTTCGTTAAAGTTTATTTGAAGATAGAGTTTTGAAAACTGATACAAGACTGAAGACGATATCCAAGGGGGAGTCTGTTGGTGCAGAATGTCTATGTCTTAGTCTTATATCAAGTCTGTATAGAATAGAGTTAATTAGGCTAGCAAAAAGTAGTATTTATGTGTTAGTTGGTCAAGTTCGCCCATGATGATCATGGGATGTCAAGTTCGGCCGAACTTGCTTAGGAAAGTTCTCCCGAACTCACCTACTCCATGAGCGAACTTGGACTTCTATAAATAGCTAGCATGTTGCTCTCATTTGTAACTTTTCTGAGGCGAAGCTCTGTCAATTTTGAGACTTGACGTTATATCAATAAAATTGACGTTTAACTGACTAATTCTTGTTATTTGGTAAACTTGTCATAATATTTCCGCTATTATGGACAATAGAGATCAAATCTAGGTTCCTATGCATTGAGGATCAGTCCTATAAGTGGTAACAATTTGAAAGATAAAAAGAAAGTGAAGTTTTCAAACATAAACATCAAAGAAAATCCAGATGATGAATATGAATTTGATTATGCTGACGAATGTGAATTTGATTATGATGATGGTTATCGAATTCACCCCAAGACCAAGAAGGCTTGGTCGCGCTGTTTAACTAATTGTTGAATTGTGCAGGGGCTCCAGAGATCCGTACTTTCCAAGTGGATTCTGGATAGTGGAGCTTCCAGACATATCACATGAATGAATGCGCTCTTGTTTGACGTAAAAGCTATCAATGGCGGATATGTTGGAAACCAAGGTGGAAGGATTGTCGCCGAGGGAAAGCTCTCTAACGGAGTTGTTTCATTTGATCAAGTGAACTACATTGCGGAGCTTGAAAACAACCTTCTGAGTATTTCTCAAATTTGTGATAAGAAATTTACTATCCACTTCAATGATAAAGAATGCATGATCATCAAACCGGGTTTCAAAATACCAGACGAGTGGATACTCATCCGTGCACCGAGAGAGGATGATTTGTATGTTCTTGACATGGGAATGCTACTACTTCTTCAAAAACGACATAATGTTTTGTTTCGAAAGCTACTGAGACGGAGTCAATCTTATGGCACAGAAACTATGGGCCACATTCACCTGAGAAAGATGAATCATTTGGTGCATAATGAATTGGTTGAAGGTGTGAATCTGAAAAGTTTTCATATGTCACATAATTGTCTCGAGTGTAAAAAGGGAAAGCAGATCAAGAAATCTCATCCAAGAAAGATTCTCAATTCGATAAAGTTGCCACTCAAAAGACTTCATATGGATCTCTTCGGTCCAGTATGTCTGAAGCATCTCTGGAGATCTCTACTGCTTGGTAGTCACAGACGATTATTCCCGATACTCGTGGGTATTCTTCCAAGAATCAAAAGATGAGACGTTTGAAAATTTGGTGATTCTTTTCAAGAAACATGAGAACCTTTACCATCTTCCGGTGAGACGCATTAGAAGTGACAACGGTACTGAGTTCAAAAACACCAAAATGAGGGAATTCTGCAATGCTAAAGGGATTTTGCACGAGTTTAGTGCACCATACACTCCGCAGGAAAATGGTGTCGCTGAACGGAAGAATAAGACGCTGATAGAAACTGCAAGAACCATGCTTGCAGTCTCAAAGCTTCCAGCCAGCTTGTGGAGTGAAGCAGTTGCAATGACTTGTTACACACTTAACAGAGTCTTAACAGTCAAACCAGACATGTTTTGAGATGATCAACCGACGGAAACCAAATTTGAAGTTCTTAGAACCTTTTGGAGCGCCATGTACTGTAATCGATCAAGATGGCAAATTTGGAGCTAAATCACTTGAAGGTTTCTTTGTCGAATATGCAAGTCCATTGCGAAGAGTTTATGTGCGATTTAGAAGAGTCATTGAAGCGCAACATGTTGATTGTTTTAACTATACGGATCCTGTTCAGAGAATAGGTGATGCATGGTTATTCAACTATCAAGACTTGTGGAAATCATTTGAGTTGCCTGAAGAACCATCCGATGAAGAAATTGCAGCATTATATTATCTTCATCAATTAGCAAATCAAGAGCAAATCGTCAGATCAATTGTGGCTAATCAACCCACGTTGGGATCATCTTCTTCTGGTGCTAGTTCAAGTAATAGCGGTGGTCAAGAAACACAATGAGAACAAATATCACCGACTACAGAACCAGTCAATACGATAGTGATTCCTAATATTTTTGAAGCACAGAGTTCATACTCGGACGAGGCTCCAACATTCGATGCCGATGGAGAATCTTCTTCAGATGAAGAAGCAGAGCAGATTACAAGTTTATTGAATGAATCTGCAAGCCCGAGTAGTGCTCCTGAAGTTGAAGTAGTGGTAGATCAACATATCACAAATCAAGAGAATACTATGGTTGTTCGAGGCGAAGTGATGCCAAGATCATATTCGTATCATCCGTCAAATTCTATAATAGGTGAATTACAAGCTGGTGTGAGAACACGGAGTCAAATAAACAAAGCTTTGAGCTGTTCTATACTCGTGTTGCTCCAATTCAAGAGTATTGGTATTATTCATGTTTCATATCCCAGATGGAGCCAAAAAGTGTTTCTGAAGCTTTAGGCGATGAAAACTGGGTACAAGCAATGCAAGAGGAACTGTTACAGTTCGAGAAGTTAGGAGTGTGGAAGCTTGTAGACCTACCTAAAAATCAGAAAGCAAATGATACTAAATGGGTCTTTAAATGCAAGCGAGACGATCGAGGGGTTATAGTTCTAAAAAAAGCTCGCCTTGTTGTCAAGGGATTTCACCAGCAGGAAGGGATAGACTACACGGAAGTCTACGCACCAGTAGCTCGTTTAGAATCTATTAGAATATTCCTTGCTTTCGCAGCATGGAAAGGATTTAAAGTCTATTAGTTGGATGTCAAATCAGCTTTTCTGTACAGAAAATTACGCGAGAAGGTGTACGTCGGACAACCACCGGGGTTTGCCGATCCACTCAACAAAAAGAAAGCATATCTTCTTGATAAAGCTCTTTACGGTTTACACCAAGCCCCGAGAGCTTGGTACGAGACGTTATCGCAACATCTCGTGGGAAACGGCTTTGTCAGAGGAACTGTGGACTCTCTTCACCAGAGAAGTTGGTAGTCATCTAATTATCGTTCAAATCTATGTGGACGACATCATATTTGGATCAACGAATGATAGTCTTTGCAAGGAGTTTGAGAGCATCATGAAGAAGAAATTCAAAATGTCTTCGATGGGCGAAATGAAATTCTTCCTCGGATTGCAAGTAGATCAACTTCCTGACGGTATTTTCATTCATCAGACCAAGTATGTGCACGATATCTTGAAGAAGTTTGATAAGGAAAGCTCAAAGCCGTTATCTACTCCTCTTGCTCTTAATCACGGGATTTGCATTGACGAAACTGGAACCAAAGTTGATGAGACGCTCTACAGATCAATGATAGGATCGTTGATGTATCTGACGTCATCGCACCCAGATATCATGTATCCTACCTGCCTTTGCGCCATATATCAGTCAAGCCTGAGAATTTCACACATGCAGATCGTGAAGTGAATCTTCAGATACTTGAAGGGATGCCCAAGCACCGGCTTGTGGTACCCGAAGAATGATAATTTCGATCTTGCAGGATATGCTGATTCTGATTTTGGTGTAGATAAGTTGAATTCAAAATCGACTACAGCGGGATGCCAGTTCTTTGGAACAAGAATGGTAACCTGGCATTGTAAGAAACAGATTACGATCGCTCTCTCTACCTGTGAAGCTGAGTATATCTCGGCCTCCAGCTGTTGTTCACAAATTCTATGGATACAACAGCAGATGAGAGACTATGGTCTGCAATTTCTCGACACTCTGTTGTATGTTGATAATAAGGCAGCCATTGATATAACCAAAAATCTGGTTCATCACTCACGCACAAAATACATTGAAATTTCGTTATCACTTCATTCGTGACTGCTACGAAAAGAAGTTGGTGCGAATAGAAAAAATCCACACCGACGAACACAAAGTGCATCAACAGATTCCCCCTTGTTCGTTACTATCGAATCTTGGTCTTCAAACGTGAGTCGTGTTTGAATATTCTGCAATCAAGGTGTTTGCCGATGTCGTTGAAACACGTCAACAAATTCCCCCTTAGTTGATGATTCGGGTTTGCATTATCAACATCTAATTCCCCCTGAAATCTCCAGTTAAGATATTTGTTGCACAGTTTCCAACCTCCTCTGATTTGCTTGACCGACATATTATCTTGAATAGACACCAATTTGAAGTTCATCAATGCAGCTTCCCCATTTCAACTTTAACCACATCCGCGTCCAGTTTAGCGCATATCTCCCATGCTCGATCTTCTGATCTTCAAAACTCAACCGACAATAGATATAAACTTCAAAATACTACACCGGTAAACTTCAAATCAATGTTTACCCGCAAAAATCTGAAATCCCAATTTCCGTAATCACTCTCCATGGAGCTTTTATCCACCCTATTTGTGCTATCTTCATCTTCATCTTTCTTAAGCCACTTCCCTAGCCACAAGAGCTAGTAGTAAGCCTCTTGATATTTGTTTTGATCCTTGTTACTAGTATATTTATCATGTACAAGTAAATCCATCAACAAACATAAGATAAAAATGATGAACATATGAAGAACACATGAAATCTAAAGAAAATAAACATAATCTTGAAGTATAATGAAGTTGTATATGATTAATATGTGCTTAGCTTGATGCTCATTGTGTGTAGATTTGTTAAATGTAGAGATTTAACAAGTGTATACATGGATCTTGAAAGATCCATGGTGAACAAGGATGATGAACTTATTTTCTTGAAGAATGATCTTGTTAAAGTGAGTTTCATAACCTAGACATGGATTTTGAACCATTCTTGAACATGAAAGAACAATATGTTAAACATGAGTTTTTCACAAAGTTGTGTAATTAGTGGATAATTAACATTTTTGAAGACAACTAAACATGTTAAACACTAGATTAGAAGACTACATGTTTTTATAAAGTTTTGAGTTCATCATCATGTAAAAAGTGTTTGTATGAAGATGATTATGCTTGTAAAATTGTTGTGATTGAGTTGATGAATTTTTAAAAGCTTAAACACATGTTTTAAACATGGGAAAACTCCTAAATCTAGGGGAAACTATGGCCAAATTTTTAAAAAATTCAAACACTTAGAAAAATATGATTTTTGTTACTAAACTTGTGTTTACAAAATGTCTAAAATAAATAAACATGGCCACACCCTATTTATATAAAAATAAAAGTTAAGAAGAATAAGGATTTCATAAAGTATTAAAACAAGTATAAATATATATTTAGGAAAATATATATTTAATGGTCACCAAGGATTTTGGTGTGGTATGTATATATTATGTGTAATATATGTAGTAGGACAAGTTAGGGAGATTAAAACACTAAATACTCCCAATGGAGTATACACACCAATACCCTCAAAATACCAAGAAAAATACACACAAAATACCCTTACTTGGGTACATGGACAACCATCACAAATCATGTATACTTATATATTCCTTGATCACTTGGACTTTGGACAAATTGGATGGACTTAACACAAGATATATATATATATATATTATATATATATATTTAACATAGTTGGTAAATATATATATATATATATACAAGCCTTAAAATATATTACTTTTAAGAAATATAATTTCCAGAAAACTAGGAATATTACAAGTAATAAACCTTGTCAAGAAATAAGAAATACATGAACTTTAACACAAGAAAACATGTATACTTTCCTAAGTTGCATTTGGTAAATAACAAATACACTTATACTAAAAATAATTTTGAGAATATTATTTTACAAAGTATACATATTTATTTTTGAGAAATAAGTATAACTAAACACATACTTTGACTTAGTCAAAGATGTATAAAACCAAAATACCTGGAAAAGTATTCAGCATATAAATACAAGTATGTTAAAATTACTTTATTTTTAACAACCCATCCATGATTCTGGGCTAGGCCCAAAAGACACTAAAACATGGGCTAGGCCCAATGACACAAGACATGGGCTAGGCCCAATGACACAAACACATGGGTTAGGCCCAATGACACAAGACATGGACTAGGCCCAATGACACAAGGACATGGGCTAGGCCCAATAACATAATGACATGGGCTAGGCCCAATGACACGCGTGCTAGGCACAAGGACAAGGAACGAACAATGTCGTTCATACACTATTCAAGACACGATAACAAAATATATATTACTAAGTCAAGAAATAATTAATCAAGAAAACAATTAAGAACAACTAACACAAGATGGGAACTTGTACATAGATCAAGCATAAGAACACTTGTAGGTTTTCATTTGAGACCAAGGAAAAACATTTGTGAGTTTACACAAGGAACGCAAACCCGTGAGTTCATGTCCCCCTTTCCTTTTAAACATTTTCGGTTTTATAACATTCGGGGGAAATACATGTTAAGACATATGGTCTGTTAGTTATGGAGTTAGATGACAATAAGATCAACTTGCGTAAGTAGGATTGATAATAATATAGCATTAGTAACCATTAATCACTTAGTGACCAAGGTGCAAAAGGTGTAGATTTATTGAGCTTGAGGCACGCTCCATTCCTAGTTGTATACCATGGAGTGATTTTGTGATCCCAATTGAGAACAAAGTGTCTCGGTTTGGTTATATACATACGGCGCATAGTATCGTAGGGCTCGTTACTGACTGATAGATCCTTATATTCCATAATTATTTTACATACCTGGATTTCATTGTTGGATAACAATTATGACAACTTATTCGAAAACAAAACTACATGGACTCGCTCAACTTTTGTTGATTTTTCAAACTACATGTATTTCAGGAAACATGGCTTAACCAGTGATGCATTCTCGGAAGATACATCAATGGCCGCTTTTGAAGGATTTGCCTCATATATCCCTTCCTTGTTTGGGCATATAGGGGTCAAAACCTCGACTTAAATCTACGAATTATAAGAAACATATTTTGGAGATGTAACTTAACTAAGTATTGTTTTGGAAAACTTATGAAACTTGTTGGAAACATGTAAACCTTGAATTTGAATTTATATAACATATGGCATTGTTGTTGGTTACGATTATGTTTACACGATTGATTGCAATGATTACCGTTAAGTCACACGTTTGCGCTTCCGCTACGACCAGGGTGTGGCATCCATTTCCGGGAATTCAAATTTGATCCCTTCCATACTTGACAAGCAACAGCTAGTTCAGGACTCCATTTGGTAGCCTCGCGAATAATTTCATTACCCTCAGTAGCAAGATCGCGTCCCTCATTACGAGCTTGTACACATGCTTCTAGAGCTACTCGGTTAGCTAGGACACCAGGTGCATCTCCTTGTGTAGATCCTATTTCAATGGGAACTTGATGATTCGATCCACCTACCCGTCTTGCTTTTACTGCTAACACTTGTGAGGAGTCCTATTTAAACCAACAAATATAGGCCTGCTTGCCATCCACACCAGAATAAATAGTTGTTTCTTCTTTCAAATGTCTGGTTATGCTTATTCTGACTCAAAGGAAAATCTTTCTTCGGAAGTTGGATCTACATTGGATCTCACCTGAATTGCCCCATCTATCCTCCTGAGGAGAAGTTTGCTTTCAAACCCCGGTTCGAACAGGAGGACTACGCCATGCTAATGTGCCTTGGATGATCCACATCTCAGGGTCAGGCGTCGATGAGCGCAACCTCGTGTTTAGTTGCCATCATTGAGTTTGGAGTGATTTTAGCCCTGATAAAAAGAAAATTGATTCTTGAACCCCTTTCACGCTCATGTCACATTGAGGTACTGCAGCAGAAAAAACTGCAAAATTTGATCCAATTTATCGTAATCGATTAGTTAACATGTTGGTTAACCGTATTCTCAAACACAGAATCCTCTCATACCTACTAATTGATGTACCTGAGACACATTTCCTTTGGCTCCCAAAAAATACATTATATGAACTGGATTAAAAGGATCGGTCATCCGAAAATTAGGAGGAATCTTTGATCCAATAGCGAAGAGCCTGAACCAAGATTTCCAGATGAGCTGGGTAAGGTATTAGTATATCTAATACATAAGTTAAATGTGAAAAGTTGTCCTCTAAAAAAGAAAATGTGGAATGAATTGATTGTAAATTATCAAATTTAACCACCCCTTTCCTTTCTAGGGAAGATATTAATCGCAGAGACAATGGAATTTCCATAATGGTTCGAATAACTCATACAACGGATTAGCAATCCGCCGCTTTGTCCACTCAGCCATCTCTCCTAATTGAAAAAGATAATTACTATGTTACATTACACATCAAATAATGATTAAAGAAAGTATTTCTTTCACATTCTTTATCGTTATTATAGAATTAGCAATTCATTTAGATGCTCGAAAGATCCAAATAGAAAAAGAAATAAAGAAGACCTTCTTGATTTTATTTTGTTTGAAGCGCCCTTTTGGCCTGGCCCCGTCAATACCAAGCCGGGCCTTTTTTGTTCCAAAAAATTACCTTTCTAGAAATACGAGACATCTAAGTCATACAAGTAAAGAGATCTATTCATTGATTAGAAAAGAAAAAATGTGAACGGGGACTAGATTGATGATAAAATAGAATCCTGGGTTGCAAACAGTGATTCGATCATTCATGATGAAAAAAGTGAATTCTTGGTTCAGTTCTCCACCTTAACGACAGAAAAAAGGCTACATCTAGTACCGGACCAATGATTTGGCCGATACGCCCCAGGTATTTTTGTCAAGCGTGGCAACCCCAGAACTAGAAGTAGTAGGATTCATTCTCATAATATAATAATAAAGTAAAAAATATCTAATTTTTGCGAAAATTCTCGCATTGACAATAAATGTCCGATGACAAGTTGATCGGTTAATTCAATAAGAAATGGGAGTTAGCACATGATTTTGTTAGTACCATCCAACCGAATCCAATTTAATTGTTTACTTATTCAATTTCAATGAGTGAATTTTAAATCTTGGATGTAAATTTCTTTTACCTATTTCTCTAGGTAATCTATTGTTAACAACTTCTTCCCAACTTCTTTCACTGTAAAAAATACGTCTATATTCACGACTTGTCTCAAACCAGAAAAAGAAACAAGTATCTTATTTTTTATATATATTCATGATATGTTTTTGTACATACCTGTTCCCAAGTTTTTGATATTACTAAAAGGGGTAGAGTCTTTGGAACAATAATTGGTATCTTTATTACGTTAGCTAAAACATATTTGTTCTTGTTCATTCCTATCGCAACAAGATGGACTCTACTGCGACTGAGAATGGATCAGTTATTAAATCTTGGATGGAAATTTCTTTTACCTATTCCGTACTTTAATTTTGAACCCATTTCTTGGAAGAAAATAAGTTTACTGTAATTTTTGATTTTGAATCGTATTTATGTGAAAAAAATTCCAATCTTTTACGGAATCGATCCTCTTTTGACTGTACAAGAATATGTGGAGCTCAACATGTCTGGAAGCACAGGAGAACGTTCTTTTGCTCATATTATTACCAGTATTCGCTACTGGGTCATTCATAGCATTACTATACCTTCCTTATTCATTGCGGGTTGGTTATTCGTCAGCACTGGTTAAGCTTACCCTAAAATCCTATTTCAGCCGGATCTCTAATTATAATAAATAAATAGGATTTGGTTTATTTATAATTATCTTTAACTATGTTAAAATATGTTATATATATAATGTCATTTTTCCCTTTCCTTGTAAGAAAAGGGCGCAAGTGCTCGCTTCAATTTATTTCTTTATCTCCTCATGAATCGTACCGAATTCAATTCTGTGGGATCTTTCATTCATATTTTTTTCCACCATGAATGTTTTATAAAACTTTTTGACTACTGAATTTGGAGTATCCTACTTTCACACAATTCAAAGGGTTCAACAAGCAATCGATATTTCACGATCAAGGGTGGGCTTAACTTAGTATTTTTATTGAATCATCGTGGTTCTAGTATGAATCTGGTGTTTGAATCGATTCATAGGGTCTTAACAAGAGAATTCCTACCAATAATAAATAACTCAAATATAATAAACATTATAGACAATCAAAAGACATTCCCATCCAGTCAAAAAAGACCTTTTCGTAATTGATTTCGGAATTTGAATCAATCGGAAGATAAAAAAGACCATTAATCGGAATTTTATCCCTTATTTGGATTTGGTCCTTATTAGATTCAACCTGAATATTTGGATTCAATTTCCAACCCCAAATATTTTCTATATGTATTGTTTTCCATATATATAATATCATAAAAGGGTTTAGTTTCTTTTGCATGTAACTTGAACTCGATTTAGTTCAGTTTGTGAAAAATTAAGATATGATTTCAAAAAGAATCATTCAAAATCAAAAAAGAAAGAGGAATCATATTATATCCAATATTATAGACCTTTCTTTAATTTGTTGATAATATCTTCCGTTTTGTCCAAGCAGGATCTGAAGTATCCGCCTTGTTGGGTAGAATGCCTTCCGCTGTGGATTATCAACCTACCCTTAGTACCGAAATGGGTTCTTTACAAGAAAGAATTACTTCTACCAAAGAAGGGTCCATAACTTCTATTGTGTATCGTTTTGGCGGCATGGCCGAGTGGTAAGGCGGGGGACTGCAAATCCGGGTGCCGCCTCATCAACAAACGAATCAAAATCTTTTATTCTGTTCTCCTGATATCACTAAACCAAATTTTATCCAGCATAACAGAATAAGGGGACTGTTAAAACTTGATTGATTCTAAACATCCGTTTTGGATATTTTGTAAATCAATTTTTGAATCCAAAATTAAAAGAAAGATTGTCATGGTCGAAGCAAGACTTCCAAATTCCTTTCTACTACTAGCGTAATGCCTTTTCAAGTTTGAATTCGTTCATTTGGAATTTGAGTTCTTCTACTTCATTTTTATTTACTTATTTTACCGATTTTGATTTATTTAATATGAATATTTTTCCCGCCTACCCTCTGCCCCCCTTTTTTGGCCCTTCCTTTAAGGGGTTGTTGTGTACGACGTAAGAAGGGTTTCAATTTTTTCAAATGAACGATTTGAAGACCTATTGATTCTAAAAACTGTGGATCGTTCGGACCTGAAAAATATATAAAGAAAATAAGAAAAAAATAAGGGAAAATGATTACGACTAGTGTCCTCTAATGATGAACAAGTATGGGCACATTAGCTCATTGAAAATCGCATTAACTTCCCCAAGAAACCGCTCGAGTTTTAGCAAAAGCGGCTCTCCTAGGTCATATTGATTGGTTGAAAGGCCTAAAAGAAAATGTTTTTCTGGCCTTTGTTTGGCAAGTTGCTGTAAGTTTTCGATAAGATTTAATAGTATCCTAGAAAATTCATTATTTTTCAAAATCTCATGCTAAAGAGCATGGAGGTTCGAGTCCTCTTCAAGGCATAACATTGAGAATGCTCATTGAATAAGCAATTCAATAAGTGAGCTCGGATAGCAATACCTATTCGATCCGAGTCGGCGGAAAAGGGGGAAAAGCTCTCTGTTCCTGGTTCTCTTATAGTTGGATCCTCTAGAACCATAAGAATCCTTAGTTAGAATTTGAATGCGATTCCAACTCAGCACCTTTTGAGTGAGATTTTAAGGTCAAATCCTATTGTGATAAAGCAAGCACCTTGAAGTAAAGTAAAGGATCTTGGATCCAGAACCTTTTGTGAATGAGAAAGATAAAGATGATAAAGCTGGAGTACGGTAGGGGTACAGGGAATTTCTGGTGGAGTGGTGAAATGCGTAGAGATCGGAAAGAACATCAACGGCGAAAGCACTCTGCTGGACCGACACTGACACTGAGTGACGAAAGCTAGGGGAGCGAATGGGATTAGATACCCCAGTAGTCCTAGCCGTAAACGATGGATACTAGGCTATGCCAAATAGGCCTCACTTGCTAGCATCTGAGCAATTCTTCCTATTGCTTTTACAGAACCCCTTCTTGTATCAACAAACCATCACCCATTAATACAACACCAAAGTGCTCGCTTCAATTTATTTCTTTCTCTCCCCGTGAATCGTATGTTTGTAACAATATGGACATAATTTTAGTAACTACAATCGATTAGGCGTATTGTGCCGGTTCTTTTGAGTAATATATCTGGAAATGCCCGTTGATTCCTTATTAACACCGTTTCAAACACAAGCGGTACATTCCAAAAGAACCGGTGTTCGATTCTATCTTTTTTTCTTGTTATTCTTTTATCTTTCTTTGTATCTTCCCCTCATATCATTAAAAAACGAAAATTGTTGAAACTAGCATATTGGAAGATCAATCGGCCAAAATAACCATGAGTGGCTATGATATTATAAGTTTCTTCTTCTTAACCGAATCTGTAACCTTCATTAGTCTTCTTTCATTTCTCGACAGTGAAGTAAGACCAAGCTCATGAGCTTATTATCTCAGGTTGGAACAAGTTGATAAGATCCCCCTTTTTACATTCTCATGCCGCATGTGTCGGATCTAATTGTATTAGTATCTATAATTGATTTCTTTTGTGTAATACTAAACGATAGGGCCTCATTGGTAAGTGCTACAAGATCTTGTGCATTAGGATCTATTGGATCTCTTTTAGAAGATGGCATGCCGCCACTCGGACTCGAACCGGATGCTCTAGCACTGCTTCCTAAGAGCAGCGTGTCTATCGATTTCACCATACCGAGACCACTGCCCAATAGCATGTTGCCACCTAGAGAATCTCCTAATTGTTTAAGAGCAACTAGAAAGAGATTCTTTAACAAGAAAAAATTCGATTCAGATGTAGGAAACAAAAACTATCTATTCTAGTTCTATTATCAGCAATGGGGTTGAATATAAGTGAAATTCTAGAGAATGTTTAGTATCCTGAACTTGAAAGAGTGCGTAATAGCTCACTGATCGAGTGCTCTTGCGCCAAAGATGAACGGGGCTAAGCGATCTGCCAAAGTTGTGGGATGCTGCTACGATGGTAATAGCGGGAATTTTTCTTGTAGCTCGACTTATGCCTCTTTTCATAGTCATACCCCACATAATGAATTTTATCTCTTTTATAAGGATAATAACAGTTTTTCGGAGATACTTTAGCTCTTGCTCAAAAAGACATTAAGAGAGGTTTAGCCTATTCCACAATGTCTTAGTTGGGTTATATGATGTTAGCCGAAACGGCGGATTCCCCTGCTACATTACAATACCTTGCTCCTTATACAGGAGGAGCTCTGGCTAAATATTTTATGTACCGTGAACGACACACTTTAATCATTTGAGTTACATCCAGATCAGTAGAACTTTCTCGTATAATTTGATCACTCGTTGTAGCATCCGCGTTTTTACTAATATTTCCATTTTCACCACAAATGGAACTAGAAATGTAATTATGGGATAGATCTACGAGAAATCTTATTAAGTTAGATATGGTAGATTCAAATGGGATACAACTAATTCATTATGGGATTGATTGTTTTCTATTTCAATCAAAACAATTTATTAGTAAAGTTTAGAGACTTAGCTGCTATTGAAGCTCCATCTACAAATGGATAAGACTTTGGTATGATTGTATAGGAGTTTTTAAACTAAAAAGGAGCAATAACGCCCTCTTGTTTTATCAAGAGGGAAGGGAACTCTATGAGATCGAATATCCCGTTGTTCCTTAGTAGCTCAGTGGTAGAGCGCTCGGCTGTTAACCGATTGGTCGTAGGTGCAAATCCTACTTGGGGAGATTTGAAAATCACCGTCAACACCCCGATGTAGGTCCGGGATACTCCTTTGTTCCATAGCCCTGGGGCTATTTACAACTATCCAATTAAGAATTCTCAGATGTACTATCTACCAAAATTTTTACTCTGGTTCCGGCGAACGAATAAACATTGAGTCCTCCTCTTTCCGGACAACAAATACAAAATAATTAGTGAATCTCGAAGAGATATTTCTATTATATAATAAGTTTCTTTCTCTTCTTGTTTTCTATCTCCCATCTATCTATTTTCTTTAGTATAATATGTAAATTTCATTTGTATTACTTTTTCTTCTTTCTTTTCT
Organism: Scalesia atractyloides; assembly: GCA_947069175.1. Lineage (NCBI taxonomy): Eukaryota > Viridiplantae > Streptophyta > Magnoliopsida > Asterales > Asteraceae > Scalesia > Scalesia atractyloides. The sequence continues at coordinate 33,093,975 of CAMTDV010000015.1, read as the reverse complement.
TTATAAAGGCACTTGGGGCGTACACTGATACGCCACTATCGCTAGTGTGATAGCGTGATACACCCCGCTTGTGGTATATCACGTGGTGATGTCATTCCCCATGACCATATCATGACGTGATGTGTTGTTGCCCTTTGGAAAATAGTCGTTTGACAACGAGCATATTATTGTTGGCGCACAGTAATTAAAAGAATACCTAATTTTATACCCTTTAAATACATCTAACCTCTAAAATCTTTAAATACATCTCAAATCTAAGAAAGATACACTACGACACCCACTTTTCAACAAACGAAATATGGAAGGCTCAAGCATAAAAAACGTCGGCTACGAAGAAAAACGCTACGCGAAGGTTCATGCCAATCTAGGGGAATCCGATAGGTTTCATCTACAAGACGAATCGATACCTATACCCACACAATTGTTTCCCACCCAACCATATCCACAATATCCACAACACTTCGCCTAACCAAACATGCCAACCCAAGTCGCAATCGGTCATTTTACTTTATCACCCGACCCGATGGACCACCAAATGTTCGATCGTTTCTCGTATCGCGATTCACGAGCCTACCTCCCAATACCAAAACAATCCGTTTCATAACCTGCCTAGTACTCCCAATTCGGATGAAGACTATGAAGAAGAAGAGTCACAAGCCGACGGAGATGAAAAACCAAAGGAAAAAGTACAAGTGAAAGCTGTGCGTGGAGGATGAGGTAAAAAAGAAGCAAACACCGGGTGGGGTGTAACCTTGGATGGAAGAGGAATAAGTTTCCTTGGTGAATTCTTACTTCTATATTTTCGAGGACATAAAAGTTGAGAATCAAAAACCAAAAAACTAATTTTTGAAATGAATTATTCCACATTTTGGAAAACTACACAGTACTACTACTTGGAGCATGGATCAAGTGATGGGAAAATGGGCAGATTTAAATAGAAAAATAATTTGATTTAATGTGTGCTACCATAAAAGGTATATCGTTTACAAGTTTATTTATAAGTCTAAAATATATACGCTTTATTTTTTTACCTTATTATTAATTGTATATTTTTTAAATATATGAGCTTCACAATCAACCAAGTACGAATGACATGAACGTAATCCACGGAGCCCTTAGCGAGTACACAAAACTCTAGTCGAAGAAAAATGGATTTCATTTTGGCTGCCTGGGAAATTGCGAGGAGTCTTGAAAAATGGGTACCCATTCTATTGATTGATCTTGATGGCGCAATGGGTACTTGTGGGCGTTCTAAAAAACGATAAAAAACAACCGAGTCAGGAAATTACACAACCACAACGAATGGGTTATCAAGCAACATACACGACATCAATTTAAATGACAACCGAACCAAGGACACAACACCAACAAGGCCACAGCGGAGGAAACATGTCGAGTCGTTAAGAAGCCAAAGGAAAGCAGGTTGGCTGGAATAAATGATCAAATTCAAGCCGGCAAAAATGTTGGTGATAGAGAAGAACAGAAAACAACGCAAGATGTTGGCGGATTCAAAGTTAAAATGAGATGATGCATACATCAAACACATGCATGAGATAGAGAAGAATAAAGATTTGAAAGTTTTTTGTAAAATGAAATTGGCCCGGTAACTTTTAGGTTGTCTTTTATTTACTCAAATTCACTCTTTTTTGCAACATTTAGTTTTTTTTAGGTTATGAAGTTGTATTTTTATTGTACCTTTTTTTTAAGTTTAATATAATTTTTATTTATGTCCATTTCATATTTTATTTTAGTTAAAAAAACAAAAAAAGTTAGTGATAAAATGTGATGGGTGCTGCAAGTGTGGTGAGTGAATGTCATGGAATATAATAAATTGAGTTATCAAATATTGATCAGGTGTGATGGAATTTTTTTGTGATGTTAGTGATGAGTGCCCCTTCCCCTCTAATAAAGGTTAACTTATTCTATAAATGCTAAAATAAATGAGAAGAGAGAGAAGTCACCATAGAGTGACAAGGGTAATGAAGAAACAAGTGAGAATAGTAGTTTCATCCAAAAGAACAAAATCAACATGCATATGATTCTCACATGCTAACAAACATGCACATTCAAGCCATATGCTATTTTCCAATGTTTTTTAAATGTCTATAACTTTTTATACATCGTTTATTTTTTTTAATTATACCATAAAATTGAGCATTTTGTATCTTTAATATGAGTATTCTATTGTTATACTTTTCAAAACAAAAAAAACCCATACTACATAAAACACTGTTGGGATTGAACCTGTACAAAGGAACAGATGATATAAAGGCAAAATGCTCCGAATTGGTCCATCTATCAGTGCTTTAGAACCTCTGATCGTCTAAACTCTGTCTTCTAAAGACTGATATCATTACAACATCTGCTATGCTACACCAAAGGTTTGACAGAAGAAAAGAAGTAGTGCTTAGCCATCAGAGTTTAGTTTATTTATTTTGCTTTCAATGTAACAGTGCTTTTGCACTAACAGTTGTTAGGGGTCAGTGTTTAGAGTTTGTTATTACTGTTAGATGTCATTATCAACCCTGACGTCATCAAAAGATGCTCAGTGGTTAGATAGTTAGTATAAATAGTAGTGTCAATGTAACAGTACATTTCGTCTTCTTAAAAAGATCCTTGCACCAATCATCTTCTTCCATTTATGTACTATCTATCTGTGTTATAATAGGTTGAGGGGGAGTTTGTGAATCACATGCAAATTTTATAAATTTGAAAGCATGATGATGATGAAAACAAACAACCTTTACTTGTAGTAAAAGTTTTCCATTCTATTCCGCTGCATTTACTCTAAACTTCAATTATATTTTCATTTTTGAAACAAAAACTACAAGTAAATCAAACTCAGATCCTAACAAGTGGTATCAGAGCTTGGTCAATCAAAATTTGATTAAAATCAATTTGATTTGAAAGATCAGCTCTCCCTGCTACTCAGGTTGATAGTTTACTTGAATACAGAGTTTTATTACGTTCAAAGTTTTTAAAACACAAATCTGTTGTAAACAAGCAGAAATGGCACAAAACACACAGGATTCCAACATTGGATCCATGTTTAATCCACCAATGTTGAAACGAAATGAATATTTTATATGGCAATGCCGAATGGGTCACATCCTTGCTCAGCACAACACCGGCTGTTGGCGAGTCTGTTGTGTATGGACCAGATATTCTAATGGTTCCCAACACAGAGGATCCCAATACTCAAGTGCCAAAAAGTCCCGAAAATTACTCTGAGCAAGACTTCCAGAAAATAGAGTTGGATGCAAAAGCGTTTAGCATCTTTGCTTCTGCGCTACCCAACGAAATCTATGCTGGATTGCTCCACTGCAACAATGCAAAAGGGTTATGGGATGCACTAAAAGAACAGTTCGGTGGGACTAAGGAGGTGATAGAGAATAATAGAGAAGTTTTAAATCAACAGTATGAGACGTTTTGTCACGTAAAAGGTGAGTCGTTAACACAATAGTTTGAACGTTTTAGCTGTCTCATTAGTGAACTAAAACTGGTTAATGTAGAATTTACAAATTTGACTGTCAATAGTCGCTTTTTGAGATCATTACCAGAAAAATGGGAGACTATAGCTTACGTTACTCGAACATCTGTTGGGTTTCAAGAGATGACCCTCACTCAACTTCATGGCCGACTTCTCACTTATGAGAGAGGGTCGAATCAGAAAAGTAAGTTACAAGAGTCTGGGAAAACAACTAACGACTATACCTTGGGTAACACTGCTCTTTTCTGGTAGTGGGAAGGATCAAGGTTATGATCATTATATTGATATAACTTCTGGAAACAACTTTACCTCTGATCCTTACACACCCAATTTTGCTTTTGCTGCAAATGGGAAAGCCAAAACTCTAACAATTTTGTTTTGAAATGAATGACTTACAACACTTTGAACCCACTGATTTGGAAGAATGGACATTTTACATCAGCTGGCACTATTGAGTGTTAGAGCAAGTAAATTTTACAAAAGGACTGGTAGGAAATTTCCAGGTTTGTATGGGGGGTTGAAAGTGGGGTTGGATAAATCCAAAATTAAATGCTATAAGTGCAATAGGTTAGGACACTTTGCCAGGGAATGCATATCTCAAACTGCAGGTCCAATTGTGACTCACCCAGGCCCTAGACCTTAAAGCACTGCTCATTATTCCCATTATACCCCTGCACCACAAATGCAACATACTGCACACTTTGCACATCCTGCTACTAATGTCCTTGTCCATTATATCCAAACTCCTGCTCCACAGATTCAGTATGTTCATGCACCACTTCAAGTGCATGTGCAACAAGCACCACAAAGCACTCAAACTACTCAAACCACTGCTCAGACAGAAATTTAATCTGCAAAGCTTCTTTACACAAGGCTTTGTTGATTGGAGTAGTTTGCCTAAGGATTTATCTGATGGAAACTTTGCTCTAATGGCTAAAAATGATTTTGAAAATGAAAATTGTTGTTTAATGTCCTTAGAGACAATTGTTGAAAGTGATGAGTCTGTGAAACAAGAGTCCAAGTCTGATGAAGTTCAAAGTTGTGATGAAGTAGTGGTTACACCAGTGATTGATCAAAACACTGATGAAGAGAAGATCTCTCTACCTGACCCATGGGATACTGATGTGTGTGAAGATGATTGTGATTGCGTTCTCTTGGCTGCTACTAAGGTATCACCTCAGATCTTAAAGGATCACTATTAAGAAAAATGTATAATAGCTTTTGCTAACATTAAACAGGTGAATGAAAACCATAGGAACAAAATCTTAGAAAATGAACTTAGTTTTGAAAAACTTATCAAAGAGTTGAAATCAAAATTATTTTCAAAAGGTTCTGATATAAGTAGCTGAAGCATGAAGCTAGCATAACCAAGGACCAAGTCCAAACTATGGTAGATAAATACCAAGTTTGCAAAAAGGAGTTAGAGGATACCAGATCACATGTGAAAAATGGGTAGAATCTTCAAAAAGTTTTGGAATTACGCTACATAAACAGATCAAGAGTAACATAAAATTTGGCATTGGTTTTTTAACTGAAGAAGAAGCCAAAGAAAATGTTACAAAAATTGATTCTGAAAAGGTTGAAGTTGTTCCAACAAATTTGGCTGGAAATGAGATAAAAATCAATGATAAAAAGGGTAACAAAATTTCTCTTGAAAAACATGAAAGGTCTTCAACTTTTAAAGAAATTGAGAAATACCAATTCAAACCCACATGGTCAGATGAATGTGCTATTATTGAAAATTTCAAGCCAATGGACTTCTCAACTCTTGAAGGTGTCAAGGCACCTAAGGCAAGAATCATTCCTATCAAATATTTTCCAGTAGAGGTTACCACATCTGCTGAGAAGAAATTAGATAAAAGAAAAAAAGAAAAAAAATCAAACAACTGTTTTTAAATTTTGCAACAAAAGAAACAATGTATCTGAAAACTGATTTCTTTTAAAAGCATATGACATAAATAAAACACATGTAATCCCAAATGATTCAAAATGCTTTATATGTGGGAAAACAGATCATCTGACTTATGAGTGTGCTTATCTTCAAACCTATGATCAAAAGGTAAAAGAGATCAAAGCAAAAGCTCTTGAGAAAGAAAGTTCAAGCTCTGCTAGAAATCAATCTAAGCAGACCTTTGAACCTGTTGAAACATCTGTCACAAAGCATTGATCAAAACCTCTGTTCCCAGAGAGGTGCAAGTGACAGATGCTCCACCTGCCAATAGGTATCCAAGAGGGCATGGACAACTGGTTTTTCAAAAGGTTCCTATGAGCTATGAAGGTTACAAAAAACCTTCAAAGCCCAAAGTGAATAGATATCTTCGTGGTTACCAACATCTGACATGAAATGGTTCACAACAGTGGATGCAAAGACAAACTCAAACCAATGACCATACTCCTAGATTTGAGAATGGACAATCTGTGAACCCATCCAAAGCCATTATGGCTTTGGAATCTCATTTGAACTAATTGTTTACTTGTGTGCAGGGAGCTCTACTTGCCTTGATAGTTTATGGTATGTAGATAGTGGTAGCTCCTGGAACATGACATGACGTAGAGCCCTTCTCAAAGATTTCTTGCCACATGGAGGGGGTGATATATCTTTTGGTAACAATTCAAAAGGAAAGGTGTTGGGTTCAGGGTGTGTCCAGGCTTGGAATCTCAAATTTGAAAATGTTAATTTAATTGACAATATAAAATTCAATCTTCTGAGGGTTTCACAAATGAGTGACAAAGGATATGGATCCTTCTTTACAAAGAAAACTTTTCAAATTGTAGGACCAGAGGTTGTTAAAAAGATTGATCAGATTATTGCTGAGAGCAAAGTACAACTTGTTGCTCATACAAGTGGCAATGTGTATGTGGTTGATATGTTGAAGGATAACCCTATGTCTAATGCATGCATGTTCTCAGTTGCTTCAAGCAAAGATACAGAGTTATGGCATAGAAGACTTGGGCACACAAATCTGAAGACAATCACCACACTCTCCAAAAATTGTCTTGTCAGAGGGTTACCACATAAACAATTTACTTGTGAAGAACATTGTGTTTCCTGTTTAAAAGGTAAACAACATAAAAGTTCTTACAAGTCAATTGAAGAGTCCAAAACAACCCAGTGCTTGCAGCTGCTGCACATGGATTTGTTTGGACCTGTAAAAATCATGAGCTTAATGAAGAAAAGATTTTGTTTGGTCTTTGTAGATGATTTTTCAAGGTTTACATGGACATTCTTTTTACACTCCAAAGATGAAACAACTGGTATATTGCAAAATTTTTTCAAACAAGTTGAAAAGCAATATGACATCCCTGTAAAAATCTTTAGCAGTGACAATGGGACAGAGTTTACAAATAAGGAGTTAGATGCCTTCTGTGAGTCAAAAGGGATTGCTAGGCAATTTAGTGTCCCAAGAACTCCTGAACAAAATGGGGTAGTTAAAAGGAAAAATAGAACTCTTGTTGAATCTGCAAGAACCATGCTAGCAGACTCAGGTTTACCCTTGTCTTTTTTGGGCAGAGGCTGTAAACACTGCTTTTTATGTTCAAAACAGAGTTTTAATTAACCCTAGGCATCAAAAGACTGCTTATGAATTGCTTTACAAAATCAAACATCTGATCTCATATTTCAAAGTTTTTGGTTGTCCTTGTTTCATTTTGAACTTAAAAGATTCTATTTCTAAGTTTGCAGCCAAAGTTGATTGTGATTATTTCTGGGATACTCAACCACTGCAAAGCCTACAGAGTTTTTATCTCTAGGACCAAGTGTGTTGAAGAAACTTTGAATATAAAGTTCAATGAACTTTCATCTTTGAAAATCCCAGCAAATCCTGCTGAATTGTTTGATCTAGATAAATTTACATTTGAAGATGTGTCTGTCAAGACTAACACTGCAGGTACATCATAGTCATCTCCACAAGAGCAAGGATATGATTGCATTCTTTCCAAACTTCAAAATCTATCCTTCAAGCAGAGGAGCAGATGTTAGTAAGAATGGTGAAAGCTCTGCTGGTTCAACAGTGGTTAATTCTCAATCCTCAGCCTGCTCTCAAAACCAAAACAATGTTGATAAAAATCCATCAAATGTGGATAAAAACCAAACAATCACTACCATGCCTCTCATACCACCACCTCCATTCCAATCAGAGGCTGGACCATCAAATTCACCAACAGAGGATAGCTCAGATGATACATATTTGCAAGCTTTACCTCAAAATTCACTTGTCCCATATCAAGGTGATTTGATCTTCCTCAAAAGCCATCCATTGGATCAAGTTATTGGCAAAATAAATGAGGGAGTGCTCACAAGAAGACAATCCCAAAACATTTGCCTCTTTGCTGGTTTTCTATCACTCATCCAACCTGTCAAGTATCAAGAAGCACTGAAAGACAACAGCTGGGTAGAAGCTATGCAAGAGGAGCTCCTTCAGTTTAGAAGACAACAAGTTTGGGAACTTGTACCACTGCCTAAGGATGTAAGTCCAATTGGCACAAAGTGGATCTTCAAGAACAAAACAGATGAAAGAGGTATTGTTGTCAAGAACAAAGCAAGGCTCATGGTTCAAGGCTACAGACAAGAAGAGGGCATCGACTATGATGAAACCTTTGCTCATGTAGTAATGTTAGAAGCCATCAGACTGTTCTTAGCTTTTGCTGCTAACCACAACATCAAAGTGTTTCAAATGGACATCAAAAGTGCATTCTTGTATGGAAAGATCAAGGAAGAAGTGTATGTATGCCAACCTCCTGGATTCGAAGATCCATTTAATCCTGATCATGTGTACAGGTTAAACAAAGCACTATATGGTCTTAAACAAGCACCAAGAGACTGGTATGAAACTCTATCCACTTTTATCTTTTCCATAGGTTTTTCAAGAGGTAAATTTGATAAAACCTTGTTTTTAAAATGGAAAGGAAAAGATTTGATGCTTGTCCAAATTTATGTGGATGACATCATCTTTGGATCCACATGTACTGCCATGTGTGAAGAGTTCAGAAAACTCATGGCAGCAGAGTTTGAAATGAGTGCAATGGGTGAGTTGTAATGTTTCCTTGGATTACAAGTTAAACAAATGCACAATGGCACTTTCATCCATCAAAATAAGTATGTCAAAGAACTACTGAAAAAATTTGATATGGATGATTGTAAACCTTGTAGCACACGCATGGTAACTTCAAAGCTGGTCACTATTGTTGATAAAGATGATTTGGTTGATCAAACACTTTATAGAAGTATGATTGGGTCTTTATTGTACCTAACTGCTTCTAGGCCAGACATCATGTTTGCAACATATGTTTGTGCTAGATACCAGTCACAACCTAGAAAGTCTGATCTTATTGCTGTCAAAAGGATATTCAGGTACATAAAAGGTGCTCCCACACTTGGTATCTTGTATCCAACTAATGGAAATATTGAGCTTTCAGGTTACTCAGATAGTGATTTTGCTGGATGCAAAACAACAAGGAAGTCCATATCAGGAGGAGTCCAATTCTTAGGTGATTGCCTAGTGTCTTGGGAAAGTAAAAAGCAAGTTGCAATCTCCACATCCACTGCTGAGGCAGAATACATTGTTGCTCCAAGTTGCACTGCACAAATTATGTGGCTTCAAAATCAAGTCTTGAATTTTGGTATCACTGCTTTAAAGACTCCTCTCAAAATTGACAGTCAAGCAGCATAAAATATCATCAAAAATCCAGTTTCACATTCCACAACAAAACACATTAAGACCAGACATCACTTTGTGAGGGATTGCTATGAAAAAGGTTTGATTTCTTTACAACATGTTCATACTAAGGATCAGCTAGCAGATGTGCTAACAAAAGCATTGGATACATCTACTTTTCAAAGCTTCATCTCTAGGATTGGAATGCTAAACATAGATTAAAAACAGTTTTTCTGGTGATCCTTGTGTAAATAGTTTAAAATTGAATTTTTCAATAAATCCTTAAAGTCTGTTTCAAACCACTGATAGCATCAAAACACTAATCGTTTAGAAAAGTCTATCCACTGTTAAAGTGTATCCTCTGATAGTGTCAACACATTGTTCACATCCACTGCCCATATTCTCAACAGTGTTTGTCAAAATAACTATCTTCCATTGTCAATCAGAGGTTACACGTGGTCAGACGTTATTCGTCAGTCATTTGCGTCAGCTGAAATGTCATCATCACTTTTTCAAAACCCTATAATACCTTGTTTTATCCATAACAGAGGTTTCACTTTGTCGTGATAAATCCAAAGCTCTCAAAAACAGTTTTCTCTTCAATCATGGCACCCAAAGAAAAATCTAAAGCAAAATCCAATCAAGAATCACCACCATTCACCCTCATAATCAAAACTCATCACAACTACACCGCAATTCTTGAAGCAACTGATTCAAACACAAGATATCATTCAATGATAAAAATCTTGAAAGAATCAAAATTTTTGAAAATGTTAACCATCAAAGCCCCTATCTATCAAGACGCACTACGACAATTTTGGGCAAACGCAAAGGTTCATTCACAAAAGGATGTTGTCACACCCCTAATTTCCACGTGTAACCCGGTGAGCCCGGTTGGGGAATATCGTGACGTAAGTTGATATCATCATTACCAAACAATACAATATAACACAGCGGAAGTCTGGATAATTACTATTACAAACGTTCGAATGTTCAAAGTTCAAAATTGTAACATCCGTAAAAAAAACGGATTTACCAAACCCGCTCCGTTTATTAACAGAACAATCAGTTAAAATTTTCGTTGCGAATTTAATGCCCAAAATAATTTTAAACGATACATAATTAATAAATATGTTGGAATATATAATTTATATTTGAAAAGTCTTAAAATACTGATTTAAAAATAAATTAGTGCTGCCGGGTTTCGAACCCGGGTCAGCCAGCGATTCAAACAGCCTTAACACTCATCTATCAAACCACTGCGCCACTTATGTTTCTTGTTCAATATTGAAGACAATTAATTCATATCATGAATATCGAATTCAAAAACCAACGCGCCCAGTTGCAGTCGTCGGAAATTCCGACTATCTCGCTAAGATTGGACGGTTACTTCAGTTATAACGTAAACTTTAATCACTACATCAGTTATAACCGACGCCTGAGTCCGCGACACAAGTTATAACCGCCGGAAAACGTAATGACTTTGAATCAAGTCTGAAATCCGACTCTATACATCTCGGTTCCTCCCTATAAATTCACCCACAATCCACTGGTAGCCTTTTCGCTCAAAACCGCACCCTTTCTCGACGTAATTCCATTCGCCGGAAATCTTCTGCAACTCGCCGGAAAACCGAACCTTTCACTTCTGTGCCTCATCTAAACACTGAACACTCAGAACTCATACCGAAGCCACCCACATTCATCTCAAGCTCGTTGAAGACCCTATGCCGCAAGACACACGTCGCCGGAATCATTTGCTGTCACCGGAGTTCTGCCGGAGAAACAGAGGAGTCCAGTTCGGTATACCTTACGCTTAATTCTTTCATTCTTTTTACTTATCTCACCTGTAATTAACTGAAACACACTAACGAACTTGATTAAAACTTCGAACCAGTCGGATTTCCGATTCTGGTTAAGATTAACGAAGAAGACGAAGATTCAGTAGTATATAAGTTTAATTTAAATCAAGATATAACTCGGGTTAGACACACAGTCCAGCGGTGGACTGTGTGCACATTAAACACGCTTACGTCTCGAGTTCGAATCTTGTCCAACGCACCTTCGCCCTAATAAAAATGTTCCTTTTTTAACCGAACCGGAGTCACTGCGTAAGATGTTAAGTTTAATAAAAACCGGAATAATAACCAAGATAGAGATACAGTCCAGTGGTGGACTGTGTGAATGTTTAACCACACGTCACGAGTTCGAGTCCGGACTACCGCACCGGTCCGGACAATTATCAAACTTTTTATTTAAGACAGAAATGAAAATATTTAGTTTGTATATAAGTATAATAAAAATCAGTTTATTTAACAAGTTAGACACACAGTCCAGCGGTGGACTGTGTGTTAACTCAACCCACAGGTCCCGGGTTCGAGACCTGTGGAGCGCACCGAATCGTTAGATTAAAATCGTTTTTAAAAATAAATGATTTTCTGTTTAATTCAATTAATATATAAATATAATTAAAAACAGAAATATTTCGGGTTAGACACGTAGCTCAGTTGGTAGAGCTGCGTGGACGCGTACAGGAGGTCTCGGGTTCGAGCCTCACCCAGCGCATATATACACACATACGAACCGGTCAACAGTCAAAGTCAAAGTCATCGGTCAACTGTAGCAAAAAAATCAATTTTTATTATTATTTTTATTTATTTATTTTATTTAAAAATCAATTAAAAATACTTAAAAATAACATTTTTAAGGTTAGTAAATAGCCTTAAACTTACAAAAATATATCCAATCATCCTACTAAAATTGATTAATAAAATCCCATTATTTACCAAACCATTATGTTATTATCTAGGTTAGTTTCACTCGTGGTTAAATCCAACTTCGTGCGTATTCAACATCATCAACCGAACGCACCCAACGTGAGTGAATCTTACAACTCCCCTTTTTAATTACACGTTTGGGGTGTGTCATGTGTCACAAAATTAACTCGTTTATTTAAACTTGTGCCATACCATATTGTGATCTAAACTTAGATTTTATATATTGCTTGTAGTTATGTATTTCATTTTGTCAATTTATATGCAATTCATTCATTAGCCATCAGTTCCTCGTGAGAGACGAGTTGAGTAACGCGCGCCTCAAAACAAATCCATTATTGCTCGTGTGTGTATTATTTAGTTTATGTTGTTTGTAGTTATATATTTTTTATTGTCAAGTTTATGCAAATCATTCATTAGGCCCATCAGTTCCTCGTGAGAGACGAGTTGAGCAATGCGTGCCTCAAAACGTTCCATTATTTTTCATGTGTGCATTATTTAATATTAAATAATTGGTGTATAAGTTTACATCTATTTTTACTCATGTGTGGTTGTGCACTTTATTTTATTATCAATTAAATAAACTTGCTCAAATGTTTTCCATAGGATTCACTCGCCAACTTTTTGTTGATCCAAAAACCATTTTTACACATGATACAGGTGGACAGGATGAAGCAAGGAAAACATAGGAAATGCCTTAGAAGAAAACAAAGAAGATTAGATTGATGTTAGGTCATGATGTAATTATGATTGTAAATTTCCCATTAAATTGTATTAATGAATATGAAACGTTATAATAAATGTCATGAGCTTTGATGATAACCCAATCATGCCCCGGTCACCTTTTCCGCTGCGGGTCGGGGTGTGACAGATTGGTATCAGAGCCATGACTATAGGGATATAGGATAGGTTATTAGACCCTTAGAGCCTATACTATAGTTTGCCTAAATTTTAATTGCTTAGGTGGTTACATACAAACTTATGATATTTATTTGTTTCATATTTGTTTATACTTACAGTCAGACATACATACTTATATACACATTCATCATACATATTTCAATGTTCATATATTCAAATCATTTTCATACTCTCGTTATTCAAAGATTTTGTTGCAATTTTCAAATCTCATCAAAGTAAGTTCCGCGACGGGCATGTAGTAACTGGAAGGGTACAAGTACTGGTAGTCGGAACGTCCTGTCTAGGTTGGCATTCGTATAAATCCAATATAACGGACCAGTTTGCCTACCTGGGGACTAACGATGAGAGTATGAAGGACCTATTAGGCCAAAGCATGCCATACCAAACGTCGTTCGAACTAACCCACTTTGAGGTGTCACCGTGTCTACACCTGGACACATTCCGAATATTATACGTTATATACATATTTCTCGATTTTCTCCGGGTTTTAGTGTACGTAACCAGGCTAACACATGCAAACCATATGAAAAACCCGGTATTCATGGGGCCCACATGATTACGAAGGTGAAGTATGGCGGCATGTAGGGCCTAATGACGAGCAAAGCCCAAGACATCCTATGGATGTAGTAGATTTATTTTCTATAATTATTTTATGAATGTTCATTCCTAAATGCGACCCATGATCCCAAAAACATCCAACTCATACTCTTGACATGTATTCCTTGTAGATGTCTTCTAGCCTCGCCCATAGGAAGACGAGAGCAGAAAAAGCTCGCGAGCGCATGGCTGCCCTAATCGCCCAACAAATGGCTGCCGTAATACCCAACATTGTAATCCAAGTTCAACAAGCACTTACCGCTAATCCTGTCAATCAAGAAGATCAACGCATTGTCAATTCTCCCCCAAATACCACTAAATTGGTATCAGAGCTTTTAACTACAAGGATATAGGATAGGTTATTAGACCCTTAGAGCCTATACTATAGTTGATTAGATTTTAATTGTTTATGTGGTTACATGCAAACTCATGATGTTTATTTGTTTCATATTTATTACACACACAAATGCATGCAAACACTTCCACTATCATATTGTGTGATATTTAATGAGTTATACTTATTGTCAAACATAATATGCTTACATATACATTCATCACGCATATTTCAATGTTCACATATTCAAATCATCCTTGTATTTCAATTATTCAAGACTTTGTAGCAATTTTCGTTTTTCAATCTCATCAAAGTGAGTTCTACGACGGGCATGTAGTAACTGTAAGGGTATAAGTACCGGTAGTCGGAACGTCCTGTCTAGGTTGGCATTTGTATAAATCCAATATAACGGACCAGTTTGCCTACCTGGGGACTAACGATGAGAGTACGAAGGATCTATTAGGCAAAAGCATGCCACACCAAACGTCGTTCGAACTAACCCCACTTTGAGGTGTCACAATGTCCACACCAGGATGCACTCCGAATTTCATACGTTACATACATATTTCTCGATTTTCTCCGGGTTTTACTGTACGTTACCAGGCTAACACATGCGAACCATATGAAAGACCCGGTAATCATGGGGGCCCACATGATTACGAAGGTGAAGTATGGCGGCATGCAAGGCCCAATTACAAGCAAAGCCCAAGACATCCTATGGATGTAGTAAATTTATTAGTCTTCATTTATTTTATGAATGTTCATTCCTAAATACGACACATGACCCCTAAAACGTCAAACTCATACTCTTGATACGTGTTTCTTGTAGATGTCTTCTAGCCTCTCTCGTAGAAAAATGAGATCAGGAAAAACCCGCGAGCGCATGGCTGCCCAAATCGCTCAACAAATGGCTGCCGTAATACCCAACATCGTAATTCAAGTACAACAGGCCCTTACCGCTAATCCCGTCAACCCAATCCACCAAGAAGATTAAAACATTGTCAATCCTCCCCCAAAAGCCACTAAATGCACCTACAAGCATATCAAATCATGCGACCCTCCAAAATACGAAGGGACTGAAGGTGTCACCGCTCTCCTCCATTGGTTTGAAGAAATGGAGAACACTTTTCTAAATTGCGATTGCCCCGATGATCACAAAGTGCGATATGCTACTGGTCGTTTATATAGAATAGCACTTACTTGGTGGAATACAGAGAAGGCTAAACGAGGCGTTGAAGATGCTATGACTTTGACTTGGGAAGAGTTGAAGGAAATCATGACAAGACGGTTTTGCCCAAGGAGCGAAATCAAGAAATTAGAGGATGAGTTCTATTCGTTGAAGCAAAAGGAAGGCGACCACACCACATACAACAAAAGATTCCTCGAGTTAAATCAAATGGTTCCCAACTTGTTCACTCCCCTCTACCGTTTGATCGAGCACTACATTCGAGGTCTTCCGTCAAAGATTCAAGACTCTGTGATAAGTACTACGCCCGCAACTTTGGAAACAACAATGGAGTTAGCTACAGAGCTCACCGAGAACCGAATCCGGAACAAAGACTTCAAGGAGGAGAAGAAGAAGGATAAAGCATCGACTGAAACCTCCGACTACACCCAAACCGAATCCCCTTCTCAACCCAATTCTAAGAGAAAAAGAGATGGGCAACTTTTCGCTGCTATCCAATGAAATCAACCAATTTCACACGCCATACCCATCCAAGCTATCCCAATCACTCAAGTGGCACCCAACTCAACTTATCCAATTAAGAAACCATACCTTGGACCTCACCCTCGATGTAACACCTGTTTTTATCACCATCCATCTACCTTACCTTGTCGACTATGTGCGAATTGTGGACGCTATGGTCATTTGAGCAAGGTTTGCCGCACCTTTCAAAACCAAATCTCTCCCCCTACTCAAAACATGATCCAAACCTATCATCAACCTCAATACCCCATGTTCCCATATGTTCGAGCTTGTTTCAATTGTGGCGACCCTACCCACTTTAGAAACACGTGCCCTCGATTGGTTAACATCATAAACGCTCAAGCCCAATCGAACCCAGTTAACCAAATAAATCAAGAAAACCCAATCACTAGGCCACCAGCAAGAGGAAGAGTTTTCAACATCAACGCCAACCCTGTTGAAGATAATGACGGCCCAAACGAAACCACCCAACTAGTCCTCTTCACCGGAAATCAAGATTCAACTCCAATCATTTAGTTTTATGTTTTTCTTTATGTTTTAGAATTACATAGAACCAATCATAACTTAAGGATAAAGCCAATGAGAATTTGACAAGAATATGGTGGATACGCCGCTGGTACTTCCTATATATAAGTATTCTTGCCAAAGGATCAGAGGCATTATCAGGCGGTTATGAAAGGTTCCCATGTTTAGATTAAATTTATTATTTCATTACATGCAATACGATCGGCTCCGTTTGATTGAGCCTTGATCGCACAAACATTTTTCATTTTCAGTACATGCAATACGATCGGCTCCGTTTGATTGAGCCTTGATCGCACAGACATTTTTCATTATCAGTATCTTGTGGTTGTTGTGTTTGTTGTAGAGTCACATAAAACTAATCATAACTTGTGGATAAAGTCAATGAAAATTTGACAAGAATATGGTGGATACGCCGCTGGTACTTCCTATATATAAGTATTCTTGTCAAAGGATCGGAGGCATTATCAGGCGGTTATGAGAGGTTCCATGTATAAACTGTTTGAGTGATTATTGTTTACTATTTTCAGTACATGCAATACGATTGGCTCCGTTTGATTGAGCCTTGATCGCACAGACATTTTTCATTTTCAGTACATGCAATACGATCAGCTCCGTTTGATTGAGCCTTGATCGCACAGACATTTTTCATTATCAGTATCTTGTGGTTGTTGTGTTTGTTGTAGAGTCACATAGAACTAATCATAACTTGCGGATAAAGTCAATGAAAATTTGACGAGAATATGGTGGATACGCCGCTGGTACTTCCTATATATAAGTATTCTTGTCAAAGGATCGGAGGCATTATCAGGCGATTATGAGAGGTTCCATGTATAAACTGTTTGAGTGATTATTGTTTATTATTTTCAGTACATGCAATACGATCGGCTCCGTTTGATTGAGCCTTGATCGCACAGACATTTTTCATTATTAGTATCTTGTGGTTGTTGTGTTTGTTGTAGAGTCACATAGAACTAATCATAACTTGTGGATAAAGTCAATGAAAATGTGACAAGAATATGATGGATACGCCGTTGGTACTTCCTATATATAAGTATTCTTGTCAAAGGGTCAGAGCCATTGTCAGACGGTTATGAGACGTTCTATGTAGGATTTAGTAGTTTCTTGGTAACTAATCATAACTTGCGGATAAAACCAACGAAAATTTGACGAGAATATGGTGGATACGCCGCTGGTACTTCCTATATATAAGTATTCTTGCCAAAGGATCAGAGGCATTATCAGGCGGTTATGAGAAGTTCCATGTAGGATTTAGTATTGCTTTGGTTGAAATTTGTGTTACATTCATATTATCTCGCCATTTAAAGAAATTGGACTGTGTTCTATTTCTACATAAACTAACCTCTCCATCATAACAAACGAGAGAGGAACTGTCACCATTCAAACATATATGCTATCAGAATGTGGATTCAAATATTGGTTGTTGTGTTATTTATGTTCTAAAGTTACATCATAGACCAATCATAACTTACTGATAAAACCAATGAAAATTTGACAAGAATATGGTGGATACGCCGCTGGTACTTCCTATATATAAGTATTCTTGTCAAAGGACCAGAGGCATTGTCAGACGGTTATGAGAAGTTCTATGTAGGATTTAGTAATTTCTTGGTACATTAGTTGTTGTGTTTATTTATGTTCTATAGTCATATCATAGAACCAATCATAACTTACTGATAAAACCAATGAAAATTTGACAAGAATATGGTGGATACGCCGCTGGTACTTCCTATATATAAGTATTCTTGTCAAAGGATCAGAGGTATTGTTAGACGGTTATGAGAAGTTCCATGTAGGTTGTAGTATTAGAAGTTTTGCTTTAGGATATAACCATATCCTTCCAAACATATCAAAACTCTTACGCATGATATCATATTTAGCGAATCAACTCTGTTTATCAATATTTTTTACCGTAGGCAACAAAAAGTGATTCCTGTAAACAGGGTACTTAACCCTTACAAGGGACGTTACCGCCTCAAACAAAAAAAAACTTAAACTCTTACTCTTTTTCTAAGCATGTAACTGTCAAACTAAAACACCATCATTTTTAGTCAAATATATCACTACTTAAATTTCGGGACGAAATTTCTAAAAAGTAGGGGATACTGTAACATCCGTCAAAAAAACGGATTTACCAAACCCGCTCCGTTTATTAACCGAACAATCAGTTAAAAATTTCGTTGCGAATTTAATGCCCAAAATAATTTTAAACGATACATAATTAATAAATATGTTGGAATATATAATTTATATTTGAAAAAGTCTTAAAAATAGTGATTTAAAAATAAATTAGTGCGGCCGGGTTTCGAACCCGGGTCAGCCAGCGATTCAAACAGCCTTAACACTCATCTATCAAACCACTGCGCCACTTATGTTTCTTGTTCAATATTGAAGACAATTAACTCATATCATGAATATCGAATTCAAAAACCAACGCGCCCATTTGCAGTCGTTGGAAATTCCGACTATCTCGCTAAGATTGGACGGTTACTTCAGTTATAACGTGAACTTTAATCACTACATCGGTTATAACCGACGCCTGAGTCCGCGACACAAGTTATAACCGCCGGAAAACGTAATGACTTTGAATCAAGTCTGAAATCCGACTCTATACATCTCGGTTCCTCCCTATAAATTCACCCACAATCCACTGGTAGCCTTTTCGCTCAAAACCGCACCTTTTCTCGACGTAATTCCATTCGCCAGAAATCTTCTGCAACTCTCCGGAAAACCGAACCTTTCACTTCTGTGCCTCACTCTAAACACTGAACACTCAAAACTCATACCGAAGCCACCCACATTCATCTCAAGCTCGTTGAAGACCCTCTGCCGCAAGACACACGTCGCCGGAATCATTAGCTGTCACCGGAGTTCTGCCGGAGAAACAGAGGAGTCCAGTTCGGTATACCTTACGCTTAATTCTTTCATTCTTTTTACTTATCTCACCTGTAATTAACTGAAACACACTAACGAACTTGATTAAAACTTCGAACCAGTCAGATTTCTGATTCTGGTTAAGATTAACGAAGAAGACGAAGATTCAGTAGTATATAAGTTTAATTTAAATCAAGATATAACTCGAGTTAGACACACAGTCCAGGGTGGACTGTGTGCACATTAAACACGCTTACGTCTCGAGTTCGAATCTTGTCCAACGCACCTTCGCCCTAATAAAAATGTTCCTTTTTTTAACCGAACCGGAGTCACTACGTAAGATGTTAAGTTTAATAAAAACCGGAATAATAACCAAGATAGACACACAGTCCAGTGGTGGACTGTGTGAATGTTTAACCACACGTCACGAGTTCGAGTCCGGACTACCGCACCGGTCCGGACAATTATCAAACTTTTTATTTAAGACAGAAATGAAAATATTTAGTTTGTATATAAGTATAATAAAAATCAGTTTATTTAACAAGTTAGACACACAGTCCAGCGGTGGACTGTGTGTTAACTCAACCTACAGGTCCCGGGTTCGAGACCTGTGGAGCGCACCGAATCGTTAGATTAAAATCGTTTTTAAAAATAAATGATTTTCTGTTTAATTCAATTAATATATAAATATAATTAAAAACAGAAATATTTCGGGTTAGACACGTAGCGCAGTTGGTAGAGCTGCGTGCACGCGTACGGGAGGTCTCAGGTTCGAGCCTCACCCAGCGCATATATACACACATACGAACCGGTCAACAGTCAAAGTCAAAGTCAACGGTCAACTGTAGCAAAAAAATCAATTTTTTTATTATTTTTATTTATTTATTTTAATTAAAAATCAATTAAAAATACTTAAAAATAACATTTTTAAGGTTAGTAAATAGCCTTAAACTCACAAAAATATATCCAATCATCCTACTAAAATTGATTAATAAAATCCCATTATTTACCAAACCATTATGTTATTATCTAGGTTAGTTTCACTCGTGGTTAAATCCAACTTCGTGCGTATTCAACATCATCAACCGAACGCACCCAACGTGAGTGAATCTTACAACTCCCCTTTTTAATTACACGTTTTGGGGTGTGTCATGTGTCACAAAATTAACTCGTTTATTTAAACTTGTGCCATACCATATTGTGATCTAAACTTAGATTGTATATATTGCTTGTAGTTATGTATTTCATTTTGTCAATTTATATGCAATTCATTCATTAGGCCATCAGTTCCTCGTGAGAGACGAGTTGAGTAACGCGCGCCTCAAAACAAATCCATTATTGTTCGTGTGTGTATTATTTAGTTTATGTTGTTTGTAGTTATATATTTTTTATTGTCAAATTTATGCAAATCATTCATTAGGCCCATCAGTTCCTCGTGAGAGACGAGTTGAGCAATGCGTGCCTCAAAACGTTCCATTATTTTTCATGTGTGCATTATTTAATAATAAATAATTGGTGTATAAGTTTACATATATTTTTACTCATGTGTGGTTGTGCACTTTATTTTATTATCAATTAAATAAACTTGCTCAAATGTTTTCCATAGGATTCACTCGCCAACTTTTTGTTGATCCAAAAACCATTTTTACACATGATACAGGTGGACAGGATGAAGCAAGGAAAACATAGGAAATGCCTTAGAAGAAAACAAAGAAGATTAGATTTATGTTAGGTCATGATGTAATTATGATTGTAAATTTCCCATTAAATTGTATTAATGAATATGAAACGTTATAATAAATGTCATGAGCTTTGATGATAACCCAATCATGCCCCGGTCACCTTTTCCGCTGCGGGTCGGGGTGTGACAAAAATAATAAATACAATGCTTGTAACTAGATCCACAGGTGGATAGAAATTTAATTACAAAAGGAAATTTAACAGACTAAGGGCTTCTAAGCAAAGGGTTGCAATTCCTCTTAAGCTTCGCCGAGCACTTCCACCCTAATTACGTTTACTTGTCAGCTGCGCTTAGTCTTTTGAAAATACGTCAGTTTTCACTGGTAAATACATTTAACCGACTCATTTTGAAAATATTTTGAAAACATGTAGTGTACGCAATGGTACTTAGTTTTAATAAATAACATGGGATAAATAATTTTCATGTATCAGTTTTACATGCTAATAATAAATTTAGAGACCGAAAACTATGTCGGGATCATGATTAATCGACACCACTTTAACATCTTTAATAGGTGCACCCCTAATGGGTCATAATTTTAGTTTAGCATCTGACGGGTGTATGCCTACACCCCGTGCTTAGGTCGTGGCCATTTGCAATTAAATGAGCCGTGGATATCCATGACACGGTCGTTTTAACCCCCAAATGTTTAATATTTGCGAAATAAAATGGATTATTTGAATTCCCGACTCATTGGTCTTTGATCCCATATCCAACCATGCGGTATTAGTATACCGTATCTCAAGCCCGTATAAGGGAAAATAAGTTAAAGTATTTACCTGGTTTGCAAAGTCCTTAGTAATAAGAAAATAAGCAAAGTACAGCCGTAATCAGAATAAACTAGCTTGGCGACAATCTACCAGAAGTCTCTAGTCTGGAATGGATGGTTTTATTAACCGATTAGATAGCTAGCGGTCTTTATTTAGTCATTGACTTAGACCGGCTAACTTTAAAGTAAAGATAACGATACGAAACGCTAGATTATGCGATTACCGGAAGAGATGCATTTTGGACCCGACAAGTATTAGGACTTGTATAATATGGGTTACCATTCTACTTCTGGAATTTGAGAATATTTTGATATGGTTAAACCCGTTTCGGTTAAATTGCGTAAACTAGTCACGTAGGCTTAACCGAACGCATATAAGCGAAACTAGGTAATCGGGTGAGTCTTATACAAGTTCCATATGCCATTAAGTTTAAAATATGTTATTATAACAGTAGGTTACTGATATGTTGGCCCGTTATGGTTTTAAAAGTAACTTATGCCTTAAAAGGGCAATTTCGTCATTTTAAAACATAAATAAACGAGTTTATATGTAAATGGATGTTAAGTTCATAAACATTCTGTAAAAATACTTATTTTATGATGTTATATCAGTAGGATATCAATTATATGTGTGGTTTATAGTTTAAGACCAAACTAAGTCCCGAAAGGGTATTTTGGTCATTCCACATACAATTCGATAACTTATTTGGGAGTCTGAGTTTGGGACATGTACCTAATGTTAATAAGTTGAAAATATGTTTTGAATTTAGTAGGCAACAAGTCCCAATGCTCTAATATGGCTTTGAACCATATTATGCGCCGAAACGGCGATTAAGTCGCTAAATGACGATTTAAACGATATTTAAATGAAACTGTTGTTGTGACTAGCTTTGAATGACCAAAATATGTTAATATATATACTACATCAGTAGGCATAAGGTTTTGGTTCATAAAAATGTTTAAAACTCATTTTAAGTGCCGAAAGGGCGATATCGTCATTTCAGGACATAATGTGTAAACTAGAGATTAAACTCAGTTTGCTACCTGAATAATATACCAAATAACCTTAATAATGATATTACATCAGTAGGTAATGAGTTTTGATGTCAAGTTTATTATTTAAACTATTTTATACGTGAAAATGGCGTTTTAGGCATATTTATTGGATACTTGCATAATGACTCGGATTACTACATGACCTTGTCCTATAACTCCAGAGGGTTATAGTATAATATAACATGGCCATAATGCAACTTAGGGACAATAGCTAATGTTGCTAACTCGGGTCAGAACTGAAAGTCAACGCAGAAGTCAAACTTTGCGACTTTCGATTGCAAACCGACTTTAGATCTGGAATTGACGAGCCGAACATGTTCCTACATGTTCTTATGATTATTAACAAGTTATTAGAGTGTCAAAACAGGTTTTATAACATCTACATTGCAAATTATGATTTTATTTCAAAACTGACCCGTTTGACTTTTTATTAATATAACTTTAACCCGTCAATTGACCAAGCAAACGTGGTAATCAGGAGGTGCCCTCTTGAGGGGTTAACACCTACCTTATTATGATCACGTAGCCATGTTTGATATGAATATTGGCTTGACCATTATGGTCTTAGCCCAAAGTCAAAGCATTTTTACGTCAACGCTTTGACATTGGCTAAAAGCCTATTAAAATGGAAAGAAGTGAGTTGGAACACTTACTAGTGAACCAAAGAAAGACTTAGAACTCAGGGGAATGCTCCAATATAAGCAGGAGCTTTCCAAGTAATGAGAGGAATGAGCAAGTTGGAGCTTCACTCAAGGGTGCTATTTATAGCAATGGAGGAAGCATGGGATCACTCCAGGTGTTAGGAGTTGATCTAGGATGAGTACAAGTGGATAGGGTCGTGGCACAAGCAGGAGGAGGGTGGCAATGGCGAGCAAGGTGGCAGGCACAGCAGGCTGCCATGTTTCTGTCGCTGGCACCCCCTTACGGACCGTAAGGGTTATGCCTTGCGGTCCGTAAGGACCTCTGGCCCCACAGATTTGAATTGGTTACGGACCGTAACCATAAAGGCGTGCAGCCCGTAACCGCCTTACTGAAACCAAGGTTTATTTAACCTTACGGTCCATAACCGGAAGTGGTTACGATCCGTAAGGACCTCCAGACTATTGAAGTTTGGCATTTTCACCATTTTGGTCCCCCGACTTTCCTCGATGCTCGTTCAGAGGTTATTAGAATAACATGACAACGTCGTTGGTCCCCTCTCGGCTGCATAGTAACCAAGAATTTTCGGGGCACGTGTCGGAATTTTATTGGACGAAATTTTTGAGGTGTCACATCTTCACCCCCTTAATAAAAATCTCGACCTCGAGATTTATTCGAATAGATAAGGGTACTTTTGTCGCATATTGGATTCGACTTCCCAAGTATATTCGGGACCTCGACGGGCATCCCATTTGACCTTCACAATAGGTACGTGCTTCCTATGAAGCTTTTTAACCAGCCGATCTTCGATCGCAATAGGTTTCTTTATGAAACGCAAGTTTTCATCAGTTAGATATCTTCATGAGGCATTGCCTACGACTCGTCCACGAGGCATTTCTTCAAATTTCTGATGTGGAAAACATCATGTATTCCACTTCGCTTTTCCGGTAGCTTAAGCCTATAAGCTACGGGTCCGACACATTCGATTATTTCGAATGGTCCGATGTATCTCGGGCTTAACTTGCCCTTTTTCCCAAAGCGCATTACACCCTTCCAAGGTGATACTTTTAACATAAACTTGTCCCCAACTTGGAACTGTAAAGGTTTACACCTTTTGTCAGCACAACTCTTTTGTCTATCACGAGCTGCCTTAATTCGATCACGGATTTGTACAATCTTTTCCGTGGTTTAGAGGACGATTTCAAGTCCAGATAGTTGGGCTTCTCCAACTTCTGCCCAACATATAGGCGTCCTACATTTTCTTCCATATAAGGCTTCAAAAGGAGCGGCCTTAATACTTGTGTGATAACTATTGTTATAACAGAACTCGATTAGGGGTAAGTGATCATCCCAACTTCCGCCTGAATCGATCACACAAGCTCGAAGCATATCCTCCAAGGTTTGAATGGTACGCTCACTTTGTCCGTCCGTCTGAGGATGTTAAGCCGTACTGAAGTTTAATCTCGTGCCTAGAGATTGTTTGAAGCTTTTCCAAAAGTGAGATGTGTATCTTGTATCTCTATCAGATACAATGGATACCGGTACACCGTGCAAGGACACAATCTCATCAACATATAGCTTACCCAGTTTGTCAGAGTCGTATGTTTCCTTAATTGGCAAGAAGTGAGCGGATTTGGTTAATCTATCTACGATAACCCAAATCGTGTCATTGCCACCCTTGGTCTTGGGCAACTTAGTGATGAAGTTCATTGTTATCATTTCCCATTTCCACACTAGGATCTCAAGTTGTTGTAGAAGTCCTGACGGTTTCTGGTGTTCGGCCTTAATTTGAGAACACGCCAAGCACTTTGCTACATGATTAGCTATATCTTTCTTCATAGCCATCCACCAATAATTGGGTTTAAGATCTTGGTACATCTTGTCGCTTCCTGGGTGAACCGAATATTTAGAATTATGCGCTTCTTGGAGGATTACATCTTTAAGTCCTCCAAAGATCGGAGCCTAGATTCTATTATTAAGCCTAAACATTCCGTCCTTTCAAGATGCTAACTGATCAATGGTTGCACCTTATCCTTCTCTTGTGATATTGTCCTCTGACATGGCTTCCTTTTGTATAAATAATAGCTTTTCATTCAAGTTGTTCTTCAGTTCAATGCTCTTGGCATTGATCCTTAAAGGTTTGATTCTTTCCTTGCGACTAAGTGCATCAGCGACTACATTCGCCTTTCCTAGATGATATCGAATCTCACAATCATAGTCATTGAGTGTTTCCATCCAATGACGTTGCCTCATGTTCAAATCTTTTTGATTGAATAAGTATTGCAGACTTTTATGGTCGGTGTAGATGATACACTTTGTTCCATATAAACAGTGCCTCCAAATTTTAAGTGCGAATATTACCGCACCCAATTCTAAATCATGGGTGGTGTAGTTTCTCTCGTGCACTTTTAGTTGTCGTGATGCATAAGCAATCACTTTGCCTTTCTGCATAAGCACACATCCCATGCTTGTGTGCGATGCATCACAATAAACTACAAACTCCTTCACACCTTCTGGCAGGGTTAACACCGGGGCATTGCTCAACTTATGCTTTAGCGTCTTAAAGGATTCTTGTTGTTTTGGACCCCAGTTGAATTTAGCATCCTTACGAGTTAGGATTGTCAAAGGAGTGGCTATTCATGAGAAGTTCTCAATGACGCTTCGATAATAACCAGCCAGTCCTAAGAAACTACGTATCTCGGAAGGCGTCTTTGGGGCTTCCCAATTCATTATTGCTTCTATCTTTGTTGGATCTACTTGGATACCATGTTCAGTTACTATGTGACCAAGGAACTGAACCTCACGTAGCCAGAATTCGCATTTAGAAAATTTTGCGTATAGCTTCTCTTGATACAGAATTTCTAGAATGCACCTCAAATGTTTCTCGTGATCAGGTTGATTACGAGAGTAGATAAGTATGTCGTCTATGAAGACAATGACAAACTTATCTAAGTATGGTTTGCAGACTCTATTCATGAGATCCATGAATGCTGCTAGTGCATTAGTGAGCCTAAAAGGCATCACTAGGAATTCGTAATGTCCATATCTTGTTTTGAAAGCCGTTTTCGGAACATCTTCGTCTCTAACTTTTAGTTGATGATATCCTGATCTCAAATCAATTTTCGAGAAGAAACTCGCACCTTGCAACTGATCGAACAAATCATCGATCCTGGGTAAAGGATAACGATTCTTGATTGTTATCTTATTGAGTTCACGGTAATCAATGCACATCCGCATTGATCCGTCATTCTTTTTAACGAAAAGGATAGGAGCTCCCCAAGGTGAAGAGCTAGGTTGGATAAATCCTTTCTCTAAAAGTTCGTCCACTTGGGTTCTCAATTCTTTCATCTCGGTTGGCGCTAAACGGTATGGAGCTTTAGCAATGGGAGCTGCTCTGGTATGATATCAATTCGAAACTCTACCTGCCTATCAGGAGGTAGGCCAGGTAATTCTTCTGGGAACATGTCTGGGTATTCAGAGATGATAGGTATATCTTCAATCTTCGATTTAGGTCCATCAACGGTGACTTGATGCTTTAAGCAAAACTTCTTTATCCGGCAATCCAAAGTATTTGTCTCCATGAATGGTGAGGATTTTACCAGACGGGGATTTTAGTTCAATGAGTTTCTTATCACAGGCAACACATGCTTGGTTAACCAATCCATGCCTAAGACTACATCGAATCCCGCTAGTTTCATGGGTAAAAGAGAGACAGGGATAGAATGATTCTTGATGGTTATGAAGCATCCGTCAAGAATGGAAGAAGTGGTTTCTATAGTTCCATCAGCAAGCTCTACTTCATAGGTTATGTCTAGAGTTCTTACGGGCAAGTTTAATAGTTCACTAAATTTATGATCTACAAATGATTTATCGGTGCCAGAATCGAAAAGAACTCTAGCAAAAGCGTCGTTGATAAGGAACGCACCCGTTATGACATTGTTATCCTTCACAACTTCCTTAGCATTCATTTGAAAAGCTCTGGCAGTGGCTTTCTTTGTGTAACATCCCAAAAACGTCGCAGCGGAAATACAAACGTAATGGTGACGGAAGTTGGTGCCCATAAATATCTTAGTGGACGATGCATCGTTAATTTTGGACATAATACTTAATTAAAACATTGTTTACAAATTTAAACATAAACCACAACCATAACATAGTTAAGTTGTCTTGATCCTTATGGATCTTAATACAGTCGGTCCCAAATAAGTTTTAAAAGTGTCCAAAGTTATTTATTAAACAAACATGCATCACAACCACAAGATACGCCAAAGATTCCCGAAGCCATGCTCAAGTACCTGAAGAACACGTTAAAATCAAGTGTCAATACAAAGGAGGGTGAGCTCAAATATTCAAATTTAAAATAATTTGATCCAAGGAAAAACTTTCTAATTATGTGTTTGTTATCAAAACATCCAAATAATATTTTCGAAAGTCAATTTTTATTTCCTTAATAAAAATCCATGAGTCGGCCGCCGCAAGCGTTTCCCTGAAACCTCCAAACTAAGCATCTTCCCAAGTTTCACATATTAAATTTATTGCATCAAATGTTTAGACTCGTATGTTTGCAAGACAATACGAACTATATATTAACATTAAGGGTATAATCAACGCTAGAGAATAACAGAATATAAATTTGTCGCTTGACATGACACGGAGCTACCGGTCGCGATGGGGTTGTCAACCCGATAGATCTATCAACAATTTCACACAATCCATATTAATGATTAAATGGCTAAGTTTGCCCAAAGTGCCCGCAATGGGTCACCCAAGGTGCCAACCTTATGAACAATATATATATCCTACTAAAATGATAAAATTTAATATAACACGTTGTACGAATCCCCGACATCCCCACCGAAACGTAAGCCTAATCCCGATACTTAATCTCTTGAAACCGGGCCAATTCGTTACAACTTTAAATTTAAACATTTTAAATCCACACGGTCGTCCCATAACGCCGTAAAATCCCCGTTACTTCCTCGAAACGCATATATCATTATTCCAAAATCCGTTTCATCCCGAAACATATTTATATCCAAAACCATGTTTTTCTCCAAAAACATATCACATAATTTTCAAATCATATTTTGCACGGAAATATATTTATAGTTTAATCAAAGGCATATTTTATACGAAAACGTATACTTATCCTTTTAAGGCGTGTTCTTCCCCCAAAACATATACTAAACCACTATTTTTATGCTTTATAATCTGATCTAATATCACTTTTATCATGACATGATTTAATCATCATTTTATGTACATACATTCACATGCATGACTAAGTACAAGCACTTAATGTATGTATATCATATCATCATCATTTCTCATGAACTAGATGCATGTATTCTCATCTTAAATGCATGTTCATATAATCCATATCATTCAAGTTCATTTAATCATTTACATCATCATCACAAGATGCATGCATGTATTATTTATGAGCTAAATAACAAAATTTCATGTGTATGCATATACACACATACATACACGGCTACATATACATATATATGATTCCAAAACTTAACTTTTTCACAACATTCTTTAATCACTAGTCATTTTCATGTAAATCACTTTTAATCATACATGCATGGACTTTCCAAGAATCAAATCAACATAAATCATTTAACAAAATCAAAACTCAATCTCATATGTACATACATACATACCCACGGCCCTACATACTTACAAACACTTGTCCATTTTCATTTTCTTTGAAAACCCACTTGTTATTGTTTTTAAGTTTGTGAAGAACTCCAAATTCTTGAGAAACTTTCTATCATCATCATCATCATGAAACAAGAATATAAATTTTATAAAGTAAGTTTATACCTCACAAGAATTTAGTGGGTTTTTGATGATATTTTGATGATATAGAGCTTATTCTTCCTTGAAATCACTTAAAACACCTTTGGATCTTCAAGACAACTTAGAAACTTTCTTCGAATGGCTTTAATCTTCAAGATTATGTTTTAAATTCCAAAATGGGTGTGTGTGTATGCATGTACGGTTCTTAGAGAGAGAGTGGAGGAGTATTTTGATTTTTTTGTGTTGGAATTTGCAAGATATGGAAGATCTTCATATCTTTTAATTATTATACATGTCCCTAACTCCACCAAGTGTCAAGATAGAGGAGAGAGAGGCCCTAAATGGCTGCCACCATCCTCCACTCACACGCACCTCACGCATATATATGTATATATTACATATATGTGTTCAAAACTGGTATTTAACTGGATACCGGGTGTTTTATCTAGCGTTTTAACTGCGTTTTAACGCGATTTAAATTATTTTCAACGCTCTATAAAAATAAACTCACTAAAATATTACTAATCAATATTTTATTTGCCTGGTCCGGCTACGTTGTCGGTATTTGGCAATATGTGCACTGTGTTGCGCAGTACGCGCTTAAATTCGTAAAATAGGGATTTTAAGCGTTTTAATTTATTTTTATCATTCTATAAAAATAAAATTTTCAAATTAATACTATAATAATTATTGGTTGCCCTGAACTGTCTGTGTTGACAGTATTTTGTCAGATACGCGCAGTATCGCGCAGTACGCGTTTAAACTCGAAAAATAGAGTTTTTTAGCGTTTTAAATTATTTTTTCCTCACGATTATGATTAAATATGTTATTTAACTCACAACAGAGTATTTTTAGGATTTTAACAT
Source organism: Scalesia atractyloides (assembly GCA_947069175.1). Lineage (NCBI taxonomy): Eukaryota > Viridiplantae > Streptophyta > Magnoliopsida > Asterales > Asteraceae > Scalesia > Scalesia atractyloides. The sequence continues at coordinate 33,064,204 of CAMTDV010000015.1, read as the reverse complement.
TATTCGGCGGTCACCGACGTTCGTTTCGCATTTTAACCGTTACACGATAAACGTTTATCTTAATATTGCAACGTAATTTTTTTATCAAACTTTGGATTTACCAACGCATCAAATACCATATATAAACATCATAAATAATCAAATACGGCCTTTTATTCATTCATGACACGTGTTACATTTGTACAGGACAGCCTAAATAGCCGGGTGTCACAGTCTCCCCCTGTTTAAGGAATTTCGTCCCCGAAATTTTACACTACAGGTTTCGTTTTCGCACTAAACTTAAAGAGATGCGGATATTTTTGTTGCATTTGGTCCTTTCGTTCCCATGTGAACTCGGGTCCATGCTTGGAATTCCAGCGAACCTTGACCAACTTAATCCGACTCCTTCTAAGCTTCTGAATCTTCTCATCAAGAACTTCAACCGGTTCCTCGATAAATCTCAATTTATCGTCTACTTGAACCTCATCAGGGGTATGATTAGTGTCTCATCCGACAAACACTTTCTCAGGTTGGAAAAATGAAACACGTCATGAACTCCATTCAAATCCTGTGGCAGCTTAAGCCTATACGCGACTGATCCAACTCGAGATGCGATTTCGAAAGGACCTATATATTGTGGGGTTAGCTTTCCCCCTTTTCCAAATCTAACAACACCTTTCCAAGGTGACACTTTCAGCAGAACACGATCTCCGACTTGAAACTGCAACGGTTTCCTTCGGTTGTCTGCATAACTTTTCTGTCGATCGGCGGCAGCTTTCAACCTTTCCTTGATCTGGACAACCTTGTCGGTGGTTTCCTGGATAAGCTCAGGTCCGGTTAGTTGCCTTTCGCCAACTTCAGCCCAGCATAAGGGCGATCGACATTTCCTTCCATACAAAGCTTCAAACGGAGCGGCTTTGATACTAGCGTGGTAACTATTGTTGTAAGAAAACTCTGCCAACGGCAAATGAGTATCCCAACTTCCACCAAAATCAATCATGCACGCTCTCAACATATCCTCTAGCGTCTGAATGGTTCTCTCACTCTGACCATCCGTTTGTGGATGATATGCAGTACTCATGTCCAAACGAGAGCCTAGCGACTCCTCAAGAGATCACCAAAATCTGGAGTCAAATCGTCCATCTCTATCGGAGATAATTGACACAGGCACTCCATGTCGGGCTACAATCTCGTTAAGGTACAACTGCGATATCTTTTCCGTCTTGTCTGTTTCTTTAATGGGCAAGAAATGAGCAGACTTCATCAATCGATCCACAATTACCCATATGGTGTCATGTCCACGTGACGTACGGGTAATTGGTGATAAAGTCCATTGCAAGATGCTCCCACTTCCATTTAGGAATCTCTGGTTGCTGCAGAAGCCCAGACGGCCTCTGATGTTCAGCCTTAACCTTAGAGCATATCAAACATTTACTTACATACACCGCAATATCTCTCTTCATATTCGGCCACCAATATAACTCTTTAACATCCTGATACATTTTGGTAGAACCTGGGTGAATCAAATATCTGGACTTATGAGCCTCGTTCATAACCAGTTCACGTAGGTTACCTCTAAGCGGAACCCAAACTCGGTTCATGAAGTACATTACTTCATCCGCTTTTGGTATCAGTTCACATTCCAAACCTCTCAAGCCTTCTATTCTTAGGTTCTCATCTTTCAAAGCTTCTCGTTGGGCATTACGAATTCGATTGGTCAAATTCGTTTGTATGGTCAAACCCAAAGCAAGAAAGCGCAGAGGCTTCTCCCGCTCCTTCCTACTAAGCGTGTCAGCAACAACATTTGCTTTTCCCTGGTGATAACGAATATCACACTCGTAATCATTGAGTAACTTTACCCAACGCCGTTGTCGCATGTTGAGTTCCTTCTGATCGAAGATATGCTGAAGGCTCTTATGGGCTCTATAAATAGTACACTACGTGCCATACAGATAGTGTCTCCAAATCTTTAAATCGAACACATCAGCTCCCAAATCTAAATCATGAGTTGTGTAGTTCTTCTCATGCACTTTAAGTTGTCTGGATGCATAGGCTATCACCTTGTCCTTCTGCATAAGCACGCAACCAAGGCCCAAACGTGGCGCATCACAATATACAACAAAACCGTCATTTCCCTCTGGCAGGGATAGGATAGGTGCACTACACAACTTCTCCTTCAACATCCGAAAAGCTTCCTCCTGCTTTTCTGTCCAATCAAACTTCTTTTCGTTCTGGGTCAATAGCGTTAATGGCTGCACTATTCTGGAAAAATATCTTAATGAATCTTCTATAATACCCAGCAAGTCCTAAGAATTGCCGCACCTCTGACGGAGTCTTCGGCGCTTCCCAATTCTGAATCGCCTCAATCTTCGACGGGTCCACATGTATACCTTTCTCATTTATGACATGACCGAGGAAATACACCTCTCGAATCCAAAATTCACATTTAGAGAACTTGGCATACAATTTCTCTTTCTTCAACAGCTCCAAAATCATTTCAAATGTTCCTCATGATCTTCTTTGTTTCGCGAATAGATTAGTATATCGTCGATGAATACTATCACTAATTTGTACAAATAAGGTTTGCATACCCTGTTCATGAGTTCCATGAACACTGCAGGAGCATTAGTTAAGCCAAAAGGCATGACTAAGAACTCATAATGGCCGTAACATGTTCTAAAAGCAGTCTTCGGAACATCTTCCTCAGCAATCTTCAACTGGTGATAACCTAAACGCAGGTCTAACTTTGAGTAGTAACTTGATCCTTGAAGCTGGTCGAACAAATCGTCGATTCTTGGCAACGGGTACCGATTCTTGATAGTCAGTTTGTTCAACTCTCTGTAATCAATACACATTCTGAAGGAACCATCTTTCTTCTTCACGAACAAAACAGTCGCTCCCCAAGGCGAAAAGCTTGGTCGTATGAAACCTTTGTCTAATAGCTCTTGAAGCTGATTTGACAACTCTTTCATTTCTGATGGTGCTAATCTAAAAGGAGATTTTGCAATTGGTGCAGCACCAGGTACAAGATCAAACTTAAACTCGATCTGTCTCGCAGGGGGTAATCCAGGCAAGTCTTCAGGGAAAACTTCCGGATAATCACGAACTACAGGAATTTCTTCAATCTTCCCACTTTCGGCATTCGTATCCACTACGTTAACCAAGAAGGCAGGATAACCTTTACGCAACATCTTGTGCATCTTCATAATACTAACCGCTTTTGATACTCGACTCGATCGGTCACCGTGAATAACTAAAGCTTCACCACCACCAGGACGAGGTATCCGCACTTGTTTCTTCGAACAAATGATCTCAGCTCCGTTCTTGGATAGCCAATCCATCCCAATGACTACATCAAAAATACCTAGCACCATTGGTAACAAATCAATACTAAAACTCTGATCGCATAACCGAAATTTACAACCACGAATAACTTCGCCAGTCTCTATCAATTTACCATTTGCTAATTCTATCGAATACTTTTTACTTAGCTTACTTGTTTGTGAACACAGAAATGGTTCATAGTTTTTCGAAATAAAACTCAAGTCAGCACCAGTATCAAATAGTACGAACGCAGAATGGTCATTGATTAAGAACATACCGGTAACAACTGCAGGATCATCACGTGCCTTCCCAGCATTCAGCTCAAAAGCTCTGCCCCTGGCATTCTGACCCTTCACATTCGAACAGTTCCTCTTGTAGTGTTCCTGCTCTCCGCATTCAAAGCATCCCTCGAGCTTAACTCCCTCCGACATACTCTTAGCATAGCACTCGCGAGTAATATGACCAGTTCGACCACATCTGGCACACTTTCCTTGCTCATCACCGTGAGTCTTTTTCGCTGAACCACTTCCGCCATCCCTGGGATTATCCTTCCTCGAACCACTCGAATTAGCCACATATGCTTTCCCCGATTCGCGTTTCCTCTCACGCTTCACATCGGTATCTTTTCTCGAGCTCTCAGACTTTTGCTTCCGCGAATCCCCAGATCTATGCTCAGAACGCTCTGATTGGTCAGATTTCCCATCTTCCTTGACTTTTCATGACGACTTCCTAGTCTCCTCTTTCCTGTTAAGGCTACTTTTGCGAGCCGCATCATCCGCTAATGACTTCGCTAGAGTAGTAGCTTCCAGATAGGTAGTGGGCTTTGCTGACGTAACCATACTACGAATTTGTGGCGATAATCCCCAGATATACCTCTCTACCTTAACGTACTCAGGAGTGACCATTCGTGGAACCAATCTAGCTAAATCATTGAACCGAGACGCATAAGCTCTGATGTTCAGGCCTTCCATGGTCAAATTCCAGAAGTCAGTCTCAATCTTCTGCATCTTACTACACGGGCAATATTCCTTAAGTAGCATCTCTTTTAGTTCATTCTAGGTAAGACAGTAAGCCGCGTCTTCGCCCAAAATCTTGAGTGTTCCACTAGGATAAAGCTTCATCAAGAAATGAACACGAAGCATACCTAACCCTCTGCTCTGTAGCACAACCGCTGATGGCCATCACAGATTCCATCTTCTCAATCCATCTAGTGATTTCAAGAGGCCCTTCAGCACCGGTAAATGATCGTGGGTTACAGCCCTGAAATGTTTTATACGTACATCCATGCACTGTTCACAAGGTTAATGAAAAATCAATGTTACTCACTGATTATATCATAACACAGGAACTAGAACTTTCCCGATCATTACATTACCTTGTGGGTTTCCAATCTGCACACCACTTTCACCATGCCCAGGAGCACAACGACCATGTCCTTGCCCGATATTCTGGTTAGCTTCACGCTGTTCCAAGGCAGTATTAACGTGTTGGGCTATGAGTTGTGCCAACTCTTCTGGGGTGGTAGGTAGTCCAGTACCCTGTCTTGCTTTTGGCGACATCTTGTTGTTTCTATTATTGCAATAATAATATCAACATAAGACAATGTTTAAATATTTCAATCATTAAATACTAGTGGCCTAAACAATACACATGCATCCACATAATAATGAGAATAATTTAACCAAAAGAAACCCATAACATTGATATTTATCATGGAAATTACAAAGCTTGTTCATAGTACAACGACTAATCAAAATTTGGTGAGACACAATCAACCACCAATAACAAGTCTAGATGAAATTTCCTCCTAAATATCCAAAAATTTAGCATGCAAGCCAATATAAGGGTTTATCAAAGAGACATACAAAACAAACAAATCAAACTACCAACGATCACTTCTTCAATCCCGCAAACTCGAGAAGCCTCCTCACAAGCTCCTCCAAGTCAGCTATCCTCCAATGCATTTGATCCATTGCACTGTCATCCAAGTCCTTCAGGTCGTCAAACCAATCCATTTGCCCCTCCAGATCCTTCACTTTTTCCTTGGTCGCCTTCAGATCTTCGTGAATGGCGCCCAACTGATGGTCACGGTGAGAGCATCGGTCAACCCACACTCCTTTCTGCTTCTTCAAAGCAGACGAAGTCTCAGATCGGGAAGCGATGTCTCCGACAGGTTGCATCCTCTTCCTACGTCGGAAATAAACTAGTGTAGGTGCAATGGAAACTCGCGACTCGGACAGCTGAACAGATGACTCAGACGAAATAGGTGGAGGGATCTCAGGTACGGGCTCAACAGTGACAGTGGGTGGAGCTACTATGGGCTCAAAAGGTATAACCGTAAAAGTTGTGGCATCTACCACTGGTGCAACCCCGAACGATCCTCCAATGAAAGGTGCATCTCTACTCAGCTCATCAGTAGTAGGCACGGTGCCGGATGACTGTCTGATCTCATAAATCGAGGGCAGAACAGTATCGTCATCGTCAATCCAACCGTTACTCGTATGCGCGTAACGTGGGTCGACCTGGCTGGCGAATGCAGCCGGGCCATAGTAGAATGACGAGGCAAACTCGGCCATACTAACAATCTGAGGTGTAGTGACGGGTATCTCTGGCAAAACAGATTTGGGTGAAGTCTTGAATTCTGGCTCGCTCTCAGAGTCAGTAATCTCGATGACCTCGTGCTCGTGCGACATCTGTGACATATATAACCGTACAAAGTGAGTGTGTGTTCAAATGAAAAATAACACATAAGGCCCAAATAAACAGATTAACACGTATGCACAATAACACGCAATGGTTCTCATACATGATCAAAATCCATTTTTATTTAAAATTTTGGCTTCGCGAGTTTTGGACTTATGTCTCAAAATTCTTTGGTTGAAGTCTAGAGTTTTCCCCTGAAAACATCTAGTTCGCTAACCACCATTGGCTATGATACCAACTTCTGTAACACCCCAAAAACGTCATAGCGAAAATACAAACGTAATGGTGACGGAAGTTGGTGCCCATAAATATCTTAGTGGACGATGCATCGTTAATTTTGGACATTATACTTAATTAAAACATTGTTTACAAATTTAAACATAAACCACAACCATAACATAGTTTAGTTGTCTTGATCCTTATGGATCTTAATACAGTCGGTCCCAAATAAGTTTTAAAAGTGTCCAAAGTTATTTATTAAACAAACATGCATCACAACCACAAGATACACCAAAGATTCCCGAAGCCATGCTCAAGTACCTGAAGAACACGTTAAAATCAAGTGTCAACACAAAGGAGGGTGAGGTCACATATTCAAATTTAAAATAATTTGATCCAAGGAAAAACTTTCTAATTATGTGTTTATTATCAAAACATCCAAATAATATTTTCGAAAGTCAATTTTTATTTCCTTAATAAAAATCAATGAGTCAGCCGTCGCAAGCGTTTCCCCGAAACCTCCAAACTAAGCATCTTCCCAAGTTTCACATATTAAATTTATTGCATCAAATGTTCAGACTCGTATGTTTGCAAGACAACACGAACTATATATTAACATTAAGGGTATAATCAACGCTAGACAATAACAGAATATAAATTCGTCGCTTGACATGACATGGAGCTACCGATCGCGACGGGGTTGTCAACCCGATAGATCTATCAACAATTCCACACAATCCATATTAATGATTAAATGGCTAAGTTTGCGCAAAGTGCCCGCAATGGGTCACCCAATGTGCCAACCTTATGAACAATATATATATATCCTACTAAAATGTTAAAATTTAATATAACACGTTGTAGAATCTCCGACGTCCCCACCGAAACGTAAGCCTAATCCCGATGCTTACTCTCTTGAGACCGGGCCAATTCGTTACAACTTTAGATTTAAACATTTTAAATCCACACGGTCGTTCTATCCCATAACGCCGTAAAATCCACGTTTCTTCCCCGAAACGCATATATCATTATTCCAAATTCCGTTTCATCCCGAAACATATTTATATCTAAAACCATGTTTTTCTTCAAAAACATATCACATAATTTCCAAATCATATTTTCCATGGAAATATATTTATAGTTTAATCAAAGGCATATTTTATACGAAAACGTATACTTATCCTTTTAAGGCGTGTTCTTCCCCCAAAACATATACTAAAACAGTAAATAGAGAGGTTTAGTAACACTCACCTTTGGGTGCGTAATTAAATTAGAGCAATCCCACAATTTGATTATACACGTCCTAATATACGTAGGCACGATTTAATAATCAAAATATTACAAAATTCCTAAGTTTCTCCAATACTTAGAATTTTCATATAACTTTGAGATTTTCTCGAAAAGTTATTATTTTTTATTATGTTGGCATATTAATATATATATAAGTTCATATATATAAGAGTTTTTCGACTTGAACGATTTTATTGGTGACCTTAATGTTTTATCCGTTACACTCCCGTTTATAAATACTATATATCTACGATTTGCGTGTCCTAATATATATACATAAACGTGCACATATTCACAATATCATAACACGCGAAAACTCATTAACTTATTCAATTTATCATTTTTAAAGAATGTATACATGAAATAACTCACTAAGTTAACCTATGTATCAATTTTCATGCTCGACAAATAAGTTACACATTTTAACGCTATTTCACCGATTCTACCGTTTTAAACATACAAGCGTACATGCATAGTCTTAATTCACGCTATCATGTCAACACTTAACATGTTACCATATTCACATATTTAAATCACATAACATATTTAAACACATAAGGTTCACCCATGAACAACCCATTCTAGTGTATGTTGAAAAATGCGTATTTTAGTGATTTGGTAATGTTTTCGGGTGCCGAAAGTCACGTATGACTAACCAAACACCAAATAAACTAAATATAAGTTAATATACTTATATTTATACTAAAAATGTTTATTTACTGATTTAAAACAGTTTCATAAAAATCTCCCGAAAATGCGATTTTTACCGTTTTTACCGCATAGTTTTGCATCAAACGTTACCATAACCATCCGAACTCGAAACGACTTCATATTTTAACATAATATATGTTATATACTGAATAAAATGATGGTTATAATCAGATTAGTGCAGTTTTTGTGTAAGGCACATAAATCATGCGATTTCATGTATTTTACAACACTTTTAAGCACATAGTACAACATGCAAAGCTAGTAGACATTATGTCAAAGTTCCATACCATTTTATACTTAAAATAACACTATTTGTATGCTTTATAATCTGATCTAAAATCACTTTTATCATGACATGTTTTAATCATCATTTTATGTACATACATTCACATGCATGACTAAGTACAAGCACTTAATGCATGTATATCATATCATCATCATTTCTCATGAACTAGATGCATATATTCTCATCTTAAATGCATGTTCATATAATCCATATCATTCAAGTTCATTTAATCATTTACATCATCATCACAAGATGCATGCATGTATTATTTATGAACTAAATAACAAAATTTCATGTGTATGCATATACACACATACATACACGGCTACATATACATATATATGATTCCAAAACTTAACTTTTTCACAACATTCTTTAATCACTAGTCATTTTCATGTAAATCACTTTTAATCATACATGCATGGACTTTCCAAGAATCAAATCAACATAAATCATTCAACAAAATCAAAACTCAATCTCATATGTACATACATACATACCCACGGCCCTACATACTTACACACACTTATCCATTTTCATTTTCTTTGAAAACCCACTTGTTATTGTTTTTAAGTTTGTGAAGAACTCCAAATTCTTGAGAAACTTTCTATCATCATCATCGTCATGAAACAAGAATATAAATTTTATAAAGTAAGTTTATACCTCACAAGAATTTAGTGGGGTTTTGATGATATTTTGATGATATGGAGCTTATTCTTCATTGAAATCACTTAAAACACCTTTGGATCTTCAAGACAACTTAGAAACTTGCTTCGAATGGCTTTAATCTTCAAGATTATGTTTGAAAATCCAAAATGGGTGTGTGTGTATGCATATACGGTTCTTAGAGAGAGAGTGGAGGAGTATTTTGAATTTTTGGTGTTGGAATTTGCAAGATATGGAAGATCTTCATATCTTTTAATTATTATGCATGTCCCTAACTCAACCAAGTGTCAAGAGAGGAAAAGAGAGCCCTAAATGGCTGCCACCATCCTCCACTCACACACACCTCACGCATATATATGTTTAGATTACACATATGTGTTCAAAACTGGATACCGGGTGTTTTATCTAGCGTTTTAACTGCGTTTTAACGCATTTTAAATTATTTTCAACGCTCTATAAAAATAAAATCACTAAAATATTAATAATCCATATTTTATTTGCCTGGTCCAGCTACGTTGTCGGTATTTGGCAGTATGCGCGCTGTGTTGCGCAGTACGTGCTTAAATTCGCAAAATAGGGATTTTAAGCGTTTTAATTTATTTTTATCATTCTATAAAAATAAACTTGTCAAATTATTACTATAGTAATTATTGGTTGCCCTGAACTGGCTGTGTTGACAGTATTTTGTCAGATACGCGCAGTATCGCGCAGTACGCGTTTATACTCAAAAAATAGAGTTTCTTAGCGTTTTAAATTATTTTTTCCTCGTGATTATGATTAAATATATTATTTAACTCATAAATGACTATTTTTAGGATTTTTACATTATTCGGCGGTCACCGACGTTCATTTCGCATTTTAACCGTTACGCGATAAGCGTTTATCTTATTATTGCCAACGTAATTTTTATCAAACTTTTGATTTACCAACGCATCATATACCATATATAAACATCATAAATAATCAATACGGTCTTTTATTCATTCATGACACGTGTTACATTTGTACGGGAGATCCTAAATAGCCGGGTGTCACACTTTACCTCTAAGGTTTTGGGTTTACCCTCGGTATTTGCCTTTTGGCAACTTGTTTTGATGTGGCCCTTCTCACCACTTCCAAAGCAAGTAGCATCTTTTATGTTTCGGCACTCATGTGACCGATGCCTAGTCTTCTTGCAGGTATTGCATGGTTTCGGTTTCTGACTTAAGCAACACTATCCATAGTGTTGCTTTCCACACGTCTTGCACGTGGGTTTGTCGCTCGACTTTTGATTATCCTTACTAAACCCATGTTTTCCTTTCTTTTTAAATTTTTGGGAGTTTCCGTACTCCCATTTTCGCTTCCCATCATTGTCAGTCTTAACTGACATTTGCCTCACATAATCTTGTGTGAGGGAGAGGGATAGTTCTACAACAGATTTGTAGGTGCTAGGCTGCACCGCCTTAACCATACTCCTGATTTCGGGAGCTAGCCCATTGATGAAACGTGCGATACGTTTGGGCTCCGGGGTGACTAAATAAGGCACTAACCTTGAGAGAGAGTTGTAGTCGGTAACAAATTTCCGACAATCCATGTTCTTAATAGTCAGATTTAAGAAATCTTACTCAATTTTCTCTACCTCATGGGGCGGACAGTAGGTATCTTTCACCAAGTCCACAAACTTGGACCAACTTAAGTTGTAGAGATGAACGTTGCCTGTAGATTAAACCAAGGCTTTCCACCAGATAAGGGCATCGCCCTTGAATGACTGAGACACATACTTAACCACATTTTTATCAGCGCAGCCACTGATATCCACCACCGTCTCCATCTCATCCAACCATCTCAAGCACTCAACAGCTCCTTTTTCCCCATTAAAATCACGGGGTCTGCAAGACACGAAGTACTTGCAGGAACAACCATCGCCATCGAGATTTGGCTTCTTAGGATGTTCACCACTCTTTGCTATACTCCTCACATTCGAGGAGTGTGCCTCACTCTTTTTCGTCCTTGAGTGGCTAGGCTGAGTTTTAGGTTTAGAGACGGGCTTAGAGCGAAAGCGCTCGACTCTGATCGGTGATCAGATTTGTCCTTTAAGGCTTTGCCAATCTCTGTTGCAATAAGTTCTCTCAAGTCATTCTTACTTATGATGATATTCTCATTGGCATCGTCATCGATGCGTTTGCTATTTACTTTGTTTGATTCTGCCATTGTTGCAAATTTTACTTCTAAATTTTGAGATGAATTTTGGTTAGATGATATGGCGTACCCTTATTCACAACATGGTTCTATGACCATACGGAATTTTAAATATTAAATGTGGTATACTTATATATAACCTAGGTCTCAAAGGACCATCATAGGCATTTATAGATTGGACATACTCCAGAATATATCAGTTAGTGTGTCATGCGTCACTACTGTATTATTGCTCGTTGGCTTTACACTACTATTGAGTGTTTTAACATTTTAGCCAGGATCTAACTTAATCACTTAGGCGATAGGGTTTGACAAGAGAAATGATCAATTCGGAAGTTGAACATTGTTCACCTTTGCTAGACAGAAGACTACTTCCGAAATTTTCATTTGCCAATCTATTATAGCCATTGGCTGATGGATTTTTGGGTTGATATAGCGGATCAATAACTCTTGAATAAAATCATGATGATTGATTGACTGAAGTAAATAATAATAAGGAAATTTTACTGAAAGGAACATTACAAAATTGGCTAATGTATAGGACTTAAAATAACAAAAATAGTTCACGCAGGAACTTAACAGAAATAACAATGTCCACGCAGGGACTTTTGGAATTTAAATTACATATATGAAAATACAAAGTTAGTCATCCTTCCTTTCTTTTACGGCTTTGTAAAGCTTCTTGATAAATTTCGTTGTTTTCTTCTCTGATTTCTTGACCTGTTGTCGCATTTCCCTTACTTGATCCAAGGCCTCATTAATGGCCTCGAGTGGTACTTGTGGTTGGGGTTGCGGCTGAGGTGGAGGTGGTTGCGGTTGAGGCGCAATTGGATACGGATATCCATAAGGTGGTACCCGGTAAAGGTATAAGGAGGTGGGTAGGATGGGTAAGAGGAATGATAAAGGTTATTATGAATAATTGCATCGTAATATGGATCTTGCTCTAAACCATGGTGAATGTAATTATACAAGCCAGGAGGGTCAACAGTGTGAAACCCTGATGGTCCTGTATATGCAGGTATTGTATTAGCAAAATCCGGTGGTGGTTGAGGCAAAGGCTTAACAGCTGGTTGCGGCGGGGGTTCCGCCACTGGCGAGGTGTTTGAGGGTCCACCCATTTGTGGGTCCTCAGGGATGATGGGGTAAGAGGGTGGCAAAGGTGGTAGTGAACCCGACCTTTGACCAGCACGTACTGACATACGTGCTCCACGCCTTCGGTGTGGTTGTGATGATGATTCAGGTGGTGGCTGAGGTTGATCCACCTGTTGCATTTCAACATCCTCTTGGTGAGGATGGGGTGATGGGTTTTGGTGTTGGGGAGTTCTATGGTATGAGGGCGTGTTGACGAACACATATTGTGCCCATCTTTAGTCAAATTCATCGGGACCTCTAAATGGAGATCCTGCCACGGAGTTCGAGCCGCTAGACAGCTCAATAGGATGATCATACGATCCGGTTTGTGGGAATTCCTCCGGGTCGGAATCTTCCTCCATATGTGTGGGTGAGTCAACTGGAGGGGTTTCTGGTGCGGGTTGGTTGACTGGGTTATCGAAATAGGAGTTGAAGTATTCTTGTTGGGAATGGGAGTGTGAATGGTGAGATTGATGAGAATGGTGAGAATGGTAGGAATGCTGAGAATGTGAATGAGGTGGGGAGTATTCATGTGATATCGAATTTCGGTAAGGTTCAAAGGGGGGGGGGTGAAGAGTCTTCGGATCCTTCGTAAGGGTTGTTTTCAGGTAAGTTGGCTGCTCCAGCTAAAGAGGGTATGTATGGTGGCCTGAAGGATGGTCCAGTGAAAGATGGTCCAGTCATTGAGGGTCCACCCCTCATGGGTCCTTTACCCTTTCCTCCACGTCTAAACTTAGGCGGCATTGTTCCTGTTTCAAAAACAAGTTAAACAAAATACAAGCTAGAATAATAAGATGGAAATGATTACACCTAGGTCAAAGACTAGACTCGAAAGTCTAAGAGATATGTGTTAATATGTATTCTCGAGATTAAACACAAAAGGCTAGTGTTTAATTCACTCGAGAGTTGGCTCTGATACCAACCTGTCAAACCCCTAATTTCACGTGTAACCCGGTGGGCCCGGTTGGGGAATATCGTGACGTAAGTTGATATCATCATTACTAAATAATACAATATAACACAGCGGAAGTCTGGATAATTACTATTACAAACGTTCGAATGTTCAAAGTTCAAAATAATAAATACAATGCTTGTAACTAGATCCACAGGCGGATCGAAATGTAATTACAAAAGGAAATTTAACAGACTAAGGGCTTCTAAGCAAAGGGTTGCAATTCCTCTTAAGCTTCGGCGAGCACTTCCAGCCTAATTACATATACTTGTCACCTGCGCTTAGTCTTTTGAAAATACGTCAGTTTTCACTGGTAAATACATTTAAGCGATTCATTTTGAAAATATTTTGAAAACATTTAGTGTACGCAATGGTACTTAGTTTTAATAAATGACGTGGGATAAATAATTTTCATGTATCAGTTTTACATGCTAATAATACATTTAGAGCCCAAAACTATGTCGGGATCATGATTAATCGACACACCACTTTAAGACCTTTAATAGGTGCACCCCTAATGGGTCATAATTTTAATTTAGCATCTGACGGGTGTATGCCTACACCCCGTGCTTAGGTCATGGCCATTTGCAATTAAATGAGCCGTGGATATCCAGGACACGGTCGTTTTAACCCCCAAATGTTTAATATTTACGAATTAAAATGGATTATTTGAATTCCCGACTCATTGGTCTTTGATCCGATATCCAACCATGCGGTATTAGTATACCGTATTCCAAGCCCGTATAAAGGAAAATAAGTTAAAGTATTTACCTAGCTTGCAAAGTCCTTAGTAATAAAAAATAAGCAAAGCACAGCCGTAATCAGAATAAACTAGCTTGCGACAATCTACCGGAAGTCTCTAGTCTGGAATGGATGGTTTTATTAACCGATTAGATAGCTATCGGGTCTTTATTTAGTCATTGACTTAGACCGGCTAACTTTAAAGTAAAGATAACGGTACGAAATGCTAGATTATGCGATGACCGGAAGAGAATGCATTTTGGACCCGAAAAGTACTAGGACTTGTATAATATGGGTTACCATTCAACATTCTGGAATTTGAGAATATTTTGATATGGTTAAACCCGTTTCGGTTAAATTGCGTAAACTAGTCACGTAGGCTTAACTGAACGCATTTAAGCGAAACTAGGTAACCGGGTGAGTCTTATACAAGTTCCATATGCCATTAAGTTTAAAATCTGTTATTATAACAGTAGGTTACTGATATGTTAGCCCGTTATGGTTTTAAAAGTAACTTATGCCTTAAAAGGGCAATTTCGTCATTTTAAAACATAAATAATGAGTTTATATGTAAACTGATGTTAAGTTCATAAACATTCTGTAAAAACACTTATTTTATGATATTATATCAGTAGGATACCAAACTATGTCCCGAAAGGGCATTTTGGTCATTTCACATATAATTCGTTAACTTATTTGGGAGTCAGAGTTTGGGACATGTACCTACTGTTAGTAAGTTGAAAATATGTTTTGAATTCAGTAGGCAACAAGTCTCAATGCTCTAATATGGCTTTGAACCATATTATGCGCCGAAACGGCGATTAAGTCGCTAAATGATGATTTAAACTATATTTAAATGAAACTGTTGTTGTGACCAGGTTTGAATGACCAAAATATGTTAATATATATACTACATCAGTAGGCATAAGGTTTAGGTTCATAAAAATGTTTAAAACTCATTTTAAGTGCCGAAAGGGCGATATCGTTATTTAAGAACATAATGTGTAACTAGAGATTAAACTCAGTTTACAACCTGAATAAATATCCCAAATAACCTTAATAATGATATTACATCAGTAGGTAATGAGTTTTGATGTCAAGTTTATTATTTAAACTATTTTATACGTGAAAAGGGCGTTTTAGGCATATTTATTGGATACTTGCATAATGACTCGGATTACTACATGACCATGTCCTATAACTCCAGAGGGTTGTAGTAAAATATAACATGGCCATAATGCAACTTAGGGACAATAGCTAATGTTGCTAAATCAGGTCAGAACTGAAAGTCAACGCAGAAGTCAAACTTTGCGACTTTCAGTTGCGAACCGACTTTAGATCTGGAATTAACGAGCAGAACATGTTCCTACATGTTCTTATGATTATTACCAAGTTATTATAGTGCCAAAACAGGTTTTATAACATCTACATTGCAAATTATGATTTTATTTCAAAACTGACCCGTTTGACTTTTTATTAACATCACTTTGACCCGTCAATTGACCAAGCAAACATGGTAATCAGGAGGTGCCCTCTTGAGAGGTTAACACCTACCTTATTACGATCACGTAGCCATGTTTGATACGAACATTGGTTGGACCATTATGGTCTTAGCCTAAAGTCAAAGCGTTTTTACGTCAACGGTTTGACATTGGCTTAAAGCCTATTAAAAAGGGAAGAACTTAGTTGGAACACTTACTAGTGAACCAAAGAAATACTTAGAACTCAGGGAATGCTCCAAGATAAGCAGGAGCTTTCCAAGTGAGCAAGAGAGGTGAATGAAAGGAATGAGCAAGTTGGAGCTTCACTCAAGGGTGCTATTTATAGCAATGGAGGAAGCATGGGATCACTCCAGGTGTTAGGAGTTGATCTAGGATGAGTACAAGTGGCTAGGGTCGTGGCACAAGCAGGAGGAGGGTGGCAATGGCGAGCAAGGTGGCAGGGCACAGCAGGCTGCCATGTTTCTGTCGCGGGCACCCCCTTACGGACCGTAAGGGTTATGCCTTGCGGTCCGTAAGGACCTCTGGCGCCCACATATTTGAATTGGTTACGGACCGTAACCATAAAGGCTTGCGGTCCGTAACCGCCTTACTGAAACCAAAGTTATTTTAACCTTATGGTCCGTAACCGAAAGTGGTTACGGTCCGTAAGGACCTCCAGACTATTGAAGTTTGGCATTTTCACCACTTTGGTCCCCCCCCTGACTTTCCTTGATGCTCGTTCAGAGGTTATTAGAATAACATGACGGCGTCGTTGGTCCCCTCTCGGCTACATGGTAACCAAGAATTTTCGGGACACGTGTCGGAATTTTATTGGACGAAATTTTCGAGGTGTCACAGATGTTCCTTATGCCATCACATCAAAAGTGGGCAAAACATTGATGCAAATTAGCCCTCAATCAATTTCTCAAGTTTTTGAACTGAATGATATGGCACATCCTGTGTCATTTTCTACAAATGAGATGCATGCCAAATTTGTGGAAAGAGGTTACATTGGGCAACTTAATGGTATGACCATCTATAAACCCAATTTTCCTGCTGAGATGAGATTTTTCTTTCATACTCTTTTATCATGTCTCTTAGCAAAGATCACAACTTTTAATGAAATACCATTGAACATTCTGTATCTGGGTTATGCCGTTTTAACTGGATCAGATTTTAATTTTTCTCAGATACTGTTCAATGATCTTGTGGCAAATTTTAAAAACATTAAAAAAAGGAAAGCTTTTCTGATACATCCAAGATTCATGAGTGTTTATCTTCATAATCAGTTACCTGAGGCTGATGTTAAACAAAGTGCTGTTACAAATTTGAGCGGCCTAACTCATGAAACTTTTACAAGAATAACAAATCAAGATAAAGTTTCCAAAACAAAAGTAGAGGAGGCTGAGCAAGCTTTACAAGAACAAAATGTTCAATCTCAACCTCCTGCTGCTGAGCCCACTGCTCCTAGTGATCAGGGCGTTACAACCACTGCCCTAAAACCCACACCAGCAATTTCCAAAAAGAAACCAAAAAAATATCCAGAAAACCCACCGAACCCAAAAAGGGTCATCTGGATGATGAGTCCCAGAGGTTAACCCAGTGATATCACAAAAATCACTTGCAAACACTGCTGCTACTTCTTCACAGCAGATGTTAGAAAGATCTCCACCTGGCTTTGAAACTCCTCCTTCTTCCTCACAAAAGGAAAAGGTTGTAACCACAGGGACACCAAATTATGAAGCTCTAGGATCACTTGGTTCTATCTTCCATAGCCCCTCTCCCAGGGCAATGTCTCTTTCTGCACCACAACCATCACCAACAAAGTCACTCCCACCAACCATATTGTGTTTGCTGAATGTAATTGACCTAGAACATACATTAACCAGTTCTTCTCAACAACCTATCAACGAGAATATACTCCAACAAGTGACTGGGTCTGATTCTGTACTCATTTCTAGTGTCACACCCCGACCCGTAGCGGAATAAGAGTCGGAGCATAATTGGGTTATCACCAAAGCTCATGATATTTACTAATATGTTTCATATTTATTAAAGTCAAAATTACATTCCCAATAATCCAAACATGTCCATACAAATACAAAGAAAATAACCAAACAAAACAATTCCAAGCTCTAAATCATTTTATTCTTCTAGGCCAATCCTATGTGTTTCTTGCTGCAGCTGGTTCACCTGTATCATGTGTAAAAATGGGGGTTTTTGGGTCAACATAAGTTGGCGAGTGAACCTTGTTAGATAAACATTTATTATTGATTTTCTTGTTAGTTTATTAATGAAAAATTGTGCATAATCATAAGTGAGCAAATGTAAATAATCAAACAGTAGCAATAGCAATCACAACTATAACATACAATAACATATGATAACATACATTAACATACCAACATCATACAATAAATAACATGAATGAAATTGTGCGATCAAGGCTCAATCAAGCGGAGCCGATCGTATTGGATGTACTGAAAATGATAAATGTCTGTGCGATCAAGGCTCAATCAAACGGAGCCGATCGTATGTTGACACGCCAGGTTCACGCTCATAATGTAATGGGGAACATGCTCAACGCTCATAATGTAATGGGGAGCGGCGGCCTATGAAATTGCATGTACTGAAAATAATAAAATTTAATCTAACAATAACCACTCAAACAGTTGAAACAAACTGCACATTTGTTCATGATATAATGTATGCACAATGATTTAAATATATTAAATAGCAAGACACATGATACACCCCAAAACGTGATTAAAACAGGGAATTTGTAAAGATTTACTCACATTGGGTGCGTTTGATTGGAGATGGTGAGATGCGCACGAGTTGTAAGAGCGGAATAACGAGAATTAACTAACCTAAATAATAACGGAAAATATAGTAAATGAGTGGATTTTATTAAGGATTTTAATAGAATTTTTAGATATATTTTTGCGAGTTTAAGGCTATTTCCTATCTTTAAAAACATTATTTTTAAGTATTTTTAATTGAGTTTTAAATTAAATTAAATAAATAAAAATATAAAAACATGTTGAATTTTTGCGACCGTTGACCATTTGACTTGTTGACCGATTTATTGTGTAATTGTATGCGCCGGGTGAGGCTCGAACCCGAGACCTCCCGTTCGCGTGCACGCAGCTCTACCAACTGAGCTACGTGTCTAACCTGAAATAATTCTGTTTTTAATTATACTTATATACTAATTTAGTTTATTCAAAATTCTTTTATTTTCAAAAACATTTTAAATCCTCGAACCGGTGTCACCAACTGGTCTCGAACCCGGGACCTGTGCTTTAACGTGACACACAGTCCACCGCTGGACTGTGTGTCTAACTTGGTTAATATACAAATTTTTATTATACTTAACAACTAACGTGAATTAACCCGGTTCAGTTAGAAAAATAAAACGTTTTTATTACATAGAGGGTGCGTGTATCAGGGATAGAACTCGCGGCGTGTGCGTATTATTTGCACACAGTCCACCGCTGGACTGTGTGTCTAACCCATTTAAAATACCAATTTTAATTATCCTTATAGTGTTAGCACAGTTCATCTTCTCCGTTAGTTTTTACAGACAGCAGATTACACCATTATATCTTGTTTAATTCGATTGATAAACATTGTACAGACTAATATGAAATGGCAGAGACGATATTTAGAAGTAAACATACCGGTGAACGATTTATTTTAGAATTCCGGCAAGGCGTCAGCTCTGTTTTTATGAACTTCAACTGAGCAAGCAGATTAACTGTTTTGATTAGCTAATCGTGGAATTGAAGTGATAAACAAACGTTAACAGAGTGTTTGAATGTCCTTACCGTTTCACAGATGAAAATAAGGATTTCCAGAAGTTTTCCGGCGAACTGGAATTATCCGATAACAGCGTCTGAATTTGCTTTCAATTAAAAGGTCTGAGTTAGAAATAGCTTAACAATTGTTAGACCACGACGGTATTGAAAGACTTACCGTTTTGATGAAGAATACGGTTTTCCGGCGACCTGCAGAAACTTTCCGGCGAGTTCAAAAAGCTTCTCCGGTGGACTGAAAAGTGTGCGGAAATGTAATTGGAGGTCTTGCAGAGTATTTGAGTCGCGAGAGAGAACAAAGATTGAAGTAATCCAAGAATTGAAAGTTTTCGGTTATTAAACCGATTCACTCCCGAATTCAAGTTTCATTCAAAGCAAAATTGATTGGAATTGTCGGTGTATCGGTTAAACTCAGTGAACCGCGAGTAATCAAACGTCTTTGGACGTTTCGTGACCAATTTCAGTTACGATTGGCGTAACCGGTTGATTTATGGTTGACTATAAGATTTATTTGTTTCCCATAGATGACAGAAAACAAACAAGTGGCGGAGTGGTTATGTGTGTGTGTGTTAAGTCTTTGGAAGTTCATAACCTGGCTGACCCGGGTTCGAGTCCCGGCAGCCCCATTTTATTTTTAGTTACTTTATTTATATTTTTTTATCAATTATAACTTTTATAGTTTAGTTTGTTTATTAATTATGTATCATTAAAAATCAAAATAAACATAAATAAGCAACAACACATTTATAACTTGATATTCGATTACAAACGGAGCGGGTTTGGTAAAACCCGTTTCGACAAATGTTACAGTATCCCCTACTTTTAGGAATTTCGTCCCGAAATTTAAGTAGTAGAAGTAGTAGGAAAAAGATGCGGGTATTTTTCACGCATTGAGTCTTCACGTTCCCAAGTAAACTCAGGTCCCCGTTTCGACTCCCAGAGTACCCTAACAATTGGAATGCGACTTCGTCGTAGACGTTTTTCTCCGAAATCCATGATCTCTACTGGTCTTTTAATAAAATGCATAGATTCATCAATCTGAATATCTTCCAGAGGAATGTGGAGGTTTTCATCAGCGAGGCACTTCTTCAAGTTTGATACGTGGAATGTGGGATGAATCCTGTTTAGTTCTTCTGGTAGATCAAGCTTGTATGCTACACCTCCTTCTTCAAAAACAGTTGATAAACAAGTCCCAACAGATGTTACTACAACTGGTGTGTCAACATCTGTTGATGCAGCAGAGGTTATAACAAATGTTAATCTAACCACTGCTATGGTCATATTTCCAACTTCCACCATATCTTTGCCCACACCCACAAGAATACCACAACCACAATCACCTGATCTCAAGCTCAAGAGGAGAAAAACCACAAATGTTATACTTGATGACAAAATCATCCCCTCTGTTATACCTGTGTCATCAAAACCAATGTCCACCACAACAGTTGTTCAACCTTCTTCTCAAATTTCTAAAGTGCCTCTTGCCACTCAATTTCCTCTGGAATACAAGCTATCAAATCAGAAATCAAATCTTTCTTTTCAGAAGAAGATCCAGACAAAAGGGAATTCTCATTTCTGCAAATCCCAAGCCAAGAAACTTGGAAGAATACAAGAAGCTCAAAGTTAAACAAACAGAAGATATCACTAAAAGGGATACTCAGGGAAAATCTGACAGGGTAATACAAAGTTACTAGCAATTTCAGATGAGCAAAGTCATAAGTATAGAAGACTATGCAAGAGATTTGTCCAAAAACCTGTCAGAGAGAGAAGACAAAAGTCTTAAAGAAGACTACATCAATCATATCATGGAAACCAAGTTGTATAAGGCTACAAGGGCACAATTCAAAGACTGGTCTGTGAGAGAGTTGGAAGAAGAAGTGCAAAGAATGCCAGAAATGCTAAAAGATCCTTCAAAAAAGAAAACTCCTCCAAACTGGAACAAATACAAGAAATTGCCTGAAAAGAACTTGAAGTTAAGAAGAATGAAGGAAGAGTTGATTGTTGCAAACTATGGGTCGAAGAACCAAATCATGTGGTGGACAGAGGTTAAGGTAATTGAAACATACAAATGGCTTGAGAAAAGAAGAAAAACTGATCCATCGTTGCCAAAGAAGGCAGTGTATCCAGCAGAGGATACAACTCAACAGACCCAATACTCTTCAAAACCATCTGAAACATCTGCTTTAAATATTCATGCCTTGAATCAAAGAAAAAGCAAAAGGATATGGAAGAATAAGATAAAAGAGTGTATGAGCACATAAAGGAAGGCATCCAAAATATGATTGACTTCCATACTGATGAGACCAGTCAAAAGGTTGCAGAATATTTGTCTCAAATGGCACAACAAACAATTCTACCTACCTCAACAATAACTTTCCATCCTAGAAAGCCATAAGACCCAAAAATTCTAAAGTGGAAAGTTGATAAAAACTCCCATGAATTAACTCTGCTCAAGTCTGATGGCAAAGCTACCAAGATGAGAATGGAGGATGCATATGGACTGTGTGTAGAAAAACCTCCAAGAACTTATGGATCTGGTACTTGCAAAGGATGATGATGATGAGGAATCTCTGTATTTGAATTGTAGTTTAAAGGCCAAATCAGAGATCTCCTGTTAAGGAATAAAGACCAAGAATAAAAGGTATTTTGGCATCATCTGTTCTAGGGGGAGATTGTTGGGATTGAACCTGTACAAAGGAACAGATGATATAAAGCTAAAATGCTCTATCCGCGGATTGGTCCATCTATCAGTGCTTTAGAACCTCTGATCGTCTAAACTCTGCCTTCTAAAGACTGATATCTTTACAACATCTGCTATGCTACACCAAAGGTCTGACAGAAGAAAGCAAGCAGTGCTTAGCCATCAGAGTTTAGTTTATTTATTTTGCTTTCAATGTAACAGTGCTTTTGCACTAACAGTTGTTAAAGGTCAGTGTTTAGAGTTTGTTATTACTGTTAGATGTCACTATCAACCCTGAGGTCATCAAAAGATGCTCAGTGGTTAGATAGTTAGTATAAATAGTAGTGTCAATGTAACAGTACATTTCATCTTCTTAAAAAGATCCTTGCACCAATCATCTTCTTCTTCCATTTATGTACTATCTATCTGTGTTATAATAGGCTGAGGGGGGTTTGTGAATCACATGCAAAGTTTATAAACTTGAAAGCATGATGATGATAAAAACAAACGACCTTTACTTGTAGTAAAAGTTTTCCATTCTATTCCGCTGCATTTACTCTAAACTTCAATCATATTTCCATTTTTTAAACAAAAACTACAAGTAAATCAAACTCAGATCCTAACAAACACAATATACATAATGTAAAACACAATGAGTATCAAACATAAAATACAATAGAAAGGAAACTAAAAACACAATTGACAGGATAAAAAAATATATAATAAATAGTAGAGTAAAACACAATGGACAATAGAGTAAAAGATAATAAACAACATACTAAAATACAATAGAGAGCAAATGTAACACCCTATTTTGTATACACAAATATAAATACATGAAACTTATAATTTTGAATATGAGATATTGTGGTATCGAGGTTTTAAAGGAATGAAAGTATTTATATAGAGTTTGTTTTATCAGTCTTGATAGATGGAAAATGCAAAAGGACCTAGTTACCTTTTAGCTCTGTTAAAATTAAACTAGGTTAGGTATTATTAGTACCCTAATTTGTTTCAAATTGATAGGTTAATATCTTAAAGTGTTACTTTAAACTATTAGTACCCTATATTGTTAATTTTTACAAACCACAAGGACTAACAACGTATTTAACTCTAATAATAATTTAATATTAATATATAATAATAACAATATATCTTAACATAAATAATAATATATAATAATAAAATAAAAGAGAGGAAAGCTTACATGAGTGTGCACGATATTTGTGAATATAAATCTTTAAAATTAAGATTCTTTAAAATGCAAAGTCACTAAAAAGTACCCGGCGTAAGAAGTCGGTTTAATAAGTTATCTATAAATTGAGAATGTATGTGTTCATAAAGTTCACATCTCAAACCTTTTCCTACAAAGAAACAAATATGTAAATTATTTTATTTAAATTAGTTAATTATAAAATAATATTAGGAGTAGTTATAAAATTAGTAGGTAAAATATTAAGGGCATGTTTGGATGAGCTTTTTTATTTCTCCTTATTGACATTTTAACCTCCTTATCTCTTTTTGAAAAAGTCACAACCAAGTGACTTTTTCATTTCTCATTTTCAATGCCTAAAAAGCTCATTTTCACCTTATTACCCAAACACCATTTCACAAAAACTCCGCTTCCAAAAAGTCAATAAGTCATAAGGAGATAAAAAAAGTTCATCCAAACATAAAAGTAAGGTTTAGGGTCCTAGACTGGGTAGGATTTAGGTGACTTTACTTTGGTCTAGACATGATCCGTACCCAGGGGATATCTAATTCCGAATGGTCAAATGATGACGCATATTGGTTGTTAGGATTTGAGTTTGACCTGATTGTGTTGTTTTAAACAAAATGATCATAAATAAGATAAAACACATAAAACCTTGCAGCGAAAAGCGATTTAAAACTTTGTAACACAATCAAATGAGAGATTAGTTTTCATCACACAATGTTTTCATTACTCAAAAGATTGAAATGAATACAAGTAATTACATGCATGAATCACTAACTCCCCCTCGGCCCGAGCTTCACACAGATTAGATTGTACAAGATAAGTGTGTGTGTGTGTGTGAGCTAAATAGAGCAGTACATGCACTGTCTATTTATATTACAAATCCCAACCTCTGAAGCATCTTTGCTGACATCACCATGACAATGACATCTAACTAATCATAACAACCTCTAACCACTGCTAATGCTAACCTCTTATACAAATACAAAACACTGATGGTTATCCAAATAGGATGCTAACCACTGATGAGCTAACCACTGTTGAAGCTTTATCATATGTTCTTCAAAGGGTGATCAGACCTTTGACTTTCATCAGAATTTTGACTTCAAACAGAGGTTTGGTTCTTCAACAGACTTTCTAACCAGCAGAACTTAGCTAAGAGCAGATGTTAGAACTATCAGATGTTAGATATCTTGCCATAGAGGGAAGTTGTAATTCAAAGCACTGTTTATTCTGGATCATATAGTTCAGACCTATTTTAGCATTATTATTATCTCTTCTTTTGTAGGGTTCAATCCCAACAATCTCCCCTTAGAACAGATGATGCAAAAACTCTTCTTTATTGATGATCTTTATTCTCTCATCAGATTTTCCCTGATTTGTTTCTTGAACTGTAGTTCAAAATTCATGGAATTTTCATCATCTTCATCCCTGCACAGTTGAAGTTCTAAAAGATCTTGAAGGTCAGCTACACCCAAGCCTAGTTCATCCTTCCTTGATATATATTCAACTTTCCCATTGGACTTGAGCAAAGTCAATACATGGATCTGTTTATTAGACATCCACTTTAATATTTTTGAGTTCAATGGGTTTCTTGGGAGAAGTTTTATTTGTGATGAGTTTCGTGAAGATCGTTTGCTTGATAATGATGTGGTAGTGATAGTAGGTGGTTTCTGACAATTTGATGAAGTAACATCCATTTTAGATTCTTTCATGTTTTCATCTTCCTTCTTTTCTTATATATTATCCATTTGATGCTCTTTCCTTTAATTGAAGGCTTTGATGTATTCAAATTGATGTTCTTCAGCTTGATATGGGTTGTCTCTCATGATAATTTCTATGAAGTCTCTTCTTAGTTTCTTTTGAATATCCGCATCAGGTGATTGAGTTGACCTCTTCTTGTTCAAGTCTTTTGCAAAGTCTTCTAGTTTCTTGACTTTACTAAGTGCAAGCTACATTCGACTTGACAAGTAAACTTCTCCTTTCCATTTACTCTCTTCTTTTGCAATGTTATTGGCTTGTTTGACTTTTAATTTCAGATACTCTCAATGTTCCTTGGAGCTCTGTAGCCAAAAAGAGATGGGAATGTTCTTTTGGATGGATTATCCTCTGTGAAGAATTTTAACATTTCATCTTTAACTACAAGCACTTCCAAAGGATAATTTACTGCCAGAGGTATTTGTCTTGTTGGATTACGGCCAGTAGGTGATTGAGTAAGTGGGTTTGATGTTGGTGATGATGGAGGGATGAAAGGTTCTTGATTTGTTAGAAAAAGTGGTGTAGGTGTGGTTGTATCATCAGTCACTTTAAATTTTCTCTTTCTTGTATAGACTGAGCTTGGTGAATGAGTTGTTGTGGATATGTGTGTTTCAAAGGTTTGGATTTGAGAGGATTTGATATCAGTGGTTTGGCTAACAGTTGATGAAGGGACTATTGTCTCAACCACAATTGTGTTAACATCTGTTGTACCTTTTGTAATCACAACATCTGTTGTAGTGGGGATTGGTGATGAAGGTGGTGGCATTGTTCTCTGCCTTTTAGCAGGTGATTTGTGAGGTGGGGTTGTTGGTTTAGGTGCAGCAGTGGATAAGATATCGGCAGTGGTTTTGAGACCAGCAGTGGTTTGCTCTTCAGGTTCTTGTGGTGGTGATTTCTTTCAGTTTGAAGTACCAGAATCCTTTTTAGAAGTCTTTTTTCTTGTATCATTATCATCTGCTTGAATGTCTAGGGTTTCATCAACTCCCTTTTTCTTTTCTTTGACAGATGTTTCAGCAGAAGTTACCAAGGATTCTTTTTCAGGTTCTGGCATCTGCTTTGTCATATTATCCATAAACTCAGTTTTCTCCCCCTTTTTGTCATCATCTTTTTCTAAGATAGGTGCAGAGGAAGTGCCATACTTTTTTGTAAGAAATTCTTTGATGCCTTTGAGGTCTGCCTGAGTTTCGCTATATCTTTCATCAACCAAATCTTTGAGCATTTTCACACGGATTTCATGTTGGTGATCAGCAAGTTTGCGTTGTTGTTCAAACAAAGGATATACATGTTTGACTATATCCGCGATTTGAAGAGCAGAGGGTTGAGCAGTTCTTTGAGACTTTGAAGTTTCTAACATCTGTTGCAACATATTTTTGATATCTGCCACTGATGTCTCTATTTTAGTAACTTTCTCCATCAAACCTTTATATTTTAGATCATCACCTAACTTAATAGGATCATCTGAACTCCTACCAGAAGTGGTAGTTATATCTATGTTATCATGAACAGAGGTTTCAACCCCTGTTTCAAACATAGATGCCCCTTTTTCTTGATACTGGGGACTTCTTTCCACAGCAGAGGTTCCCTTAACAGACTCAACAGTGGTTTTAAGACCAACAGTGGTTGCTATGGTAGCCTCAGTAGAAATTGCCTTCATGGGAGACTTATTTATGAAACTACTATAGATGTAAATCAGTGGATTCAACATCTGTAGTAGTTGCTCCACTTGAACTACCAGCAAGAATTTCATGAAATTCAAGTGGTGTAACCTCCTCAACTGTTTGTGGGTTAGTCAATGAAATTTTATCAGACACAACCATCGTAGAGGATGTATTCTCAATGATGTGTTGGTGAGAAAAGCCTTTTTGTGTCTGACTTCCAATGACTTCAAACAGGTACTTCAGGGTTGATTTAATTGGGATGTGGGAAGTGAGGTGGAAAGAGAATTTGCCATGCGAGAAAAGCTATTCAAAATACTCTCAAATGAGGTTAATGTATCGTGTTGTGGATTCCCTTTGCATACAACATGTTTTTTTGTGAGGAATCATGAGGAGTTTTGGTTTTGGGTGGAGATCTTTCCAGCTGTTGTTAGGAAGTAGCAACAGTGGTTTCTTGTGACTTTTGTGTTGTCACAGGGTTAACTTCTGGGATCTCATCTTCCAGAAGGCCCTTTTTGGTGGGTTTGGTGGGCTTGGTGAATTTCTTTTTGGTCTTTTTGGAGGTTTTTGGTGGGGGTTGCACAGCAGTGGTTGTACTGCTGTGGTCACCAAGAGCAGTGGGCTCAGTAGCAGGTGGTTGAGTTTGGGCAGGTTGTTCTGATAAATCTTCCTCTACCACCTCTACTTGTGTTTTTGAAACTTTATATTGATTAGAAATATGTGTAAAAGTTTCATGACCCACAGCTCCTGCGTTGCTAACAGGGCCAATTTTAGAATCATCTCCAGGTAATTGATTTTGAAGATATATGCTTAAAATCTGGGATGTATCAAAAAGGCCTTTTCTTTTGCAATATTATTATAATTATAACAATGTCATTGAACAATACTTTGGGAAAAATTGAAATCTGAATCTGTCAAAATAGCATATCCCAAATATTGCATGTTCAATGGAATTTCATTCAAACCAATAGTTTTTGCTGAGAGACATGTCAAGATAGTATGAAAGAAAAAACTCATCTCAGCAGGAAAATTTGGTTTGAATATAGTCATACCTTTGAGTTGACCAACATACTCTCTTTCAATAAACTACGCTTGGATCTCACCCAGAGGAAATGTCACAGGATGTGACATGTCATTCAATTTAAATACACGTGAGATTGATTCTGGAGTAATTTTCGTCAAGGTTTTGCCCACTCTTGAGATTATTGCATAAAGAACTCCTTCTGTTGAATGAACCTCAGCATTTGCCCAAAATTGTCGGAGTGAACCTTCATAAATTGGGGCTTTTGTTGTCAGCATCTCCTTGAATTTGGACTCCTTTAACATCCGAATCAATGAATGATATCTCGTATTTGCCTGGGTTTCCTCCAAAATGGCAGTGTAATTATGAGGAGTTTTGATGATTAACTTGAATGTTGATGATTCGGGTTTAGATTTTGCTTTTGACTTTGTTTTGGGAGCCATGATTAATGGTAAAACTGTTTTAGATTTTTGAAATCGACAGTTTGGTGAAACCTCTGTTCTGGATAAAACAGGGTTTCTATAGGGTTTCTGAAAAAGTGATGATGACGTAGCATCTGACCACGTGTAACCTCTGTTTGTGAATGGAAGACAGTTGTTTGGCTAACCACTGTTGTAAATTTTGACCAGTGGATAGGAACAGTATTTGCAACTATCAGAGGATACACTTTTAACAGTGGATAGACTTTTCTAAACGAACAGTGTTTTTGTGCAATCAGTGCTTTGAACAGACTTTGAGGATTTATTGAAAAAATCAGTTTTAAACTATTTTTAAGGATGAATTTTGATTTTCTAAAAACATTTTACTGCTACTTACACATGGATCACAAAAGAAATGTGTTTTTAATCCATGTTTAGCATTCCAGACATAGAGATCAAGTTATCAAGGACAGATGATTCCAATTTTTTTGTTTTTTGATTTGCACAACTCCCAACTGATCTATAGACTGGACATGTTATAAAGAAATCAAACCATTTTTATAGCAATCCCTCATAA
This sequence comes from Scalesia atractyloides, assembly GCA_947069175.1. Classification (NCBI taxonomy): domain Eukaryota; kingdom Viridiplantae; phylum Streptophyta; class Magnoliopsida; order Asterales; family Asteraceae; genus Scalesia; species Scalesia atractyloides. Next base: position 33,035,399 of record CAMTDV010000015.1, on the reverse strand, counting down.
TTGATGTCTGATGTCATCAGTGTTTTGATCATTAACTATTGAAACCAGCAAAGGATGAGTTTTGACAATTATTTTGAACATCTGCAGCTCTTGTGATGAAAATTGTGAGTATCTGCAAATTCAATCTAGACAAGAAAATTTTGAAATAACCTTGACCATCAACTGTCACACCCCGAAAACATCAGAGCTGGCGTGACTTGACTGGTATCTTCATTGCACAGCGGAAGTATTAAAGTACTAAGACTTCTAGAAAATTGAACGCCTACTAGGTACTCGAATTCCAAATGGGTTCTCCTATTCCAACCTTGCCATAGTTTGACAATATGACCTGAGAAAGAAACATGCGAAAAATCAACGTAAAGTTGAGCGAGTTCATAGTTTGTTTGTTTTGTTTCAAATGAATCTTAAAACATTTGAAAATCATGCGATTGAAAATCATGTATTTGAAAATCACGCATTTGAAAACCGGTTTGTGAGATCATAATATCCAAAGCGTTTGAAATGTCATAACTGTATATCGGTATTAAAATGTTTTCCATTATGTTTGTAAACCGATGCATGTAACTGTTGTGTTTGTAAACTGGTAATAAAAACATAGTATGTAGGATGCCTATGGAATCTAAGGATCAATCAGTGGGTAGTGAACCCCCTAACATTATGTACCATAAGTAAATAACCAAACCGAGACAACTTTGTTCTGCATTGGGCTCACAAAAGCACCCCACGGTTAACAAACTAGGAGTGAAGCGTGTCTCAAGCTTAGTAGATCTACACCTTTTGCACCTTGGTCACTATGTGATTAATGGTTAGCAATGTCATAATTCTACTTACGTACATAGATCTATTGTCATCTAATTCCATAGCTACATACCAAATGTCATAATCTGTGTCGTTGGGCCTAGTCCATGTTATCTTGTCATCCATGTTATTGGGCCTAGCCCATGTTATCTTTTTATCCATGTTGTTGGGCCTAGCCCATGTTATCTTGTCATCCATGTTATTGGGCCTAGCCCATGTTATCTTTTTATCCATGTTGTTGGGCCTAGCCCATGTTATAAATTCAAGTATGTTTCGAAAACACGTATAGTCCTGTAAAACTGATATGTTTGGCATAAATTTTTCACAAACCATTTGTGTTAACTGGAATACTTGTGTAATATGGTTTAGAAGTATATGATTTGCGTTTATCAAAATATTGTGTGCTTTCGCAAAACTTGCATGTCTTTCCACTCCCGAAAACATTTATAAAAATGTAAAACGGTAAAAAGTGGGGGTTATGAACTCACCTTGATATCCTTGTGCAAAGCTAGCTAAATGTGATTCCGTGATGTCGTTCCAAGAACGTGAACTCGCTAGTGTGCAACTATAGCAATCCTAGCAAGAAATCAAGCTTATAAGATTCTAATAAGACAACGTAGTTAAACTACGTGTCCGAGCTCTACCGAATCGTTAACAACGATCCTAGAAGGTGTTATTATCTTGACTTAGAATAACCGGTTTATGGTTATTGGATCCCACTTATAATCGGGATAGAACTAAGTCTCGAATAGTGACTTAGTTTCCGAATGAATATATATTTAATATAGATATACTTAAGAGTCGTGTTAGTTGTCGTATTAAAATACATAGAAGAGTAAAGATAATACGTGTCTCCGTAGATTTTCATAGATATACAGGTATACATACATATATACATATGTATGTATTTTAATATATGAAAAACGTTACGAATCCGAAATGGAATAATTAATAAAAATTATAGAATTAACGCTTGTTATAACCTTACGATAAAATGTCGTATTTTGTTTAGTCGCTGAAAATAAATATAAAATAATTATACTTATTTTATAAAATATTCAAATCATCGTCTTTCGAAAGTATTCGAGTCATCTACATTTGAATAGATATAATAACTTTATTTATCTCGCAAAAGTGTTTAAAGTCGACGTTTGAAATAATTATAAACCGTTATGTTTATTTTTGTAAAAGTGTTCGGAATCTCGACATTCGAAATAAATATAAACATTATATTTATTTAAAAAAAAGTATTGAGTTCTAAACGTTGGAGATAAATAATACTAATTGTTTTTATTCCACATAATCACCGAATAAAAGTCCTTTTAAATAAACAAAAATAATTATATTTAATTTGTTTAAGATTTTCGATATCTTGTAATCACCTTCGTTGAAAAGTTATAGTGTCGTTTTGTAAGTTATAAAAGTCGCCAAAGTTATACACTTCCATTTATTTTTGTAAAATATTTTGAACCTAGATGGTTTCGTTTTTATATCATAATACTCTTTGTATATCGGGTTTTTAATGAAAAACGGGCAGACTCTCCTCTGTTTTCTGGACGATACCGACAACACAAGTTGTCGATTTATTTGTCAAAACACAATCAATTTAAATGTAACAATATATAATTTCCATCATGTATTCAAAATGTCGAATTTTTGTTTCACGTACGTCCAAAGTATATATATGTTATGTCACACGTTGGTTCGGCTTTTAACTAATATATACATATTTGTATAAACTACAACGTTATGCCTATGTACAAGTCCATGCAACTTTTAGTATAATGTATACACTCGTCGATTCGGTTTTGAGCTCGTTTCGCGTTAATGCATTATTAAAAAAATTAAATAATATAATTTGCGTTCGTTAATATTTTACCGAGTCTCGTGTCGACTAGTTGACCCGTGTTGACCGGCAGTTGCTAATTGACTTGTCTTGACCGGGTTTGACCCGGGTTGACTGAGTTAACTCGACGAGAACCCGAGTGAATCTGAGGTTAACTATAACCGAACCAAACTTGGATCTAAAGCGAGACTTGAAGCACGAGCTGAAACATAACCCGAACTACGCATAAACACCACCACTTTCGGGACCACCACTGCCGCCGCTACCTTCACCGGCCACTGCCGTCATCGTCACACGGCCGTCACCACGATCACTTCGCCACCAAACACTAACAAGGTCAAAGAAATAAAGTGTGGTTAAAAGCTGTGTAGAAATACAAGTTCACCAAAAAAAAGACACCTACCGACGGTTTTGGAGATGGCCACCGCGAGAAAACGGTCGAGCACCATCGTCTCCGTCGCTGTGCCGTCGTACCTCGACGGCAGGAGCTGGTCTCCGCTGTTACCGTCCACCACAGTCACCGCAACCCACCACAAACTCTACACCTTTCTACTCATGTCGTTGTTGTCTTCGTCTGATGCCGGAGAACGGTGGCTCGCTGCTGAAACGCGGCTACCACTGCTGAAACACGGCTGCTGCCGTTGTTCTCTGCCGCCGCGCCACCTTGGAGGGGTGGTCGGCCCTCTCTTTCGCAGATCTCCCCTCTCTCTCGTCGGTATCTCTCTCCAGGTCTCTCTCTCTCCAGGTTTCTCTTGGTTTTTAAGGTGTGCGGGTGAGGTGGTACAAGGAGGGAGGAGGTTTCACGTGTTTAGGGGGTGCCTTGCCGGAGAGGCGGCACCGGATTTCGGCCGGAACCCTACTCCGGTCGCCGGATTTAAGAGAGAGAGAGAGAGAGAGAGCAGAGAAAGGGTTTGGGGGCTAGGTAGCAAATGGGGATGAATGAGTTAAGGTGCTTATATACTAGGGTTAGAAGTGGGTTGGGCCCATGGTCCATTAGTGCGGTTCTCGTTTACGCGGCCCAATAGCGATTTTAAAACCCGTTCTCACACCCGGCCTCGTGAAATATAGTAACATATACATTTAAATTCGAAAACGCGTAAGTGTATGTCGGAAAATTGGTTTTGACGCCTTCGTTCGTCGGTTACATTTAAATCGCGTAAAATGTGTCATTCGTCGTTTTAATCCGTTTTTCGATACGATTTAAGCTACGAGTATTTATTCAATTATGAACTTCAATATATCAAAATATATTAATGTCGAGACATAAATCATGTCTGGTGCTTCCGTTTCATTGTTGATTGTTAGTGCGTTCCTGCAGTCGTGTTTTTCGTAACGTAAGCGTTTAGTGTCATTCGAAGCACCGTGAATTCGCAAAACCAATTTCATAAGCATAAGTTATACGTGTAAAATTTGTATTTGTCGGCCTTGTCAGTATTTTGTCCAGTGTCGGTTCGTTGTCGCTTATCGTTCAGCAGTTTTCCCGAAAATCACCATACGCGCACTATAAGGTAAGATAGGCGTTCCGAGGAATTTCAAAAGCCTAATTAAGCTTAAGTATCTTAAACACTATCTATTATCGCCCTAACATTTGTTTAATCACGTAATTAAAAGCTGAAAAGTATCGGTTGTCACATCAACAGATTTCTTTTGATTTATTATCAACAAGAAGTAACTCCCTTCTTTTCTAAAAATAATAAAAGGTTTTGCTCCCTGGTAGGAAATTGAGCTTTGACTATCTAAAACAAGTAAAAGCTCATCATGTATTCCTTTAAAAAAATGAAAGGTTTAATACATGTCCTGATATGTAAAATGAAGTTTTTACTGTTAAAAATTTAGTAAAAGCTTCGTTGATAAATAAATCAATTTCATCTGATTGATGTTCTAAGTCCTTTTAGAAGCAATTGCTAACTTGAGATACATCATTTACCTAGATCTACCTGTAAACAGTGGTTGCACTCAATGTATTTGGTAGCAATTATATGAGCAGAGATGTGAACCCTTAAGTGTTTTATGTTTATACTCTTTTCTTTTAACATCAAAAGTTTCGGGATAAACACACTTTTAAGTTTTGTGATTTTTCTTCTATTACTCTTTTATCCTATCCATAGGCAAATGTCATACCATTCGCTGGAAGGCTTTTAAGGAAGGAATAATCAATCCAGAATCATTTACAGCAATGTTTTGAGAACCTTAGACATTTTTGCAAAATGCTTATGCTAAAATCCACATCACTTTGACCTGGTCTTCTAAATCTCGACCCATAACCGTCAATCATGGAATCAACATAAAATCTGAACACGCTACTGACATTGTATATAACGTGATTTAGTTTTTACTCTGTTTTTCAGCAAGTATAAACAATCACAGTATCACAGAATTTGAGCTGATCTTTTTATGTCAAATTGATTGTTAGATCAATTTTGACTGACCTCGCTCTGATGCCAATTGTTAGGATCTGAGTTTGACCTGATTGTGTTGTTTTAAACAAAATGATCATAAATAAGATAAAACACATAAAACCTTGCAGTGGAAAGCGATTTAAAACTTTGTAACACAATCAAATGAGAGATTAGCTTTCATCACACAATGTTTTCATTACTCAAAAGATTGAAATGAATACAAGTAATTACATGCATGAATCACTAACTCCCCCTCAGCCCGAGCTTCACACATATTAGATTGTACAAGATAAGTGTGTGTGTGTGTGTGTGTGAGCTAAATAGAGCAGTACATGCACTGTCTAATTATAGTACAAATCCTAACCTCTGAAGCATCTTTGCTGACATCACTAAGACAATGACATCTAACTAATCATAACAACCTCTAAGCACTGCTAATGCTAACCTCTGATATAAATACAAAACACTAATGGTTATCCAAATAGGATGCTAACCACTAATGAGCTAACCACTGTTGAAGCTTTATCATATGTTCTTCAAAGGGTGATCAGACCTTTGACTTTCATCAGACTTTTGACTTCAAACAGAGGTTTGGTTTTTCAACAGACTTTATAACTAGCAAAACTTAGCCAAGAGCAGATGTTAGAACTATCAGATGTTAGATATCTTGCCGTAGAGGGAAGTTATAATTCAAAGCACTGTTTATTCTGGATCATATAGTTCAGACCTGTTTGGCATTTTATCTTCTGTTCTTTTGTAGAGTTCCCAACATTGGTAATAAGTTTGTAATATGTTTTGTAGTTTATGCACTTTGCAACGCTAAAGTTATTTGTAATGTGTGGCAAGAGTCACTGTTGTATTTACTTTGACTTTGTAATGAATGTTGTTGAATTGTAATGATCAGCATAGTTTTTATGATGCATGTGTTGTTCCCATATCGTTCATGCATCTGTTTTCATTCAATGTGATTAGGTTTGACTTGTTTTTGTCAAAACCTTGGTTGCAAGTGCCAAAATAGTCCACCTTGCGTGTTGCCTGTAATCTATTTGTAAAACCAAAAAACTTTCAACATAAACATTCATAACAAAGTTAAACCATCCAAAGTTAAACTACCTACATAGACATAGAGAACGTGTCTTAAACTTAAGAATTGTCTCAAACTGCACACAAATTGTCTTAAACTTAACATACTTTAACATAGGCATATAACCAACATAAAAGTGTCTTAAAAACCTAAACCACCTCATGAAACCATCTTTACTGCACTAATGCGACTGACATTGCACTTGTGCACCTTGCATATCGTTCTCTGATTGCTGATCATGGTTCCCACTGTGTCCCTTACAACTTCTCATGTTGTGGCCCTAGCCTTTACAACGTATGTTTTAACCATTTCATTCATTTTTCCTTAGTGGAAATCCATTAACCAACATAAAATGGAAGCATTGAGTAATGAAGTTCAAACAAATTTTTTCTTCTTCTTCTTCCTAACTTTCTTAGTAATCCTATCCAAAACGCTGCAATTATCATCATCTTCACTGAAGTCATCTATATCACATGTTATGTCTTCCGACATAAGGTCAATCTCAACAATCATATTTCTTGCATTTGCAACTATGTTATTGACTTTTTTGGGTCAATGTCAACACAGGCCCTAAATTCTTCCATATCAACTTGAAAATTTAACAATATGTTATCGAGGTCCTCTTTAGTAACGTAGTCTACATCGTCTTCATCACTCTCAAACTCATCCACTGATTCAGTGAGCTATGATTGGCCTTAAAATGGGTTGCTTGAAGAGGAAAAACATTGACTTTCAACAAAATCTTGTTTTCAACAACAACAATCGCCTTCCAAGGGGTTACTTCGTTTGGAACATCATTTTATGATGTCTCATTAAATTGAAATGACCAATTTCAACACAGAGGTCAATAAGCTTATACCCTTTACTGGCTAGATCACAAAAATGTGTTAAATCAACTTCAACAGTCAGCTGCCTAAACCCAAAATCCAAACAAACATGAGGATTCTTGGTAAAACAATAAAACACATCATCTACTAAGTATTCAACCTCTTTCATAAGTTGGTTAAGGACATCAAAACGCAATTGCTTAGTATTTACATTATCAACATAGCTTACCTTACCATTGTTGTACTCCTTTCTTGAATAATCAGAAAACCCAGCCCCATGATGAACTTTTAGTATACAGAACTTTGGTTGATCGCCTGTAACAAATAACAAACATTTGATCCGTGAATTTGAATTAACCCATTCAAGACGTCATAATTTAATTACAAAACACTAACCATATAAGTCTTCAGGATCGCAACATTTTCACCAGGAATTCGCCAGTACATGTATGCCATCTCTTGTGTTGATCGAAGGTTTCATGAACAATGAGAGGATTTAGGGTTTTATACAAGGTCTTGAATTACGAACGGGTTATGAAATGAAGGTCGCAATAAGATTTGTGCTATATTAGGTTTGATCCACCCGCGCCTTGCACGGGGCTTGTTTATTTAAAGAATTTAAACCACTTATATGGTAGATCTTGTTGGTGGGTCGCGATTTGTGTGTCATAGATATTTGAATTTTAAATAAACATTCACGATTAAGAGTAAATATATGTAAATATATAGCCTCTCTAACTTCAAATATTGACAGAGTTTCAAAATACAGTTCAAATGTTGTACCAACAATGAAATTGTTTAACAAACTCAACATATACAAATAAAAAGTCTTCTTTATTAGTAAAGCGCAAGTCTTCTTTATTAGTAAAGTGCTTTCGGGCATAATAGTTGCATGTGAGTGAACTAAGCACTATATATTGTATGATAAATTCATAACCATATAGTGATAGTTGACCCGGAATATAGTTAAGCAATACATGACACTTAGGTGTAAACAATGTAAAATGAACAAAGAAGCAAAGAACAACTTTAAATACAGGCTAAAAGAATGCAAACATTAAACAAAAACCCTCATGACCAATATGTTTACAAGTCTAGAAATAGGGGTAATCAAATAAAACTAATACAACAGATTAAAGATAAGGTTTGTCATACAATGTGAATGTATAAAATGATGCAGAGATGTTTGTTAATGCATTTTTCGTTTTAAAGAGTTTGTTAAGCGTGTTGTTTGAGCCGTGAAACTACCACCACCATCGTCGAACTCGGTTATCGGTCGATGTGAAATCCCCAAACAAACCACCATTACCTACCCCGACATCCACAGCCAGCATCACCGGCCGGCACCTACACCCATAGTCATCTCCCTCTCTAGCTCATTCTCATGCCGATCTTATTCTCCGACGCACGCAAGCCAGACCACTGGCATCCTCAAGATAGGGTGGCCGGCCAGAGGCCATGCCCGACACCCGCTCGCAATCTCCCATTGGCATCGTCTCTCTCTCTCTCTCTCTGTAGCGGGTTTCACTCTCCCTGGCCTCATTCTGCGTAAATAACATGTAGTTATTAGCTCCACCTATAGTTATTAATTAACACATGTTGCTTCATTTCAGTTGCAACAACACAAATAATTAATAAGAAGATTTCCATACTTAATATCATGTGAACAAGAAAATTTAACATTGGCTATAGCATATGCATTTGCGATTCAGATAGATACAGTGTATGTCAAGTTTAAGAATATCAACTAACTGAATGGTGCTTTCTATTCTTTATTCAAAACTGGTGGAACAACAGCTTATTAGCTTCTATGACTGCATACTTGGATTGCCACACCATTTTCAAATTGATCAAATATATGCTTTTTCTAAATCTCCACTCTTATTAATAATTATGATTGTAAATTTGTAATCCATAAAGTTTCTTATGACCAAATTTAATCGGACGTACCTGGTTTAGCTGGATCGGATTCCAATGTCGAAGGAGATATACCACATTCGCCTCCGTCGTTATGTTTGCAGCGAAACCCTAACGGCGCGGCCTTTGCAAGTTTCCGAGGACATCTTAATGAAGCCAGATCGGCTGTGGGATATGGTAACCGGCCGGAACCCTAGTTCCAATTTCCACCGCTGCCTGCGGTTGATCTCGTACACCACCTGGACCATGTGAATAGAACCACTGTTGCTTGTATCACTGAACCGACATCATTGATTGAACCTCGTCTCTAACGCCTCACTTTTTCATACTTTCCAGGTTTAGAAAGCTAGTCTTGTATTTCTATTTTTGGAAACCTTTGTACTTGTATTTGTTCTTTCGTTGTAATCTTTGTAATCGAGACTTGAATCATAATGGAATATACTTTTATCACAATACTTGTTATACATGCTCATACATATATACATTGATACATTATACTTGAAACGTGACCATACTTGCAAACACGTGACAACTATACCTCATACATACTTTATATGCAATGCATATACTCGATCTCATTCATTTTATACTTACGTGCACCTTAGAACATGTCCCTTATGCTTAATATACCTTATTTGTTCTTGGATATCAATACATAACACCTAGACACGTTACAACTTAACAAAGCAACAAAATAAAAATTCTTGCCTTGACTAGGTCCTTATGGACCGCATGGGAAGTCCCATACGGTCCGCAAGGGACTCTGGGTGGGCAGAATCCCTTTTGGCTCGCGAATTTTGCACGGATCAACACATAACTCTCCTCCCCAATAAACTAAAACCTCATTTAAACACTCCCAATTAACCTTAAACTCTTCCCTATAAATACCAACCCATTTCCACACCATTTCACTTTCCAAATCCTCTCCAAGCTCTCTAAATCATCCTCAAATCAATTGCAAAACTCAAGTCCGAGCAGATTCAACACCTTGCACTAAAGTGAGCATAACTTGCTCAAATCTTAACGAAATCACTTGATTCTTCTTCCTACTTCCTTGCATAAGTCTTAGGTTCGATCCCACAGACTTGGCATGGCATTTCCAGACCTGGGTATTCACCGAAAAGGCTCCAAAGTAGGCTGAAAGTTTCTGATCTGATTAAACCTTTTTCAAAACTTGTGTTTTTCTTCACTCAACCTTGTGTTCTTGAGCTTCTAATCAACTATATGATTAAGGAGCCTAACCTAGGTTGTTATACATGTAAATAGGAGTATTTAGACACTCCAAACTTTCTGTTTTCGAAGAGGTTTAAGTTCACAAGTGATGCAAGTCTTGAACTTGTTCATGTGTGACTACCTTGGTTAGCTTGGGCTATCCTAACTCTAAGTCCACACATCACTTGATGATTTCTCATCATTATCCCAAGTTAGTTTGCTAGATTGAAAGTAACACAACCCCGTCTAGCCTTTGACGTGTGTCGACGCCGGCTCACCGGGTTGTAGTTGCTTGGCTACTTGGTATAGTGGTAACCTTTACATTCTTGTTGTTAATCTTGTTCTTGACCCTCCTTGTTGTCTATGACAAACTTGTGTAGTGGTGAACTCATATGAGGTTCCTAAATGCATGGTCCAACCTCCTACCTCCTAATGACTAACTAGTCACTTGTCAAGTTACTAAGTTTATCACCAAAGTGTGTAGTTCCTCGTTACGATTCTAGTGGGTCTCGAACCTATGAAATCACATCGAACCCTCATGGGTTATCATAGTGTCAAAAACGAGTGCTAGACCTTGGTTACTATTTTCATACCTACGTACTTTACTTTATTATTCGTTATTCATGCTCCATATTCCGAATCTTCCGTTAATCTCCCTACTCATACCTATGTTCTTCGTGTAGAAGGACAAGGTGCCAACCCTTAATCAACAACAAGCTCGCGGATTTCTGTAGTTGGAACACTTCTGCAAAACCGTGAGTACACTCGACCCATTTACCGCTTTCTCACTTTTTGGGTTGTAACATGTTTACCTATCAAAATACACAAATAACAACTTATGCTTTACATGCTCAATCCATTAATACATGATACTTGTTATGCTTAGATACATACTTGATCATTAACTTAGCTAGCCCAACTTGATATATATAGCATTATAGGAGTAGCACACCACCTGTCGGGGTTATGTTAAGCTTATTCATACTTTTTAGTCTCGTTGCTTACGTGACGAGGGAAGCTCATTATACTTATGGAAACTCGGGGTTTGATTTAGTGTTGCATGATTAGCATTTACCTTGCATACGATTAACACGTGGATTCGAGTTATACTTTTTATACCTATGCTATGTATCACCAAACTTGTGTACTCGCCTTTGCTTTTGCATTGAACTCTATTTTAAAACATGTTACAGGTTGATGAAGATGATGCTATGAAATTGGAATAGCGTTGATGACTAGATACACACATAGACGTTAGGTTTAGTAGTGTTGTATCAAATTTTGCCTTGTTATTGTTGTAATTTGAAATTCCCATGTATTGCATTTGACAAATTTACTTACGAAATGAAATTCGGTTTAATTAAATATTGTCACTATGGGCAAACTAACAGAAGTTACCCTGTGGGACTCAAATGGTAGCACTTTTTATTTGACCGGGACTCAAGAAGCCAGAATTTTAAGTTTGGGAACTCGACCTGACACAACTGAGCCATGTTAGGCTTGGGCCTGGGCTCAAAGTTAGATAAGTTAGCTTGGCTCAGATCGTTCATCTTATGCGTTGAAATATTAAGCTTGATACAGCTCCTGGCTCATTGAACGAAATCGCTTATTTAAAAAAATCTATATAGTGTATACACACACTTTTAGCATAAATTTTTATAAATTTGGACATTAATTTAGAAAAAGTAATATGAATATTTGAGACTGTTTTTTGTTAGGCATCATGACTTGAAGCGGGTTGACGGGTTTACAAGATCAACTTTATGAGGTTTTTCCTATCTATTACCATATGTATTACCTGAAAGTAGATAAAAACGAGTGAATAGCTAGGAACACTAATGTACACAAAGGATTCGTAAGAGCGAGTCAAACGTGCAAGTCAAGTCATTGAGCCATCGGATGAGCGACCCAATCAACGAAGTAGCGAACTTACCTTAGCTTAGCCTCGATTTCGAGTGAACTTTTTCGGAGGAGCTTGAAGCAAGTGTCGCTTGTTTTTCTAAAGGTTTAAAGAAACTAATATTTTCAATTTTCAAGCTTATTGCCACATCAAATAAATAATTTTTAACATTCAAAATAAGACAGTAACGTTTATTATGAATATAAACACAAGTCATTTTCTCTTTTGATTTTTCTTATGTGTAGTAGTTTTGTAATCAAAAGTGTAAAAACATTGAACAACAAGAAGTCAGAAATGGCATATTATGCGACTTACTGTTAGGAGTGATATCCACATCTTGATGGAAAACTTCCATTTCATACTCTAGTGGATCTTACAAACGAGTCAGAATATGCTCCTCGTTTAGTAAGAAACAACCACACTTAGGGTACGAAATCGTCAAGTTAGGGGTGAAACCCGCACCTTGTCGATTAAGTCCCATTCCTCGATTTTCAATCTCGCCAAAGTCTCGAATTTTCGATCGACTAGGGACATGTAGTAACTGGAAGGGTAAAATGTCGTTAATCGCTTCTCGACGAGAGCATTTTACCTATTAGGCCAAAGCATGTTCCCTAACTCGAAAGATCTTACGAATCACTTTGGAATAGTCGACGTTTCTCTACCCGAAACATTTAAATGTTTTATTGAGCCAATCTTTATGTATTCTCAATTTTTGTGTGATTTTATACTTGTTACCTCATTCGTTTCGAACCGTTACACAATTCGCACGTCAACTGCAATAAAAAAACAATAATAATCCTTGTGAACAAACTAAATTTACGCCCTTTATACGCATTCATACGTGATTATTCTTATTGAATATATGTTGAATACTCACCAAATACATGCAACATACGTGAATTATCCATGGTTATACATGCAAAACTTAATTTCTTACTTTATGATCAAGTCTCATCCTTTTTTCCTTTCCATTTCAACCCTGGATGTATTCTCCAAGTTCTTCAAAGAAATCCAAGGGTTCCAAGAAGGGTTCAAACAACCATGGGGTCTCTATCTCCAAGCAAGAACTTGTAGGACTAGTCGCCGAGCAAATGGCCGAGCAGATGCCTAAAATTATCCCCAACATCGTGAGCCAAATCCAAACCATCCATGAAACCCCCAAATCCTCCGTAGACTCAAAGGTGGACTCTCCCAAAGCAGCGTTCCAGTTCAAACAGTTCATGGCTTGTAAGCCCATGGAATTACTGGTAATGATGGCTCTACTGCCATGATGAACTGGTTCGACGCGATCGAACTCGCCTTTTTGCAAAGTGGGTGCCCTGATGAACTCCGAACCTTAAACACCACAGGGACTTTCGTGAGAGAGCCCTCGAGTGGTGGACCACTGAGAGAAACAAACGTGGCAACAAAGCAGCCCACGCGTTACCTTGGGAAGAGCTAAGGCAGCTTATGAAGGAACAATTTTGCCCCCCTCACAAGACCCATAAACCTGAAAACGAATTCTAGAACCTTACCCAAAAGGGGAGTGCGCCGAAGGACTGGTCGCACACTTCAAAAAACTAAGTATCCTTTGTCATGGACAAGTGGATACTGTTCCTAAGGCAATCGCCAAGTTTATTTGTTGCCTCTCCCCTGAGTTGATGAACCATGTAGCCGTGGCAAGCCCCAAAACTATCGAAGATGCTTATAGCATCGCTATCGAGCTCAACCAAAACCGCATTCTTCATGGAGCCTATGACAAGGTCTCCACGAAGAGCGCGTACCAAGCTACCACCACTACCGAACCCTCACCCTCCCAAGCCAAGAAAAACAACGACCCCGAGAACAAGAAGCGGAAAGCTTCTGTTCATAATTGTGCGGCCGTTACTCCGGGCCCAACCCGACACCATTGAACTCCATATCCACTACCCCAAACACCGAACCACCCCAAAGGAACTACACCGGAACTTGGCCCAAGGGTGATCGGTGCACCTACCACCATCTTGCAGCCACCCCGTGTCGCAAATGCGCGAACTGTAACAGGTTTAGGCATTTCATCGACCGTTGTCGTCAACCCCTCAGAACCTAAGATCAAGCCCTAGTTCCCAATCAACCTCAACCTCAATGACAGACTGCTCCTGTGCAAGCATGTTACAAGTGTGGCGATCTCAACCATCTCTCCAACGTTTCCCTCAACTCAACCAACAGCATCAACTTCAACAACAGGAGCAGCCTCAGCCTGCTAAAGGACGAGCTTTCGTGCTTACCTCCGCTGACGCTCAAAGCTCAAATGACGTCATCACTGGTACGTTCCTTGTCAATCATATTTATACTTCATCACATAGCACTCCTTGAAGAATGTTTTTCCTGAAAAACTGGCTAAACAGCACATAGCACTCCTTGCTACAGTTCTAGAATCGTACGAATGTTTAGTTGCTGGAAAGATTGGAAATCCTGAAATGATAGCTGAGGATTACGATCAGGTGGATGAAGAAGAGCTGGAGTTAATGGACATTAAGTGGAGTCTGGTTTCGATCATCAAAAGAGTTACAAAATGTAGCGCTAACCGGAAGAGACAATTGTAATTCAAGTAACAAACTTGGTTTTGACAAGACTAAAGTCACATGCTTCAAGTGCCGACAAAAAGGGCATTTCAAACGAGAGTGTCCAAATCAAGAAGTAAGTGGCAATCAAAGTCCTTTCGGAGGAAATGACTATTACAAGAAGGCGTTGCAATATAAACCGTATCTAAAAAGAACACAAGTCGAAGTTCAAGATCAATCTTCAAACACCACAGAAAAAGCTATGGTTGCTTCAAACAAAAATGAAGCTTTTGATTGGAACAAGTATATTACCAGGAGTTCCATTGTAGTATGGCTGAGATTGAGGAAGAGCAAGATACGTCTGCCGATAATGCAGCTCTGGAGAATACAATTCTAGAACAGTACATGCAACAAAGGGAAGAAAAGGAGCTCTATCTTCACACAATGATGCAGAACGCCACGTCTCCTAACAGTGTTTCTAGTTTTGCAGGATGGTCTGATGCAGCATCTTCTGAGATAGTAAGCGAGGAAAAGAAATCATAGGATGAGAAGGTAAATTCTGAGGTAAGAGTTATTGAAAAGGAGATTGTGAAAGTTGTGAAGGTTGAAAAACCTTGCACAAAGTGCGCAAATCCTTGTGAACAATGTGCTGAGAAGTCTAAAATCATAAGTGAAATGACTGTGCATAACAAAAATTTTCGTTATGATTACAAAACAATAAAAGAATCTTATGAGAAAATAAAAGGAACATATTGTAATGTCGAAAAAGCTAATCGAGAGTTAAGTGCTAATGTAACAATGTTAAGTGCAACTGTCATTGAGAAACAAAAAGCAATTAACATGTATATTGACACTATTGCTGAAACAAGAAGAGAGCTTCAAGACATTAAGATAGAAACTGAGAGGGTAAGGTAATTGTTAAAAAGTTATACCACAAACGCATATGTCATTGATCACATTCTTCCTACGATTAAGTCGGAGGAAAATGATGATAAACCAAAAGGTCAAAAGCGTAAAGAGTACGGAAATGTTCCACCACCACTACTTGCGAGTTACTGTCGCAAGAAAGAGGATGGTATTGAGATGGCAAAAAATATAATGCTTTTATCTGAAACAAAAGATCAATTGCCTGAGAACATTGACGTAGTCTATACGAAATCAAACAGTAATAGTGAAGCGATTGTGAAAAAGGTGGTAAAGAATGTCTTAGGAAATGATTCTGACGACGACAGCTCTTAAAGCGCCAACTCAAGTTCGAACAACTTGGAATCATAATCCGTAGATGAAGATGCATCATCTGAATGTAATCTAAGTGATGATCCTAACGTTGTCATGTACAAGGTTAAGGAATCTGATTGATTATATTTCGATGATAGTTTTCCAATTCGGAACGTGAAAGAAGATCAAATAGACAAATTGTTCAAACTTGTAGTGGTTTCGTCAGATGATCTTGAGGTAAATGAGAAAAGATTTTACTCAAAACCCAAAAGGAACTTTAACAACTACTGAAAGAATGGTGGTGATTTTCCTGAGAACAGGAGAGCAGGGTTAGGTTTGGAGGAAAGCGAAGAAGAGCCGAAAAGGAACCAGAAGTCGCCATTTCATGCTTACAAATTTAACACATGAAGTTTGTATATGGGAAAAACACGGTTCAGGAAGAAAGTTTGATCGGTAAGTAATCAAATGATGATTTCAAGAAAGAGAAAGAACTTCGGGACAAGGCTAAATCCGCAAATGGAGTAAAATCCATTAGTGAACATGTTCATGATAATCGGACTTGCTTCAAATGCAATAAGGATGGTCATATTCTCGCAAGTGTCCGAAGACAAAGCCTGTGTATAACCATAGTAAAACAGTTTCAAAGATGAAAAACAAAAACAACCAGAGATTGTGAAACCAATCAAGATGTTAAAAAGAAACAATGAATCTAAAGTTGCAGTGAAACCTAAGACTAAATCAAAGTTTGAACATTCAATTTTTGAAAAGGTGAAACTTCAAAATTTAATGAAAACAAAGATTCTCGTTTCTATGTCAAAAAGGCAAGAAGTAAGTCACAATCCTGGGTTGCAAAGAAAGAATTTCATCATCTGACAGTGAAAAATTTGTTTATGATAAAACTAAAAATGTCAAACCAAATGAATCAGAAATAAAAAAAATGATCTTTCAAAGTCAAATTTTTCAAAACAAACAAAGAAAGAAAAGGTTGAAAAGTCTTCAAAATTAACACCGGACGAAATGTCCGATGATGATTTTGATTACTATGATGAATTTAAAAGTGATTATGATGATCTTTATCAAGTTCAACCCAAAACCAAAAAGGTTTGGGTTTCGTTATTCAAGTAGTTACTTTCATGTGAAGGGGCTCTAAAGATCCACATTGTCAAAGGTGAATCTGGATAATGGAGCTTCATGTTTCTTAACTTATTCCAAAAATGTCATATCTTTGTCATTTTGAGGGAGAGATAGTTGAAAAGACAATTCGTAAAGACCAATTTGTGCAAATCCACACCACGTAAATGAGTTTAATGGTTTATTTGTTGAACAGATGCAGATGCAGATGTTGGGAATAGGATCGGACGACGAGTTCTCGTAATCCACATTGGTTTGTTATCTTTTTAGAATAGAATTTCTTAAAATTCTAAAATCCAAAAATATGTTTTTGATTTTAGGGGGAGTAAGAAAATTTTAGAAAAATCAGAAACATATGAAAAAGTTGAAAATTCAAAAACATTTGAAAATTTCAAAAAGTACAAAAACATTGAAAAAGACAAAAAGAATTTTGTGTCAAAAAGGAAATGATAGTACATCAGTGGACTATCACAGTATGCTAAAGAATTGTAAAGTTTAAAAGTGATAAACAAGTCTTACTGTGGATGTGTCGATAGACTTTACACGTTCAGTAAATTGTTTCTGAGATATAAACTAAATTTTACAACTGCTTAATCTCGTGGATTAACATCTCTCGGATATATGGACTTAGTACTCCGAAATTTCGTTTGAGAGATTGCCTGATTCTGAGATACGAGGTCTTTATAGATAATTGATATCTGGGATATTATACAAGTTCTTCTAATTTTGCAGAAGCAATAGCCTAGAACTTCTATAATGCTTTTGCTAAAAACCCCAAAACCTCATGCAAACTTGAAAAGAATCAAAAGATCTAATCATTTGCAGTGCTTAAAAGATTCCTTAAATTGGAACACATCTTAAAGACGAGCCTTCATCTCTTTATCTATACGGTAGTACTAACCTGAGCTCTCAAGGTCTCGCACAACCCAGATACAGATATCAATTACGCTATATTCACCTGTAAGATGAAATCTAGGGAATCTTGATGCGGGAGTATATTCTGAGATGGGAACCATAGTTAAGTCAAGTTTCATAATTCATGCCTAACCTACCTTGGAATAATTGAGAAATGTGTTGAAGTTTAAATGGACAAACATATCGACAATCTAGGTAAACGAGTTTGAAACTAAAAGTCATGAAAAGGTCAACGGTACTGGTGATATGTCTCAAACAACTGATATGATCCTTAGACACGAATTCACAAAAATATGCCTGTAAATATGTGTGTACATAGTTTACTGTATTTACTTGCTTTACAGATTAAAACCAAAAAGATTTTCAGTGTGTTTTAGCATAAACATTCAAAAATTCGATTTTGTTTCTTCATTAGTTTCTATGAGGCAATGATGGAGAACGGTTCTTCGAAGTTTGGTAAGGTGATACAATGGTGAAAAAATTGATGACATCTGTTAAAAACCAAAATGGTCGAAAATGTTGAAAAAGTTCATTAATTTGAAACTTTAAAATTGAAGAAAGATATTGGTTTGTTCATAACGGTTTTTAATCAAGGTCATTAATTTGGACATGGTAACGAAATTGGTTAACCAAGGTCATTAACTTGGACTTGGTCAACTAAGTGGATTTCATAATTGATAATCATGTGAATGATCAAGGTCTTAAATGTAAATATGTTCAAGGTCAATGATTTGAACTTGAATAACTAAAAGTTTAAAGTGAAGATTAGAATTTGAAATGTTGATGTTATAATATTTCAAAGTTTGAATCTGAAATGTTTATTTGAATGTCTAAGAACTTGGAAACAGGAAGTAAAGTTTTAAGAGGAGCTGGATAAAACGTTGAATGAAGATACCAGAAAGCTCAAAGCAAGGGGGAGCATAGCTTACAACAAGGGGGAGCATGGTGATTAAAGTTTTTATCAAGACAAGCTTAAAAAATAGAGAAGAATTGAAGATCAAAGATGTTAAAGTTATGCAAGACTAAAGATCAAGAAAATGATAAAGACTCAGGAGTATATTTGAAGTCAAAATGACTACAGCAAAAATGACTACGGCAACATCCAAGGGGGAGTCTGTTGGTGCATATGTCTGTTGCCTACGCAATTATATATTGAGTCTGAGTGATTAGAGCTTAATCTGTTAGAAACGTGGCGTATTTAAGTGCGTAAAGGACCAAGTTCGCCCGGAACTAAGATGTGAGAACAAGTTCGGCCGAAATTGTTCAAGACAAGTTCGCCCGGACTTGTTGAAACTCCTAGTGAACTTGTGTTTCCATAAATAGGTGCCTGGGCATTTCAGTTGTAAGAATAAGAGTTTTTGGCACAGAGACGGCGAAGCTCTGTCGGATCTGGGACTTGAAAGTATTGAACAATATTGATCAATAAACAAACATTAAATGAGTAATTCTTGTTATTTGGTTAACACGTCATTAGTTTCCACCTAATTGGACGTTAGAAACAAATCTAGGTTCCTATGCTAAAGGAGGACGGTCCTATCAGGATATTAACTCAAGATGGATGGAAAGACTAGAGGATTGGCCCCCTCTCTCACGTTTAATGGATACAGATCCCTTCGTAGGTTTAAATGTATTCACCTTTCTCCCGAATTAGGTTTAAACACCCGCCTGGAGCGCAAGTATCCAGGAATAGTTCAAGATAGCGGGACCAGTTCATGTAACAATGGCTGACAATTTCGTTATTATTGGCTATATCCTGGATCCTTAAGGTATTTGAGGATTGATCACCCTCTCCCGCGAAAGGGTATTTTCATACTCTCAAAGGTTTAAAGGTTTTCACCTTTCTAAGTCTTGGAGTTTGTACACTCCCACCTGTAGCGCACAGATACTAAGGGTTTAACCCCAGGATATCGAGGGTTTATCCTCAGTGAAACTAAAGTTGTTAACAAATTCTAAAGACATAGCAGATTATGATTGTGTTCATACACATTCTTTTGTGGCGAAAAAGCTACAAAGCTTAGTCACTAAGTGAAGAAATACTCAAGTATGTCATGCACTGATGAATTTGAACTGGAATGATTTTTTTGGTATGATTGACTTTGAAACGAAGAATTTGATCCAGAATATCCAGTGTTTGGAGAATTCTGATTTTGTGCTGAATAATTTGATGAATTCATATTCGCACTAAAAGCAGTCTAGATTTTTGGACTCTGAATTGGAGTATCTTGAACACCTCCTTTATAGTATACACCAACATCTTGAACAACATTTGCTGCTTTTTATTTTGCAATTTTTAACAGCTCCATTCCGTGACCTTCTAGTTTGTCGATGAAAGATGACAACTTGAAATGCCTCCAACTCGGACTGTTCTTTAAGATCAGATAAGTTGACCACTCTCCCTCAGGAAGTGCATCAGCCAACTTTTCTATCTGTTCCTCAGTAGTCCTCTTAATATCATGCCTTCGCATCTGGACCATTAGATGACAATATCTGTCAATCATCTGTTTGATTGTCTCTCCTTTGATCATTGTGAAAATTTTGAATTCTTTCTTGATTAACGCCTTTTTGCTCTTTACCATTTCATCGCTTGCTTTGAATTTGTCACAGAGAGCTTGCCACAAATCTTGTGATGTTTCACATTCTGGTAATAGTATCAAAATATCTTCCATCACAGATTGTTGAATAAGACTGAACATCTTCTTTTTGGCTACATAAGCATCTTTATCAGCGGGTGTAAACTTGATCAACGGCAAATCTAGTTCACGTTCATCTTTTAGCCATTGATATCCATTTTCAACTGCAACCCAGCTGTGAAATTGATTGGCTTGTACCCAATTCACAAACTTCTCTTTCCATCCCTCAAACTCGTCCATACTCATTAGCTTCGGCGGTTTAGTCGTAGTACCCATCTCGTTGTCGAGGTTCATCTGGTTAACTGCAACATTATTGGAATTTGACGAAGAAGCCACTTGTGAAGCAAACGCATTATGAAAATCTTCCATCTTGAAAAATTGACGAATTTTACCTGTAAACACACGTTCACAAACTTCGGAAAATGATCAGTACACTGACAAGTTCGGGCGAACTTGCAGTTTGATAAAATCAGGTTTTGATTTAACACAAGTTCGGGAGAACTTGTGATTTTGAAAAATCAGATTTTGAATTTACACTAGTTCGGGCGAACTTGTGTTGAAACCTTTGAAAAAATTCTCCCTAATGAAGTTCGGGCGAACTTATTTATGATTTTCAAGAAAATTGTTAAGTTCGGGCAAACTTATGCTAAATCTTCAACAAATTTTAATCAAGTTCGGGCGAACTTGATAAAATTGAAGGAAAGTTAGATAAGTTCGAGCGGACTTGTCTATAATTCTATAAATAACAGTCAAGTTCGGGCGAAATTGATTAAAAATCATAGAATTTTAATCAAGTCCGGTCGAACTTGATGTTAAGTTCGGCCAAAGCTTGTTTGTAAAACATGGTTTTTTGAACTTTTTGATATGAGTTCGTTTGAATTTGATATCCAAACTCTCAGGGGTTTACCGCAAGTGTATTTTGCATGACATGTTCAATTTTTAGCCATTTTTGTCCGTGAATTTTTCAAATATGTGAAAAAGATAAGAAAAATTGGTAGAAAAGAGATGAAATAGAGTGATTCTTGAAGTGATTCCACCAAATCTAGGTATCCAGGCTCTGATACCACTTGATAGGACCGTCCTCCTTTAGCATAGGAACCTAGATTTGTTTCTAATGTCCAATTAGGCAGAAACTAACGACGTGTTAACCAAATAACAAGAATTACTCATCTAATGTTTGTTTATTGATCATATTGTTCAATACATTCAAGTCCCGTATCCGACATAGCTTCGCCATCTCTGTGCCAAAACTCCAATTCTTACAAATGAAATCCCAAGGCACCTATTTATAGAAACACAAGTTCGCTAGGAGTATCAACAAGTTCGGGCGAACTTGTCTTGAACAAGTTTGGCCGAACTTGTTCTCACATCTTAGTTCCGGGCGAACTTGGTCCTTTACACACTTAAATACGCCTCATTTCTAACAGATTAAGCTCTAATCACTCAGACTCAATATATAATGACATAGGCAACAGACATATGAACCAACATATCCTGGAGCATTATCCTGAAGCATATCCTACAAGACACCTTCAAACTAAGGTGGGTGTTAGCTTGGCTAACACCCCCTGATGCTTAAGTCAGTATTGGGTTTCAAAGAATATTAAATTAAATATATTTAAAAGAGATAGAATTCATACCATCCTGAGTCAGAAAGTAAATCCTAAACTCACTTGAAATAAGCTTTAAGATGTATAGCATTCTAGGATCTTGGCAACATATCCCATTCTATAGTCTTGAGTTGGTATGCTTCTTTTCCTGACTCTGATTCAATTTCATATGGTCCTTCCCATTTTGGGGCTAACTTCCCATCAGCAGGATTGGTTGTATTCTGAAATGCTTTCCTCAAACCCCAATCTCCAACTTGGAACCTCCTAGTCCTTAAATTCTTATTATATGACTTGGCTATCCTTTGTTGATAAGCTGCCATCCTTAGTTTTGTTGCATCCCTTGTTTTGTCAACAGTAACTAGTTCTTGACATAAGACATCAGGATTCGCTTCAGGATCCCGTAGGCTTGATCTTGCTGTAGGTATCACCATCTCCGTTGGAATCACTACTTCTGCCCCAAATACCAATGAGAATGGAGTTTGTCCAGTAGCATTCTTCAATGTCATTCTATCTGCCCACAATACAAATGGTAGTTCTTCAGCCCATGGTCCTTTCTTGGCATCTAACCTTTTCTTCAAGCTATTGACAATTATCTTGTTGGAGGATTCTGCTTGTCCATTAGCCTGAGATGCACCGGTGTTGACGTGATCATCTTGATTCCCCAATTTTTACAAAAATCCGTGGTTCTTTTGCTGATAAATTGAGAGCCATTGTCACAAATTATCTAGGCCGGTATCCCGAATCTGGTTAGGATATTCCTCTTGATGAAAGATACCACTTCTTGATCCCTTACTTGGACAAAGGCTTCTACTTCAACCCACTTGGAACGTCATTGCCAACATGAAGACCTTTCCTCCCGGAGCCTTAGGTAGTTTCCCCACTATATCCATCCCCACTTCATAAATGGCCAAGGGGATATGATGGGATATAATGGTTCAGCAGGTTGATGTAGTATATTGATGTGTCTTTGGCATGCATCACATTTTCGAGCATACTCTGCAGCATCCTTCCTCATGGTCGGCCAGTAATATCCTGTTCTCAACACTTTTGAGAATAAAGATCTGCCCCCAGTATGGTTGCCACAATCTCCTTCATGTATATCCTGAAGTACCTCCTTGGTTTCAGGATCTTCCAAGCACCGCAGATATAGACCTGCAAGGGATTTCTTATACAAAACATTATTTATGATAGTAAAACAGGATACCTTCATTCTGAAAGCCTTGGGACTCTCATCCTTTGGGATATCTCCTTTGTAAAGATACTTCACACTTGGAGTCATCCAGGATTCAGGATTCTTCTCAGGATATCCAACCAGGATCCTGCACAGTTACTACTTCCTTATCCTGAGACTTGAAAAGTTCCATAGCCGGGTATAGGATATGTAGTATTGGTATCTGAGTTCCTTCCGGTATCCTAACAGTAGATCCTTGTTGGGATTGAACCCACGGAAAGGAATAGATGATACAAAGTCAAAACACACCATCCAAGCTTTGATCCAACTATCAGAGGTTTTAAACCGCTGATGAGTATCCACTGCTTTCATTAAACTCAATGTTTCCTATCCTCTGACAGAAGAAATTCCCAACCGCTGATAGAAGATCACAAGAACAGAGGATAGCTAACAGTTCTTAGCTTACTATTAGATTAATCAATGTAACAGTGCTATGCACTGATAGTTTAGTCTAGCAGTGTTTATAGTTAGTTATGTTTGTTAGCTGTCACTATCAACCCTGTCGTCATTATAATACAATCAGTGGTTAGGTAACTAGTATAAGTAGGCGCTCAATGTAACAGTTTACACTGTCTTCTTAAAAAGATCAATTTCGCATTCCTTCTTCATTTGTTACTATCAAACGATCGTTATTGGGCTAAAGGAGAGTTTGTGAATCACATGCAATAGTTTAATTACTTGAAAGCATGATGGTGATGAAAACAAACGACCGATTGATTGTTGTAAAAGTTTTCCATTAATCCGTTGCATTTATTTTCTGTTTTCAATCATTTTCCATTACTTGAAACAAAACATCAATCAATTCAAACTTAGATCCTGAGAATTGGTATCAGAGCTTGGTTAATCGATTTTGATTTAAAAGTCAAATTGATTTGAATAGATTAGCTCTTTGTTGCTAATTTCATTTGATAAGTTTTGCTTGAATACAAAGTTTTATTACTACAAAAAATTTTTAAAACACAAATCTGTTGTAAACAAGAGAAATGGCACAAAACACACCAGAATCCAATATTGGATCCATGTTCAAACCACCTATGTTGAAACGAAATGAGTATTTTATTTGGCAACGTAGGATGGGTCATATTCTCGCTCAACAGAACACCGGATGCTGGAGATCCGTTGTGTTTGGACCCCATGTTCCCATGGTGCCAAGTACAGAGGATCCCCACACTCAAGTCCCCAAAAAAATTCGAAAATTACTCTGAACAAGATTTCCTCAAAATCAAATTGGATGCTAAGGCTTTTAACATCGTTGCTTCAGCTTGGCCCATTGAGATTTATGCGAGGTTACTTCATTGTAATAGTGCTAAAGAGTTATGGGATGCTCTTAAAGAGCAATTCGGTGGTACTAATGAGGTGATCGAGAATAATAGAGAAGTTTTAAACCAACATTATGAAACATTTTGCCACGTTAAGGGTGAGTCATTAACCCAACAGTTCGAACGATATAGCTGTCTCATCAGTGAGCTCAAATTGGTAAATGTGGAATTTCCAAATTCGACTGTCAATAGTCGTTTCTTGAGATCTTTACCTGAGAAATGGGAGACTATAGCTTATGTCACTCGAACAGCTGTTGGTTACAAGGAAATGACCTTGACTCAACTTCATGGTCGACTTCTCACATATGAGAGAGAGTTGAACCAGAAAAAGAAATTACAAGAGTCAGGGAAAATGACCGATGACTATACTCTAGGAAACACTTCTCTCAATAGTCATGAGGAAGGGTTTGGCAGTGGAAAGGGTCAGAGTTTTGATCATTACATTGACATAACTTCTGGAAACAATTTCAACTCTGATCCCTGTACACCCAATTTTGCTTTTGCTGCAAATTGTGAAAGCCAAACCTCTGACAATCTGACTTTTTAAGATGAATGACCTACAACACTTTGAACGCACGGATTTGGAAGAAATGGATATCCTACACCAGTTGGAACTTTTGAGTGTCAGGGCTAGTAAGTTTTACAAAAGAACTGGTAGGAGGTTTCCAAGGTTGCATGGGGGGTTAAAAGTTGGGTTGGATAAATCAAAGATAAAATGTTTCAAGTGCAATAGGATGGGACATTTTGCCAGGGAATGCAGAACTCAAACTGCAGGACCAATTGTTACCCATCCTGGCCCCAATCCTCAAAGCATTGTAATATTCCCAGTTTGCCCCTGCACAACAAATGCAAAACACTGCTCTTTTGCAACTCCTGTAACAACTATCCCTATTCATCTCAAGTGCATGTGCAACAAGAACCATCTCAAGTGAATGTGCAACAAGCTCCACATGTCACTCAAACTACTCAAACCACAGTTACACCAGCAGAGGTTACACAACAAAGTTTCTTTACCCAAGGTTTTGTTGACTGTAGTAGTTTGTCTGAGGATTTAATTGATGAAAACTTTGCTCTCATAGCCAAAAATGATTTTGAAAATGAAAACTTGTGTTTTATAGCTCTTGATACCATAGTTGAAGGTGACGAGTCTGTGGAACAGGAGTCAAAATCTGATGTGGTTGAATGTTGTGAAGCAGTGGTTACACCAAAAGTTACACATGTGGTTGAAATGAATGTTGTTGATGTTGAAAAAGACAATCTATCTGACCCATGGGATACAGATGTGTGTGAAGAAGAATGTGATTGTGCTCTTATGGCTATTTCGAAGGTATCACCTCAGATCCTCAAAAATCTATGTTCTGAAAAATGCATTATTGCTTTTGCAAACCCAAAACAAGTGAATGAAAACCTGAGAAACAAAATTTTAGAAGATGAACTTAAGTTTGAAAAACTTGTTAAAGAGTTGAAAACAAAGTTAAGTGAAAAAGATTCTGAAATGAGTAGCCTAAGACATGAATCAAGCATAACCAAAGATCAGCTCCAAACTATGGTAGAAAAATACCAAGTTTGCAAACAGGAGCTAGAATCTACCCAGATCACTTATGAAAAATGGATAGAGTCTTGCAAAGGTTATGAGCTTATGTTTGATGCTCAAGTCAAGAGCAACAAAAGTTTGGTATAGGCTTTAGGAATATGACCATACTTGTGAAAATGTTGCAAAAATTGACTTTGTGTTGGTTGAAATAGTCCCAACAAACTTGGCTGGTGAAGAAATTAAAATCACTGATAAAGAAGGAAACAAAATTTTTCTTGAAAAACCAGAGGTTTCACCAAAAGAGAAATCATGAGGCTGCAAATTGCTTTTTTGTTAAAAGCCCATGACATAAACAAAACATATGTTATACCTAAAACTCCTAGATGCACCATCTACAATAAAACAAATCATTTAACTTAGGATTGCTCTTATCTCAGAACCTATGATCAAAAAGTCAAAGAGATTAGGGCAAAAGCACTTGAAAGAGAATATTCAAGCTCTGCTGGAAATAAATCCAAGCAGAGGTTTGAATCAACTGAAACATCTGTCACTAAAACTTTAAATCAAACCTTTGTTCGCATAGAAATTCAATTAACAGATGCATCTCCATCAAACCAGTTTCTAAGAGGGAAAAGCCAGCCTAATTACCAAAAGGTGCCTATGATTTATGAGACTTACAAAAAGTCTTCTAAGCCAAGGGTAAATAGGCATCCTCATGGTTACCAACAGTTGATAGGAGGTAGCTCACAGCAGTGGTTACAAAAGCCTGATCTAACCACTGCTCATCAATCTGAACTTGAGTCTGGATCATCTGATAGCCCATCCAAAGCCATTTTGGCTTTGGAGGCCCACCTGAACTAATTATTTCAAAACATGTGCAGGGAGCTTCTACTTTCCTTGACAGTCTTTGGTATGTAGATAGTGGAGGCTCCAGGCACATGACAGGATGTAAAGCCCTGCTAAGAGATTTTAAAGCTCATGGAGGGGGTGATATATCTTTTGGGAATAATTCAAAAAGGAAGGTGTTAGGGTCAGGATGTGTCTCAGCAGGAAAACTCAAGTTTGAAAATGTGAATCTCATTGACAATCTAAAATTCAACCTCTTAAGTGTCTCACAGATGAGTAATAAGGGTTATAGTTCCTTTTTCACAAAGAAAACTTGCCAAATACTAGGGCCAGAAGTTGTCAAAAAGATTGATTAAATCATTACAGAGAGCAAAGCACAGTTGACTGCTCATAGAGTAGGAAATGTGTATGTGGTTGATATGGTAAAGGATAATCCTATGTCAAATGCATGCTTGTTCTCAGTTGCCTCAAGCAAAGAGACAGAGCTATGGCATAAAAGGCTAGGACACACAAATCTAAAAACCATCTCCACTCTCTCAAGACAAAGTCTGGTTAGAGGTTTGCCCCAAAATCAATTTACTTATGAAGAGCATTGTGTTTCCTGTTTAAAAGGTAAACAACATAAAAGCTCTTACAAGTCAATTGAGGAGTCCAAAACAAGTCAGTGTTTACAGTTGCTTCACATGGACTTGTTTGGACCTATAAAAATCAGGAGCTTAAAACACAAAAGATATTGTCTGGTGGTAGTTGATGATTTTTCCAGGTTCACATGGACTTTCTTTTTACACTCTAAGGATGAAACAGCAAACATTTTGCAAAACTTTGACAAACAAGTTGAAAAGCAATTTGATCTTCCTGTAAAAATCTTTAGGAGTGATAATGGGACAGAGTTTAGAAACAAGGAGCTTGATGCCTTTTGTGAGTTAAAAGGGATTGTTAGACAATACAGCATCCCTAGAACTCCAGAACAAAATGGGGTTCTTGAAAGGAAAACAGAACTTTAATTGAATCAGCAAGGACCATGCTTGAAGACTCAGGTTTACCCTTGTCTTTTTGGGCAGAGGCTGTAAACAATGCTTGCTATGTCTAGAACAGAGTTTTGATAAACCCTAGGCATCAAAAGACTGCCCATGAATTGCTTTACAAAATCAAACCTCTGATCTCTTATTTCAAAGTTTTTGGCTGCCCATGCTTCATTTTAAACATCAAGGATTCAATATCCAAGTTTGCAGCCAAAGTCGATTGTGGCTATTTCCTGTGATACTCAACCACTGACAAAGCCTACAGAGTTTTTAACTCTAGGACCAAGTGTGTTGAGGAAACTCTAAAGTGAAGTTCAATGAACTCTCATCTTTGAAAATCCTAGCAAATAGACCTGCTGAATTGTTTGATTTATCTAAATTTAATATTTGAAGATGTGTCTGTCAAGAACAACCCTGCCGGTATCCCACAATCTATCTCCCAAGTTTTCATGTTAAATGATATGCAACATCCGGTATGATTTCCTTTGAGGGAGATGCAGCATGAGTTTGTTGAAAGAGGTTACACCGGGCAGTTGAAAGGTATGACAATCTTCAAACCCAATTTTCCAGCAGAGATGAAATTCTTTTTCCACACTTTACTTACATGTGTCTCTACAAAAACAACTACTTTCAACGAGATTCCATTGAACATGCAGTATCTGGGATTTGCAATACTATCCAATTCTGATTTTAACCTATCCCAGGTGTTGTTCAATGATCTTGTAAACAATTTTAATAATATTCCAAAAAGAAAAGCTTTCTTGATACATCCAAGATTCTTGAGTGTTTACCTTCAAGATCAGATAAAATCAGATGCATGTAAACAAGGCGCCGTAACAACCCTGGCCGCCTCAATCATGAAACATTTACACGAATAACAAATCAAGAGAAAGTTTACAAAACAGAAGCAGAGGAGGCTGAGCCTATTTTACAAGAACAAAATGTTCAAGCTCAACCTCTGGCTGTTGAGCCTACTGCTCTAGGTGATCAGGGCATCACAACCGCTGCCCTGAAACCCACACCTAAATCCTCCAAAAAGAAACCATCCAGAGCATCCCGAAAACCCACTAAACCCTAAAAGGGTCCTCTGGAAGATGAGATCCCAGAGGTTAACCCTGTGACAACACCAAAGTCACAAACCACTGCTGCTACTTCTTCACAGCAGATGGTAGAAAGATCTCAACCCGACTTTGAAACTCCTTCTGCATCCTCACAAAAGGATCAGGTTGTAGGCACAGGGACACCAAATATGAAGCTCTAGGATCCCTTGGTTCTATCTTCCACAGCCCTTTTCCCAGGGCAATGTCGCTTTCTACACAGCCACTCTCACCAATGACATCACTTCCACCAACAATGTTACCCTTGTTGAATGCAGTAGATATTGAGCAGACATTATCCACCACTTCTCACCAACTCATCAATGAGAATATACTTCAACCTGAAGCTGGGTCTGACTTATTTCTAATTGCTAGCCCATCAGCAAATGAAGAGGCTACATCCCTTGGGTTACATGTAACCCTTGGTGATAGTTCAACAATGGCAGCCACTACAATTGTTGAACTCCCATCAATTGGACAGTGGTTACATAGCTAAGTCCTTGTTGAAGGCAACCACTGCTGAGGCTACTAAGGTAATCTCTGTTCCAGTGGGAAGTCCCCAGAACCAAGACAAAGGGGCATCTAAGATTGAAGCAAGTGGCAAAACACATGCTCATGATATCTTAGATAAAACTACCACATCTGGTAGGAGTTCAGATGATCCTATTGAGTTAGGTCATGAGCTAAAATACCAAGAATTGACGGAGAGGGTTACCAATGTTGAAACCATTGTTGATGAAATTAAAGATCTTTTGAAATAGTTGATCACTATTCAGAGTCAACCTCCTGTTCCAACCACTGCTGAGCTCAAATCTGCAATAAATCCAATCTTTCAACAAGAAACATTTCCTAGAGCAAAAACATAAACATCAGATGATGGAACTCAGGAATATGGTTGATGCAAGATACAATGATACTGCTGCAGATATCAAGGCAATCAAAGCCCACTTGCTCACCACCACTGGGGGAGAAACCGTTGGGAAAAGAACAGTTGAAGATGGATGATACAAAGGCAAGGCCTATAGTGAATATCCCTAAGCCAGATGGCTCAAAGAAACCAGACTTAACTGAAGATATCCTGGCAAGGGCAAAGATGTCTCACAAGAAGACTGTGTTTTGATGAAGGCAAGGTGGTGGTTGAGAAAAAGATTGATCAGTGGTTAGAAAAGGAAGAGACTGGTACCTCAACAAAGAGGAGATCTTCTACAAAAGCAAGACAACCAGAATCCACACCTTTCAAAACTAAGTTGCTACCAATCCAACCACAAAAACCTCTGTCATCACAAAAACCTCTATCATCACAAAATCAACCACAAAACCTCTGTCATCACAAAGGCAAGAGGAGAGGTCAGAGAAGGTTGACAGAGAGTTAGAGGAAGTATTCATCAAAGAAGGCATCAAAAATATGATTGAATATCCAACAGATGATAGAAGTACCAAGTTGGTAGAAGATCTGACAAGAATAGCTCCTTTTCTAACCTCAACAATAAAGGCTCCTTCAAGAAAGCCTTTAGACCCAAAAATTCTAAAGTGGAAGGTCAACAAAGACACCCACGAATTGACTATGCTCAAGTCTGATGGTAAAGCAACTAAACTATCCATGGAAGATGCTTATGGGCTTACAGTAGAAGACTTCCATGAACTACTAAGTTTAGAGCTTGAGAAGGATGCTGATGACTTAGAATCTGTTAACTTTGAACTACAATTCAATGGTCAAATAAGAGAATTATTTCTGAGGAATAAAGATCAAGAATAAGGTGTTTTTGGCATCATCTGTTCCAGGGGGAGATTGTTGGGATTGAACCCATGGATAGGAACAGATGATACAAAGTCAAAACACACCATCCGAGCTTTGATCCAACCATCAGAGGTTTTTATCCACTGCTTTCATTAAACTCAATGCTTCCTATCCTCTGACAGAACAAATTCCCAACCGCTGATAGAAAATCACAAGAACATAGGATAGCTAACAGTGCTTAGCTTAGTATTAGATTAATCAATGTAACAGTGCTATGCACTGATAGTTTAGTAAAGCAGTGTTTATAGTTAGTTACGTTTGTTAGCTGTCACTATCAACCGTGACGTCATTAAAAGACGATCAGTGGTTAGATAACTAGTATAAATAGGCGCTCAATGTAACAGTTTACACTATCTTCTTAAAAAGATCAATTTCGCATTTCTTCTGCATTTCTTACTATCAAACAATCGTTATTGGGCTAAGGGGGAGTTTGTGAATCACATGCAAGAGTTTAATTACTTGAAAGCATGATGGTGATGAAAAAATGACCGACTGATTGTTGTAATAGTTTTCTATTAATCCGCTGCATTTATTTTCTGTTTTCAATCATTTTCCATTACTTGAAACAAAAATAGCAATCAATTCAAACTTAGATCTTGATCCTAAATTTACGAGAGCGTCTGCTTCAGTATTTTCTTCTCTTGGTACCTGTTCAAGTGTAAAATTTTCGAAATAACCCGCTAATTTTTTAACAATTTCAAGATATTCAGCTAACTTTTCACCTTTGACTCCATAAGATCCATTGAAATGGTTAGTAATCAACAGTGAATCAACATACACTTGTAAACATTTAACATTCATATTCTTAGCCAATCCAAATCCTGCTATCAGGGCTTCATACTCAGCTTCATTATTAGTAGCAGGAAATTCACATCTAATAGCCTGGGGTAATATGTCCCCCTGTGGCGATTTTAGTAGTATCCCTAATCCTACACCTCTTACATTGGATGCACCATCAATATACAATATCCAAGATCCTGAATTCTCACCTACTTGTTGTACTTCTAGGTTAGCCTCATTTTGGATATCACTACTAATTTCAGCCACAAAGTCTGCTAAAGCCTGAGACTTTATAGCATTTCTAGGTTCATATACTAAATCATATGCACTTAGTTTTACAGACCACTTAGCTATCCTACCAGACATCTCAGGTTTCCTAAGCACATTTATAACAGGATAATTGGTTTTGACATAAATTCTATGTGTTTCAAAGTAATGTCTAAGCTTAGTTGATGCCATGACTAGAGCTAATATCAATTTTTCTAAGCGTGAGTATCTAGTTTTAGCATCTAACAAACTTTTACTAACATAATAAACAGGATACTGCTGACCTTCATGATCCTTCTATAAGGTATAGGGATAAGGGTTCACCATCCTCGGGTTTCATCAACAGGGGTGCACTTGAAAAATATTGTTTCAGTTCTTGTAGAGCAACTTCATGTCTTTCTCCCCATTCAATTTTTTTGTTCTTCTTCAGTATATCGTAAAATTCCTTGCATTTTTCCGAGAATCTTGACATGAACCTATTCAACGCTGCTACCCATCCTGTTAATCTCTGCACATCCTTCATGTTGGATGGTGATTTGAGATCCAGGATAGCTTTAATCTGTTCTGGGTTTGCTTCTATTCCCCTCTTGGTCACCATATATCCTAGAAATTTTCCTGCCCCCACTCCGAAGTGACACTTAGCAGGATTCAGCTTCATATTATACTGGTCCAGGATATTGAAAGCACATTCAAGATCCTAAAGATGATCCTCGGCTTTCTTGGATTTTACCACCATATCGTCAATATACACCTCCATTATGTCCCCTAGTTTGTCTTTGAACATCATGTTGACTAGCCTCTAGTATGTTTCCCCTGCATTTTTTAAACCAAAAGGCATGGCAGTATAACAGTTATACGTGTTGGTGTCATGAATGTTGTGTCTTCTTGGTCAGATGGCTCCATTTGGATTTGCTGAAATCCTGAGGATGCATCCATAAAGGTCAGCATTTCATGACCGGCAGTTGCATCTACCATCGAATCTATATGAGGTAATGGGAAAAGGTCTTTGGGACAGGCTTTATTGAGGTCTTGTAATCTACAAAAACTCTCCACTTCCCATTCTTCTTCTGGACCACCACCACGTTTGCTAGCCACTTAGGAAATTTAACTTCCCTAATCATCTTGGACTTCAACAACCTTTTAACCTCCTCTTGTATAATTGCATTCATTTCAGGAGCGAATTTCCTTCTCTTTTGTTGAATGGGCCTGAAGGATTTATCAATTCCAAGTTTGTGAGTTATAATATCGTTCGATATACCTATCATGTCTTCGTGTTTCCATGCAAACGTGGACAGCCGGCATTTCAAAAAGTTAGTAAGCTGACTCTCAATATCCTGAGGGATAATGGTTCCTACAAGCACCGAGATATCTAGATTATCCTGGTCCAGGACAACTTTCTTAACATCCTACTCCGAAGTTTCCACGATATCTTGGGCTTGTATCTTTAATTTCTATCATGCCCTTGATTTTTTTGATACCTTCATCGAAGAGGAGTAGCATTCCTTCGCCTCCTGTTGGTCGCTTTCCACTTTGACTACCCCCATGGAGTAGCGGTCTTGACACATTGATGATAGGTGGAAGGCACAACTTTCATATCATGAATCCATGGCCTGTCTAATATAATATTATAGCAGGATAACGAGTCCATGACACATAATCGTTGCACTGAATTCACTCTTTCAACGTATACAGGCAGCTTTATCCCTCCAACCGTGTTCTTCGCTTCTCCGCTGAACCCTACAAGCATAGTGGACTTCGAGGAAATCCCCATTTCTGGGATGTTCATCCTCTTCAGGGTCTCTAGTTGAATGATTTTGACCGAGCTACCATTAACCACCAATATCCTGCGCACAAAATGGTTAGCAATATACAAAGTGATTACCAGACCATCATGATGAGGATCCTAAATACTATCCCGGTCTTCACTGTCGAACGTTATCACTTTGTCAGTTGTAAGTGTTGTCACCCTCGCTGGCTTATCCCCTTTTTATGACTTTGCCTCTTTGGCATGCCTCTTAGCTGCAGAATAAGAGGTTCCGCATATATCGGATCCTCCAGATATGAAATTGATTATCTTGGCGTCTGGGGAAGGCGATGCTGCTCGTTCAGGATCTTTGTCAGTATCCTGGCCCTTATTCTTCTTCCTGCCGATGAGATCTTTTAAGTAGCCTTTGCTTAGTAGATAGCTTGTCTCCTTTCTCAGGGCTATGCAATCTTTCGTCATGTCTCCAAAATCTTCATGGAAGGCGCACCACTTGGACTTATCCTTCCAATCAGCCGTTTGTTGGTTCTTCCTTGGCCACCTTGCTTTATCTCCTAAACCCTGAATGGCATATATTAATTCAAGATTATTAACAGAAAAACAGTATTCAGATAACTCAGGATACTCCTCAGGATCTTCATCCTCAACAACATTCACTTTTTTGTTGTTATTCCTGCCATATAGCTTAGAGCGATATGGCTTGTACGAGGATTCTGACTTCCTGTTAGTTGATTCATATGTTGAGGATGAATTCATCCTCTCTTGCATTTTCTTGTCGTCCTCAAGCCTGATATATCTTAGAGCCCTGTTTCGACCTTCGTCAAAGTTCCTACAAGGATTCATTACAAGATCCTGATAAAAGGGAGAATCCTTTTGTAATCCCATCTTGAATGCATGTACAGCTGTAGCAACATCAAGATGTGGGATATCTAAGGATTCCCTACTAAATTTATTCACATAATCCCTAAGGGATTCTTGAGGCCCCTATGTTATCCTGTAGAGGTCACTTGTTAGTTTTTCAAAGCTTCTACTACAAGAAAATTGACTGTTAAACAAATTAACCAAATGAGCAAAGATGTATTGAATGAGGTGGAACGCTTAAGAGCCACTTCAAGGCTGATCCTGTCAGAGTAGAGCCAAAGCCCTTGCAAAGACATGCTTCTTTAAGATCCGGTGGAATATGATTCACTTCCATCCTCTCCCTATACTTGGCAATATGTTCTTCAGGATCCGTCGTCCCATCATAAAGCTTCATGTTGGGGTTTGGAATCTCTTTGGGATTTCAGCATCACAAATGTGGCGAGCAAACGGGATATGTGGTGACTATCCTGGGATACTTCCGGTATGGGGTGCACTACCCCAGGTACACTTGATGTCGCAACCCTGACCCCACCCCGGGAGCGGGAGCCACGAGACACAGATCTGGTGGTACCGGTGTTTGTTAATTTGGTAGCGGAATTTAAAACATCAGGATCGTAGTTAGGAAATAAATATCAGAGTTTCAAAACACCAAACTTTTATATTAAACACATTTCAATACATTCGTAGAGGGGTAACACCAATTTATGAAAAACATAAACTCCTTTTTATTTAGGTAACTTTTATAGCAACTTTTCTAAGCCTTCAATGCTGTCCAGCTGGCTTCTGTTAGCTTCACATTAAGTTACCTGAAACGCGTTTTAAAAACATTTTATCAGCAAGAAATACTGGCGAATCCATCTCAGTTTTATTAAAACAAGTTCTTATACGTTACAGTTATTGAGAGCATCCACATTTACAAAGTTTATATCTACACAATTACTCATTCAGTACTGTCAATCCTGACTTGCGGGTCATATTACTTTGGGCCCTGTCACTCAACCGTAACGGTTCCTGTCACATTCCCGTGACTGTGGACTAGTAATGTATACAAAACCCCAACATACCGGCAGTAATTGTAGATTACATATACTCAACTACTATTAAGCATAATTAAAACATTTGAGGGTTTGGTAACACATTTTGACTCACAAAAAGATTTACAAAAAGAGAATGTACTCGCCTTGAACACTTAGGTATTCCTACGGAGTTCCTTGTGACAATTCTTAATTACTTCCTGGAATTTCTATTAAAACATACAATGCACATGTGTTAGTAAATTAACCCAAGTCACTTTAACCATACAACACGCGACAGAACTCCAATGAGCTTAGTCAGGCAGAGCCTAGACATGCGTTGGCGATTCTAGATCGATCGGGTAGGGTCTCCATACAACACGAGATAGGATTCCAATGAACGTAGTCGGGCAGAGCCTTGACATGCGTTGGTCCTAAATCGGGTAGGATAGTGAATTATTGATCGGGGGTTAAGATACTTACAGCGGGCAGCGTTTATCAGGTTTAGGGGTTTTGGGGGTGTTGCGCGGAGAAACAGGGATTCAGAGAGTAAAGGATCGATTCAGAGGATCGAAAGTGAGCGACGATTTCAATCCTGGGCCGCTCCTTTTATACCCAAATTGGCTTCCCCCACGCGTCGCGCGGGATGCCGGGTTCCCTCTCGCGTGGCACCAGAGACACCTAGCTAGGCTAGGTCAGCCTGGTCACAAGTGTAGAGTTGCCACATGGCGCGAAACAGTGACACGTCACCTGGACATCTCCCGTGCGTCGCCTGGGACGCCCTGGTGGAATTTCTTTTTTTTCGCATCGGGTCACGTGGTGCATGTCCGGTTCGTCGATTACGGTCCGTTTTAGTGTGTTTATGGAAAGTTGTTACATTCCTCCCCACATTGTTTTAATTCTCGTCCTCGAGATTCACTGGAATAGGTGTGGGTACTTTCTTTGCATTTCTGACTCTAGCTCCCATGTATATACTAGTCCTCTCTTTGAATCCCATTTTACTTTGGCCAGAACTATTCTCTTGCGCTTGAGATTCTTGATCTTTCTATCTTCAATCTGAATGGGTTTCTCAACAAACTTAAGCTTCTCATTTACCTCTATATCTTGAAGAGGTATTACTAGTGATTCATCTGCCAAACATTTCTTGAGATTACATACATGAAATACATCATGTATCCCTGCCATTTCCTCTGGCAATTGTAGCTGATAAGCTACTGGCCCTATTCGTTTGATAATTTTAAAAGGTCCAACATACCTTGGGCTTAGTTTTCCTTTCTTACTGAATCTTACAATTCCTTTCCATGGTGAGACTTTTAATAGCACTTTATCTCCAACTTGAAATTCCAGAGGTTTGCGTCTGTTATCTACATAACTCTTTTGACGATCTCGGGCCGCTTTCAGTCTTTCCTTGACTTGAATGATTTTGTCAGTTGTTTCTTGCACAATTTCAGGACCTGATAGTTGCTTTTCTCCAATTTCTGCCCAACATACTGGAGTTCGACATTTTCGTCCTAGAGTGCTTCAAATGGTGCAGCATTGATGCTGGTATGATAACTGTTGTTGTAGGAAAACTCTATCAAAGGTAGATGTTCATCCCAATTTCCTCCAAAATCAATTACACAAGCTCTAAGCATATCTTCCATTATTTGGATTGTCCTTTCACTTTGACCGTCTATTTGAGGATGGTATGTTGTACTCTGATTTAATCTAGTTCCTGTTATGGGTAAAATTTTCTGACTCATATACTGAGGATATATCTTGACCTTACATATTGATTACAGCGACCAGGATACTGAACCAGGATATTGGTAACATCCTGCGGGAGTATCCTACTCGTTACTAATGATTTTCTTTGGATGCAAGGTACCAACGTTCACAGGGCTTGGTCCTCCTGAAGACTCGGTCATGACGGTTGAAAGAAAGACGTTGGAGGCCGGAAGAAAGGGTCTACAATGGTCAAGAGGGAATATTCGAAGGATCCCTAAAATGTAGGATAGTTAGTGAGTCTTGTCTACTATTTAAAAGGCACTTGGATCAGCAGTAAGACACACATCATCTCGCACTCTTCCACTTTTTTTATTACAGAAACACTCGAAAACACTCACTGCACTCACATTATTCAAACATTGTAACACCTAGAGCAGATCCAAGCAGTATCCCGAAGTTGTATCCTGCTATTTGATCAATAAGAAGAACAAGGCAGCTGGCGATCGTCAGCTCCCGAGGTTTTATGCCGGCGATCTAGATAGATCAAGGGCTTTCCTCGTATATCACGTGTCAACCTTTACTTTATTGCATTGTTTTTACGAATTGATATAGTTCTGTATCCTGGAACTATATCCTGAAACTGCTTATATTTTCAATCAAGTTATCACATTTTTATCTAATCTACATAGCACACTACCTCACAAAACTAATTTGATCACTAAATTGCTTTGGTAATTTTTTACCAAAACAATTTGGCGCCCACCATGGGGCTAGTGGTGCTATTTCTAATCAAAAGTTTACTAAAATCATTAATCAATTTTTTATTCTCTAATCTTTTCACGAGGTTATCTCTGATGGCTTCTCAGTTAGGTTTGAGTTCTTCTTTGGTGCCCGCATCAACCTCTGTTGTAACTGGTTCATTGCCTCTTCCACCTCCACCAGCCCAGACATCCCAAAGGAGGAATGAAAGCCAAGCAGCTCGAGAAGCAACTACTGCTCAAAATATCACCAGATCCGGAGTTTTAGGGAGAACTCGTGTTTTTGCTTCTACGACGAAATTTTGTCTTTGTTTAGTAGTATACAGGGTCAAATGAAGTAACAACAGGAAACTAACCAGATGCTGATAAGAGAAATACAACTTTTAAAATCCAACCCCAGGAAACCTGCTGAGGATATTGTCACTCCCTTGCAACCTAGGATGCTGAACTTTAGTTCGGCAGTATACACTGAGGATAATCAGGGCAACATTATACCGAGTCACTCCCGGAGCAATATCCCAGAGATCCCCTCATCAAATAGGATGTCAACTGTCAGGGATCCAGGATATGTTCTAGGATATGGCCAGAATCAATAGGCTAGTAACTTATCTAATAATGTTAATACTTTTGCTACTAACAATGTTGGATCTTCGCAGGATACAAGTGTAACCTCGGCACTCTCTAGAGAGCTTTAGAAATTGAAGATTATAATATCAAGTGTACCTGGGATAGTGCAGCGCATACCGGAAGTGTCCCAGGATGGTCATAACATATCCCGCTTCGTTCGCCACATTTGTGATGCTGAAATCCCAAAGAGATTCCAAACTCCCAACATGAAGCTTTATGATGGGACGATGGATCCTGAAGAGCATATTGCCCAATATAGGGAGAGGATGTAAGTGAATCCTATTCCACTAGATCTTAAAGAAGCATGTCTCTGTAAGGGCTTCGGCTCTACTCTGACAAGCTCAGCCTTGAAGTGGCTCTTAAGCGTTCCACCTCATTCAATTACATCGTTTGCTCATTTAGTTAATTTGTTTAACAGTCAATTTTCTTGTAGTAGAAGCTTTGAAAAACTAACAAGTGACCTCTACAGGATAACACAGGGACCTCAAAAATCCCTTAGGGATTACGTGAACAAATTTAGTAGGGAATCCCTGGATATCCCAAACCTTGATGTTGCTACGGCGGTAAAAGCATTCAAGATGGGATTACAGAAGGATTCCCAATTTTATCAGGATCTTGTGATGAATCCTTGCAGGAATCTGGATGAAGCTCAAAACAGGGCCTTGAGATATATCAGGCTTGAAGATGACAAGAAAATGCAAGAGAGGATGAATTCATCCTCAACATATGAATCAACTAACAGGAAGTCAGAATCCTTGTACAAGCCATATTGCTCTAAGCCATATGGCAGGAATGACAACAAAAAAGTGAATGATGTTGAGGACGAAGATCCTGAGGAGTAACTTGAGTTATCTGAGTACTATTTTTCTTTTAGTACTCCTGAACTAATATATGCCATGCAGGGTTTAGGAGATAAAGCAAGATGGCCTAGTAGAACCAACAAACGGGCTGATTGGAAGGATAAATCCAAGTGGTGCGCCTTCCGTGAAGATTTTGGACATGTAACAGAAGATTGCATAGCCCTGAGAAAGGAGATAAGCTATCTCCTAAGAAAAGGCTACTTGAAAGATATTATCGGCAGGAAGAAAAATAAGACAAGATACTGAGAAGGATCCTGAACGAGCAGCATCGCCTCCCTCAGATGCCAAAATAATCAATTTCATATCTGGAGCATCCGATATATGTGGGACCTCTTATTATGCCGCTAAAAGGCATGCCAAAGAGGCAAAGGCAGAAAGAGGGGATAAGCCAACAAGGATGACGATGCTCACGAATGACAAAGTCATAACATTCGATTGTGACGACCGGGATAACATCCAGGATCCTCACCATGATGGTTTGGTTATTACCTTATATATCGCTAACCATTTTGTATGCAGGATATTGGTGGACAACGGGAGCTTGGTCAACATCATCCAGTTAGAAACCCTGAAAAGGATGAACATCCCAGAAATGGAGATTACCTCTAAATCCACCGTGCTTGTAGGGTTCAGTGGAGAGGCAAAGAACACTGTTGGAGCGATAACGCTACTTGTCTACGTTGAGGGAGTAAATTCTATGCAGCGATTTTGTGTCATGGATTCATTATCCTGTTACAATATTATATTAGGCAGGCCATGGATTCATGATATGAGAGTCGTGCCTTCCACTTATCATCAATGTGTTAAGATTCCTACTCCTTGGGGGGTAGTCAAGGTGGAAAGCGACCAGCAACAAGCAAAGGAATGCTATTCCTCCTCGATGAAGGCGTCAACAAAATCCAGGGCAGGATAGCAATTAATGATACAAGCCCAGGATATTGTGGAAACTTCTGAGCAGGATGTTAGAAGAGTTATCCTGGATCAGGATAATCCTGATATCTCGGTGCTTGTAGGGACCAATATCCCTCGGGATGTTGAGAGTCAACTTACTAACTTTTTGAAATGCAGGATGTCCACGTTTGCATGGAAACATGGGGACATGACAGGTATATCGAAAGATAGTATAACTCATAAACTTGGAATTGACATGTCTTTCAAGCCAATTCAGCAAAAGAGGAGGAAATTTGCTCCTGAAAGAAATGCGATTATACAAGAGGAGGTTGAAAGATTATTGAAGTCTAGGATGATTAGGGAAGTCAAGTTCCCTAAGTGGCTAGCAAACGTAGTAGTGGTTCAAAAGAAGAATGGAAAATGGAGAGTTTGTGTAGACTACACAGACCTCAATAAAGCCTGTCCTAAAGATCCATTCCCATTACCTCACATAGATTCGATGGTGGATGCGGCTGCCGGCCATGAAATGCTGACCTTTAAGGATGCATCTTCATGATTTCAACAGATCCATATGGAGCCATCTGATCAAGAAGATACAACATTCATGACACCTACAGGTATATACTTTTATACTACCATGCCTTTTGGTTTAAAAAATGCAGGTGCAACATACCAAAGGTTAGTCAATATGATGTTCAAAGACAAACTAGGGGACACAATGGAGGTGTATATTGACGATATGGTGGTAAAATCCAAGAAAGCTGAGGATCATCTTCAGGATCTTGAATATGCATTCAATATCCTGGACCAACATAATATGAAGCTGAATCCTGCTAAGTGTCACTTCGGAGTGGGGGCAGGAAAATTTCTAGGATATATGGTGACTAAGAGGGGAATAGAAGCAAGTCCAGAACAGATTAAAGTTGTCCTAGATCTCAAATCACCATCCAATATGAAGGATGTTCAAAGGCTAACAGGAAGAGTAGCGGGATTAAACAGGTTCATATCAAGATCCTCAGAAAAATGCAAGGAATTCTATGATATCTTGAAGAAAAACAAAAAGTTTAAATGGGGTGAAAGACATGAAGCTGCCTTGCAAAAGTTGAAGCAATATCTTTCAAGTGCACCTCTGTTGATGAAGCCTGAGGATGGTGAACCCTTATCCCTATATCTTGCAGTATCAGGGAATGCAGTAAGTGTTGTTTTGGTAAAGGATCACGAAGGTCAGCAATATCCTGTTTATTATGTTAGTAAAAGCTTACTAGATGCTGAAACCAGATACTCACATTTGGAAAAACTAATATTAGCTCTAGTCATTGCATCAACTAAACTTAGACATTACTTTGAAACACATAGGATTCGTGTTAAAACCAATTACCCTGTTAAAAATGTGCTTAGGAAACCCGAAATGTCTGGTAGAATGGGTAAATGGTCTGTTAAACTAAGTGCTTATGATCTAGTATATGAACCTAGAAATGCTATAAGTCTCAGGCTCTAGCAGACTTTGTGGCAGATTTTAGTAGTGATATTCAAAATGAAGCTGACCTAGAAGTACAACAACTAGGTGAGGATTCGGAATGTTGGATATTGTGTACTGATGGTGCATCTAATATAAGGGGTGTAGGATTAGGAATACTACTAAACTCGCCACAGGGGGACATATGACCCCAGGCTATTAGATGTGAATTTCCTGCTACTAATAATGAAGCAGAATATGAAGCCCTGATAGCAGGATTAGAATTGGCTAAGAATATGAACGTTAAGTGTTTGCAAGTGTATGTTGACTCCCTGTTGATTGCTAACCATTTCAATGGATCTTATACAGTCAAAGGTGAAAAGTTAGCTGAATATCTTGAAATTGTTAAAAAAATTAGCAGGATACTTCGAAAATTTTACACTTGAACAAGTACCAAGAGAGGAAAATGCTGAGGCCGATGCTCTAGCAAATCTAGGATCTACTA
This sequence comes from Scalesia atractyloides, assembly GCA_947069175.1. Taxonomy (NCBI): domain Eukaryota; kingdom Viridiplantae; phylum Streptophyta; class Magnoliopsida; order Asterales; family Asteraceae; genus Scalesia; species Scalesia atractyloides. The sequence goes on along the minus strand of CAMTDV010000015.1, from coordinate 32,993,056 downwards.
TCAGGATACCGGAAGGAACTCAGATACCAATATTACATGTCCTGTATCCTGCGACGAAACTCTTGAAGTTTCAGGATAAGGAGGTAACAACTGTTCAGGATCCTGGTGAAGAATATCCTGATAAGGATCCTGAATCCTGGATGACTCCAATTGTGAAGTACCTTGAAAAAGGAGATGTCCCAAAGGACGAAAATCCCAAGGCTTTCAGAATGAAGGTATCTCGCTTTACTATAATAAATGATGTTTTGTATAAGAAATCCCTTGCAAGTCCATATCTGAGGTGCTTGGAAGATCATGAGACCAAGGAGGTACTTCAGGATATACACGAAGGAGATTGTGGCAACCATACTGGGGGCAGACCTTTATTCTCTAAGGTATTGAGAACAGGATACTACTGGCCGACCATGAGGAAGGACGCTACAGAGTATGCTCAAAAATGTGATGCATCTCAGAGACATGGCAATATACTACATCAGCCTGCAGAACCATTATATCCTATCATATCTCTTTGGCCATTTATGAAGTGGGGGATGGATATAGTGGGAAAACTCCCAAAGGCTCTTGGATGAAAGGTTTTCATGCTAATGACAGATTATTTCTCTAAGTGGGTTGAAGCAGAAGCATTTGTCCAAGTTAGTTATCAGGAAGTGGTGTCTTTTATCAAGAGAAATATCCTTACAAAGTTTGGGATACCGACCGAGATAATCTGCGACAATGGTTCCCAATTTATCAACAAAAGGACTACTAATTTTTGCAAAAGTTGGGGAATTAAGATGATCACGTCAACACCGGTGCATCCTCAAGCTAATGGACAGGCAGAATGCTCAAACAAGATAATTGTCAATAACTTGAAGAAGAGATTAGGTGCTAAGAAAGGAAAATGGGCAGAAGAATTACCATTTGTCCTATGGGCTGATAGAACAACTGTGAAGAATGCTACTAGGCAAACCCCATTTTCTTTGGTATTTGGGGCAGAAGCAGTGATTCCAACAGAAATGGTGATACCCATAGATAGGTCAAGCCTATGGGATCCTGAAGCGAATCCTGAGACCTTATGTCAAGAACTGGATACTGTTGACGAAACTAGAGATGCAGCAAAGCTGAGGATGGCGGCATATCAACAAAGGATAGCCAAATCGTACAACAATAATTTAAGAACTAGGAGATTCCAAGTTGGAGATTGGGTATTGAGAAAAGCGTTTCAGAATACAACTAATCCTGTTGATGGGAAGTTAGCTCCAAAATGGGAAGGACCATACGAGATTGAGTCAAAATCAGGAAAAAGGAGCATACCTGCTCAAGACCATGAAGGGAGATATGATACCAAGATCCGGGAATGCAATACATCTTAAGGCTTATTTCAAGTGAGTTTAGAATTTGATTTCTGACTCGGGATGGTATAAATTCTATATCTTTTAAATATATATTTTTAGTTTGAGTTATTTTTCTTTGAAACCCAATACTGACTTAAGCATCGGAGGGGTGTTAGCCAAGCTAATACCCACGTTAGTTTAAAGGTGTTTTGTAGGATATGCTTCAAGATACTTGCTCAAGATAAATCGAAATATTAGAGGACTGGGCCCCTCTCTCACGTTTAAGGGATTCATATCCCTTCACAGGTTTAAAGTTATTGACCTTTCTTCTCCGAATTGAGTTTAAACACCCCGCCTGGAGCGCAAGTATCCGGGTATAGTTCAAGATGGCAGGACCAGATCATGTAAAAGTGGCTGATAATTTGGTTATTGTTGGCTATACCCCGGATCCTTACGGTATATGAGGATTGATCACCCTCTCTCGGGAAAGGGTATTTTCATACTCTCTAAGGTTTAAAGGTTTTCACCTTTCTCAGTCTTGGAGTTTTTACACTCCCACCTGTAGCGCACGAAAACAAGGGTTTATCCCCAGGATACTAAGGGTTTATCCCCTGGATACTAAGGTTTTATCTCCAGGATACTAAGGGTTTATCCCCAGTATACTAAGGGCTTATCCCCAGTGAAACTATAGTTTTTTGGAAGATTTCATGAATATGACCATGATCACACACATCCTTTCATGGAAGAAACCGTTACAAAATTTGATCATTAAGTGAAGGGATACTCAAATACGTCATATATTGATGCAACATCCTGCACAGACAGGGGACATCCATGCTGGGCACATTGTAAAGGATTCAAAGGTTGGAATCGAAAGTTTTTGCCTAAGTATTCCTTGTATGATTTCTTATTTATCGAATTCTGGAAATCTTATTTGGTAACCTAAGTTTTCTATAAAGATTATACTCAACCAAGTTTTTTTCTAACAATTTTTCATTAAAGGTGACAAAAACTTATCAGGATCCTGACTAGGTTATTTGATCAGGATGTTTAAGGTGTTGTTTGTTTTTTCAGAGGTAAAATGTCTGCAGTCTGCGGACCACATCTGCAGACATCTGTAGCAAAAGAGGTGGACCGAACCTCTGCAGTCTGCAAGCAAAAGATTGTTTGTTTTTTAACTTCTGTAAGCTGCTGAAATAAACAATTAACATAAACCTAAACATACACAATTAACATAAAGTTAAACACCCAAACATGAATCTGAAACAATAACTATAAGACCCCAAACATGAATCTGTCAATTAAAGGTCTTGTTCTTAAATCACAATAAAATTCCTAACATCAATTAAACCTGCATACTCTAATTCCTTATAAACCCTTAAATTAATTTTGTCAACCACCTCTGTAGTAGAAGATGACCTCTGTAGCACCTCTGTAGCAGAAGACGACGACCACCACACCACCTCTACGTAAATCGGATTCGTCCTCTCGACCAGAGATGAGCAGCGGTTCGGAGTGGTGAGGGTGCGATGATGGAGGGAGGCGACGGTTGAGGGCGGTGGTGGTGTGCGATGATGGAGGGAGGCGACGGTTGAGGGCGGTGGTGGTGTGCGAAGAGGGTACGGAGGAGAGCTGAGGCAGTGGTGGCAGTACTGAAGCTGGAGAAGATGATCGGAGGGCGGCGTGGAGCTTCGTGCAGCGTGGAGCTACATGCGGCTAAGGGATATTTTAGGGTTGGGATGTTTATGTTTTGTTTTGTTTTGTTTTGAGGGAGAAGGGTTTTGAAGAGGGCAAAAGAGCTAGGGCTATGTCTGCACCACAAAGAGTTGAGGAAGAGGTATTTTAATGAAAACTCTTCAAGAAAACAAACAAGCTGCAGGACCCAAAGCTCTGTGCGTGTCTGCGCGACACAGACATAAGTGGCCAGAAGTGCTTTTCTTAAAAAAACAAACACCACCTAAGAACATGTCTTTCAAAATAAAAATATAACAACAACAGATAAAACAGAAGGGTTAGTTTATTACTAATATTCCAAAATGTCACATTCTTAGCTTCGTCTTAAACCAAGACCCATCCACCAAGAATGTGATAAGGTCTAAAAGCATATAAACAATGATGACCAAAGGCTTCAACCTGAAACCCAGGATCCCTCCACCTCAGGTCATCACAAAATACTAATGTTTAAAGTGCAGGAAATATAAATTGTTTAAGTGCAGGAAAAGTAAAATTGTTTAGGGGATTACAGACCATTCAAATTAAAAAAAGTGGGCTCCGGCCTAAGCAATAATATCCATCATTGCCCACTTCGATGCCCTCACATAGCGGCATCTTCACCAACCTTCTTCACTTCTTCAGCATCATCAACCACATCCTCACCACCAGCATCAGCACCTTGACCACCAGCACCAGCATCAGCCTCAGGATCCATGGGAGCCTCAACAGCAACGTCAACCGCCTTGGAAGACTCTGCAACCGCTGGCTTGGCAGGATACTCCACAGGTTTACCTCCTTGGTCCTTTAGCTTCGCCCCCCAAGCGCTGATATTCCAGGCAGAGCATTCGAAGCCCGCAGCTCTGGCTTCATACGCCATTTTCAGCCTGGCTTGGAGGAGGTAAATCACAATAGAACCTTTGAGGCCTTCCCGATAGGAGTGCATATCCTGCTCGTGCTGAAGTTGAGCTGCATCCACCTTGGCCTAGGCATCCTGATCAGCCTTTTGGATGGCGGCTTTAGATTCCTGAGTCACAGCCTTGTATTTGTCCTCGTAATGCTGAGACTTGGTGGCAGCAATCTTTCCCTGGTCCACGATTGTGACTTGAGCCTCATTCAGCTTGACCTCTAGCATCTTGTTGACTCCACATGCGTCCTCATAAAGATGCGTAAGGCAACCGAGACCCTACGGTTCGAGATACAGGTATCAGTACATATATAATATAATCAGGATATATGTTCAGCATATATGTATAGGATACAGGATAAGGATATTCACCTGGTTGAGAGAAGAAGTCATCAAGGCGCTAGACTCGAGAATCCCTGGTTCTCGTAGGGAAAAGCCTCACCGGTAGCAGGGGAGTCTGTTTCTTTTCTCTTTCGAGAGCTGGTGGCACGTGGCTTTGTGGCAGGGGAAGGCTTAGGCATGGTCGTGGCCTTGGAACTGGTGGCAGGCTTGGATGCAGTGGATGGCTTGCTGGATTCCTTCTTCACTTGGACAACGCCAGAGTAGCGTCAAGTTCTTCAAGGTCGAAAACTTCAGGCTTTTTGCCTGGATCTGCATAAAGGGGAGAATTCTTAATCTTAACTTTAATTTTATAAACACATAGTTATGTACGGAAATATGTAATCTCTACCAGACATATTGGATGAAGAGTATTGGCTTGAACTTGAGTGAAGGGACGTGAAACTTCTATCACTTTCAGGTAATTTGTAAATTGCTTTGGTTCTTTCCTCAGACTCTGCAGTAGGAGGGGCTCGTTCCTTGAGATTCACTGCAAGAAAAAGGAAGTATCAAGATGTCAGTTCAGGATGTAAGATCGGGATACATTTGGGGACATCCCTAAAACCATAAATCCTACCAGTGGTCAGCCACCTCATTGGAAGGTCAACACCTTCGTCGATGGAGTCCCTCTTAACGAAGAAGAACTTGCGTTTCCAATCATCCTCATTTTTTGTCACTTTGAGGATGAGGGGATTGTTAGAGGTGGAAAAACGCAAGAATCGACTAGAACCGTGTGATCTTAGGAGATAGGCAATGGGTATATCCTGAATGCACAAGTCAGGGATGTGATGGGTCTTGATCTGGTCAAGTACAATCAATACCCTCCAGATCATAGGCATAGTTTGAGAAAAGCTAAGGCCGGTGGTACGAAAAAACTGCATGATAAACTCAGGAAATGGGTATCGAAGGACTAAAGAAAAGGGGTGGCTAGAAAACAGATCCACTCCTTGGATACCGCATCTGATGATACATTCGACTTAAAGCATCAGCTACTACGTTACTTTTCCTGGATGATACTGGATATCACAATCATAATCACTAAGGATTTCCATCCATCGCCTCTGTCTCATGTTTAATTCCTTTTGTCCAAAGACATATCTTAAACTCTTATGATCTGTGAATACTACAAACTTACTACCGTAAAGATAGTTTCTCCAAATCTTAAGGGCAAAAATTATTGCTCCTAACTCTAGATCATGTGTAGTATAATTCTCTTCATGCTTTTTAAGTTGTCTAGAGGCATAAGCAATTACTTTTTGACGTTGCATCAGTACACATCCATATCCTAACTTAGACGCATCACAATAAACTACGAAGTCTTCAGTTCCTTCTGGCAAAGCGAGTATTGGTGCGTTGGTTAACTTTTCCTTCAAAATCCTGAATGCTTCTTCTTGCTTTGGTCCACATTCAAACTTAACCGATTTGCAAGTTAGCTTGGTTACCGGGATAGCTATTCTAGAAAAATCTTGAATAAAACGTCTATAATATCCTGTCGGGATGGCTATTCTAGAAAAATCTTGAATAAAACGTCTATATATCCTGCCAATCGAAGAAAACTTCTTATTTCCATTGGTGATTCTGGGACCTTCCATTTGGTAATTGATTCGATCTTTGGGGGATCCACATGAATTCCTTCGTGGTTTACCAGATGTCCAAGAAATTGTACTTCTTGTAACCATAATTCACATTTTGAGAAGTTTGCATAAAGCTTTTCCTTCCTTAGTAATGACAGGAGTATACGCAAATCATCTGCTGTATCTTCCTTACTCTTAGAGTTAATTAGAATATCATCTATAAAGACAATTATGAATTTATCCAGGTATGGTTTACATATTATGTTCAGCATGTCCATAAATGCAGCTGGGGCATTGGTTAGACTGAATGGCATGACTGTAAATTCATAATGACTGTACCTCGTTCTGAAAGCAGTTTTAGGAATGTCCTCTTCCTGTACTTTCAACTGATGATATCCTAAGCGTAAGTTGATCTTAGAAAAGAATCGGGCTCCTTGGAGTTGATCGAACAAATCGTCAATTCTTGGTAACGGGTACCGATTTTCTATTGTCACTTTGTTCAATTCCTGGTAATCAATGCCCATACGCATTAATCGTCTTTCTTCTTGAAAAACAACACCGGTGCTTCCCATGGTGATGAGCTGGGTTGTATGAAACCTTTTTCTAGTAATTCATCCAGTTGTTTCTTCAATTCATGCATCTCCGTTGGTGCTAGGCGATAGGGTGCTTTGGCAATTGGTTTCGTTCCTGGTATTAGGTGAATTCTGAATTCAACCTCTCGATCTGGCGGTAATCCAGGCAACTCTTCTGGGAAAACATCAGAGAATTCAGATATTACGGGAATATCTTTTAATTCCTTTTCTTTAGTGTTAATGATTAGGGAAATCATATACATCATTCCTCCTTTCCGTATATAGCTTGCAGATGAATTTCGTTGACATTGTCGACTTATCTCCTTTAATTGTGATCCTTTCGCCAGATGGTGCATTTACTTCTACAGACTTTTGATCACATACTATTCGTGCCTGATTGGCTACCAACCAATCCATTCCTAAAACGGCGTCAAATCCGGCAAGATCCATTGGAAAAAGGTTAGCAGTAAAATTATGACTTAAAATTTCTATCTTTACTCATTGCAGGATTTCGCTTATTTTGATAGAAGATCCATTTGCCGTTTCCACCAGACAGTCTTGGTGAAGTTTAGTTAATGGTTGATTAAGAAAATTGCAGAAGGAAGTATTTAAGAAACCTTGGTTTGCACCAGAGTCAAATAATACTTTTGCATAAACATCATTAACTAAAAACATACCGGCATTCACATCCGGAATCATCTTTGCTTCTTCAGCGGTCAGTTGGGTCCTTCGGTTGTCTTTGCTTTATTGTTGGCTGCTGGAGCTAGTTTCGGACAGTTGATTTTAATATGGCGGCTTCTCTGCAATTGTAGCATAGCCTATTGCTAACTTTCTTTCCGCAGTCTTCTTCCTTATGTCCTAGAAATTTGCAGAAATTGCAGTATGTGGAGCATTTCCCTGAATGTTTCCTTTTGCAGTACTTACACAGGGGTGAAGAAGAACTTGCCCCTTTCCTGTGATTGGAATTACCATACCGTAGTTCTTGGGTGATCTTTTGAGCTAGGTTCCTTTTCTGGTTTTCTTCTTGCGTATGTACAAGCTAATCTGTCAAGGTGTTTGCCAATTCCACTACTTCTTCTATGGTTTGTGGTCTAGCTGCCTTGACTACGTGTCTGATTTCACTGATTAATCCCCAGATGTAACGGGAGATCAATACTGGTTCTGGTGAGGCCAGAGTTGGTACAATCCTTGCATGTTCAAAGAATGTGGTAGTATATTCCCTGCAATCTACCCAATCATTCTATGATTTTGGAATTTATTAGCAATCTGTTCCTTTTCATTAGGAGGACAAAATTTCCTTTCAACTATTTCCTTAAAGTTGTTCCATTCCATATTGTAGACCCTGTCACTTCCTCTGGACTGAAGAATGGTATTCCACCACTCTAAAGCTGCATCTTTAAAAAGATTAGAAGCATACATGACTTTATCTTTATTTGCACATTTACTTATCTTGAGGATTGCTTCTGTCTTTTCTATCCAACGCAAGGCTGAAATAGCTCCTTCATTGCCCGAGAATTCTATCGGTTTGCATGATTCTTTATAAGAACAACCATATGAGATGGTTCTTCTTCTTTTTGGAATTGGAGCTTGGATTAAAAGTTCGTGATTTCCATTCACGCTGTGATTTGATTCAGGGGGTACAAGTTTATTCCCGTTTATGGAATCATTATTTTCTGCCTTTTTAATAGTATCGATAATATAGGGCATAGCATCTATGATTCCTTGGGCCACTATGTGTTCGATAGCACTTTTATTTATTTGATTCTCGTTATTATCATTATTCTGGATTTCTTGATTTACTTCATCTGACATCTGAATTGTAAACATTTATCAGGTATTAATATCACAGAATAAATTGAATGATAATCACATCAACACAGTGAATCAAAATCGTCGAGCATTGCGACTTTTACTCTTTTCATACATATGCATCCATTACAAACATAACTGGAATTCAAACATTAGTAACTATGCATCGATATACATATGTAGGTTATATATATTATTATCTATTTTAGTTATTGTTTTTGGGTTTTTTGTAACAAAATACACACACACACACACATATATATATATATATATATATATATAATATATATATATATATATTAGGCTACGGGTTCCTTTAAACTGCATTTCCCGCTCGTCATACTTCCAAACGAGCTTCTCTCCGATTTGGGAATTCGGTTTCCTTCCTCCACCAGTTCATCTCCAAGCTGGCGGAGTTCTTCCACATGTTCCTTGGGTAGTATTGGGGCTGGCACTGGTTCAGGGTAAGGTGGAACTGGTTCTTTATAGGGAAATGGGTCTTCTAGTAGGTTCTGAATTGCCTAGTTGTTATCCCACCACTGATCTAAAGGGTTTGGTGCTGGGAATCTAGGTATCTCATTGGGGTCAAAGGCTGGGATTGGAAATTGGTTTCTGGTTCTGTTCTAGGTTCATGGATTGGTTAGGAAACAAGGGAAGTAACAGTGGTTCTGGATTTGCTATTGGGTTGAAATTAGGTTCTCCTCCTACATTTCTAAACATGTGAAAATTAGCAAATTGTCTATCCAACTCTTCTTCCCATAAGGGTCTAGCTTATGGGTTTCGGGTATTTCTCTCAGTTCTAACTGCTATGGCTTGCTGTTGCGCTTGTCTCATTCTTTTCCTCTTCTCTTCTTTGGCTCTACTAAACCAACCTCTCTTTTTAGGGGGGAAAAGGTTCTGCGGATTTAGCTTTGAAAACAAAGTTATCTTCGGAATCGGCAGTGTAGTCGATGATTGGCTGGGATGTTCATTCATCCATGAGAGAATGAGGTAGATGACGATAAGCGCCAGAAGTACCCTGATCACTCATACTGTAAACTAAAGAAGTTATTAAAATAACACCAAATAATAATATATATATTTTTACAGAGTAACATAGAAATCGCAGGTATTTCCTTAACATAAATGGTTTAAATTTAGGTATTTGAGGAACACCTAAATGGCTTAAACCAGTGGCTCTGATACCACCTTCTATTGCAACTCCCGACCCCACCCCGGGAGCGGGAGCCGCGAGACTCAGAGCTGGTGGTACCGGTGTTTGTTAATTTGGCAGCGGAATTTAAAACATCAGGATCGTAGTTAGGAAATAAATATCAGAGTTTCAAAACACCAAACTTTTATATTAAACAATGGGATAGTACCCATGTTTCCATTTCAATACATTCGTAGAGGGGTAACCCCAATTTATGAAAAACATAAACTCCTTTTTATTTAGGTAACTTTTATAGCCACTTTTCTAAGCCTTCAGTGCTCTCCAGCTGGCTTCTGTTAGCTTCACATTAAGTTACCTGAAACGCGTTTTAAAAACTTTTTATCAGCAAGAAATATTGGCGAATCCATCTCAGTTTTATCAAAACAAGTTCTTATACTTTACAGTTATTGAGAGCATCCGCATTTACAATGTTTATATCTACACAATTACTCATTCTGTACTGTCAATCTTAACTTGTGGGTCATATTACTTTGGGCCGGTTCGTATCACATTCCTGTGACTGTGGACTAGTAATGTATACAAAACCCCAACATGTCGGCAGTAATTGTAGATTACATATACTCAATTTCCTGTCAAGCATAATTAAAAGATTTACAAAAAGAGAATGTACTCGCCTTGAACACTTAGGTATTCCTACGGAGTTCCTGGTGACAATTCTTGATTACTTCCTGGAATTTCTATTAAAACATACAATGCACATGTGTTATTAAATTAACCCAAGTCACTTTAACCATACAACACGCGACAGAACTCCAACGAGCTTGTCAGGCAGAGCGTAGACATGCGCTGGCGATTCTAGTCGACCGGGTAGGGTGTCCATACAACACGAGATAGGATTCCAACGAACATAGTCGGGCAGAGCCTTGACATGCGTTGGTCCTAAATCGGGTAGGATAGTGGATTAGTGATCGGGGATTAAGATACTTACAGCAGGCAGCGTTTCGCATGTTTAGGGGTTTAGGGGGTGTTGCGCGAAGAAACAGGGATTCAGAGAGTAAACGATTGATTCAGAGGATCGAAAGGGAGCGACGATTTCAGTCCTAGGCCGCTCCTTTTATACCCGAAATTGGCTTCCCCGCACATCACGCGGGATGCCGGGTTCCCTCTCGCGTGGCGCCAGAGACACCTAACTAGGCTAGGTCAGCCTGGTCACAAGTGTAGTGTTGCCACATGGCGCGAAACGGTGACACGTCACCTGGACATCTCCCACGCGTCGTGGGAGATGCCAGGAAACCTGGCGCGTGTCGCCTGGGATGCCCTGGTGGAATTTCTTCGTTTTTCGCGTCGGGTCTCGTGGTGCATGTCCGGTTCATCGATTACGGTCCGTTTTAATGGGTTTATGGAGAGTTGTTACACTTGATATCATATCCTTCAGTTTCTGAAGATCTTTAGAGAATGCGGAGGTTACACTTGTATCCTGCGAAGATCCAACATTGTTAGTAGCAAGAGTATTAACATTATTAGATAGGTTACCAGCCTGTTGATTCTGGCCATATCCTGGAGCGTATCCTGGGCCCCTTACAGTCAATATCCTGGCTAATGAGGGTATCTCAGGAACATTGATCCAGGAACGGCTTGGTACGACATTGCCCTGATTATCCTCAGTATACACCGCTGAACTAAAGTTCAGATTCTTGGGCTACAAGGGAGTGACAACATCCTCAGCAGGTCTCTTGGAGTTGGCTTCAAGAGTTGTATTTCTCTCATTATCGTTTGGTTAGTTTCCTGATGTTGCTTCATCTGATCTTGTATATTACCAAACAAAGCTAAAATTTCATCATTAGAAGCCATAATAGGAGTTCTCCCTGGAACACCAGATCTGTAGACATTCTGAGTAGGCAGAGTGTCCCGGGATGAAGGTGGTGGAAGCACTGAACCTGTTGTAGCAGAGGTTGTAGCAGGCGTGGAGGAAGAGCTCATGTTTGATTTCGAAGCCATCGAAAACAGTTGTGAAAAAATTTTGAAAACAAAAAGCCAAGTAATGATTTTAACAAAGCTTTTAGTAGAAATAGCACCACTTGCCCCACGGTGGTCGCCAAATTGTTTGGTCAAAAATTACCAAAGAAATTTAGTAATCAAATTAGTTTTGTGATGTAGTGTGCTAGCAGTGTTTATGAACAATGTGTTGGTTTGCTTGTTTGTAAAAACAGTTATAAGGATACAGCTCGGGATATTAGCTATATCAACAAACAATGAGCGAAAATATAAAGGTTGACAGGAGATGTACGAGGAAAGCCCTTGATCAATCTAGATCTCTGGCATAAAACCTCGGGATCTGACAATCGCAGTTGCCTCGTTCTTCTTATTACTTTAAAACTCAGGATACAGTGCAGGATAATTCCCAGATCGTTGCTATGTGTTACAAAAATTGCTAGTGAGGAGTTTTTGTGTGTAATTGCGAGAGAAAATGTTAGAACTCGAAAGTAGTGAGTGTCAGTGTCGTGACCTATCGATCTGGTTATCCGATATTTATAGTTACAAAGAAAAACGAACTCTCCTAAAATGATGGGATGCCTTGGAATATTCGCTAGTGAACGTTGTTGACCAGGTGATGCGGCTTCAACGTCTTTCTTCTAACCATTTAGACCGAGTCTTCAGGTGAACGAGTCTTCGTGAACGTTGTGATCCTGCAGCTATGTCTTGCACGCGAATAATCAGTAAGCACCAAGATACTGCCTCAGGATGTTACCAATATCCTAGTCTGGTATCCTGATCGTTAACAGCTATAATTAAGTCAAGATATAATTCAGGATATAGGCTCAGAATTTCACCCATAACACTTATGTAAGGAGTACTTTTCCTTTCTTGCCCACGTTGTGGAGAAGAAAGATAAAGGCCCAAGCATAAGTGATGTTCCTATCGTTTGTCAATTTCCCGATGTCTTCCCAGAGGATCTTCATGGTCCTCTGCCTCCTCGTTCCGTTGATTTTCGTATTGATCTCATCCCTGGCGCAACTCCTGTTGTGAAAGCTCCTTATCGTTTAGCACCCTCAGAGATGCAAGAGCTATCTAGCCAACTTTAAGAGCTTCTTGATAAAGGCTTTATATGCCCTAGTACTTCTCCTTGGGGCGCTCCCGTTTTGTTCGTCAAAAAGAAAGATGGATCCTTTCGAATGTGTATTAACTATCGTGAACTCAACAAACTTACAGTCAAAAACTGATATCCTCTTCCTCGTATTGACGATCTCTTCGATCAACTCCAAGGTGCGACCTGTTTCTCAAAAATTGACCTTCGTTCCAGCTACCATCAACTTCGAGTCCTCGAAGAAGATGTACCAAAAACCGCATTTCGCATACGTTATGGGCACTACAAGTTCATGGTCATGCCTTTTGTTTGACTAACGCACCTGCAGTGTTTATAGATTTAATGAACCGCGTGTGTAAGCCTTTTCTCGATCATTTCGTAATCGTATTCATCGATGATATTCTCATCTATTCCAAAACGAAAGAAGAACATGGGCGACATTTGCAACTTATCCTTCAGCTTTTGTGTACTGAACGTCTTTACGCCAAATTCTCCAAGTGTGAATTTTGGCTAAAAGAGGTTCAATTCCTTGGTCACAACATCAATGAACTTGGTATTCATGTTGACCCTGCAAAGATAGAAGCTGTGAAGAATTGGATTGCACCTAATCGCCTTCTGAAATTCATTCGTTTCTTGGCCTAGCTGGGTATTGTCGCCGTTTCATCTTGAACTTCTCCAAGATCGTCTTTCCTTTAACGTCTTTGACCAAAAAGTGCACCATTTGTTTGGGGTCCTGAACAAGAGGAGTCTTTTCAAACCCTCAAGGATACTCCCTGATGGAAATGACGATTTCGTCGTGTAATTGTGATGCTTCAAACCAAGGTCTTGGTTGCGTTCTTATACAACGGGACAAGGTCATCGCTTATGCGTCGAGACAACTCAAAATATATGAGAAGAACTATACGACGCACGACCTTGAATTTGTTGCAGTTGTTTTTGCATTAAAGATTTGGCGACACTACCTTTATGGTACGAAGTGTACAGTCTTCACCGACCACAAGAGCCTCCAACATATCTTTGATCAAAAGGAACTCAACATGCGTCAACGTCGTTGGGTAGAACTGTTAAACGACTACAACTGTGAAATTCGCTACCACCCTGGTAAGGTGAATGTTGTGGCTGATGCACTCAGTCGTAAGACTCATGTTAAGAGTATTCGTTGCTACCAAATCATGGGAAAACTTCACGAGCTAATTCACCAAGCACAATTTGCCGTCATTAACGAGGATAACCTCGATAACGAGTTGAATTGTGGAGTCAAAAACCCACTCGAAGCTAAACCTGATGGTATTATTTACTACCATGATCGCATTTGGATTCCCGATCGTCTCAACCTTCGAAACACCTTGATGGACGAAGCCCACAAATCCCGAGACTCCATTCATCCTGCCGCTGATAAAATGTACCATGATCTCCGTGCCTCTTATTGGTGCCCTGGGATGAAGAAAGATATCGCTCTTCACGTCTCGAAGTGTCTTACTTGTTCCAAGGTGAAAGCTGAACATCAACGCCCCTCTGGCTTAGTCAAACAACCAGAAATTCCTATCTGGAAATGGGAGAGTATTGCTTTTCATCACCAAACTGCCTCGTACTCCTTCTGGTCATGACAGCATTTGGGTCATCATTGACCGTTTGACCATATCCACGCACTTCTTAGCCATTCGTGAAGATTACAAAGTCGAGAAATTGGCTCGTATCTACATGAAGGAAATCATCAATCGTCATGGTACTCCTCTCGATATTATCTCTGATCGTGACGCTCGTTTCACCTCTCGCCTTTGGCAAACATTTCAATCCGCCCTTGGCACTCGTCTTAACCTTAGCACCACTTTTCATCCTCAATCTGACGATCAAACCGAGCGTACAATCTAAACCTTGGAAGATATGCTTCGTTCTTGCGTAATCGATTTTGGCGGCAATTGGGATTCGCACTTACCCTTGGTAGAATTCTCGTACAGTAATAGTTATCACGCCAATATTCAAATGACTCCATTTGAAGCATTGTATGGCCGTAAGTGTCGTTCGCCTATTTGTTGGCACGAGATTAGAGATGTTCAGATCACTAGTCCCAAACTAATACAAGAGACGACGAACAAGATCCTACAAATCCGTGATAACCTCCTCAAAGCTCGAAGTCGTCAAAAGAGTTACGCAGAAAAAAGACGCAAACCGTTGGAATTTAGCATTGGTGATCAAGTACTTCTCAAGGTATCCCCTTGGAAGGGTGTTGTTCGTTTTGGTAAGAAAGGACAACTCGCTCCTTGCTACGTAGGTCCTTTCAAGATTCTCGAAAGGATTGGCAAGGTAGCATATCGACTGGACCTGCCTCAAATGCTCAACAATGTTCATCTAGTATTTCATGTTTCGAACCTAAAGAAATGTCTAGCTGAAGAAGGACTTCAAGTTCCACACGAAGATCTTCAAATCAACGAGACATTGCATTTTGTGGAAAACCAGTTGAAATCATGGACCGAGGGATCAAGCAATTGAGGCGCAGTCGAATTCCTATCGTCAAGGTTTGATGGGAAGGAAAGCGTGGCATTGAATTACTTGGGAACTCGAGAGTGATATGAAGACCAAGTATCTGCATCTCTTCGTTGCATCTTCCTAAATTTCGGGATGAAATTTCCTAAAGGATGGAATACTATAACGCCTCGCTTTTTCATACTTTCCATGTTTAGAAAGCTAGTCTTGTATTTCTATTTTGGAAACCTTTGTACTTGTATTCGTTCTTTCATTGTAATCCTTGTAATCGAGACTTGAATCATAATGGAATATACTTTATCACAATACTTGTTATACATGCTCATACATACATACATACATTGATACATTATACTCGAAACGTGACCATACTTGCAAACACGTGACAACTTTACCTCATACATACTTTATACGCAATGCATATACTCGATATCATTCATTTTATACTTACGTGCACCTTAGAACATGTCCCTTATGCTTAATATACCTTATTTGTTCTTAGAATATCAATACATAACACCTAGACACGTTACAACTTAACAAAGCAACAAAAGTAAAATTTCTTGCCCTGACCAGGTCCTTACGGACCGCATGGGAAGTCCCATACGGTCCGTAAGGGACTCTGGGTAGGCACAATCCCTTATGGCTCGCGAATTTTGCACGGATCCACACATAACTCTCCTCCCCAATCACCTAAAACCTCATTTAAACAATCCCAATTAACCCTAAACTCTTCCCTATAAATACTAACCCATTTCCACACCATTTTCACTTTCCAAATCCTCTCCAAGCTCTCTAAATCATCCTCAAATCAGTTGCAAAACTCAAGTCCGAGCAGATTTAACACCTTGCACTAAAGTGAGCATAACTTGCTCAAATCTTAACGAAATCACTTGATTCTTCTTCCTACTTCCTTGGATAAGTCTTAGGTTCGATTCCACGGACTTGCCATGGCATTTCCAGACCTGGGTATTCACCGAAAAGGCTCCAAAGTAGGCTGAAAGTTTCTGATGTTATAAAACCTTTTCAAAACTTGTGTTTTTCTTCATTCAACCTTGTGTTCTTAAGCTTCTAATCAACTATATGATTAAGGAGCCTAACCTAGGTTGTTATACATGTAAATAGGAGTGTTTAGACACTCCAAACTTTCTATTTTCGAAGAGCTTTATGCTCACAAGTGATGCAAGTCTTGAACTTGTTCATGTGTGACTACCTTGGTTAGCTTAGGCTATCCTAACTCTAAGTCCACACATCACTTGATGATTTCTCATCATTATCCCAAGTTAGTTTGCTAGATTGAAAGTACCACAACCCCGTCTAGCCTTCGACGTGTGTCGACGCCGGCTCACCAGGTTGTAGTTGCTTGGCTACTTGGTATATTGGTAACCTTTACATTCTTGTTGTTAATCTTGTTCATGACCCTCCTTGTTGTCTATGACAAAATTGTGTAGTGGTGAACTCCTATGATGTTCCTAAATAGATGGTCCAACCTCCTACCTCCTACATGACTTCTATGATTATCCGTGTTAGTTGTAGCATATTCTTATGTATATATATCTATGGACTATATTATAATGAACCTAAAACCGAACCCTTGATAATGACTAACTAATCACTTGTCAAGTTACTAAGTTTATCACCAAAGTGTGTAGTTCCTCATTACGATTCTAAAAGGTCTCGAACCTATGAAATCACATCGAACCCTCATGGGTTATCATAGTGTCAAAAACGAGTGCTAGACCTTGGTGACTATTTTCATACCTACATACTTTATTATTCGTTATTCATGCTCCATATTCCGAATCTTCCGTTAATCTCCATACTCATACCTATGTTCTTCGTGTAGAAGGACAAGGTGCCAACCCTTAATCAATAACAAGCTCGCGGATTTCTCTAGTTGGAACACTTCTGCAAAACCGTGAGTACACTCGACCCATTTACCGCTTTCTCACTTTTTGGGTTGTAACATGTTTACCTATCAAAATACACAAATCACAACTTTTGCTTTACATGCTCAATCCTTTAATACATGATACTTGTTATGCTTAGATACATGCTTGATCATTAACTTAGCTAGCTTAACTTGACATATATAGCGCTATAGGATTCGTGTAGAAGGACAAGGTGCCAACCCTTAATCAACAACAAGCTCGCGGAATTCTCTAGTTGGAACACTTCTGCAAAACCGTGAGTACACTCGACCCATTTACCGCTTTCTCACTTTTTGGGTTGTAACATGTTTACTTATCAAAATACACAAATCAAAACTTATGCTTTACATGCTCAATCCATTAATACATGATACTTGTTATGCTTAGATACATGCTTGATCATTAACTTAGCTAGCTTAACTTGACATATATAGCGCTATAGGAGTAGCACACCACCCGTCGGGGTTATGTTAAGCTTATTCATACTTTTTAGTCTCGTTGCTTATGCGACGAGGGAAGCTCATTATACTTATGGAAACTTGGGGTTTGATTTAGTGGTGCATGATTAGCATTTACCTTGCATACGGTTAACATGTAGATTCGAGTTATACTTTTTATACTTATGCTATGTATTACTAAACTGGTGTACTTGCCTTTGCTTTTGCATTGAACTCTATTTTAAAACATGTTACAGGTTGATGAAGATGATGCTATGAAATCAGAATAGCGTTGATGACTAGATACACACATAGACGTTAGGTTTAGTAGTGTTGTATCAAATTTTGCCTTGTTATTGTTGTACTTTGAAATTCCCATGTATTGTATTTGACAAATTTACATACTAAATGAAATTCGATTTAATTAAATATTGTCACTATGGGCAAACTAACAGAAGTTACCCTATGGGACTCAAATGGTAGCACTTTCTATTTGACCGGGACTCAAGAAGCCAGAATTTTAAGTTTGGGAACTCGACCTGACAAAACTGAGCCAGGTTAGGCTTGGGCCTGGGCTCAAAGTTAGATAAGTTAGCTTGGCTCCATCGTTCATTTATGCGTTGAAATATGAAGCTTGATACAGCTCCTGGCTCATTGAACGAACTCGCTTATTTAAAAAAAAATCTATATAGTGTATACACACACTTTTAACATAAATTTTTACAAATTTGGATATTAATTTAGAAAAAGTAAATATGAATATTAGAGACTATTTTTGATTAGGCATCATGACTTGAAGCGGGTTGACGGGTTTAAAAGATCAGCTTTATGAGGTTTTTCCTATCTATTACCATATGTATTACCTGAAAGTATATAAAAACGAGTGAATAGCTAGGAACACTAAGGTACACAAAGGATTAGTAAGAGCGAGTCAAACGAGCAAGTCAAGTCAATGAGCCATCATACGAGCGACCCAATCAGCGAAGTAGCGAACTTACCTTAGCTTAGCGCCTCGATTTCGAGTGAACTTTTTCGGAGGAGCTTGAAGCAAGGGCCGGTTGTTTTTCTAAAGGTTTAAAGAAAATAATATTCTCATTTTTCAAGCTTATTGCCACATCAAATAAATAATTTTTAACATTCAAAATAAGACAGTAACGTTTATTACGAATATAAACACAAGTCATTTTCTCTTTTGATTTTTCTTATGTGTATTAGTTTTGTAATCAAAAGTGTAAAAACATCGAACAACAAGAAGTCAGAAATGGCATATTATGCGACTTACTGTTCTTGTCTTGTGGCAGTGTGGTACACAAAGACTAATTGGCAACAGATCAAAAACAGTTTATTCGTACATGAGACGTGGTTTATTTAGTTGTTGGTTTCGTTTAACAACTTTTTTTCTTAATATATTCACTAAAGCCACTAATTCCTGTATCCCGTGATTTTTTTTTGTTCATCTATGTCATTCTTCTTAATTGTGTGGTAATTACAGGGATTCCCCACGATTCGCTGCGAGTTTTATAATGGTATTGGTTCGGTTAATTATAGTTCTAGTATGATTCAGGAATTCTATATAGCAACCAAAAGAAATATGCCAAAGGATATCAACACATGTTTTATATCGAATAAAAACAATAGAAATGATACAGGTACCAGTACCAAAACAAATGTTTGTCAGTATTGGTTTGGTTACCAACACTCATTATAGCTTATAGTATAAAATATATACTCTATTTCGCATTCAACTCTGTTTTTAATGAATTTTATGCCATCGCGTTTTATAAAAAAACATAAAACTGCCTTCCCATTTAATACTCTAAAATGTAATAAGAAGATTTATATAGAATAACATAGTCTAAATCTACTAAAACCATTATAAATAAAAGATTGTAGTAATGTAAGAATCTTAGTATGTTTATTTCACAAAATACATGATCAATAATAAACATATTTGTCCATGGCTTTACGCACTAGTGTCATTCTCGGGGTGGGATAAGGGCATAAGACTTTGGGACCAATAGGTCTTGGGTTTAATTTTCTCCAAAGGGTTTTTTTTTTCATATTTATTGGGTTTCCTCCTGAATTGGTATATAGGCATTATGCCTAGTGAAGATGGATATGATCAGGTGGTTTCGCTGGTGACATGATGATACACCAGTGGTCTGTCAGTGATTCAAATTTGCCGTTCAAAAAAATAATAATAAACATATTTATAAAGTTAGTTTTTTAAGGCTCCTAATTTAATCTAATAAACTCTTGTTAACTATTTATATCCAAACCTTATAAGATTTATAGAGTTAGTTAGTGACGCGTTCCATCTAAAAGCTATTTATAATGTTAGTTAGACTATGGGGTATAGGGCGGGGGTTTGGGCGTGGGTTGGCGGGTAACGCCCAAGTCACCACCCCGTAGCGGCTTGGCTTATGGCGTGGCCCGTTGGGCGGTACTCTGGCACCCGGCGTTGGGCTGGGCTAGGTGGGTGAGGTGGCGGGTGGTGATTGGCGGGGTCAAACTAGCCATTTTAAAATTTAAAAACAAACCGTTTGGCTTGGCCAAACGGCTAACCCGAGCGGTTATAAATAAATATTTTTTTTTGTAATGTTTTAGGATTGTTTAATAATATTTTAGGTTTTCTTAATTAAAATAATGTGTGTATTAAAAAAATATATTCACGTAGCCTAGCCAACGCCCCAAATCCCCGCCACGCCATACCCACCGCTAAGCCCATTCATGGACGGGGCCCCTCCTTTTCTACGTGTCACCCAACGCCCCAAACACTCACCCCACCATACCTCACAGCCTTAGTGACACGTTCTAGCTAAAAGCATTTTGCAAGAGTTTGTTTTGTCGAAAAATAATATAATTTTGTTTTTGTTTTTTCGTGGGTGAGGAAAATAATCAAATATGGATATTTAATCGATATATAAAAATTTTGATCATTATTTTCGTTATATTTTATTATTTTATAAACTGTCAACGTGTTTGGGAAAAAATGAATATTTGTTTTGTTGCAGGATTCGAACTTTCCGAAATTGTAATTTATGTATGGTCTACTTTTACATTCATTATTTCATTGTGTAACCCTTTTTTTGCGTAATTTTGTTTTTGTATTTTTCCTCTTAGTTCCTAGTTAATATAGTCCCCTTATGTTGCCCTAAAAGAAAAAATAATAATACAAGAAAGAAACCCTTTTTTTTGCGTAATTCTTGGGTGTAAAGGATTCTGTATTTTTCCTCTTAGTTCCAAGTTAAGATAGTCCCATTATGCTGTGCTAAAAGAAAAAATAAAAATAAAAGAAAGAAAACCTTTTTTTTTTGCGTAATTCTTGGGTGTAAAGGATTCTGTATTTTTCCTCCTAGGGTGCGTTTTTTTCGCATGAATTCAATGGAATTTAAAGGAATTGGAATCTGAATTCCATCTCTTAAGATGTTTGGTTCACAGAATTTGATGGAATTGGAATCTCAATTCCAATATTCATGTGTTTGGTTGACAATAGAATTGGAATTGGAATTACACATGAATTTCTTTAAATTTCTTTAACTAAATGAATTCAAAATCATTCCTATATGTGAAGGAATTAAAGTAAATTCATTGGAATCTTCGACCGTTTCGACCCGCACAGTTTCAACCCGTGTCGTATCATTTTGATCCAAACCGTTTCGACGCACACCGTTTTGACCCGTACCGTTTCGACGCGAGCCGTTTCGACCCGAACCGGCGTTGCGTTTCGACCCGAAGCGTTTCGACAGGAACCGTTTCGACGCGAAGCGTTTCGACAGGAACCGTTTCGACGCGAACCGTTTCGACAGGAACCGTTTCGACGAGAACCGTTCCGACGCGAACCGTTCCGACGCGAACCGTTCCGACGCGAAACGTTCCGACCCGTACCGTTTTGAATCGAACTGTTTCGACCCGTACCGTTTCGATGTGAACCGATTCCACCAGTACCGTTTCGGCGCGCGAACGATTTCGACTCGTACCGTTTCGACGCGAACCGTTATGACCCGTACCGTTTCGACCCGTACTTATTCCACGCGTACCATTTCGACCCGAACCAGGGGTTGTGGGTACCGAGGTGATGGATTCCAATTTTTTGACAACCAAACACAACAAAAATGGAATTGAGATTCTAATTCCAACAATTTCCAATTCCAATTGAAATGTTTGAATTCCAAATCAAATTCCTTCAAATTCTAATTTCTGTACAAATTCCAATTCTAATTTCAAAACATTCCACGAACCAAACGCCCCCTTAGTTCCTAGTTAATATAGTCCCATTATGCTGTCCTAAAAGAAAAAATAAAAATAAAATAAAGAAACGGCACAACCACGACAACCATTTTGACCTCACATTCCCATTTCACAAATCTTATAACTAAGCTCCAATTTACTTGCTCAGCTCCTTTGAGAAAGAAGAAATGGTGGCCGATGACCATCACCACCAACAACATCGTCCCTACCGTCTTATCACTCCCACCACGGACCACCATCCCCACCCTTTCTAAACAGCTCCATCACCTACTGCCTAAAAACAAAAGAATCTCCCCCCTCTTCCTTTCCCGCCACCCTCTCTACTCTCTTCTCCCCTTCCTCCAATCATCTTCGCAGAGCTAATGTAGTAACAGGGGTAGCACGGGTTACGGCTCAACCCCGTATTCATAGTGTATTTTTTTCGATTTTATACAAAGAATACCCCTAAATAAATACGAGATCCCTAAATATTGCCAAAGCTTAGCCCAAAACCCAAAATATTAAAATATACCTTTTTCATTATGGGCGAGAATTGGAAAGTGGAAACCAAACGTCGAACCTTAACTATTGAACAAAAGCAAGCGCTAAATTGCTGATTATCGTCCTTGCTGAAAATCGAGCATGCTGAAATCGTGCATGGTCACTCCCTACTGATATTCGATTTCGCTCGACGTCCCTGCTGAAATATCGAGCCTGCTATAATTGATTTTGTGAGTTTTCAGTTTTCTTGGCCTTGGATAATTTTATTAAATAATTGATTTCTTGTTTGTTGTTAACGTGTTATAGTTTATGTTCAATTATACTTTGTATATTTGTTAGGATTTAAGATTTAAGACTTTAAATGTTAAGATGAGTTACTATTTTTACAAACTTATACATTTCTATTTTTGTTGTTAAAGTAGGGAGTTGAATTCTTTGATTTGAATGGAAGATGAAACCACAATCTAAAAAACAATCTCTAATTATGAACTTTTTCAAAAGAAAATTTAAGAAAATTGATAAAAATCGGGTTGCTAATGATACAACCCCGAATGATACAAGTCCGAATGTTGCTAATTATAATATTCAAGCCAATGATGACATTGATGCAAGTCCGAATGTTGCTAATAATAATGGTATGGTTTGTGCGGTCGAAAAAGAAACTTTTAATAAAGTAAAATACGACGATGTGATGGAACAATATCAAGCTATAGAAAAAAAGAGAGGACGACTATATTAGGTGTTTGCTTTACTTTATTTTTATCGTTTTTTGTTATTGTATGATTGCATGTCCTAAATTTTTTGGGGATACCCTAAATTAATGGGCTAGCTACGCCACTGTCCTCACTGTTCCCAATCTACCCTTCTCTTTCCCCGTCTCTTCCTCTCCTTCATCGTCACCCTCTCTACGAAAAATCCCCAAACCTAAATCAACATTGTGTGTGACGAATTAAGGGTGGTTGCATGACTAGATCGGGTATGAAGGAGGCGTTTGAGTGTAGAACTTCCGCTACTATGGCTCAGGCAGCAGTGATAGACAGCGTTTTGGCGTGGAAATGACGTTCACACATAATTAATTAAAAATTTAACGACGTAAGGACCGTCCGTGTTACACTTTTACAACCATTAGAACCAATCGAGTACTTGAGGAAATTTGAGGATCAACTATGCAAAATCTACAAACCACATGGAATAACCAAACATTTAACTCTAATAATGATAACACCAAAAACAATAAAAGAGAAACAAAGAGGAAAAAATAGAAGAGTTCTACAAATTCTTATTACAAAAGTAAATAAAGTTAATCTTTTCAACTGATCAAACGATGTTAGTTTATAGGAATGCTAGATTTTAATAATCTCAACTATTCGATGTTGACTGCCAACAGTTCTAACTTCAAAAATAACTACTGGTAGTCCCAACTATTAACATATTGGCCTCCAATAGACCCTGACTAACGTAACCCTAACGCCGTTAGTCGTTGGTCGTCGTAAACATGTTTTTTGTTGGAAAAAGGTTCCTAAAGGTCCGATCTAAGCTTACAAAGTGGTTTGAGACGAAAATGTTGAGTTTTCCGGTCAAAAAGAAGTTTTCCGACGACCTCAATAATTAGGGTTTTACTAGGAAAAAGTTTCTAAAGGTCCGATCTAAGGATTACAAAGAGGTTTGGGTAGAAAATGTTGAGTTTTCCAACCAAAAAAAGATTTTTCGGTAAAAGAGGAGTTTTCCGCGACCTCAATTAATTTGGCTTTAACTAGAATAAGGTTCCTAAAAGTCCGATCTACAGTTACAAAGAAGTTTGAGACAAAAATGTTGAGTTTCCAGCCAAAAAGGAGTTTTTCGGCCAAAAAACGTTTTTCCAGCGACCGCGTTAGGGTTTTGTTAGTCATGGTCCATTGGAGGCCAATATATTAATTAGTTAGGACCTCCAATTATTATTTTAAGATTGAGACAATTGGTGGCTAAATATAAATAATTGAGATTATTAAAATACAATACTTCTAGTTTATATATTTTTTGATAGTTTTTTTTATAACAATATACTACTAACACTAGTATATATAACAAAATATTATTTATTTTTAAGAACAATTAAAAAATTTTTGTTATTATGATTGATTCGATAATTAAGATTTGTTGATGTTTATAATACTTTCTATATAACACATCAGAAATTTATAATTTTCCCAATATATGTTTGGTTAAAAATAAGTTATATTAAACTGCTTATCCATTTTAGGCATATTGGTTTTAAAAAACCACAACTTTCACCATTTTGCCGATAACACTTCCAAGTTCCAACTTACGAATTGTACCACGTCACTCCTACCTTTCAACTTATTTTCATTTGGCACCCACAAACTAACTGAACTCTAGCTCAGTTAGTTCTTTTGCCGATGTAGCATCCGACGTGGTATTTTTTTGCTAACGTGTCATCTGACATGTCATTTTTTTGCCGATGTGGCTTTTTGTTCCTTGATGTGGCACTTGTTTAGTGACGTGGCACTTGTTTAGTGACGTGGCATCTGACGTCAGCTAACCGGGTTAGGGTTCAGTTAGTTTGGAAGTGTCAGACGAAAATAAGTTGAAAGTTGGGAGTATTTTAGCATAAATCAAAAGTTGGAAATACTATAAGCTAATTGATGAAAATGAGGGTTATTTAAATTCAAACCCTTGTGCTCATATCAGGGGCGGATCTGGTGTATGAGTAGGGGTAGCACACGCTACCCTTAACTTTTTCGACGAAGTGCATTTTTTTTGTTTTTGTTTTACGTTTTATGAATTTCGCTACCCCTGAAAATAAATTATGCTACTCCTTAATTAAATCTTAAAGAAAATAATGGAGGTAAATTTTTTTATGTTTTTTCTTCAACCATTTTCTCGAGCAATGCCGGGAACAAGGAAGAAGATGATGGTTGGAAATAGTGAAATATATTATATTTTATTATACTTTTCATAGCCTCTAGAATGTCAGAACCTTTTCCTCATTCCGTGTATAACTTTATTGATTTTTTACTACATATTTCGTTAACCATATAACCTTTTCTTCATCGGCTTTTTTTCAAAGTTTGGTTATTATTTTTAACAGTTTTCGTTTCATATTTTTTTTAATATTATTAACGTCTTGGTCGTTACACCTACCAAGTAGTAACAAAGCTAGTTCTTATTGTTAAGACCCCAAACAAAAAGTTTTAGTTATGTCATTAGACTAAATCTCACATAAAACAACTAAAATCTTCAAGACATTTAAGGAGATAGTATTTAAGAGCATTCACATGTCATTCTATATTTTCAAGTGTGTGGGTTTTGCATATTATAAAAAGTGGTTGTAGGCAGTGGCGAAGCTTGAAAATTTCCACCGGGAGTTGGAAGTCACCGGACCTAACAAGTAAAGAAAAATTAAAACCGGGGGGTCGAAAACGTATATACCTAAAAAATTCTATACGAAACGCATATATAACATTATAGAGCGAAAAGTTCGGGGGTCGCACGCCTCTCCCGGCCCCTTGAAAGCTACGCTACTGGTTGTAGGTGGATGAGAAAGGAAATATTATTATTTATTTGTATATTTGAGGGCACCTATGACCCCTATTAATTTTTTAAAGTGACTGTGAGTTAAAAAGAGAGAAGATAATGATAAAAATATAAAAAAAATATTATTTAATTGATAAAGAGACTAATGATTTCTAAGAAATTATGGAAATAGAGATGGGGAATGGATGTGAATGCTCTAAGGATAGCCTATTAATCTTGACCAAAAGTCAATTCTATTTCGACCGAAAGGTAACCCTATTACTACCCCTAGTTAAAAATTTATGGTTTCGCAACCCAGCTGCTGAATGATGTTTTTTTCTTTCTAAAATGAAGCTTATCAAAACGGATTTACGCAATCGAATGAGTGAAAAGTATTTAAACAATGCTGTAATTTTGGGTTTATATGCAATTGTTTGAAAGATGAAACCACATTCTATACATGCTCTTATTAGCGGTTGTTTAAAAGAAAGGCCATAGGATGATATTGGTTCAACTTCAAGTCCAATTATTGCTTATATTGGTATGCAAGAGAAAATAATTTGTTTACATTGTATGAAAGTATGATAAAAAAATTACAAGGTATGAAAGTATCGTAAAAAAATTTAAAATGTTACCCTTAAAATTTTAGGCTAGATCCGCCATGGCTCATATGTTATATTTTTGTAAAATATATAAATAAAACTCTTGTGCTTTCATAAGTGTTGATAACGAGTTCTTTATTTTCTACATAATTCCTTTTTAAGTTAAGATCCTACTAAACCGGGTTACAAATAATTCTTTAACTTTGTGGCGTTTACTTCACTGGGTATTTATAGTGACATAATTCAGGTTAATTTTATAATTCATATAAATTCAATCTTCTTTGAATAATATATTAGTATGTATTCGTTCGTTTTGGTCAGTCAAATCATTGATGCAAAACTGAAAATAATATATGACTTCTCTGGGCTTAACTTATCCAGACTTCAGGCTCATTAAATACCAAAACTGGACCGTCCTTTTACGGCACTGCATAGTCCATAATCATATATCCTTTTACGGCACTCCATAGTCCATAATCATATATTTATGCGCTTGAATAGTATAGTGATATCAATTGGCCTGATTAAATTAATTTTGTTAGGTGGTGGGTTAAGTCTAACCTTTTGTTTTTTCCTCACTTCTTTTTCTCCTTTGTAGAGCCCCCAATGGTTTAAGCTTTTTTATTCATATTAACTTCCACGGAATCAGTGGTGGACTCGGATTACTCTAGGGTACTCCGTTTAGTCCAATAGATGCCTCAATAGTACTCAGGATTAATTCTATTGGCCGTTAAAAAAAAAAAAAAAAACCTTGTGGCTCCATTTTCCATTTTTGGTTTTTAAATGACCCATATAGTTGGCCAACTTCAGAATATTGGTGGATAGAGTACTACCTTAAAAGAGTTTGGGTTTTTCTTTAAGATTTTATAAACATATAAACATACGAAAAATCTATAACTTTAAAAAATATTAACTTTGCCAACTATAAATGTTTTTAGCTTATAATAGCTAGTTTCAATCCGGAATAAAGAATTTAGTAATGAAGTCTGGAAAATGGCTAGAATTTTTATCTCGCTTAAATTTAAAGACCCATTGTTATTATTCGCAGAGAGCATGTAAAATCTCTGGGGACGGCCTATTGGTCAACTCGAGAATAATAAGGCTTGCCTACTTACTCATAAAAATATGTTCGTAAGGAATTTTTATTTATCCATTTCTTCATGTAATGTTATCATACATAGAAGTAAAGCCAACGAAGATTTCTCCTTCTCTTCTTTTCTACATTTTTATAATGTAATTTCCAAAATAGAAAAATTAAAAGAAATGCTGCATAAAGACGATACGAACCTAAAAGGGTGAGTATTTTGAATACTTTTTTTTATATTTATTGATAATTACTTAATATATAATTAATAAAATTACATCGAGATAGAAGGTAAACGGGCAACAAGCTGTGCCGCTACACCTTTCTGAATATACTTGAATTTTATATGAACTCTTGTAACTATTGAATATGTTACAAGATTTCAACTAGAACGGTTAAAACAGAAAGACATAACTCTTTATGTATAGCGATTTGGTGAATGTTAACGATTAAATCTTACATCTGTAGCCTTCAACAAAAACGTGGTCTCGCTATCTTCTCTCTAAACACAAAGAGATCACAGTTTGTAAATTTTTCTTTAAAATCCTAGATACTACTAATTAGTTCTCGCTAATCTTGGCACCACTCATCACTCATCATTTTACTAATCTTATATTAATTACCACTCTACCTTTTTGCTAGTGATTATCGCATATTAATAAATGAACACAAGACACGCTGTGAAATACTCAACCTTATAGATAGATTTTGATTAATTTTGTATTTTGTAGTACAATACCAAAGTATTTGATTTATGGTATAAAACTTATAATAATATTTGTAATATTATCATTTTCCACGACTAAAGTGATCTTGTAAGTTGTCTTGATCATCTATTTGTTTTTTTTTAATCTATAGTGTTGTAATAATCTTCCATTCCATTAATGTCTTCTTCGAGATCGTACATTATTCTTATACTTTGTTTTTCGTTGATTGTATAGTCTAGTCAACATACTCATCCACCATATTCACCCACATTTCCATGCATCCTCCTTTACTGCAATTTCTTATTTGTCTTATGTTTGTTATTTTGTAAGCCTCTAGAGTAGTGGTAGGTCATGTTCCTATTAGCTTTTTTTTCGGTTATTTTCTTTGAGTGTAATCTATAAAAGACATTGCAAGTTTATTTATCTAGTGTTATTTGGAGTCTAACCTACTCTACAGGTTTATTGGGAGTTTAATGGGAGATTGACTATCTTGAATCAGTCTCAATTTAGAATTTTACTTTTTGTAAATTACTTTTACCTTCATATTACTAGTAGTGTTGATTACTACAATTCACCTGGACCTAACACTCTCAATTCATCATAAAGTTTTGCTTCTTCTTTTTCATCTTCTTCAATTGTTAGAGCTAGCCATACTTTATTGGAGCTAACCTTGTTTAGAGTCAAGTAGTCAACCAAACTTTTTATATTCAATTAATGGGTGGATTATATCTGCTTCAGCTCGTTTTTTTTCCCATCAGTTCTTATATTTTGTTTGATCTTTTGGAGAATGGTTGTTGATGTTTTACAATTTCAAGTGCGAACATAGGGGCGTTTGATTTTTTCTTTTGTATGATATTTATACATTATAATAAATCAAAGCAGACTTTGGCCACTTTAACCTATTACTTACCCCGTGTCATTCTTACGCTCCTTATTGTTTTCGTTTGAGCGGCAAAACTAAGAGAATCTTCTTCCGCTCCTTCTCACACACGCTATTGAATCAAAATCCTCTTTCTTTTTCTCTCACACCCACTCAGAAGCAAACCCTAAAACTCTGCATCTGCCGCTTCCTATAGCTTTTACGCCTTCAACCTAAAAAACCTAGATCGCAATTGTAAGGTCTCCTAATCCTCTCTCGATCACGGATCGCGCTTAAACACGAATACGTGGTGTGTAGAATCCACCACGCGACAACCACCGTAGGGATTTGGACAAGAAAGTGTAGAAGAAGATGATCTGAGAATACATAGAGTATTCCCAGAGATATAACGTCACACACAGTAGTAGCCGCCACACACACACACAATGAGTAGGGTTTCCTTGCAAAGGAAACTTTACACAAAATAATTGTTGTATTGTCATTCATTCCATTAAGGTATATATACAAGACACATCCGGAACACACATGTTCCGGATAAACATTACACATTGGCCCCAAGCCCAAAATAACATAAATTCGAAAAACCACTAAGGTGTTCCGAATTTACTACTAAATATTGACAACACAAAAATTCGCACATAGTTATACACAAATTCAAGTCTGGACTATCTGATCAAAACATAACCTCGGATTAGGAACTACATAACCTAATCCGGACAACTAAAAATTCAGACATATATAACAAATTCGGATAGACTAAAAGTTATTACAAGATTACATTTAAGACCCTTAACTTCGTACAATTGGAAATCCAGCACTTATCACAAAAGTGCATTTACAGACTTCCCTTTAATGAGTGTGGATCTTCAATGCAGAACTTGTAATGTCTTCAACTGAGCTTTGAGTATTCACTGCCCGTACAGATCTGGTTTTTCACACAGAGTTGCACTACCTTGACGTACTGAAGTGTTAGCGGAAGATCTTCTTCAAGGTATTGCAGAGGCAGACGTCTGAGTTTCTTTAGATATTCCATCTTGAAATTCACTAACCAATGCGGATCCAAAATCTGCACAATATCTTCAATCATTTTCTTCTTTGTAATGACCCTTTACCAATTTTCCCGTCAAGGTACCAATACTTGATTCCCTGCATCTTGTCAAGATCAAACTTGTGCATTGGGACCTTTCGCATACATCTGGAAGGTTTGTAAACCATCTTCAAAACCTGTTTACCCGTTACTTTGTCTTTGGACTTAACGGCCCGACCAACTGCAGGCTTGAATCTCTTCTACCTACTATTGCGACTTTCGGCTTCAAAAACAAGAATTAAGCCTATGATGCTGCCAACATTGGTGTTATTGTTCAGATTGAGCTGTGCTAGATGATGAAGATCACGAGCAGGAAGGGTCCTCAGGTACTTAACCCTCGGCTTAAAATATTGAACTCCGCCAGTACGCTTGATCATGACCAACAAGTTTTGTTCATGAAAATCCCAACTCCTCATTTGCCCTGTGTACTCCCCTTTTGTATTCACATAGGACTTCTTTTGGGTTGTCTCAGGAGGAAGAGGCTTGAGCCATTTTTGCGACGCTAGACGAACTTCTTCGGGGAGTTTTTCAGGATTAGGAACTTCCTTGGGAGGAGCATTCCCAAACATTTAATTCATTAGATCATCGACATTCACATCAATGAATTCTACACCTGGAATAGTCTCCAGCGTATACACAATGCTATCACCCTTGCCCGTCTCAACATAATCAAAGTTGAAAATCTCATCATCAGGCTTCCAATTTTCAATGATCCCTTAACTTCATCGTCCTTGTCAAGATCATCATTGCTCAGGAAGTGTTCAGAAAAAGTCTAATCATCATCAGACTCTGAGGAAGGGCTAGATTTAGCCTCAAACAGACCTTTTCCTTTACCTGCTCCGGCTCTGCTTCCAGACTCCCCGTCAACCTGAGTGCCAGTTGCAGCTTCAGAAGCTTGTGATCTCCTTGGTTGCTCCTTTTGCCTAACGACATTAGGATCTTTGTCCTTATCCAAATCCTCCCAGATTTTCTATAGTTCATCTAACTTGCACGTCGCTTGAACTTGCAGAGGTGTACTCTCCCCCTGAGCAGCGAAGAGCTCTACAAGATCCGTTACAATATGATGAATCTGCTCGGTTGTCATTACAAGTGTCTGATGTTTGGAGGTAGAAGCAGCGTCCCGATTAATGAGAATGCCCAACTATATGGCTTGGCGTTTAGACTGAGCGAACAAGTTCATAATCTGCTGATCTTGAACCGTTTCTTTCTTCTGTAGCTCATCAATCTCTATTTGTTGCTTCTTAATTTGTTCGTGATTTTCATTAATGAGCTTGATCTGTCTTTGCACGACTCCATGAACATCCATAAACTGAGTACGGACAAATTCGGGAAAGTTTTGCATTTTCACACAACTCGCTGCACCTCGTGGTCTCGGAATAGATGTTGGTGCAGAAGGTCTTGAACCAGAGGGTCTTGGAGCAGACGGTCTTGGAAGATTCTGTTGTGTAGGTGGACGAGGACCGAAGGCAACCTTTAGGCGAACACCTCGAGATCTCTTTCCCCCAGTCTTTGGCATTGTCGGCCTGATCATCCTAGGCCCTGAAGGACGTTGTACAACAAGTCTAGGTCGTACAAAACTTTGAGTAGCACCTGGTGGCACTCCATTAAAGACTGACGGTAGAGGAGGCAAGCTAGAACTCACCAAAGTTGCAAACATGTTACTTGTAGTTGGAGAAGTAGGCAATGATATGAACAGTGGCGCAGTGGGAATGGCAGACAATGAAATAGGAAATGATGCTGCAATAACCATGGTAACACTGATGGACTCCAAAGAGGAGACAACTAGAAATGGTTCGGTCAACGAAGGAAGTGAAACTAATCTCCCCAAGATGGATAGACCACTAGACACAGAGGTAACAACAGCAACAAGTGAAACTTCAACTGATGTAGCTTCATAACTCGAAACTTGACGAGAAGAACTTGAACTTTCCCTAACCCTGTGACATTTATAAGTCCTAATGGATGCTATTGACGAATAGCTGAAGCAGCAGGAGGACGACGAGCATCATTGTTATCGTCAGAGGATGACAAGTCAAAAGAAATAGACGAAAGATCATTCAACTTATATTCCATAATGCTAACCGTAGACCCCAATCAGAAGAGGGACCGAGAGAGTCTACTTTTCTTTGGAAAACTGCAAGTCTATCCTTCTCTGCATCCGAAATCTTATTAAGCATATCTTTAATACCAACCGATAATACTCCTTTTCTGTTAACATACCAACATACCAACATCAGAATCGTCTATAATCCTTTTTCCCTTCTCCACAACTCTAGAGGACGGTCCTGACTCGAGAGCCGCATCAAGCTCTAGAATAAAAAGATCAGTCTCCATGGTATCACTTGGAGTAGTAGCAGCAATACTAACAGCAGGCTGCTCTACTCGAACAATCTCTTATTCACCCATAATAACATCAACTAGTTCACTTACAACTAGAACATCATCCAAAGGTTGACTAACTGCAACGTTTTCTACAACTGGCATATTAATCACTGGCTCTTCCACAACCAGCTCTTCCATAGCTACAGGTTCAGCATCAGGTTCTTCGGGCGATGGTTGTTCAGGATCAACATGTGGTTGAGGAACCACCGGATGCTATACTAGCGGAGGTGCTCTGTCATCATCCCCAGCCCCAAACAATTGTTCAACGCCAGTCCTGATTCCAATCCAAGTTGGATCGGTCTTAGGGTTATATTATGCTCCTACACGATCACACCAAGCAAATGATGAGATTCAAGGAGAGCATTAGCATGGACCGAAGTATTTGCAGTTTTATAATCTTTGAAAATACGCTTATGCATTGGATCTTGAGCGTACGTTTGCAGATGAATACCAAATGAAGATTCAGAATTAAGTGTCGAAATATCAGCGTAAGAAACCGTGGGTATAGAAGCATCAAGCGTTTATAACCAGCTCGATACGCAAGATGTGTTTAAAAAGCTCGAAGAATCATGAATGAAAAGTTGTATGGTTGATTGAAGGTTAAGCCAATCATAGAAGACAAGAGGTTGCGCCCCATTCCATCCATCCCAGACTTATGGGGAGCTAAGCACTGGCATCAACACATGATAGAAATACCTCCATTGCTCGATGAGCATTCCCTTATACAACTGCTTCGAGGGAAAACGACCAACATACCCGAAAGCTATAGCAGCTTATTCACGTATAGGTCTTGAATAGCATGTTTCACCATGATCTAAATCTCCAATGTTTAATGTCTCACAAATAACGTCTCAGTAATCACAATCGGGGTACCATTTATCGTAGCTTCAATTGTATTGTTCACCATTCGTGATGTTCGCAAAAAAATATGAATATACGATGTAACTTGTTGCACATTTTCATAAATAGCAAAGGCAATCCTTGAGCGTATCAGGAACCACATAATCTGAGCATAATCTTCAGCTCCTCGAACTGTCTTGTCAAGTAAGGCAACTTGATTATGCTTCGTGACAAAGTGACTAACTAGAATAGGTAGAACGGCTGCAGCAGCAGGTTGTTCACCTTGTTGTTAAACAATAACATAAGACACATCAAGACAAGTACATTAGAAATAAAACTGTAACAGACAGTACAACAATCACACAGAAGGCTTCAACTGTAAGTTAGGAATATTTTTAACATAGACGACAGAATTAACACACAAGACTCCGAAGAAAACATAATCAACCGAGAACTCTGGAAACTTTTTCAACAAACAATTACTCCGGAAAAACCTTTAAATTCTATTTAATTAATTTTCAAAACTCTTTCTGAAATTCCAGAGTAGTCACGTATATCTTAAACATAGAGATGAATTATATGATAAAACCCGGAAACAGTTATTGCTCAATAAACCCGGAAAACAGTTATCATAGAAAAGTTAAAACCCGGAGAATCATATAATCTAGTAAAATCGGACAAACAATTAGACCCGGAGAAAACTGAAAACCCGGAAGACTTCTTTCCCATCGATAATTCTGGAACCCATAAATGTTGAATAAAACTCGGAATCCTCTTTTGACACAAGTAATCTGGAACAATTGTAGTCCAGTGATATCGGTAATCCGGAAACTGAGCTAATCAAGTCAGTAACCCAAATTGAGCTTAAATCCGGAAAAAAGTTTAAGATTCTTCATCAAAACTAGATTAAGAACCTTCCAAAATCACGGAAGGGAAACTCATATTCTCCAAATTTCAAACACAAACACTCAAACATAAAAACTTTCAACGGATTAAAAAGTAAGTTTTTCAAAAGTTTACCTTTCTTCCACACAAAGTTTTCTTAGAACTTCATACAATCAAAATCTTAGAACAATTTTCATAAACATCATATCAAAATTCACCTCATAGATAAAACCCAAAATGACATTTATTGAACAAAATCAATCCAAGCCGACACTAATACATCTATACACTAATATTTGCAACAATAAAAAACATCATAAACCCCCATTTGGTTAAACCCTTAAAAACCCCAAACAATCGAAACCATGATTAACCTCTAGAGATTTTTGATGATAAGAGATTCAAGAGAAACATACATGTGATCTTGTTATGCTAAGATGAAATAACAAACACTTCAAATAATCACACTAGGTCAGTTTCACAGTAGCAAAGAGTAGAGATTTTAAGTGAGTTCTTAAGTCAAGCTGGGTGGGAAATTGAATGAATGAAGAAGATGGAAGGTGTGAGCTGTTATAAGTAGAAGAAATCCGGAGAAACTCTAGGTAACTCCGGAGTCACTAAGCTAAAACTTAAATTCGCTGGATGTGAAGAAATCCGGGGAACACTGTGACCATAAAACTAAAACACCAGATAAACCTAACTTATAAATTCGGAAAGTATAATGTCCTGTAAATCCGGAAAATATCTCCGGAACAATCACTCTTTATAGACCCGGATATGGAAATCTACCCAGAACCAAACCCTAAAAGAACAGGTTTGCTAGAACCCCGGAGAAACAGTAACTGAGCCCAAAGCCGGAGCCCAAAGGCCAATTTTTTTTTGTAAATATAAACACCTTTTTTAAAATTAAGAATTTTGAAATGTTAGAAAAATTCACTAACTTTCAGAACAATTTCCCTCAGTAAGTTATACTTTGGAAAAAAATTACAACCTTTACTTAGATCAAATTTACCAGACATTTAAAATGCCGAAATTACCCACACACTTAGATAGATTTTGCATTACTAATTTTTATTGAAAAAAACTTATTTTAAAATTACCTCACCGGATGTTTTTAACCCGATATTAAGAGAATGTTTAGAACCCCATAGAGTATTATTATAAGGATAAACTCGCACATAGAAACAAGAAAATAAAATCTTTTTGTTGTTTTTCAATTTAGATAGAAAGTGAAATCGTTTTGTTGTTTCTCAATATAGACAAAATAAAGGAACTAAAGCTAGAAATGTATTCAAAAGTTCTATCTTTTTTTTTTGAAATTGGTGCAAGAGGATCATATAAGTTTTTATGTCAATATCCGACACAAGGACATAGTTTTCACGTTAAGCGCTTAGAATGATATTAACAGTTCAATACGTTCAACGATATTGTCATCCACTTAAGTTTTAGCATGCTTTCGAACATTGTATTCGAGATATGCGATTAAGTGTATTAAAAACTAATGGTAACTATGTTCCCCACTTCAGATTATACTCCTGTCTCAAGACTACCAAACATTGCATCTTACAGGTGAGTATATCTGAGAAATCTCTGTATTCGGCTAAATGCGAGGCCTTGAGAGCTCAGGTTAGTGCCACCGCACAAACAAAGAGACGAAGGCTCGACTTAAAAGGTGGTGTACCAACGTTTTGGTATCTTTTTCTGCAAAATTAGGCAGTTTTACACTATGTACCTCGTGGTAACATAGAAATGCAATTTGTATATCCGGTGAAGACAATTTTAGACAGACTATCCGGTGATGATTGTCGTGGCAGAAAAGAAATCCACCAAAGGGGAGTTGCGCGCAAATGAAGCGCTTAGCAAAGCATTATACAAAGTCTAGGCCATTGCTTACGCAAAATCAGAAGAGTAGGTATAATATCCTAGAGATATAACAAAAATAAAGACCTAGTATCTCTAAAGTTTAGCAACCTCTCAAACAAAATTATGGTAATAAAACCATATACTTGAGAGATGTTACACACGTGTTACACAGTTCATTGTGTTTATATACCAAAAATAGGTCCTTAGTTACATGTAAAACTTACCAAAGTAACGTATAACTGAAACGGTTACAGTTAACGATTAAATTTTAGATATTACTACAATCCTGCATTAGATACAACTACTGATCTACTATCATTTCCTCTTTTCTCAACACGATCCCATTATTATATTTTTTACATGTTTTTGAATTTTTCTTAACAATTATCCTACAATTAAGTTAAATAATTTTGGAGATTTTAAATTTTTGCAAAGCAGTAAGAACTGTACATTTAAAAACAAAACAAAGTTTCTATGCGAGTTCTAAAAGCATTTTACTCGGGGTTGATCATGCCGATCTTTCGGACCAGATCCTCGAATCTAGACCGATCGTATGTTTTAGTAAACTTGCCTGCAAGATTATCCAAAGTGCCTACCCTAACCACTACGGTTAAATCCTTTTCAACATAGTCAGGTATGAAATGATGCCTAACATCTATGTGCTTAGTGCGTGAGTGATTAATCGGATTATTAGTAATGAAAATGGCAGAGTTATTATCGACAAGATTTGGAGTTTGAGTAAAATTCAAACTGTAATCCCTCATTTGTTGTTGAATCCAAACCGATATTAATACATCAATACACTAATATTTGCAACAATAAAAAACATCATAAACCCAAAACCCATTTGGATAAACCCTTAAAAAACACCCAAACAATCAAAGCCCTAATTAACCTCTAGAGATTTTTGATGATAAAAGATTCAAGAGAAACATACATGTGATCTTGTTATGCTAAGATGAAATAACAAACACTTCAAATAATCACACTAGATCAGTTTCACAGTATGAGAGACTAGAGGTTTTAAGTGAGTTCTTGAGTGAAGGTTGGGGGGGGGATTGAAAGAATGAAAAAGATGAAAGGTGTGAACTTTATTAAGTAGAAGAAATCCAGAGAAACCCTAGGTAACTCCAGAGTCACTGAACTAAAACTTAAATTTGGATAGTGTGAAGAAATCCGGAGAACATTGTGACCATAACACTAAAACACCAGATAAACCAAACTTATAAA
This sequence comes from Scalesia atractyloides, assembly GCA_947069175.1. Taxonomy (NCBI): domain Eukaryota; kingdom Viridiplantae; phylum Streptophyta; class Magnoliopsida; order Asterales; family Asteraceae; genus Scalesia; species Scalesia atractyloides. The sequence continues at coordinate 32,955,899 of CAMTDV010000015.1, read as the reverse complement.
TTTAGAGAGTAGAATGTCTTGTAAATCCAGAAAATATCTCCGGTACAAACACTCTTTATAAACCCGGATATGGAAATCTACCTGGAACCAAACCCTAAAGAACATGTTTAATAGAACCCCGGAGAACGGTAACTAAGCTAAACAGGAAGCCCAAAGCCCATTTTTTGTAAATGTAAACACTTTTTCTTAATATTAAGAATTTTAAAATCTTAGAAAAGTTCACTAACTTTCAGAACAAGTTCCCTAAACAACATCTCGCGCTTTATTTCTGATGATCACACCCTTATCGTTCTTTTTGCACTTGAAGACCCACTTCGTGTTGATTACATGCTGGCCCCTCAGAAGATCGACCAAACTCCAAACTTTTAACTTGTCGAACTAAGATAACTCCTCTTGCATCGCCTCACACTAAGAATTATCTTTCAGAGCAATCTGATAATTTTTTGGTTCTATCTGAGAGATAAAGCATTCGTGTAGGCTAAGATTGTATATCTCGTCCTGCTTGATTTATGAAAACAAGCACTGCAATGCTTCTACTTCGCTTAAGCACCCCGACATTTGGGTTCCCAATAATATTATCAATAGGATGATTAATATTAGTTCTTTTTATTGGGATTACCGGAGTTTGAAGATTGTTTCCCAAATTGGACGGAATCTCCTCCTCAGCACTTGCATTACCGGTGTTCACAGCATCACTTGTTGCTTCAGAATCACTGGACACAACTTCATTGCGGATCTGAGCAGCGACAACATCGTTTACTATCGAGGACTGGTGACTGAACCTCCTGATGTGACATTCATGGTCACGTTGTTGGTATACTTGCTCTCCATCTAGCATCCACTTCATCTTTGTTCACTAGATGTGTGTAAACCACCTCTGAATCTTCATCTGAAACATCAGGGAGATAAAAAAATAAAAAAAATTATTATTCATAATCGTACCCGCTTATAGGACCAAATTTGGACAAGGGGGGGGGATCATAACTCAATTGAGTTATATCAAACACGACCTTCACTGTCCACTTCTTGATGTTATAAATGTGTTTATTTGGAGCTCCTGGATCGTATCCCAGAAAGAAACCTATCTCTTCGATCTCGCCCAACTTAGGAGTATCCTTTGTGCGTTTGATAACACACTTAAACCCAAAAGTCTGAAAACCAGATAACTTCAGTTTCTTGTTCTAGAGATGTTCATAGCAAGTTTTATCATCCCTTTTGAATGTGAGCACATGGTTAAGCACAGAGCATGCTGTGTTCATAGAATCATCCCTTTTGAATGTGAGCACATGGTTAAGCACAGAGCATGTTGTGTTCATAGAAGAATATAGGTAACTTAGATTCAGATAACATAGTTCGAGCCGCCTCAATTTGGGTACGGTTCTTCCGTTATGTTGAGGAACATAAGGAGCGCTGAACTGCTGAACTATTCCAATTTCCCACCATAACTCGTCCATATTTTGATTTTTAAATTAAGTGCCGTTGTCACTTCGGATTTTCTTAATAGGCAGTGAAAAAAATTTCTCAAGTTGTTTGAATAAATCTTTTAAAATCCCAAAAGTCTGTCCTTTTTTAAGAAAAATACCCACGAATATCGCGAGAAATCGTCAGTAACAACTAAGCAAAAAGACATCCACCAATGCTTGCAACATGGATCAGGCTAAAAAGATCCATATGAATCACTTCAAGTGGTTTTAAGATCGAGTTAATAGTTTTCGGTTTGTGAGTTTTTTTTAATTTTTCCTTTTTCACATGATTCACACTTGTTAATGCATGTTAAAACTACGTAAAGGAACCCCCAACACTAACTTGTTCTTGACTAAGTGGTTCTTTTTTCGTAGATGCACGTGGCCCATTCTTCTACGCCATAGGTACAATTGATCTTCGGTCGCCTTTGAGAGGAAACATATTACTGGAGCAGATGAGTTAACCAAAGGGTGCATGTCCATGACATATGTGTTATTCACGTGTGGAGCCCTCATTATGATCCAATCCTCGGGAATGACAAATCTCGGACGTAGTACGAAGTAAGCCTTGTCATTAAACAACATCGTGTACTTATTATTGCAGATCTGAGACACTGACATCAAGTTATGCTTCAGTTCTTCAACGTAGTTCACTTTGTGCAGCGTAATTTTTCCATTCTTCATCGATCCTTCTCCGGTGATGTAACCACCTTTCTCTCCTGCAAAATTAACATAATTACGGTGAATTTCCTTTAAATTATTCAATAACTCCTTATTCCCCGTCATGTGATTGGAACAACCACTGTCAATATACCAAGTATAGATAACCCTCTTTAGCTGCTCCTACACCCACAAACAAGGAATTCAGTTAGTACGTGGGACCCAAGCCATGATGTTCTTGGGTCGTCCCGATTCATCTACAAATGAAAACTCCTTGAAATAACCATCATCGCCACTGGGTCCTACATTTCCACTTTGGAAGTTGTTGGAGTGGTTTCCCATAAATTGAGGATTATACGGAGTGGACGATCGGTTATTATATCCAGTGTTTGCAAAACCTCGGCTTCCATAGTTTTGGTATCCAAAAGTTTGTTTCCTCGGTAAATCAAAATTCCTACCAAATCTGGGAGCATCACTGTTTCCTGATAATTGTAGGTCAGGTTTGCGGATCGATGTCGATGTATACGGATTTAGTGCACTATTCGTGTGGTCATAGATAGAAATCTAATTGTACATGTATTGTCAAAATGTCTTGAGTCTGTATTATACCGGACAGAGGTTTTGCTAGGTTGTATTAGGTTTGGTTAGATAGGGTTAGGATTCGGTACGATACGAAGGAGCGGAGATGATCGGTTTGACGTCATCATCCAAGATGATGACATCATTACTCACACATCATGATGACATCACAAGAAATACATGTATGGAATTCTGATTTGGAAAGTTATGTTCATACGAACTTAAGACAATTATCTTTGTACGAACATGCATGCAACTTCCACGATAAATATCATCAGAGCCTCGCACGAGAACAACATCCGCACAAGAACAACATTCGCACAAGAACGTCATATCAAAGCTCGATCTAGATTAGGTGATTTCTAGTCGATTAGTGTCGAAACTCTGTCCGGTTTACGTTGATTCATAATAAAGGTTGATTATTTACATTCTCGTGCACGATTACGGTTCGGTTTAATGGATTCTACACGTTAAACTGGATTAAACACAGATCTGGTGTTCTTCGGTGAACCGATCTGGACCTATAATTGGTATCAGAGCTACGGAAGCTCTGCGTGTGATTGTGTTCAAATCGGATGAGTTTTAGACTGAACCGAATTGATTCAGACTTTTTTGATTGGTTTTCGTTATATATCGGATCTAGTTTGAACATTCTGTTGGTTTTAGATCATACACAAATTAAATCAGTTTCGTTAAAGTTTCGAACAATCGAATGAGATTAGGTATGTCGTTTGAGTTTTCGAACTGTTTTTGATACATCATTTCGGACCATTTACATAATTTTTGAATTGTTTTAACAATGGGATTGGATCTAAACTCATCAAATTGTTCTTCATTCGAGATAATTTGTCTAAATCTGCTTATGTTTGTTGTTGTTGATCATCAAGAATCAAATTCAAGATAGGAGTTGTTGCAAATTTTTGGATCTAAATTGTTGTTTTGTCGAGATTTGTTTAAGATCTGAATATGAATTTTAGTTCTGATGTATTAGTTCGGTTGATTGGAACATTCTGATGTATGTCAATGATTGAGAGTAAACAAGAACAAGATACATCGTTAAGTGATATCATATCTCATCTGTATATCAGTTGATATTCACTCGTAACAGTTATAAAAAAAGGTTTTGACTCGAGATTTGCAGGTTGATGTGTTCTTGATCCGAATAGTGATTCTACTGATTGTTGTTGATGTGATTGTTCCAAATATGAGATAATTTTTAGTGGTTCTATATTGTTGTTTGAAGAAGAAAGGTTGTTGCAGATTGATGATGATTCAGATCTGAATCGAATTTGCTAGTATTATTTGCAATGTTTTTTGTTTTGTCGAATTTAAAAGAAGAAGAGGAGTATAGAGATATCGAGTGTGCTGATGTGTAAAAGTTTCAGGGTAAAAGATATTATTTTCGACAGGAGGTTGTTTTATTTTGGCTGGCTGGATTTTCTTATAAACGACAATGAATGTGTTGATTTGCTAATAGAAGAACAATATATGTCGACGAGGGTCCCAGTTTGGGCCTCCTCGTCTTGGACCCAGAACCAAAATTGGGCCCATCAGCTTTAGCCCAAGAAATGTCCATCATTCGGTCCACCTCTAAAGGTAATCTTCTTCTCCAAGCACAATCATTAAATGAGATGCAACATGAAGAGACTTGAGGCCGAACAGGTATAAGGTAGTTGCAGGTCACATTTAATGGGAAAGATCTCCGTCCTCACCGATGATTGACACTGTAGGTCCGTTGTACGGATCGTTCGGGAACTAAACTGACAAACCTAAGGTAAATGTGCGGAATCCGTTTGCTTAGGCGACATTGGATACACTCATTTGTTTCTGTTTAATCACCATTTCATTAATATTTAACATTACAGATCCTGGAAACACTTGGACAGAGCTTCGCCGTCTATGTGCCAAAATCTTTGAAAGTTACAAATGAAGCTAGCTATTTATACAAAAACAAGTTCGCTGGAGATGATTGAAGTTCGCCCGAACTTGTCTTCATCTTACAATATGAGCAAACTTGACTAAAAACCTTATAAATACTTCGTTTCGCTAGCCTATTCTATACAGACTCGATACAAGACAAAGACATAGACATACTGTACTAACAGACTCCCCTTTGGATATAGTCTTTGTCTTGATCAGTCTTCCAAATCCTTTATCGTTAGATTGTGATGACGTAGGCAACAGACATATGCGTCAACAGACTCCCCTTTGGATGTTGCGTAGTCATCATTCTTCAATTAAGTTCCTGAGTCTTTAATATTTCTTGATCTTTATATCTTGAATAACTTTAACATCCATGCTCCCCCTTACTTTGAGCTTTCTGGTATCTTTAATCAACGTGTTTATCTAGCTCCCCCTCAAATGATGCTTTGAATATCTAAGATTTGACGATTAAGAACAATCACACGTATCCACACACAAACAATTTCTTAACAGTCTCGTCGGTCCAGCTCACATTCAACATTATCATGTTACCATGGAAGATTTTTGAAAGAAAATCTTTTTGGAATTTTAATATTGTATGCAAAAACGTAAACAAACTGAAATGTAATATTTACAGCTTATATTTTTTTGAGAAAATGTGCTAGAGGATCATATCAGTTTACTGAGACATATCAGCTGCACCTTTGATCTAGATGAAACACTCAGTTTAAACAATTCACATGGATTGTCGATATTGTTGTCCACTTAAACTCAATCTAGAAACTTTCGTAATGCTTACTGATACATTAAGGTACATTAATTTGCACTAAGTTCTTATAGAACCCAAGATCCCAGTATATCCCCTCATCATGTAATACACTGACTCAAGTAATGCCTTTAAACTTTCATCAACTGTGAATTGTGTGAAGATAACGCAGAATATTTAAACATTAACAATCAGGTCGATCTTTCGATACGCAGAGAAAGTCCAATGTTTAAAGAAAATAAGAAATGAAAAACAGGTTGAAATTGTTTAGGTCTTAACCACCAGTTCGATATTCACATACACGCAGAGGTGATCCAAGATTTAAACGAAACACCAAGTAAAATAAAGCAGAAACGTTTAGGCACTAACATCCAGTTCGATACTTTCGTATACGCAGAGGATGTCGAATGCTTAAACAAAATAATGAAATAAAACAAGTTTAAATCTTTTGAAAATGAAAACACAATCACAGTGATTATTTAGTAAGATGTGAAAGTTCACAAACTATTCGGTTTTTTATGCTTTTCAGCATTTAGCGATTACCGAGTAGGCACACACTCACGAAGGACAAAACTAAGTACTATCCTTTCAATCGCGTTTCCCACTAGAACTAGGCTTTTCTTTTTAGGTTTGTATCGTTTTCGCAAAACTACTAGTCTAGCTGAGCCTACCGACACATCTTTAGTAAGATTGTTTAACCATTTTTAACAATACATATTTTAGCATGCACTGATAGTTCACTGATTTACTATCATTTCCTTTTTTAGCACAAGTAATCTCATTTTTCATTTTTCAATGTTTTTGATACTTTGAGATTTTCTACTGTTTTTGGCTTTTTTGAAAAAATTATCTATCTAAAATGATTTTGAAATAATGTTTTTCAATTTTACAGGAATTTTACAGAAATTTTTATTTTTGACAATTTTAAAATTTTTCTCCCCCTAAAATTGAAAACATCTTTTCGAAATCGAAAATAAAAATTTTCAATTTTAACCATTTAATATTTTTTACGAATGTGAACGCGAGCCTACCATTTTGTTTGTGTGGAATATCACTCCTGTCTCTTGTCTCTATGCATAAACAACCGCTGCTTCTGAAATGACGATTAGGTTGAAGCTTGGTTATCTTGCACATTCAAACAAACTTTAATCAATATTGAATTGGAATCCAATCCATTCTGGACTTAGGTTTACCAAATTCATTAACATCTGAAGTAAACAAACATTCACACTCTTTTTGATATTCAAACAGTTTGATAGAAACTTTATTTGAAAATTTTACTTTAACTGTTTGAATTATCAAATTTTTCTCCACTGCTCTCTCTTTTGTCCTCAGATTTGTATCTGATGAACTCGTTTTACTTGACTGTGAGTAAAATGATTCATTAGGACTTTTATCTAATTTTTTAGACGTATCCGAGGACAAAATCTTTTCCAAATACTCTCTAACTTTTTTCTTCTTTTTTCTCAATCTGTCTTTTTGCCCTTGTGATAACTTGACTTTTTGTTCTTTGGGCTTCTCTACAGTTTTCTTCTCCTCTGGTCTTTTCTCCCCCTGAGATTTAACCGATCTTCTTTTCAGATTAGTCGGACAATCCCTGGATATATGACCTTTGATTTGACATTTATAGCATCTTCTCGTATCAAATCTCTTTTTCAGGCAATTAACAGCAATGTGTCCACCATATCCACAGTTGTAACACACTCTGTTATCGTACCAATCTCTCCATTCAGACCAAACACCCAAATCCGCACATTGATTTGACATGTAGTAGTCATCTTTCCTGCTTCTTCTATAAAATTGATTTGACTTTGAAGCACTGTGATCCGACCTGCACCACTTATTCTCAAATTTTTGTGAGTTTTTATAATGATTGGATGACCGTACCGATGAGCTTTTATTTTGTTTTGAAAACTTTTAGAATTTTGTTTTTCATGTTGTTTTGTTCTCCATTCTGCTTAGAAGGTTTTTGCAATGAGCATTCACCTTTTTAGCAGATTATAGAACAGTTTCTTGAAATTTTTCTTTTAGTTTCAAAAAATATTTCTTTTTTATCATTTTCATCATCGGTATTATCATCACAATCTTTAATTATGACATCATCATAATCTGTGACGTTGTTACTTATTGAAATTTCCTATTTATTCTTATTGAACGGTTTAGGACATATCTGATCTAACATTACAGATGAAGTCACAAAACCTTCAATTGTTTTTCTAAATCATCAATTTTATTTTTTGCAATCTCAACATCTTGTTCAAGTTTTCTAATTTTTTCAAGATGCGAGTTTATTATATTTTGTTTTTCAATAACATTTTTATTCAAAACAGATTTATCATTTTCTAAAATTTTTATATTATTTTGAAAGTATTTCACATTTTGAAATTTTTTATTTTCTAAAATTTTTATTTGATTTTCAAAATTCTTTTCATTTTCTTTTAACTTTTTATTTTCTAATGACAAACATTCCAAATCTTTCAAAAGTTTGACATTAATAGATTTGAATTTTTGACAATTTAAGCACACAGATTCAGTACACTTTGTGCAAGGTTTTTCGACCTCCACAATTTGTACCTTTACCACTTCTTTATCAACATTTTTTACCTCTGACTTTACCTTCTTGCTTTTAATCATCTCAGCACGCTCCAGATATTTAGCACGTAGAACACTCCATAGCTTTTGTGCCGTATAACATTCTGGTAGCAGATTCAAGATATTTCCTTTCACCGACTGCTGTATCAGATTAATCATTTTCTTTTCAGCAAAATAATAATCTTTTTGTTGAGTAGAATGTTTGCACTTCTCCAGAATTTGCTGATTTTCATCTATAGGAATGACATAACCTGTCTCAATCACGACCCAACTACGGAAATGCGTAGCTTTGACCCAGCTCTCAAATTTTCCTTTCCAAACATCATATTCATCAACATAGGAGGCTTCATGGACTCCATTTCGTTTTCCAAACTAATATGTCGTTCAAAACACTTGAAAAATGATTAGCAAACAGACAATTTTTAGAAAAATTGAACTTTTTAACCGACAATATCAACGTATCGGTTTGCTAAAAACGTTTAAAATTTTTTGGAAATTTTTTTTACCAGATTAGAGCTTTAAACTCGTCTCGTCAATACGAATCTAACGATATATAATGTCCGAGACGTTTTTCGGGATTTTCATGCCTTGGACAAGTTCGGTCGAACTTGTCACAGCGTGTGAAACTCAGCTATTTAACAAGTTCGGGCGAACTTGTATAAGTTTCAAGAGAAACAAGCAAGTTCGGGCGAACTTATATAAGCTTGAAGAAAAACAAGTTTCAAGAGAAACAAGCAAGTTCGGGCGAACTTATATAAGCTTGAAGAAAAACAAGCAAGTTCGGGCGAACTTGTATAAGCTTGAAGAGAAACAAGCAAGTTCGGGCGAACTTATACTAGATTTTCAACAAATTTTAATCAAGTTCGGGTGAACTTGATAAAATTTGATTGAAAAGTAAGCAAGTGCGAGCGAAATTAACCTAAAACCTTGAAAAATCAATCAAGTTCGGGCGAACTTGATGAAAAATGTGAATTTTTCAGTCAAGTTCGAGCGAACTTGATGTTAAGTTCGAGCGAACATGTGTTTTCAAACATGGTTTTTTAAATTTTTCGGCATGAATTTGTTTGTTTTAAGCTCTGATCTTTTCAAGGGTTTATCTATTATGGATTTTACGTATTATACTTGAAAATCAGTCCACTTTATCCGTGAATCGTCCATGAAAAGTTAAAAATGAAAAAAATGAGTAGAAGATGAGATTATTTCAGTCCAATGTCTTCAAATTATGCCAATCCTGCTCTGATACCACTTGTAGGTCCATTGTACAGATCGTTCGGGCACTAAACTGACAAACCAAAGGTAAACGTGCGGAATCCGTTTGCTTAAGCGACATTGGATACACTCATTTGTTTCTGTTTAATCCCCGTTTCATTAATATTCAATGTTACAGATCCTGGAAACACTTGGACAGAGCTTCGTCGTCTTTGTGCCAAAATCTCTGAAAGTTACAAATGAAATGAACAAGCTAGCTATTTATACAAAAACAAGTTCACTGGAGATGATTGAAGCTCGCCCGAACTTGACATAGTCAAGTTCGGCCGAACTTGACATAGTCAAGTTCGGCCGAACTTGTCTTCATCTTACAATATGAGCGAACTTGACTAGAAACCTTATAAATACTTCGTTTCGCTAGCCTATTCTTTACAGAATCGATACAAGACAAAGACATAGACATACTGTACTAACAGACTCCCCCTTGGATATAGTCTTTGTCTTGATCAGTCTTCCAAATCCTTTATCATTAGATTGTGATGACGTAGGCAATAGACATATGCATCAACAGACACGTGGTTGGGGAGACCAGGCAACAGCCTGGCCTCCGATGTTACCGTTAACAGCGTCAAGGACTAACTCGACGTGTTAAGGATCTTTTGTTATATAAGAACAGAACAAGTGATGATACAAGGTATGCACTATCAGAACTCTCACATTAACCACACTCTCATTTACTACACATTTAATCCCACATTCCGGGAAGCACATTTAATTCTCTCGGATTCACACCTTGATCACTCCGACGACGACAGCTCATCGGAATATTCTATTCCCCGACAAGTTTACTTATTCTCATGCTGGAGCTTGGTCACGGATCCCCCCTCCGGGGGCCTCTGTGACGAGGCTAACGTTGGCTGTTCGTTTGGGGTTTTCGTTCGTATTAGTTAGTTAGGTTAAGTGTTTTAGCGAAGTGTTAAGCATTGTGTTAACATAATAATGCGATAAAGCGAGTTGTGTAGGTGAGAGCGTTGCGTGAGCGAGTACAATCCATAAAATATAAAGCACACATAACACATAAGCAACATAAAAGTAACATAAATAACTATTGCGATTAGTGTGATAAGCGAGGTCGTAGGCGCGAGTGGTTACCGAACAAACAAACACACTCGGCACATAATTTAAAATAGTTCTATGTGATTGGTATAGCGTTAGCGTTGCGTGTATAAAGCGTTTTAAGTGTGATGGTATGCTGTGTGATGAAATGTATCTAGTATAACATAAATACATTATTTATCAAATCTCGGATTACAAATACTGTTACAAAGGGAAATGTCAGCCGTAACAGAACAACCGGAAAAGTTGGGTTTTTAAAGTCACCCCTACTTTAGGAAATTTCGTCCCTAAATTTAAGTAGTAGATGTAACAAAAAGACGTGGATATTTAGCTTTCGTATCACTCACGAGTTCCCAAGTGAACTCGGCACCACGTTTGCCTTCCTATCAGACTTTCATAATAGGAATGCGACTGCGTCGAAGTTCCTTGGTCTCTCGGTCCATGATTTCTACTAGCTTTTCCATGAAATATAGAGTCTCATTTATTTGCAAATCTTCGAGAGGTACATGAAGATTTTCTTCAGCTAGACACTTTTTGAGGTTTGAGATGTGGAAAGTCGGATGTACGTTGCTGAGTTACATCGGTAATTCAAGTTAATAGGCCACTTTGCCAATTCTTTCCAGAATCTTAAAGGGACCTATGTATCGTGGCGCTAGTTTCCCTTTCTTTCCAAATCAGATCACTCCTTTCCAAGGTGAAACCTTTAGGAGAACGTGATCTCCAACTTTGAACTGTAGGAGCTTGCGGCGTTTATCAGGGTAATTCTTCTGACGGCTGCGAGCTTTTAGGAGATTGTCTCTAATCTGGAGAATCTTGTCCGTCGTCTCTTGTATCAGCTCAGGGCTATTGATTTGTCCGTCTCCGATCTCATGCCATACAATAGGTGATCGACATTTTCTACCATAAAGTGCCTCAAAGGGTGCAATTTGAATACTAGTATGATAACTGTTATTGTACAAAAATTCTATTAAAGGTAAATCTGAATCCCAATTACCACCAAAATCTATGGCACACGATCGAAGCATGTCTTCGAGGGTGCGGATCATACGCTCAGTCTGACCGTCGGTCTGAGGATTGAAATGTCTATAAGAGACGTGAGGTAAAGCGACCATCACGGTCAGAGATGATGTCACGATGCGTCCTGTGTTGACAAATAACTTTGTTGGTATAGATTTGTGCTAATCGTTCAACCTTATAGTCTTCTCGTATCGGAATAAAGTGAGCAGATTTCGTAAGGCGATCAACAATAACCCAAATGCTATCGTGACCAAAAGTTGTGCGAGGGAGTTTGTAATGAAATCCATGGCTATACTCTCCCATTTCCACATCGGGGTGTCGGGTTGTTCGAGTAAGCCAAGGTGTTTGATGTTTGGCTTTAACTTCCACACAAGTTAAGCATTTAGAAACATATAGAGCGATATCCTTTTTCATGCCCGGCCACCAATACCTAGAATGGAGGTCCTGATACATCTTATCAGCACCGGGATGAATGGAATAGCGGGATTTATGGGCTTCGGTCATCAATAACTCTCGGAGGTTATTGCGGCTAGGGATCCAAATGCGATTGAGAAAGTAATAGATACCGTTAGATTTAGTCTCCAGCTGGGTTTCGGCACCACATTTCATTTCCTCATACAAGGTAATCTCAATGAAACATGCGTGCTGGGTTTCACGAATTATGGTTTCGAGTTCGTTCTAGCTTTGAGTGTCACGAACGCTATCCACATAGCTTCGTCGATTGAGAGCATTGGCTACGACGTTTGCTTTGCCGTGATGGTAGCGTATCTCACAATCATAGTCGTTGAGAAGTTTAATCCATCTGCGTTGGTGCCGGTTCAGTTCCTTCGGGTTAAAGATATGTTGTTAGCTCTTATGGTCGGTGAAGACCATACACTTTGTACCGTAAAGGTAGTCTTGCCATATCTTTAACGATAAAACAACTGCACCGAGCTCGAGATTATGGGTTGTGTAGTTCTTCTTGTGGATTTTGAGTTGTCGAGACGCATACGCGATAACCTTGTCCCGTTGCAAAAGCACACAACCAAGACCTAGGTTAAAGGCATCACAATATACTACGAAGTCGTCGTTTCCGTCAGGAAGTGTGATGGAGAAGGTGAAACCCAAGTCTTAGAGTGTCTAATTTGTGAGTTTTGTATGCGTTTTATGTGTTTAGTGTCCTAGAATGAGTTAACTATGGGAAATCGTTGTTTTGCAGGTAAAGCACGTAAGTCGGTGAAGTTATGATGATTAAAGTAGAAGTGGAATGCGTTGGAAGGGATATCGCGGCATTTGGCTTGGATTTGGAAAGTGTTCAGTTGATAAAGAGACTTGAGAGTGCAAGAATCAAGAAAAACGCGGAATTTTATGTTTTTTAGTATATTAGGGTTTTGGGAAGCCTCCAACCATTATCTTATCATTGAAGGATGAAAAAGGCACTCCGGAGGCAGAAAGTTCAAGGCTTTTCCACCCGATGCATCATGATTCGTCATCAAATCATCAATCCAATCATGAGTTCTTCATCAAATCAGACTTCTGTTGATCTTGTGTGCGAGATGAGCGGCTAAAACGCTTGTGGTATCCTCTGGATGGAAGATTCTCGTATGTTGATTTAATTTTGTGTTTATAACTTTGTTAATCCGGCAATCCAAGCATTGGATTCTTTTTGCCGGTGAACTTGATTTATTGATTGTAAACAATTGCTTTTATTAAACTTTAATTCTTAATCATTCAGTTCCCGAGAGTTCTAGTAATTGGGATCTATTTGACATGGGATTAGGGTTTGTAAATGTAATTGGTATTTGTTTGATAACCTCCCGTTACATATTAATCGGAGTACTTAGTCTGCAATTACCACAATTGATGAATTAGGTCTTACACTTATGTCTATGTGAGTGTTAAAGTTAGAACACTTAGTTGAATTTAACTAAGAATCTGAATTCCAGAGGAACCATTGTTCCTTCATTTGATCAAAACTTCGTTTTTTTATTCGTTAAGTTAGATAATCTCAACAATCTAACAAACAGATTTTCCATTTCAGTAATAGTTACATAGTACTTTTCATTGCAACACTTTCCACAATCCTCCTTTGGTTCGATACCCTACTTATTCTATACTAACAATTTAAATAGGTTTTTGAATGATACTAACGACAATCATCAAAATGGAGCCGTTATCGGTGAGGCGTACGTAGAGTGTTTAGTGTTAAGTTCTATTTTTAGTAAAAATAGATAAAAATCGACATAGTTTTACTTTGTTTTGTTCAGCTTTACACAAGTTCTTCTTGTTTTTGTCTGTGCAGGTGATCTTACACGTGTATGAATGATACTCGGAATTCCGGGAAGTCATCACCGCTAGTGTTCGACCCAGAGATCGAGAGAACATTGAAGTATACAAAACGAGTCTTACATCGTGAAAACAAGATCCCACATTCACCAACACCGACACTCAAAACAATGGAGAATTTAGGTACTCCGAAAAAGCAACCCAAAACTTCACAACCGCAACAATTCTCGCCAACACCTAACCCACCCTCACCAAACACTTCTATACCAAATCCATCACCACTAAACCGACCACGATCTACTCAACCTGCTACTACTCAAATTTCTCCAGTTCCACCATTCTCAACTTTTTTCCCAAACCTCGATAACCTCCAACAAGTTTCTACCCAAACTACTTCTCTCCAATACCCATCCGCCACCCAGACTACCAACATACATCAGTCATCTCTATATGTGAGAGTCATTCCAGACGATACTCCATCACTGAGTCAGACTCAAGCGCCGAACGCAACAACATCAATCCCGCAAGCTGCTCGACCGTCTAATTCACAACAAAGTCAGCAACAGTAATACCCTTATAGATCGACCATTTTGACCAAGGGAACAACGCGGGAGATCTAGATGATGGTTATGAAGAGTATGACAATTATGGTAGACAAGTGGTTAATACGGGAATCTACGAAAAGCAGACGATGGGAGTGGGTTTCTTTGAGCAAGTTGATCAAGATAACTTGGGATATCAACAGTACGTGTAGCCACAAGTGCAACCGATACCGATGCAACAGCCTCAATATCATCAGCCCGACCCGATCACTGACCAACCTATTCCGCGAAGACTGGTGGATATTCCATTACCACCACCGGTACCTCAGATACTGGGTCAGGAAAAGCCGCTTCCAAGATATTTAAACCCATTGATTAACCCACCGGAAGGTATTCCATGAAGATATAATCAGGGTCTAGTCCGCGGTGTAGAAAGCCATTTCAAGCCAGCGATAGCTAACAACCCATCACCGGTAGTAATCACTCAGGTTCGAGGCTGATTATTCTAGGTACGTGCCCAATCGATATCCAGTTTGCCTAAGTACCATGGGTTAGCACACGAAGAGCCTTATTTTCACATCACCGCATACGATGCACGTTGCAATACAATTGGTGGTCAAGGTTTTTCAACATATGAGGTAAAACTTGTGCTCTTCCAGTTTACTCTTGAAGATAAAGCGCAGCAATGGTTCCATTCACTACCGTCTGCATCAACCTTCACATGGCCAGAAATGCAACAACCCTTCTTAGACGAGTTCTACACACCACAACGAACGAATACTGCTCGAAAGGATATTCAGGGTTTTCGAAAACAAACCGGTGAGTTTTTCATGAAGCGTTCAACCGTTTTAAGATGATGCTTAAGAATTGTCCGCATCATGGTATTCAGCTTTGAGAGCTGCTCAATGCATTTCACGAGGGGGGATGAGGATGCACGAGATGTGAGTTCAACATCAAATGGTACTTTTGGTACTAATTACGAAGAGGTTGATTGGGAATTTTTGGAAAGAAATGAGAGGACGTCGAAACGGAAAGCGCAGTCTTCAAGGAGCACTCGACATTCGATAGTGCAAGCGGTAGAGAATCCACCTAAATCGAGTGGTCAATTCCCCATGTGTGGATACTGTGGAGACATAGGAATATCGCATATCAGTGTCCGGATATTCTGGGTGACGATGAAGATGTGAATTTTTTTCAAGGTGGAGGTGGGGGTAGAAATTTCAACATGCAGTCTAACACATATCACCCCGGCCTTAGGAATCACCCAAACTTGAGCTATAGAAACGCCAAATAATCAACTCAATCCGGGGTTCCAAGGTAACAATCAAACTGGTGGTCAACGGAACTTCAATCAGAACCCATTTCAAGGTAATTCCAAGGTGGCTACCAGAATAATCAAAGTGGGCCAACTGGACTTGCAAATGGTTAAGTCGATTCAGCAGGACTTGCAAAAACGCAGTCAAGCGGATGAGGTAAGGGCGCAAAAATATGAGATTCAGGTCAAAGTTATACAGTCGCTAACTTCACAGATGGGACAGTTAGCTAGTGAAATGGCTAGTCTGAAACAGCAAAGTGGAAAACTACCCAGTGATACTCAGATAAATCCCAAGAACATGAAGAATGTACCAATTAGCGGGGTAAGTTTCGTTCCGAATAATGATTCAAACGATAAGAGTTTAATGTCTACTGTGGTTGATTTAATTGCAGGTATAAATGATGTTAATGTTGAGAGCAGTGGCATTGATTTAGGAGAACCAGTCGTTCCGATTTAAGTCGGGAAATTCAAGATCCATAAGGCACTATTGGATTATGGAGCATCGGTTAGTGTTCTCCCGGGTAGTCCGTACGCTCAGTATGACTTTGGTCCACTCCAGATGTGTGAAAGCACGACAATGTTCACGGATGCCAGTGTGAAGCGACCCCGGGGGATGGTGAAAAACGTGATAATCCAACTTGGAGAATTTTACTATTCAGTCGATTTTCTGGTGATCGATTTTGCACCACTTCAGGCTCATGTGCAGCCGCAGGTAATATTGGGATGTCCATTCTTGTGTACAACAAATGTACAGATCGATTGCAGGGGTGGGTTTGTCACTTTAAGCTACAAGGGTCGTAAGTTATATTCAATGTGTTGCTACAATCTATTTCTTATGATCTGCACGATGATTATGATCATACGGATATTACTGATGAATCTAGTTCTAGTGGTGATGAATCTTGCAGGTCTGCGGTAACGCATGGGAAAAATTAGAATGATACGGTGAATGTGAGAAGGAGAACTGTTGAGGAGAAAGCACCGAGTGGTTTCCACCAGGGCAATGAAGCGGGGTATAATTCTAATAGGCGTGAAACAAGGACTCTTCCCAAATACTGGATGGACATAACAACAAGAAAGGGGTGGTTAAGCATTTATCTGAACCACCCTAAACACGTCAGGTACGGTCTGGTTGAAGACTTTTAAACTTAGCGCTCCCGGGAGGGCCCGAGGATGTAAAGTGTGTGTTGGTTGGTTTGTTTTTTTTTTTTGTTATCTTTTAACAGGTTTTACTATCCCACCCTCACGGATGTAAAGATTCAAGTGTGGGGATGTTTGACAACATCCTTGGCAAGATATCAAGGAATTCACAGGATACGTTTATGCCAGTTAGAACACAACAAGTACAATGCCATTGTCACGCATTGAGCCTGAATCAGGTGAATGTGTTTCCCTATCTTTATTTTCTTTGTTTTGGTTTGTTTTTGTGCTTTGGTGGTGTTTAACCTTTATTGTGGTAAGGGGATGTGTTGGTTTGTTTAGTTATTTATTTTTGGAGTTAGCCGTTCAGGTTTGTTTGGTTGAATTCCCGGGTAAAATTTAAAAGCACCATACATTGAGGACAATGTAACCCAAGTGTGGGGATGGAAAGCCCAAGAAGGGATTCGTGGATTAAGTTTGAAGAGGATTGAAATGGTGATTGAAATCGATGAAAATTGAGAAAAATTGAAATCATCGCCTTGAGCTTGTTAATTGGATACGGAAACCTTAAGTCTCAATCACTAATGGATTCCTTACCGGTAGTAGATTAAACTAGTCTGTTGTCATGGTTGTCCCTTTACGTTTCATGAGAGTTTGTCTGGCATGGTTTTATAGCAAAAGGATAAGTGAAAAGAGATATCTATCTAGGGGTAACATGTTTTAAATTGCATATGCTACATGTCGTTAACCATTTTACCCTTTCTTGGTGAGATCTTGAGCCTGTAGAATTGATAGGATGCTTCATATGATAAATTCATTTGTTAAGTGCAGGCTATGTGTTATTCTGTATTAGAACTTGTGTGATTTAATACACGTTGAGATTATGGATTTGACATGTGCATGTATATGATAAAGGCATTCGGATATCCATTACACCATTTGTGTTGTGTTTGTGTTGTTACCCACCAAATTCCCTTAGTAGCCCTGTTGAGCCTAATTATCTTTCATTAGTCCACCCATGATGAATTGTGAGAAACCAACCGTGAATGACAATGTTATGAAAGAAAAGAAAAAAATAGAAAAGATGAGAAAAAAGGAAATATATGGAAAAATGAAAAAGAAAAAAAAAAGAGTTTTGTGAATGACGTTTGTTTGTTTGGATAGAAACCAACCCAAGATGTGAGTTCTTATGTTCAAATAAAGTTGTCACGGTCTGGTTGATTATTTGTGAGCCACTTAGAAAAAAAAGGAACCAAAAATTTTCCTACTTTAGCCTAAGCCCAAAACCCGAAAGTCCTTTTGATATGTTTCATGTTCTTTGATACAGTGGAGGTGTGATTGTCATACAAGATTATGATTGCAGAATTTCATGTTTGCTTATTGAGTGTTCATATACTAGCACATTACACGCTAGTCCAGATATTAAACTGAGAGGAGAGTATATTGTGAGGGGTGTGTAGCATGTGTTGGAATTATAAACATGTTAGTTTTAGATAGACAAGTGGTGAGTTTTTGAAGTTGCATGAATTGTTTGTCGGACTGTCAATCTCGAATGTGTTAGTCTACGGGACGGGTATGACTTGGGAACTTAATATGTCGAATCGGTTAAGGGGTTTAGAGGTGTTGTTACTTGGTGAGTAGTTCTAGTTGGTTTGCTTGAGGACAATCAAAGGTAAGTGTGGGAATGTGATGGAGAGGGTGAAACCCGAGTCTTAGAGTGTCTAATTTGTGAGTTTTGTAGGCGTTTTATGTGTTTACTTGCCTAGAATGAGTTAACTACGGGAAATTGTTGTTTTGCAGGTAAAGCACGTAAGTCGGCGAAGTTATGATGATTAAAGTGGAAGTGGAATGCGTTGGAAGGGATATCGCGACATTTGGCTTGGATTTGGAACGTGTTCGGTTCATAAAAAGACTTGAGAGTGCAAGAATCAAGAAAGAGTAAAGTCCAAAGGCCATTTGGTATTTGATGAAAAGTTGCTTAGTGCCTATATGTGCAAGGAAATAAGAGGTTATAAAGTCGAGGGACTAAATGGTCATTTGTTGAAAGTTGAAAAGTGAAGAGATGGAGGCCAAAATCATGACCGTAGCCTAGGTTTCTAAACCGTAGGTTACGGGTGGTTGTGTATAATGAGAAAGTGACCAGAAGGTTTGAACCGTAACCTACGGTTCTCACCCGTAGGTTACGGTTGGGTCAGTCACATCAAACAGCAGCTTTAAAACGTTACCTATGGGTTCCAAGCGTAGGTTACGGGTCCTTTGACGGAAAAACGTAGAATTTCATGTTTTTGAGTAGATTAGGGTTTTGGGAAGCCTCTAACCATTATCTTATCATCGAAGGATGAAAAAGGCACTCCGGAGGCAGAAAGTTCAAGGCTTTTCCACTCGATTCATCATGATTCGTCATCTAATCATCAATCCAATCACGAGTTCTGCATCAAATCAGACTTTTATTTATCTTGTGTTCGAGATGAGCGGCTAAAACTCTTGTGGTTTCCTCCGGATGTAGGATTCTAGTATGTTGATTTAATTATGTGTTTATAACTTTGCTAATCCGACAATCTAAGCATTCGATGCTTTTTGTCGGTGAACTTGATTTATTTATTGTAAATAGTTGCTTTTATTAAACTTTAATTTTTAATCATTCAGTTCCCGAGAATTCTAGTAATTGGGATTTATTTGACATGGGATTAGGGGTAATTTGTATTTTTTTGATAATCTCCCATTACGTATTAATCGGAGTACTTAGTCTGCAATTACCACAATTGATTTATTAGGTCTTACACTTATGTCTATGTGAGTGTTAAAGTTAGAACACTTAGTTGAATTTAATTGAGAATCTGAAAACCGGAACCATTGTTCCTCCATTTGATCAAAACTTTGTTTTTTTTAATTCTTTAAGTTAGATAATCTCAACAATCAAACAAACAAATTTTCCATTTCAATAATAGTTACATAGTACTTTTCATTGCAACACTTTCCACAATCCTCCTCTGGTTCAATATCCTGCTTATTCTATACTAATAGTTTAAATAGGTTTTTGCATGACACTAACGACAGTCATCGAAGTGCGAGAACGGGAGCGTCACAAAGCATACGCTTAAGAGTTTGAAAGGCTTCCTCCTGTTTGGATCCCCAAACAAAAGGTTTATCCTTATGAGTTAAAGAGGTAAGAGGTACATCGATCTTTGAAAAGTTGGCGATGAATCAACGGTAGTAACCCACCAATCCGAGAAAAGAACAATTTTCAGACGGAGTCTTCAGAGTTTTCCAACTCTTTACAGCTTCTATCTTTGAGGGATCAACGTGAATTCCTTGGTTGTTGACGATATGCCCAAGCAATTGAACTTCCTTAAGCCAAAATTCACACTTGAAGAATTTGGCGTAAAGGCGATTTCCTTGGAGAAGTTTGAGAACTAAACGGAGATGTCGTGCATGTTCGGCTCTCGACCTTGAGTAGATAAGAATATCATCGATGAAAACAATGACGAAATGATCCAGGAAAGCTTTGCACACAGGGTTCATCAAATCCATGAAGACCGCGGGTGCGTTTGTGAGACCAAAAGGCATGGCCACGAATTCATGATGGCCATAGCGAGTAGGAAAGGCGGTTTCAGAATATCTTGCTCATGTAAACGTAGCTGATGATATCCATAACGTAAATCAATCTTTGAAAAACAAGTAGCACCTTGGAGTTGGACAAATAAATCATCGATTCGAGGGAGAGGGTAGTGGTTTTTTATCGTAATCTTGTTAAGTTCCCTATAATCGATGCACATTCGGAACGATCCATCCTTCTTTTTTCACGAAGAGAACGGGTGCTCCCCATGGTGACGTGCTCGGGCGTATAAAGCCTTTATAAAGTAACTCTTGAAGTTGGCTAGATAGCTCGCGCATTTCGGATGGTGCAAGGCGATAGGGAGCTTTAGCGACAGGTGTAGCAATGGGGACTAGATCAATACGAAACTCGACATCACGAATAGGGGGTAAACCAGGTAAGTCGTCGGGAAAAACTTTAGGAAACTCACAAACAACGGGTACGTCCTTTAAGGTTTTCTTCTCCTTCTCTGGTTTCACGATATGGGCTAGGAAGGCGACACACTCCTTGCGTAAGTATTTATTTGCTTGAATACATGACATAAGCATCAACTTCTTTGAGGGTTTTTCACCGTAGACATGTAGCTGATCACCGTTTGGAAGTAGGAAGCAAATCATTTTATCAAAACAAACGACTTCGGCACTATTTTCGTGAAGGAAATCCATGCCTATTATGACATCAAAACTAACTAATTGCATAGGTATGAGATCGATTGGGAAGTTGTGATTGTTGAGTTCGAGAGTACAATCATGTAGAACGGAGTTAACGGTAATGGTTCTTCCGGTGGCGATTTCGACGTCAAAGGTCCTTGGGAGATTTGCGCGTTTACATTTTAAAAGTTTTTCAATTCAAACGATACAAAACAATTATCGGCTCCAGTATCAAATAAGTAAGAAGCATAAATACCATTAACGATAAACGTACCATTGACAACGTTGTTGTTGTTCTGAGCCTGGCGGTGGTTGATGTTGAAAGCTCTTCCACACACAGCCTATGGTTTTTGCTGCTGCAGTGGCTGTGGTGGCTGTGGTTGAGGCTACTGCTAATGCGGATCTTGTTTCACTGCGTGATGCGGGCATACATTGCTGAAGTGTCTATTGTTACCACAAGTGTAGCAACCACGTGCATTAGTGACGGGTGCTTGTGGAGTTGGGTTGACTTGAGGAGCGTGAGGTGGAGCTGGCAGTGCGGTGAAAGACTAAGGAGCTTGCTGACGTGGGCCTGATTGGCAGCTGACTGTGTAGTGACCGTAGATGTTGCAGTTCACACAAAAGCAGCAGTTCCCTCCAACTGCGTGGTGATAGGTGTACTTAGGGAACAAAGGATGAGGGCCAGTATACACACACTTAGCAGGAGGTGCGTTGGGAGTAGTAAGCTGGTGAGACTGGTGGTTTGGTTGTGCAACTGCTGCGTTATTCTGCTAGTGTTCCTGCGCTTGCGGCTCTGGCGGTTTGCTTTGGAGACCTGAGACGGTGTGGTGTCAGCGCTTGGCTCAACAATGGCTTGACTGAGGTTCTTGGTTGTGACCTTGAAAGCTCCAGCCAAGACTCGTTTGTCATTGACCTCGGCTGCGAGTTGATAAGTTTCCTCAATAGTGGTTGGTCTCGTGTCATGAACAAAGTCAGCGACACAGTCGGGGAGAGCGCAGAGATACTTTTTGATGGCTTTCTCGGTGGTATCCACTTGACCTGGACATATAATACTCAACTGTTTGAATCGGGCAGTAAGACCTGCGTTATCACCTCCCACCTGTTTGATATCCCAGAACTCGTTCTCCAGCTTTTGAACTTCGTGGGGAGGGCAGAACTCCTTGATCATTAACTCCCTGAGTTCCTCCCATGAGAGCCCATAGGTTGAATCGTTTCCGCGCCTGTTGCGCTTGGTGGTCCACCAGTCAAGTGCCCTTGACTGAAAAACACGAGTAACATTAATGGTGCGGAGGTTCTCTGGACATCCGTTTTGGCGGAAAGTGACCTCGATTGCATCGAACCATTAAAACATCTTACTTGGACCTTCTTCCCCCGTGAAGGTCATTGGACCACATGCCTTGAATTGTTTGAAACAGAACGGAGCTTTTGGTGTGTTGACCTTAGAATCAACCAAAGAATTGCTGCTGGCGGCATGAATCTCGCTGACAATCCGAGGTATCACCTTAGCCATTTCCTTGGCCACTAGTGAGGCGATCCGTTTGTCGGTGTTGTTTCGCTGGGCGTTGCGGCGAGTGTGAGATCCCATGGAAGCCATCAAACGATAGAGATTGGATGAGATTCAATTATAATGTGTTTTATTTAAAAGTTTTGTGTTTTACACAATATATTTTATTATTATTATTATTATCATTATTATTATTATTATTATTATTATTATTATTATTATTATTATTATTATTATTATTATTATTATTATTATTATTATTATTCACATAAGGCATAGAATCACGTATGCACATAAGCATGTAAGCACAAAGCCACATAAGTCATGAAAGCACATATTTTGCACGTATTCACCTTCATTAAATCATGCATAGCGCGTATGAGATGTGTGTGGTATATAAGCGAGCAGTATGCGAGTATCACAACGCATGAGTTCATGCGCGTGAAATAGTTTTGCAATTCGTTTGATTGCGATTATAATCGTTTTAGATTGCGAGAGCTATGCGAGTGGTGCGTACGTTCATAGAGCGAAAAGCGATAAATCGAGAAAGCGATAAAGCATAAAAGTTTAAACTCATAAATTTAAAACACATAAACATAATAAAGTCCGATGATGCTTAAAATCAGCGATTGCAGGCTTAAAACAAATGGAGTGTCCTGGGTTTTGAGACGTTGACTACCGAAAGTGATTCGACCGTTCTCTGAGTCTGGGCACACGCTTTGGCCTAATAGGTTAATGCTCTCACCACCTCGCGGCTAACGACATCACCCTTTCGGTTACTATGCACTCAAAACCAGTGAAACAATTGAGACTTTGGTGAGATTGAAAATTGAGGAGTGGAAATAGTTACTATGATACGGGTTTCACCTCTAACTTAACAACTCCGTACCATAACTGTGGTAAGAAAAACCACGAGATAGAAGTGGAGATCTCTATCAAGATGTGGATATCACTCCTAACTCAACGAAAGTGTCTCGTGTAGATAGTAACACGCGGAATGAACGATCTTATCGAGAGTTCCTGGTTTTCACACCTAATCTCGACACTATCACTAGTTTATCTTATACGAGTTCCTTCGAGTGTGTTATTGTGGTGGCTTTAGGAAAAGCATATGTAGTTTAGTTAACAAGACTAGATCAGAAACAAAACAGGCTAAGATCGAGCATTTTTAAGTCGGAGGTTTGTTCACTTCTTACGAAGTGTCCACTTCGTGAGAATTGTCCAATTCGTACGGGTGCGCCTTCCCTCATCTAGGGAGACACACTTTGTACGAAGTGCAGTTCGTACAGATTTGAGGTAAGTTGGCATGTAGAGGTCTGTTTTGGGTTCCTAGACTATAGACTAGGTCGAATCATGCAATTCTACCTAATTCCCTATAGTTATAGCTCTGATACCAATCTGTCACACCCCAACCGATGGCGGAAACATCGGGATGTGGCACTAAGCGACAAGATTGTCCAGAAGATTCACAAAAACTATTTGGCGATGAATATTTAATCATTTCAAATTCCCATACATTTAAACAAATATTCAAAGGGAACAAATGTCACTAATTGCAAATGTCTTAACACAAGTACTATCAAAATTTAACAAGTTAAATTAAGCGTGTATCTAGCAGCCTAATCCAGTTGCAGCATAGGGTACTCATCAACCTGTCACATACATTAAAATAAAGTCAATACAAAATGTAAAGGTGAGCATATAGGTTTAGCATAGGTATAGTAGTAAAGCGTTCTGTATAAACCGCATGAACATACGTAAGAGATGTGAATCTTGTTAACAACATTGATAGAAGTTAGCATCAAACTGCGAGTGCGAGTCACGCGAACAAGTGTCCACATACTAAAGAGAAAATAAAGCGAGAATTAAAAGTGTGAGCCTTAACAACCCCGGGCCTCCGGGTGGCGGGTCAACCTCTAGCAAGCTATCATGTTAAGGGTGGCATACAAGTCATCAAGAAATAACATACAATTCAACGATTCACGTATAGTCGTGTAAGTGCGGGTTACGTTTAAAGAGTTTAAGAATTGTGTGTAGTGTTTTGATATAGAGAATGTATGTAACACCCAAAAGTGTATTTAAGCGAAAAGGGGTCAAGTATACTCACTATGGGTGCGTAAACGGTTAAATATGAGCAGAGGAGAGTGTCGGGTCAGCCTGTAAGCAGGAATCAGAAGTGCATCAGTCTTCGACTATGCTGAATCAGTCGAAATGGAGTGACAGTGTGGGAACAGGTGAATTCGTACGAATTGTACCAGTTTGTACGAATTAGCCAATTCATACAAATTGGTCAATTCGTACGAATTGTGATTCGTATGAGTTGATCTGTTCGGTGTCCAAAATCGAGTGTTTTCGTGTCGTTTCTTTTGGAAATCGAGTGTCCATCCTTCCAACCTTAAGTTACTGAGCAAACCAAAAGCTGGGGAGGTCTTTAGAGAACTTGGACTGGTTCGTACGAACTGGTCAGTTCGGGCGAGCCAGTCCAGTTCGCACGAGTTGACTGTCTTGCGTCTTTGTGCATCCGGAACTGAGTTTTCGTCTGAATCAGATGTGATTTCGAGTCCTTTTCATGACGATTTAGACACTGCTTTGTTCCACTGTTTAGTGAACAAAACATATGTCGGTTTTGATCTGTTTCAGTGTAAAGTTTGAGTATAAAACAGTTTTATTTTGATAAAACACTTAATGAGCTTGAAACAACAAGATTTCTATCTAGAGAAGCCAAAGCTAACTCAAATATACTCGTTTAAGTATGAATCCAAGGTAAATCAGAAGGTTTTATGAAAAAGATGAAGGTTTTCACAAACAGAGAAATTTAGATGAAACCTACAGATAAAATCGTGTAAAATCTTAATGGAAATTGTTGTGTTTGTGTGAAAAATAGTTGTTTCTTACTTGGAAATCAGAGAAAACGAGTAGAGATAGATTTGGTGCGAAGTGGCAGCAAGAGGGGGAGCATGAGTGTGTTAAGTATTTATAGGAGATGAGGGAAAGGAAGAAATTCGTATGAATTTTGCCAATTTGTAGGAATTGGGCAATTCGCACGAATGTTCAATTCGCACGAACTGGCTAGTTTTGCACGAACTGGCCAGTTTCGTGCGAATTGTTTCCACTTCACGCGTTGGCTGTTCGTTTGGCGTTTCGTCCGTATTAGTTAGTTAGGTTTAGTGTTTTAGCGAAGCGTTAAGCGTTGCGTTAAGATAATAATGCAATAAAGCGAGTAGTGTATACGAGAGCGAGTACAATCAATAAAATATAAAGCACACATAACAGATAAGCAACATAAAAGTAACATAAATAACTGCGATTGCGATTAGTGTGATAAGCGAGGTCATAGGCGCGAGTGGTTACTGAACAAACAAACACACACACTCGGCACATAATTTAAAATAGTTCTCTGTGATTGGTGTAGCGTTAGCGTTGTGAGTATAAAGCGTTTTAAGTTTGATGGTATGTTGTGTGATGAAATGTATCTAATATAACATAAATCCATTATTTATCAAATCTCGGATTACAAATACGGTTACAAAGGGTAATGTCAGCAGTAACAGAACAACCAGAAAAGTCGGGTTGTTACAAAACCCAGGAAAATGTTACTTCGGGGTGGAAGAAGGGTAATTTCTGGGAGTAATTGTGACAAGAGGAGGAATCAGGGCCAATCCGGAAAAAAACACAGGCAGTGGCAGAAATGAGATTTCCCCGATCCCTTAAGGACGTGCAACAGCTGAATGGAAGGTTAATAGCACTTAATCAGTTCATGTCCAAGGTAGCTGACAGGACGTTGCCGTTCATGAAGGTCTTGAAGGACTGCATGCAGACCAGCAGATTCAAATGGACTGAAGAGGCTTAGGCAGCCTTCCATGAAAAAGCGCATGTGCAGTCTACCCATTCTAGCTACTCCTGTCCCTGGGGAAGAGCTCTTGCTATACCTATCTGCCTCAAGGACGACAATCAGCGCTGTCATGATAGTTGAAAGGGGGGCAGATACCAATATATTTCATAAGTAGGACCCTTAAAGGGCTTGAAGGCAAGGGGATAAACCGGGACAGACGTGTTCAGTGGTACTAAACCTTACATAACACGCGTAGACATAGCAAACATGTCAAAAAGTTTGGTTGCGGGGGCAAGGACAAAGTTGACTAGTCCAAACTATGACAAACACAATTTATTGCAACAAAGGGCAATACAAATTGAAAAAACTGTTGTATACAAGCTACAAATAAAGCAATAGTTTCAAAAATTATATAAGGATAGCAACATCCAATACAACAATAATTTACAAGTAATGGCCAGAGTTACAAATTAGAAAAAAAAACCTGACTTTAAAAAGTTTCACAACCCCACCCGCTCTGGGAGCTCCTCGAAGCTCGAAACCCTAGACAAAGTGGTATTCCCTGCAAAAACTTTGAAACACAAAACATAACATATAAAGCCAAACATTCAAGGAAATAAGCATAAAGTATAGAACACCTTCTCCTAAGCAATACGTAGCAAAGGTTCAAGCAACCTTGGGGCCCTGACATGAAGGCCTGAGACAAAAGCAAGAGTATTTAAGTAAGTGTAAGTTAGTACAACCATATCGAATATTGTTTAAAGAAAGCATTCAAGGGTAGCCATCTCCAAAAGAGTACCATCATCAGCAGCGCTAGGAACCTCCAGCAAGGACTTGAGTTCGTCAAGAGACATAAGAGGATTATTTGCAATTTGGGTCAAGAGGGCAGAAACCTTGTCAGCAATTTCTTCATCTAGCCTGGACACCTGCTTCTTGGCTTTCGAGCTATAATGAGGGGTTTTCTTCCTTTTCAAGCCCTCAGCAGAAAACGTATAACCATCTTTTAACCCATCTTGATAGCCAACATTTCGATACGCTTGGTAGACATTCTCCAGCGAACACTGAAAATCAGGGGAATGAATGAGAGCAGAGAGGCAAACGCTTCCGATATTAACCAATGACGCTTTGCAGCCAGCTTCTGGCTATCCCCCCAAGCCATCCCTAGGTCAGTATACAGCGTGTCAACATCGGCACCTGAAACAGAAGCAGCCTCCTTGTGATGCTTAAGCTAAGCAATCAATTGCTCTTTCTCCTCCGCCCAAGCTCGTTCCTTCTCCCTCAGCATAACCCCCGAATGCTGCCAAAAACGAAGACCAGATCAAGGATAACAACAATAAACAAACACGACAGAGAAACGTACCTCTTTTTCTGCCAAACTTCTCTCAGCAGCAGTTAGGGAGGGAACACCATCCTCAACAGAGGCCTTCAAATCCCTGATCAAGAGCGGTTTAGACAAGAACAAGGAAGAAACAAAGATAAACCGGTTTTTCCTTTATTTAGGATAAGTGGATGTGGGCATAAAGGAGTAGCAAGGAGACTTGATACTCTCTTTTCGTTTCTCAAATGTAAACCATTCGCCGTCGGAGCGAAGACGATAAAATCGCCGGAACAGTGGTATCGTTGATTCACCGACAAAAGCGGCATAAGTGAGTTCAAAATGGGTGATAAAGGGGTCCATCTTAAAGGGCGATAAAGGATATCGGTCTCCACAAAAAGAAAAAGAGAGAGTATAGATCACCATTTTTCCGACGAGCACGTCGCCGAATCATCCGGGTCTGGAAGGGTCAGAGAAAGGTGAGGAGGAATCTAGTATGAAGCAACGAACGAGTCTAACTCATTCGGCGTAATGATTGGTCGGATCGAAGCCTTGTCTTTACGACTCATTATATGGGTAATTAAGAAATCCAGGAGGAAAAGGAAGTATGAGAACCAGAGAGAGAACGAAAGAAATGGGGAGAAAGTGTAATAGAGAAGAGGAGGAGTTAAGGATAAGTTATAATAACTTCTCCAAGTGGGCGGTAACCGTCCCATCGTTAATTCAAAAGAAGGATCAAGAGTGTCGATTGTTCGTCACCCGGGCCCACTCCCTGCAGTGGCAAGCGTCGCTTAACTTTAAGTCCAGGCTCGTCCCTCACTCTCAAGACCTGGACTAAGGATGACTTGTCGACGAAGGTCCTAGTTTGGGCGTCCTCGTCTTGGACCCAGAAACAAAATTGGGCCCATCAGCTTTAGCCCAAGAAATGTCCATCATCCGGCCCACCTCTAAAGGTAATCTTCTTCTCCAAGCACAAGCATTAAATGAGATGTAGCATGAAGAGACTTGCGGCCGAACAAGTACAAGGTAGTTGCAGGTCACATTTAATGGGAAAGATCTCCGTCCTCGCCGATGATTAACACGTGTTTGGGAAGACCAGGCAACAGCCTAGCCTACGATGTTACCGTTAACGGCGTCAAGAACTAACCCGATGTGATAAGGATCTTTTGTTATATAAGAACTAAACAAGAGATGATACAAGGTATGCACTCTCAGAACTCTCACATGGATTACCCTCTCATTTACTACATATTTAATCCCACATTCCGGGAAGCATATTTAATTCTCTCGGATTCACACCTTGATCACTCCGACGACGACAACTCGTCAGAATATTCTATTCTCCGGCAAGTTTACTATTCTCACGCCGGAGCTTGGTCACGGATCCCCCCTCAGGGGCCCTCCGTGACGAGGCTAACGGTTTTCTCTTTTGTAGTCACTAGAAGGAAGCTTGGTCAACGCCGGCGAGTCACTTGGTCTTACACGCTGAAGCTAGGGATTCGACAATATGCAACGGTTATATTGTCACTAAAAAGATAACGAAAGAGAAAAGAATATAAGTGCGACTGGGAGAGTGTGAAAAGTTTTAGGGTTTTGATTTGTTTCTCGGGAACAATAAAAAATCTTATAAAGAAGATTCAACGTTTTGTTCAAGAATTGAGGTTAAATAGTCGCCTTTTCATAAAGTGACATATGATAGTAAATATTGAGATTTTTGTTTTTAAAAATGTTATTGACAGCTATGACGTTTTGGAAAGTGTAAAGTCAAAAGATTTATTTGAACAAATATAAAAGAAAAACAACAAAAACAAAATAAAATTCGTATATCATATTTTGTTATGACTAATTAGTTTGGGCCAGTTACAAGTTTTGAAGTTTTGAAGTTTTGATATTGGGCTAATTGTTTGAGTCGAATATTTTAAAATCACTTGAGCTAAATTTTGGGTTTCAAGTTGAACCAAATTTAGCTAAGTGGGCTGAAATTTGAAATCATCGTGGATTGAGATTGAGCTATAAGATTGTTTCTAGACTTGAATCATGTTTCGAGTTGAGATTTTAAACTGGGGTTTTAATCTACAAAGTTTCGAGCTTGATTGTTCGGGTTCAAAGAAAATACAAGTTTTATTTTCCTACAAGTTCAAGGCTTAGTGGGTTGCAAATTTAAAAATGAATGACTGGGAAGAAGTGTCATGGTATTGGAATTCTCGTGATCGTAAAAATGCTTGGGTTAAGAAATTTAAAAATTTTAAGTGTAAAAAGGATGAATCTTTAAATGATTTGATTGAATGATTTTGTGCTTTAGTAAAAAATTTAAAAGAATTCTAACCAAATTAAATATTCAGGATCATGAGAAGATATTGAAGTTTGAAAATGCGTTACCTTCAGAGGGGGATGTATTGCTGGTCGAATTGAGAAAGGATTCTAGATATACAAGGTTTACTTTTCATGAGTATTTTGAAGAGTTTAATGTTTTGAGACTAAAGATGGAGAAAGAAGGAATAATGGTGAAGAATTGTGAAGCCAAAGATTCAACTATCTCGACAAATGAAGCTTCAAGTTCTAAACCAATCTGTCCAGTTTATGATGAAGAGTTGAATGATTATACTGGTAGATAATGCCAAACTCATGACCAATCTGGAGAGTTTGACATTTAAAAAAAATTAAAAGAAAATGAAAAAGAATTTCAAAATAAAATAGAAAATTTTAGAAAATGAAAAATTAAAAATTGAAAAAGATTTTGAAAGTGCTAAATATAAAATTGTTGATTTAGAAAAGAAGTTAAAAGGTTTTGTGACATCGTCATTAATGCTAGATCATATATGTCAAAAAACGATCAATAAAAATAAAAAGACTAAAGAGGAAATTTCAATAAGTGACAATGTGACGATGTCATAATTGAAGATTATGATAATGATATTGATGATAAACATGATAAAAATGAATATTTTTTAAACTAAATGAAAATTTAAAAAGTTGTTATACAATCTACTGAAAAGGGTGAATGCTCAACGCAAAAACCTTCTAAGCATAATGGGGAACAAAATAAAATGTTAAAAATTCAAAAGTTCTAAAAATTTTCAAAGTTATAAAAAAAGATCATCAGTTCAATCATCCAATCATTAGAAAATATCACAAAACTTTGAAAATTTAAACTCCAAAAATTTGAAAATAAGTGGTGCAGGTCGGACCACATTGCTTCATAATCAAATCAAAGTTACAGAAGAAGCAGGAATGATGATTACTACACGTCAAATCATTGTTATGATTTAAGAGTGTAGATTGATCGAGAAGAATAGGGCGATAACATAATGTGTTATAACTACGGTTTAATCGGACACATTGTTATTTGTTGCATGAAACGAAGAAGGGAACAAAGAAGGTTAACGACATGCGAAGATGTTTCAAATGTCAAAGCAAAGGCCATATCATAAGAGATTGTCCGATAAGTTTTAGGAGATGATCGTCGGATAAATCTCAGGGGAGTACAAGAAAGTTGTGAAAGAGACAATGAAGACAGAAGAAAAGCCCAAAGAACGAAAAGTAAAATTATCGCAAGGGCGGAAAGACAAATTGAGAAAAAAGAGAAAGAAAGCAAGAGAGTATTTAGAAAAGATTTTGTCATCGGATACGACCGTTCAGATAAAAGTTCTGAAGAATCGTTTTACTCTACAAAGAGTGATAACTCAAGTAAAACGAATTCATCAGATACAAATCTGAGGACAAAAGAGAGAACAATGGAGAAAAAAATAGTTAATCAAATAGTTCAAAAATCAAAGAAAGTGAAATTTTCAGATAAAGTTTTTATCAAACTGTTTGAATATAAAAGAGAATGTGATGGGTTGTTTATTTCAGATGTTAATGAATTCGGTAAACCTAAATCCAGAATGGATTGGGTTCCAATTCAAAACTAATTAAAGTTCGTTTGCATGTGCAAGATAACCAAGCTTCAAGCAAAACGTCATTTCAGAAGCAGTGGTTGTTCATGCAAAGAGACAGGTGTGATATTCCACATAAACAAAATGGTATTCTCGCGTTCACATTCGTAAAAAGTCATTAAACGGTTAAAATGGAAGATTTTTATTTTCGATTTCGAAAAGATGTTTTCTGTTTTAAGGGGAGAAAAAAATTTAAAATTGTCAAAATCAAAAATTTCTGTAAAGTTGAAAAACATCATTTCAAAATCATTTCAGATAGACAAAATTTTCAGAAAGCCAAAAACAATAGAAAATTTATAAATGTCTAAAACATTGAAAAATGAAAATGAGATTACTTGTGCGAAAAAAGGAAAAGATAGTACAACAGTGGACTATTAGTGCATGCTAAAGATATGTATTGTTTAAAATGGTTAAACAATCTCACGAAAGATGTGTCGGTAGGCTCATCTAGACTAGTAGTTTTGCGAAAACGATACAAACTAAATAGAAAAGCCTAGTTCTAGTGGGAAACGCGATTGAAAGCATAGTACTTAGTTTTGTCCTTCGTGACTGCGTACCTACTCGGTAATCGCTGAATGCTGAAAAGCATAAAAATCGGTCAGTTTGTCAAACTTTCACAACTTACTGGAAAAGTCACTGTGATTGTGTTTTCATTTTGAAAATATTTAAACTTGTTTTATTTCTTTATTTTGTTTAAGCATTGGATATCCTCTGCGTATACGAAGTATCGAACTGGATGTTACTGCCTGAACGTTTCTGCTTTATTTTACTTGGTGTTTCATTTAAATCTTGGATCACCTCTGTCTATATGTGAATATTGAACTGGTGGTTAAGATCTAAACAATTTCAACTTCTTTTTATTTCTTATTTTGATTAAACATTGGACTTTCGCTGCATATCGAAAGATCGACCTAATTGTTAATGTTTAAACATTATACATTATTTTCACACATATCACAGTTGACAAAAGTTTAAAGGCATTACTTGAGTTAGTGTATTACATGATGAGGGGATATGCTGAGATTGTGGGGTCCATAAGAACTTAGTGCAAAGTAATGTACCTTAACGTATCGGTAACCATTACGAAAGATTTTAGGTTGAGTTTAAGTAGACAACAATATCGACAATCCACGTGAATTGTTTAAACCGGGTGTTTCATCTAGATTAACGGTGCAGCTGATATGTCTCAGTGAACTAATATGATCCTCTAGCACGTTTTCTCACAAAAATATAAACTGTAAATATTATTTGTATTCAATATTAAAAATTCAAAAAGATTTTATTTCATAATCTTCCATTGAAACCTGATAATGTTGAATATGAGCCGGACCAACGAGACTCTTAAGATACTGTTTGTGTGTGGTGGTTCTTAAAAGTCAAATCTTAGAGTTTCGGAACATCATTCAAGGGGGAGACTGCGCTTTCACTTGAAGATGTTATCCAAGGCATTTCAATACTAAACTTCACAGATTTCTAGCTACATCCAAGGGGAAGATTGTTAGTGCACTATTTGTGTGGTCATAGATAGAAATCTAATTGTACATGTATTGTTAAAATGTCTTGAGTTTGTATTATACCGGACAGAGATTTCGCTAGCTTGTATTAGGTTTGGTTAGACAGGGTTAGGATTCGGTACGATACGAAGGAGCGGAGATGATCGGTATGATGTCATCATCCAAGATGATGACATCATTACTCACACATCATGATGACATCACAAGAAATACATGCATGGAATTCTGATTTGGAAAGTTATGTTCGTATGAACTTAAGACAATTATCTTCGTATGAATATGAATGCAACTTCCACTATAAATATCATCAGAGCCTCGTACGAGAACAACATTCGCACAAGAACGTCATACCAAAGCTCAATCTAGATTAGGTGATTTCTAGTCGATTAGTGTCGAAACTCTGTCTGGTTTACGTTGAATCATAATAAACGTTGATTATTTACATTCTCGGGCACGGTTACGGTGGTTAACCGGATTCCGCACGTTAAACTGGATTAAACGCAGATATGATGTTCTTCGGTGAACTAATCCGGACCTACAACGGAGATATCTAAACCTAATCCGAATGTGTGGAACCCATTAGAAATAAGTAGAAACACAGGATTTCACAATCTTCAACGTTTTCTATTAACTTTACAGTCTTGGTACAATTTTGGCAGCGCTTCGCCTCACAGTTCACCAAAACTCTCACCAGACTAAATGAACACACACACCTATATATAGACAGTCACCTTCGTGCGAAGGTAGCTTCATGCGAAGGTAGAATCTACCTTCGTACGAACTAGATGTTTTACCTTCGTACGAGGGTAATCTACCTTCATACGAAGGTAATCTAACTTCTCACGACGTTAATCTACCTTTGTACGAAGTAATGTACATTACATCAAACAATAACTTGTAAACTTTGTTACATCAAGATGTAGGTAACAAGCATATGCATCAACAATCTCCCCATTGGATGTTGCCGCACTCTTGATCTTCAAATTTAATCTATCTTCCAGAATCTTCAAAACTTGTTGTCGAGATTTCTCAGCTATGAACATATGTATTAACAGTGTCTCCCTTTTGAACACAACTCAGATATCTTTAATGCTTAGTTTTGATTTGTTCTAGAAAATCTTCATAGTTACAAACTCCCCCTTAAATCATGCTTTGAATCTTTAAGATTTGACGATAATATACACATTCACGTATCCTTACACAAACAATTTCTAAACAATCTCGCTTTTCCGGAACACATTCATCATTATCAGGTTTCCATGGACTATTTTTTAAAGAAAATCTTTTTGTATTTTCAAAATTGAATGCAGAAATGTAAACATACTGAAATGCAATATTTACAATTTATATTTTGGTGAGAAAACGTGCTAGAAGATCATATCAGTTACTGAGACATATCAGTTGCACTGTTGATCTATATGAAACACTCAGTTTAAACAATTCACATGGATTGTCAGTATTCTTGTCCACTTAAACTCAATTTAAAAACTTTCGTAATGCTTACTAATACGTTAAGGTACATCAATTTTCACTAATATCTTATGGACCCTATGATCTCAGCATATCCCCTCATCATGTAAAAAACTAACTCAAGTAATGCCTTTAAACTTTCATCAATTGTGATATGTGTGAAAATAACGTGGAATGTTTAAACATTAACAATCAGGTCGATCTTTCGATACACAGAGAAAGTCTAATGATTAAACAAAACAAGAAATCAAAACGTTCAGGCACTCACATTCAGCTCAATACTTTCGTATACACAGAGAATGTCCAATGCTTAAATAAAATAAAGAAATAAAACAAGTTTAAATCTTTTGAAAATGAAATACGCAATCATAGTGACTTTTTCAGTAAGTTGTGAAAGTTCACACACTGACTGGTTTTTTATGCTTTTTAGCATTCTGCAATTACCGAGTAGGTACACAGTCACGAAGGACAAAACTAAGTACTATGCTTTCAATCTTGTTTCCCACTAGAACTAGGCCTTTTCTTTTAAGTTTATATCGTTTTCGCAAAACTACTAGTCTAGCTGAGCCTACATGCACATTTTTAGTGAGTTAGTTTAACCATTTTAAACAATATATATCTTTAGCATGCACTAATAGTCAATTAGTGTACTATCATTTCTTCTTTTCACACAAGTAATCTCATTTTTCATTTTTCATTTTTCAGTGCTTTTGACATTTTTAGATTTTCGATTTTTTTTTTGCTTTTTGAAATTTTTTTTCTCTCTAGAATGATTTTGAAATGATGTTTTTTAATTATACAGAATTTTTGATTTTGACAATTTTTACATTTTTTTCTTCCCCTAAATTTGAAAACATCTTTTCGAAATCGAAAATAAAAATCTTCCATTTTAACCAAACAACAATTTTACAAATGTGAACGCGAGACTACCATTTTGTTTGTGTGGAATCTATAATCTCTTCTCATTATCCATCTTTTCGAACTCAGCACGAACAACCACTACTTTTGAATAGACATTTGCTTGAAGCCTGGTTATGATGCACATGCAAATGAACTTTAATCAGCTTTGAATTGGAACCTAATCCATACTAGATTTAGGTTGTCCAAATTCATCAACACATGAAACTACCGTCCATTCACAGTCTCTTTTATCATCAAACAGTCTGGTAGATATTTCATCTGAAAATTTAACTTGCTTTTCTTTTGCATTTTTTGATGAATTACTTTCTTCTCCACTGTTCTCTCTTCTATACTAGTATTTGTATCTGATGAATTCGGTTTACTAGGTTCATCCTCACTCATTGTAGAGTAAAACGATTCTTCAGAACTGTTATCTGAATCGTTGTAGTATCCGAGGACAAAATCTTCTTCAAATATTCTATAACTTTCTTCCTCTTTGTTGGTCCCCTTTTGCAATCATGTTCGAATGGTGTAACATTCTTTGTTCGTAGAGACGGGTGTTTGTGAAATATACAAACATTCAAAGAATAAAATAGAGATAATGAGAGTGGGGTTTTCTTCAATGAATAATTCTATAAATAAATGTATCAATCTATAAACATAAGAATTAATCTTTGTTTGGTGGAATCAAACAAAGAAGAAGAGGTCGATCCGAGAATAAACTCGAATCTAAAATATCACCCCCTGGAACAATCCAGGGGGATTTCTCATGAAAACTCTATATGAAAAATATTACTTCACAGGACACACATAATTCTTACAAAAGAATTATGTATTTATAGAGATTCCACTTGCACTATCTCAAATATGATTGGTTGATAGAGTGTTGGTTTGTGTGCCCATCCAATTGTCATGTGGCTTATCTTTCTTTGTTTTACCAACTTGCGTCTGTGGGTTCGCCTTGACGGAATTATTTCTAAGTGACTTTAATAATTTTTCAACAACAAATAACAAAAAGTTGCCTAACAGTCACCCTCTATTTGTTGTTGAAATACAAATAATGCATTACAGTTAGAAATAATAAATAAAGTCTTTTTTTGTGTAAATGTCTTCAAATATAGTGCTTGAACGATTTTCAGCAGATGGCATGGAAGTTTATTTGGCAAACGTCCGACTTACTCTGGATGATCATCTGATTATATTCATTCCTTGTTATAATTCTTCACCTTGATTTGTCATTCCACCTAAATGTATGAATTATATCTTGTATCCCGAATATAGGATATAAGTATCTTCTATCCAATATAGGATAAGTGTTTAGGGTATCGAGTAATGAGGATTCGAAAAATAACGAACCATGTAAGACTACAAAGAGATGATCTTGATCCATCGAGAATTTTTTTTAACATAAGTTCTCATGGAATCTGATAGAATCTTATGGAAATCTGATAACATCATTAGAACTGGATTTTTTTTACAGAAATTTTGATGGAATCTAATAGATTCTGATATATGGAAATCTGATGACATCATCAGAAAATCTGAATTTTTTTAACAGAAATTCTGATAGAATCTGATAGATTCTGATGGAAATCCGATGACATCATTAGAAATTCCGATAAGGCTTTTTTTTACAAGAAAATCTGATAAATGCATCAGAAATCAAAAGAAAATATGATGAACGCATTAGAAAATCAGACTTTTTGTGATGAGAGGGAAGGAGTTGACTTTCAGATATCACTTACACAAGTTTTTCTGGTGCAACTCCAAGTCTTTGTTCTTTTCTTCAATATATTTTGTGAAACGTTTTTAAAAGATAATAGTAATTATTGTTTTCTAAAATTTCACACCGTTTTTATCTCTTTCCATTATTATCATTCCTTTTTAAAGATTTAACTAACCCGATTTTGGAGTTATTTTGTACTTTGTTTTATCAGAAACTCTTTTTTATGTCAAAATATTTTCTTTCTAATAAACTTAAGTTTATTTATCTTTATTTTAACTCCCTTTTTTGTGTGTGTTTAAACCCTTTTTCTTCCTCCTTTTAAAAAAAAACAAAATACATATATAAAGATATAAAATATTTATACATCAAAAATCTGATGTATATATTTCGCAAATAATAATAATAATAATAAAATTACTTTTTACCTTTTTAAGATCTGTATAAAAAATTTCTTCAAAGCTTTGTCACGTATATACGTCTCTATTACAGGATCAAAGGATCTTGGAAATAATTTATCAGCCCGATCTGATACCACATGTTGGTCCCCTTTTGCGATCTTGTTCGAATGGTGTAACATTCTTCGTTCATAGAGACACGTGTTTGTGAAATATATAATCATTCAAAGAAAAAAATAGAGATAATGAAAGTGGGGTTTTCTTCAATGATTAATACTATAAATAAATGTATCCGTCTATAAACATAAGAATTAATATTTGTTTGGCGGAATCAAACAAAGAAGAATAGGTCGATCTGAGAATAAACTCGAATCTAGAATATCACCCCCTGGAACAATCCAGGGGGATTTCTCATGAAAACTCTATATGAAAAATATTACTTCACAAAACATACATAATTCTTACGAAAGAATTATATATTTATAGAGATTCCACTTGCACTATCTCAAATGTGATTTGTTGATAGAGTGTTGGTTTGTGTGCCCATCTAATTGTCATGTGGCTTATCTTTCTTTGTTTTACCAACTTGCCCCTTTTTCTTTCTGATGAAAACTCCATTTACTTTTCATTCTTTTGCTTTTCTAGTGAAAGCTCATTTTTCTTTTCTGATGAAAAGTAATCACCCTTTTGAGATATATTTAATATGTTCATAAGATATACTATCTTATGAACACAACTTCTTTAATTTTCATCTTTTAAACTTCATAATGCCCCGCTAACTTATTGAAGTCTTGTAACCTTTGTTGTATTATTTTAATCAAAGAATTAGAAGCTTGATTATTTTCTTTCTCGGTCTTCATATTTAGTGATTCTGTGACGGTTTTCCTTGACATAATTTTTTCTAAGTGACTTTAATAATTTTCAATAACAAAAAACAAGAAGTTGCCTAACACTCTTTTTCATAATCTATCTTTCTGCCCTTGCGATAATTTGACCTTCTGTTCTTTGAGCTTTTCTTCTGTTCTTTCAGTTTTCTTCTCTGTTTTCTTCTTTTCTTTATCATTTTTCTTAAACTTCTTGTGAGATTTATCCAACGATTCTCTCTTTGATCTCATTGGACAATCTCTTGCAATATGACCTTCGATTTGGCATTTAAAGCATCTTCTTGTATCAAATTTATGCTTTAAACAATTTACAGCAATGTGTCCACAGATTCCACAGTTGAAACACACCTTGTTGTTGCACCACTCTTCTGTATAAACCATACACTCAAATCCTAACACTGATTTGATGTGTGATAGTTTTCTTTCCATATTCTTTTGTAAGCTTGAGTGGACTCTTGAGCACTTGGTCAAACCTACACCACTTATTATCAATTTTTTGTGAGCTTTTTATAATGATTGAACTTATGAAGTTTTACTTTTTTTTTTTGAAAAGTTTTAGAGTTTTTAGAATTTTTAACACTTTGTTTTTGTTCTTCATTTTCTTTAAAGGTTTTTGCGTTGAACATTCACCTTTTTTAGCAAATTGTGGAACAATTTCTAGAAAATTTTCTTTTAGTTGTAAAAATATTTATTTTTTTCATCATTTTTATCATCATCATCATAATAATCCTCAATTATGAGATCGTCATAAATTGTTGTTGAAAATACAAACATTGCATTACACTTAGAAATAATAAATAAAGTCCTTTTTTTGTAAATGTCTTCAAATATAGTGTCAGCAAATGGCATGGAAGTTTATTTGGCAAACCTCCGACTTACTCTGGATGATCATCTGATTATATTTCATTCCTTGTTATAATTCTTCACCTTGATTTCTCATTCCACCTAAATGTATGAATTATATCTTGTATCCCGACCATATAGGATATAAGTATCTTCTATTCAATATAGGATAAGTGTTTAGGGTATCGACTGATGAGGATTCGAAAACTAACGAACCATGTAAGACTATAAAAAGTGATCTTGATCCATCGAGAATTTTTTTAACAGAAATTCTGATGGAATCTGATAGAAATCTGATAACATCATCAGGAAATCTGGAATTTTCTTTTACAGAAATTTTGATGGAATCTGATAGATTCAAATGGAAATCTGATGAGATCATCAGAAAATCTGAATTTTTTTTAACAGAAAATTTGATGGAATCTGATAGATTCTGATGAAAATCTGATGACATCATCAGAAATTCTGATAAGGCTTTTTTTTACCAGAAAAATCTAGTAAATTCATTAGAAATCACCTGAAAATCTGATGAACGCATCAGAAAATCTGATGAACGCATCAGAAAATCTGATTTTTTTTGTGGTAACAGGGAATGAGTAGGATTTCAGAGATTTCACTTACACAAGATTTTCTGGTGCAACTCCAAGTCTTTGTTCTTTTCTTCAATATATTTTGTGAAACTTTTTTAAAAGATAATAGTAATTATTGTTTTCTAAAATTTCACACCGTTTTTATCTCTTTCCATTATTATCATTCCTTTTTAAAGATTTAACTGACCAAATTTTGGAGTTATTTTGTACTTTGTTTTATCAGAAACTCTTTTTATATGTCAAAATATTTTCTTTCTGATAAACTTAAGTTTATTTATCTTAGTTTTAACTCCCTTTTTTGTGTGTATTTAAACTCTTTTTCTTCCTCCTTTTTAAGAAAAAAACAAAATACATATATAAAGATATAAAATATTTATACATCAAAATCTGATGTATATATTTCGAAAATAATAATAATAATAATAATAATAATAATTACTTTTTACCTTTTTAAGATCTGTATAAAATTTTTTTTTCTTCAAAGCTTTGGCAGATCACGAATATACGTTTCTATTACAGTATCAAAGAATCTTGGAAATAATTTATCCAGCCCGCTCTGATACCACTTGTTGGTCCCCATTTGCGATCTTGTTCGAATGGTGTAACATTCTTCGTTCATAGAGACACGTGTTTGTGAAATATATAATCATTCAAAGAATAAAAATAGAGATAATGAGAGTGAGGTTTTCTTCAATGATTAATACTATAAATAAATGTATCAATCTATAAACACCAGAATTAATCTTTATTAAGCGGAATCAAAAAAAGAAGAAGAGGTCAATCCGAGAATAAACTCGAATCTAGAATATCACCCCCTGGAACAATCCAGGGGGATTTCTCATGAAAACTCTATATGAAAAATATTACTTCACAAGACATACATAATTCTTACGAAAGAATTATATATTTATAGAGATTCCACTTGCACTATCTCAAATGTGATTGTTGATAGAGTGTTGGTTTGTGTGCCCATCTAATTGTCATGTGGCTTATCTTTTTTGTTTTACCAACTTGCTCCTTTTTCTTTCTTATGAAAACTCCTTTTACTTTTCATTCTTTTGCTTTTCTCTAGAAAGCTCATTTTTCTTTTCTGATGAAAAGTAATCACCTTTTTGAGATATATTTAATATGTTCATAAGATATAGTATCTTATGAACACAACTTCTTTAATTTTCATCTTGTAAACTTCATAATGCCCCGCTAACTTATTGAAGTCCTCTAAACTTTGTAGTGATATTCTAATAAAAGAATTAAAAGCTTGATCATTTTCTTTCTCGGTCCTCATATTTAGTGATTCTGTGACGGTTCATCAGTCGGTTCGCCTTGGCGTAATTATTTCTAAGTGACTTTAATAATTTTCAACAACAAAGAACAAAAAGTGTCCTAACACTCTTTTTCTTTAATCTATCTTTCTGCCCTTGCGATAATTGGACCTTCTGTTCTTTGAGCTTTTCTTCTGTTCTTTCAGTTTTCTTCTCTGTTTTCTTCTTTTCTTTATCATTTTTCTTAAACTTCTTGTGATATTTATCCAACGATTCTCTCTTTGATCTCGTTGGAAAATCTCTTGCAATATGACCTTCGATTTGGCATTTATAGCATCTTCTTGTATCAATTTTTGCTTTAAACTATTTACAGCAATGTGTCCACTGATTCCACAGTTGAAACACACCTTGTTATTGCACCACTCTTCTGTATCAAACCATACACTCAAATCCTAACACTGATTTGATGTGTGATAGTTTTCTTTCCATCTTCTTTTGTAAGCTTGAGTGGACTCTTGAGCACTATGTTCAAACATGCATCACTTATTATCAATTTTTTGTGAGTTTTTATAATGATTGAACTGATGAACTTTTACTTTATTTTGAAAAGTTTAATAGTTTTTAGAATTTTTAACACGTTGTTTTTGTGCTTCATTTTTGCATAGAAGGTTTTTGCGTTGAACATTCATCTTTTTTAGCAAATTGTGGAACAGTTCTTTAAACTTTTCTTTTAATTGTAAAAATATTTCTTTTTTTATCATTTTTATCATCATCATCATCATCATCATCATCATCATAATCCTCAATTATGACATCGTCATAATTTGTTGTTGAAAATACAAATAATGCATTACACTTAGAAATAATAAATAAAGTCCTTTTTTGTAAATGTCTTCAAAGATAGTGCTTGAACGGTTTTCAGCAGATGGCATGGAAGTTTATTTGGAAAACCTCCGACTTAATCTGGATGATCATCAGATTATATTTCATTCCTTGTTATAATTCTTCACATGGATTTGTCATTCCACCTAAAAGTATGAATTATATCTTGTATCCCGACCATATAGGATACAAGTATCTTATATCCAATACATGATAAGTGTTTAGGGTATCGACTGATGAAGATTCGAAAAATAACGAACCATGTAAGACTATTAAAAGATGATCTTGATCCATCGATAATTTTTTAACAAAAATTTTGAATGAATCTGATGGAAATCTGATAACATCATCAGAAAATCTGGATTTTTTATACAGAAATTTTGGTGGAATCTGATAGATTCTGATGGAAATCTGATGACATCATCAGAAAATCTGATTTCTTTTAACAGAAATTCTGATGGAATCTGATAGATTCTGATGGAAATCTGATGACATCATCAGAAATTCTGATAAGGCTTTTTTTACCAGAAAATCTGATAAATGCATCAGAAATCACCAGAAAATCTGATGAGCGCATCAGAAAATCTGATTTTTTTGTGATGAGACGGAATGAGTAGAGTTCAGAGATTTCACTTATACAAGTTTTTCTGGTGCAACTCCAAGTCTTTGTTCTTTTCTTCAATATATTTTTTGAAACTTTTTTAAAAGATAATAGTAATTATTGTTTTTTAAAATTTCACACAGTTTTTATCTCTTTCCATTATTATCATTTCTTTTTAAAGATTTAACTGACCAGATTTTGGAGTTATTTTGTACTTTGTTTAATCAGAAACTCTTTTTATATGTCAAAATATTTTCTCTCTGATAAACTTAAGTTTATTTTTCTTTGTTTTAACTCCCTTTTTTGTGTGTGTTTAAACCCTTTTTCTTCCTCCTTTTTAAAAAAACAAAATACATATATAATGATATAAAATATTTATACATAAAAAATCTGATGTATATGTTTCGAAAATAATAATAATAACAATAATAATATAATAATAATAATAATAATAATAATAATAATAATAATAATAATAAAATTACTTTTTACCTTTTTAAGATCTGTATAAATTGTTTTTTCTTCCAAGCTTTGGCAGATCACGAATATACGTCTTTATTACAGGATCAAAGGATCTTGGAAATAATTTATCCAGCCCGCTCTGATACCACTTGTTGGTCCCTTTTTGCGATCTTGTTCGAATGGTGTAACATTCTTCGTTCATAGAGACACGTGTTTGTGAAATATATAATCATTCAAAGAATAAAAATAGAGATAATGAGAGTGGGGTTTTCTTCAATGATTAATACTATAAATAAATGTATCAATTTATAAACACAAGAATTAATCTTTGTTTGGCGGAATCAAACAAAGAAGAAGAGTTCAATCCGAGAATAAACTCGAATCTAGAATATCATCCCCTGGAACAATCCAGGGGGATTTCTCATGAAAACTCTATATGAAAAATATTACTTCACAAGACATACATAATTCTTACGAAAAAATTATGTATTTATAGAGATTCCACTTGCACTATCTCAAATGTGATTGGTTGATAGTGTGTTTGTTTGTGTGCCTATCTAATTGTCATGTGGCTTATCTTTCTTTGTTTTACCAACTTGCTCCTTTTTCTTTCTGATGAAAACTACTTTTACTTTTCATTCTTTTGCTTTTCTAGTGAAAGCTCATTTTTCTTTTCTGATGAAAAGCAATCATCTTTATGAGATATATTTAATATGTTCATAAGATATACTATCTTATGAACACAAATTCTTTAATTTTCATCTTGTAAACTTCATAATGCCCCGCTAACTTATTGAAGTCTTGTAACCTTTGTAGTGATATTTTAATCAAAGAATTAGAAGCTTGATTATTTTCTTTCTCGGTCTTCATATTTAGTGATTCTGTGACGGTTCATCAGTCGG
Source organism: Scalesia atractyloides (assembly GCA_947069175.1). Classification (NCBI taxonomy): domain Eukaryota; kingdom Viridiplantae; phylum Streptophyta; class Magnoliopsida; order Asterales; family Asteraceae; genus Scalesia; species Scalesia atractyloides. The sequence goes on along the minus strand of CAMTDV010000015.1, from coordinate 32,912,050 downwards.
TTCGCCTTGACGTAATTACTTCAAAGTGACTTTAATAATTTTCAACAACCAATTATAAAAAGTTGCCTAACACTCTTTTTCCTTAATCTATCTTACTGCCCTTGCGATAATTTGACCTTCTGTTCTTTCAGTTTTCTTATCTGTTTTCTTCTTTTCTTTATCATTTTTCTTAAACTTCTTGTGAGATTTATCCAACGATTCTCTCTTTGATCTCATTGGACAATCTCTTGCAATATGACCTTCGATTTGGCATTTATAGCATCTTCTTGTATCAAATTTATGCTTTAAACAATTTACAGCAATGTGTCCACTGATTCCACAGTTGAAACACACCTTGTTATTGCACCACTCTTCTGTATCAAACCATACACTCAAATCCTAACACTGATTTGATGTGTGATTGTTTTCTTTCCATCTTCTTTTGTAAGCTTGAGTGGACTCTTGAGCACTATAGTCAAACATGCACCACTTATTATCAATTTTTTGTGAGTTTTTGTAATGATTGAACTGATGAACTTTTACTTTTATTTTGAAAAGTTTTATAGTTTTTAGAATTTTTAACACTTTGTTTTTGTGCTTCATTTTTGCATAAAAGGTTTTTGCGTCGAACCTTCATCTTTTTCAGCAAATTATGGAACAGTTTCTTTAAAATTTTCTTTTAATTGTAAAAATATTTCTTTTTTTTATCAATTTTTTTATCATCATCATAATCCTCAATTATGACATCATCATAATTTGTTGTTGAAAATACAAATAATGCATTACAATTAGAAATAATAAATAAAGTCCTTTTTTGTAAATGTCTTCAAATATAGTGCTTGAACGAATTTCAGCAGATGGCATGGAAGTTTGTTTAGAAAACCTCCGACTTACTCTGGATGATCATCAGATTATATTTCATTCCTTGTTATAATTCTTCACCTCGATTTGTCATTCCACCTAAAAGTATGAATTATATCTTGTATCCCGACCATATAGGATATAAGTATCTTCTATCCAATACAGGATAAGTTTTTAGGGTATCGACTGATGAAGATTCGAAAAATAACGAACCATGTAAGACTATTAAAAGATGATCTTGATCCATTGACAATTTTTATTAACAGAAATTCTGATGGAATCTGATAGAATCTGATGGAAATTTGATAACATCATCAGAAAATCTGGAATTTTTTTACAGAAATTTGATGAAATCTGATAGATTCTGATGGAAATCTATGGCATCATCAGAAAATCTGAATTTTTTTAATAGAAGTTCTGATAGAATCTGATAGATTCCGATGGAAATCTGATGACATCATCAGAAATTCTGATAAGGCTTTTTTTTAATCAGGAAATCTGATAAATGCATCAGAAATCACCAAAAAATCTGATGAACGCATCAGAAAATCTGACTTTTTTTGTGTGAGAGACGGAATGAGTAGAGTTCCAGATATATCACTTACACTAGTTTTTCTGGTGCAACTCCAAGTCTTTTTTCTTTTCTTCAATATATTTTGTGAAACTTTTTTAAAAGATAATAGTAATTATTATTTTCTAAAATTTCACACAGTTCTTATCTCTTTCCATTGTTATCATTCCTTTTTAAAGATTTAGCTGACCATATTTTGGAGTTATTTTGTACTTTGTTTTATCAGAAACTCTTTTTATATGTCAAAATATTTTCTTTCTGATAAACTTAAGTTTATTTATCTTTGTTTTAACTCCCTTTTTTGTGTGTGTTTTAAACCCTTTTTCTTCCTCCTTTTTAAGAAAAAACAAAATACATATATAAAGATATAAAATATTTATACATCAAAAATCTGATGTATATATTTCAAAAATAACAATAATAATAATAATAATAATAATAATAAAATTACTTTTTACCTTTTTTAAGATCTGCATAAAAAAAAAGATTTTTCTTCAAAGCTTTGGCAGATCATGAATATACGTCTCTATTACAGGATCAAAGGATCTTGAAAATAATTTATTCAGCCCGCTCTGATAACACTTGGTGGTCCCCTTTTGCGATCATGTTCGAATGGTGTAACATTCTTTGTTCATAAAGACATGTGTTTGTGAAATATATAAACATTCAAAGGATAAAAATAGAGATAATGAGAGTGGGGTTTTCTTCAATGATTAATACTATAAATAAATGTTTCGATCTGTAAACACAAGAATTAATCTTTGTTTGGTGGAATCAAACAAAGAAGAAGAGGTCGATCCAAGAATAAACTCGAATCTAGAATATCACCCCTGGAACAATCCAGGGGGATTTCTCATGAAAACTCTATATGAAAAATATTACTTCACAAGACATACATAATTCTTACGAAAGAGTTATGTATTTATAGAGATTCCACTTACACTATCTCAAATGTGATTGGTTGATAAAATGTTGGTTTGTGTCCCCATCTAATTGTCATGTGGCTTATCTTTCTTTGTTTTACCAACTTGCTCATTTTTCTTTCTGATGAAAACTCTTTTTACTTTTTATTTTTTTGCTTTTCTAGTGAAAGCTCATTTTTCTTTTCTGATGAAAAGTAATCACCTTTTTGAGATATATTTAATATGTTCATAAGATATATTATCTTATGAGCACAACTTCTTTAATTTTCATCTTGTAAACTTCATAATGCCCCGCTAACTTATTGAAGTCTTGTAACATTTGTAGTGATATTTTAATCAAAGAATTAGAAGCTTGATTATTTTCTTTCTCGGTCTTCATATTTAGTGATTCTGTGACGGTTCATCAGTCGGTTCGCCTTGACGTAATTATTTCCAAGTGACTTTAATAATTTTCAACAACAAATTACAAAAAGTTGCCTAACACTCTTTTTCCTTAATCTATCTTATTGCCCTTGCGATAATTTGACCTTCAGTTCTTTGAGCTTTTCTTCTGTTCTTTCAGTTTTCTTCTCCGTTTTCTTCTTTTCTTTATCATTTTTCTTAAACTTCTTGTGAGATTTATCCAAAGATTCTCTCTTTGATCTCATTGGACAATCTCTAGCAATATGACCTTCGATTTGGCATTTATAGCATCTTCTTGTATCAATTTATGCTTTAAACAATTTACAGCAATATGTCCACTGATTCCACAGTTGAAACATACCTTGTTAGTGCACCACTCTTCTGTATCGAACCATACACTCAATTCCTAACACTGATTTGATGTGTGATAGTTTTCTTTCCATCTTCTTTTGTAAGCTTGAGTGGACTCTTGAGCACTGTGGTCAAACCTGCACCACTTATTATCAATTTTTTGTGAGTTTTTATAATATTGAACTGATGAACTTTTACATTTTTTTTGAAAAGTTTTAGAGTTTTTAGAATTTTTAACACTTTGTTTTTGTTCTTCATTTTCCTTAGAAGGTTTTTGCGTTGAACATTCACCTTTTTCAGCAAATTGTGGAACAGTTTCTTTAAAATTTTCTTTTAATTGTAAAAATATTTCTTTTTTTTAATCATTTTTTTCATCATCATCAGCATCATAATCCTTAATTATGAAATCGTCATGTGGCTTATCTTTCTTTGTTTTACCAACTTGCTCCTTTTTCTTTCGGATAAAAACTCCTTTTACTTTTCATTCTTTTGTTTTTCTAGTGAAAGCTCATTTTTCTTTTCTGATGAAAAGTAATCACCTTTTTGAGATATATTTAATATGTTCATAAGATATATTATCTTATGAACACAACTTCTTTAATTTTCATCTTGTAAACTTCATAACGCCCCGCTAACTTATTGAAGTCTTGTATCATTTGTAGTGATATTTTAATCAAAGAATTAGAAGCTTGATTATTTTCTTTATCGGTCCTCATATTTAGTGATTCTGTGATGGTTCATCAGTCGGTTTGCCTTGACGTAATTATTTCTAAGTGGCTTTAATAATTTTCAATAACAAATAACAAAAAGTTGCCTAACACTCTTTTTCCTTAATCTATCTTTCTGCCCTTGCGATAATTTGACCCTCTGTTCTTTGAGCTTTTCTTTGGTTCTTTCGGTTTTCTTCTGTTATTTCAGTTTTCTTCTGTGTTTTCTTCTTTTCTTTATCATTTTTCTTAAACTTCTTGTGAGATTTATCCAACGATTCTCTCTTTGATCTCATTGGACAATCTCTTGTAATATGACCTTCGATTTGGCATTTATAGCATCTTCTTGTATCAATTTATGCTTTAAACAATTTACAGAAATTTGTTCACTGATTCCACAGTTGAAACATACCTTGTTATTGCACCACTCTTCTGTATCGAACTATACACTCAATTCCTAACACTGATTTGATGTGTGATAGTTTTCTTTCCATCTTCTTTTGTAAGCTTGAGTGGACTTTTGAGCACTGTGGTCAAACCTGCACCACTTATTATCAATTTTTTGTGAGTTTTTATAATGATTGAACTGATGAACTTTTACTTTTAGTTTGAAGAATTTTAGAGTTTTTAGAATTTTTAACACTTTGTTTTTGTTCTTCATTTTGCTTAGAAGGTTTTTGCGTTGAACATTCATCTTTTTCAGCAAATTGTGGAACAGTTTCTTGAAAATTTTCTTTAAATTGTAAAAAACATTTCTTTTTTATCACTTTTATCATCATCATCGTAATCCTGAATTATGACATCGTCATAATTTGTGATATTGTCACTTATTGGAATTTCAACTGAGAGATTTTGATATTATCAGATACAACCGTTTTTTATTTACCTTTACCCGATGGTTTATACCTAATACCACGAATACAAAATTCATATTCATCCTCCCCAGTCTCTTTATATATTTCGATCGGTTTTGGAACCATATGATCTAGCATTAAGTAAGAGGTAACAAAACCTTTAAATTTATTTTCTAAATCATCAGTTTTATTATTAGCAATCTCAATATCTTTTCCAAATTGAGTTATTCTCTCAAGATGAGAATTTATTAAAATTTGGTTTTTGAAATTATTTTTATTCAAAACTAATTTTTCATTTTTTAATATATTTATTTGATTTTTAAAGTCTTTTTCAATTTTTAATTTTTCATTTTCAAAAATTTTTATTTCATTTTTAAAATCTTTTTCAATTTGTAATTTTTCATATTCTAAACTTTATATTTTGTTTTGAAATTATTTTTCATTTTCTTTTAAATTTTTATTCTCTAATGTCAAACTTTCCAAATTATTCAAGAGTTTGGCATTGTCTGCCCGATAATCTTTCAATTTATCAACATAATTTGGACAGCTTTGTTTAGAATTTGAAGCCTCATTTGTAGATGTAGTTGAACCTTTGACTTCACTGTTCTTCGCCATCATTATTCTTCTCTACAATTCTAACCTCTTATATTTTTTCTCTTCAACTCTTGGTATCTTCGATCTCATCTCATCAATGAAATTATACCCATCGATGTACTTATAATCAAATTCACTTTTAAATTTCTTCAACTCTTCATCCCAATCTGAAGATAAAGATTCTATTTATTTGTCATTTTTCTGTTTTAAAGTTTTATACACATTAAATTTGTTCATTTCTAAAAGTAATTTTGTATATCTTTCTAATCCTTCTTTTATAGGTTCATCTTCTTTGATTTTAAAATTTTCAAATCTATCTTTTATAGCCTCTTGAATTTTACGCTTTTCAACAGCTATAGTCATCATTTTCACATCATTTGTCAACATATTGAAAAATTCGGTGCGAATCAAATCCTATGTGAAAAGGTAATCAATTCGTACAGAGGTACTTATCCTTGTACAGACGAACAATATTAAAATGAGCTTATACACCCTCATGCGAACTAAAACTCAAAAGTTACGTTCGTGCGGAGGTTCAGACTAAAATTTTCAAACAACACTTCAAATATTCCTTCGTGAGAAGGTAATCTCTTCGTGCGAATGTAATCTACCTTCATTCAAAGGTGACTACTTTGTGTGAAGATAACAAGTTTTTCACGTTTTTTGAAAATTTCGACATGAAAACGTTTGAATTTTAAGCTGGTTTTTCAGTATGTTGTTCAAAATTGAATTTTTTACAATCCTTGAAAAAATCAGTCCTTTTTAACCATGAAATCTATGAAAAACAAAGAAAATTGAGTAGAAGAATGTTTTTCAGTCCAAATCTTGTAGTTTAAGTAGATATCAGCCTCTAGCTCTGATACCACTTGTAGGGCCGGTTTGTTGTTGGTGCATATGTCTGTTGCCTACGTCATTGTATATCGAGTCTGAGTGATTAGAGCTTAATCTGTTAGAAACGAGGCGTATTTATGTATGTAAAGAATCAAGTTTTCCCGGAACTCAATAGGTGAACAAGTTCAGACAATTTCGCTCGAACTTGTTATCCATCCCAGCGAACTTCAACTCCTATAAATAGATGCCTTAGGTTTTCATTTGTAAGAATCAGTAACTTTGGCAACTCAGAGGCGAAGCTCTGCCTGATCCGGAACTTGAATGTATTGAACTTTAAAATCAATAAACAAACAGTTAAATGAGTAATTCTTGTACATTTGGTTAACATGTCATATAGTTTCCGCCTATACGGACGTTAGATACAAACTCTAGGTTCCTGTGCTATCGAGGACGGTCCTAACAAGTGGTATCAGAGTCTGGATACCTAGATTTGGTGAAATCATTGCAAAATCTACTCTTATTCTACTCCTTTCTACCATTTTTCTTTATTTTCTCAAGAAAAACAATGAATTCACGGATAAAAGTTGCTAATTTTTGAATATGTCATGTAAAGTACACTTGTGGTAAACCCCTGAGAGTTTGGACATTAAATCCAAACGATTGATATCAAAAAGTTGAAAAAACCATGTTTCAAAACCTTGATTTGGTCGAACTTAACATCAAGTTCGCTCGGACTTGATTAAAAATTCATTGATTTTAATCAAGTTCGCCCGAACTTGACTGATATTTCAAGGATTTTCATACAAGTTCGCTCGAATTTACCTAATTTTACTTCAATTTTTATCAAGTTCGCCCGAACTTGATTAAAACTTGTTGAAAATCAAGCATAAGTTCGCCCGAACTTGAGATCTTACTTGAAAGTCTACATAAGTTTGCCCGAACTTACATCAGGGTGAAATTTCAAAATTGTCAAAACAAGTTCGCCCGAACTTGTGTAAAATCAAAACCTGATTTTCTCAAACTGCAAGTTTGGCCGAACTTGCCAGTGTACTGATCATTTTTCGAAGTTTGTGAACATGTGTTTTCAGTGATATTCGTCAGTTTGTCAAGATGGAAGATTTTCAGAACGCGTTTGCTTCACAAGTGGCTTCTTTGTCAAATGCCAATACTATTGCGGTTAACCAGATGAATCTCGACAACGAGATGGGTACTACTACTAAACCACCGAAGCTAATGAGTATGGATGAGTTTGAGGGATGGAAAGAGAAGTTTGTAAACTGGGTACAAGCTAATCAATTCCACAGCTGGGTTGCCGTAGAAAATGGATACAAGTGGCCAAAAGATGAACGCGAACAAGATCTACCTTTGATAAAGTTTACACCTACTGATAAATATGCATATGTGGCCGAAAAGAAAATGATTAGTCTTATTCAACAATCTATGATGGAAGATACTGTTACAAGAATGTGAAACTTCACAAGATTTGTGGCATGCTCTTTGTGACAAATTCAAGGGAAGAGATGAGATGATAAAGAGCAAAAAGGCGTTAATCAAGAAAGAATTCGAAATTTTCACAATGATCAAAGGAGAGACTATGAAACAGATGATTGACAGATATTGTCATCTAATGGTCCAGATGCGAAGGCATGACATTAAGAGAACTACTGAGAGCAAATAGAAAAGTTGGCGGATGCACTTCCCGAGGGAGAATTGTCAACTTATCTGTTGATATTAAAGAACAGTCCAGGATGGAGGCATTTAAAATTGTCATCTTTCATCGACAAATTAGAGGGTCATGAAATGGAACTGTTGAAGATTGCAAAATCAAAGAATGCTAACGTTGTTCAAGATGTCGGTGTCTATTACAAAGGAAGTGTTCAAGATACTCAGATTCAGAGCCCGAAAATTCAGACAGCTTTTAGTGCTGAGATGAGTTCCACCCAAAGTTCTCCAAGTACTGGATATTCTTCAGGATCTTCGTTTCAAAATCAGAACAATCAGTCGCATCAGACACATCAATCCAGTTCTGATCCGAATGTTTTTCAGTGCAACATCGCAGTTGATCTGAAGAATGTCTTTCCTGAAAAAGTGGCTAAACAACACATAGCACTTCTTGCTACGGTTTTAGAATCTTATGAATGTTTAGTTGTTGGAAAGATCGGAAATCCTGAAATGATTGCTGAGGATTACGATCAGGTGGACGAAGAAGAATTAGAACTGATGGACATTAAGTGGAGTCTGGCTTCGATCATCAGAAGAGTTGCCAAATTTGTAGCATTAACCGAAAGAGATATTGGTAATTCAAGCAACAAGATTGGATTTGACAAGTCAAAAGTCACATGCTTCAAATGTCGACAAAAAAGGCATTTTTAACGAGAATGTACGAACCAAGAAGCAAGTGGAAACCAAAGTCCTTTCGGCAATAATAATGACTATTACAAGAAGGCGCTGCAATACAAGCCGTATCCAAAAAGAACACAAGTCAAGTTCAAGATCAATCATCAAACACCATAGAGAAAGCTATGGTTGCTTCAAACAAAAATGAAGGTTTTGACTGGAACAAGTATATTACCAAGAAGACTGGAGTTGCTCTTATGGCCGAGATTGTGGAAGAGCAAGATATGTCTGCTGAGAATGCAGCTCTGGAGAACGCAATTCTATAACATTACATGCAACAAAGAGAAGAAGAAGAGATCAATCATCACACGATGATGCAGAATGCTATTTCTTCTAATAATGTTTCTAGTTTTGCAGGTTGTTCTGATGCAACATCTTCTGAGCAAATGATTGAAGAGAAACTGGTGATTGAAGAAAAGAAACCAGAGGATGAAAGGTAGGTTCTGAGGTAAGAGTTATTGAAAAGGTGATTGTGAAAGTTGTGGAGGTTGAAAAACATTGCACAAAGTGCACAAATCCTTGTGAGTATTGTGTTGAGAAGTCTAAAATCATAAGCGAAATGACTGTGCATAACGAAAATTTTCGTTATGATTACAGAACAATGAGAAGCCTATGAAAAAATGGAAGGTACTTATTGTAATGTCGAAAAAGCTAATCGTGAATTAAGTGCTAATGTAACAATGTTAAGTGCAACTGTCATTGAGAAACAAAAAGCAATTAACATGTATATTAACACAGTCGCTGAAACAAGTCAAGAGCTTCAAGACATGAAGATTGAAACAGAGAGGGTAAGGCAATTGTTGAAAAGTTACACCACAAATGCTTATGTCATTGATCACATTCTTCCTATGATTAAGTCGGAGGAAAATGATGATAAACCGAAAAGTACAAAGCGTAAAGAGTACGGAAATGTTCCACCGCCACTACTTGCGAGTTACTGCCGCAAGAAAGAGGATGGTCTTGAAAAGGCAAAAAACATAATGCTTTTATCATAAACTAAAGATCATTTGCCTGAGAACATTGATGTAGTCTATACGAAATCAAACGATGACAATAAAGCGATTGTGAAATGTGGTGAAAAATGTTTTAGGAAATGATTCTGATGAAGGCAGCTCTGAAAGCGCCAACTCAAGTTCTAACAATTCAGAATCACAATCCAAAGATGAGATACATCATCTGAAAATTATCTAAGTGATGATCCTAATGTTGTCATGTACAAGGTTAAGGAATCTGATAGATTATATTTCGATGATAGCTTTCCGATTCGGAACGTGAAAGAAGATCAAGTCGATAAATTGTTCAAACTTGTAGAAGTTTCGTCATATGATCTTGAGAAAAATGAGAAAAGATTTTACTCAAAACCCAAAAGGAACTTTAACAACTATCGAAAGAATGGTGGTGATTTTCCTGAGAACATGAGAGCAGGATTGGGTTTGGAGGTAAGTGAAGATGAACCGAAAAAGAACCAGAAGTCTCCATTTCACGAATATAAAGGTAAAAACATGAAGTTTGTGTATGGAACAAACACAGTTCAAGAAGAAAGTTTGATCGGTAAACAATCAAACGATGATTTTAAGAAAGAGAAGAACTTCGGGATAAGGCTAAATCTGCAAGTGGAGTAAAACCCACTAGTGGACACTCACATGATACTCGGACTTGCTTCAAATGCAATGAAGTTGGTCACCTTGCTCGCAAGTGTCCGAGTCAAAGCCTATGTATCACCAAAGAAAAACAGTTTCAGAAGTTGAGAAACATAAGCAACCAGAGATTATTAAACCAATCAAAATTTTAAATATAACCAAAGAATCTAAATTGAAGTGAAACCTAAGTGTGAATCAAAGTTTGAAAATTCAATTTTTGAGAAAGGTGAATCTTCCAAATCGAACATAAACAAAGATTCAAGGTTTTACATAAAAAAGGCAAGAAGTAAGTCACAATCCTGGGTTGCTAAGAAGAAAACATCTGAAAGTTCAAAGTCTGTTTCTGATAAAATCAATAATGTCAAATCAATTGAAAAAACAATCAAAAATGATCTTTCAATGTTAAATTTTTCAAAACAAACAAAGAAAGAAAAGGTTGAAATGTTTTCAAAGTTGACATTGGACGAAATGGTTGATGACAATTTTGATTATGATGATGGTTTTGAAAGTGATTACGATGATCTTTATCAATTTCAACCCAAAACCAAAAAGGTTTAGGTTTCACTATTCAAGTAGTTGCTTTTAATGTGCAGGGATCTAAAGATCCATATTATCAAAGTCGATTCTGGATAGAGGAGCTTCATGACACTTAACTTATTCCAAAAGTGTCATATCTTTGTCATTTTGAGGGGGAGAAATTGAAAAAAAAATTGTGATGAGCAAATTGTGAAAATCCACACCGTTGAACAGAAAATTGATTTTATGTCAAAACCATTTATTCTTTCTTGTAAATGAGTTTAATGGTTTATTTGTTGAACAGGTGCACATGCAGATGTTGGGAAAAGGATCGGACGACGAGTTCTTGGGATCCTCATTGGTTTGTTATCTTTTTAAGAATAGAATTTCTTAAAATCTGAAATCCAAAAATATGTTTTGATTTTAGGGGGAGTAAGGAAAATTTTAGAAAAATAAAAAACATATGAAAAAGTTGAAAGTTCAAAAACATTGAAAAATCATAAAAGTACAAAAACATTGAAAAAGACAAAAAGAATTTTGTGTCAAAAAGGAAATGATAGTACATCAGTGGACTATCACAGTATGCTAAGGATTTGTAAAGTTTAAAAAGTGATAAACAAGTTTTACTGTGGATGTGTCGATAGGCTTTACACGTTCAGTAAATTGTTTCCGGGATATAAACTAAATTTTACAACTGCTTGTTGGTGCATATGTCTGTTGCCTACGTCATTATGTATCGAGTCTGAGTGAATAGGGCTTAATCTATTAGAAACTAGGCGTATTTATGTGTTTCGAAGGACAAGTTCGCTAGTCAATGTATGTGAGATGTCAAGTTCGGCCGAACTTGACTAGGTCAAGTTCTCCTGAACATGTTTCCTCACCAGCGAACTTCCACATCTATAAATAGATGCCTTGGGATTTCATTTGAAACAGGGAGAGATTTTGGCACAGAGATGGCGAAGCTCTGTCGGATCCAGTTCTCGAATGTATTGAACTTTAGATCAATGAAAACAACATTTAAATGAGTAATTCTTGTTATTTGGTTAACTTATCATTAGTTTCCGCCTAATCGGACAATAGATAACAAATTTAGGTTCCTGTGCTAATCGTGGACGTTCCTACAAGTGGTATTAGAGCCTGGATACCTAAATTTGCTGGAATCGAGACAAGAATTTCTCTATTCCATCTCCATTCTATCATTTTTCTTAACATTTTCACATATTTGATGATTTCATGGACAAAATCAGCTAAAATTGAATATGTCATGTAAAATACATCATAGATAAACCCCTGAGAGTTTGGACATCAAATTCAATCAAATTGATAACAAAAAGTTGAAAAAACCATGAATTGCAAAACCATGTTGGACGAACTTGAGACCAAGTTCGACCGAACTTGACTAAAATTCATCAAATTTTACTCAAGTTCGCCCGAAATTTATAGTTTTTCAAGATTTTATCTTCAAGTCCGACCGAACTTAGCTTAAATTCTTCAAAATTTTGTCAAGTTCGACCGAACTTGTATAAAATATGTTGAAAATTTGCTTAAGTTCGCTCGAACTTAGCTAAGGTCTTGAAAATTCTTCTTAAGTTCGACCGAACTTACTTGTTTTCTTGAAACCTTTCTTACAAGTCCCTCGAAGTGCATTTTTTTCTCAAAATATACATCAAGTTCGACCGAACTTGAGGTGTTGTGATAAAATTTGAATCTTGTCGTATAAGTTCGACCGAACTTGTGAAAACTTGAAATCAAAAACTGTTTTCACACAAGTTCGACCGATCTTGTTTGTTTCTAATCAAATTTTGAGTGTTTTTGATAGTATTCTCAGATAAGTCTTCAGATTGACAAAATGGAAGATTTCCACAACGTGTTCGTCTCTCAGTTGGTTTCTTCATCAAACGCTAATGTTCTTGCAGCAAACCAGATGAATATCGACAATGATATGGGTACTACGTCGAAACCACCAAAACTTATGAGCATGGACGGATTCGAAGGGTGGAAAGAAAAGTTTGTGAATTGGATACAAGCGAATCAATTCAACAGCTGGGTTGCAGTTGAGGATGGTTACAAATGGCCAAAAGATGAGCGTGATCAAGATCTTCCGCTGAACAAGTTTTCAAATACTGACAAAGATAATTATGTTGTTGAGAAGAAAATGATCAGCTTGATACAACAATCAGTGAAGGAAGACATCTTGATATTATTGTCAGAATATGGCACTTTGCAAGAATTATGGCATTCTCTTTGTGAAAAATTCAAAGGAAGTGATGAAATGATCAAAAGCAAAAGGGTTTTAATCAAGAAAGAATTCTAGATCTTCACGATGATAAAAGGTGAAACAATGAATCAGATGATCGATAGATACTGTCACCTCATGGTTCAGATGCGGAGAGCAAATCGAGAAGTTAGCTGATGCACTTCTAGAAGGAGAATGGACAACATATCTGACGATTCTAAAGAATAGTCCATCTTGGAGACATTTCAAGTTGTCATCCTTCATAGATAAATTGGAAGGACATGAAATGGAATTGATGAAGATTGCAAAATCAAAGAATGCTAATGTTGTTCAAGATGTCGGTGTCTATTACAAAGGAGGTATTCCAGATACTCCGATTCAAAGTCCGAAAATTCAAACTGAATTTAGTGCAAATACAAATTCTTCTCCAAGTCAAAGTTCTCCATATGCTAGATATACAAGTGCAAGTTCAAGCTCATCATTCCAAAATCAGACAAACCAAGCTAGTTCTGATTCAAATGTTTTCCAATGCAACATAGCAGTTGATTTGAAGAATGTATTTCCAGAAAAAGTAGCTAAACAGCACATAACACTTCTCGCTACCGTTCTCGAATCATATGAAAGTCTCGTTGTTGGAAAGATCGATAATCCAGAGATGACCGCTGAAGATTATGATTAGGTGGACGAAGAAGAATTGGAGCTAATGGATATTAAATAGAGCCTTGCATCCATTATCAGAAGAGTTTCCAAATTTGTGGCACTCACTAGAAGGGATATTGGTAACTCAAGCAATAAGCTTGTATTTGACAAATCTAAAGTCACATGCTTCAGGTGTCCACAAAAAGGGCACTTCAAACGAGAATGCAACAATCAAGAAGCAAGTGGAAACCAAAATCCTTTCGGCAGCAACAATGAGTACTACAAGAAAGCTCTTCAATACAAGCCATATCCAAAAGAACACAAGTCGAAGTAGAAGATAAACCTGCAAAGAAAGCCGAACAAGCTCTTGTTGCTAATCATGAAGAAGATGGTTTTGACTGGAACAGATACATCAGAAAGAAAACCGGTGTTGCTATGATAGCAGAGTTAGTGGATGAATCTGATACATCATATGTCGATGCTACTTTGGAAAATGCCATTCTGGAAGGTTATAGGCAGAGAGCTGAGGAAGAAGAATTAGCTTACCTTGAGATGCAAAGGCAAGAAGCTTTGAATCAGAGGCAGAAAAGGTAAAATCTGTGGTAAAATTGTCTGAAAAGGAAGTTGTGAAAATTGTGGAGGTTGAAAAACCTTGTACAAAGTGCGCAAGTCCTTGTGAACCATGTCTTGATAAAGTCAAAGTCATAAGAGAATTGACTGTACACAACGAAAACTTTCGTTATGATTACAGAACCATAAAAAAAGCTTATGACAAAATATCAAGCAAATATAAATATGTTGATAATGCTAATCGTGAGCTAAATGCTAATGTCAAAATGTTAAATGCAACTGTAATTGAAAAACAAAAGGCAATTAACATGTACATTAACACCATTTCTCAGACAAAACGTGAGCTTCACGACATAAAGATAGAAATGGAAAGGGTAAGACAGCTTCTAAAGAGCTACACCACAAACGCGTATGTCATTGATCACATTGTACCTAGATTAAGTCGGAGGAAATGGTGATAAATCAAAGCGTAAAGAATACGGAAGTGTTCCTCCACCACTTCTTGCAAGTTATTCATGCAAGAAAGATGATGAGATTGAAAAGGCATTTAATTTACTCAATTTGTCAGAAAAGAAAAATAAATTGCCTGAGAACATTGACGTAGACTTTATAAAATCAAATGATGACAATGAAGCGGTGGTAAAATATGTGGTTAAAAAGGTGTTGGGAAATGATTCTGATGACGGCAGCTCTGAAAGCGCCAAATCAAGTTTGAAAAACTCGGAATCACAATCTGAAGATGACGATACATCATTAGAACATGATCTAAGTGATGATCCTAATGTTGTCATGTACAGGATTAAGGAATCTGATAGATTATACTTTGATGATAGTTTTCCGACTCGGAACGTGAAAGAGGATCAACTTGATAAATTTTTCAAACATGTAGAAGTTTTATCAGATGATCTTGAGAAAAATGAGAAAAGATTTTACTCAAAACCTAAAAGGAATGCTAATAATTACCGAAAGGTTGGTGGTGATTTTCCTGAGAACAGGAGAGCAGGATTGGGTTTGGAGGAAAGTGAAGAAGAACTGAGAAAGAACCAGAAGTTGCCATTTCATGAATACAAAGGTAAACACATGAAGTTTGTGTATGGGACAAATACGGTTCAAGAAGAAGGTATGATTGGTAAGAAATCGAATGATGAATTCAAGAAAGAAAAAGAACTTCGGGACAAGGCTAAGACCAAGTCCACAAGTGGAGTGAAACCCACTAGTGGAAATGTTTCTGACAATCGACTTGTTTTAAATGCAATGTTGTTGGTCATATTGCTCGCAAGTGTCTGAATCTAAAGCCTGTGTTTCCACGAAGAAAAACTGGGTCAAAGATGAAAAGCAAAAACAACCAGAGATTGTAAAATCTGTCACAAAATCAAATAAAACTATGAATCTAAAGATGAAGCGAAACCTAAAACTGTGACAAAGTTTGAAAACTCAACATTTGAAAAAGGTGAAACTTCAAGGTTTAATGAAATCAAAGATTCTAGGTTCTATATCAAGAAAGCGAGAAGCAGGCTACAATCTTGGGTTGCTAAGAAAATGCTTTCATCATCTGAAAAACCAAAGCCAGTTGCTGAAAAAACCGAAAATGTCAAATTAACCGAGTCAGTAAACAAACAAACGAATAAAGAAAGGAAAAACATTTTCAGAATCGACATTGGACGAAATGTTTGATGATGATTTTGATTATGATTAAGAGTTAGAATATGGTTATGATGCTTATCAGTACAAACCCAAAACCAAAAAGGTTTGGGTTTTATTTTTCAAATAGTTACTTTGTTGTGCAGGAGTCCCAAGATCCACTCTATCAAAGTTTATACAGGATAGCAGAGCTCCATGAGTGTTTAACTTATCTAGAAAGTCATAATATTTGAAGTTTTTGAAACTACAAGTGTTTGAAAAAGAAAAATTGAAAAGAATGTTTAAAAATTTGAGAAAATCCACACCGTTAAACAGAACACTGATTGTTATATTGAAAAATCTTTTAAAATTTGATTTCCTACAAGTGGTTTCTACAAGTTGATATTATCAAAGTTTAATGGTTTGTTCTGCTGACAGGTGATGATGCAGAAAATGAAAAAAGGATCGGACGACGAGTTCTCGGGATCCTCATTGGTTTGTTACATTTTTAGAAGAATTTCTTTAAATCTAAAATCCAAAAATATGTTTTTGATTTTAGGGGGAGTGAGAAAATTTAAAAAATTATGGAAAAATCAAAAACATATGAAAAACAAGTTAAAAATTCAAAAACATTGAAAAATTCAAAAAGTACAAAAACTTTGAAAAAGGCAAATAGAATTTGGTTGCCAAAAAGGAAATGATAGTACATCAGTGGATTATCATAGTATGCTAAAGAATTGTAAAGTTTAAAAGTGATAAACAAGTCTTACTGTGGATGTGTCGATAGACTTTAAATGTTCAGTAAATTGTTTCCGGGATATAAACTAAATTTTACAACTGCTTAATCTTGTGGATTAACACATCTTGGATATATGGACTCAGTACTCCGAAATTTCGATTGAAGGGTTGCCTGATTTTGAGATACGAGGTCTTTATAGATGATTGATATCTGGGGTATTATACAAGTTCTTATGATTTTGCGAAAGCAATAGCCTAGAATTTCTATAATGTTTTTGCTAAAAACCCCAAATTAGGAT
The DNA here is from genome assembly GCA_947069175.1 of Scalesia atractyloides. Lineage (NCBI taxonomy): Eukaryota > Viridiplantae > Streptophyta > Magnoliopsida > Asterales > Asteraceae > Scalesia > Scalesia atractyloides. Next base: position 32,895,322 of record CAMTDV010000015.1, on the reverse strand, counting down.
GCAAAATTTGAAAAGAATCGAAAGATCTAATCATTTGCAATGCTTAAAAGATTCCTTAAGTGGAACACACCTTAAAGACGAGCCTTCATCTCTTTGTCTATATGATAGTACTAACCTGAGCTCTCAAGGTCTTGCATTAACCCAATGACAGATATCAATTACGCTAATTCACCTGTAAGATGAAATCTAGGGAATCTGGATTCGGGAGTATATTCAAGAAGTGGGAAACACAGTTAAGTCAAGTTTCATAAATCATATCTTAACATATCTTGGAACAATTGGAAAACGTGATGAAGTTTAAAGTGGACAAACATATCGACAATCTAGGTAAACGAGTTTAAAACTTAAAGTCTTCAAAAAGGTCAACGGTACTGGTGATATGTCTCAATCAACTGATATGATCCTTAGACACAAATTCACAAAAATATGTCTGTAAATATGTTTGTACATAGTTTACTTTACTTGTTAAAAATTCTGTAAATACTTTACTTGCTTTTTAAAGATAAAACCAAAATGATTTCTAGTATGTCTTAGCATAAATTTTCTAAAATACAAAAAGATTTTGTTTCTACATTAGTTTCAACGAGCCAATGATGGAGAACGGATCTTCGAAGTCTTGTAAGAAAAACTGATGAATGTTTAAAAAAGTTCATTAATTTGAAACTTTAAAATCAGATTGTTCATAACGGTTTTTCAAAATGAGGTCATTAATTTGGACTTGGTTGATATATTTGGTTAATCAAGGTCATTAACTTGGACTTGATCAACTAAGTGGATTTTTACAAATCAAATGATAAAAATGTGAAAGTTGAAGGATTTAAATGTAAAATGTATTCAAGGTCATTAAGTTGAACTTGAAACATTCAAAAGTTTTGGAATAGATTAAAGTCAAGATTAAAGCATGAAATGTTGATAGTACAAAATTTTAAAAACAGTGAATCTGAAATGTTTATTTGAATGTCAGAATTTATATAGACATGTAAAAGTTTGAGGGGGAGCTGGATAAAACATTGTCAAAAGATTTCAGAAAGCTCAAAGCTAGGGGAGTTTGAATTCTAAAGATCAAAGCAAAGGGGGCTGTGAGACTAAAGCTTAAAGCTAGGGAGAGCATGTTGATTAAAAGTTTTATCAAGACAAAGCTCAAAGAAAGAGAAAGAGGATATAAAGATCAAAATGATAAAGTTTATTCAAGAACTAAAGATCAGAAGACTCAGAGGATTTTAAAAGTCAAAATGACTGCGGCAACATCCAAGGGGAGTCTGTTGGTGCATATGTCTGTTGCCTACGTCATTATTTATCGAGTCTGAGTGATTAGGGCTTAATCTGTTAGAAACTAGGCGTATTTATGTGTTTAGGAGGACAAGTTCGCTGGTCAGTGTATGTGAGATGTCAAGTTCGGCCGAACTTGACTAGGTCAAGTTCGCCCGAACATGTTTCCTCACCAGCGAACTTCCACATCTATAAATAAATGCCTTGGGATTTCATTTGAAACAGGGAGAGATTTTGGCACAGAGACGGCGAAGCTCTGTCGGATCCGGTTCTCGAATGTATTGAACTTTAGATCAATGAAAACAACATTTAAATGAGTAATTCTTGTTATTTGGTTAACTTGTCATTAGTTTCCGCCTAATCGGAAAATAGATAACAAATTTAGGTTCCCGTGCTAATCGTGAGCGTTCCTACACTGCTTAATCTTGTGGATTAACATCTCTCGGATATATGGACTTAGTACTCCGAAATTTCGTTTGAGAGATTGCCTGTTTCTGAGATACAAGGTCTTTATAGATGATTGATATCTGGGGTATTATACAAGTTCTTCTGATTTTGCGGAAGCAATAGCCTAGAACTTCTATAATGCTTTTTCTAAAAACCCCTAAACTGCATGCAAAATTGAAAAGAATCGAAAGATCTAATCATTTGCCGTGCTTAAAAGATTCCTTAATTGGAACACATCTTAAAGTCGAGCCTACATCTCTTTGTCTGTGCTGTAGTACTAACCTGAGCTCTTAAGGTCTCGCAAAACCCAGATACAGATATCAGTTACGCTATATTCAACTGTAATATGAAATCTAGGGAATCTTGATACGGAAGTATATTCTGAGATGGGAACCATAGTTAAGTCAAGTTTCATAATTCATACCTAACATATCTTGGAACAATTGAGAAATGTGTCGAAGTTTAAATGGACAAATATATCGACAATCTAGGTAAACGAGTTTAAAACTTAAAGTCTCAAAAAGGTCAACGATACTGGTGATATGTCTCAAACAACTGATATGATCCTTATACACGAATTCACAAAAATATGTCTGTAAATATGTTTGTACATAGTTTACTTTCTTTATTTGCTTTACAGATTAAAACCAAAAAGATTTTCAATGTGTTTTAGCATAAAATTTCAAAAATACAAAAAGATTTTGTTTCTACATTAGTCTCAACGAGCCAATGGAGAACGGTTCTTCGAAGTCTGGTAAGGTGCTAAAATAGTAAAAATCTTGATGACATCTATTAAAAACCAAAATGATCGAAAGTGTTGAAAAGTTCATTAAATTGAAACTTTAAAATTGAAGAAAACATTGGTTTGTTCACAACGGGTCGAACCAGGGTCATTAACTTGGACTTGGTAGACAAAATTGGTTAACCAAGGTCATTAACTTGGACTTGGTCAACTAAGTGGATTTCATAATTGATAAATATGTGAATGGTCAAGGTCTTAAATGTAAAAATGTTCAAGATCATTAAGTTGAACTTGAATAACTAAAAAGAGGCGATTAAAATTTGAAGTGTTGATGTTATAAAATTTCAAAGTTTGAATATTAAATGTTTATTTGAATGACTGAGAACTTTGAAACAGAATAGGAGGAGCTGGATAAAAGATTGAATGAAGATACCAGAAAGCTCAAAGCAAGGGGGAGCCTAGCTCACAGCAAGGGGGAGCTTGGTGATTAAAGTTTTATCAAGGCTAACTAAAGAAACTGAGAAGAATTGAAGATCAAAGACGTTAAAGTAATTCAAGACTAAAGATCAAGAGAATGATAAAGACTCAGGAGCTTATTTGAAGTTGATGACTACGACAACATCCAAGGGGGAGTCTGTTGGTGCATATGTCTATTGCCTACGTCATTGTATATCGAGTCTGAATGATTAGAGCTTAATCTGCTAGAAACGAGGCGTATTTATGTGTGTAAAGAATCAAGTTCTCCCGAAACTCAATATGTGAACAAGTTCAGCCGAACTTGTTCAAGACAAGTTCACCCGAACTTGTTCAAGACAAGTTCGCCCCCATCCCAGCGAACTTGAACTCCTATAAATAGATGCCTTAGGTTTTCATTTATAAGAATCAGTAACTTTGGCAACTCAGAGGCGAAGCTCTGCCTGATCCGGAACTTGAATGTATTGAACTTTAAAATCAATAAACAAACAGTTAAATGAGTAATTCTTGTACATTTGGTTAACATGTCATATAGTTTCCACCTGTACGGACATCAGATACAAACTCTTGGTTCCTGAGCTATCAAGGACGGTCCTAACATTTGTGGATCGATGTCGACGTATACAGAGTTATCTAAACCTAAGTCGGATGTGAGGAATCCATCAGAAATGGGTAGAAACACAAGATTTCACAATATTCAATGTTTTCGATTAACTTCACAGTCCTAGTACAATTTTTGACAGCGCTTCGCCTCACAGTTTATCAAAACTCTCACTGGACTCGATGAACACACACACCAATATATAGACATTTACCTTCGTGCAAAGGTGTCACACCCCGATTTCCACGTGTATTCCGGTGGGCCCGGCGGGGAGTATCGTGACATACAGTTGATATCATCATAACCAATTACAACACAGAGCAACACAGCGGAAGGCTTGGAGTAAAATATAAACTATTACAAACCATAGAGTGTCCAGAGTTCAAAACACAAATATATACAAACATATACATGGCTTGTAATAAGATCCACAGGCATATCAAAAATGTACATACACAAAATGATAACATACTCTACAGGCACTTTTACAAGGTTGCAACTCCTTAGTATAATTGTCCCGCAGCTCCCGGCCTATTACATACTTGTACCTGTAACTTGATCTTTGAAAATACGTCAGTTTACACTGGTAAATACAATTAGCCGACTCGTTTTGAAATTCTTTTAGAAAATGATTTAGGTGCACTAGGCACATTTTCATAAATAACTTGGGACAATACAAAAGACCTTGTATACAGTTTTACATGTTTGTCTTTTACATATGGGTCCAATACAGAAACCGAGACATGATCGACTGACACACCACTGTTGAACTTTCACACAGAAAGCAGACATTAATTTATAATAGCAATTACTGGTGTATGCCTACACCTTGCTTAAGTCGTGGCCACTAGCACTTTAGTGAGCCAAGGATATCCCAGACACGGTCAAGTCCACCCCCCAATGTTTTAGTTTCAAACAAACACAGATCAAAACCAGGCTATGCAATTTAATTAATTATCATAAGTGGATAAAACATAACTTCCATACCCTACCAAGCGGTAATAATTTACCGTATCCCAAGCCCGTATAGGTAAAATAGGATAAGAGTATTTACCTGAGCTAAGTCTTCAGAAAGTCGCAACTCAGCCGCGAATCAAGATAACAAGTACAGGCACCATCTACCGCGGAGGCATTTAGTCTAGAGTGATGGCATTATTAACCAAATTAGAATGCTAACGAGTTCTTAATTAAGTCTTAGACTAGAACCGGCTAGTCTTACGTTAAAATAAATACGGTACGATACGCTAGATTAAACGGTGACCGGAATAGAAGGTTAACTGGACCGGACAAGTATTAAGACTTGTATAATATGGGTATACCAATAACATTTTGGATTTTGATAGGAAAGTGGTGAAGTTACACCCGTTTCGGATATTTTACGTAAACTAGTTAGGTATGCTTAATCGTAAGCGTATAAGCGAAACCGGGTAACCGAGAGAGTCATATACAAGTTCCATATGCTTTTATGTTTAAAATATGTTTTGATTTCAGTAGAATATCAATATGTATGTACGTTTTGGTTATAAACTTGATTTACGTCTCAGGAGGGCAATTTGGTCATCTTGTAACTTATAAAAGGTGTTAATAGTAAATCTGATGTCAAGGTCATATTTATTCAGTAAAAATATAAATTTTATGATGTTCTAACAGTAGGATATCAAACATATGTGTGCTTGACGATATTGAAATAAACTATGTCCCATAGGGGCAATTTAGTCATTTCACACATAGCATTGAAGTCATAATTGGGACTCTGAGTTCGGGACTTGTACTTACTGAAAATATATCAAAATAAGTTTATAATCAGTAGGTATCAAGTCTTAGTTCATAATTATGGTTTTAAACCATACTATGCGCCGAAAAGGCGTAAAGGTCGATAAATGCCGTTTAATTGGATGTTTGAGGTAACCGAGGTTATGGCCTATTTTATTTAACTAAAATATGTTATTTAACATGTTATATCAGTAGATAAAAGTTTTGGTTATAAAAGCTTGGTTTAAATCGTTTTGTGCGAAAAGGGTAATTTAGTCTTTTATCGGCATTTAACGAATCTTAGACTTTCATTCAGTTTATAATCTGAATAAATATCCCAACATGTCCTACATATCATATTACATCAGTAGGTATTTATTTTATATGATAAAAGCATGTTCAATTTATCTAAAATGCCAAAAAGGGCATTTTAGTCATTTAAAAGTACGAATTATACCGTTTCATCAAAACTTGGTCTATGATCAGATTCTTGACATCATTATAATTCACTTATGTTTACGAATCAGTTTATAACACATTTTTATATGCATGGATGTTTAAAACCTTGATTTATACCAAAAAGGACCTTTTTGCAAAGTTTAGGCAATTTTAGCGGAACTTGTATAATGGCTCAGATTGTCAAGGAATCAAGTAGTATAACTTTAGGAAGTTATACTATACTTAATCATGCTCTTAAGAGGACCTAAAATCAGTAGCTTAACTAGCTAAATCGGGTCAGAACTGAAAGTCAAAGAAGAAGTCAAGCTTTGCGACTTTCGGTTGCGAATCAACTCTAGACCGAGATTTGACGGGTCAAATCAGTTTAACATGTTTCAATACTTATTTTTATGTTGTTTATGCTTCAAAACATATATTATAACATCTATATACTTAATTATGCATTTCTATTAAATCTGGCCAGTTTGACTTTTGTTGACTTTTACATTGACTCGTCAATTGGTCATGAATTCGTGGTAATCAGGAGGTGCCCTCTTGAGGGATTAACACCTACCTTATTACGATCACGTAGCCACTTTCGATAAGATAAATGGCTGGACCAATATGATCTAAGCTCAAAGTCAAGGCGTTTTTACGACAAGACTTTGACCTTAGCTTAAAACCTAATAAAAATGACTTAGCACGAATTGGAACACTTACACAATGCTCAAAGGTTGCTAAGAACATAAAGAAAAGCTTCAAGATGACCAGGAGCTCCTCAAGAAGAATTTGGTGAGTTAAAGTGAATGTAGGTTATGTTGCAACTCACAAAAACTCATTATACATAGCCAAGAAGGGTCCAGGAGTGTTGCCAGCTGTTGAGGGATGTAAATAAATGTTCCTAGACGTGTCAAGCATGCAAGGAAGGTGGCAACAACGATAAGAGGTGGCAGAACTGAGTTCTGCCACTTTTCCAGCTCGCTGGCAGGTCCTTGCGGACCGTATGGGTTATGCCTTACGGTCCGTAAGGACCTAAGGCGCCCATTGTTTTAGAATCGGTTGTGGGCCGTATAGCTTGGGCCTTGCGGTCCACAACCAACTCCCAGAACATGAAAAATTGCCATTTTTCATACTTGGCCCCTCCACTTCATTCCAAGGCATGTAATGGATATAATTTATTGTTTTAACGACTTTGGTCCTTCCTGATTCACCATACGGAACACGAGGATTACCGAGACACGTGTCAGAACTTTATTGGACGTAAAAACACGTAGTGTTACGTAGAATCTACCTTCGTACGAACTAGATGTTTTACCTTCGTACGAGGGCAATCTACCTTCATACGAGGGCAATCTACCTTCGTACGATGGTAATCTGCCTTCTCACGAAGGTAATCTACCTTTGTATGAAGTAATGTACATTACATCAAACAATAACTTGTAAACTTTGTTACATCAAGACGTATGCAACAAGCATATGCATCAACAATAATAGTCGTGATTGATTATCCGAATGTTTTCGTGATTGATTATACGTATCTAGGATGTGATTTTCCTTTTGATTTAAAAGCAGTTTTCATTTCTCGTTTAATCACTTTAGCCTTTTCAACCTTTTGATTTTTACCGTTATTTTTTTAACATCTTTTGTTACGTTTTGTGGTTTATCAACAAAAGGTTTCTTTTGATCAGGATCAACGAAGGATTTACCATTGTCGTTTGGACAACTTGTGGCCATGTGTCCCTTTCACAACACTTATAGCATCGACAAACTTCCGTGATACCTTTAGGACATTCCTCTTGACTGCTCGAAGTGTTACACCCCGACCCGTAGCGGATAAGGTGGCCAGGGCATGATTGGGTTTCATCAAAGCTTATGACATACTATTAATAGTTTCTATATTCATTAATTCAATTTGAATAAAAACACATAACACAATATCCAAACAAATCAAAAACATAATCCAAAACAAATCCAGATAACTTCTTTATTCTTCTAAGGCCCAAATCCTACGTAATCCATTCTTCAAGCCTGTTCACTCGTATCATGTGTAAAAAGATAGTTTTTGGGTCAACAAAAGTTAGTGAGTAAATCTTATTTGTTATTTGGAAAACAAAATGTATCTTATATTGTTAATAGCAAAATATGCATTAACTTGAAATAAATGGAAATGGTAAACGACATACCTTATCACAAACTTAAGCAATAAACATCTCATGTAAGGGTGCACGGTATTATGGTGTGCGGTTTCGAAGTGCAAGATCTAGGCTCAATCAAACGGAGCCGATCTCGTGTGTTGGCGTCATCCTATTCCACTCATAAGTAATGGGGATACGGATGGCCAAGTATATGCAATGATGATGTATGGTGTTAATGTAAATGACACAGCAACAAGATAATCTTAACACAACATATGGTAATTTGCACGTAAGGTTTGGAAACGTGTTGTCACACCCCGACCCGGAGCGGAATGGTACGGGCAGACTGATTGCCCATAGCTTTTGACACTATTATAAGTTTAAATATTTAAAGGCATCACTTTAGATTTGTCACACATAACATAGATTTCATATATAAATACCAAGTTACAAAATCAAATAAATAAAAGCAACATATCATAACCGGTTTATACTAAGGCAATCCTACATGTCTTCAATTCAAAATCTGTCCAACCTTGTGTACCTGTATCACGCGTAAAAGAGTTTTCGGTCAACAAACATGTTGGTGAATAGATTCGGTTTTTATTTAAAAACATTTTTGTTTTATTATTTTTAGAAAAACCTTATTTTATAACATGCATTATCAAATGTGAAACTACGTCGTTCAATATAACAAGAATACAACACATATCTCATAAGCAACACAAACATAACAATATTAATAATCATAGACACATAGAGATTCAAGTCCCGAAAGGCGAATCTGCAAAACAATGATGGCGATACCGAGTTCGACCCATGGTTGTGGGAACCGGTCAGCCAGGTGGATCCTCGCGAAACCTGTGACACAAAGCGAGTAACACATAGTTGCACGTATAGAGAAACTATAGAAATTAGCATCAGTGACACATAGAAACACATCGAATAGCATGTTATCAATTTAAATAATAAATTTGAAATCAAGCACGAGATACGCCCCAAAAAGAGTTAATAGCAAAAAAGAGGAAAAGAGTCGAATCTACTCACTGGTTGCGAATGATTTATTCCACGTGAATGAAACCGCATGAAAATGAGGAAAACTCCAAAGAGAATAAGCTCACCCTAAAATATAAAATAACAAATACTAAACAAGCCAAACAACATAAACAAGGCTATGAAATTGAGTCCGATTATTTGGGGCTTTTGTATAACTAAATATATCAACAAATTTTCCATGGCGAACAATTACTATGTAAAAAAATATATATAGAGATGTGAAAACTTATGATAATAACATAAAATTAGTTAAGTCATTATAATTTAATATATATATATATATATATATATATATATATATATATATATATATATATATATATATATTGCATATGCTTAGTTTAGTTAACTTGTAGGAAACTTGTAGTCTAGACTATTATCACTATCTTCCACATTTTTTTATTTAAATTATAACTTAAATTTGTAAAAAGAATTAATTTGTTTTTTATATAATTTAGCCAATCCTTATATTATAAAATAATTTATCAAAAACCAATTTGTTTAGCTAAACATTCTATGCTTACGTTTAACAATCGAGCAATATAATGAACATTTGATACCCCCCACAACATAAAATACTTGACTACTCATGAAGTTGAACTCATGTTTCAAACTTTATTTACACAAATGGTTAAATGAATCAAAATTAAATATACTAGTTGAAAATGTGTATATATTATTCTATTATATAAAATTATTTAAAAGAAAATCCCAGCTGGACATACCCATAAGTGTGTGAAAGGAACAATAAAATAACTAATAAGCATATCATGGCCATCTTCTTTATGACATACAGGTTCCAAAATCATGGTATCTTTATAAAACGACTAGGTTCTAAACGGAAAGAATAAGTACCTAGATTTAAATTAGTACAAGAAACATCGCGAGAAAAGAACTAATTCCGAAACCGTGTTCTCGAATTGGTTTGTAACGGGGTTGTTGCTCGACTTCTTAGCGGACCTTTAAAATTTGCATTCGATCGCGCGGCATGTGGGGCTGGTCCGAAGTGGTTCTATTTTGGTTATTAGAGACGTTTCTATATATTCGGATAGAGGGAAAATGAAGTTTCAGTTTGTTTCAGATGGTTTCTGAGTCGGAGAGAAAGTTCTTCGTCAAAAGCAATATATGATAGGTGTTTGCGGTCAATGTTGGAGTTATGTTTATTTACTCTTATTATTATTCGCTTAATTTTTGCCATTACAGGCAAAAGAATGGGTAATCGATGCATAGGAGAAGTGAAAAGTCAATAACCGATTCAGAGGAAAAGTGAAACAATTAATTTGATAAGCCTTTCATATTCTCCTTTACATTTATATGAAAACAATTATCTTAATCATTTTAATCATTCAAGCTTACATATATCCATGTATCCTATGGATTAATAAATATCTAAAAAACATTCAAACTGATCTAAGAGTAAACTGTCATTTTGATCCTTGAGGTTTTGACAGTTTGACCACTTTAGTCCAAATATCATACCTTTTACGTCTGGATCCCTGTGGTTTCAATTTTGATGGCATTTTGGTCAAAAACAAAGTTAGCTCAGATTTTTCAAAAAAAAAAACCTAGTCTTTTGTCTTTTTCTTAGAGAGAGTGCAGAGTTTTGATTTTTTTATTTTATTTATATATATATATATATATATATATATATATTAATGCTTAAAATGATCAAAATGCCCTTCAGAAAAGGACAAAAATAAGTTTTTGTTTAGAAATTTGAGCTAACTTTACTTTTGAAACGAAATAGCAACAAAATTAAAACCACAGAGACCCAGATGCAAAAAATTTAAGATTTGGTTTAAAGTGGCAAAACTATCCAAACCTCAGGAACTAAAATGATAGTTTACTCCTGATCTAATGTTCTTATATATCATGAATAAATTAAATTAAATCTTCATTTAGAAGACTTATAATATATTCACAGTAGCATTCGTTACTATATGAAAATAATAATATTTTCTTATTCAATTTAGTTGTCATAATAACTCATTTTTTTTCCATATATCATTTTTTATAAAAGTAGGTAGAATACTTTATCAAGACAACTAGTATTAAACCCCTGTGTTGCAGCGGTTGTCGTAAAACTGTGTCAAGTAGTACCAATGCTATACCACTGTCAGCGACCACAAACACCGAAAAAGCTTTTAAAACAAAATAAATAAAAACGGAAAAAATAACGCCGAGCGAAAAGTAGATGTAAAATTTATGAATTACGCCCGCTTGTTGCAGAGAAATTAAAGCAAAACATAAATTATAGAAAAAATAACTAAGTCAATCAGGACCCGCGCATTGTGACGAACTTGTCAAACAGGGAAAAATAGATGTGTTGCGACGGGCCAGTCAAACGGGACAAATATAAGGAAAATTGTTGAACCCCACACGCACGTTGTGATGCGTTAACTTACAAAATTTAGAACGGAACGAAAAACTTGAGAAAGGTGAAAAATATGGTGGATCAAAACTGAAAATAAAAAAGAGTTGGGATTAAATTGCAAAATATGAAAAGCTTAGGGTTAAAAGTAAAAAAACAAAGAGTCTAAATTGCAAAAAAAAAAAAAAAAAAAAAAAAAAAAACCTTTTTGGTTACAAATGAAAATTATCTATTAATTAGAGATAAAGATAATGATAAAGATAAGTGATATCTATATATTTAGTTATTAATATTAAAAGAAATATATTAAATAAATATAAATAAAATTTGTGACGCTGAAGGAGAAATGACATGTGATATTATTTGTAGTCTTTTATTATAAGTTTGATTGAGAACTTTGAGTCGGATAAAAAATGAGAAACTGGTCGGGTTGCGGATGCGAATTTTTGAGGGATGTCACAGTTAAAGTTTCCATTATTACAAAAAACAACCCCTTAACCTATAATTTTATTAACTAACCAAACTAACTTCGTTAATGCTTCTCCTATATAATTCTAACCGAACTAACTGAGTTGCTTTATAATTAACGTTTTTTTGTCCGAATTTAACCTAGCATGATACGTGACGATAATTATATAATAGAATATTAAAAATAGTAACAAATATTAGAATTCTTCTTTTTATTTAGTTAAAAAAAGTCTGGTTTTACAATCCAGGCTGGTTCGGAGTCCGTTTTCGACGGATGTTACACGTGTATTGACAAATAGGCACATGATACACCCCAAAACGTGTAATAAAAAAAGGGAGTAAGATTTACTCAAAATTTTGCGTGTAGTGATTCCTTGAAGATAACGCACGAGGAAAGATAGGGAAAGTCGAATGTACGGAAACGATTATCCTAGATATGGAATACCACACGTGAACAGAATTTAATTATTTAATTGTATAATCCTATTAATCATGGTTCGCAATTTGATGATATAGTTTAATGTTTTGTTATATGAAAGAAAAGAAGTTTAATTAAAATTATTTTAAATGCTTTTATTGTTAACAGTTTTATTTAAAAAATTAAGGATTAAAATTAAATATTAACATATATAATGATAACAAACGAAAAAAACAATGCTTTTATTTATTGTTAACAGTTTAAAAAAATCAAGGAATAAAGATTAAATAATTAACATGTATAATGGTAAAATAAAAACAAAACTGTCAAAAATCGGTGTCTGTCGGACTTGAACCGGCGACCTCTGGCTGTCGTGTGCACACGTTCTCCACTGGACTATGTGTCTAACCCGTTTCTATTTAGTCTCATAATTAATTTATACAACAACTCAAATCCGCGTATCTCAGTTTTAAAAGCAATAAAAGAAAAATGAAAAGGTTGCAGTGACTAAACTGGAGCCGGGGCTCGAACCCGTGACCTCCGATTCAATTTTAACAGTTCCTAACCACTGAGCTACACCAACAATTTGATTCATTTTGGGTTTTGATTTCATTTAATGCGTCGATGACTGTTGTCATCTTTTCCACCATAATGTATTTAACACCCCAAATCGCGTAGTACAACACGCGGCGGAAACACTTGGGGAGTCACGTTACAAATTGTTTCACAACACATGGTACTTAAAGTTTTGTTTTATTGAATTATCGGATTACAATGTCTGGAAATAAGCGGAAATGAAATACAATCATATTGTCTTTCAGATTTTAAAGTCACTAAGGCCCGAGTCCGTCCTATGTGTAACATGCGACGACAATCGTCATATAGATACACCTGAAACATATGTGAAAATAGTTACGTGAGCATAAAAATGCCTGTGTGTGTTGATGCACTTTGTGTTTGTCACTTGTCGAATAGGCTAGATTGAGCGTGTGTTGAATATTGTATAGGTTAGAATCGAACACCCGACCAAAATACGGAGATTTTAGTGAAAATGGGAACAAGTTGTCATTAGGTGGACAAGTTAGGCCGAAGTTGATATATGATGGACAAGTTCGTCCGAACTTGTCATATGGTGGACAAGTTCGCCCGAACTTGTCCTATGCATACTTCGAGCGAACTTGATGCCCTATATATAGATGTGTTGTTCATTTGTTGTTTAAGTTTTTGCAATCTCTATGGGAAGGTGCTGCCGGATTCTCTCCAGGAACTCCGGCAGCTGGACTTAAAGATGTATACTCTTTCGGTATGAATGAAGACTTCCGCTACATTCTACTTCTTCTTCTTTCTGTAATAACATTCTACCGAATCGGTTACGTTTTACGCACTTCCGTCTAGAACCGCCTGATCACGGACCTTCAATTGGTATCAGAGCTACGGTTATCACCTATGCTCATGAATTTGGACATTTATGGATATTAGGAGGGGTTTTAGACGTAAATCATCAAATAAAATACAATCCACGGATAAAAGTAAAATTGAACGGATAGGATTGTTAGAAAACCATTTTTGACCAGATCTATGGTGGAGTCATCTCGAAATTCAAAGAAATAAGGATTCTGGATCGAAAAATGTGAAAAATGGCTGGTTTTTAAAGATCAAGTTCGCCCGAACTTGTAACATTTTGATCAAGTTCGCCCAAACTTGTCACATAATGACCAAGTTCGCCCGAACTTGTCACATAGTGACCAAGTTTGCCCGAACTTGTCCAAGGAGCCTAAAAAAAGGCATGGAAAAATTTTGTTAATCGTATTGATGGGATAAGTGTCCAGAAAAAATTTGGCAACTGAAATTTTTTCGAGTTTTCGATGACCGAACTGGGATGTTCGGGGACACAGTCTGGAGCTTCAGAGTACATATTTGATGTTACGATTGCAAAATTGTGAAGATATCGGGATAGTTACTGATACCGATGCTGAATGTTGATCTTTTGGTATAGTGACTATTAATGGGCCTAAACGTTAAATTCGCATTTGTTAAATACTGAAAGTTCCGGATTTGAGGGGGAATTTCAGTGAAAATTTTAGTATGGTCAGAATTTGCAAAAATGAAGGGGAATAAAATTTTACGATATATGAAGATTCTGGCATTTTTGAAATTTGTGACTACTGTAATAGTCTCCGGGTGGTTACTGATTGCAGATTATCGGGAAATGCAGAGGAATGAGATTCACTTGGCATTTCAAATTGATGTCTAGTTTGAAAGCGGGTGGTTACATAACTGAGTTTGGAGGAGTTGTTTATTAGATTCTGCGGTCATGGTTGTGGATTGACACCTGAGTCGCGCGTATGGTTTGGATGCACATACGACTGCCTATCTTTAACTCTGCTTTGCACATGAATTATTGACTGGACTAACCGCCAGGAGATAAGGATGCTCTGTAGTTTCAGTTACCCGGGTTGTACGCGGTACCATGATTAAGGAAGATGATATAATCGGTTTTTCAGAAAAAGTTGTGTACCGGTTGCTGACAAAAGAGACTATATATTTGGGATTCCGTGATCACAGGAAGTTCAGATTTTTCAGATGATGATATAGAGTGATGCTTAAGGGTTAGAGTCATGATCTCCGGTGAAGGGGTAGTTAGCTGGATTAGCAATCATTAGTACCAGTGAGGAACTGAGGACGTTCAAAATGTTCAGTGATGATCTTAGGAATTAATAACTAGCTCCGGAGTCAGATAGTTTCAAAATTGCCAAGGAGATCTGAAGTTATTCAAGATATAACTGATGATAGCCTTTGGTGGCCATTATTTTTAATCTTCAAGCAGATGAATCATTCTTCTCTTTGGACTAACCACCGTTGGATTACGATGTTTGCTGATTAACTGGCGCTGGTCTACTGGAGATAGCTATATATCTGGCATTGTGACTGAAAAAGAAGAATGTGATTCTGATTACGGACCTGTGTTTCTCAGATTCGATGTGTGACCAAATTATCTGTTTCCGATGAATATTTGCTGATTGAGCAGATTACCGATTTGCTAATCAAATCTTTCTGAAGGGTGCTTAACTGCGATTATAGAAATCGGGATTTCAGATTTTCGAGGGTATTCGTTGATTTGAAGTTTTCCGATGAGGTGATTCGAAGTTTCTATCAATTGCCGGTTGAGTTTTTGAAATTTTAGGAGTGTGTGGAATAAACTCTCGACGCTAAACACATATTCAAAAACTGAACTCGGATGCGTTATCGTCGAAATGGAGAAGCTGCTGCATTGACTAGCTTCGAGTTGGTGGTTATTCAAGAAAATTTGTCGGTCAAGCAAATCAGAGGAGTCGGAAACCATGCAACCAAATATCTGAATTGGAGTTTTCAGCGGTTTTTAAAGTTGATAATGCAAACCCGGATCATCAATTAAGGGGGAATATGTTGACGCGTTTCGACGACATCGGCAGACACCTTGAATGAAGTTGCATAATATTCAAACACGGCTCAGAGATTTGAAGATTAAGATCAAGCTTCGACAGTAACGAACAAGGGGGAAATGTTGATGCACTTTGTGTTCGTCACTTGTAGAATAGGCTAGATTGAGCGTGTGTTGAATATTGTATAGGTTAGAATCGAACGCACGACCAAAATACGAAGATTTTAGTGAAAATGTGAACAAGTTCGCCCGAACTTTTCATATGGTGGACAAGTTCGCTCGAAGTTGTCCTATGCACACTTCGAGCGAACTTGATGCCCTATATATAGGTGTGTTGTTCATTTGTTGTTTAAGTTTTTGCAATCTCTACGGGGAGGTGCTGCCGAATTCTCTCCAGGAACTCCGGCAGCTGGACTTAAAGATGTATACTCTTTCGTTATGAATGAAGACTTCTGCTGCATTCTACTTCTACTTCTTTCTGTAATAACATTCTACCGAATCGGTTACGTTTTACGCACTAACTTCTGTCTAGAACCGCCTGATCACGGACCTTCAGTGTGTGTCAAATTAATGGTTTCGTATTTATATTGCAAAAACCTCGTCCAACTTCAAGACTCGACGAGTATGAACCTTGAAAACAAAAGTGTTTAATTTTGCAATATATAATCAACTTAACAAGTTGATATAAATAAAAGAAAACCTTGTAACCATGAATCTTGACCGAAAACTTTGCTTTTGTAAAACCGAGTAATAAGTCGATTTAAAAGTAAAAATTGTATGGTTTATATCATTAAGTGTAAATCATCGTGTGTCATTGTCCAAAACCATTTGTCCTTGTCATAAACCATTTTTCTTGTCATAAACCCTTGTCCGTGTCATAAACCATTGCCCGTATCATAAACCAATCGTCCAAGTCATCAGTTAATCATCCGGGTTTTAATTGTGAAAACTTTTGGTCGTTCTTTAATAAATACATTCAAGCCTATGTTGACTACACCCCAACGGTATCTTTAATAGACCCTAAAAGATCTCTTTAACAAGACTAACAAATCAACGAATGAATTGTTAATCAGAAACAATTTCTGTCACTTCCCAAACTACCCACCAAATTCCAGTGAATAGCCTAGTAACAGGATTTTCAGTCCTATGGTACCGTAACTTACTACTGGTCGGCTTCGGCCAAAGTTAATGAATGTCATTCGTGTTATGGATAACGCACCAACAAGTTCGTTCACATTATTAAAATCGTATTGCTTATTTGAAGCATCGACTTTGTTATGAAAACTTGAAAACGGTTTAGCACATATGAATCACCCCAAAACATTTGCAAAACATAAAAGATGGGAACTATGTACTCACTTGGGATTGCGAATAAGCCTTGTATGAATGTGTGAACAAAGCCCAAAGATCAAGGAATCAAGTGTGTCCTAACGAGTCGGATAACATGTAAATAAGTCGAGACATTTAATGGGAGATCGGGTAGAATGAAGTCTTACACACCAATAGAGTGTTGGAAGTCATATGATATGGTTTAATAAGCTTAACATTTTGATTTGGAATGATCCTAAGTGCTTTTGACCAGTTATGACTCGTTAAAGTAGTTTACGCTACTTTAACAGGTCATTTACGTAAATATGAGTTCGGATAGTTAGATATGTGTTAGGATAAGTCGTATATGCCAAAACATGTTTAATAATGTTGTAACATCAATTTATATGTCAAAAATTTAGTCACATATGCTTAAAATTGATTTATGCGTTAAAAAGGGCGTTTTGGTCATTATTAAAGGCATAAGTAGCGACTTAACATAACACTAACCAAATGACGTGACCATAAGGTATAACCTCAGAAGGTTATTCCCTATACAACTATGTCACAAATATGTGTTTGGTGGGATACTAAGATCGACCAAACGGGTCGGATTCGAAAGTCAAAGCGGTGGTCAATACCGCTCGACTTACGACCCTAAATAAGCACTAAACTAAAAGTGACGAGTTAGAAATGTCAAAAATTGTCTAACTAAGTTATAAAAGTGTTTTGGTATCAAAACTTGGTGCTTTGACACCCAAAAATAGTTCCGTCGTGAAATGCACATAATTCGCATTTTTGACCGAAACTTTGACTAATCACTTCGACTAGTAAACGTGGTAATCAGTAGGTATAATCGCAAGGGATTATAACCTTTGTATGATCACGTTGCAAAGTTCAATTGAACTTTAATTTGACCAAAAATGGTCAGAACTGAAAGTCAAACAAAAAGTCAACTGTTTGACTTTTAGCTCAAAATAAGCTAAAAGAAATGAACAAGGCTAGGATAAAACACTTACTTGTGTTCAATGAAGCCTTAGAACTCAGTGTGAGGTCTCCAAAATGCTGGAAACAACTCCAAGAGAGCAGATGAGAAGAAAAGAAAGGAAGGTGCAAGTTGTGATGAAGAATTATGCACATATTTATAGTTGTGGATGATGCACAAGTTTATTCCAAGTGTTAGGAGGTGTTGTAGGATCAAAACATGTGTATAGTGAGGTGTTACAACCAGAGAGAGTGTGGCAAATTCGAGTTCTAGGTGTCCAAGAAGCTGCCAGGTAGCTGCAACCATCTGCTGAGCTGGGGACCCCTTACGAACTATATGGGATTTTGCCTTACGGTCCGTAAGGCCTGGTCTGGGTGCAGAACTTTGAAAAATGGCAGAAATGGCCCCTGGACTTTTTTCGTCGCGATTTGACACTTCTAACACCCGTTAACATCATTTTTAAACGATAAAGCATAGGGAACTTGAAATATGTCAAAAATGACATGGATGTCGGTTCGTTCAGTTGTACGGTTGCGTTTTTCGCTTAATTACGACGAACGCTTTAATTAATGCGAAAACGATCGTAATTGCGTAACGAATGATATTTTTGCATTCTCATCACTAAAATACAAGATTTTAATGATTACAAAAGTTTTTGAATGTGCATACATGTTCTGTATCAAGAATTACGCGAATCGGCATACTTTCGCAGATTTTGCAAAATAGCCCCTGGAGTTGCATAAGCGTGTTTTTGCCATACCGAACCATTCAAACTTATTTCTAAGTTACCTAAAGGGTATGTAGGGTATGTTTAGCTTATGTCATTGTTCCAGAGTGTACGTTGTGTTAATCTGATTACATTTGCGTAACAATTTACGTAAAATTTCAAGAAAAAGCTTTGAGGAATCGAAATTGTACATGGACTTAAATGTGTGAATGTAACATGTAATTATACAACTTCCGGGAATGAAATGCAAGATTTCATTGGATTCGAAATCATTCGGAGTTGTATGATTGTTGTAAAGGCACAAATGTCACAGTATCCCCTACTTTAGGAAAGTCCATCCCGAAATTTAAATTTAGAGGAAACTTGTGAAAACAGATATGAGTGTATCGCTTTCAAATGATCCTCTGTTCCCTGAGTAAAACTCTGAGCCACATTTGGATTCTCAGCGAACTTTGTTATTTGTACTCGTCCATTGTCTATAGGAATGAGTTCAGATTCGAAATTCTAAACTTCATTCTGATAGGTAGATGTATAACATCTTTGATTGTACAAAGTCTCATAAGAGAGCCGTATATATGTCAAAATGACATTCTTGTAGTAGAAGAATTCTCAAGGGGTGTGAACTTTGGGGTTTCGAACAACGTACAAAAGAATGTTCCCTATGAAGACTATTATAGGAAACTTGTGTGTGTTCAAAGTTGGAGTCGAAAGTGAAAGATTAAAACAACATTGGTTAAGGTCCAGAACTTCTAGTAACTTAAATAACGCCACGCTTGCAATGTAATAAGGAACACTTATATATAGGAAGTACCAGCGGCATATCCACCATGCCGTTATTACATTGTTCCCGTTTCGTTATTCTTATCACTTAGGTTCTTACACATGACAAAACTTTCTATGGGTTTCCATGCAAGGAATTTTATAATTATGTATGCATCCATAATTATTCAATACGTTGCATAGTCTGTATAGTTCATTTTGCGATGTGTGGGGGAAAATCAAACGAGTAAACATGCGATGACTTGTCTAGACCACAAAAGGATCTCTTTAACTAGATCAACAAATGATCTCTTTAAATAGACCACCAAAGAGTCTCTTTAACTAGATCATCACATGATCTCTTTAACTAGATTGACGAGCAATCCCTTTAACTAGATCAATACATGACCTCTTTAACTAGATTGACGAATAATCTCTTTAACTAGGTCAACACATGACCTCTTTAACTAGACCCTGAAAGGCAGCTTTAACTAGACCCTAAAAGGCCTCTTTAACTAGACCCTAAAAAGCCTCTTTAACTAGATCAACGAATGATCTCTTTAACTAGGTCAACACATGACCTCTTTAACTAGACCCTGAAAGGCCTCTTTAACTAGATCAACGAATAATCTCTTTAACTAGGTCAACACATGACTTCTTTAACTAGACCTTGAAAGGCCTCTTTAACTAGATCAACGAATTATCTCTTTAACTAGTACTTTGGAATTCAAGGGTCTAACTATTTGCATAGAAAGCCCCTTAAGGATTTAAGATAGTACTTTGGATATATGTAACACCCCAAAACTCGAATTATTAAGTTGGCTAGTATATTTCCATGCTTCATAGAATGAAATGTAATAACCATGTTATTTAATCTAGTTAAATGCTTAGCAATACAAATAAGGGATAAACTTGATGAAAAATGTGAGCAAGTGACAAACTAGGGGGACTAAATAAGAACTATTTGAAAACTAATTATATTAAATAAAAAATTAAAACACAACATATACTTGTATGTATGTGTGCGTAGATCAGGAGGAAGAAAAGGGGGGAAGGACTCACCTTGCCCTAGTTCTTCATAATCATCAAATTCAAAAGCTAAGAATGTTGGAAACTAATGAATGGATTGAAATTAGTGATCTCATAGGCAAGAGGATCACAAGGTATGTTAAAATTTTATATTTGGTGAAGTTTTCTAATTGAAGAAAATCTATGGGATGATGAATTGGTGGGTAAATCATGGGGAAAATAGTGAATTAGGTAACAATGGAAGTGTTCTTGCTTTGTGGAATCTTTGATTTTATGAAATATTGAACATATGTTATGTATGAATGATTGTTCATGAAAAATATGAAATGGGTTTGTGATCATAGGATAAGAAACCCCAAATTCTTGTGTGAATTGGTTAGATATGATGATATTGTTGGGCATGATTGCAAAGCTTAATTGAGTTTAGTTGTATTTGGTTAATTAAAACAAGAAGATGGAAAAAGAGCATAGGATACTTTTACTATGTGTGTAGAAAGTAGTATGCACACCAAGTGTTTGATGAAATGCTTGAATTCTTAGCTAATGCACACATACATTTAAGCATGTGTAGTTTCAATGTGGTTCATGTTCTATGTAAAAATTTGTGAGAATTATTGTATCATATGATCTCTAATATGTTTATGATGCTTAGAATAAATTATGAACATGAATTAATGATTTAAAGTTGAGTTTTGGTTCATAATTCCAAAGATTAACAAAGCTGAGTGGAAGTAATTATTGTTGAGCACCTGTTTAGAAAAATTCATATAAAATCAACCGTAGCTCGGTTTAAGGCATATCATATATGGTTGGAAAGCTATCAGAGTGCACTACATTTATATGTGATCATAATGAGCTAATTCAGAATGTATAGAGGCGAAAATGGGGTGAGAACAGCTGCTGTACAAAATGTACAACAGTGAAAAGAACGTGTATTATGAACTTAACATGAATGATTGTTCATATACCCGTTGCCTAAACACTAAATGCTGTTTTGGATAGGAGTGTTAAGGTGTGTTTAAAGTGTATATATGCATGAAAATGGATTGTGAAAGTATTTTCTTAAATGGGTCGAACGGGTTGACTATATAGTCAATAATCTAGTAGAGAAGTATGTGGATTATTATCAATATATCTTAATGGCTTTTATAACCACAAGGTATAGTCTAATGATTAAAGGAATAACTTTTTTCTAAGCTAGGAATGGCAAAGCTTGGAAGACAACATGGCAAACAAGTGGAAATGGTGACGACTTTCCTACGAGCAAAGGTAAGTGATTTCCGGAATCACTCTTTAGTATTTAAAGAGAATTGTTAATTTTGTTATATGGTAAATGTTGAGAGGTATGCAAGAACCTAAAATCAATGGAAGTATTAAGGTAAGTTTTGTGGTAGTGGGTCGAAATTGGTTAACTAAGTTGGAAAATGTGTGATAAAGATCAAACGGGTCAAACTAGGAAGTGGGATAAAGTAAAGTTTTGGCCCTAAAGGCATGGGGGAAAGTGTTGATATGATTTGGGGACTTGAAAAAATGTTACTATACATTTGAGATGTTCGTGGTGCGTAAACAGGGGCCGAAATAAACCGGAACAAGCAAATCAGCGTCTGAAAGCTGGACAGGGCGTCGACGACGACCCCTTTTGGCGTTGCTGACAGGTCTTCTTGTTCTGACGGCTTAAACTCCTATTTACGTGAATGATTTGGCGACACATGTTTTCTAGGTGCCTCGGCGATGGGGCTTTGGGCCGTCGTCGACGCCATCTATAGCCTTGGACCGTTGTTTTTGTTAATTTTTGGTATTCAACCTTCAAAGTCCATCCTAACACCCCGTTGAGCTTCTGAAAAACACTCCAGTACTATTGGAACTATAATTGTAAGGCATGTTAACTTAAAGACCAAAAACGAATGTACATATGATGTGGGTGCCATATATCCAATTATGCAAGAATATGATTAAAACTTGGATTGAACCAACGTCTTATATGCATGAAAGTATTTACTTACTTATAAGTATGATATTAGATGGGTAGAGTGTGTATGATTCAAGTACGGTAATTGAATGTGGACAAGTGAACATAATTTGCATATATGTATTTAGATATAAATTCGTAGTGTGTACATGTTAAATGTATTTGTATGTGAGACATTTGTATGGATAGGTATTTATGTAGATGAATACATGCACAGTAATTATGGTTTGTAATTTATTGAATGTAAAACAATGATACGCGTTTATGCAAAGTTGTAGTTTTACCATACGTTTGAGGTTCTGTCTTGCTAACCGTATTGTTATTGAGAATGAAACAGGAATGCAGATATTCAAATGTTGGACTTTCGAAAGTGCGGGGCCCGGTGTAAAGAACAAATTTAGAATGATATAATGACGAAGTAGTAAACATAGTTTAATCGTTATGTATTTATCGAATATTTACTAACGTGTTGGTTATGTAAACGGTGCCCGCAGGTTAGTCAGATCATCACTAGCAACATGGAAAATTGGTGGGTGAAGATCATGGATTGTACGGAGAACTAGTCACATAATTGTAATCCTATGTTAATATAGTTATCCAAATGTAAGAATGAATGATGTAACTAAATTATAAAGAGGCTGTTTGAATGAATTTCTATTACGTTGAACAACGTTAATAACGGAATTTTACGATTCATATTTTTCGCTGTGTTGTTTTGGATCAAAACAAATTAGGGTCTTACAAGTTGGTATCAGAGCCCTGGTTTGAGAGAATCAAGTACGAGAAGGTAAGTGCTTGAACTCAAACCTGTATTCTCTTGTGACGAAGAATCCGTACAATCCTAGACTCGATCAAGATCAAAAGGTAGAATTAAATGTAAGCTTATATTTATGTTCAAATAAAGAAGCTAACTTTATTGAATACGCAAGGTAAGCTTAAGTGTTTGAGGAGGATTATCCGAGGATGCGGTCTAGGATGAATACCGAAGTATGTAATTAGACAAATGGACCCCATGTACACAATATTAATATATATATGGGTACCGGTGTTAAAATAAAAAGGAAAATCTCATTGGGGAGGGTAATTATTAAACGAAAGGCAATGATATTGTCTTGGTAAGGTTTTAAAGATGTTGCACTAATTGAAACCCACTTCTTTGGACGTAAGGTGATGATTATATGAAGACACGAAACTAGTATGTGGATTGCGCACCTGGCCAGTGCGCAAGAAGCATATGACCTGTAACATTTGTAAAAATCGGGTCTCCAAAACCCGCTCCGTTTTGTAATCAAGTGCCAAGTTATGGAAGTGCATTAATTATGGTTATTATGAGTTAAAACGTTACATAATTAATAAATAAACTAAACTATAAAAATCATATTTGATAAAAAGTTAAAATAAAACAAATAAAAAAATAGTGAAGCTGCCTGGACTCGAACCCGGGTCAGCTGAGTCGCCAAGACTTAACATCCATTCCTCAAACCGCTCCGCCACAATGTATTTTCTGTTAACTATATGAAAACAAAAGAAACTTATACACAAACTCAGTTTAATCAATATTACCAACTGAAAACCGGTAATCGGTAAACCAATCGCTCAATCGATTGTTTACCTCACAATTTCAGTTATAACCGATATGCGACGGTTTCTAATTAAGTCATAATTGATTGAACATTAAGCTTTATCATTTCGGCTTTTGAAACCGAAAATTTCATCAAGTTCTGATTTATTTCGAGCTCCAGATCATTTACACGATTCAGAACTATCACAACAATATCCAATTTCATTTTCGTCGCATTCCTGAACCATAAGATCTTCTGAATCTGTTCGCCGGAATTTTTCTGCAAGTCACCGGAAAACCGGGACTCACATTCTCACGGTAATTCCTCCGACTCTTTCAGTTTAAAACATTTGATTAATCAGTCTCTAACACAACTCTATCACCAGAATCGATTCTAGCCAACGTTTATCGGAAATCTTACCTTCGCCGGAAAGTTCCTGAGATTGCCGGAATCCCACTGTGAACTGGTAAGATATTCTGCACTTCTTTAAACCTTGTTTAGGTGATTTAACTTTATGAATAATCGATCCACACTGTAAATTGGTTCAACAGTCGGAGTTCATTTCCAGTACCGACGAACCTTCGCCGGATTTCTGTGATTATCTTCAATCGGTAAATTCTGTTCCTTAAACTCTCTCCATTCCTTACTCTTGATTTGCTGTTAATGTCTAAAAACTTTGTAAACCACAAATCAATCGTAATCAGTCGAGTTATGTTGCCTGTGTAATCGGTGAAGAAGATGAAGTTCTATCAGAACATAAGTATAATTAAAATCGGTATTTTAAACGGGTTAGACACACAGTCCAGCGGTGGACTGTGTGCAAATTTCATATTCACGTCCCGAGTTCGATCCTTGCTACGCGCACGCTTGTGTAATAACATTCCTTTTTAATCATGAACTAACCCGGGTTAAAATAGGTAGTTGTTAAGTATAATAAAAACCAAGAATATAACCGGGTTAGACACACAGTCCAGCGGTGGACTGTGTGCAAGATAAACTTCACGTCGCGCGTTCGAATCCTCACGAGCACCGGTCCATGGAATTAAAACGTTTTTGCAAAATAAAGGAATTTTCGGTTAATTCAAATAAGTATATAAATATAATTAAAACCGAGTTTATAACGGGTTAGTCACGTAGCTCAGTTGGTAGAGCTACGTGCATGTGAACGGAAGGTCGCCGGTTCGAATTCCGCCCGGTGCAGAAATATCCGCTGACCGAATCGGTCAACGGTCAACAGTAAAAAAAAATAATATTTTTTTATATATTTATTTGTTTATTTTAATTTAAAAATCAATTAAAAATACTTAAAAATAACATTTTTAAAGATAGAAAATAGCCATAAACTCACAAAAATATATCTAAAAATCCCATTAAAATCCTTAATAAAATCGATCCATTTAATATATTTTTCCATTATTATTTAGGTTAGTATTCCTCGTCGATCCGCTCATCTAAATCGTGCGCATCTCAACATCTTCAATCCAACGCACCCAATGTGAGTGAACCTTTCAAATTCCCCGTTTTAATCACGTTTTTGGGGTGTATCATGTGTCTTTGTTTATTTACATATTATAACGAAACTATTGTGCATACATCATATCATGACATGTGTATTAGTTTATTGCTGTTAAGTAGTTATTATTGGATGCAAATTATTATTTCAGTACATGCATTGCCGAGGCCGCAGCTCCCCATCCATGAGGTTGAGCTTGATCCCCATTTTATTATGCGGTTGATCTGTGGCGTGCCCGCACGATCGGCTCCGTTTGATTGAGCCTTGATCGGTCATTTCATTTTACATTTCAATACATGCAATACGCTCGGCTCCGTTTGATTGAGCCTTGAGCGCACAGTTCAATTTACATTTCCAGTTCATGCAATACGTTCGGCTCCGTTCGATTGAGCCTTGAGCGCACAGTTCAATTTACATTTCCAGTTCATGCAACACGATCGGCTCCGTTTGATTGAGCCTTGATCGCACAGTTCATTTATGTTAGTTATCTTATGATATTGGTATGCTCATGTATGCTATCAAGTGTTATTGTATGTTTTTAATTGTAACTGCTATTTGCCAATGCTTGATTACTTACATTTGCTCTTTTATGATTATGCACAATATTTTATTGATAAACTAACCATAAAATCATTATCAAATGTTTATCTAATAAGGTTCACTCTCCAACTTATGTTGACCCAAAACCTCTCATTTTACACATGATACAGGTGAACCAGTAGCAGCTAGGAACACATAGGACCTGGATTAGAAGAATAAAACGATTTAGTTTTTGGATTGTTATGTTTGGTTATTTTCCCTTGTATTGAATGAACATGTTTGGATGTTTGAAAAATGTAACTTTGACTTCATTTAATTATGAAACATAATAGTAAATGTCATGTGCTTTGGTGATAACCCAATTATGCCCGACTCTTATTTCCGCTGCGGGTCGGGGTGTGACATGACCCTCGTGAGACCATAATAATCATCACATGTATGTCTGATAGAATTGGGGAGTAGGATGACGTGTGGATGAAAGGAGTTGTAAGACTCTCAAGAAATTGAGAGTACTCTACAGGAATGAAAAAGGTTTGAATCCGTAGTAGATGTACGGATTAGGCATGTAAGAAAGAAAAGCATGAATGAAAAGTTTGAATCCGTAATTGACATACGGATCAAACTTGTAAGAATGAAAAACACGAAAGAAAGGTTTGAATCCGTAGATGAGAATGGATCAAACATATAAGAAAGAAAAGCATGAATGATAAGTTTGAATCCGTAGTTGATGTACGGATCAAACTTATAAGAATGAAAGGCATGAATGAAAAGTTTGGGTCCGTAGGTTAGTAAAAATGGAAGGTAAGAATGAAAAGTTTGGATCTGTATGTAAGCTATAATAAAACTTTAAAAACAAGTTATAATGAATGATAGAAATGGTCCTTAAGTCTGTAGGAATGGACGAAACTGAAGGACGAGATGCGTTTCTCTCCCCAACTAAGGTAAGTATAAGCTTGTAAGCGGGTGGTGCCGGGAGCGTTACCGGGTTAGGTATGTTGTGCTAAAAGAATATATATACATATATGTATATATAACTCGTTTAGGAATCTATGAGAATATAGGACGTAGATAATATTGATATTTAAATGGGAAGTACAGTTTGACTTTTTGAAAAGTCAACCCCAAAAAAATGTTGATAATTACAATGCGATTGTAATGAATAGCATGAGAAGTCTAATACATGAAGTAAGTACAACTATTCGGCAAGAAGAATTTACTAAAAGAAATATGTATTTAAGAAAGTTACAGGTTAGCATGACGGTAACCGCCTCACGAGAGTTGGGATGAATAACGGGCTAAGACCCGAACGAATGACTTAAGTACTTACAGGAAGAAAGATACTAGCAAGAAATGCTAAAAACAATGTTTTGTAAGTATGTCTAAATTAAAAAAAACAAAAATTATGAAACTAGAAAATGAAATATAAGGTACGGTATAGGATATGAATGGGAAATTTGTGAAAGAATCATGGTTGAATAAACACCATGTAGAATGCAAATATGAAATGATATGTGCTAACCGTTAATGTTACAGATGAGAATGGAAGAAACTTGAAGTGATGAAACCAGTAGAGTCGGCGGAAGAATGCTTATGAGCGGAAGCCCATCATATGAAGAAAAGCTCAACACAATTATGGAATGGACTCATGAAGGAACGGGCCAATCCTGGTCGCGGATCGTCAATTTATGCAATAAAAATCGAGGTTAGTAAAACGCTTGACTCATGATTGATAGGTATGAATTGGTAGATTGAATACGGCCTACGAACTAACGAGTGGTAAGATAAGTATGGCATAGTATGAAATGTTTGACCTTTTTCCAGTTAACATAAGATGAAATTTCATCTTAAAATTTTGTCAATAAGACGTCGAGCGAAGATTTTGGGGTATTAGTTGAATACTCCTACGGTGAAAATTTTGCAACATACTTACTTAAATAATATAAGTAGTGCATGAAGAGAGAGCAAATAATAAAGCGGTATGAGTGAAATAATTTGATGTTTAACCGAAAGACGTGCATAGTAAAAGTAACGATAGCAAGCATAGAAAGATGCTTCATTCTCGTGTCAAGTACGAATAAATAAGAATAGAAAGAGTAGTTTTGTTGTAGTATTAATGGATTATCGAATGTTTATAGTATCGTAAGATGATATGTTGATCCCTCATATGAATACGAAAGTAATTAGAAGGAACGTTAGTAATGGAATGTTATGGTTCGCTCAAGATTAAAGAAATGAAATAATAACTACCTAGAGGTAATATCAACCCCAAACGAATGTTGGTAATATATGTATGTACACGGTTTAAATTATCATGTGCCAATGGAAGTACTCGGAAAGAATGCTAATAGTAGAATACCGAGGTAAACTCACGATAAGTACTCATATGACTAATGCTTGAATGAAATATTATGTGTGATATACGAGTAAGATGGAATTAATCGATTTATTACGATTAGTAAATGTATGAATGTATTATGCTTAATTAGGAAGGTAGAAACAAACCGTAAATTTAGGTTTGTGCGAGCAAAAACTTTGATATAACCTCAAGTACGTTTTTTTGCAATAGTATGCATATTGATTCAATTCAATTAATGAATCGCTAGTGAGGATGTTCGCTAGGAACTAGCATCATACAATAAAAAACGACATTAATAACAGCTCTAGATCAGATTTTCACTTATATGTGATTATGAAAGTAATTTACTTAATTTAAGAACGTAGGGACAACGAGTACACTCATGTTTAAGCATGAATAAAACTTTTTCCAAGATCTCGAATGCATTCATGTTGTAGTGAGAATCGTGAATGAATAAATGAGAAAGTAAGAGTAGAATTGGTCTAGTAGGAATGAGAAAGGTTTCGGGGACGAAACCTCCTTTAAGGAGGGTAGACTTGTAACACCCCAAAACTCGAATTATTAAGTTGGCTAGTATATTTCCATGCTTCATAGAATGAAATGTAATAACCATGTTATTTAATCTAGTTAAATGCTTAGCAATAGAAATAAGGGATAAACTTGATGAAAAATGTGAGCAAGTGACAAACTAGGGGGACTAAATAAGAACTATTTGAAAACTAATTATATTAAATAAAAAATTAAAACACAACATATACTTGTATGTATGTGTGCGTAGATCAGGAGGAAGAAAAGGGGGGAAGAACGCACCTTGCCCTAGTTCTTCATAATCATCAAATTCAAAAGCTAAGAATGTTGGAAACTAATGCATGGATTGAAATTAGTGATCTCCTAGGCAAGAGGATCACAAAGTATGTTAAAATTTTATATTTGGTGAAGTTTTCTAATTGAAGAAAATCTATGGGATGATGAATTGGTGGGTAAATCATGGGGAAAATAGTGAATTAGGTAACAATGGAAGTGTTATTGCTTTGTGGAATCTTTGATTTTATGAAATATTGAACATATGTTATGTATGAATGATTGTTCATGAAAAATATGAAATGGGTTTGTGATCATAGGATAAGAAACCCCAAATTCTTGTGTGAATTGGTTAGATATGATGATATTGTTGGGCATGATTGCAAAGCTTAATTGAGTTTAGTTGTATTAGGTTAATTAAAACAAGAAGATGGAAAAAGAGCATAGGATACTTGTACTATGTGTTAAGAAAGTAGTATGCGCACCAAGTGTTTTATGAAATGCTTGAATTGTTAGCTAATGCACACATACATTTAAGCATGTGTAGTTTCAATGTGGTTCATGTTTTATGCAGAAATTTGTGAGAATTATTGTATCATATGATCTTTAATATGTTTATGATGCTTAGAATAAATTATGAACATGAATTGATGATTTAAAGTTGAGTTTTGGTTCATAATTCCAAAGATTAACAAAGCTGATTGGAAGTAATTATTGTTGCGCACCTGTTTTGAAAAATTCATATAAAATCAACCGTAGCTCGGTTTAAGGCATATCATATATGGTTGGAAAGCTATCAGAGCGTACTACATTTATATGTGATCATATTGAGCTAATTCAGAAATAGAGGTGAAAATGGGGCGAGACCAGCTACTGTACAAAATGTACAACAGTGAAAAGAACGTGTATTATGAACTTAACATGAATGAGTGTTCATATACCCATTGCCTAAACACTAAATGTTGTTTTGGATGAATGATTAGGAGTGTTAAGGTGTGTTTAAAGTGTCTATATGCATGAAAATGGATTGTGAAAGTATTTTCTTAAATGGGTCGAACGGGTTGACTATATAGTCAATAATCTAGTAGAGAAGTATGTGGATTATTATCAATATATCTTAATGGCTTGTATAACCACAAGGTATAGTCTGGAACAAACTTGTTTCCAAGCTAGGAATGGCAAAGCTTGGAAGACAACATGGCAAACAAGTGGAAATGGTGACGACTTTCCTACGGGCAAAGGTAAGTGATTTCCGGAATCACTCTTTAGTATTTAAAGAGAATTGATAATTTTGTTATATGGTAAATGTTGAGAGGTATGCAAGAACGTAAAATCTATGGAAGTATTAAGGTAAGTTTTGTGGTAATGGGTCGAAATTGGTTAACTAAGTCGGAAAGTGTGTGATAAAGATCAAACGGGTCAAAACTAGGAAGTGGGATAAAGTAAAGTTTTGGCCCTAAAGGCATGGGGGAAAAGTGTTGGTATGATTTGGGGACTTGCAAAAATATTACTATACGTTTGAGATGTTCGTGGTGCGTAAACAGGGGCCGAAATAAACCGGAACAAGCTAATCAGCGTCTGAAAGCTGGACAGGGCGTCGACGACGGCCCCTTTTGGCGTTGCTGACGGGCCTTCTTGTTCTGACGGCTTAAACTCCTATTTACGTGAATGATTTGGCGACACATGTTTTCTAGGTGCCTCGGCGATGGGGCTTTGGGCCGTCGTCGACGCCATCTATAGCCTTGGACCGTTGTTTTTGTTAATTTTTGGTATTCAACCTTCAAAGTCCATCCTAACACCCTGTTGAGCTTCTGAAAAACACTCCAGTACTATTGGAACTATGATTGTAAGGCATGTTAACTTAAAGACCAAAAACAAATGTACATATGATGTGGGTGCCATATATCCAATTATGCAAGAACATGATTAAAACTTGGATTGAACCAACGTGTTATATGCATGAAAGGATTTACTTACTTATAAGTATGATATTAGATGGGTAGAGTGTGTATGATTCAAGTACGGCAATTGAATGTGGACAAGTGAACATGATTTGCATATATGTATTTAGATATAAATTCGTAGTGTGTACATGTTATATGTATTTGTATGTGAGACATTTGTATGGATAGGTATTTATGTAGATGAATACATGCACAGTAATTATGGTTTGTAATTTATTGAATGTAAAACAATGATACGCGTTTATGCGAAGTTGTAGTTTTACCATACGTTTGAGGTTATGTCTTGCTAACCGTATTGTTATTGAGAATGAAACAGGAATGCAGATATTCAAATGTTGGACTTTCAAAAGTGCGGGGCCCGGTGTAAAGAACAAATTTAGAATGATATAATGACGAAGTAGTAAACATAGTTTAATCGTTATGTATTTATCGAATATTTACTAACATGTTGGTTATGTAAACGGTGCCCACAGGTTAGTCAGATCATCACTAGCAACATGGAAAATTGGTGGGTGAAGATCATGGATTGTACGGGGAAATAGTCACATAATTGTAATCCTATGTTAATATAGTTATCCAAATGTATGAATGAATGATGTAACTAAATTATAAAGAGGCTGTTTGAATGAATTTCTAGTACGATGAATGACGTTAATAAAGGAATTTTACGATTCATATTTTCCGCTGCGTTGTTTTGTATCAAAACAAATTAGGGTCTTACAATATACTTCTAAGAATATAACATATAAAGATATGGAAGATTCTATAAGGATTTGGATAGTGAGTATTTTGAATCGATTGATCACAAAAACACATAATCATCAACTTGGTCATCAAACTCGTACATACGTGTTAAAGTACATAAGGAATCCAATCAAGGAATTCAACTTAGTACTTAAACATCCACAAGAATCTAACTATGACGATAGAAAGATCTTATAAGGATTTGGTAGCATATCAAACTATGCTTTGGTTTAGCATATCAAACTATGCTTTGGTTCAGTACATCAAACTATACTTTGGTTTAGCATATCAAACTATGCTTTGGTTTTTGCATATAAACAATAACCGTTGCTGTGTAAAGCACTTCTTAGAAATCTTACTATGAAGATAGAAAGATTTGAGACTGTACTCTAAATATCCTACAAGAATCTAACTATGAAGATAGGAAGATCCTATAGGGATTTTGAGATTTGAGTGGTGAAAAATGTTCCGAAAACCACACACTAGGTATGTTAGGTCAACCTACAAAGCAAAGTGTCTCTGAAAACCGTGTACTTGGTATGCTTAGTCAAATACGAAGCAAAATGTCTTTGAAAATTGTGTACTTGGTATGCTCATCAACATACGAAGCAAAATATTTTTGAAAACCGTGTACTTGGTATGCTTAGTCAACATACAAGCAAAAATGTCTTTGAAATCATGAAATTTTGAAATCAGTTATAATGTTTTTGAAATCAAGTACTATGCAAAGTGTTATGAAAAACCGGAGAGTTGTGATACGCACATAGGAATATTGTATAAGACCATTTTAAGGACTCATGGAAGTACCCTTAGGTATCTAATCAAGGATTTAAAGTGGTACTTCGAGTATCTGTTAAAAGTTATAACTTGTACCTTGTACTTTGTTTCTTAGAAGAAACGAGTACTTACGATTTTTATGGAGATTGCGAGCGATCACAAAATGGAAGAAACTACGAGAGTAGTTTGATTCGCAAGGAACCATATCATTGGTATTGGAATTGTAAGGGTCTACCACTAATACATGTAATCACATTTGTAAATAAAATGGAAACAACCAAATTTATTTATAGACAATCAAAGTGTTTTCAAGATTCTTGGAAATAAACAGAAAACTTAAAAGTTCAAGTGTTTATTCAGACATCAGCACAAGCCTTGACATTGCCAGTGTAAATCTTGTGTTCATACGTTGAGTCGTCATGTTGCCAGCTATGTCAATTGATGTGATTAGGATAACCACAATTGAAGTAGGTTCCATGTGGGTAGTTGGGGCAAACAGGGCTTCGCATGAGGGGTCATGATGCGTTGAGTAGGAACTGCAATAGCTTGGTTTGTCGTAGTGGCTAAATGACAGACATTAGTTGTATGACCAAAACGTCCACAATTTGAACATTTTCGACAACGGACACTAGCATAGTGATGACGGTTACATTGATTGCACATAGGTGCTTTTCCCTGTAATGCTTCTTAGAAGGTGGCGGGGCTAGGTCCCACTTGGTTAGGCGGAATTGGAGCAATTATTGTATGATTCTTTGAAGCTTTACGCTTCCTTGATTTATTTGAAGGCTTGGCTTCTGTCTTCTTTGGTGCTTCGTGAGTAGTCTTATCATCAAAACTGGATAAGGCTACAGCTAACTTAAGGGTCCCACTGAGTATTATGCCTATCTGTTGGGTGATGGTAATAGCCAGTTCAGACCTTTGAGTATCACTGTGAAGAGGAGGCATTCTGAAAGAGAGAGGAAAATATGAGAGGGAACAAGTTGGATTGATAAAGGATAGTAAAAAATGAATGTTTAAAAAATAACGAAGCATAAGGATTGTGATCATTTGTTCGTTACCTAAAAAAACAAATGACATTGTGACTAATCAAAGTAAATGGGTCTTCATAACGTATCGCGAAGACATGCTTTAGCCTATAAGTGGACACTCACCCCAAGAGTTCCCAGGTAAGAGTGACTGATCCAGAGATGCGGATTTGTACGAACACTCTAGCCTTAGACAGAAAACTCAAGGTACATGCATCCACCCTTCCGGATTGCACATGTTCACATTATTAAGCCTAAACTTTGACGAGATTTTGAAAACTTTGAAGGCACAAAGTCCAAAAAACAAATCATCTAAGGATAGATGATTTCTTGTGAAGTTTTAGAAAAAAAATTTTAGCTTTCAAGAATGTTTTGTGTTTTGTTTTTGGTAATCACCTAAGGATAGGTGATGGTATTGTATTAAGAATCTAAACGCAAGTAAACTTGCGTTGGGGTCCTAGGAAGGTTATAGACTAGATCAAAGCATTACTAATAACCTAATTCCCTATAACCAGTGTTCTGATACCGATCTTTAACACCCCAAATCGTGTAGTACAACACACGGCGGAAACACTTGGGGTGTCACGTTACAAATTGTTTCACAACACATGGTACTTAAAGTTTTGTTTTATTGAATTATCAGATAACAATGTCTGGAAATAACACAATGAAATACAATCATATTGTCTTTCAAATTTTAAAGTCACTAAGGCCCGAGTCCATCCTATTTGAAGCATGCGGCGACAATCGTCATATAGATAAACCTGAAACATATGTGAAATTAGGTACGTCAGCATAAAAATGCATGTGAGTAACATAGGTTTTGTGTGTGTCAAATTCATGGTTTCGTATTTATATTGCAAAACCTCGTCCAACTTCAAGAGTCGACGAGTATGAACCTTGAAAAGAAAAGTGTTTAATTTTGCAATATATAATCAACTTAACAATTTGATATAAATAAAAGAAAACTTTGTAACCATGAATCTTGACCGAAAACTTTGTTTTTGTAAAACTGAGTAATAAGTCGATTTAAAAGAAAACATTGTATGGTTTATATCATTAAGTGTAAATCATTATGTGTCATTGTCCCAAACCATATGTCCTTGTCATAAACCATTGTTCTTGCCATAAACCATTGTCCGTGTCATAAACCATTGCCCGTATCATAAACCAATCGTCCATGTCATCAGTTAATCGTTCGTGTTTTAATTGTGAAAACTTTTGGTCGTTCTTTAATGAATACATTCAAGCCTATGGTGACTATACCCCAAAGGGGTATCTTTAATAGAACCTAAAAGATCTCTTTAACAAGACTAACAAATCAACGAATGAATTGTTAATTAGAAACAGTTTTTGTCGCTTCCCAAACTACCCACCAAATTCCAGTGAATAGCCTAGTAACGAGATTGTCAGTCCTATGGTACCATAACTTACTATTGGTCGGCTTCGGCCAAAGTTAATGAATTTCATTGGTGTTATGGATAACGCACCAACAAGTTCGTTCACATTATTGAAATTGTATTGCTTATTTAAACCATCGAATTTGTTATGAAAACTTGAAAACGGTTTAGCACATATGAATCACCCCAAAACATTTGAAAAACATAAAAGAGGGGAACTATGTACTCACTTGGGATTGCGAATAAGTCTTGTATGAATGTGTGAACAAAGCGCAAAGATCAAGGAATCAAGTGTGTCCTAATGAGTCAGATAACATGTAAATAAGTCGGGAAATTTAACGGGAGATCGGGTAGAATGAAGTCTTACAACCAATCGAGTGTTGGAAATCATATGATATATAAGCTTAACATTCTGATTTGGAATGATCCTAAGTGATTTTGACCCGTTAAGGTAGTTTACGCTACTTTAACGGGTCATTTACGTAGTTCGGATGGTTAGATATGTGTTATGATAAGTCTTATATGCCAAAACATGTTTAATAATGTTGTAACATCAGTTTATATGTCAAAACTTTAGTCACGTATGCTTAAAATTGATTTATGCGAAAAAAGGGCGTTTTGGTCATTATTAAAGGCATAATAGCGACTTAACATAACACTAACCAAATGACGTGACCATAAGGTATAACCTCAGAGGGTTGTTCCCTATACAACTATGGTCACAAATATGTGTTTGGTCGGATCCTAAGATCGACCAAATGGGTCGGATTCGAAAGTCAAAGCGGTGGTCGTTACCGCTCGACTTACGACCCTAAATAAGCACTAAACAAAAAGTGACGAGTTAGACATGTCAAAACATGTCTAACTATGTTATAAAAGTGTTTTGGTATCAAAACTTGGTGTTTTGACACCCGAAAATAGTTCCGTCGTAAAATGCACATAATGCGCATTTTTTACCGAAACTTTGACTTGTCACTTCGACTAGTAAACGTGGTAATCAGTAGATTATCGCCAGGGATTATAACCTTCGTGATTACGATCACGTTGCAAAGTTCAATTTAACTTTGACTTGACCAAAAATGGTCAGAACCGAAAGTCAAATAGAAAGTCAACTGTTTGACTTTTATCTCAAAATAAGCTAAAAGAAATGAACAAGGCTAGGATAGAACACTGACTTGTGTTCAATGAAGCTTTAAACTCAATAGGAGGTCTCCAAAATGCTGGAAACAACTCCAAGAGAGCAGATGAGAAGAAAAGAAAGGGAGGTGCAAGTTGTGATGAAGAATTATGCACCTATTTATAGTTGTGGATGATGCACAAGATCATTCCAAGTGTTAGGAGGTGTTGTAGGATCGAAACATGTGTCTAGTGAGGTGTTGCAACCAAAGGGAGTGTGGCAAATTCGAGTTCTAGGTGTCCAAGAAGCTACCAGGTAGCTGCAACAATCTGCTGAGCTGGGGACCCCTTACGCACCATATGGGATTTTGCCTTAAGGTCCGTAAGGCCTGGTCTGGGGGCAGAACTTTGAACAATGGCAGAAATGGCCCCTGGACTTGTTTCATCGCGATTTGGCACTTCTAACACCGGTTAACCTCATTTTTAAGCTCTATAAGGACGATAAAGCATATGGAACTTGAAATATGTCCAAAACTGACACGGATATCGGTTCGTTCAGTTGTACGGTTGCGTTTTTCGCTTAATTACAACGAACGCTTTAATTAATGCGAAAACGAGCGTAACTGCGTAACGAATGATATTTTTGCATTCTTACCACTAAAATACAAGATTTTAATGATTACAAAATTTTTTAATATGCGTACATGTTCTGTATCAAGAATTACCCGAATCGGCATACTTTCGCAGATTTTGCAAAATAGCCCCTGGAGTTGCATAAGCGTGTTTTTGCCATACCGAACCTTTCAAAACTTATTTCTAAGTTAGCTAAAGGGTATGTAGGGTATATTTAGCTTATGTCATTGTTCCAGAGTGTACGTTGCGTTAAACTGATTACATTTGCGTAACAATTTACGTAAAATTTCCAGAAAAAGCTTTGAGGAGTCGAAATTGTACATAGACTTAAATGTGTGAATGTAACATGTAATTATACAGCTTCCGGGAATAAAATGCAAGATTTCATTGGATTCGAAATCATTCGGAGTTGTATGATGGTTGTAAAGGCACAAATGTCACAACGTAACCAATGGTCAGCATGTTATGTATATTTTTTTCACAAAAGTTGAGTTCAGGTTTAGATGGTTATTAACGCTGAACCTATACGAATTAAATAGTGATGATGAGAAAAAAATGGTAACAGAAAAGTTATACCGATTCAAGATGAAACAGTCCCCGTCGTAAGTCTTCGTTTGTCTCCGTTGACGTTCTCTTATCTCTGGTGGATGTGCAGATGTTTTAGAGGATGTTTTGAGTGATGGTCTCGAATACAAAATTTGTCTATTAGTTATAAGGTTAATACCTTTGACATTTGATCTTAAATTTTTAATCGAGTATATTGCATTCTTTGCCTTAATGATGGACTTTCTGATCTTACTTGCATGTGTATCTCTTATTCAAGTTATTCTCCGTTTAATTTTTGTTTTTGAGATCTTTAAAAAATTCCCAAAATGAACCAAAATACGGATTGGAAAGTACACGAAGATGGTGAAGCCTTAGTGGGATTTTTCAAAAATTTGAGTAACAAACTGTGAGTTTGACCCATTTTCAATTTTCTTGACCTCTTGAGTAAAATCTTGCCCTTTAACAAAATCAATTTTTGGGATGTTCTTCGAATTCCTCTTAGGTTTCCCACAAGAAGATGACTTCACATATGTATTTTGAACTTGATTAAAAAATTTTAAAATTTTACGTTTATCAAATTCTCAATGTTTTCAAAATTTAGCCCACTTTTCTTGGTGGCGTCACTTATCTTTGATTGTTCTGAGTTTGATGCAGCTTCGGACTCAGATTCTAACTCAC
Organism: Scalesia atractyloides; assembly: GCA_947069175.1. Classification (NCBI taxonomy): domain Eukaryota; kingdom Viridiplantae; phylum Streptophyta; class Magnoliopsida; order Asterales; family Asteraceae; genus Scalesia; species Scalesia atractyloides. The sequence continues at coordinate 32,857,298 of CAMTDV010000015.1, read as the reverse complement.
TCAGTGGATCAATAGTTAGAGGGGTCGTTGGTACAAAGTTAGCCAATTTGGGATCAATGCTTGCCATTGATGTAAAGTTATGGTTAGTCGGTGGGGACACTTTCCTATAACCGATGCCAAACATTTCATCCTCAGTTTCTTCGAGATGTTGGCTGTTAATGTAGAAATTCATCACTTCAAATGAATTTCCAAAATTTTCAATTCTTATTTGCAACTCTAAAATCAAATTATCTTTTTCCAAAATAATTTTGTTCTTTTCCAAAATACACCTTTGGTTCAATTCAAATTCAGATTTAACTCTTGATTTTTAACAATTTCCTAGAGCCACACGTCTTTCAAATTTAGTGATATCATTTTTCAGTGCTTTTATCTTGATTCAGTGTTTCTTATCCGAACAAGACAAAACTGCAATGAGTTCTCTGGATTTTTCTAGATCAGCAATCAAATTGGTATTATGAAGTGTGTATCGATCAGTTTTAGCTTCAAACTCTACGCATCGACTGCATCGCTTATCTATTGTGTTGATTTTACCTCAATTCCAGCCATGAATACACACACATCCTTTTCCACGGAATTTTCTTCTAACTTTTGAGCTTCGGCATCAGCAAACTCCTGCATTTCAGCAGTAGAGATCTTGAACTTGAAGCACTCATTCTTTTTTCCACTCTTTGTTGTTTTCAAACTTTCAGCAGCTTCATCCTTCAGCTTTTATTCAATCTTAACAGCTTTACCCAATTCCATTTCTTCACCCAAAACCTCATCCACAACAGCGAGTTCCTCCATATTAGCTTCTTCGATAACCTCTTCGCATACCTCATCTTTAATAATTTCAGCCATAAAAGCTTGAGGAACTATAGCTCTTGATAGATTTTTCATGGCAAAACCCCAGCCATAAGGATCGGTTTGTAGAGGTTGAACCACCAAAGCAGTGTTTACCGAAGGAGTAAGGTTCTTTGAAGCGTTTGAATGAGTACTCGAGGTTGAAGCATTAGTTGTGCTTGAATTAGGTCTTGAGTTGTTTCCTTGCCGAGAGTTTCTTTCTCTGTTGGTCCTCTCCATCTTAGGCTTCCGACAATCTCATGCATAATTCCCTTAGATACTACAATTGTAGCATTTGACCTTTGACATATCTACACCCATTCGAGTCTTAGTTTGACAACTTATGAATTTCATCTCTGTTTTCAGAAGGAATTTCTTTGCTCTTTGAACCAATAACGCCATATTAAGTTGAAGGTCGAGTCCCTCCATTTCATCTTCGTCTAGTTGGTCAAAATCTTCATTGAGACTTGATTGTTCGACAAGCTTTCCAGGAGCAAAGTTCTCGTCTGACGTCATGAAGGATGGCAAGAGACGCATGTTTTCTTCAATTAGTTTTAAGCAGTTTAGATCAAACTTTGGAATGTTAACACTCGTTATTTGAGACTTTAGACTTCCACCAGATGAATACATTCCCTGACTTGAATATTTAGTGCCACTCGAACCATTAGCACTATTGCTTATAAAAGAATGTTGACTTGCATGATCTTCATTTTCTGAGTATAAGGCAACGTCGGTTCCACCGTTATTACCTTTGTCTATTGGTTTTGTTTATACAACTGAGGATCCTGAATCTTCTCAAAATCAAAAGCTTGATCTTCCATATTCTAAGCGTATCCCTTTAGTTTTTGGACCGGCGCATCTTCGAATGTAAGCTCTTTATAAAAAAAACCTTCTTTGATCAAGGCCGTATATATATTCCATTCTCTAGGAAGGCATTCTAAGAACTTCTCGACCTTCTCAAACTTTGTGTAAAGACCTTCCTGACTTCGATCAAGCTCACACAACAAGTGATAAAATGTTGGATCTAAGTTTGAAATTACTTGTAGTTTTTGTTTCAGAGAATGGAAAGGATTGAATTATAAATGAGATGCAGCAGAATTAATGAAAAACTTTTACTACAAGATATTGGTCGTTTGTTTTCATCACCATCATGCTTTTAAGTTGATAAACTTTGCATGTGATTCACAAACTCCCTCGTAGCCAAATACAATTGTTTGATAGTAAGAATAAAGAAGATAAAGTGCGAAATGATCTTTTTCAGGAAGACAAAGTTAACAGTTACAACGATCACCATTTATACTAACTATCAAACCACTGAGCATCTTTTGTGACGTCATGGTTGATAGTGACTGCTAACAAAATGTAACTAACTAAAACACTTCTCTAACTATACTATCAGTGCATAGCACTGTTACATTGATTAAAGTAAAACTATGCTAAGCTCTGATCTCTATCCTCTGATCTTGATTCTTCTGTCAGACCGTTGCTTCTTGAACTATCAGATGATATGATCAGATGTTTGGGGAAAGCAGTGTAAAGGCTGATCAGTGGATGTAACCACTGACAGTTGAACCAAAGCTCGGATAGTGTATTTGCTTTGATATCTTCGATCCCAACAATCTCCCCCTAAAACAGATGATGCCAAAACACTTATTTATTCTTGGTTTTTATTCCTCAACAGAAGCTCCCTGATTTGGTCTTTAAACTGTAATTCAAAATTCAGGGAAACTTCATCATCATCCTTTTCAAGTGTCAGATCCAAAAGATCTTGAAGGTCTTCTGCATTTAGCTCATATGCAGCCTCCATGATAATCTTGACAGCAGCGCCATTAGACTTGAGCAATGTCAATTCGTAGGAGCCTTTTTCGACTTTCCACTTTAGAATTTTTGGGTCTTCTGGTTTTCTAGGATGGCTTTTATTTGTTGAGGTTTGAGAGTTTTTTGTTGAACTATCTTTGTAAATTGAGCTCTGAGCTTATCACTAGCTTCATCTGTGTGATAGTTAACCATGTTTTGAATTCCCTCCTTGATGTGTTCAAACACTCTCTTGTCTTCTTCATCTACTTTTTCTTGCCTTTTTAACTTATTTAAGGCAAGGATGGAGAGGACGGATAATGAGATAGGGTTTTTGGAGGGTTGAGCTTTTTGAACATCATTTGATGGAGGATAGATGGTTTAGGAGGCATGGTTAGATCTTTCTTCCTCCTCTCTTCTAACACCTTGTAAGTTTCAATCACCCTAACTTCTCCCCATCTTATCACTTGGTTCCTTGAACCATAGTGATTCTGAATCAGTTCTTCCTTCATCCTCTTAAGCTTTAAGGCTTTTTTCAGGCATGTCTTTCTTGTGTTTTTCCCAGTTGGGAGGAGTTGGCTTTTTGAGAGGGTCCTTCAACATTTCTTGTATTCTTTTGATTTCTTCTCTCAGCTCATTTATACTCCAGTCCTTGAACTGTGCCTATGTTGCCTTATATTGCTTGTTCTTCATGATGTGTGCAATGAGTTCACTTTTAAGAGGCTGATCTTCCCTTTCTGACAGTTTGTTGCTCAGATCTTTGACAAAATTTTGCAACGTCCTGGCTTTGCCTAGCTGATAAGACATATTGGTTTGTATTTCTCTATCACTTTTGCCAGCAGAGTCTCTTTTTGCTATATCCTCTGCTTGTTTCATTTTAAGTTCCAGATATTCATCAACATTTGCAGGTCTTGGATACTCATCAAGAGATAATATTGTTCTTTCGTCAGGGTTCTCCTCAGAATAGAAGCTTAGAATTTCTTCCCTAACTGCTGGTAAATCAAGAGAATATTTCTTTGCAGCAGGAATAACTGTAAGGGAATCAGTGGTTTGAGTTGTGGATGGTGGAAGCATTGATGTAGAGGTCACTGGTTGTGATGATAGAGGAGTAGGAGCACGAAAGATCTCTTCTTCATTTACAATTTTTTGTTGTCTTTCTCCTTTTGAATTTAACGTCGGGTGATGATGGATGAGTTTGTATTGGTAGAGATTTGGTGGATGTATTTGAGTGAAACACATACTTACATATACATAAAAAAAATACGTTTTAGTTTGAGTAGTTTTAAAATGTCCGTTATAATTATATATAACTATAAAAATATTTCGGATATTACATTAACTTTATTTTAAAAGAATTTGTGTTTTATTTATATTTTATATAAAAATAATTTATCTTGTCATTATCATTTACTTTATAAAAATATGAAAATAAGATTTTTTATAAAATAAATTTCAAAAATAATTTTTATATATGTTTATATATATAAATTTATAATTATTAACAAATAATAATGTTTTTGCAAAAAAAATATATATTTTTACACAAATAAACTTTTATGTTATAAATAGTATTTTTACACAAATAAACCTTTATGCTATATAAGACCATAGTACCCTCACATGCAAAGCATGTAAGGTAACTTTTTTTTACGACGTTAGGTGTAAAGATTATAGAGTGTAACAAAACATAAATATAAAGGTTGGGTTTGGTCGATTTTTAATGAAATATGTGAAATGTTGTTTACATGTAACATAAAGGTTAATTTGTGCAATTTTGTCTTTTTTTATTTTATCATCCACTTTAGGTCCCTTAAAAGCTTAAGTCGGCCTTGCACACTTGACATGCCTTTTTTTTTTTACACCGGGCACACACGCCTTTTCATTTTTACAAGCACGCACACTTTGGGGTCAATTTTTTCACTTGTATAGGGCCCACAAAGGCCCTTAAATTCTCCGGGACAACCTGATAATTATCTTTGATTATTGGTAGTTACTAAATATGACTTAATCAATAAATTTATTTAGAACTAAAATTATTAAAACCAGTATTACAAGTGGAAGATATTATGTGAGGATTCTTGTCCCCTCATTTTTATTGGTAGATCTTGCTACCAATCCATCACCCTCCCTATCATTTCTTTTTCTTGTCATCAATGCAAAGAATAAATAAAGTCTGTATCAATAAATGAATTATTATAATATTTTCCCCTTTTTAAAATTGTAAACATATTATTAGGTAGCGTTTTGGTATAAAGGATAGAAAGTGAAATGGAAAGATCATTCTAATTGAATGAAAAGAAATGTATTAGGTTGTCATGTAGTAATAGAATGGAGCATTTCAAAGGAATATAACTCATTCTGAAAATAACAATTTTCATGTTAAAGGTTTTTTTTTTCATTCGTTCAAGGAATGGAAAGAAATATACTATTATTATTATTATACTTATACTTATATTTATATTTATATTTACATATTTTTATATATAATTATATTTTTATCATTAATTAATATTTTTGAACGGAAAATTTGGAAAAATATATATCAATATTTTATTATTATTTTTTTACCATTAATATATTATTATTAAACAATTATATTTTTGTCGTTTTAATACAATTGTGTTTCTTTACTTCGTCTTTTTTGTTTATCTAATTGTACAAAGTAATGATTTATTCTATTCACATATGAGTAACCAAACATCACAATGGAATGAAATGATTCATTTCATTCCATTGTCCATTCCATTACCTCGTCTATTCCATTCCATTACCTCGTACCAAATAGACTCTTATTTGACTAATATTCATTTTCCTTTAATAGATTAAAAACTAATTTACAAACAAAAGTTTAAATAATTATTTCACTTTTATCTAAACATCTTAGAACATTCAATTCTCCCAGTAAAATCTAACCCATATGATGAATATTTTGCTCAGTTTCTCTCCCATTAACTAAAATTTTTGGAGAAAAAATATAGTATTTTTATCAAATTTTGGAGAGTAAAACCGAATTTAAAACTATATATAAAAATTATAAAATGTATAGATCTAATCTAACTTATAATAAAAGACTCCAAATAATGTCACATGACATTCTCTCCTTCCACATTATAAATTTCATTTAAATTTATTTAATATATTTTTTAATACTAATAACTAATATATAGATATCACTTATCGTTATCCTTATCCTTATCTTTATCTAAGATTAATAAATAACTTTAATTAATGTCACATGACATTTTCTCCCTCAGTCTTTTAATAATATTAATAATATCTAAATCTAATATCTAATAAATTATTATTATCTCTTGAACTAATATGAAAAGAATTAATTCACAAATATTAAACTAATTAAAGAATAAAAAATAAATTGAAATCATATCGTATATTATGCAGATAATAAATAAGTATTTAACAATTAACTAGAGTTTACTCTATTAATATATAATATACTAGGTTATAATCCCGTATACTACACAGGGTTGGGTATCGAAAATGATGTACCAAAAAATATTTAAAATTACAAATTACAAATTACAAATTAATGTTACATTTACAAATCTCTATTTTTTTGTGAAAGTTGTCCTACTTTAAATATTATCGTTTTTATCAACAATTAATAGTTTAACTCCATCTCATCTTTTGACTATGAAAAAAGCCATGTATAGTCTAAGTGAAAATATTGGTTATTTAAAAACAAAACAACTTTGGACGGGGATTGTCCTTAAATCTTAATCGTTATCGAGAAATACAATGAAGCTAAATAAATGAGGTCCAGGCAAAGGGATTTTAATCAACGCAAGAAAAATGTCTTCTTTGACCTTGTGTATTACAATGAAGCTAAATAAATGAAACAATGTGAAATGAAAAAAGTATAGATGTTTTTTTACTCGTAAAACTTACCCCTACTTTATTACACCAATAATTCTAAATTATTCTCCTTTGCCTGGACCTCATCTCTAAAGACATATAGCTCTATCAAATGAGATAGACCACATTGACATCTATTGATGTTTTTTAGATTGAGTTTTTCTTAACTTATACCTTTTATATATATATATATAACCTAAACATATTATTAAATTTAATAATAAGCTTGCTAGAAGGATTTTAAATCACAAAATTAAAATTACAAATAATAACAAAAGTTAGCTTAGAGATAATTTAAGTATGAAAATTTTAAATTTGATATAATATTGATCACCGTAAAATACGATATTAAATATTTGACTACCAAAAACTTTATAATTAGTTATTATAAATTGGGTAAAAATATTAAAAAGTATAAGTAAAAATTGTGACGTTAATAGGAAAAATGTGATGACACTAACTATAATTATTTATTAGAATAAGATTTTCAAAAGTAGTTTTAGCAAAAAAACACATTATATAAAACAATTGAGATATTTTAATGATGACAAATAGTTTTTATTTGTTTTTAATCTCTTCAAATAAAAATCATGCCATATCCGTAAATAGATGATAGCTTATGACATCGATTCAGAGGAAAATCAAGCTCAATCCATTTAGAAAACATTTGTATTCTTTTAGAGCAATAGAAAATTTTGGTTTTCATCAACCATTAAATCTCAAAAGATTAATTACTAAAAAGATATATTAATTAATTTAAATTAAAATAAAATATAACTAATATTTATGAGACGTAGGAGAAAAATACCATATGACATTTATTGGAATCTTTTATTATAAGTTAGATTAGATAATAGTTTATTTATTTAAGTTTTACAAAAATAAACTTTTAACCTTTCGTAATTTATGGTGTTGTAACTAATGTATAAGGTTTTTTTCTTTTTTCATTTATAACCCAAAACTTTTCTTCTTTTGCAATTTAAAGCTTTTTTTTTACTTTTAACCCAATGTTTTTCATGTTTTGCAATTTAACCCTAACTCTTTTTATTTTCAATTTTACTCTACCATACATTTCATCTTTCCCAAGTTTTTTTATTTCGTTCAACAATTGTGAGTTGACGCACCGTAACGTGCGTACGAGGTTCAACATTTTTTCGTATATCTTTTGCTTTTAACTGGCCCGTCGCAACACATCTCGTTTTCTCCGTTTGACAAATTCGTCACAACGCGCGAGTCCTCGGTTTAACTTTTCTACAACGAGCGTGCGTGATTCAAAGATTTTACGTCTGCTTTTGCACGGCTTTATTTTTTTTGTTTTTATTTATTTTGTTTTTACGAGTTTTTTGTGTTGGTGGTCGCTGACAATGGTATAACATTGGTATTACTTGACATAATTTTACGGCAACCGCTACAACGCAGGGGCTTAATACTAGTACTTTACTAATTAACCAATTTTAATATTCGAATAAGCCCTTAAAGGCTAAGGGGGTGTTTGGGGTTGCGTTTTCAAAATAGATTATGCGTTTTCAAAATAGATTTTGCGTTTTCAAAACTGCGTTTTGAAAAAGCATGTAGGTGCATGCTTCTCCAAAACTTCGTTTTGGAGGCAGATAATCACTTTTTCATCCAAACATTTTTTTAGATTATTTATGTTTTACAAACGCAATAATCAAATAATCACTTCAAAACGCAATTTCAAACACTCTCTAAATTGAGCATGTTATCTTTGTTAAGTAGATAAATAGTTTTTTAACAGATAATGCACACCATTTAGTCACATTTCTAATCTCCACCAGTATTCATTATGCTATTCAAACTTTAACCAACTTTAATATTCGAATAAGCCCTTAAAGGCTAAATCGGGCATGTTATCTTTATTAAGTAGATAAATAGTTTTTTATAAGATAATGCACACCATTTTGTCACATTTCTAATTCTCCACCAATATTCATTATGCTATTCAAACTTCAACCTTATGGAGAAACGACACTACTTTATACACCTTAATACAACTAAACTAGAAATAAAAAGAAATTGTTTTTCTGTCAAATTTTTAAAATTTATAATCAATTTGTGAATTTACTTGTGTGTTTATGAGTATCTTTTGTTGGTGTTTTCTGCTGTTAAGTATCCTTCATGGTTTGTAAACTTGAGATTTACGGTGTAAAATTTTAACTTTCAACAAAATCATATTCTATCTATTTATTTAATATCATATATTAATGCACGGCGGAAGCGTGTACACAATTTATCCAAATAAATATCACCCCAGTGATCCAATTGCAATTCGTATATACATTATGACAATTAACACAACCATATGGTGTTCTAGAAAACCGCACATTTTGATAAATACCAAAAAGCATAAATGATGGAAACAACGAACGTCACACTATTTGACGCGTTCACGGAACCCAGAGTTCTCGAATCAACTCCTTGACCCGTAGCTCAAAAATCCCGAATACACGAAGAACCGTGAACTCCTTCACGATTAAACTCGAACGAAACGAACACCAAACCAAAATCCCGAATATACATATCCCGTATATGTCCCCTATAGGTCTTGTATACTATACTATACTATACTATACTATACTATACTATACTATACGATACGATACGATACGATACGATACGATACGATACGATACGATACGATACGATACGATACGATACGATACGATACCTGGGCCAGCCCATCTTCATGTTAAACCTACGCAACCGCTTTGGGTCTCAAAAATTTAGGGCCTCATTTGTTTAATTATGTATTATATAATTTGATAATAAAGGATATTTTTTATTAGTTTTAAACATGATTCTTTTGTGGTTTGCTGGCAACTCCTATATAATTTCACCTTGAAGACTCTGAGTTTGAAACTTCAGAACTGTTATATGTTTTTTTTTATTGTTGCTTCTTTGAATTTACCTTAAGGCTATTTAGGATTTCTTTTGAAGATCAAATTAAAAAACTAGGCCCAATAGTATGTCTTTTAAAATTAAAAAAATAATGTTGTTTCCAACTCTACAAGAGGTTGCTTCATTAATTTACATTAGATGCACAAAGGATTTTCTTTAAACTAAATTATATAACTAGCTCAATATAATTTTTCTCTTCCAAATCTTTTTATAATTTACCTGACTTCCGACTCTATAAAAATTGGTACTCGTCTCTTCAAATTTCAATTGTAATATTTCCAAAAGTAACATCATTTTTCAAATAGGTTGGTACTCGCCTTTTTGGTTTATGATCCTTCTATAATTGTTATACGATCGTATCATTTTAATTTTAGTTATCAACAGTTACGAAGGTCAATTAATAAGGTAAACAAAGTAAGACTCTAGGGTGTCAATTTCAAACTTCGCTTAGGGCCTCTAAAAAGTTTGGACCGGCCCTGCACTATACTATACTATACGAGACTTAAGTTATACTATGCTATACGATACAATTCTACATCTATAGTTCAATACAAGACTTATACGGGACCTATGCTATACGATACTACACCTATATGCCTATGTGAGGCCTATATGGGACCTATACTACGTTATACGATACAATATCACACTTATAGGTTTATATGAGGTCAATACGAGTCTTGCGCTACACCTATACGATACGACATTTGTAATAACGTACAAAAATGATTAATGTTGTATAAAATGTTTGTAAGAAATACTTCTTATTTTTTATTTATTTGAAATAGAAAACTTATTTATTTATAAATTTTTGCTAAAACAAATAATATTGTATAAAGTGTTTGTAAAAAAAAACATTTATATATGCCGTATATAGGCACTTTCGATGTACCAATAGTTTTAGCCTATTTCAAAACATGGTAGCATGGAATTTGTATGACTCATTTTTTTAGCTTTAGTTTTGTCTGTACAGCTACAAATGATTTTCAGCAATGGAACTTGTAAAAACGGTTTTACGCAATCACATTTACAATATATAGTTGTACAGAAACAAAGAAGCGCTTGTAAGTGTTACGAACTTACGATTCACTTACGAACTTATGATAATTTCCAAAAGCAGACAAAATGTTGAGAAATAGTCTGTTTTATCATATTTAATGATTTACATTTTTCCCTTTTCAGCTACAATTTAATGTAATTATTATTTTTAACGACAAAAGTTACATAATTTCTACTTTTAAATTACACCAAATATATCATATACAAGGAATTGAATTTTTAAAAACTTGAATCACCGCAACATATAACAACAAATTATAAATAATAAAGATATTCAGTGGCGTTCTGAACTTACATGTTCAGCATAAAGAATAATTCAAAAGAAAAGGAAATAAGCTTCAATATCAACAACACAAACACATAATATATAATGAAATCATTTTCTAGTCAAATAAAAAACACATAAAAAAGAATATAAATAACTAACCCAATTCTCTACCCATGTAATTTTTAAAAGATCCAACATCCACTTATCAGGTCTAACCTTTAACGCATGTACCTTACCCCGATCAGTTAGTTATGATTATTAGGTTAACACAGGTTTTCAATCCGGACCGTTGATCTTGCTCCTTGAACCAAAGCTGTTCTTGCTGACATTATTGTCTTATTCTTTAAAGAAGCATCAAACACACTGCAATCTACCCAATCTTTCAACAGATCGTCTTGGCCCCATATGTCTGGGATCCAAACCCGACCAGACATCTCCACCCGGTGCTTCTTTAACCTTTCTCTTCGGCTCTCCTCCGCCGGTAGTGGTCTTGTGGTGGTGATACTTCTTGTGTCTACTCCACCAGCAGCCAGAGAAAGGCAAGTGTTTTTATCTTTTTTGTTGGTGGTGGTGTTGAGATCTTGTGAAGATGGCATTGGAACATGGTGGTGGTGATTAGGGTTTTTGTGGGTATCCATTTGAATGAAGGAAATGAAAATGGTAGAGAGGTGGGGTGTGTTTTAATGCAAGTCTACCATTTCTCTCATTTGTATGGTTCTTGAAAAGTGAACGTGTCTGGTTTATAAATAACATTCTTTGTATATTATTATTTTTTTCTAATATTTTAGGAATTTAATTTTAAAGTTTTATATTTAGTTTTATCCCCTAAATATATATATATATATATATATATATATATGGTTAGAGTAAATGAAAACTTTTCGACTTTAAGAAGGTTTTTTTCAAAAAAAATTACCAAAAATCCTAAAAACTCTCCCCCCCCCAAAAAAAAAATTCGAGTAACAAAATTTGAGTAACAGTTATCGCTACATTTCGTCACTTAAAAAATTCGAGTAACAATTATAGATTCACACATGTGTGTATGTATCATTTCTTTGACAAATTTCATAATACATTACCAATAATAGACAACTACACTTTTATTTACACTACAATCCGTACTACACTACTTTTTACATTACCAATATTAGAAATGCATATGTTCATCAATATGTATGAACATGATATAACGTGTTTTGGTACACTCATTTAAATACACTTTCTCTTTCATCTATCATACCATATATAATACACTACCATTACATCCTATCATCCATAATACAATACCATTTCCTCCTACCATCCATAATACAATACCATTACCAATATTTCACTTTATGCACATGTACATTAACACCCTTCATACAATCCAAACAACATATTATATTATAAAGTGACAAATATAACCAAACATCAACCACTAGATATATCTAACCAAAAAACATATATACGGGCCTTCATCATTCAAAATCACAAACTTTTTGTACCAAAACACGTTATAACATGGTTGTACATAATGATGCACATGTAGATTTTTAATATTGATAATGTAAAAAGTAGTGTATTACGGATGATATAGTGTAAATAAAAGTGCAATTGTCTACTATTAGTAACTATTACAGAATTTGTCAAAAAAGATAGATATGCAGATGTGTATCGATAATTGTTACTCGATTTTTTTTTTATTTTTTGGCGACGAAATATAGGGATTTAAAAAAAATGTGTGTTTTTTATAATTTGTTAGGTACTTTTTGTGTTCACATTGGTTCTCGCGGTTCTCACAATAAAGGATCCGTTAGGAACCACCCTTTATTGTGAGAATCACGAGAACCAATGTGAATACAACAAAAAATAACTAAAAAAATCTAAAAAAACACAAAAAAAATATTAGTTTTTTTTTTTTAAATTATCGATTCACATGTGCATATGTATCACTACAAAAATTTCGTCACTACAAAAATTTCGAGTAAAATTTATCGATTCACATGTGCATATGTATCATTTCTTTGACAAATTCTATAATACATTACCAGTATTAGACAATTGCACTTTCATTTACACTACCATACGTAATACACTACTTTTTACGTTACTAATATCAGATATGCACATATGCATCTATATGTATGAACATGATATAACGTATTTTGGTACACTACTTTGAATACACTTTCATTTTCATCTATCATACCATCCACAATACACTACCATTACCTCCTACCATCCATAATATGATATCATTACCTCGTACTATCCATAATACAATACCATTACCAATATGTATAATATGTTCACCCTATGCACCTGTACATTAACATCCTTTATACCATCCAAACAACATATTACATCATAAAGTGACAAAGATAACCAAACCATCTACCACTAGATATAACTAACAAAAAAACATATATATGGGTCTACTTCATCATTCAAAATCATAAACCTTTTGTACCAAAATACATTATATCATGTTCATACATATAGATGCATATGTTCATTTCTAATATTGCTAATGTAAAAAGTAGTATATTATAGATGGTAGTGTAAATGAAAGTGCAATTGTCTAATACTGGTAATATATTACGGATTTGTCAAAGAATAATACATATGCACATGTGATGTGACACTTGGCAGTACAATCTGTACGACTAATACAGTATATGTTTACGCATTATTTGACTCAATTTTATTTAATAAGTTCTTCAAAGTCTAGGATTGAATAAAATCATAGCTTAGTATGATAACACATCCGTTATAATTAGAAATATTAAACTATATCCTAGAATGGCGACAGAAACGCAAACAAACAATCCCTGTCAGTACTGGTCGCGGTACAGTCATGACAAAAACGAGACATAAAGACATGTCTGCACGAACATTCCATGAAAACTTTATCTAAAAATAACATGTGCCTTATACTTTTTAGAAAATTCTATTTAAACACCAAATTGTTCAAGTCCGCAGAAAAATGCAGTAATCCTGCGGAAGTGTATAGCATTCCGCAGAACGAAACAGTAACTGTCCGAAAACCCAAAAATAAATATTATTTGTTATAAATAATATAACGGGCATTAAAAATGACACAAAACCCTCATTTAAACCTTATTGTGTAAAGCTGCACAACTAGTTCAGTAAACTGCCCGACAACAAAGCCGGTACAGGAACTATGTCCGAAATAATAGTTTTATTAGTCCGGAGAGTTGGATTAATAAATTGGACGATAAAACATGTGCAAAGACAACTTTATAGATGGAGTTATATAAGTAACACACAATGTCAGTATTTGACACGGTACAAACCTGAACCGAATTTATCAACCGAACAATGAAACAATAACTTTAGTGGGTTAGATTGACATATTATAACATTATACATATATTAAAAATAGAAGCTAATGAATAGTGTTTAAAATATTATAACAATATATATAGATGGAGTTATAGATGGAGTTATATAAGTAACACACAATGTCAGTATTTGACACGGTACAAACCTGAACCGAATTTATCAACCGAACAATGAAACAATAACTTTAGTGGGTTAGATTGACATATTATGACATTATACATATATTAAAAATTATACATATATTAAAAATAGAAGCTAATGAATAGTGTTTAAAATATTATAACAATATATATATAGTTTTTTATACTTTTATTATTTTAATATTATAATATTCATTGTTTTCTTTCCATTTTAGGTTGGATAATCTTGGTGTTAACCGGTACCGGTATCAAAACTACCGGTACGGTCCGGTTCGTTAGCGGTACATGAAGGTAAAAACCGACACAAGCCTGGTACAGAAAACGCCAAAAGTCGGTACCGAATTGATTTTGAAAATCTTTTAGTTCGGGAAATTCGATACTGCTACCCGGTATCATTTGCTCATCCTTGATCATAACATCGTACGAATAACAACGATGTCGTGCAACTATTTCTGTTTATTTTCTTCAACTTTTAATGATTTTTTTTAATTTCAGGAGTGGGATGAGTTAGGTGCCAACTGGTACTGAATCGGTACAGGAACCGAAAATACCGGTTACGGTACCGTTATATGAAGGTAAAACCGGTAGCGAACCGGAAACAGGAACGCCAAAAGTCGGTACAGAATTGGTACTTAAGATCTTTCGATTCAGGAAATTCGGTACCGGTACCCTGTACCATTTGCTCATCTCTGACCACGGGTTTCATACGAACAACATCACTACATTACAACTTTTTTGTTGATTTTCTTTCGGTTATATTTTAGTGTTTTTTCTATATTTTCATTTTATTCTTGTCAGCGGTTCCGTGCGCAACGCGCTTGTGGTGGTTTAAAAACACATATAAACACAGACTAAATAACAAAAGAAGTTCGCCGCAACGTGGCGATTGTCAAAAACCTAGTTACTTTAAAATGTTGGACCATGAAACTTTATAAAAAGAGTAAATTGCACAAAACGTCCTTTAAGTTTCACCAATCTTGCTGGTTCTAGCCTTAATGTTTAAAAGTTGCCAAAAACATCCTTTACGTTTATTTTTGTTGCGGGTTTCATCCTTTGTCACTAACCTAGTTATTAATCCTTGTTAAATGGCCTCACATGCATAGCATGTGAGGGTAAAACCGTCTTTTCTGCTAGTGAGGTTATAAAACCCAAATAAAATCCCAGACCCATGTCTTCATTGCTCCTCTTCTTCAACCTTCTTGATTGAAGATCTTCACTGCTCCTCTTCTTCAACCTTCTTGATTGAAGATCCTTTATCCCCCCAATTTCCCCCTCACCATCCATTTCCGTAAAAACCACCGGTAATTCCCTCTCACCGCCTCGCCTCCAACCCGAAAACCTACCAACCGCGTCACTCCACTCGCCCCCTTTATAAATAACCGCTACACTTCCCCCGTCAAAACCCTCACACACCAAAACACACACGGTCAAAACCACAATGGCATCCACCACCGACAGATCTGAAACCACCGTCACCGCCACCGCTAACGGCGGCACCGCCCTATCTCCACCTAAATCAAAAGTAGCTCTAATCACCAGAATCACCGGTCAAGACGGCTCGTACCTCACTGAACTCCTGTTAGACAAAGGCTACGAAGTTCACGGTCTGATCCGACGGTCGTCAAACTTCAACACGCAACGGATCAACCACATCTACATCGATCCACACAACGCTCACAAGGCGCCTATGAAGCTCCACTACGCCGATCTAACCGACGCCTCTTCTCTCCGCCGTTGGATCGACACGATCTCGCCTGACGAGATCTATAACCTCGCGGCGCAATCGCACGTCGCCGTTTCGTTTGAGATTCCGGATTATACTGCTGATGTTGTGGCTACTGGTGCGCTGCGGTTGTTAGAAGCGTTACGGTCGCATATTACGGCTACTGGTAGAACTCATGTGAAGTATTATCAGGCAGGTTCGTCGGAGATGTTTGGATCTACTCTGCCACCGCAAGGGGAGGATACTCCGTTTCATCCGAGATCGCCTTATGCTGCTTCCAAATGCAATGAAGAAGAGGAGCAATGAAGATATGGGTCTGGGATTTTATTTGGGTTTTATAACCTCACTAGCAGAAAAGACGGTTTTACCCTCACATGCTATGCATGTGAGGCCATTTAACAAGGATTAATAACTAGGTTAGTGACAAAGGATGAAACCCGCAACAAAAATAAACGTAAAGGATGTTTTTGGCAACTTTTAAACATTAAGGCTGGAACCAGCAAGATTGGTGATACATAAAAGACGTTTTGTGCAATTTACTCTTTTAAAAATAAATAGATAAAAACACCTAAAAACTATAAAGTTTATATAATATGTCAAAGTTTAAAAATAATAATAATAAGCAACCCCCCCCCAATCCACGGTTTTGGAGGGTGGGACCCCACCTAACCCTTAGCTTGATGTGTTGTTTGGATTTAGAGAATGATTAGTGTAAGAATTGAAAAATTATGATCAAAACACTCCATCTCCATTTCATTTTCCAATTAACACAAAAACTTTACAACTTCTCCTCCTTTCTTTCGGCCACACCAAAACCCCACCATCTTTCACTTTCAAAATTCAAAACACATCAATTTCAGGCTTGTATGGATGATTCAAGGCACATGTAAGGATTGAAGATATACTTGAAGCACTTTGGTAACACTTGGAGCTCTTGGATCATCACACCTTCTTCGTATCTTCATCTCGTTCATACGCAAACTAGTAAGAACCAACAACTGGCACCTACATTTTTATGGTTTTTGATTAAACACAATGTACAAGTTCATCTTGAATCATACTTAATAAACCCACATGTAAAACAACAAGATAACTAAAATCATTATTATGATCATATAATTTCTTGATGATTTTTGATGAACTTGAAATAGTTTTACGGTAGTAAAATTGAATCTTGCATCTTCATGTATCTAAACACATGCATGTTTAGATCTAACAAGATTCACCAACAAAATGTTATGAACATGACTTTTTGTACTTAAAATGGTCACATGCATCATACAAAACAAGGATTATTATTTAAAACTCATGAACTAGAATTTTTGTTGAAATGGGTAAATAAAGTTTCTATTTTTGGAAAGATCATGAACATGAAACTTGTTTATAGAAGAGTTTTGAGCATATATTCACACTAAAAATGACTTCACGTGTCACCTAAAGTATGGGTTTTTATGTAAAATAATGATCTACAAATTTTTGGTGAAAATCATAAATAAAGTTTCCTTTTTAGGAAAGTTTAAAGCTAACAAGTCCAAGTGTCATATTTATATTTTGTGTGTATATTATATATTTAGACCAAGTAGGGACTAATACAAAAATATATAAACACACTAAAGTACAAAAATATATGGAAACACTTGAAAAACGAAAACTATAAAAATGGAGATGTCCATCCTTGGACATAAACGAACAAATCGGACAATTCGGACACTTTGGACAATTCGGACAAAATAAAATATATTGCACGGACGAAATAAACGACATAAACGAGACGGACGACACAAATGAATCGGACGATGCGAATGTACCTAAACGACACGAAGGAAACGATCAAAACTAAACAAACGAACTGACACTCACTTTATTTTTACTAGAATTTATAAAAGTAACTTGTAAAAAATATCTATTAGTTTTATAAACTAAATTTTTTATAAGTTAATAGTATTATTACTAGTAAGTAATAAAAATATGGATCAACCCAACTTAAATAAACTTTTAAAACTAAATTGGGCTAACCTGTATTTTAAGTTAAATTAGGCTAAAGCCCACTTTTGTAAACAAATATAGACAAGCCCACATTTTACAAGTTTTTTGGGCTAAGCCCATTTTTGTAAAACTATTTTTGGATTAAGCCCACTCTTATAAGAACAAATTGGGCTAAGCCCACTTTTATGAACTACAATTGGGCTAGGCTTACTCTTCCAAAGTAATTGGGCTTGATCCACTATTACACAAATTCATATGGGCTAGGCCCACACATATGGCACCAACTTGGGCTAGGCCCACATTAATTAAAAAATGTGCTAGACCCACACATATGAAACCAAATTGGGCTAGGCCCACACTAGTTAAACGAATTGGGCTACAAATACAAAATCAATTGGGCTAGGCCCATATGTATTAAATATTTGAATTGGACTTTCATATCTAACTCAAGGCTAGGCCCATTCAAACTTAAACAATATAGAATATATATGAAAGATATATATATATATACACACAAACAAAGAAAACAAACGAATATAAGTACAATAACGAAATTCAAGATGAGATACTTGTACGAAAGACGAACATAAACCTAAGTGTCTAATGAGATTAGAACACCTATAGGTCGAGAAACAAACGAAGAACCAGAAACCGAATAGAGATTTGCACGGAACGCAAATATGTGAGTTCATGTTTTCCTCCTTTTATTTAAATGTTTTTATAGTTTTAAATGCTTGGGGATGTATACATGTTATGATTAGTATAGCTGGGAAAATGAAAATATTTCGATCATATGCGAATAGGTGTTTAAAATAATGGGGCCATTATTGAAAAATCAAGTACTGAGGAACAAAGGGATAGATCTATTGGGTTTTGACGAACCCCACTCTGAACAAAACAAGTTCATTACAGAGTGCTTTTGTGTCTAAAACTAGTGTCTCAGACACAAATAAATCGTCCAGGTTTGGTTACCTCCTATTCTAGCATACAGATTAGTGTCCTTGCAAAACACTAATGATCACGCAAGTTTCATTATGCTATACAAAAATGAATTTACTGTTTCAAATGTTTTAAAGATTCATTTGATACGAAAACTATTAACATGAATTCACCAGCTTTTGTTGACGTTTTCAAAACTAACATATATTACAGGAAACTAGTGGACGGTCTTGGGGAAAAATGTGTCTGTGGGATTATGAAGTCAAGTTGTTGGATGTTATCTTGTATTTGGTTCTTATGTTTGTAAAGCGTGTACTTGAAACTTATGTTTTGAACAATGTTGTCAAAGTGTAGTACGTTTTCAAACAAACTTATGGTTGTAAACTTGCTTTAAATAAATGTATGGATGGACAACTTGTTATGTTTTACGTGTGTTGTTTACTTGGTTGAATGCAATGATAGCCTCTCTGGCCACACCTCATGACGCTTCCGCAACATTGAAAAACGGGGTGTGACAGACCTAGTATCAGAGCTTCAATTGTAGTGAACTAAGATTATTTTGGAGTCTAGTCTACAATTTCAAAATGGTCTTTTTATAAAAGTCATTTGTGAGTCATTTGTGAAATTGTAACAAGAGTTTTTCCCACGGCATGGATACAAAGGTCCACTAGTACCAAACTATAAATCAAAACGATAATCCAAGGATACTATGCGAATTAGTCTTTGAGGTTTAGACACGATAACAATAGGTTGAACTCAAAACAATGCATGACATAACTTACAACGAAACCTAAATTACAATTGCCCAAGAATAATTATAAGTTGTTCATACATATAAGTTGTACAAATTATTTTGCCAGGACATATCTTCCAGTTCAGATGCCGACTCTGCGGGTTCTATCTTAGATGCCGACTTCATACCACTCGATGACCCTATCCCACATCTCATCCTCATCTCTGACGATGAAGTCTCAGATGATGAATAGATGAATATTGATTTTCAGCCATTTGCTCTTCCAGAGCCCGACCCTGATGACATCCCACCCGAGGATGATGTTCTTGCTTTACCTTATTTTCATGAGATGGTTATTTTTGGTCACCCCGAGGGTGAACACGTTGTTGCCTATGTTCTTATACCACTTAATGTGGTAGATCCTGCTGATGATGACATCGACGCTCACGATCATGTTGTTCCCCCTATTGTTGATGCCCCACATTATCATTGACGATGACGATGACTTTATCATTCATGTCGTCCATGTTGAGCACGTCGACGATGACCTCGGCATTGGCGACGATTTTGATATCGCCATGATAGAGGTAGCACATACTGATGTCACAGTTTTTGACATTTCCTCTTCCGCTCCTACTACTCCACAGACACCATCGCCTGTGCACTCGCCTGACACCGTTTTACCACCTACAGATGCCTTACCTGGACCTATCGACCCTGTTCTACCTGATGTACCCCCTACTGATCACTTGTTTGAGCCTGAACCATCATAACATCCATGGGGAGATGTCATACCCCCTGTTGATCAACCGATCCCACATTCCTTCACTGGACAGCACACTACACTTTGAGTAGTGCTCCTCAGTTTGTTGATCAGTTACCCCCTATCATTTCGTTGGTTCATTCTCTACCACTGTTACACTGACATTTGGTTCTATTCAGGACCCGTTTGCTGCCGGGCCCTCTCATGTTCCTCACAGTGACCCTATGATAGGGTATCCTCCATATGGTCCATTTTCCGCTGTTGAGGGTCTATTTCATTTTCCCCCACTCCCACATAGCACCGTCACCTACCCTTCCCATATTTTAAAGGTTCTCACCCTCAGCCACCATCGGGCATGAGCCCGTCAGACCCATACCACCCGAGCCATATGCCGCACTCTACTACTAAGTACAAACTCACCTCTGCCGAGCTACAGCTCGGTATTGCATATGGCTGTATTCGTGAGCTTAATGCTCAGATGAGTACTCTTCGAGCATCCCCGAGTGCTCCTTCATCATCATCCTCTCAGCCACCTCTACCCGTATCATCTCCTCCACAACGACCACTTTTACCGACATCACCACCACCACCATCCCCATCGGTACCATCACTTCCACCACCCCACGCAACTCCTCCATCTCTTGAGAGGCGTGTCAGTGCCATTGAGGAGGAGATGACATACTTTCGCGTTGTGATTAGCGCATCTTCACCCCCCACCCCCTGCACTGTTTAGTAGTGGTATGTAGTCGTGTTTTGAGGGTAGTACCTGCACCAGATTAGTAGAAGATCGAAGATATTTAGAAGATATATGTAGGTCAACTTGAAGATACTCAAGAAGCAATGCGAAGAAAATATCTACTTTTGTTTTGTATTGTATATAACTTGTATGTCGGAGTGATGAAACTCCGAATTATTTTTGTTCCTCGCAAAAATTGATGTAACAAGTTGACAATATATATATATATATATATATATATATATATATATATATATATATATATGAGAGTTGATATCTTTCTTTTATTATGCATTATTGTTATTCATTATCTTATGTTGTGATGATTGTTTGTATGGATGTTTTACATGAGGAATGATTCGTTTCATTCCACCCTTATATATTAGTATATCTTATGATGTCGTAGTTTATTCAATATGGGCCATGATGACAATATTTATTTTAAATATTTGTCTAATTTATTCTATATGATTTTACATATGAAGATCATGGCGCCAAGGAGAAGAAACATACACGAACTCCAAACTCCCCTACCCACATCTCAAGCGGAACTCGATGCCTTGTGAAATCAACGCATCGCACATGCAATTGCTCAACATGAGGCAAATCACACCAATCGAGATAACAAAGTTAGGACTTAAGCTCCACCAATAGCTCAAAATCCCCCGAACGTTTGGTTATTCATAACATTACAAAAGAATGTTCATTAATATCTATTTGCAAAAATATATATTTTTGACATTTTGGAAAACCAACATTTCCGGATGCACTTATAAACAATTTCTATATTGCAAGCCATTGAACTTTGACGGCACTAGTGGTGCCGTAGCATTTGTTCGCTGGACCGCAAAAATGGATTCCATAATCCACATGAGTGGTTGTACCCCTAATCAGACTGTGTTGTATGTTTTGGGTATGTTCATTGATGAAGCTTTGTCATGGTGGAATTTGCAAGTACAGACGTTGGGAGATGCAGCAGCATATGTTATCACCTGGGATAGATTGAAGGACATGATGCGAGCCAAATACTGTTCAAGAGTGGAGTTACAGAAATTGGAAATGGAGTTTTGGAATTTGACGATGGTTGGATCAGACATCTATGGGTACACTCAGCGATTTCACGATCTCTCGCGGGCCGTTCCTTATATGGTGACCCCCGAGTTTAAACGAGTTAGAATGATATATTTGGGAATTGGCTCCGGAAATCCAAAGCATGGTTACGTCGTCGCATCCTGCGATAATCACCGAGGCCATCACAATTGTAGTTAGTCTTACCGAGGAAGCGGTAAGAATGAACAAGCTTCCAAAGAAAGGTGTGGAGAAACCCCGAGAAACACATGTGCAATCCTCGTCACACGACAACAAACGAAAATTTTCCCATTTTAAGAAGGGATCTGGATCAAATAATAAGAGAAAGGAAAACCCCATAAAGAAAGGGGGTAAAGTGTTTGTAGCAACAGTGGAGACGGAACCGAAGGGTTCTGCTTGAAATGCACTTAAGTGCAACAAATGCGGTTTTCATCACTGTGGTGGGTGCCGAACCCCCAAGTGTGAGAAATGCAGGAAGATGGGTCACTGCACAGAAAGTTGTTGGGGTAACAACAAATGGAATAGAAAGGAAGGCAAGAAAGAAGAAGGAAAGAGAAATCGTAATGGAAACGGACGAGGAAGGAACCAGGGTTATTATAAATGTGGTGAATCGGGACACTCTAAGAAGGACTGTCCCAAGGAAAGCAAAGGCCACGCGCGAGCTTTTGTGATTGGTGCTCATGAGGCGCGTCAAGATCCAAATGTGATCACCGGTACATTCCTTATCAACGATCATTACGCATCTATTCTTTTTTATATCGGTGTAGATTTTAGCTTCATATTTTAAAAATTTAAAGATATACTTGGACTAAATTCAAATAAACTAGATATTTCGTTCACTATCGAACTAGTGAATGGATAGATAACCAAATCTAGTGAAATTGTTAAAGGATGCTCGTTAGAGCTAGGAGGTCAGAAATTCAACATCGACTTATTACCTGTCCTGTTAGGCAGTTTTGATATTATAGTCGGTATGGATTGGCTATCCAATAATCAAGCCGAAGTCGTGTGTTGTGATAAAATTATTCAAATCCCTCTACCTAACAATGAAACACTTCTTATACATGGCGAGAAAAGCGAAGCGCCCTAACGAGTTATTTCTTGTATGAAAGCATAAAAGTGTTTGCGAAAAGGATGTGTAGCAGTCTTAGCACACATCATTGACAAGAAATCTAAGGAGCCGAAGCTTAAGGAGATTCCTATTGTGAGGGAATTCCCCGAAGTCTTTCTAGAAGACTTGCCGGGAGTACCACCACAAAGACAAGTCGAATTCCACATATATTTAATTCCGGGAGCTACACTCGTAGCGAAATCCCCTTACTGGTTAGCTCCTTCGAAAATGCAAGAATTGTCCACACAACTTCAAGAGTTGTTGGACAAGGTATCATTAGACCCAGCTTCTCACCCTGGGGAGCTCCAGTTTTATTCGTAAATAAGAAGGATGGAAGTCTTAGAATGTGTATAGATTATTGAGAATTGAACAAACTCACGATCAAGAATCGGTGCCCATTACCGAGGATCGATGACCTGTTCGATCAGCTACAGGGATCAAGCTTTTATTCAAATATCCATTTAAGGTCAGGGTACCATCATCTTAGAGTCCAGGAAGAAAGTATCTCCAAAACGGCATTCCGAACTCGTTATGGTCACTAGGAGTTTCTTGTTATGCCTTTTGGCTTAACAAATGCATCAGCAGTATTCATGGACTTAATGAACCGTTGTGCAAGCAATACCTTGATAAATTTGTGATTGTATTTATCGATGACATATTGGTATATTCACAAAACAAGAAGGATCACGAACATCACCTTAGAACCATTCTTGATCTGTTAAAGAAGGAGAATTGTATGCAAAATTCTCCAATTGCGAATTCTGGCTTCGCCAAGTCCAATTCCTCGGACATGTAGTCAACGAGAAAGGCATACATGTCGACCCATCAAAAATAGAAGCCATTAAAAATTGGAACGCACCTAAGACCCCCACCGAAGTTCGCCAATTTTTGGCATTGGCAAGTTACTATCGAAGATTCATTGAAAACTTTTAAAAAATTGCTCAACCACTAACCTCCCTTACTCAGAAAGATAAGAAATTCGATTGGGGAGAAAAGCAAGAAACAAATTTTCAATTGCTTAAGGATAAGCTTTGTGATGCCCCGATCTTATCACTTCCTGACGGCACAGACGACTCTGTAGTCTATTTCGATGCGTCATGTAACATTCGTCGAAAAACAGGTTTTCCAAACCCGCTTCGTTTAATAATCAAGTATTCAGTTATAAGATTTCGTTGCGTATTTATTGTTCAGTGTATTTTAAATAGTACATAATTAATAAACATTTTAGAATTTAAAAACCATAAGTGATAAATAATAATAATAAGTGAATAAATAATAAAATGGAGCTGCCGGGTCTCGAACCCGGGTCTCCCAAAAACACACACCACACCACTCCGCCACACACTTCACTTGTGATAAACACTGAATCAAATAACACTTAAAGTAAAACCCGAAAATCAAAACCGGAAATCAGCGCGCCCAGAACTCGCAGTCGCTGGAAAAACCGAGATATCCGCAATTTTGGCTACTTCCTTTTGACTAAAACGCGTTAACTGATTTCGACATCAGTTATAACCAATGTCTAACCATCAATTTCAGTCATAACCGTCGGAGACCTTTGACCGCGAATCATGACCCAAATTCGAACCCAATTCAGCCTGTTCTTCCTTATAAATACCCACTCAAACTTCCTGTAAACCTTTCGCTCAGAACCGCACTCTCTTTCGAAGCTTTATTCCTTCCAAAGCTCGTCGCCGGAGATTTTCATTTTCGCTGGAATATCGCCGGAATCGCTGATCAGAAAACCGCATTCGCTCTTCAGACGGTATAATTGTCTAAACCTTCTTGCTATCTCTTGATTTATAATCTAATTGCTCAACACAATAATCGAAACTGTTAAAAACAGTTTATTCAGCCGGAAATCGCAAATCAGAGCCGACGAACACTGCCGGAAATCTGAAGAAAACTCTCCGTCTTGGTATATCATATTCTTTAATCTTTGTTTTCCTATTCCATTTCAATCGATTATAAGGTCGTTGGTCGAATAAGCAAGAACAGTCGGGTGCACTGTTCTGTGTTCTTCTTAATGAAGAAGACGAACTTAAATTGTATATTAATGTAATTAAAATCGGGTATTTAACCGGGTTAGACACACAGTCCAGCGGTGGACTGTGTGCAAATACAAAACACATGTCCCGGGTTCGAATCGCACACGTTACCGACTTTCAGAAATAAAACCAACATTTTTAAAACCTAATCAGATCAAGTCACAGTATATACATAAGAGAAATATAATCCAGTAGTTAAACAGATTAGACACACAGCCCAACTGGTTGGGCTGTGCGCACTCGAACCGAATGTCCCGAGTTCGACTCCGGGTCTCTGCAACCGGTTCGGCCATATTATAACATTTTTAATAAAGACTAAATATGGTTAGAGTTAATTAGTATATATATATAATTAAAACAGAGAATATTTCAGGTTAGACACGTAGCTCAGTTGGTAGAGCTGCGTGCACTTATACGAGAGGTCCCGAGTTCGAACCTCACTAGCCGCATAGAATAAAACACAGTCTGACCGGTCAAGACCGGGTCAAACCTGCCAAAAGTCAACCCTTTTTATTTCATTTTTATTTATTTATTTAATTGGAAAATTAATTAAAAATACTTAAAAATAGGATTTTTAAAGTTAGAAAATTTCCTTAAACTTACAAAAATAAATCTAAAAATCCCATTAAGAGCATAATTAAAAAATATTAATCTCAAATAAAATTTATTTATTTATCGAATCATTTCGTTATTATTTAGGTTAGTTTTTCCCTCGTCAGTTGAATCATAAATTCGTGCGCATTCATCGTCATCAAAGAACGCACCCACTGTGAGTGAATCTGTAACATTCGTCGAAAAACGGATTTCAAAACCCGCTTCGTTTAATAACCAAGTATTCAGTTATAATTTTCGTTGCGTATTTATTGTTCAGATTATTTTAAATAATACATAATTAATAAACATTTTAGAAATTAAAAACCATAATTAATAAATAATAAAAATAAGTGAATAGAAATTAAAATGGAGCCTCCGGGTCTCGAACCCGGGTCTCCCGCAAAGTCAAACACACGCCACACCATTCCGCCACACGCCACTTTTGTGTTTAATACTGAAACGAATAACATTTATAATAAAAACTGAAACTCAAATTTGTAAATCAGCGCCCAGAACCCGCAATCACTGGAAAAACCGGAACACCGTGATTTTGGCTAGTTTTCCTTTGACTGAAACGCACAAACTGAATTCGACATCAGTTATAACCGTTGCCGGCAATCAATTTAGTCAAAAACCGTTGGAAATCTTTAATCGCGTTTGTTGACCTTAAATAAAACCCAAATCAACTGTTCCTCATTATAAATACCCATTCCAACCTCCTGTAAACTTTTCGCTCACAACCGCGCTCACTTCCTGAAGCTTTAGTCCACTCAGAACACGTCGCTGGAAATTCTCGCGCTCGCCGGAATATCACCGGAGAACCGAAGCCTTACTCCTAATCGGTACAATCATCTAAACCTTTCTTGCTATCTCTTGATTAGTAATCTAATTGCTCAACACAATAATCAAAACTGTTAAACAGTTCACTCAGCCGGAAATCGCAAATCAGAGCCGGCGAAATCTTGCCGGAAATCTGAAGCAACTCGCTGTTTTGGCATACCATATCACTTAATCTTCTTTCCATTTCAATCAAGTATAAGTTGTGGTCGATTAAACAGAACAGTCGGATTTCACTGTTCTGTATTTTTGTAAGTGAAGAAGATGAAGATGAAAATGTGTATTAGTATAATTAAAAACGGATATTTAACCGGGTTAGACACACAGTCCAGCGGTGGAGTGTGTGCAAATACAATACACACGTCCCGAGTTCGAATCGCACATGTTACCGACTTTCTGAAATAAAACCAACGTTTTTAAAACCTATTCAGATCAATCCACAGAATGTATATAAGAGGAATATAATCCAGTAGTTAAGCGGATTAGACACACAGCCCAACTGGTTGGGCTGTGCGCACTCGAACTGGAGGTTCCGAGTTCGACCCCGGGTCTCTGCAACCGGTTCGGCCATATTAAATCATTTTAATAAAAACTAAATAAGGTTAAAGTGAATTGGTATATATATATAATTAAAACAGAGAATATTTCGGGTTAGACACGTAGCTCAGTTGGTAGAGCTGCGTGCACACAAACGAAAGGTCCGAGTTCGAACCCCCGCGCCGCATAGAATAAACACAGTCTGACCGGTCAGACCCGGTCAACTGTCAGAAAGTCAACCCATTTTTTTATTATTTTTATTTATTTATTTAATTAGAAAATTAATTAAAAATACTTAAAAATAGGATTTTTAAAGTTAGAAAATTTCCTTAAACTCACAAAAATAAATCTAAAAATCCCATTAAGAGCACTAATTAAAAATATTAATCTCAAATAAAATTTATTTATTTATCGAATCATTTTGTTATTATCTAGGTTAGTTTTTCCCTCGTCGATTGAATCATAAATTCGTGCGCATTCATCGTCATCAAAGAACGCACCCATTGTGAGTGAATCTCTACCAATTCCCCGTTTTAATCATGTTTTGGGGTGTATCATGTGTCGTATAATTCTTTTGTTTTATTTAAACACTTGTGCATACATCATATCCGTGATCAAATGTGTATCAATTGTTGTGTGAATTATATGTAGATTGGATTTATCATTTTCAGTGCACGCATTTCATTAGGCCCATCAGTTCCCCGTGGGATACGGGTTGAGCATCAGGAGCCTCATTAGATCGGCTCCGTTTGATTGAGCCTTGATCTCACATACATCATCATTCATGTCATATACTCATCCAAAGTGGTTTGTGATTGTTTATCTATATATGTTTGCTCACATGTGATTATTGCACGATTTTTCTTTATTAAATAAAACAAGAAATTAGTAAAAATGTTTTATCAAGGTTCACTCGCCAACTTTTGTTGACCCAAAATCTCCCCCGTTTTACACATGATACAGGTGATCCAGCTGAGACAGGAAACACTTAGGAAGGCCTAGAAGAATAAACAAGTTTATGCTTTTGAATAATTATGTAGTTTCATTTTCTTGTAATTGTATGAATTTTGTTTTGGATATTTAAGTTTGTAATTTGAATTTAATAAATATGAAACAACTTAGTAAACATCATGAGCTTTGGTGATAATCCAATTATGCCCCGACTTTTATTTCGCTGCGGGTCGGGGTGTGACAGATTGGTATCAGAGCTTATAACTGTAGGGATATAGGATAGGTTATTAGACCCTTAGAGCCTATACTATAGTTGATTAAATTTTAAATTGTTTATGCGTTACATACAAAATTCATGATGTTTATATGCGTTATGTTTATTTTCACATTCAAGGTTATGCAAGCATGCTCACAAATACATGTTATTATGCAATGCTCATCATGAATCATATCCTCATAACATATCATATCCATGAGAGCACACACCTCACGATTCCCATGATTTTTGCAATGATTTTTGTATTTTTCAAATCACATCAAAGTGAGTTCTCATGACGGGCATGTAGTAACTGGAAGGGTACGAGTACCGGTAGTCGGAACGTCCTGTCTAGGCTTGGCATTCGTATAAATCCAAAATAAAGGACCAGTTTGCCTACTTGGGGACTAACGATGAGAGTATAAAGGACCTATTAGGCCAAAGCATGCTATACCAAACGTCGTGTGAGCTAACCCCACTTTGAGTTGTCATTGTGTCTACACCTGGACACCCTCCTACCATACATCTCGCAATCATATTTTACGATTTTCATTCGGGTGATGCGAGTGTTAATCCGCCGACACCAATGTGAATTCTACCAAGCCAATAGTCATGGGGGCCCACATGACTACACAGGCAATGGTATGGGGGACATTGGAGGCCCAAACATGAGCAAACCCAAGACATCCTATGGATGTGGTTAAATTATTGCCAATTATGTTGTTTTTCATTCTTTTTACGACACATGACACCTAGAAAATTCTTAAACTCACAATCTTCCTATGTATGTTCCTGTAGATGTCGGCTAGGCAACTACGTGGAGGTAGAAAGTCAGGAAGATCAAATGAACGCTTGGCCACACAAATTGCTAAACAAATGGCCGCAGTGCTTCCTGACATCGTGATTCAAGTTCAACAAGCTCTCACCGCAAATCCCATCAACCCTCCCAATCAAGAAGACCAGAGCGTCGCCAACCCTCCTTCCAAAAAGTGCTCCTACAAACACTTCAAATCTTGCGATCCCCCAAAGTATGAAGGGACCGAAGGTGTTACCGCCCTCCTTCACTGGTTTGAAGAAATGGAGAACACTATCCTCAATTGCGATTGTCCCGAGGACCGTAAGGTACGTTATGCAACTGGAAGACTGTTTGGGGTAGCCCTTACCTGGTGGAACACGGAAAAAGGTAAGCGAGGAGTTGAGGATGCCATGGCCTTAACATGGGAAGAGTTAAGGGAACTCATGACAAGACGCTTCTGTCCAAGAAGCGAAATCAAAAAGCTGGAAGACGAATTCCACTCACTGAAACAAAAGGAAGGAGATCACACATCCTATAATAAGAGATTTCTCGAGCTGAACCAGATGATCCCTAATTTGTTCACCCCTTGTACCGCTTGGTTGAACATTACATTCGAGGTCTCCCCTCGAAAATCCAAGATTCGGTTTTAAGCACTTCGCCTGCAACACTTGAAGCCGCAATGGAATTAGCTACAGAACTCACTGAGAATCGTATCCAAAACGGCAAATTCAAAGATGAGAAGAAGAAAGCACCCATTGAGGCCCCAACTACAAACCACCCAGTCTCCTCCTCGAAGTTTGCTGGTAAGAGGAAACGAAACAACAAGAATTTTGTTGTCACCCAAACCAACCCTCCTATCACTGCTGCACCATTCACCCAAATTGCTCCTTCAGCTGTACCATTCAAAAAGCCATACACCGGCCCACACCCAAAATGCAACCGTTGTCAATACCATCACCCTCCCGAAAATCCCTGCCAACATTGCACAAGCTGTGGCCGTGCGGGTCACACCATCCAAACCTGTCGTACCCTTCAACGAATGAACCGCAATCAACTTCCAACCCAAACCCACAATCAGATAGTGGGTCAAGCCCAACAACCCTTACTTCTACCACCTGCACAACACGTAGCCCAAACTTACTACCAACCCAACTACCCCATGATGCAACCCATGTGAGCTTGTTATAACTGTGGGGACCCAAACCACTTCAGGAACACTTGTCCACGCTTAGTGAACATCATCCATGCCCAAGCTCAAGCAAACCCGGTAAACCAAGCTAACCAAGCTCCCCCACCTGCCAGAGGGAGAGCTTTCAATATAAATGCCAACCAAGCAGGGCTGACAACAACGTGGTCAACGGTACGTTTCTCATCAATGGTAGTTATGCATCCATATTATTCGATACTGGTGCGGATAGGAGCTTTGTGCCCTTAGAATTTGAACCTATCCTCAACCAAACTCATGTTAATCTCATGGAATCTCTAACGGTGGAAGTTGCTGACGGAAAACCCGTTTCATTAAATTCTATTATACGCAATTGTACCCTCACTCTAAACGATCACGATTTTCCAGTTGACCTCATTCCTATGAAGTTGGGAAGTTTCGATGTTATAATTGGTATGGACTGGCTCAGCCAGCATCACGCTGAAGTAGTGTGCCTCGAAAAGTTCATTCGCATTCCTCTTGCAGACGGTCAGACCCTACGTATTTTTAGGGAAACCCCTTCGAAAGGACTCAAACTAATGTCATGCCTTCAAGCCCAAAGATATCTCCGCAAGAACTATGTCGCATTCCTAACTCATGTCGTCAAAAAGGGAAACAAGGAGAGGAAACTCGAAGATATCCCAGTTGTGAAAGAATTCCCACAAGTCTTTCCCGACGACATTTCAGGACTTCCTCCTGTGAGAGAAGTCGAATTCCGCATCGAACTTGTACCTGGCGCTACACCAGTCGCAAAATCTCCTTATAGGTTAGCCCCATCCGAAATGCAAGAGCTGGGCAGTCAACTGCAAGAGCTGACTGACAAAGGATTCATGCGTCCTAGCTCCTCGCCTTGGGGTGCACCTGTTCTCTTTGTGAAGAAGAAAGATGGAACGTTTCGCATGTGCATTGATTATAGAGAACTCAACAAGTTAACGGTTAAAAATCGCTATCCACTACCTCGCATCGATGACCTCCTAGACCAACTTCAAGGCGCCACCTGCTTTTCAAAAATCGACCTTCGTTCTGGTTATCATCAGCTCAGAGTGCACGAAGAAGATATCCCAAAAACCGCTTTCCGGACTCGTTATGGTCATTACGAGTTCATGGTCATGCCTTTCGGTTTAACCAACGCCCCGCTATCTTCATGGATCTAATGAATAGGGTATGCAAACCCTTCCTCGACCGTTTCGTCATAGTCTTCATCGACGACATCCTTATCTACTCCAAGTCTAAATCCGATCATGAACGACACCTTCGACTCATCCTTACACTCTTAACTTCTGAAAAGCTCTACGCTAAGTTCTCAAAATGCGAATTCTGGTTAGGAGAAGTACAATTCCTTGGACATGTCGTCAATGACAAGGGAATTCATGTTGATCCTTCAAAAATCAACGCAGTGCAGGAATGGCAAGCGCCACGTACCCCTACCGAGGTAAGGTCATTTCTTGGTTTGGCTGGTTACTATCGACGCTTCATTGCCAATTTTTCCCGTATTGCTGTACCACTCACGGCTTTGACTCATAAAGGAAAACCCTTCATATGGGGACCTAAACAAGAGGAAGCCTTCCAAACTCTAAAGCAAAAGCTTTGTGACGCACCTATCCTCACACTCCTTGAGGGTTGCGATGACTTTGTGGTATATTGCGACGCATCGGGACAAGGGCTAGGCTGTGTATTAATGCAAAGAGGAAAAGTGATAGCCTATGCTTCTAGGCAACTCAAAGTTCTTGAGAAGAATTACACCACCCACGACCTGGAACTTGGAGCCGTTGTGTTTGCTCTCAAGATATGGAGACATTACCTCTATGGTACCAAGTGTGAAATATACACTGACCACAAAAGTCTCCAACATATCTTCAACCAGAAGGAGTTGAATATGAGGCAACGAAGATGGGTCGAACTTCTCAACGACTACGACTGTGAAATTCAGTATCATCCTGGCAAGGCAAATGTGGTGGCTGATGCGCTCAGTCGAAAAGGTTATGCGAACTCCATTCGTCTTCTATGTTCGCAAATCATAACCGACATCAAAGATCGAATCCGAGCAGCTCAACATGTTTCTGTAACAGAAAATGACGTACGCGATGAGCTGTCATGTGGAGCTGAACTCAAAATCGAAACCAAATCCGACGGTATTCTATACTATTTAAATCGCATATGGATTCCTGATCGCGATAACCTTCGTGATTTCCTCATGAATGAGGCGCATAAAACACGATACTCTGTACACCCAGGAGCCGACAAGATGTATCAAGACCTACGATACACCTACTGGTGGCCTGGCATGAAAAAGGATATCGCTGTTTTTGTTTCCAAGGGCCTTACCTGTTCCAAAGTAAAAGCTGAACATCAAAGACCTTCAGGACTTCTAGTCCAACCCGAAATACCTGTATGGAAGTAGGAAAACATAACCATGGATTTCATTACCGGGTTATCTCGCACCTCCAGTGGGTATGACACCATATGGGTAATAATCGATCGTCTTACAAAGTCATCTCACTTCATCCCGATTCGCGAGGACTTCAAGAACGAGAAGTTAGCTCGTATCTACATCAGCGAGATCGTAAGCCGTCATGGTGTACCATTAAGCATCATTTCAGACCGTGATGGTCATTTCACGTCACGAACATGGCGAGCCGTACAAACCGCCTTGGGTACACGATTAGAGCTCAGTACCGCTTTTCATCCTCAAACTGATGGCCAATCTGAACGCATCATCCAAACCCTTGAAGACAGGCTGCGAGCATGTGTCATAGACTTCAAAGGGAACTAGGACGCTCACCTACCATTAGTGGAATTTTCGTACAACAATAGCTATCATTCAAGTATCGGCATGGCTCCTTTCGAAGCTTTATATGGTCGTAAGTGCCGATCTCCAGTATGTTGGCACGAAATTGGGGAAGGCAAATCACCGGTCCAGAATTAATTCAAGAAACAACCGACAAGGTCCTTCAAATTCGAAACAATCTTCTAGCGGCTCAAAGTCGTCAAAAGAGTTATGCAGACAAACGACGAAAGCCCTTGGAGTTTGACATTGGTGATCAAGTACTTTTAAAAGTATCACCGTGGAAGGGAGTGGTTCGTTTTGGCCAGAAGGGCAAGCTAGCACCACGTTACGTAGGACCTTTCAAGATACTCGAAAGAGTAGGTCCTGTAGCATACAAGCTTGACCTACCAGAAGAGCTCAACAGAATTCATCCCACATTCCACGTATCAAACTTGAAAAAGTGCCTCGCCGACGAACCTCCATATTCCTCTAGAAGACATTCAAGTCGATGAATCGATGCACTTCGTTGAAAGACCGGTAGAAATCATGGACTTCGGAGAGAAGCGTTTAAGGCGAAGTCGTATTCCAATTGTCAGGGTACGTTGGGAGTCGAAACGAGGACCCGAGTTTACTTGGGAACGTGAAGACTCAATGCGCGAAAATACCCGCATCTCTTTCCAGTTACCACCACTACTTAAATTTCGGGACGAAATTCCTAAAAGTAGGGGATACTGTAACATTCGTCGAAAAACGGGTTTCAAAACCCGCTTCGTTTAATAACCAAGTATTCAGTTATAAATTTTTGTTGCGTATTTATTGTTCAGATTATTTTAAATAATACATAATTAGTAAACATTTTAGAATTTAAAAACCATAATTAATAAATAATAAAAATAAGTGAATAGAAAATAAAATGGAGCCGCCGGGTCTCGAACCCGGGTCTCCCGCAAAGTCCAACACACACCACACCACTCCGCCACACGCCACTTTTGTGTTTAATACTGAAACGAATAACATTTATAATAAAAACTGAAACTCAAATTTGTAAATCAGCGCCCAGAACCCGCAATCACCGGAAAAACCGGAACACCGCGATTTTGGCTAGTTTTCCTTTGACTGAAACGCACAAACTGAATTCGACATCAGTTATAACCGTTGTCGGCAATCAATTTAGTCAAAAACCGTCGGAAATCTTTAATCACGATTGTTGACCTTAAATCAAACCCAAATCAACTGTTCCTCCTTATAAATACCCATTCCAACCTCCTGTAAACTTTTCGCTCACAACCGCGCTCACTTCCTGAAGCTTTAGTCCACTCAGAACACGTCGCCGGAAATTCTCGCACTCGCCGAAATATCACCGGAGAACCGAAGCCTTACTCCTAATCGGTACAATCATCTAAACCTTTCTTGCTATCTCTTGATTAGTAATCTAATTGCTCAACACAATAATCAAAACTGTTAAACAGTTCACTCAGCCGGAAATCGCAAATCAGAGCCGGCGAAATCTTGCCGGAAATCTGAAGCAACTCGCTGTTTTGGCATACCATATCACTTAATCTTCTTTCCATTTCAATCAAGTATAAGTTGTGGTCGATTAAACAGAACAGTCGGATTTCACTGTTCTGTATTTTTGTAAGTGAAGAAGATGAAGATGAAAATGTGTATTAGTATAATTAAAAACGGATATTTTAACCGGGTTAGACACACAGTCCAGCGGTGGACTGTGTGCAAATACAATACACACGTCCCGAGTTCGAATCGCACATGTTACCGACTTTCTGAAATAAAACCAACGTTTTTAAAACCTATTCAGATCAATCCACAGAATGTATATAAGAGGAATATAATCCAGTAGTTAAGCGGATTAGACACACAGCCCAACTGGTTGGGCTGTGCGCACTCGAACTGGAGGTTCCGAGTTCGACCCCCGGTCTCTGCAACCGGTTCGGCCATATTAAATCATTTTTAATAAAAACTAAATAAGGTTAAAGTGAATTGGTATATATATATAATTAAAACAGAGAATATTTCGGGTTAGACACGTAACTCAGTTGGTAGAGCTGCGTGCACACAAACGAAAGGTCTCGAGTTCGAACCCCCGCGCCGCATAGAATAAACACAGTCTGACCGGTCAGACCCGGTCAACTGTCAGAAAGTCAACCCATTTTTTTATTATTTTTATTTATTTATTTATTTAATTGGAAAATTAATTAAAAATACTTAAAAATAGGATTTTTAAAGTTAGAAAATTTCCTTAAACTCACAAAATAAAAATCTAAAAATCCCATTAAGAGCACTAATTAAAAATATTAATCTCAAATAAAATTTATTTATTTATCGAATCATTTTGTTATTATCTAGGTTAGTTTTTCCCTCGTCGATTGAATCATAAATTCGTGCGCATTCATCGTCATCAAAGAACGCACCCATTGTGAGTGAATCTCTACCAATTCCCCGTTTTAATCATGTTTTGGGGTGTATCATGTGCCGTATAATTCTTTTGTTTTATTTAAACACTTGTGCATACATCATATCCGTGATCAAATGTGTATCAATTGTTGTGTGAATTATATGTAGATTGGATTTATCATTTTCAGTGCACGCATTTCATTAGGCCCATCAGTTCCCCGTGGGATACGGGTTGAGCATCAGGAGCCTCATTAGATCGGCTCCGTTTGATTGAGCCTTGATCTCACATACATCATCATTCATTTCATATACTCATCCAAAGTGGTTTGTGATTGTTTATCTATATATGTTTGCTCACATGTGATTATTGCACGATTTTTCTTTATTAAATAAAACAAGAAATTAGTAAAAATGTTTTATCAAGGTTCACTCGCCAACTTTTGTTGACCCAAAATCTCCCCCGTTTTACACATGATACAGGTAATCCAGCTGAGACAGGAAACACTTAGGAAGGCCTAGAAGAATAAACAAGTTTATGCTTTGGAATAATTATGTAGTTTCATTTTCTTGTAATTGTATGAATTTTGTTTTGGATATTTAAGTTTGTCATCATTCATTTCATATACTCATCCAAAGTGGTTCATGATGTTTATATGCTTTATGTTTATTTTCACACTCAAGGTTATGCAAGCATGCTCACAAATACATGTTATTATGCAATGCTCATCATGAATCATATCCTCATAACATATCATATCCATGAGAGCACACACCTCACGATTCCCATGATTTTTGCAATGATTTTTGTATTTTTCAAATCACATCAAAGTGAGTTCTCATGACGGGCATGTAGTAACTGGAAGGGTACGAGTACCGGTAGTTGGAACGTCCTGTCTAGGCTTGGCATTCGTATAAATCCAAAATAAAGGACCAGTTTGCCTACTTGGGGACTAACGATGAGAGTATGAAGGACCTATTAGGCCAAAGCATGCTATACCAAACGTCGTGTGAGCTAACCCCACTTTGAGTTGTCATTGTGTCTACACCTGGACACCCTCCTACCATACATCTCGCAATCATATTTTACGATTTTCATTCGGGTGATGCGAGTGTTAATCCGCCGACACCAATGTGAATTCTACCAAGCCCAATAGTCATGGGGCCCACATGACTACACAGGCAATGGTATGGGGGACATTGGAGGCCCAAACATGAGCAAACCCAAGACATCTTATGGATGTGGTTAAATTATTGCCAATTATGTTGTTTTTCATTCTTTTTACGACACATGACACCTAGAAAATTCTTAAACTCACAATCTTCCTATGTATGTTCCTGTAGATGTCGGCTAGGCAACTACGTGGAGGTAGAAAGTCAGGAAGATCAAATGAACGCTTGGCCACACAAATTGCTAAACAAATGGCCGCAGTGCTTCCTGACATCGTGATTCAAGTTCAACAAGCTCTCACCGCAAATCCCATCAACCCTCCCAATCAAGAAGACTAGAGCGTCGCCAACCCTCCTTCCAAAAAGTGCTCCTACAAACACTTCAAATCTTGCGATCCCCCAAAGTATGAAGGGATCGAAGGTGTTACCGCCCTCCTTCACTGGTTTGAAGAAACGGAGAACACTTTCCTCAATTGCGATTGTCCCGAGGACCGTAAGGTACGTTATGCAACTGGAAGACTGTTTGGGGTAGCCCTTACCTGGTGGAACACGGAAAAAGGTAAGCGAGGAGTTGAGGATGCCATGGCCTTAACATGGGAAGAGTTAAGGGAACTCATGACAAGACGCTTCTGTCCAAGAAGCGAAATCAAAAAGCTGGAAGACGAATTCCACTCACTGAAACAAAAGGAAGGAGATCACACATCCTATAATAAGAGATATCTCGAGCTGAACCAGATGATCCCTAATTTGTTCACCTCCTTGTACGGCTTGGTTGAACATTACATTCGAGGTCTCCCCTCGAAAATCCAAGATTCGGTTTTAAGCACTTCGCCTGCAACACTTGAAGCCGCAATGGAATTAGCTACAGAACTCACTAAGAATCGTATCCGAAACGGCAAATTCAAAGATGAGAAGAAGAAGAAAGCACCCATTGAGGCCCCAACTACAAACCACCCAGTCTCCTCCTCGAAGTTTGCTGGTAAGAGGAAACGAAACAGCAAGAATTTTGCTGTCACCCAAACCAACCCTCCTATCACTGCTGCACCAATCACCCAAATTGCTCCTTCAGCTGTATTACCACTGATTTAAAGTTGGCCGAGATGTATGTATACGTATGATTTCACTTTTGATGAAAAAGACAAGCTTATCTATGAACTCAATCACTACATTAGTAATGTGAAAAAAGATAAGTGGTTTAATAACTTGAATGGGGTAAATGGTCTTGCCAAAAAGGTGGTGGAAACAAGCATACACATTGATTATTTGTTGGTCTACCATTTAATAAAGTTGTCACTAGTCTTACTGGTTGCAACGACTAGTGTTGAAAGAATGAAACATGTGAAGAAAGAATCGTGTAATAGGATGGGTGATGGATACATGAACGATGTTTGCATTTGTTACATTGAACATGAGTTCATTCTCAATGAAGTTTGTATTCCTAAAAAAATAAAAAATAACATATGTAGCAAAACAAAACATCGTATTTGTTGTTGGGATTGAACCCTATCAAAGGAACAGATGACATAAAGCTAAAACATCATCAGATCTATGCTGGACTGCTCCACTGTAATAGTGCAAAGGAGTTGTGGGATGCACTAAAAGAGTAATTCGATGGAACAGAGGAAGTGATTGAAAACAATAGAAAAGTTCTGAATCAACAATATGAAACTTTCTGTGATGTCAAAAGTGAGTCTCTAACCCAGCAGTTCGAGCGATTTAGCTGTCTCATAAGCGCTTAAACTGGTTAACGTGGAATTTCCTGATTCGACTGTCAACAGTCGTTTCTTAAGTTCGTTACCAGATAAGTGGGACACAATAGCTTTCATTACCATGAACTTCTGTCGGGTTTAAAGAAATGAATCTTACCCAACTTCTTGGTTGACTCCTCACATATGAGAGAGAGTTAAACCAAAAAAGAAGTTGCAGGAATCAGGAAAAGTTGCTGATGATTATACTTTTGGTAACACAGCACTGTTAGGCCAAGAAGAGGGTTATGGCAGTGGTAAGGATCAGGGTTATGATCATTTTATTGACATAACTTCTGGAGGAAACTTTAACTCTGATTCTTACTCACCCAACTATGCATTACTGCAAGTGGGGAAAGCCGAACCTCTGACAACCTCTCCTTTGAGTTGTACGATCTTCAACACTTTAAACCAACTGATTTGGAAGAAATGGACATTTTGCATCAACTGGCTCTATTAAGTGTTAGAGCTAGTAAATTTTACAACAGTATTGGTAGAAAATTTCCAGGGTTGCATGGGGGGTTGAAAGTTGGGCTGGATAAATCTAAAATCAAGTGTTACAAGTGTAACATGTTAGGACACTTTGCTAGGGAGTGTAGATCTCAAAATTCTGGACCCATTGTTACACACCCTAGTTCCAGACCTCAACACATACAAAACACTACTCAATATTCCCAATATACCCCAACTCATCAAGTGCAAAATACTGCTCATTATTCACACCCTGCTGCCACTGTTCTAGTGCATTATGTTCAAACCACTTTTCCACAAATTCAATAGGTTTAAGCACCACCACCTCAAGTGCATGTGCAACAAGCACCTCATGTCACTCAAACTACTCAAACCACTGCTCTGGCAGAGGTTAACCAGCAAAGCTTTTTCACTCAAGGCTTTGTTGACTGGAGTAGTTTGGCTGAGGATTTAACTGATGAAAACTTTGCTCTTGTATCCAAAAATGATTTTAAAAATGAATTTTGCTTAATGGCTTTAGAGACAATTGTTGAAGGTGATGAGTCTGTGGAACAAGTGTCTAAATCTGATGAGTTTCAAGTTCATGATGAAACGGTGGTTTCAAAAGGTATTGTTGATGAAGAAAAGAACTCTCTATCTGATCCATGGGATACAAAGGTGTGTGAAGATGATTGTGACTGTGCTCTTATGGCTACTTCTAAGGTATCACCTTAGATCCTCAAAGATCTATGTTCTGAAAAATGCATTATAGCTTTTGCAAACATTAAAAAGGCGAATGAAAACCTTAGAAATAAAATTTTGGAAGATGAACTGAATTTTGAAAAACTCACAAAAGAGTTGAAAACAAAGTTAGTTAACAAAGATTCTGAAATCAGCAGCCTAAAGCATGAGTTAAGCATAACCAAAGATCAACTCCAAACTATGATAGAGAAATATCAAGTTTGCAAAAAAGAGTTGGAATCTATCTAGATCACTTGTGAAAAATGGGTAGAGTCTTGCAAAGGTTATGAAGTCATGTTAGAAAACAGATCAAAAGTAACATAAAATTTGGCATTGGTTTCAAGAAAATGACCAAGTTTCTGAAATTGTTGCTAAAATTGATTTTGAGTTGATTGAAATTGTCCCCAAAACTTGGCTGGTGAAGAAATAAAAGTCACAAATAAGAATGGAAACAAAATCATTTTGGAAAAACATGAGGGATCCTCAACTTTTGAGGAGGTTGAGAAATATCAATTTATACCCACATGGTCAGATGAATGTGACATTTTAGAAAATTTCAAGCCAGTGGACTTCTCAACCATTGATGATGTTAAGGAACCAAAATCAAGGATAATCCCTATTAAGGATCTTCCAACAGATGTTACAACGTCTGCTGAAAGGAAGTCTAAAAAGGGAAGAAAAAGGAAAAGGTCAAAAACTTGTTTTGTAATTTTTGTAAGAAAAGAAATCATGTCACTGAAAACTGTTTTCTGTTAAAAACTTATGATATAAACAAACCCTGTCTGATCCAAATTCCTCAAAAAAGCATTATCTGTGGTAAAACAAACCACATGACCCAAGAGTGTGTTTATCTTCAAACCTATGATACAAAGGTAAAAGAGATTAAATCAAAAGCTCTTGAGGGTCAAAGTTCAAGTTCTGCTACAAATAAATCTAAGTAGACCTTTGAACCTATTGAAACATTTGTTACAAAAGCATTGACCAAAACCGTTGTTCCCAGAGAGGTACAAGTGACAGATGCACCACCTGCAAATAGGTATCCAAGAGGATATGGCCAACCTATTTATCAAAAGGTTCCTATTATTTATGAGGGTTACAAAAAAACCCTCAAAGCCAAGAGTCAATAGGCATCCTCATGGTTACCAACATCTGATAGGAAATGGTTCACAACAGTGGTTACAAAGACCAAACCAAACCACTGACTATATTCCTGAATTTGAGATTGGACAACCTGTGACTCCATCCAAAGCCATTTTGGCTTTGGAGACCCACCTAAACTAATTGTTTACTTATTTGCAGGGAGCTTCTACTTGCATTGATAGTCTATGGTATGTAGATAGTGGAGGCTCCAGGCACATGACAAGATATAGAGCCCTTCTCAAAGATTTCATGGCTCATGGAGGGGGTG
Organism: Scalesia atractyloides; assembly: GCA_947069175.1. NCBI lineage: Eukaryota > Viridiplantae > Streptophyta > Magnoliopsida > Asterales > Asteraceae > Scalesia > Scalesia atractyloides. The sequence goes on along the minus strand of CAMTDV010000015.1, from coordinate 32,816,088 downwards.
ATATATCTTTTGGTAACAATTCAAAAGGGAAGGTATTGGGGTCAGGGTCTGTTCAGGCTGGGAGGCTCAAATTTGAGCATGTTAATCTAATTGACAATCTAAAATTCAATCTTCTGAGTGTTTCACAAATGAGTGACAAAGGATATGGATCCTTCTTTACAAAGAAAACATGTCAAATTGTAGGACCAGAGGTTGTTAAAAAGACTGATCAAATCATTTATGAGAGGAAAGCACAACTTGTTGCTCATAGGAGTGGCAATGTGTATGTGGTTGATATGTCTAAAGATAACCCAATGTCTAATGCATGCCTGTTCTCAGTTGCTTCAAGCAAAGAGACAGAGTTATGGCATAGAATACTTGGGAACACAAATCTAAAAACTATCACCACTCTCTCAAAACAAAGTCTTGTCAGAGGTTTACCTTCAAAACAATTTACCTGTGAAAAACATTGTGTTTACTGTTTAAAAGGAAAACAACATAAAAGTTCTTACAAGTCAATTGAAGATCCAAAAACAACCCAGTGCTTGCAATTACTGCACATGGATTTGTTTGGCCCTGTAAAAATCATGAGTCTCACAACGAGAAGGTATTGTCTGGTCATTGTAGATGATTTTTCAAGGTTTACATGGACATTCTTCATGCATTCTAAAGATGAAACTGCTGGCATTTTGCAAAATTTTGTAAAACAAGTTGAAAAGTAATTTAACCTTCCAGTAAAAATCTTTAGAAGTGACAATGGGACAGAGTTTAGGAACTTGGAGTTGGATGCTTTCTGTGAGTCAAAAGGAATTGTTAGGCAATATAGCATTCCAAGAACTCCAGAACAAAATGGGGTGGTTGAAAGGAAAAATAGAACCTTAATTGAATCAACAAGAACTATACTTGCAGACTCAGGTTTACCCTTGTCTTTTTGGGCAGAGGATGTAAACACTACTTGCTGTGTTCAGAAAAGAGTTTTGATTAACCTCAGGCATCAAAAGACTACCTATGTAATGCTTTACAAAATCAAACCTATGATCTCATATTTCAAAGTCGTTGCCGCCCATGCTTCATTTTAAACTTAAAAGATTCAATTTCAAAGTTTGCGGCCAAAGTTGATTGTGATTATTTTCTGGATACTCAACCACTGCAAAAGCCTACAGAGTTTTTAACACTAGGACAAAGTGTGTTGAAGAAACTCTGAATGTAAAGTTCAATGAACTTTCTTCATTGAAAATCCCAGCAAATCCTGCTGAACTGATTGATTTAGAAAAAAATACATTTGAAGATGTGTCTATCAAGACTAATCATGCAGGTACATCACAATCATCACATCAAGATCAAGGATATGACTGTGTGCTTCCAAATTTCAAAGTCAGTCCTTCCATCAGAGGAGCAGATATTAGTAACAATTGTGAAAACTCTGCTGGCTCAACAATTGTTGATCCTCAAACCTCTGCCAACTCACAAAACCAAACCAATGTTGATAAAAGTCCACACACCATGAACAAAAATCAACACAATCTCACATCCACACCTCCAATACCTCCACCTCCATTCCAAACAGAAGCTGGAACTTCAAATTCGCCAACAGATGTTTGCTCAGATGATACACATCTGCAGCCTTCACCTCAAAATGCTATTGTCCCATACCAAGGAGATTTGATTTTCCTCAAAAGCCATCCATTGGATCAAGTTATTGGCAACATCAATGCGGGAGTGCTCACAAGAAGCCAATCCTAAAACATTTGTCTTTTTGTTGGCTTTCTATCACTCACACAACCTGTCAAGTACCAAGAGACACTAAAAGACAATAGTTGGGTAGAAGCTATGCAAGAGGAGCTCCTTCAATTCAAGAGAAAACAAGTCTGGGAACTTGTACCACTGCCTAAGGATGTATGTCCAATTGGCATAAAGTGGGTCTTCAAAAACAAAACTGATGAAAGGGGCATTGTTGTCAAGAACAAGGTAAGGCTCGTGGTTCAAGGCTACAGACAAGAAGAAGGCATTGACTATGATGAAACCTTTGTTCCTATGGCAAGGTTAGAAGCCATCAGACTGTTCTTAGCTTTTGCTGCCAACCATAACATCAAAGTGTTTCAAATGGACATCAAAAGTGCATTCTTCTATGGAAAGATCAAGGAAGAAGTGTATGTGTGTCAACCTCCTAGATTTGAAGATGCATTCTATCCTGATCATGTGTACATGCTCAACAAAGCACTGTATGGTCTAAAACAAGCACCCAGAGCCTGGTATGAAACTTTATCCACTTTTCTCTTGTCCATTGGATTTTCAAGAGGTAAAATTGATAAAACCTTATTTTTTAAATGGAAAGGAAAAGATATGATTCTTGTCCATATTTATGTGGATGCCATCATTTTTGGATCCACATGCACTGCCATGTGTGAAGATTTTAGACAACTCATGCCAGCAGAGTTTGAAATGAGTGCAATGGTGAGTTATAATGTTTTCTTGGTCTTTAAGTAAAACAAAAGCACAATGGCACTTTCATTCATCAAAATAAGTATGTCAAAGAACTGCTTAACAAATCTGATATGAATGACTGTAAACCTTGTAGCACACCCATGGCAACCTCAAAGCTTGTCACTATTGAGGACAAAGATGATTTGGTTGATCAAACTCTTTACAGAAGTATGATTGGGTCTTTATTGTACCTAACTACTTCTAAACCAGATTTCATGTTTGCAACATGTGTTTATGCCAGATCCCAATCAGCACCTAGAAAGTCAAACTTAATTGTTGTAAAAAGGATATTCAGATACATAAAAGGTGCTCCCACACTTGGTATATGGTATCCGTCTAATGGAAACACTGAGCTTTCAGGTTACTCAGATAGTGATTTTGCTGGTTTCCACACCATAAGGAATTCCACATAAGGGGGAGTTCAATTTCTAGGTGATTGCCTAGTGTCATGGTGAAGCAAAAAGCATGTTGCAGTATCCACATCCACTGCAGAGGCAGAATACATTGTTGCTGCAAGTTGCACTGCTAAACTCTTGTGGCTTCAGAACCAACTACTGGATTTTGGTGTAACTGCTTTAAAGACTCCTCTCAAGATAGATAGTCAAGCAGCCGAAAACATTATTGAAAAACTTGTCTCTCACTCCACAACAAAGCACATTGACATCAGACATCACTTTGTGAGAGATTGCTATGAAAAAAGTTTGATTTCTTTACAACATGTCCATACTAAAGATCAACTAGCAGATGTTCTAACCAAAGCATTAGATACATCAACATTTGAAGGTCTGATCTCTAGGATTGGAATGCTAAACATGGATTTAAAGCAAGTTTTTGTGTTCCATTTGTAAATAACATTAAAATGTTTTCAAGAAATCAAAAATCCATCCTAGAAATAGTCAAAATTGAAGTTTTCAATAAATCTCAAAAGTCTGTTCTATCCACTGTTTTCTTAAAACCATTGATGGGCTTGAAAATCTATCCACTGGCAAAAGTGTATTCTCTGATTGGTCAAAACTCTATGTTGACCTTATCCACTGATAAGCTATCCACTGATAGTGTAAAATCAAATAACTGCTCCCATCCACTGTTGACACTCAACAATGTTTCCCATAACACCTGTCTTCCATTCACTACCAGAGGATACACGTGGATAGATGATAGCTGTCAGATCTTTGCCACGTCATCATCACTTTTTCACTTTACAAAAACCCTGTTTTATCCCAATCAGAGGTTTTTACTCTACCGTATCGAATTCAAAATTCTAAAATCGGTTTTCTCTTAAATCTTCTTCTTCTTCACAACTGTTCCTCATTCACAATCACCATGACGACTCTTGTCATTAAAACACCACACAATTATACCGCAATTTTTTAAGAAACCGACTCAAATAGGCAATATCATATCATGATCAAAGCCTTAAAAGAGTCCAAGGACAAAGAACTCATGGAAATCACTGCCCCAATCTATCAACAATCATTACGAGAGTTCTGAGGAAAATGCCAAAGTTCATTATATGAAGAAAGTTCCGTATGGCATTGTTACCACAGTGGGAAAGACACTCCTTGAAGTCACACCTACTTCCATTTCAGAGGTCTTTGGTTTAAATGACCTAACTCATGCCACATATTTCCAACTTTGATCTACACAATGAATTCATTGAAAGAGGGTATGAAGGTCAGTTGACAGGTAAAACCATCTATAAACCTAAATTTCCTGATGAAATGAAGTTTTTCTTTCACACTTGGTTGACATGTTTGTCGGCCAAGTCAACTGCTTTTAAGGAGATACCTTTATAACATGCAATACTTGGGTTATGCAATTTTAACGAAATCTGATTTTAACTTTTCTCAAGTATTATTTAATGACTTGGTGTTAAACATTGACAACATCAAAAAGGGTCGCTCACCTTTTCTAATGCACCCTAGATTTTTAAGTTTTTATCTTGAAAAGAAAATTGGTAATGTTGTCAAACAAGGTGTTGTGACTCCACATGGTAACCTAACTCATGAAACTTTTACTCGCATCACCAATCAATCAAAGGTTTCAAAAACACAAATAGAGGGGGTTGAGCAAATTTTAGAAGCAACATCACAAGCTCAATCCACTGCTACTGAGTCCACTACTCCTGGTGATCAAAGTACTACAACCAGTGTTTTGAAACCCACGCCAGCAATTTCTAAAAAGAACCAAAGCAAAAAATCCAAAAAGTCCACCAAACCAAAAACCACAAAGGGTCCTCTCGAAGATGAGATCCTAGTGGTTAACCCAATGACAACACAAAAGTCACAAGAAAACACTGCTGCTACTTCCTCACAGCAGATGTTAGAAAGATCTCAACCCTTATACCAAACTCCTCTTGATTCCTCAGAAAGGAACAAGTTGTAAGCACATGGACACCAATTTATGAAGCTCTAGATCCACTTGGCTCTATCTTCCGCAGCCCCTCTCCCAGGGCAATGTCTCTTTCTACACCACAACCCTCACCAACAAATCTTCCACATACTATCATACCTCTGTTGAAGGCAATAGAAATGGATCAGACACCAATCAGTTCTTCTCAACAACCTATCACTGAGAATATATCCAACAAGTGACTGAGTCTAATGCCTCTATCTTTGGTATCCCATCAACAGCTGAGGAGGCTACATCCCTTGGGTTACATGTAACCCTTGGTGATAATTCAAATAGAGCAATCACTACAATTGCAGAACTACCAACTTCTCAGTTGGATAGTGGTTACATATATAAGACTCTCTTGAAGGCAACCACTATTGAGGCTACCAAGGTAACCTCTGTTCCAGTGGGAAGTCCCCAGTTTTAAGACAAAGGGGCATCTTTGTTTGAAGTTATGAAGGAAACTTCTGCTCATGATAACACAGATAAAACTACCACAGATAGGAGTTTAGATGATCCTATTAAGTTAGGTGATGAGCTAAGATACAAGGAATTGACGGAGAGTTACAAGTATAGAATCATCTGTTGCTGATATAAAAAATATGATGCAATAGATGTTACAAAGTTCCAAAGGTCAATCCACTGCTACAACATCAACAACCACTACTGAGCTATGGCAACTCTTGTATCCTCTGCTTCAACAACAAAGACAACATGTTGATCTTCAACATGAGGAGCATGTGCACCAGTTTAGAAATATGGTTAATGCAAGATATCAAGACACACTTGCAGATATTAAAGCCATCAAAGCTCATCTTCTTCAAACCACTGGCACTTCTCCTCCTACTGTGATAGTTGTGAACACGGATGATACCAAAAAGGGGGAGAAAGAAACTGAAGGGATCAAGCTAAAGCCATATCCAAAAGCCAAATTAGTGGTTGAGTTACCAAAACCAGATGGGTCAAAGAAAGTTGATGAGACCCTCAACCTCTTTGCTGAACAAAAACAACTGAGAAAAGAGAGGTTAGCAAATAAATGTGCAGACAGATTTGAAAAAGAAAAGACTGAACAAATGAAAAAGGAAGAGCTTGGTACTTCAAAGCAAAGAAGAAAGTCAACCAGAAAGGTTAACCAACCAGCATCCACCCGTTCCAAAATCATTGTTTAATCTGGCAGCACAGAAAAACCATCATCACCACCAAAACCTCCATCAAATCCTAAACCATCAGATGTTATAACACCTGTTGTGTCAACAATTGTTGATACAGTAGTGGTTACAACAGATGATACACCATCCACTACCCTAATCACTTTTCCAACCACTACTAACCAAATGCCCACACTCACAAGAATTCCTAACCAACCACCTTCACCCAAACTCATATTCAAAAGAAGGAAGACAACAAATGTCATAAATGATGATAATATCATTCCTTCACAACTTCCTTTATCCTCACAACCACTGACCACAACCATTGCTGCTCTTCAAAAATCCACATCATCTCAACCCACTGTAAGACAAGTACTTCCTCTAACCACTTAATTCCCACTGGATCTACCTGTTGTCAAAGAAGAAATCAATTCATTTTACTCTGAAGAGGATCCAGAAAAGAGGAACTTATCATCTCTGGAAGGATATCCTAAACCAAAGAATATTGATAAATACCTGCACTTAAAAGCCAAATAAGCAGAGGATATCACCAAAAGGGATACAAAGGGAAGAAGTGACAGAGATGTCCAAAACTACATGCAATATCAACTAAGCAAGGTCAGAAGACTTGAAGACTTCTCCGAAGACCTATGCAAGAGATTGTCTGAGAAAGATGATGAAAGCTTGAGAAAGGATTACTTTGATCATATTATGGAAAACAAGCAATACAAGGCTACAAGGGCTAATTTCAAAGATTGGTCTGTGAGTGACTTGAAGCAAGAAGTTGAAAGGATGCAAGAAATGTTGAAAGATCCTAACAAAAAGCCTAATCCTCCAGACTGGTCCAAATACAAAAAGAATGTGCCTGACAAAGCCCTAAAACTCAGAAGAATGAAAGAAGAGTTAATAGAAGCCAATTATGGAACTAAAAATCAAATCACAAGATGGTCAGAGGTTAAGGCTGTGGAAGCTCACAAGGGGTTGGAAGTGCTGAGAAAGTAAGATCCATTATTGCCACAAAAGCCAAACTAGTCAGCATCAGAGGTTATAGTTCATCAAGCCCAACCATCTCAAAAATCAACTTCAACATCTACCTCATCCATCCTTGCCTGAAATCAAAGAAAAAGGTAAAGGGAGATGTCTGAGGAAGATACGAAAAGGTTTGAACATTCCTTGATCAAAGAAGGCATTATATGTCAAGCTAAATTTCACACTGATGATGCAAGTGACTTGCTGAGAGAAACTCTATCAAAGATTGCTCATCAAATTCAACCATCCTTCTCAACAATAAAAAGCCATCCTAGAAATCCATCTGATCCAAAAATTCTAAAGTGGAAGGTTGATAAAAACACCCACGAATTGACTTTGCTCAAATCAAATGGCGATGCGACCAAGATAAGCAAGGAGGATGCATATGGGCTATGTGCAGAAGACCTCCAAGACATTATGAATCTGGAGCTCGAAAAGGATGAGGATGATATTGAATCTCTTAACTTTGAACTTCAATTCAAAGGCCAAATAAGAGAGTTTATGTTGAGAAATAAAGATCAACAATAAATATGGGTTTTGGCATCATCTGTTCTAGTGGGAGATTGTTGGGATTGAACCCTATCAAAGAAACAGATGATATAAAGCCAAAACATCATCAGATGATTAATCCTGCATAACAGAGTTTCTAAACTCTGACCCAAACCTCTAATGAAGCCAAGGTCTGCTATACAAGAACAACTGAAGCTAAGGTCTGATGAAGCAAAGCTCTGATGAAGAATAAAGTCAAAGCTCTGATGAAGACCAGCAGAGCTTAGGATATTAGAGTTTAGTATTAATCAGTGTTTTTGTTTAGCAGATGATAGGTTAATCAGTGGTTAGCGTTAGTTATTTTGTTAGCAGTCGCTTTCATCTCTGACATCAGCAAAGATGCTCAGAGGTTAGCATTGTAGTATAAATACTTGTCTTTATTGTACTGTTTTACTCATCTATTAAAAGATCATTCACCAATCATCTTCTCTGCATTTCTGTACTATCAAACTTAGTTATAAAAGGCTGAGGGGGAGTTTGTGATTCACATGCAAAACTATTTGTTTGAAAGCATGATGATGAAAACAATCTCCATTGATTTTAAAACAAAGTTTTCTATTTCCGCTGTATACCACTATATTTTACCTTCTTTCATTTATCATCTTATAAAACATTTACAATAAATTAAACTCAGATCCTAACATTTGTGTTACAGGTTTTTTTTAACTTCTAATTTCCATGTTTTTTTATTATTGTATTGTATTTTTATTATGTGATGAATTTTATTAGACTCAATCCGTCGAACCAACCTGAGATTTTTTACATCCGGTCCTATGATCTTAGAGTATCTAAAAACAATAAATCCACTAGAAAGAAAAAAAATCCTTTTACCACAACTGTCCACTAGTTTAAAGTAATTAAAACCTTTTTAAACCTTCATACCTTAACATGAAGATAATGCTTAATTCTTCAAATTTTGTTAGAGCTCTTAGTCTCTGGTTATATCATTTTTACGATTTCTTATTTTGGCAATATTTTTCTTTAAAGCTGACTTGTTTACTTTTTACCTCAATTTTACAATATTTTTTTATGTAAAGATGACTCGTTTACTTTTAACCTAAAGCTGCTACTTAATAGGTTCGGTTTATTAAGAACCTTACTTGCCAGGGAAGCTTTTCTTATTTTATTATTTTACAAAAGTTGATAATATATAAAAGTAGAGAAATGTTGTTATACAAGAGAAAAGAAGTGTACGAAGTGTAGGAGATAAATTTGGCCTTTGATTTACAAGATCAATGGTTGAGATTAAGTGGTCCCCAAATATAGAATTCACATAACAAAAAAACAGGGGAAACAAGCGGGGGAAAAGGGCAAAACATGAAAATCCAATATTGTTGACTCATATACCCACTTCCCCTTTGATTTTTAAACGGTTATAACTTTTTCATACATTAATTTTTTTATAAAAATTACACCATATTAATGATCATTTCATTCTATTTAATTCGATCAGTCTATTGTTATAATTTTCTTATAAAAATTGTAGGGTTTTGAATACGCATTATTTAGTTACGTGATTTTGAATAGATAGTAAGCGATTACGTGATTTTAAATACATATTATATGATTACGTGATTTCATTATAGTATCTAATGTGAAACCCCACTAAGTGATTACGTAATTACGTAACAATAGTTGACCACCATGTATTATTACGTGACTCCGCAATTTTGAATACTTATTTCGTGATTATGTGATTTCATTATAGTATTTATGTGAAACTCTACTAAGTGATTACGTAATTACATAAAAACAAAACATGTAATACATAATATTTCATATGGAATACATACTATTTCATATGGAATACCTAATATTTCAGGTATAATCACGTGTTAAGAATATATTATATACAAAACATTAGCCAAATCAACCTATAATAACAATATAATGTCATATATTAGAGATTTAATCACGTAATAAAGCATAAACAATCAAGTTATTATTATTGAATATGTAATCGTGTAATAAGCATAATTGTATTAACCTTAGTTATAACAAATCATTTGAATGTTTAATCACGTAATGAATTTACATTGAATGCGTAATGATTTATGTTGAATGTGTAATCACGTAATAGGTATTCAAAAATCACGTAATCATATACTGGGGTATTCAAAATCAGGCAATGAGTACTGTGTATTTAAAATCACGTAATCACGTAATGGATATTCAAAGTCCTGTAAAAAAAATTAAAAACTATAGCAATAGGCTGCTTGAATTAAAGAGAATGAAATACTCGTTAATACGGTGTAATTTTTTTTTGTAAAAAGTATTAACGTATGAAAAGGTTTTAGCCGTTTGAAAATCAAGGAGTAAACTAGTTCAAGGAAGAAAAGACCATTGTACCCTTTCTTAAATTGAGAACGACAGATTTGTAGTAATGATTCTCTCCTACACTTCGAATTTCGAATGAGTTTCCTCTCTTATACATGATCAGTATCACATATTTGTTAGTGTGAACATGATACAAGAAAGTTAGGGTGTCTATTCAACTGTTTAATATTATCAATCAAAAGTGATAATGATGTATTCAAGTAATGTACTTGAATAGTGGACTCTACAATAACGACTTATCAACTTTAAATATTTAGCCAACGAAAATCTTATATAACAATGATGGTAACTCGGATCATTGCACAGAACTTTATAAATATCACCATTATGTTATGTCGTTATATCCTGTGAGCTTTATAACATCACTACTATATAGAAACTTTTGCAATGCATTTATTCATACAACTAGTTTAAGAACTCGCGAATTTCACAGGTTGGTAAAAGAAAATATCACCATTATCATCGTCGATATAAACATTTATACACGTTAAAACACAAACAGATATGTTAGATTAAAACGACAAATTGAAATACATGAATATGCAACGATCACAACTTATAATAAAAGTAAAAAACCTATGTAGTTCGCGACTGACACATAACTATCACATAAACCTCATTCTTAGCATTAAAATACCACACCAAATGTCACACCCCGAAAACATCAGAGCTTGCGTGACTGGACTGGTATCTTCATTGCACAACGGAAGTAAATGTCAGCTAAGACTTATTTAAAATTGCACAGCGCAAGTGTGAAATGCTTAGACTTCTATAAAGTGAACGCCTGCTAAGTACTCGAATCCCAATGGGTTATCCTATTCCAACCGTGCCATAGTTTGTATATGTAACCTGAGAAAGAAACATGCGAAAAATCAACATAATGTTGAGCGAGATCATAGTTTGTTTGAAAAGATTTAAAATAAATCTTTTTAGTAACCGGTTTAAATATAAGTTGAGAAAACGTAATAAAATCATTTTTCCTCGGCATGTCATATGAAAACCTTCATTGCTTTTGTAAAAATTGTATAACCGTCAATGTCCGCGTACGACAAAGACAACATGCCCGCATGAACCTATAATCCAACCCAAGCTAGTAAGTGCCTCACCAAACCGTTTACTCAAGACGGTAGACTAGTATGCGTTTATAGTTCCAATGTGTAGTGAGGACTTCACTGTACAGTTTTAAGCGACCCTACGGCTCTTAGTGTTGAGTAGTGGACAACCCAATCCATGTGTCTATAAGCAGGACCAACCAGTCCTCTTATTTGTATGTAGGACAATCCAGTCCTTGTGTCTTCGTGCCTCGCACGAGCATGTGTGGGCCTAGCCCACTAGAGTCTTTGTGCCTCGCACAATTAAGAATGGGCCTAGCCCATTTGAGTCTGTAAGCAGGACCAACTAGTCCCCTTGTTTGTATGTAGCTATGACATTCCCGTCACTAGCCGTGAAACTCATGCATGTTCTGAAAATACGCGTGTCTTTTGGAAAACCGGTATGTTGTTGAGCATAAACCTTTCGTAAACCATTTGAGTTTATTGAAATCCATTTGGAACATGGTTTAGAAATATGTATTTTCGTTCATCGAAATATTGTAATCGTTTGCAAAACTTGCATGTCTTTCCACCCCCGAAAACATGTATAAAATGTAGAACGGTAAAAAGTGGGGGTTATGAACTCACCTCGATATCCAATGCAAAGTTAGCATAATATGATCCCGTAATGTTGTCCCAAGAAAGTAACTCGCTAGCATGCAAACTATAGCATTCCTATCATGGAATAACTTATAAGTTTCTAATAAAAGGGCGTAGCTAAACTACGCGTCACCGAGCTCTACCGAATCGCTAACCTAATGATTCGACGGGGTGGTGTTATTAACTCGAAGGAACAATAATGTTATACTCGTTTAATCTCATTAATTGTCGGTGATAAATACTAAGTCTCGATAACACTTAGTTTCTAAGAGGTTCAGGATATATATATGTATATATATATATATATTTATAGAATCGTGTTAGCCGTCTTGAACGGTAATACGTGTATGCAATAAGTATTTATATGAAAACAATACACGTAAACTCATATAAGGTATTCACGCGGTTTCCGAATAGTTGTCATACACGTTGATAAATCATTTTGTGACTCGTCGTAGTCTCTGTAAGTTGTACATATGTACATGTAAATGAAATTATATATATATATATGTATTTATATATGAACATCGCGCAGCCGCAATAGTAGTCTCGCGATTTGTGCATAATTGTCAAATAATTATATAGTTGTACGCTTATTAGGATCGGCTTCACTTGTTTGTTATCGGAGTGGTTAGGATAATATGTCATATGCCGTTTAGGCGTTCGAAATGAATATGAATAATTATATTTATTTTGTACGACTCCCGAATTCCGACGTTTGAAATAAATATAGCTAATTATATTTATTTTATAAAATATACGACTTATCAACGTTTGAAATAAATATAAACAATTATATTTATTTTATAATATTTCTGAGTTTCTAAGCATTCGATATAGGCTAGGATAATAGATATTCGTTAACTCGTAAACTTGAACTATATTCGTCAAAAACCATATATACTCGTTGAAAAGTAGTAAACTTGTTTTTGCGAGTTGTAAAGGGTTGTCGAGAATAATACACGCATATATTTAGCTCATAAAATAGTTTGAATCTCGATAGGTGTCGTTTATAAAGTATAAATACGTCTCGTATTACGAATTTTACGAAAAACGGGTAGAATTTCCTCTGTTTTTTGAATAACCCGACAACTAAAGTGTCGATATTTTATCAAAACTCAACAATTTTTCAACAAACAATATATCAAATCTTTTCGTAAAGTACCAAAACATAAATAATCACTATTTATACGATTGTGATGGTTCGAGCTCGGTTGGCGTAAACTATAAAGTATATAAACAATGAAATTTAAAACTCGTTTCTTTTAAAGTTTACCGAGTCTTGCGTCAATTGTGTTTGACCTGCTGACCAGGTTGACTGTTTGACCGCAGTTGACCACATTTGACTTCCATTGACTTAGTCGACCCGGAACCGGAAACCTGAATCGAACATTGAATCTGACCGGACCGAACTTGTACCGAAACTGAACCCAAATCTGATGTTTGACTAGCGTTGACCGAAGGTTGACCAGTTTGACCACGTTTGACCCGTGTTGACCGAACCCGAAACTGAACCGAGGCACAAAAAATGTCCCAAAACTGCCCCTTGACCAGTTTTGACCACGTTTGACATGTTGACCACGTTGAACCGAGCCCGAGAGTATCCCGAACTTTAATTTTTCACCGAGACGAAAGTTGTTCGAATGACTCTACGGGTCACTAGGAGCCCAAAAATATATTTTCGTCGAAAATGGATACCCGGAACCTCGCCAGAACCATGTCAGAAGTCGGAATTTCGCCGGAGAATAAAATTTCTCGAAAACTTGCAGAAATGCTCCTAAAGTCCCGATCTAAGCATCCCCAAAGTCAAAAGTTCAAAACGGACTCGCCGGAAATTGACCGGAAGGTCGCCGGAGTTGCCATATAGCTCAAACCGCTCCGAATTAGCTAAAACTAATATCACCACGCGATCCAGAACGTCGAAGTTAGTCGAAAAAGTATACTTTTAGTCGGAAAACGGCCGCCGGAAAAGTCGCCGAAAAAATCACCAAGTCGCCGGAACTCCGTCGGAAGTCGGCCGGAATTATCGCCGGATGTTTGTTTCTCGAGAGAGAGTTGAGAGAGTTTTGAGTGAGGAGAGGGAGAGGGAGAGGGTAGGTGAGTTAGAAGAAAAAAAAAATGAAAGAATTAGGTTTATATATATGGGTTTTTGTGGATTTAGACTTTTATGTGGACTGGGCCCAAGATCCGTTTCTTTTGTTTTTAAGCGGCCCGATCACGTTTCTGAGACCTGTTCTCGCTCCCGAGCTTCCTGAAACGTTATATAATATTGTTTTAGGGTTAAAAACATATAAAATGATGTTGGTAGTCGATATTAGTCGTGTACGTTCGTCGGTTGCGTTAAAACACGTAAATTGCTTCGGTTGTCGTTTCTAACCCATTTTTCGATCCGATTTCGACTGCGGATACTAAAATTCGATTACGAAACTAAATATGTCATAATTTGTGGACTTGGGCTTTTATGTGGACTGGGCCCAAGTCCCGTTTCTTGGGTTTTTAAGCGGCCCGATCACGTTTCTGAGACCTGTTCTCGCTCCCGAGCTTCCTGAAACGTTGTATAATATTGTTTTAGAGTTAAAAACATGTAAAATGATGTCGGTAGTCGATATTAGTCGCGTACGTTCGTCGGTTGCGTTAAAACACGTAAATTGCTTCGGTTGTCGTTTCTAACCCGTTTTTCGATCCGATTTCGATTGCGGATATTAAAATTCGATTACGAAACTAAATATGTCATAATATTTCAGTTTTTAAGGTAAAACGCGAGTCCGATGCTTTCGTTTCGTTGTCTGTGCGTTCCTACAGTCGCGTTTTTTCGTATACGTATGCATTTTGTTACGTTTGAAAGCATGACAGTTTCACAAAACCAAACTCATGTGTATAAAATATATGTATAAAACTCGTATTTGTCAGCGTTGTCAGTATTTTGTCCGGTGTCAGTTCGTTACCGCTTATCATTTAGCAGTCTTCCCACATACAACATTCGCGTACTGTAAAGCCGGATAGACGTTCCTAGGCGCTACAATAGGCCTATGTAAGTTAATTAATGTCTTACACGCTATTTATTATCGTCCTAATGTTTGTTATCCGCGTAATTAAAACCTAGAAAGTATCGGTTGTCACACCAAAAGTCAACCACAACACTTCTGAGTATATCCTCTTATGAGTATAACATTATAAATTCAGACAGAATGAAACAAATAAAAAAATATGATTAACGACACAATATTAGATGAACAACATATCGGAGAGGATTCCGTTCATTAGTCGGCGACGGCGCCGGAGAGACCGAATCCGGTGAAACGCTTGACGCAAAGTCGGCGAAGTTGAAGGACCGCAATGTCGGTGAAGTTGTAAAGCAGGAGTAGACTTTGCGGCATATGTTGAGAACATTATTTATTATTAAAAACTCAATATCTTACCATCCCATTGCTCAAAAATAAAAGGATAAGTGTAGTGGTGTTCACTAACCTATCCAAGTTGTTGACTTGTGGTTTGGCCTCCGTCTAATGAGCTTGGTGTAATCATACCAACATCATTTACCAAGTGACCGGATAAAAATTTGACTAAGATGAACCAAGTGACCAAAGGTCGACTTTCTAGTCATATGGAAGAACCATGACTTCAACTGCCTAATAAGATCAGTGTCGCACCTATAGTGACAATTTTCAAGTATGCTCATACCATTTTCATCGTTTCGGCTTAAACATAGCCCACCAAAACAACAAAATAAAGTCACTCTGTTATTAGCCCAATACAAATTGGATATATTACTCCACTCGTCCACTATGAGATCTCACACCTTCCAAATCCCAGTCCATACCAACCATTGCTTTTGGGCGACCCATTCATACAAAAGCCAACTAAGCAAACCATAATAGACCCAAATGATGTATCAACATTTAACATTACATGGGTGAATGAGTGAAATTGGGAGCGAAAAAGCAAGGCCGAGAGGTGCTCAATGAGCCAGCTGGTAACCCTTCATTCTCTTACTTGAAGAAGATTGAATCAGTCCAAGAAAAGTCATGTTGACTCCCTGACTACTATTTCTTCTAAGAACAAAACAAAATGAACTCCAAAAATTTCTACAAAATGTTATCTAACTCTAGTTCATATTCAGTTTTCATGCATAAAGTACAATGAGATGATGTATAAAGATTGATTTCTACAAAGCTTAAATAAAGATTACGGCCAACTAAACAGGGTACAAAGAGTAAATTTATCCAATAGATTAGAACAATCTATTCATAATAGAAAATAGATAGAAAAAACCATAGTTCTTGGTTAAATAAATTAATAAGCGGCACATCAAAGATAAAGAAATTAAGTCGTTAAAATGATTAATAATTCGTTGTTTATGATTAGAGAAACAAAACTATCACATAATAACCAAAATTTTTACTAAAACAATTAAGGGTAGAAAAGAAAGATTCTGGCACCTAAAATTGAGGAATTTCGAGGAATTTCTGATGGATGTTTATCATCCAAAGTTGAGTTTAAAAGGCATGACTGTATAGGATCATGTGGTGCCAGTACTAAATACCATTAGATTTTTCTTAAACCCTGTGCATATATCAAACATGGCTTCACAAACTGTTTAGGATACCTAAAAACAATCCATGCTAAATGAATCCATAGACACACAATTACCCAAAGATTTGAAACAAAAAAATCATGATACAACTTCACAGAGAAAGAAAAGAAAAGGGGAACCTTATAATCACACGTGACGGAAAATGTTGTTGCTAAAATGAGCACCTTATATGAACCAAAAATGCACCTCCAAAACATGTACTTACAACCAAATCTTAATTTCAATATTAACAAAATCAGTAACATAGAAAACAACATAATTCAGAGATAGGTAGTGATAGAATCTATTATAGAAATAACTACAATTAGGGATGAGCATTTGGTACCAGGTATATTGGTACCGGTACCCGTTTTTCAATACCGGTATTTACGGGTAAAACACTTGTAAATACCGGTACCGGTATCAATTTTGTCAATTTTTTGTACCGGTACTTTCAGTACTGAACGGATACCGTGCTCATCCCTACCTACAGCCATAGTCACCATGAAAGCAAGGTCCAAAAGAACACTTTCTATCCTGTATGTAATTTTAAAAGAATCAACAACAATCAAAAAGAGGTAAACATCAACTGTCTCTTAATACCTCAAAGTCGAACACTGTCTCTTGCTTCCCGCTATTGACCCCATTCCATCCCGCGTTACCTTCTACCTCAGCACTCGTCCATCCCATCCCGCCTACTCCGCTCCCAAACCATGCACCCTAACAGAAGGCTATAAGGTTAATAATAGCAAATACTTAACAATGTGCTTGTTAAATAGTATCTAAATTCTTTTTGCATTAACTTTTGAAATCAATTTATTTTTTTAATATAAAATAGAGACCAAATAAGAAAATCCACATTGAACATGCTTATTATTTTTTTAATTTCAGTTAAAATGAATCGAGTATGTGTATAACATCATTTAATTATAAGGTTAACACTTAACAACATTAACTTTTGAAATCAAGATTATAACAAAAACTTCACAAACATTTATATTAACTTACTAAAAACTATCAATGTTTTAAACCCCAATAAACCCCACAAATAACAGTAAAGATTAATATTATTTGTATGCTTAACACTTTTATTAATGAAGCCCCACTAAATAAATAAAAAAACCTGCATTGAACACAGTTTAAAGTATTTTTGAAGTTTCATTAAAACATAAGAAAAACCCCAATTAATTTCATCAAAAAATTTCATGTTCTAGCCAGTGATTATGGTTGTAAAACAAGGTTTCTAAGGCCGAGTACTCCCCGAGTAGTCGCTACAAGGTAGGCTGCCGAGACAACTTTCTTCGACTCCGCCTAATTACTCGCAGTCGGTCAAACACGGTCAACTTCAGCCAAAATTGGATCTAGTAGGTCAACTCGGGCCTAGTTTGACTTAAATAATAACAAAACATAATTTCTATGCCTATCATATTAAAGAACGAATATCATTTTCACGTATTTTGTTATAAATATTAGTAAATTTATGTTATTTGACATATATTTAATCTCCAAAAGGTAATTTCTTTATAATTTCACATGTCCGAGTACTCTCAACTCCCCGGTCGACCGACTAAGGAGCGCGCCTAACGACTTTTGCAACCATGCCAGTGATTAACAGCCACTGTTTTAAAAATCAGTTTAAACCGGCCGGTTGTGTTGGTTGAACCATCTGGTAAAACTGGTTAAACCACCCGTACGCCCGGTTGAGCCGCCCGATATACCCGTTAAACCGTTTCTGAGTCAAATCTGGTACGGTAAAAAAACCGGATTTTAAAACATTGCTTCCAGCCCCATTCACAAAACCTCTCGCCTGCGACCACCAACCTTAGTAATAATGTTGCAAATTTGCAGACGAACATTAATCCAAATAGAACAATCCGACAAAAACAATTCTTATACACAAAATCTAAAACAGATGTAGAGATTTAAAACCCGCTATTGAACAACTAGATTCGAAAATAAACAATGATCACAACGCCAATCGAGAAAAAAATCAAACAAAATAGTTGCTTTATAACAACAAAGAAACAAAAATAGAGACCTAGAAGCCCCGATTAAAGATCTAAACGCCCCCATTATAATTGATAATGCAAAACATAATGAGCAAAAAAAGAAAAATTGAAAAGCATACATGAACTTCAAAACAAAATCGGAACATAAACAAACGAACGAACCTACTATGTATTAGAAACTTACAATTTGTTCAAAGAACTAAAACCAGATCTGAACAAAAACGATTACGTTTCACACGATCAGAATCTGATCTCACACCCTAGCCCTCAAATTCTTTCTGGATCTTTGAAGTTTGAAGTCTGAAAATCGCACATATCATAGTTAGGGTAGAAATGTAGGATTATAAAATCAAAACTTAACATACAAAGATCCAGTTCAGAGGCTAACGATTTAGGATGAATCAGAGATATATGAGAATCGCCTCGCTGAAAATTAGGGTTTATGAAAGATAAATCAAGATTAAACAAATATGAAACACGACTCAACGAATAGAAAAACATATGTGGACCAGATTAAGGATCGAAAATAACTTACTGTGTTGCCTTCAATCTATGCTTTCAATCCTTGCTTTAGACAACCTAGATGTGATTTGCAAAATAAGATATGGAAAGGTTGAGGAGAGAGATGGCCTTGTAAAGAAACGTACTGAGAAGAATAGAGGAAAAGTGATTGGCTCTCAAAAGAGAATTCTCTGGCCAAAGAGATATACCACATTGATTTTGGCCAACAACAGGGAAAGTGAATTGTTTTATATAATATATATACAAACTTTTGCAATGCACTAATTCATACAATTATCCGTATGTTTTACACTATATATTATATAACTAGGTTAGGATCATGTGAATTACACGGGTTTAATATATGTAATTTTATATACTTAGTAATAAAAATATTATTGTCTTTATAAACTCGTATATTGCACACGCTAAAATAAATATAACACAATCCTGTAACACATACAATCGTCAAAAGATATTTAAAAAAAAAAGCTTTGATATGACAGTTGTATATTCAATTCAATTTAACGAATATATTTTCGAGCTTAGTGATATTTGAGACTTAAATAAAGTGTTTAGGTAGAAAAAATAAGTTTATTTGAGGATTCATAATTAATTTTATATAAATATTATTTGGTGGTGAACAAAAACCAAATCATAAACAAAAACCAAATAATTAACTGAAATTAACATAACCGACAAAACCAATTGGTTATGGTTAACTGAATCTAAGCAATCGACCATTCAGTTATGGTTACGATTGATGTGTCTTTGTTAACCGATTTTACCCTAAATGAACCTTCTATGCTTATGATTTTCTAGCTTTTATAATGTAAATTGGATCTATTTGAACTGGTTGCTGATTTGGGGAAAAAAAAGTGTAAAGTTTGTGTTTGTGTTGTCTAGTTTTCTTTTAAAAAATTCTATAAAAATACCTAATATCTTTATCGTCTGATTCATTGTTACAATGAGGCCAATGATGCATAATTTATTTATATACTGTAAATTTGTAACATTTGTATGCATGTAAGGTTGTAAATTGTGCTTAAGTGGTTGTACCCTACTAGTTTCATTATCTTACCAAATTCAACCGGTTTGATCCGTTCAAGTAACTAGTTCCAAACTAATTAACAAAATTCGGGTTTAGTACATCATAACCAAACTATTTTTAGCTATAACAAAACAAAACGTATAATAAAAAAATACAATGGATAATTAACGAAACTGATCCATAACATATGGTTAACCGAACATCGGTTATGGTTAACATTTTCACTTAACCGAACCCTTGGTTAACCGACCATCGCTTAACCGAACCCACGGTTAACCGACTTTGCACAAACCTACATGATATAATAACTATTAATAGTTAAAGAATAAGTATCCGTATTATATATGAAAGAGTGACATGAAACAGAAATATGATGGCCTCATATTTGACATGTGTCCCGTATTGTTTCCTTTTATTATATAATAAAGATAAAGATACAGACTATACATTTGACAATGAGGGCGAGACCCACCAAACGTTGTACATGGTTGTCGATGGCGTCGATGAAATCTTCAATTGGCGATTCGCTCTTTCATGTAAGATTCTAGTGTTATGATTACTTAAGGGTGTTGGCATAGGCATCACGATAAAAGAGTATAATGGAGATCAACATGAGAAATAGAGAGAAGACAGTGTATTATTATTATTATTATTATTATTATTATTATTATTATTATTATTATTATAAATAATAACTTTTTTTATGATTTTTAGTGTTTAGTTTTTGTTTATACCCCTAACATTTAACAAGTTTAACATTTGCCCCTCAACTTTAATAAAATTATATTTTTTTTATTTTTTCTTTCTTTTTCTTCAACTGATTTACATTAAAATCCATACACTTTAATAAAGTTATCATTTTAAGTTTATAAGGAATCTCCTATTACGTGATTTTTAATGGGTCCCGTTTTTTATATCAACGCTTCATGTGAGTTATCTATATCTACATTTCGAATGTAACTTTTCGTAATGTTGTTTCTAAACCGACTGGTTGTTCTAACATTTTTTTAAAACCGTTCGGTTTTTTAAATCACACGACACTCACCTCTAAATATACTGTTGTGACGGAAACGTGTTTTTTTTTTGTGAATTTTCATAACGCTGTTTTTAAACGAATCGGTTGTTCTAAACGTTTTTAAACCGTTCTTTTTTCTTAATCACCGGGCACTCGTCTCTTAATACACCATTATGACGTGTGTTTTTATCTACGTTTAAACCGACTCGTCATAATGCAAGACCATCGTGATTATCTTTCTTTATATACTTTTTGGTATAACTTATGCTCAAATAACTTGGCTATCGTATATAACATAATTTTTTTGTGACTTTCAAACATACCATCACGATACGATTTTTTATCGTTACATTCGCATTTTATGTATTTTTATCTACGTGTTGAACCACCACGTGAATGTTAACCAACTAGTTATATTCAAAGGTGTAAGTTGAACTTTTTAAGTTCACCTTAAAGTTAAATAATTTAACATAACTAAAACCATTAAAATGAGTATGACAACTGGAAGATATTATGTGAGATGGTCTTTCCAACTACTTAGTGAAGATTCTTGTCCCCAAAATTTTATGAAAAAAATTTGCAAACCCTCCTCTCTACCACTTCTTTCTCTTGCCATCAATGCATGAGAACAAATCAAAATCAACATACAGTGACTAATTTTATTTTAATAATTTATTAATAAAATAAAACTAAATAAAAGGATTTTACATGTAACAGCAGTAAAAGTGCAAAATACAAGGACTCTTTCCATTCTTGCACACCAAGCAACCAACTATGATTATTATACAAGTAATAATAATAACTCTAAACCTCTAACTTAAACAATCTTGGCTACAAGTAATATAGTTACCATCTACCATGAACCTTTTATTAGTAAAACAATTGTATATAATGGCAACAATCTTCTACCTACAAAACCATACTTAGTATATCACAAGGGCAAAAAGGTAAAACGACCACATTATGCTCGAGGGTAGCGCGACCGCCCTTTCTTCCTTAAAAACTCTGGGATTTCAACCGAGCCACCTTCTGTGAAGGCTGGAGACCGTCGATTCATTCCAACCACGTCTGCTTGACCACCCTGCATTTTGACCAAGTTTATGATACAGTTGACTTCGATATTGTTGTAAATTTACCAACCTGCCCTTAACTTTCCTACAAATCAGAATTCTGCCATTTACTTGGAGCTTGAAGTGATACCTGGGGGGTCCGCCCGTCACTTTCTTCTTGTCGTTTGAATCCGGTTGCTATAAGAGTTATGCTAACCTGAGGCAAGAAAAAGCCGGCTTATAGATTTTTATTTGCTGCCAATTGAGCTGATATAAACATATTGGTTATATTAAGAGGCGTGGTCGGTTTTAACCATCGTATTTGGCGTATTTTTGTTGCAAACAAAGCATCATTTTTGCAACAAAATGAAGGAAAAAATAGAAGGGATAATTTAATATATCCACTCAAAATTCATATTAATATCACATTTATCCAAATAAAAATCATGATATCCAATATACTCATTTCAAAATTAATGGCATTTATACCCTTTCTGTCGGAAAATAGGACTAAAACATGAAATTAACTTGACAGCCATAAAATTGTGGTATGACATAAACTTGACAATATACATGCAAATAACTCATGGAAGATAAATTAGTGTCGGAAAATAGGACCAAAATATAAAATTGTGGTATGACAAAATAGGTTGAATTGACAACCAATTTTCAAGCATTTTTTATGAATAAAAGAAATTTTTAAAAATAATTGTGTCGAGTATGATTAAAAAATATATAAATACAGTAATCGTAGATTGTATGCATTAACAACACACTTTGGGAGACTTTTGACCCCTTCCTTTTCATCTAAATTTTTATATTACCAACCATAACACGAATCACCCATTCATAAGCACATAGGTCAATATTACTACCTCCTATGCAATAATAGCAGCCCAAAATCAAATAGTGGTCAAGGTCCACTATATGATATATAGGTTATAGCGGTGGTTAGCAGTAATTTTTATATCATGCATATTTTATGTATTTATATATATATATAAATATATATATCGAAAAAATATTAATAATAATATCAAAATTCATAGTAATATCATATTATCATGCAAAATATTAGTAGTAGTATCAAAATCCATGACATAAACTGAGGAAGTTCAACGATTTAGAGATTTAGGTTTAATTTTGTTGAATGATGAACTGATGAAGAACCAACGAATCAAGACTTTTGGTCTCGATTTAGGTTTAATTTTGGGTTTGGGCCTTTACTTTTGGGTTTATTTATAAACAAAAAGTTGATTAATGTGGGTTTTACCTTACTTTTGGGCTGAAATAAGAAAAACTGCTAGCAGTGCTACGACGCTATACGGGTTTCAAAATAGCGGTCCGATAGCGGGATTTAGCACCGCTGATAGCTGGACCACTATTTGGACCACTATGGGTTCGTATGTTCGCTAAGCGCTATAGCACCACTATAGCACACTATTGACTGCATAGACCACCTCTAGACATACACCATAGGCAAAGGTTGGTGGCATTAAATATAGATAAATAAACAAATTCGGAATTTGTTAATATAAGAATAAACTTACTTGACCGCTTATTGATGGGTCGATGACCGCTCCAAAGATCAAGTTTGCGCTTGGATCCACAAGATCATATATGACCTCGGCTGCAGCATTCACCTTTCAAGGTGACATTTAAGACAGTATAAAAATGGTAGCAAACAAAACATAACACTAGTATTGGTAAATAAAGTTTTCCTATTTGTCACTATATAAGTCACAATTCACAAAAACTTTTCATTGAACTTGAACTTACCGCAACACACAAACAAAACAAAACATAACACAAACCTTTTTTAATGCAGGAACGATTGTCAATTTTAGATTTCATAATCTTTTCTTTGAACTTTTTTTTGTATTATTTAAAATTGATGTGAACTCATAAAAAGATGGGTCAAACATATCAAAAGTTGTCCAAAGTGTACTTTTAATGCCTAAAACATCCTAAATAACCTTATTAAAAAATAGTTGATTATTGACATAAAATATAAATATCTTTTGCAATATGCTAGCCCCACTTCCACTGTGAAAGAACCAAAATTATCTGTATTTGAAGGGCAAGGCAACAAAATTGTAACGATGAAACGCATAAGCACTGCGAAAACCGCATAAGCACCTATACCTACTGCTTTTAATGTGATTACTTAAGGTCACCACATAACCACATATCTTTCTTTCTACCACTACATGTGATACAGTTGCTTATTTTGGTTCTATACTTATACTGGTTATAATGAACAGTGCTTATTTTGGTTCTATACTTATACTGGTTATAGTGAACATGCCCCTGTAGTCTTTCCATATAGCTAAATGTATAGATACAGATACATATGTGTGTTGAGATACTGAGACAGATACCTCGAACAATGTTAAATCACTACCACCGGTTATATTCCACACAATCCCTGTAGCCCTCTCGATACCAATATCTAGCAAAGGTGATTGAATCGCCTTCAATGCAGCATCACGTGCCCTTGTCTTCCCTATCAACATACACAAGATAAATGAAATAATATATAAAAATAAAAACCCGAAATAGTTTTTCCTACTAACCTGTTGCAGTTCCTATCCCCATTAATGACGACCCTGCATTTTCCATAATCGCTCGTACATCAGCAAAATCAACATTAACCAACCCCGGTATCTGCATGTTTATGATAACAAACGCCTTCATTGTACAAACAAAACTAAAAAAGAAAATAACAATAATAATATCATGAACATCGTACCATGATTATGTCTGAGATACCACGAACACCTTGTCTAAGAATGTCATCAGCCAGATTAAAAGCTTCGGTTACAGGGGTAGATGGAGGAACCGCAGTTAATAATTTGTCATTTGGAATTACAATAAGAGTGTCAACATTTTCCCTTAAAGACGCAATTCCTTCTTGTGCTTGAACTGCTCTTCTTCGTCCCTCAAATGAGAACGGAGTTGTCACAATACCAACGGTCAATATGCCCATTGACTTTGCAACCCCCGCGATTACAGGGGCCCCACCTGTACCTGTTCCGCCACCCATTCCCGCCTGCAGAAGAAAAGAAACGATTATAAACATCAATAGCCATATGCATCTACAAAGTACAAAATTATAAACTTACGGTCACGAAAACCATATCCGAACCATAAACAGCTTCTTCGATAGATTCTCTGCTTTCTTTTGCAGCGTTCATACCGACATCCGGGTTACCACCGGCACCCAGCCCACGGGTCAACTCTTCCCCGATTTGCAATCGTTGTTCAGGGAAAACAGGGGACAACCTCAAGGCTTGAACATCCGTATTCACAATCCAAAACTCAACACCTGTCATCGCACTCTCGATCATTCTATTAACAGCGTTCGACCCACCACCTCCAACACCGATTACTTTAATCTTAGCCCCGTTATACTCATCAGAACTCGGTGAATCTCTCAAAATCTCGGTCACGTTTGGATTAATTGTTGAGACTTCAGGGTGGAGCTTGAGAAACTGATCTTTGTTGTTAAACTGGTTGATGTTGTGAGAGTTGGCCAGACATTTAATTTGGGGTTTATAAGCGATCTTGTAGCTCGAATTTGAAAACCCATGTTTGTCATTAATTATCTTCAAAGAACTCACTCTCCCACCAAAAACAGTCAGTACCCCCATCGAATTCCGAGTTTCTATAGGAATCAACGATGCTGGTATGCATGTTGCCATTTAGAGTTCTTCAATACCTGTTTCTCGAGAAACAAGAAGATGGGTAAACAAACAAGCTAATGTACCCTGTAAAATCTCACTCAGAGCAAAGTTATTGAGGCCCCCAGCTCAGGATAACATAAATGTGGCTAAGGGAATCAAAGCAACAACCATACAAAAGTACTAATAATTGATGTTTTCAAAGGCGCAAGACGAAAGCCTAGCCTGGAGCCTAGGCGCAAGGCGCGTAGTATAAAAATATCATTTTAGGGGTTTTTTGACATGTTTTAGGTGTGTTTAGGGATAGTTTAGGCTGTTTTAGGCTGATTACAGGCTTGTTGTGTAATTAGTTTCAAGACATGTTAAAATCTGTTCAGACGACATTTCGCTGCAACTGTTAGAGATCGATTCGTGATGAACCAATCTCCTAGGATAGGGACCCTTTGAGTGGATTAGACTCCAAGAATACAAGATGAAGGAAAGTTTCTTTTGCTTCAATATTCTGCTTACTTCATTCATAACTTAATTTGCCTTTTATAGGCTTACAAGTAAAATACAGAAACTAACCCACTACTACTAACTGATAGAAAATATCGAAATACACAAATGCATAAAAGATGGTAAAGGCTACGTGGGCTACTGGTGCATGACAATGTGAGGGAGTTGTATCACAACGTGGGTATGATGAGATAAGAACGTGGACCGTATCAATGCCCACCGCTTGAAATTGTCCTTGTCCTCAAGGACCAAATCGGTTGAAGAGATCCCCCACGGCGGTCGCCACTCGAGGCGTACATTGCCGTTAGGAGCGGTCTCGACGTAACGGCATGGTGGTCGCCACTCTCGCCGTCCGTCTTCACCTCTTATCAGCGCTTCATAGGACGTCAACCAAGGCTTGATAAGAACCCACAGTAGCCGTGATTTGATTCCCTCGGTTGCATCGTTGGCTTGGTTCCTTGGCTTTTTGATGACTACAGAAGTCATAACTTTTGTTATGGTTTTCTTAGGCATCTTTTGTCCAACTGGTGAGATAGAAACATGGATTTTAGTGGCTGGTGTGGATTTAGGTTGAGTTTTGATAGCGGTGCAAAAGGACTGATTTGGCAATGGTGGTTTAGTCGGCAATTTTGGTGGTCGTGGCGGTTGAGTCGGGTGGTTCTGTTGTAGTGGTGGGGTG
This sequence comes from Scalesia atractyloides, assembly GCA_947069175.1. Lineage (NCBI taxonomy): Eukaryota > Viridiplantae > Streptophyta > Magnoliopsida > Asterales > Asteraceae > Scalesia > Scalesia atractyloides. The sequence continues at coordinate 32,789,416 of CAMTDV010000015.1, read as the reverse complement.
GTATTGGACGTAGATGGTGGTACCGGTGGCGGTGGTGGATGTGAGTTTTTCGGGTTGTTGGTGAAGGCCGTCACGGGTGGCGGTCGAGCTGGAAGTGGAGGTGGAAGTTCTAGGCCAAGTCGGGTGCATAAAGACAACAGTTTTTGTTGTTGTTCCGTGAGTAGACTCCACATGTCAATCATCAACATGGTTTGTGAGGCTTGTTGGACGGCGATAGCTTCTTGTTGGGTCATTAGCCAGTTGACTATGTCGACTAAGGTCGTGATGCCTTCTTCGAAGCTTGTACAAGGAGGCATGATGATCGAGAATGAAATCACCAATTGTTAGAGATCGATTCGAGATGGTCAATCTCCCAAAACGGTAAGGCCAATTAGAGATGGCAAGTCTCCCAAGAAATAAGGTAAAGAAGAAGATAGCTTTTGCAACAATTTTCTCTGATAACTTTAAGTGATTTGCAAAGTACATAAATACTAAAGGAAAATAGCCATGACTAGACCATGGGTACTAACTGTTGACAAAATGGAAACATGACAATATGGAAACATGGGTTGGTGGTTTATTATCTAAGACGTGATTCATGGAGGTTATGGGGTGGACACGTATCAATTCCCACCGCTTCAAAATGTCCCTGTCCTCAAGGACATAATGATTTCGCCACGTTGGTCTCCATTCGAGTCGGACAACGGCATTCGGGCCGAAGTCAATGAATCGCGATGGCGGTCGCCATTCAAGCGAACAACGACGTTCAATGCGATTCCAACATAGTGCCATGGTGGTTTCCTTGTTGGTCTCCCAAATTTGGTTCCTAGCGCAACCCCGTCGTCATGGCTCTCGCACCCATCCAGAAGCTCATGCCATGTCAACAACTCAACAGTCTCTAGCCTTCTCACATTTGCTTTGAACTCAGGACAATCTTTTTGAACTTTCAACGCATGGGAATGACCCTTCATATATATTAATCCGAGGAAGAAGTTATGACTTTCCCTGAGATTACAAGCTGCACGGCTAGCCATTGTGACACCGAATGAGAAGCACAATTTTGGCAATGAAGTAGGGGTGGTTCGTGAAGCAGCCGGTTTCGGGAACACATCACAATGGGGCGATCGTTTGGGTATCGGCGTCTGTGTCGGTGTGGATGATTTTGGGCTTGGCTGTGGGATGGGTTTTGGTAACGGTATTTTTGGCGGTGTACATGACTCGGTCGACGCCGGTGTGGGCTGTGATGGTGGTTCGTCATGAGGATCTGGGATGACGGTTGTGTGGGTGATGGAGGCAATAGTTGGTGTGTATATTCATCAGGTTTTGGTGTGTCCCACAACACATAAATTCCGTTTTCAAATCGGTAATACCGACCTTCGTAAGTGCTAAAAGACCAACCGCAATGGGGTCATGATAAAACCCACTTCGGGCATGGTTATATAGTTGTGATCGGATATCCCATTGAAAGGAATCTTCATGCATGGCGGAAGGATGAGAACAATAATGAAAGCACCAATGTTAGAGACCGATTCGTGATGAACCAATCTCCTAGGATAGGACCCTTTGAGCGGGTTCGACTCCAAGAATACAAGATGGAGGAGAGATTCTTTTGCTTCAGTATTCTGCTTACTAATATAGAAACTAACCCGCTACTACTAACTACTAAAAAATATTGAAATACACAACTGCACAAAAGATGGTAAAGGCTACGTGGGCTACTGGTGCATGAGAATGTGAGGGAGTTGTATCACAACGTGGGTATGATGAGATAAGAACGTGGACCGTATCAGCAACTTAGCCTGAAAATGCGCCTGAGTGCCAGAGAATGCGCCTAATCAGCACATATGCTACGATAACATAGCTAATAATGAACTATAGCAGCAAGAGATAATACGGCAAACACAACAAAAAGTAGCACTAACCCTCTTGAAACTACACGGCTACACCTACCAATGCTAAGGCTAAGATAAACAAAAGTATACGGAAAAAATAACTAATGCCCCAAGACAAATCTAGCACACGTATGTACACCCCCTAAAAGTCGATAATCCGATCAACCAAATCAACAAAACATGGGTAAAATGTAGCATAATCAATTGTAACAAACCATGAATGAAAACCCATCAATCAAACTAACTAATAAGCTAAAAGCACCAACAACTATGTAAATGCAATAATAAGAACCCTAAACATAAACCACTTCAACAAAACGAAAAAACCCAAATTGCGAATTGGGTTTTGTACAGAAACACATAAACGCAATTGGGTATGTAAGAATGTGCGAGAACAGTAGAACGGTGGTCGGAAACCTGAGTTTTGCCGGTGGAGCAGCCGCAAAGATGGAGAAATGTGCAGAGAAGAAACGGTGTGAAAAAAAGGTCGTAATCTTTAGGTTGTTTTTCGTAATCAAAGATGTTACAGTTTGTTAATTGTAGTGTTTTTTAGTAAACGGGGTCGTGAAAAGTGGTGAAGAAACAACATTTATCGTACGAGGGATAGTTGTTATCGAGTTTTTTCCCAAAATGGTGACTGTGAAAAAAATATTTATTAAATTAGGTGATTTGAAAAATATTTATTAAAATAAGTGTTTTTTTTAAGTTTTTTTTTCCTAAAATAGTAATAGTGGAAAAAATATTTATCAAAATAGACGATTTAAGAAATTATTTACTAAAATGAGTGTTTGAGTTGTTTTTTATTTAAAATAATATATTGTATTTTTTGCTTTTATTTTTAATTTCAATATCACGTTTTTAACCAAACAACTCATTATACTTTTTATTTTATTTATTAACCGACTTATTTTAATTCTTTTTTTAAATGTTTCTCTTTTTTTAAATGCTTTTCTTTTTTTATTCCTTTTATATTTATGTAAGCTATATAATTTTAATATAAAGTTTTTTCCTGTAATCTCAGGATTATAAATAAGCACGAAGATAATAGTAATATCAAGCATGAACATCAATCTATTAGAAAAAATTAATAAAATTAGATTAGTCAATAATGGGTAATATTTCAAACTTATAAAACTAGACGAAATTGTAGTGTAACTAAAAAAATAATTGTTTACATAGAGAAACGTAAACAACGAATTTAAATATAACCAAACCAATGAAAATAAGTTAACATAAACAAGCGAACATAAATAAAAGTAAATGAACCAACTTAAACAAATTCAAATGAACGAACGTAAACAAAATGTGTTCATGTTAGTTCATTAACGAAATGAAAAAAAAAGTTGTTGTTCGTGACTTTTGAAAAAATAAGTTGATAATTTAAAATGCAAGAGTATTGATATGATAATATGTACACATACAAAATAGTAATTGAAATATTATCTAAAAACCAATATGAGACGTATTTCTCAAAATTTCAATTTGTTTAACATGGTTTGATCATAAAAGTTAAAAAAATAATATAATAAGTTAGCTATGTATATGTGTTAAAAAACAATGAGTTAAACGAAAAAAAAGTATAAAAGCAATAATAGGTTGATTGAGTTAAAAAAAAAGGTTTATAATAGATTAGTTAAAAATAAAGAAAACACCCATTTTAATAAATATTTTTTAAATCACCCATTTTGGTAATTCTTTTTCCACCTACATCTATTTGGAAAAAAACTCAGTTGTTATCGCCCAAACGGCCAAACCTTAGTGGTTGGCTATCATCATTTATTTTTCTTTTATCAAAATTGACATTCTATTTTGTATTATTTTGGTTATATACTAGGTTATAAACCCATGTAGTACACGGTTAAATAAATAAATTTTATATATTAAATAATAAAATAATATATCTTTAAAAACCTTATTTGTTGCCAGTGTTGAATGAGTGTAATTTTATATATTAAATAATAAAAAGTTAGATATATATAAGAACCATATAAAAAAGGTATATCTTTAAAACCAAATAAAAAAGTTATATCTTTAAAACCACGTGTATTACACGGGTTGAATATTTAATATTGTTTACCAAATAATAAAATAATAAATCTTTAAAAAACCTCATTTATTACATGGGTTAAATAAATGTAATTTTATTTTACTAAATAATAAAAAGGTTACATCTTTAAAAATATGTGTATTACATGGGTTGAATAAATGTAATTTTCTATACTAAATAATAAAAAATATCCTTAAAAAACCACTGTGTATTTTACGAATTGAATAAATCTAATTTTATATATCAAAAAATAAAAAGTTATATCTTAAAAAACCTTATGTATTACACGAGTCAAATAAATATAATTTTGTAGAGTAAATAATAAAAAATGTATATTTTTAAAAAACCACGTGTATTACACGGGTTTAATAAATCTAATTTTGTATACCAAATAATAAAAAAGTCATATCTTTCATACTCGATACGCGATGGATATGGTGATTATGAAGATGGTTCTTGAAAAGAAGATGTGTTATTCAAGAAGCAAATCAGCAGGGATTTGAGTGATAAAATGTTGGTATCAATTTCGACAAATTGATTTATAAATTATGTAATAAAATTGATATAGTATAGTATAGATATAGATATAGATATAAATATAGATTGATATAAATAGATTATTCTGTTGTAGCAAAATTTGTTAACGAAGTCTCAATAAATTTAACCTTTTATTTAAAACTCTGTAAATGTATAAATGATAAATAATATTAGCTAATTTTATTTTAAATTTTGTAAAATCTATTTTATACCAAACTAAACAAAACATTGAAATATGTAGTTAATATCAAATTAGATAACTAAGTTAGAATTTGAAGTAAATAAATAAATATAAAGTAATAATTAAATCAAATAAATAATATTATAAATGAGAAGTATACATTAAATTTAAACTAAATAATAATTGTTAAGTAGAAGAGATTAAACAAAATAATATTTCGTATGAGAGTTATTTATAATTAATCAGAAGAGACTAACTTAAATAATAATTATCCATAAATATATTAAGCTAAATAATAATATTTAATAGGAGGGTTATCTATAATTAATAAGAAGAGATTAAACTAAAATTATAATTATCGATAAGACATGGCCTAATATGATGACAATTGTCCCCTAAATGGTTTCTTTTATTATATAGTATAGATATAGATTTGATATGTTATTTATATATTTATATTATTAAGATGATTCTACAAATTTTTCATAAATATTTTAGTTAGATGATAAAGGTTATATTCTCCCTTGTAGATTTCCTCAGTGTACAGGGATGGGCAGAAATCGAGTTTTATTTAAAACTGACTATCGTGTTGTACTATGGTTGGTCTTCGTAACCTCTATTTTAAACTTCCCAGGTTCAGTTCGATTAGATCCCGAGTCTGGTCCGAGAAAACGAAAATTCACAAAATCATAGCGGGATTTAAACCATAAAACAACTTGCAAACCAATTCCAACAATTTTTACCTCGACCTTTTTTTGAATTAGTAGAATTTTACGATGGGTGTAACTTTTCAAAAACTTTTTAGAGACCGTTAGCAAGAAGAATATCAATATATTGAATTGAATTTCATTAATAAAATATCATGATTGAACCGAATTCTAGAACAATTGTTAGGAAACTTTTTATGTAAGTATTGAAGAAAAATGTAATCGACATGATTAATGGATGAGGACAAAGGTTACAAGAGGCCAACATAACAAGAAGATACAAGGCAGAACACTGGAATAGAAGAACACATCCTCAACATAAATCAGAAACTGATGCCAAACAAGGAAAGACGATCAGAAAAAACCATTATGATAGATCTAATGATATTTCTGATGAATATCAGAAGATTCTGGTAAAAGTCTGATCATCAGATTTTCTGATGATCTGTTCATCAGATTTCTTCTGATGAGGTATCATCAGAAATCTGATGAAACCCACTTGTTTGAAAAGCAGCTCTGCCACAATTGAAAATGAAAGTTGTTCCAAATGGATTAAATGAATATGACAACGAGCTCCTTTATGCAGAGCAAACGCATGAATAAAAAAATGTTTATTCATGCACCAAGACTTTCTATAAATAGAAGGTCTCTTAGGAAAGGACATGAGTTAAGCCTAGCATTTAATACATACTACCAAAAACTCCACTGCCCTTTCATCACAGAATTACACAAGTATTCGTTTTGTACTAGCCAATAATCATTCAATCACCTTATAAACCATTTTGTTTCAAAGTGATGTAAAAACTTGAAAATTCTGGAAATGCTTGTTTCTTGAAAGTTCAATTTCTATTTCCGGACACTATTTTCACAACTGTTGAAATCATTTGCCATACTACAATAAAGGAAATATTTTTCTTTGTCCAACTGGGACCAACAACTGGTATCAGAGAAGACTGAATAAAATATTTTCAAACGATCAATTGCTCACTTCTTTTATTTAAATATGGCAAACTTTCAAACCTGGAATAATGCTTTCAACATAGGGTCTATGTCAAAGCCTCCGACTTTGGTCAGGGAGGAGTACCCCCAATGGAAAATCAGGATGATTAATTTCCTTAATGGACATGATCGAGCTCTGTTTCAGTCCATTGTGAGTGGCCCACATGTACCTATGCTTGAAATACCAGGCACACCAGAAACTGATGATTCACCTAAAGTACCATCATCTTTTGCTCCTAAAGGAGAAAAATTTTGGAGTGATGATGATAAGAAAAAGGTAGAAGCAGATGAAAGGGCCAAATCACTTTTGATTATGGCACTTCCCAATGATATATTTTCTCAAGGAGATGCATGTGCATCAGCAAACGAAATATGGATCAGTTGGAAAATTTTGTAAATGAGGAGAAAGAATGAAAAGAAACAAGAGAACAAATTGTGTCTCCTCATATGAGAGATTTAAAAGTTTACCAAATGAAAGTCTTTATGAAACATATAATTGGTTTGCAAAACTTTTAAACGAGCTAAATAAATTGCAATTGAAAAATCAAATGATGAAAGGAATGTGAAATTCCTAGATGCTCTACCAAGAGAGTGGAGAAGTCTGACAATGACTTTAGCCTCCACTTTAGAGTTAGGAAATATGAGTCTACATGACTTGTATAGCATCCTTGTCCCTAGAGAAGAGGAAATATATGAAGAATCGAATCAAAGAGGGGGATCTATAGCTCTTATTTCAAACTCACAAAAAGCGCGAGTTTGTGATCCACAAACTTCAAACTATCAAAATCCAGAAAATCTTGATACTTCATCATATTTTTCTGCATTTGCTGAAGCAATTGCACTACTCACTAAAACATTTGAGCAAAGGTTGAAAGGAGGAAGCCATAAGTACCAGAAAGGTGATAAAAAGAGGATGGAAGGAAAAACAAGAGATAAAGGAAAAGCAGAGGTTTTCTGTTATAAGTGTAAGCAAAAGGGTCACTATGCATCAGAATGCAAGAATAAGAAGCTGAAAGACGTTGCTTACTATGAAAAGAAGTTAGAAGAAGCCAAAAAGCAACAAAAAGTGGGTCTGATAGCAGGAACATATGCATGGCTGACAGATGACTCTTCTGATGAAGATGAAGAAGAAATGGCAAACGTTTGTCTTATGGCAAAATTTTCTGATAAAGAAGCTATAAACTCAGAGTTGAAGGTAAACACTGAAAATTTTGATCTTAAGCAAAAACTAAACAAACTTATGACAGATTTTACAAACCTTCAAGTGAAACAAAATCTGGAAAGTAAAAAATCAGATGAGTTGCAAAGAACTCTGAATAAGCTTTTTAATTGAAAACCAATTATTAATTGAAGAAAACTTAAACAACAAAGCAAAAGTTGAATTTTACGAGACAGAAAGAAAAAAATTATACAAAAAAATTCAGGACAAAGAAATAAATGTAAAAGGTTTTCAACAAGCAAAAGAGTTCATCAACTTTATTGAAACAACACCAAAAAACAGAGGAGAAGGATTGGGTTATGTTAAGTCAGATACCAGAAATCCTACTATCTTTGTAAAAGCAACAGATCAGAATCTGACACAGAATCAATAAGTTCTGATAATTCTTTTGTAATTTCAAAAGACACATTTCAACAAACATCTTCAAAAATCTCAAAAGGGCTTTATCCAAAATATCCAAAACTTCCATCTCAAGATCACATATCAGAAACTTCTGATAAAGAATCTTGTATGTGTGTTGATATGCTAAAACTAATTCAACACCATCTCCAAACAAAAATACAACAGTCTGATCATGGATTAGAATGCAACAAATATTCTGATGAAAACACATCCAAAGTAGGAAGCCTATTTAAGAATTCATCAGAAAAAGTACCCAAGCAAGTCTGGGTACCAAAAACCCTCTAACTTTTCCATTTCAGGACCATCATGTGCAGCAGATCTGGTACTGTGATTCTGGAAGCTCCAAGCACATGACTGGAGATAGGAGCTTACTCAGTAATTTTGTTCCAAAACAGGGTAAATTAGTTAACTTTGGAAATGGAGTAAAAGGGAGGACATTGGGATACAGATGTATAAAATATGGTTCAATGACCATTGAAAGAGTAGCCTATGTGGAAGGCTTAAAGTACAATCTGCTAAGATGTGGTCAATTCTGTGACAAAGGATTTCAGGTAACCTTCCTACTAGAAAATGTTTGCTAATTGGCTTGGATGACAATAAAATTTACTTAAGTGGAAAAAGGATCAGAAAGTCCATCTATTTCTTTGACTTTAAAGAAGAAACCAAGCATCCTCAGCTATGCTTATTTTCAAAATCTAACAAAGGTAATAGTTGGCTGTGGCATAAAAGATTAGCACACTTAAATTTTAAAAACCTGAGTAAATTTAGCAAACAAAGGACTGGTAAAAGGTTTACCATTCATATCCTCAAAGAAGGATAAATTGTGTGAAGCTTGTGAATTAGGTAAATCAAAAAGAAGTTCACACAAAACAATTTCTGAATCATCAATTTTACAAAATTTAGAACTTTTGCACGTGGATCTTTGTGGACCCATAAGCACTGAAAGTTTTTCTGGAAAGAAGTACATTCTGGTGATTGTAGATGACTATTCAGATATACTTGGGTAGAATTTCTAAGAAAGAAAAGTGAAACTCCTGATCTGATCATAAACTTTATCAAAAAAATTGAAAATCTTTTAAAATTAACTGTGAGAATGATCAGAACAGACAATGGAACAAAATTCAAAAACTCAAAACTTGAGAATTTCCTAATCAGCAAAGGAATATCTCATGACCTTTCTGCTCCAAGAACCCCACAACAAAATGGAGTTATAAAAAGGAGAAACAGAACCTTAGTTGAAGTAGCCGGAACAATGCTAGCTTATGCAAAACTACCCATATATTTTTGGGCAGAAGCTATAGCAAATGCTTGTTTTACCCAAAACCGAACCATAATCAATAAAAGACTATATAAAACACCATACAACATCATAAATGGTAGAATACCAAATGTAAAATTTTTGCACACATTTGGTTGTTGGTGTTTCGTTTTCAATGACTTTGAAAGTCTTGAGAAATTTAACAGAAAAGCAGAAAAAGGAACTTTTCTTGGTATTCTTTGTCCTCAAAAGCATATAGGATTTTTATTCTAAACACAAGGACAATCAGAGAAAGTCTATATTTGTCTTTTGATGATTCAACAGAGACAGAAGTTTTTAAAAATATTTAAAAGAATTAGACCCTTTTGACAATCAACAAAACCTCAATCAACTTTTTGAAAGTATATTAAGTGAATTTCTAGAACATGATCATTATCTAACAGGGACATCAAAAGAAAAATCATGCACTAACCCTACAGGAGAAATGGAAAATGCATCAGAAATTCTGACACAAAATCATAATAACACAGTCTCATCAGAAATCTGTCAGATAATCAGAATTCTGATACATCCCACCCTATTGAAGCAAATAATCAGGGGGAAGCATCAAATCCATCAGAATCAACAAGTTCTCATCCGTCTCGGATGGATAAAAGGGCACGCTCGGTCAGATATCATTGGAAATATCGATGATGGCGTAAGAACAAGATCTGCAACAGCACATGAATGTGCATATGCTGCCTTTTTAATCATAATTGAACCAAAATCTGTCAAAGAAGCACTAAACGATGCAGATTGGATACAAGCCATGCAAGAAGAGTTAGATCAATTTGAAAAGAGTCAAGTATGGACTCTAGTGCCAAAGCCTGAAAATAAGTCTGTCATTGGTTCAAAATAGGTATTCAGAAACAAGTCTGATGAAAATGGAACGATCAGTAGGAATAAAGCAAGGCTGCTGGTAAAAGGTTATTGTCAACAGGAAGGGATAGATTATGATGAAACCTTTGCACCAGTGACAAGACTAGAAGCAGTAAGATTTTTTCTTGCTTATGCAGCATCCAAAGACTTCAAGGTATATCAAATGGATGTAAGATATGCATTCCTAAAGGGTAAGATTGAGGAAGAAGTATATGTGCATCAACCTAAAGGCTTTGTTGATCCAAAATTTCCAAATCATGTTTACAAATTAAACAAAGCCTTGTATGGTTTGAAGCAAGCTCCCAGAGCATGGTATGAAACTTTGTCTAACTTCTTAATTAATTCTGGCTTCACAAAAGGTAAAATTGACACAACTCTCTTTCTTAAAACACATAAAGGTCACACTCTGTTAGTCCAAATATATGTTGATGACATTATATTTGGATCAACAAATGAAAAATTCACAAAAATTTTGAAAAATTAATGACCAGCCATTTTGAAATGAGTATGATGGGTGAGTTGACTTTTTTCTTAGGTTTACAAGTCAAACAAAGAACTGATGGAATTTTCTTATGTCAAACTAAGTATGTAAAAACAATTTTGACAAAATACTCACTCGAAAACAGCTCAATTTCAAAAACTCCCTCATGTCAACAGGAAATAAACTTGGTTCTGATAAAGAAGGAAAAAATGTAGATATTAAAACCTATAGAGGAATGATAGGATCATTGTTATACTTAATTGCAAGTAGACCAGACATTATGTTTGCTACATGTTTTCTGCAAGATATCAATGTGATCCCAAAGAGTCTCACTTAAAAGCAGTCAAAAGGGTTTTTAAATATCTAAAAGGCACATCAGAACTTGGTCTTTGGTATCCAAAAGATACAAGTCTAGAGCTAATAGCATACACAGATGCAGATTATGCAGGATGCAAAATTCATAGAAAAAGCACATCTGGTGCATGCCAAATGCTGGGAGAGAAGCTAGTATGTTGGGCAAGCAAAAATACAAAATTGTGTTGCTACATCAACAGCCGAGTCTGAATACATAGCAGCAGCAAGTTGTTGCTCACAAGTGTTATGGATGAAGACACAACTCAAAGATTATGGAGTAGATCTGACAAAGATTCATGTCTTGTGTGATTCAAAAATTGCAATAGCAACCACAGAAAATCCAGTTCATCATTCAAGAACAAAACACATAGATGTCAGGTATCACTTCATCAAAGATCATGTTGAAAAAGGTAACATAGAAATGTATTTTGTACCAACTGAAAATCAAACTGCTGACATTTTCACAAAACCATTAGATGAAAAGAGACATAATTTTCTGGTCAGCAAACTTGGGATGGTCAACATAAAATGTGATGAAAATTTAGAAAACAACTTGTCACCATAACAAAAGGGAAATAACGAGTCCAAATGTGAAAAATAAGATATTTTGTTAAAGCACAGTTATTCTGATAAATAAACTTAGTGTCTGATGAATCAATCAACAATCTGGTAAAATAAAAGAAAATTTTATGAAGCATCAGAAATTCTGATAAATCATCAGAAAATCTGATAAGTTATAAGAAAATTTGATAACTCATCAGAAAACCTGATAAATCAACATAATATGGATTATTCATTGATAATTCGTCAGACATATGTTGAAAATCAAAATATCTAATGTGTGCTAATTTTCTTTTTGAACATATTACATACACACACAACCCAATGCGTGTAAATTTTTTTATCTCTCTTTCTTTCTTAAAAAAACACACACACTGAGCATTAATAATTTTTTTTTCTTTTCTTCAAAAACAAAATAAAAAAAAGGGTAAAGGAAGACAAGGAGCCACTTGCATGAGCGTAGAGCAGTATGCGTCACAAATGACCCCTCTAAGCAAAATTAGTTGTGAATACTCTTCTAACTAATTCATAATCAGCTTAGTCACCATGCTTAGAAGAGTATATAAGGGGATACCAGGGCAGAGAATGATTACAATCTACTAGTTATAGCCGCCCAATCAATAAATACACAAAGACTTTCACTCACACAAGCTACCATTTGCCTCTGACGAAGGATCTTCGTGTATTTATGAAGAGAAAGAATAAAAGGATAAAATAATTTAGTTGGTGAAGTCCATTAATAGCAAAACTATCACTTTCACTTATTTAAACCAACTTCACATAAAGATTTTTTATCACAACTATCACTATCAAAACTTTTTCTCTTCCGCTTAAAGCCTACTGACCTTCCACTTCATATAACCAAATGGCTCGAGAAATTGAAACAAAGCACTTCCCACTCGAACTTCACACCACTCAAAACATGAGGGTGAGGATGAGGCTTAATGAGCCTCAATACCAAGGATGCAAGCCCATCCTCAACATGTTGACGCAAAGCCCTCTTGGCTATGCCTTACCAGCATTCATCTGGTTGCACCCCACTATCTTACAAGTGTTCTGGTGGAACGCAAAAACTGTCCACCAGGGAACAAGGTGTGGATCACCAGCTTGGTGATGGGAAAGGGGATCATCCTCAGCGAAGAGACCATCAGATCTGCTCTTCAACTCAACGATGACACTGATGTCATCGTCTTCAGCAGATCAGTACTGGATCAAACTCTTACAGACATGGGATACTCTTCTCCCAGCAAGTGTAGAGGGATTAGAAAATCGGGGTTCATCCCACAGTGGTAGTTCTTGACAACACAGCTTAGAGTATGCTTCTCTTCAAAGTATGGGAGTTTCAATGACTTATCCTATAAGTTGTTGGAAGTAGTGCATGCAGTTGTACATAAAACCCGTACAACTTCTCAAAGTATCTCCTAAGAGACTTTGAAAGAAACATGCGTTGTTCCCGTCTTTTTCTGATCTACCCACGTTTCTTAACGAAGGTGATCACAAGTCAGCTGGATTTCGGAGGCATACGGCAAGACTGGTATCCAAGAGCTCAAGTTATCTTGCAAGAAAACATATATGAGCATACCCTTGTCCCGACCACACAGTACACCGGACACACAACTGAATTTTGGTTTTTCATTATGCTTTGGTTTGGTCTTATCTAGTTTTTTTTTTGTTTTTTTTTGTTGGTCTGTATATATATGAAATGTATTAGCTTTATTAAGAAGGGAGGTTGTTTTATGAAGGGGGAAGAAAACAAAAACAAAGGGGGAGAAAAGGAAACAAGAAAGAAAAAGGGGTTAAATAAACAAGGGGGAGCTAAAAAACAAAAATAAATGAACTTAGGTTTATCAGAAAGATTTTATTTGTTGACATAAAATTTATTTTTGATAAAACAAAGTTCAGGATAACTCCAAAATCTGGTTAGTTAAAAATCTTCAAAAGAAAATGATAATTTAAAAAAATGTGAAAATAATTTTTACTATTTAAAAAAAAGGGGGTTCTCACAAAATATTTCTTGAAGAGAAGAACAATGACCTAAAGATGCACCAGAAAAGCATGTGTAAATAATCCCTATGAAACTCTACTCATTCCCTATCATCTTCAAAAAAAAGCATCTCTTATGAATACTCACTCATTTTTGATGACCTTCTGTTAAAATTTTGATAGAATGGAAACATCAAAATTCTTGTTCAAAAATCCTTTTAAGCGATATCATCTAACAGAGTTTTCTATATCAAAAGAGAGATGAAAGACACAGTTTAAAAGGATTCTATTGGACCTTTCACGAAAGGAGGTCTCGCTTGAAGAAAAATGTGAAATTTGGCGGTAACATTGACCAATCAAATTCCTTTGTTGAAAGGATATACATCAAAACCTTATTAGATAAATAAAAAAAAAAAGATTTTTGATGGTTTTATCTCTTTCAAAAGGAAATTAACTCCCATTTAAACCGTCATTAACCCACTTAAACGCTATCTAGCCACGATCTACCACCCACGTCCTTCATCTCAATAACCCATCTCTTCAAAACCTTCCAGCTCAAGAACCCTAAAATCTTTCTCTCAAATCCAAAAACGGTTACCATGGCGGCAATCAACCCTGTCAATCTCAACAATCCACCCATCAAACACTATGTCCAACTCATCACTGAAGAAAACTTCCTACCAATAAAGAGCAACAACGAGAAGCTGAACACAAAAATTGAAGATTATGATGTTAAATGTCAAATTCTGATAGAATACTTGACAAGATCTCCTCTTGCACAAGCTTTGGTCAAATAAGAAGAAGTACCCGAAAGCATCTTGCAGCAACTCGTTCACACTTTGAATGAAACAGGCACCGATGAGTTAAGCGCTCATCTTTGGGGAAATATCTTTCTAAAAGTCACACCGGAAAAAGTAAGGGAAATGTTTGAGATACCTATATCTGAGCACTATGACCCTGTACCTGCAATGGAAGATATGTTTAAGCAACTTGAAACAGTGATGAGCTACAGAAAATCACAAAAATCTGTGAATTCAAGAGACAAGAATTGCCTGCCTTTTGGAAAGTAATGATGGAAATTCAAAACAAGTGTGTGACGTGCAAAATTGGAGGAATTGATCAGAGAAATATGAATGTTTTAACAATCATGTTCTGTCTCATCACCGGAACAAACATTGACTATGGAGCAGAGATATTCAGATTGATGAAAAGATCTGTGTTAACAAAAGATGGAAGAATCACCTCACACCTGCCATTTCCCAGATTTTGGTCATTACTGGTTTCTGATGCCTTTGCTGAAAAGAATGTTGAATTCCATGCATCAGAAAACATATGGAAAATTAAAATCATGAAACCTTGGTGTGCTGCCGTTGCTTGGAAATCAGACAGTGATGTTCCAGCACTACCAGAAAGTATGATGAATCTGATACCAGAGGAATCACCTTACAGGGCACAACACTTGGAGCTCTTAAATAAGAAACAAGAAATAGCTGAAGTTTTTGACAGTACATCCCTACCAGAACATGATGATCAACAGTCAATGGCACCATACAAGAGGAAGAAGATCGAATTGTCAGACTGACACCAGAACCAGAGGGAAGTGATGAGCAAAACCAAGGCTTTGAGCAGCATCATGCAGAAGCATCTCATATGGCAGAAACATGTGAACAAAACATTAACTTTAATGAAAATATTGTTGCAAATTCAACAGATACAGATTCTGATGAATCAGTTGAAGGAAGTTATGTTATGTTGCCTAGAGAAACTGTTTCTGTTAGAAAAGATTTGAGCAGTTCCAAAGATCCACTCTCTGAATCAGATAATGATGAGGAGAATGTGATGGCAACAGGTGGAGATCAGCCTAGTGATCAAGGAAACCTGGAAGAGAAAAATTAGAGTTTCTCTACAACTCATGGAGAACCATCAATGGTTCAAGGATGTGAGGAAAACCCGAATTTGAATCAGTTTTAATATTCTGGTAAAGTTGTACAGGTTGAAACATCTACTCAACCTCATGACTTTGCAACACCAGTAAGTTTGTCTTCTGCTGGTGTTAGAGGGGGAGCATCTGTTGTTCCACCTATTACCCAACCACCAACCATGACATCTGAACAACTTCATAAAGAGTTAGACAACATAACCAAAGCCTGCACTGGAAGGTCTCCTACAGAAGAGAAGCTGGATCTGCTGTTGAGTGAAATTAAAAGTCAAGATCAGATATGAAGACTCTGTCGGAAACAGTTGAAGTAATCAGAAAACAGACAGAAAGCAACACTGAAGTCCTGAAGAAATTGCAGCATTCATCAGAACACAAAGAAGCAACAACAGAAAATTCTTAAGGAGATACAAGAAAAGGTAGCAGAAGCTTTAACCACAAGAGACACCTCAGATTATGGGAAAATTCTGGAAGTAATTCAAATTCTAAGGGTACATAACAACAGCATAGCAGATGCATTGGAAAAGATGGTGAAAGATTGGTCTACACAATATAGTGAACACAAAAGTGAGTTTCAAAGATTGTAAGAGCAGGAAAGAAGAAATGCCCAGTCCTTAAGCAATATGCAATCACTTATTAAGGGTCTGCAACTAAACATTGCCAACTTGGCAAAGTCAGGCGTGCAAGAACTTTAAATTCTCTTACCATAAAAACCACCACTTCAAAAGAAACCAGAAACCACCCAGCAAACAGAAACAAGTCAATCACACTCAACATCTCAACTCAAACCCACCTCAATGGGTCCTCCTCTTGAAGTTCCTAGGATAGAAAAACAAAGGGTCTTGGATATTCCACCAGCTGGAACCTCTATTGGGAGTAGTTTCATCCATAGAGGTCAACCCAAAATGACCACTTCTGGTGAAACCATCTTCAGCAAACAAATTGTTTTAGCTGAGAATAGGAAGTGGGAAGAGACTGTAACATCCTCAAAGAAGCCAAGAAAAGAGATCATTGAAGATTCTCAGGGAAACCTAAAGGAATACATGGTTCTAACTGCTGATCAAGACACTATGATGTTCCCTGAACATTACCTCAGAGAATGTTACTGGAATGATGAGATAGATAAACTTGAAAGGCCTCTCTCTCCTGTGAGCACAAGAATAGTAGATGTACGATTGAAGAGATATAGGACCATCCTACACAAACCTCTCACCAATCTAGTGGTCTGAATTGATAGAATAACTGAGCAATCTTATTCAGAAAAAATCTTGGGAACTCACATGAAAAACAAGTACTCCTTGCTCAGGGCAGACAGCAGTGTAACAACAGCCATGGATAATGACTTGGCTGATGAACTTCATTCCTTGGATGTTATAAAAATGAAACAGCTTATTGACAAAGAGAAGGGAAAAACAAAGATCAACATAAGAGCCATCAACAGCATTGCCGAAACAGGAAGAAAAGTGTACAAGAGAGCCGCCATAGCAGACTTTGATCTGAGCATCAATTTTGAGTACAGCAAGAAAGTACATGTACCTCCTCCTAACACAGAGATTCCAGCTGAACTTGATGCTTCTGAAGCAAGAACATGAGCAATCTTTGAAGAACCTGAACTATTAGTGGTATTCAAAGATATCAATAATGAAAGAGCTTTGTTCCGAGTTAGTGAAATTTGCAGGTACTCAAATCAGACCTTGAATTACCTCAAGGACTGTATGAACAAGAAACAAGACCAACTCAAGAAGAAAGCAAGAAACAATGAGCAACTGAGAAAGAAAGTTGAAGACACAATTGAAGAATGGAAGACAGCTAGGAGATGGTATAAGGACCTATACAAAGCAACCCACAAAAGCATTGAGCACAAGATGCATTTGAAGAAGGGTGATGTTTACACGAGTGGACTGTAGAAAAATTAAATTCTTAGTTTTTGATATGATTTTGAAGTAACTGTTTTTGAACTTGTTTGAGTCTTTCGTACTTGGTTTGTTTAAGCATTGTCTGAAGTTTGCTTGATAGTCATGATTTGTCATTTTTCTTACAATACTTAGGGGGAAACTGTTAGGAAACTTTTTATGTAAGTATTGAAGAAAAATGTAACCGGCATGATTAATGGATGAGGATGTAACATCCCATTTTCGGGTGTATTTATAAAATGTTGTTGTTGTTATTATTATTATTATTATTAGTTGGGGATTATTTATGAGGAAAGAATTCGATGAGCAGTAATATATATTAGTGAGGTATATTTAAGGAATTCACGTCGAGAAACGCGACTAGTTTGGTTCAAGGCATGACTCACCGAAAGTTGAAGGGCTATTGTTGTAAAAATCAAACTTGAGGGGGTATTTTGTAATAAGTCTAAAGTTCAATGTATAAATAGGCTTTTTGAGCTCATTTGTAACAAAATTTTACATAGTTAGAGAGAGAAAGAAAAGAGATAAGGCTAGAGAGAGGAAGTGGTAGCCGGTGGCGGCAGTCCGGTGGTGTTTCGTGGTGGCCGGATGCGGCCGGAGTTGCGGGTTTCACTCTAGAACCATTCATCGATGATAAGAATGCAATGGTAAGATCTTTTTTTCTAAAAAACCTTAAGTTAAAGTCGTTTTTAGATGTCGAAAAGTTAGATTCGTCTATGTGATTTCCGTTTTATTTTGTGCGGTCTAAAAGAAGTGGCTGGTATTGGAAAACCAACTGTTGGATCGAGCCCAAATTTTTATAGTAGATTTATGATTCACTAATGTTAACATCCAACGATTGGAAATGCAAAATATGTTCCGGAGATAGGTGATTTATAGCCCAAATCACAGCTGTTTGAATTTTCGAAACTAAAAATGCAGTCGTAAAGGTTGGGTTATTCCAGGAGATCCTACCGTTGGATTGATCTAAAATTTTGATAGTAGCTTTTGAAGACATGGATCCTTAATCCTACCAAAGGAAATTCCGATCGGGTGTGGGTAAGTATGGTTTTGAGACTGATCAGTTTGTAACCGTTTGTTTGTGCGAAAATCAGGAACTTGATTGTGATGCATGGATGGTTTAATGGAGTTTTATATGAAATCCGAGACCGTAAAAATGTTTGTGATGCAAAAATAGACACAACTATATACGTGGATCTCGTTGCATGTCGGTTACAAGAAAATCCGCGTACACAATCAATTACGTTTTCCTACGGGCAAAGGTGAGTGGTTTATATCTGTTTTGGTATGAGTTGTTGTTTTTGATTTTATTAAGATTATGAACACATAACTGATAGGGCTAAAATTTTTAACAATTGTGGATCATGTATCCTAAGCTCATCCTGAACCAAGGATCCTCTGGAACTGGTGTAAGAAGACTAAGGATCACGGATATTATTCTGACTAACTAATAATTGTCTCCATTATGCTTTGGATTTGTTTTCAGGTATATTACGAAGGGGATTATTCCAACCGTGAATCACAGGGAATATGCTTCTATTTCCAGCACGTGCACAAGCTAGTAACCGTTGGTGATGGACGTGGATGCATGGCTGAATTTTCGGATAGTTAGTTAAAGATATTTTTAGCTATATTATGAGGGGTATTGAGCTAGATAAACGGTAGTAGCACTTTTTCTGAGAACATACAACACTCACAAACACTCTCTCTCGAACACACACACTAGCAGTCATTGTAACAAGCTCAATACTTCCAAAGTTGTAATCTTTATCATGCAAAATAGTTGATAGTGATAGTTTTCACTATCCGAGGTTTTTATGCCGGAGATCTACTAGTGATCACGGGCTTTTCCTCGTATAAATCCTCGTGTTTATCACCATTTACATTTCATATTTGCTCACACGATTGTTCATAATTCAAGCACTCAACATCACAAAAATCAGATTTGGTTAATTTATCCTTGTTGTGATTTTTGACCAAAACAGTTTGGCGCCCATCGTGGGGCAATCGGTGCTTCAGTTCTAAAAATCCCATTCATTTCAGTTCATTTCCATCAATCATATGGCTTCTCAGGGAAAATCCAGTTCAAGTACCATGCCGGCAGTTACATCATCCCAGCCTAGTGCATCGTTGCCACCCATTCCTCCTACATATCAGAAGAGTGCTGAGAATCTTCAGAAGAAAACTACACCTGTTTATACAGGATCGAAAACCTCTATTGTTTCCTCCTCTACACCCACTAACAGTGATCTCTCTATTTTGATTTGCAGATGAAAGGATACATGGAACAACAGGACAAAACCAACCAGAGGATCCTCAGGGAGATTGATGAAATCAAGAAGTAGAAGAGATCAGTGGAGGATCACTCTCCACTGATGACTAGGTCATTGGATTTCGTTTCTCCAGCATCAATGATCCAGCATTCAGGAGGATCCGGTGTTCAAATGCAAGGGTCCTCCAACTATTAGCAAGGATCACTGGTGATGACACATGCTCAAGGATCCTCATCTCAAGTTCAGGGATCCTGCTTCCAGCCTCAAGGATCATCTATCCTTCACCGAGGATCATTAGCGATCACGGAGCCTCAAGGATTCTTCTATGAACCTGGAGGATCGCAAGACATATATACCAGTCTAGAGGATTCTTTGCACCACATCAAGGATCCTCTTCTCAAGTTAAAGGATCCAACTTGTTTTAGGATCAAGGATCCTTAGGGAGCCAACCATCCAGGAATTATGAAGTTCATACAGGAGACTTCATTCCTATGCAGACTATTGCCTCATCTTGTAACAACCCGACTTTTTCTCGGTTATTCTGTACTATCGTTATCACCCTTTTGTAACCGTTGTAATCCGGGATTTGAAATATAATGGTTAATCTATTTTAAATTCATTTCATATCGCTTATTTAAACGCAGTTAATCGCTTAATACTCGCAACGCTCTCCCTCGCTCTATCGCACTGTTTTAATTTATTTAATTATTTATTTATTTACGCAACGCTTAACGTCTCACTAAAACACTTAACGAACTTAACCTTAAAAAAATCATACGAAAATGGCAGATTCCTTACGAAAATGACGTATTTTGGGTGTTTTTGGCACGAAAATGGTATTTTTCACCCGAAAATGCATTTTTTGCATGAAAATGGACATTCTCGCACGAAAATTTGACCAGACTACCTCCACTCCTCTCCGCCTATAAATAAAACACTTCGCCATTCACTCCAACTTGCTGCCATTCCGCACCAAAACGCTCTCTAGCTCGATTCTCTGTTTCAAGTAAGAAGACTACGTTTTTCACGCGAATCACAACGATTTCTACAATGATTTTGCACGAGATTATCTCCGATTTCATCTAAACTTCTCTATTTACGAAAACCTTCATCTTTTTCATGAAAACTTTCTGATTTTAACTAAGATCTACACTTAACCGAGCATGTTTGAGTTAGCTTTGGCTTCTCAGATCTGAAACCGTGTTATTTCGAGCTCACAAAGGTGTTTATCTTAACGAAAATGACGTATTTTGGGTGTTTTTGGCACGGAGATGGTATTTTTCACCCGAAAATGTATTTGTTCGCACGAAAATGGTCATTTTCGCATGAAAATTTCACCAAACTACCTCCACTCCTCTCCGCCTATAAATACAACACTTCGCCATTCACTCAAAGTTGCTGCCATTTCGCACCAAAACGCTCTAGCTCGGTTTCTCTGTTTTAAGTAAGAAGACTACATTTTTCACGAGAATCACAACGATTTTGCACGAGATTATCTCTGATTCATCTAAACTTCTCTATTTATGAAAACCTTCATCTTTTTCATGAAAACTTTCTGATTTTAACTAAGATCTACACTTAATCGAGCATGTTTGAGTTAGCCTTGGCTTCTCAAATCTGAAACCGTGTTGTTTCGAGCTCACAAAGTGTTTATCTTAACAAAACACTTTTATAAATCGATTTTTACACAAAAGCGGACAACAACCGACTAAGGTTTCATTCACTAAATAGTGGAACGAAGCATTGTTGAAACCGTCACGAAATGGACTCGAAAATACATCTGTTTCAGACGAAGTCTCAGTCCCGAACGCACCAAGACGCAAGAACAGTCACTTGTGCGATCTGGACTGGCTCGTGAACCATACTTGGTTCACACGGTCCAGTCCGAGTTCATACAAGAGACTTACTCGCTCAAAAGACCTCTTCGACGCTAGGTTGATCAGTAGCCTAAGGTTGGAAGGATGAACACTCGATTTCCCGAAGACAGACGTGAAAACACTCGATTTTGGACACAAAAACAGGCATTTTCGCATGACATTTTCGCACGAAAATTCCATTTTCGTGTGAAATAGTCCGTTCCCGCACGACCTCTCCATTCCGACTGTTTCAACACTCTGGAAGACTGATGCACTTCTGTTTCTACCACTCTATTTCTTCTCTCTCATCAACTCCCGGTGCTCTTTGTTACACACCCGCTGTGAGTATACTTGAACCCCTTTTTCGCTTAAACGCACTTTTGGGTGTTACATACGTTCTCTATATAAAAACACGCTACACACAACGCTAAACTCTTTTAACGCTAACCGCTCAAGCATGTTATACGTGAATTGCTGAATATGTGTTTGCTATGTGTAAATGGTGAGGACTTGCAGACCACCCTTAGCAACGATAGTACTATAGTTTGGACTCAGCACCCAACTGGTACGGGGGTTGTTAAGGCTCACATATTGACTTTACGTGCGTGTTCGCTGTTGTGAACACGTCTCGCGCATACTTCATCTCGCATTCGTGTTGGTTAGCTTGTATCATTGTTGTTAGCATACTTAGATTTGCCTCTCTATGTGTTACATGCTAGTTATGCGTAAACGCTTTATCACTACTATTATACTATTAAACCTCTGTACTCACCTTTACTTTATGTATTGACTTTTATTTTAACATATGTGACAGGTGGATGATTCTATGCTGCAATGGATTTAGGGCTTTATCCTTAGAAACTCGTAATATTCTAGTTTGTCGGATTTTGATTGTTTAAGAGATATGTAATTCGTGATGACTGTTATGAAATATTGTTTAGTTGTATGGGAAATTAGACTTTTAAATATTGTCATTTAATTAGTTGTTGTGGATTCTCTTGAGCAATCTGATTCGCCTAGTACCGCGCCCTGATGATTCCGCCATCGAGTGGGGTGTGACAGATTGGTATCAGAGCCATAACTGTAGGGAATTAGGTAGAATTGCCATGTTCGACCTAGTCTATAGTTTAAGTACCGAATTAGACCACTCTTCGACTTAAATGCTTAAACTACTTGCCTTAAATGCTTACATGCCTTTCTAAGGCTAACACAATGTACATGCTTGAAAACGCTCGTATAACACAAACAAGTGATTGTGTCTGGATTAGGTGTGAAAACCAAGAACTCTCGATAAGATCACTCGCTCCGCTTACTATTTACTGCACGAGATTCTTTCTTTGAGTTAGGAGTGATATCCATACCTTGACGAAAATCTCCACCTCTATTTCGATGGAACTCCCGACATGTTCGGTGAAAACCACAAACATGGAACGAAGTTGTTAAGTTAGGGGTGAAACCCGCATCTTAATAACTAAATCCACTCCTCGATTTTCAATCTCACCAAAGTCTAGATTATTTCGATGACTCGGGATACGTAGTAACCGGAAGGGTAATACCGTTAGCCGCGAGGCGGTGAGAGCATTCACCTATTAGGCCAAAGCGTGTGCCCGAACTCAAAGGAATTGTCGAATTACTTTGGGTAGTCGTTGTCTCAAAATCCAAGACGCTCCATTTGTTTTAAGCCTGCAAATCGCCGATTTTACGCTTCATCAAGTTTTATTGTATATTATGTGTTTAAATTTGAGAATTTTACGCTTTATCTATTTATCATTTTATCGCTTTTCGCTTTACGAAAATACGCACAACTCGCACAACTCTCGTAACTTAAAACACTAATTAATCGCAAACTAAACTAAAATGCTCAACCCTCTTACGCGAATGTCCACATACGCGGCCTTACTCGCTTATCACGCTTATACGACTCGCATCTCATACGCGCTACACAAGATCTAGTGAAGGTGAATACGTGCAAAATATGTGCTTACATGCTGTCACACCCCAACCGATGGCAAAAAACATCGGGGCGTGGCACTCGGCGAATCAGATTGCTCGAGAGAATCCACAACACCTATTTACGCGACAATATTTAGACGTCATTATCCCATACTAATAAACATATAATCCATAAATAATTATTACAAATATCCAAAAATCTCTCAAAACAAGTCCAATTCGATCTCCCCTAGATTTCTAATACGTGAGTTTCTAGAGATAACCCTAATCCAATTCGGCAAATGTCATCAACCTGCCACATATGTTAAAATAAAACGTCAATACAATTAAGTAAAGGTGAGCATGCAGGTTTGCGTACATAATAGATATAAAAGCGTTTAGCATACACCGCATGACATACGTAAGAGATGTGGACTATGTAACTACTTAGATTCAAGTAAACCAACAAATCGCGAGTGTGAGGCACGCGAACAAGTGTCCACGTCCTAAAGAGAAAATAAATGAGAAATAAAATGCGAGCCTTAACAACCCCGGGCCTCTGGGTGGCGGGTCAACCTCTAGCAAGCTATCATGTTAAGGGTGGCCTACTAGCAATCAAGTAACACATACAATTCAGCAGATTTTACGCATAGTCATGTATTAGCGGGTTGTGAATAAGCGTTTGAGTTGTGTGATGTGTTTTGATATACGAACATATGTGACACCCAAAAGTGCGTTTAAGCGTAAAGGGGTTCAAGTATACTCACAGTTGGTGCGATTAGAGAGAGACGAGATCTGAAGTAGATGGAAGGAGCGCCGGATCAGCCTGTAAGCGAACAGAAGTGCATCAGTCTTTCGAATTGCTGAAATGGTCGAAACGTGAAGGAGCAGAGGACAAGTTCGGGCAAAGTTGTACCAAATCTCTTATATTTGGTACAAGTTCGGGCTAACTTGACTGTTTTGTCTTACTGGAAGTACAAGTTCGGGTGAACTTGTCTGGTTTCCTGAGAAACTGGACAAGTTCGGGCGAACTTGCCTTAATTTGCTGAGGTTGATACAAGTTCGGGCGAACTTGTCTGGTTTCCTTAGAAACCATACAAGTTCGAGCAAACTTGGTTGATTTCTTGGGAATTTTGGCAAGTTCGGCCGAAGTTGGCCACCAATCTGGTTACAACTTCGAGCGAACTTGCTCACTTTGGAGAGAAGTTGACTATTTTGGTCACCAAATCGTGCGTTTTCGCGTCGTTTGCTGAGGAAATCAAGTGTTCATCCCTCCAACCTTAAGCTACTGAGAAAAACCTAGGCTGGAGAGGTCTTTTGGAGCGAGTTTTAGCCACTTTACAGGAACTCGGGCTAATCCGGGCGAACTTGATGGTTCGTATGGGTTAGTCCAGCTCATGCAAGGTGACAACATCGTCCTTGTGCTTCCAGATCTGAGATCATGCTTGACAACGTCTCGTTCCACTTCATAGTGAACGAAACATACGTCATTTAGTCCGAATTTTGTGTAAAAATCGATGTTTAAAAGGTTAGATCTAAGTGAAAAGAAGAAGTTTTGTAGAAAAAGATGAAGGTTTTCGTAAACAGAAGAGTTTTGATGAAATCGAAGGTAAAACTTTGTGCAAAATCGTAGTAAAACGTTGTTGTTTGCATGAAAACGGGTTGATTCTTACTTGGAAATCAAGGGTTTTCGGTTTCAGGAGGTTTCGGGCGAACTTGCAGCAAGGAGTGCACGAATGGAGGTGCTGGGTATTTATAGGTGAGAGGGAAATAAGGGTGACCGACATCAAGTTCGGCCGAACTTGCCACTTGTAACATTCGTCGAAAAACGGGTTTCAAAACCCGCTTCGTTTATTAATCAAATATTCAGTTATAATTTTTCGTTGCGTATTTATTGCTCAAATAAATTTTAAACAATACATAATTAATAAATATATTAGAATTTAAAAACCATAATTTATAAATAATAAATAGTGAGAAAAAAATAAAATGGAGACGCCGGGTTTCGAACCCGGGTCACTCACAAACCCAAACACACAACACACCGCTCCGTCACACACTGTTTTTGTGATAAACACGGAAACAAATAAAACTTATAATAAAACCCGAAAGTCAAATCCGGTAATCAGCGCGCCCAGAACTAGTCATCACCGGAAAAATCGGCAATCCGCGATTTTTGCCATTTTCCTTTTGACTAAAACACGATAACCGACTTAGACATCGGTTATAACCGATGTCTAACCATCAATCTCGGTCATAACCGTCGGAAAGTATTCAATCGCGAACCTTGACTCAATTCAAACCCAAATCAGCTTGTTTCCACTATAAATACCCACTCAATTTTCCGGAAATCCTTTCGCTCAGAACCGCACACTTTTTCGAAGTTGAAATTCCTCAAAAGCTCATCGCCGGAGATTTCCAGTTTCGCCGGAATCCTGCCGGAATCGCTAGTCAGAAAACCGCGTTCATTCATCGGTCGGTATAACTGTCTAAACTTCTCTGCTATCTCTTAATTTATACTTTAATCGTTCCAACCAATAATCAAAACTGTTAAACAGTTCATACAGCCGGACATCGCAAAATCAGAGCCGACTCTTGCTGGAAATTTAAGAAACCACTCTGAGTTGGTACATCATAATCCTTATTCTTCTTTTTCTATTCAATTCAATCAAATTACAAGTGGTGTTGATCAATTAAACAAACAGTCGGCTTCACTGTTTTTGAGTTTTTATAAATGAAGAAGACGAAGTTGAGTTGTGTATTAATATAATTAAAACCAGATAATTAAACGGGTTAGACACACAGTCCAGCGGTGGACTGTGTGCACAAACAATGCACACGTCCCGAGTTCGAATCGCACACGTACCGACTTTCAGAATTAAAACCAACATTTTTAGAACGGAATCAGAACAAGTCACAAGATGTTTATAAGAGTAATATAATCCATTTGTTAAACAGATTAGACACACAGCCCAACTGGCTGGTCTGTGCGCACTCGAACTGAAGGACCCGAGTTCGACTCCGGGTCCCTGCAACCGGTTCGGCCATTTAAATCATTTTTAATAAAAAACCAAATAAGTTTAAAATTAATTAGTATATAAATATAATTAAAACAGAGAATATTTCGGGTTAGACACGTAGCTCAGTTGGTAGAGCTGCGTGCACGTATACGAGAGGTCCCGAGTTTGAACCTCACTCAGCGCATATAAAAACACAGTCCGACGGTCAACGGCGGACGGTCAATGGTCAAAAAAAAGTCAATTTTTTTATTTCTTTTTATTTAGTTATATAATTAGAAAATTATTTAAAAACACTTAAAAATAAGATTATTAAGGTTAGAAAATTTCCTTAAACTCACAAAATAAATCTAAAAATCCCATTTAAGAGCACTAATTAAAATAATAATCTTCAACCAAAACTTATTTATTTATCGAATCATTTTGTTATTATTTAGGTTAGTTCTTCCCTCGTCAATCGAATCATAAATTCGTGCGCCTTCATCATCATCAAAGAACGCACCCATGGTGAGTGAATCTCTATCAATCCCCGTTTTAATCATGTTTTGGGGTGTATCATGTGTCGTATAATTCTTTTATTATATATATAAACACTTGTGCATACATCATATCCGTGATCAAATGTGTATCAAATGTGTATCAATTGTTGTGTGAATTATATGTAGATTGGATTTATCATTTTCAGTGCACGCATTTCATTAGGCCCATCAGTTCCCCGTGGGAGACGGGTTGAGCATCAGGTGCCTCATAAGATCGGCTCCGTTTGATTGAGCCTTGATCTCACATTCATCATCATTCATATCATATACTCATCCAAAGTGGTTTGTGTTTGTTTATTTATATATGTTTGCTCACATGTGATTATTGCACAAATTTTCCTTATTAAATAAAACAAGAAATTAGTAACAATGTTTTATCAAGGTTCACTCGCCAACTTTTGTTGACCCAAAATATCCCCCGTTTTACACATGATACAGGTGATCCAGCTGAGACAAGAAACACATAGGAAGGCCAGAAGAATAAACAAGTTTAAGCTTTGGAATAATTATATAATTTCATTATCTTGTAATTGTATGGATTTTGTTTTGAATATTTAAGTTGTAATTTGAATATAATAAATATGAAACATTTTAGTAAACATCATGAGCTTTGGTGATAACCCAATTACGCCCCGACTTTTATTCCGCTGCGGGTCGGGGTGTGAAAGATTGGTATCAGAGCCATGACTATAGGGATATAGGATAGGTTATTAGACCCTTAGAGCCTATACTATAGTTGATTAAAATTTTAAATTGCTTATGCATTACATACAAAATTCATGATGTTTATATGCTTTATGTTTATTGTTACACTCAATGTTATGCAAGCATGCTCACAAATACATAATATTATACAATGCTCATCATGAATCATATCCTCATAACATATCATATCCATGAGAGCACACACCTCACGATTACCATGATTTTTGCAATGATTTTTGTATTTTAAAATCACATCAAAGTGAGTTCTCATGACGGGCATTAGTAACTGGAAGGGCACGAGTACCGATAGTCGGAACGTCCTGTCTAGGCTTGGCATTCGTATAAATCCAAAATAAAGGACCAGTTTGCCTACCTGGGGACTAACGATGAGAGTACGAAGGACCTATTAGACCAAAGCATGCTATACCAAACGTCGTGTGAGCTAACCCCACTTTGAGTTGTCATTGTGTCTACACCTGGACACCCTCCTATACATCTCGCAATTATATTTTCCGATTATCATTCGGGTGGTGCGAGTGTTAATCCGCCAACACCAATGTGAATCCTACCAAGCCCAATAGTCATGGGGGCCCACATGACTACACAGGCGATGGTATGGGGGACATTGGAGGCCCAAACATGAGCAAACCCAAGACATCCTATGGATGTAGTTGCATTATTGTCAGTTATGTTATTTTTCATTCTTTTAACGACACATGACACCTAAAAAAAACTTCTTAAACTCACAATCTTCCTATGTATGTTCCTGTAGATGTAGGCTAGGCAACTACATGGAGGTAGAAAGTCACGAAGATCAAATGAACGCTTGGCCACACAAATTGCTAAACAAGTGACCGCAGTGCTTCCTGACATCGTGATTCAAGTTCAACAAGCTCTCACCGCAAATCCCATCAACCCTCCCAATCAAGAAGACCAGAGCGTCGCCAACCCTCCCTCCAAAAAGTGCTCTTACAAACACTTCAAATCTTGCGATCCCCCAAGGTATGAAGGGACCGAAGGTGTTACTGCTATCCTTCACTGGTTTGAAGAAATGGAGAACACTTTCCTCAATTGCGATTGTCCCGAGGATCGCAAGGTACGTTATGCAAGTGGAAGACTGTTTGGGGTAGCCCTTACCTGGTGGAACACGGAAAAGGGTAAACTAGGAGTTGAAGATGCCATGGCCTTAACATGGGAAGAGTTAAGGGAACTCATGACAAGACGCTCCTGTCCAAGAAGCGAAATCAAAAAGTTGGAAGATGAATTCCACGCGCTAAAACAAAAGGAAGGAGATCACACTTCCTATAACAAGAGATTTCTCGAACTGAACCAGATGATCCCTAATCTGTTCACCCCCGTGTACCGCTTGGTTGAACATTACATTCGAGGTCTTCCCTCGAAAATTCAAGACTCAGTTTTAAGCACTTCGCCTGCAACACTTGAAGCCGCGATAGAGTTAGCTACAGAACTCACTGAAAATCGCATTCGAAACAGCAAGTTCAAAGATGAAAAGAAGAAAGCACCCATAGAAACCTCAACTACCAACCACTCAGTCTCCTCCTCAAAGTTTGCTGGTAAGAGGAAACGAAACAGCAAGAATTTTGCTGTCACTCAAACCAACCCTCCTATCACCGCTGCACCAATCACCCAAATTGCTCCCTCAGCTGCACCATTTAAAAAGCCATACACCGGCCCACACCCAAAATGCAACCGTTGTCAATACCACCACCCTCCCGAAACTCTTTGCCATCATTGCACAAGCTGTGGCCGCGCAGGTCACACCATCCAAACCTGTCGTACTCTTCAACGAATGAACCGCAATCAACCCCCAATCCAAACCCACCATCAGATAGTGGGTCAAGCCCAACAACCCTTACTCCTACCACCTGCACCACACATAGCCCAAACTTACTACCAACCCAACTACCCCATGATGCAACCCATGCGAGCTTGTTACAACTGTGGGGACCCAAACCACTTCAGGAACACATGTCCATGCTTGGTGAACATCATCCATGCTCAAGCCCAAGCGAACCCAGTAAACCAAGCCAACCAAGCTCCTCCACCTGCCAGAGGAAGAGCTTTTAACATCAATGCCAACCAAGCTAGGGCTGACAACAACGTGGTCAATGGTACGTTTCTCATCAATGGTAGTTATGCATTCATATTATTCAATACTGGTGCGGATAAGAGTTTTGTGTCCTTAGAATTTGAACCTATCCTCAACCAAACTCGTGTTAATCTCATGGAATCTCTAACGGTGGAAGTTGCTGAAGGAAAACCCGTAAAATTAAATTATGTTATACGCGATTGTACCCTCACTCTAAACGATCATGATTTCCAGTTAACCTCATTCCTATGAAGTTGGGAAGTTTCGATGTTATAATCGGTATGGACTGGCTCAGCCAGCATCACGCTGAAGTAGTGTGCCGTGAAAAGTTCATTCGCATTCCTCTTGCAGACGGTCAGACCTTACGTATTTTTGGAGAAACCCCTTCGAAAGGACTCAAACGAATGTCCTGCCTTCAAGCCCGAAGAGATCTCCGCAAGAACTATGTCGCATTCCTAACTCACATCGTCAAAAAGGGAAACAAGGAAAGGAAACTCGAAGATATCCCAGTTGTGAAAGAATTCCCACAAGTCTTTCCCGACGACATTTCAGAACTCCCTCCTGTGAGAGAAGTCGAATTCCGCATCGATCTTGTACCTGCGCTACACCAGTCGTAAAATCTCCTTATAGGTTAGCCCCATCCGAAATGCAAGAGTTGGCCAGTCAACTGCAAGAGCTGACTGACAACGGATTCATACGTCCTAGCTCCTCGCCTTGGGGTGCACCTGTTCTCTTTGTGAAAAAGAAAGATGGAATGTTTCGCATGTGCATTGATTATAGAGAACGCAACAAGTTAACGGTTAAAAATCGCTATCCACTGCCTCGCATCGATGACCTCCTAGACCAACTTCAAGGCGCCACCTGCTTTTCAAAAATCGACCTTCGTTCTGGTTATCATCAACTCAGAGTACATGAAGAAGATATCCCAAAGACCGCTTTCCGGACTCGTTATGGTCATTACGAATTCATGGTCATGCCATTCGGTTTAACCAACGCCCCCGCTTTCTTCATGGATCTAACGAATAGGGTATGCAAACCCTACCTCGAGCGTTTCGTCGTAGTCTTCATCGGCAATATTCTTATCTACTCCAAGTCTAAATCCGATCATGAGCGACACCTTCGACTCATCCTTACACTTTTAAGGACTGAAAAACTCTACGCTAAGTTCTCAAAATGCGAATTCTGGTTAAGAGAAGTACAATTCCTTGGACATGTCGTCAATGACAAGGGAATACATGTCGATCCTTCAAAAATCAAGGCAGTACAGGAATGGCAAGCCCCACGAACCCCTACCGAAGTAAGGTCATTTCTTGGTTTGGCTGGTTACTATCGACGTTTCATTGCCAATTTTTCCCGTATTGCTGTACCACTCACGACTTTGACTCATAAAGGAAAACCCTTCATATGGGGACCCAAACAAGAAGAAGCCTTCCAAACTCTCAAGCAAAAACTTTGTGACGCACCTATCCCACACTCCCTGAGGGTTGCGATGACTTTGTAGTATATTGCGACGCATCAGGGCAAGGGCTAGGCTGTGTATTAATGCAAAGAGGAAAAGTGATAGCCTATGCTTCTAGACAACTCAAAGTTCATGAGAAGAATTACACCACCCACGACCTGGAACTTGGAGTCGTTGTTTTCGCTCTCAAGATATGGAGACATTACCTCTATGGTACCAAGTGTGAAATATACACTGACCACAAAAGTCTTCAACATATCTTCAACCAGAAGGAGTTGAATATGAGGCAACGAAGATGGGTCGAACCTTAACGACTACGACTGTGAAATTCGGTATCATCCTGGCAAGGCAAACGTGGTGGCTGATGCGCTCAGTCGAAAAGGTTATGCGAACTCCATTCGTCTTCTCTGTTCGCAAATCATAACCGACATCAAAGATCGAATCCGAGCAGCTCAACATGTGTCTGTAACAGAAAATGACGTACGCGATGAGCTGTTATGTGGAGCTGAATTCAAAATCGAAACCAAATCCGACGGTATTCTATACTATTTAAATCGCATATGGATTCCTGATCGCGATAACCTTCGTGATTTCCTCATGAATGAGGCGCACAAAACACGGTACTCTGTACACCCAGGAGCCGACAAGATGTATCAAGACCTACGATACACCTACTGGTGGCCGGGCATGAAAAAGGATATCGTTGTTTTTGTTTCCAAGTGCCTTACCTGTTCCAAAGTAAAAGCTGAACATCAAAGACCTTCAGGACTTCTAGTCCAACCCGAAATACCTGTATGGAAGTGGGAAAACATAACCATGGATTTCATTACCGGGTTACCTCGATCGTCTTACAAAGTCATCTCATTTCATTCCGATTCGCGAGGACTTCAAGAACGAGAAGTTAGCTCGTATCAACATCAGCGAGATCGTAAGCCGTCATGGTGTACCTTTAAGCATCATTTCAGACCGTGATGGTCATTTCACCTCACGAACATGGCGAGCTGTACAAACCGCCTTGGGGACACGATTAGACCTCAGTACCGCTTTTCATCCCCAAACTGATGGTCAATCTGAACGCACCATCCAAACTCTTCAAGACATGCTTCGAGCATGTGTCATAGACTTCAAAGGGAATTGGGACACTCATCTACCATTAGTTGAATTTTCGTACAACAATAGCTATCATTCAAGTATCGGCATGGCTCCTTTCGAAGCTTTATATGGTCGTAAGTGCCGATCTCCAGTATGTTGGCACGAAATTGGGGAATCACAAATCACCGGTCCAGAATTAATTCAAGAAACAACCGACAAGGTCATTCAAATTCGAAACAATCTTCTAGCAGCTCAAAGTCGTCAAAAGAGTTATGCAGACAAACGACGAAAGCCCTTGGAGTTTGACATTGGTGATCAAGTACTTTTACAAGTATCACCGTGGAAGGGAGTGGTTCGTTTTGGCCAGAAGGGCAAGCTAGCACCACACTATGTAGGACCTTTCAAGATACTCGAAAGAGTAGGTCCTGTAGCATACAAGCTTGACCTACTAGAAGAGCTCTACAGAATTCATCCCACATTTCACGTATCAAACTTGAAGAGGTGCCTCGCCGATGAAAACCTCCATATTCCTCTAGAAGACATTCAAGTCAATGAATCTATGCACTTCATCGAAAGACCAGTAGAAATCATGGACTTCGGAGAGAAGCGTTTAAGATGAAGTCGTATTCCAATTGTCAGGGTACGTTGGGAGTCAAAACGAGGACCTGAGTTTACTTGGGAACGTGAAGACTCAGTGTGTGAAAAATACCCGCATCTTTTTCCTGTTACCACTACTTAAATTTCGGGACGAAATTTCTAAAAGTACGGGATACTGTAACATTCGTCGAAAAACGAGTTTCAAAACCCGCTTCGTTTATTAATCAAATATTCAGTTATAATTTTTCGTTGCGTATTTATTGCTCAAATAAATTTTAAACAATACATAATTAATAAATATATTAGAATTTAAAAACCATAATTTATAAATAATAATAAATAGTGAGAAAAAAATAAAATGGAGACGCCGGGTTTCGAACCCGGGTCACCCACAAACCCAAACACACAACACACCGCTCCGCCACACACTGTTTTTGTGATAAACACGGAAACAAATAAAACTTATAATAAAACCCGAAAGTCAAATCTGGTAATCAGCGCGCCCAGAACTAGTCATCACCAGAAAAATCGGCAATCCGTGATTTTTGCCATTTTCCTTTTGACTAAAACATGATAACCGACTTAGACATCAGTTATAACCGATGTCTAACCATCAATCTCAGTCATAACCGTCGGAAAGTCTTCAATCGCGAACCTTGACTCAATTCAAACCCAAATCAGCCTGTTTCCACTATAAATACCCACTCAATTTTCCGGAAATCCTTTCGCTCAGAACCGCACACTTTTTCGAAGTTGAAATTCCTCAAAAGCTCGTCACCGGAGATTTTCACTTTCGCCGGAATCCTGCCGGAATCGCTAGTCAGAAAACCGCGTTCATTAATCGGTCGGTATAACTGTCTAAACTTCTCTGCTATCTCTTAATTTATACTTTAATCATTCCAACCAATAATCAAAACTGTTAAACAGTTCATACAGCCGGACATCGCAAAATCAGAGCCGACTCTTGCCGGAAATTTAAGAAACCACTCTGAGTTGGTACATCATAATCCTTATTCTTCTTTTTCTATTCCAATTCAATCAAATTATAAGTGGTGTTGATCAATTAAACAAACAGTCGGCTTCACTGTTTCTGAGTTTTTATAAATGAAGAAGACGAAGAAGAGTTGTGTATTAATATAATTAAAACCAGATAATTAAACGGGTTAGACACACAGTCCAGCGGTGGACTGTGTGCACAAACAATGCACACGTCCCGAGTTCGAATCGCACACGTACCGACTTTCAGAATTAAAACCAACATTTTTAGAACTGAATCAGAACAAGTCACAGGATGCTTATAAGAGTAATATAATCCATTTGTTAAACAGATTAGACACACAACCCAACTGGTTGGGCTGTGCGCACTCGAACCGAAGGACCCGAGTTCGCCTCCGGGTCCCTGCAACCGGTTCGGCCATATAAATCATTTTTAATAAAAAACCAAATAAGTTTAAAATTAATTAGTATATAAATATAATTAAAATAGAGAATATTTCGGGTTAGACACGTAGCTCAGTTGGTAGAGCTGTGTGCACGTATACGAGAGGTCCCGAGTTCGAACCTCACTCAGCGCATATAAAAACACAGTCCGACCGGTCAACGGTCAACGGCGGACGGTCAACGGTCAAAAAAAAAAGTTAATTTTTTTTATTTCTTTTTATTTATTTATTTAATTAGAAAATTAATTAAAAACACTTAAAAATAAGATTATTAAGGTTAGAAAATTTCCTTAAACTCACAAACATAAATCTAAAAATCCCATTTAAGAGCACTAATTAAAAATATTAATCTCAACCAAAACTTATTTATTTATCGAATCATTTTGTTATAATTTAGGTTAGTTCTTCCCTTGTCAATCGAATCATAAATTCGTGCGCCTTCATCATCATCAAAGAACGCAATCAATTCCCCGTTTTAATCATTTTTTGGGGTGTATCATGTGTCGTATAATTCTTTTATTATATATATAAACACTTGTGCATACATCATATCCGTGATCAAATGTGTATCAACTGTTGTGTGGATTATATGTAGATTGGATTTATCATTTTCAGTGCACGCATTTCATTAGGCCCATCAGTTCCCCGTGGGAGACGGGTTGAGCATCAGGTGCCTCATAAGATCGGCTCCGTTTGATTGAGCCTTGATCTCACATTCATCATCATTCATATCATATACTCATCCAAAGTGGTTTGTGTTTGTTTTTATATATGTTTGCTCACATGTGATTATTGCACAAATTTTCCTTATTAAATAAAAAAAGAAATTAGTAACAATGTTTTATCAAGGTTCACTCGCCAACTTTTGTTGACCCAAAATATCCCCCGTTTTACACATGATACAGGTGATCCAGCTGAGACAAGAAACACATAGGAAGGCCTAGAAGAATAAACAAGTTTAAGCTTTGGAATAATTATATAGTTTCATTATCTTGTAATTGTATGGATTTTGTTTTGAATATTTCAATTGTAATTTGAATATAATAAATATGAAACATTTTAGTAAACATCTTGAGTTTTGGTGATAACCCAATTACGCCCCGACTTTTATGCCGCTGCGGGTCGGGGTGTGACACCACTTTCCAAGCGAACTTGGCCAGTTAGCTTGGAATGTGCAAGTTCGAGCGAACTTGCTGTTAAATTGGCATTGTGGTGGCCTGGTCAAGTTTGGGCGAACTTGGGATGCCCAAGTTCGGCCGAACTTGGCCTATTGGTGAAGTTTTGTTCGTTATTTTCGCATTAGATGTTCGTTTGGCGATTCGGTTCGTATTAGTTAGTTACGTCAAGCGTTTAAATGATAAAATAATGCGATTAAGCGATTCGTGCGAGTGAGAGCATTAAGATAGCAAGTATAACCATAAATCATAAAGCACACATAACACATAATAACATAAAGTAACATAATCAACTGCATTGCGATGCGATGTGACAAGCGATGTCGATGGCACAAGTGTTTATTAATTTATAACACACCCGACTCTTAAAGTAACATAGTTACTTGAAATTGCGTTGAATTAGCATTTAATAAGCGTTTTGGTGTAATGTAGTTGTGACGAAAAGAATCTAACAAACATAAACCATTCTATTAAACAAATCTCAGATTTACAATGATAGATACAACGAAAATAAACGAAGGAGATAACAACAAATTTACGAATTGTTACAGTCTCCTCTACTTTAAGAAATTTCATCCCGAAATTTAAGTAGTGGCCGTAACAAAGAGATGTGGATATTTAGCTTTCATATCACTTTCCAGTTCCCAAGTGAACTCGGTACCGCGTTTGCCTTCCCATCAGACTTTCACAATAGGAATGCGAGAGCGTCGAAGTTTCTTGGTCTCTCGGTCCATGATTTCTACTGGCATTTCCACGAAGTGAAGAGTCTCATTTATTTGCAAATCCTCGAGTGGAACATGAAGATTTTCTTCGGCTAGACATTTCTTGAGGTTTGAGACATGGAAAGTCGGATGTACGTTGTTAAGTTCTACCGGTAGTTCGAGTCGATAGGCCACTTTGCCAATTCTTTCCAAAATCTTAAAGGGACCCACGTATCGTGGCGCTAGTTTCCCCTTCTTTCCGAAGCGGATCACTCATTTCCAAGGTGCAACCTTTAAGAGAACGTGATCTCCCACTTCGAACTGTAGGGGCTTGCGGCGATTGTCGGCATAACTCTTTTGGCTACTCCAAGCTTTCAAGAGATTGTCTCTGCTTTGGAGGATCTTGTCTGTCGTTTCTTGAATTAGCTCAGGACCGGTGATTTGTGCTTCTCCGATCTGGTGCCATGCAATAGGCGATCGGTATTTTCTTCCATACAGTGCCTCAAAAGAAGCCATTTGAATACTAGCATGATAACTGTTATTGTATGAAAATTCTATTAAAGGTAAATGCGTATCCCAATTACTACCAAAATCTATGATGCACGCACGAAGCATGTCTTCGAGGGTGCGGATCGTGCGCTCAATCTGACCGTCAGTTTGAGGATGAAAAGCGGTACTGAGATTAAGCATAGTACCGAGAGCGGATTGAAAAGTCTCCCAGAGACGTGAGGTAAAGCGACCATCGCGGTCAGAGATGATGTCACGAGGCGTCTCGTGTCGACAAATGACTTCGTCGATATAGATTCGTGCTAATCGTTCTACCTTGAAGCTTCTCTTATGGCAATAAAGTGAGCTGATTTAGTAAGACGATCAACGATAACCCAAATACTATCGTGACCATAGGAGGTGCGAGGGAGTTTCGTGACAAAGTCCATGGCTATGCTCTCCCACTTCCACATCAGGATTTCGGGTTGTTCGAGCAAACCAGAGGGCCTTTGATGTCCGGGTTTAACTTTCGAACAAGTTAAGCACTTTGAGACGTATAAAGCGATATCCTTTTTCATGTCCGGAAACCAATACTTAGGACGAAGGTCCTAATACATCTTGTCGGCTCCGAGATGAATGGAGTATCGAGATTTATGAGCTTCGGTCATTAGCAATTCTCGGAGATTATCACGGCTAGGAATCCAAATACGATCGAGATAATAGTGAATGCCATTTGGTTTAACTATGAGCTGAGTTTCGGCACCACAATTCATTTCTTCTTGCAGGGTATTCTCGTTAAAACAAGCAAACTAGGCGGAGTGAATCGGAATTTCGAGATTATTCAAAGCTTGAGAGTCACAAACACTATACACATAGCTTCGTCGACTGAGAGCATCGGCTACGACGTTTGCTTTGCCAGGATGGTAGCGTATCTCACAATCTTAGTCGTTGAGAAGTTCAACCCATCTGCGTTGGCACATGTTCAGTTCCTTTTGATTAAAAATATGTTGTAAGCTCTTATGGTCGGTGAAGACCGTACACTTGGTACCGTAAAGGTAGTGTCGCCATATCTTTAATGCACAAACAACTGCACCGAGTTCGAGATCGTGGGTTGTGTAGTTCTTCTCGTGGATTTTGAGTTGTCGAGATGCATACGCGATAACCTCGTCTCGTTGCATAAGAACACAACCAAAACCTAGGTTAGAGGCATCGTAATAAAGAACGAAATCGTCGTTTCCGTCGGGCAGGGCGAGTATAGGAGCGTTGCATAGCATACGCTTGAGAGTCTGAAAGGCTTCCTCTTGTTTGGAATCCCAAACGAAAGGCTTGTCCTTATGAGTTAAAGCGGTAAGCGGAAGGCCGATTTTCAAAAATTCGGCGATGAATCGACGGTAGTAACCCGCCAATCCAAGAAAAGAACGGATTTCAGATGCATTCTTCAGCGTAATCCAACTCTTGACAGCTTCTATGTTTGCAGGGTCGACGTAAATTCCTTGACTGTTAACGATGTGGCCAAGAAATTGGACTTCTTCGAGCCAGATTCACATTTAGAGAACTTGGCGTAAAGACGATTTCCTTGAAGAAGTTCGAGAACTAAACGGAGATGGCGCGCGTGTTCGTCTCTCAACTTCGAGTAGATAAGGATGTCTTCGATAAACAAAATGACGAAACGATCTAAGCAGGCTTTACACACACGGTTCATCAAATCCATGAAGACTGTTGGTGCATTCGTGAGACCGAAAGGCATGACCACGAATTCAAAATGGCCATAACGAGTACGAAAGGCGGTTTTCGGAATGTCTTCTTCTAAGAGGCGTAACTGATGATAACCGGAACGTAAATCGATCTTAGAGAAACAAGTAGCACCTTGAAGTTGATCAAACAAATCGCCGACTCAAGGAAGAGGGTATCGTTTCTTTATCGTAAGCTTAACTTGTACGAAAGTTAAAGCTGAACATCAACGACCCTCTGGCTTGCTCGAGCAACCCGATATCCTGATGTGGAAATGGGAGAATATAGCTATGGATTTTGTTACAAAACTCCCTCGCACCTCCCCTGGTCACGATAGCATTTGGGTTATCGTCGATCGCCTTACGAAATTTGCTCATTTCATTGCCATACGAGAAGACTTTAAGGTAGAACGATTAGCACGAACCTATACCGATGAAGTCATCTGTCAACACGGGACGCCTCGTGACATCATATCTGATCGCGACGGTTGTTTTACTAAGTCTCTGGGAAACTTTTCAATCCGCACTCGGTACGACTCTTAAGCTCAGTACCGCGTTCCATCCCCAGACTGACGGTCAGACTGAACGTACGATCCGCACCCTTGAAGACATGCGTCGATCGTGTGTTATAGATTTTAGTGGTAATTGGGATTTGCATTTACCTTTAATAGAATTTCCGTACAATAATAATTATCATACTAGTATTCAAATGGCACCATTTGAGGCACTATACGGTAAGAAATGTCGACCGCCTATTGTTTGGCACGAGATCAGAGAAGCACAGATCACCGGTCCCGAGTTAATTCAAGAGACGACAGACAAAATTCTCCAGATTAGAGACAATCTTCTGAAAGCACGTAGTCGTTAAAAGAGTTATGCCGATAAACACCGCAAGCCCCTACAATTCAAATTTGGAGATCACGTTCTCTTAAAGGTTTCACCTTGGAAATGAGTGATCCGGTTTGGAAAGAAAAGGGAAACTAGCTCCACGATACGTGGGTCCCTTTAAGATTCTGGAAAGAATTGGCAAAGTGGCCTACCGACTCAAATTACCGAAAGAACTCAGCAACGTACATCCGACTTTCCACGTCTCAAACCTCAAAAAGTGTTTAGCCGAAGGAAATCTTTATGTGCCTCTTGAAGATTTGCAAATAAACGAGACTCTACACTTCGTGGAAAAGCCAGTAGAAATCATGGACCGGGAAACCAAGAAGCTCCGACGCAGTCGCATTCCCATTGTGAAGGTCAGGTGGGAAGGCAAACACGGCGTCGAGTTCACTTGGGAACTCGAACGAGATATGAAGGCTAAATATCCACATCTCTTCGTTACTTCTACTACTTAAATTTCGGGAGAATGTAACAACCCGACTTTTTCTCGGTTGTTCTATACTATCGTTATCACCCTTTTTATAACCGTTGTAATCCGGGATTCGAAATATAATGGTTAATCTATTTTAAATTCATTTCATATCGCTTATTTAAACGCAGTTAATCGCTTAATACTCGCAACGCTCTCCCTCGCTCTATCGCACTGTTTTAATTTTATTTAATTATTTATTTATTTATTTCTTAACGTCTCACTAAAACACTTAACGAACTTAACCTAAAAAATAAAAATTTCGTATGAAAATGTCAGATTTCGTACGAAAATGACGTATTTTGGGTGTTTTTGGCACGGAAATGGCATTTTTCACCCGAAAATGTATTTGTTCGCACGAAAATGGTCATTTTTGCACGAAAATTTCACCAGACTACCTCCACTCCTCTCCACCTATAAATACAACATTTCGCCATTCACTCCAACTTGCTGCCATTTCGCACCAAAACGCTCTCTAGCTCGGTTTCTCTGTTTTAAGTAAGAAGACTACATTTTTCACGAGAATCACAACGATTTTGCACGAGATTATCTCTGATTCATCTAAACTTCTCTATTTACGAAAACCTTCATCTTTTTCATGAAAACTTTCTGATTTTAACTAAGATCTACACTTAATCGAGCATGTTTGAGTTAGCCTTGGCTTCTCAGATCTGAAACCGTGTTGTTTCGAGCTCACAAAGTGTTTATCTTAATAAAACACTTTTATAAATCGATTTTTACACAAAAGCAGACAACAACCGACTAAGGTTTCGTTCACTAAATAGTGGAACGAAGCATTGTCGAAACCGTCACGAAATGGACTCGAAAATACATCTGTTTCAGACGAAGTCTCAGTCCCGAACGCACCAAGACGCAAGAACAGTCACTTGTGCGATTTGGACTGGCTCGCGTGAACCATACTTGGTTCACACGGTCCTGTCCGAGTTCATACAAGAGACTTACTCGCTCAAAAGACCTCTCCGACGCTAGGTTGATCAGTAGCCTAAGGTTGGAAGGATGAACACTCGATTTCCCGAAGATAGACGCGAAAACACTTGATTTTGGACACAAAAACAGGCATTTTCGCACGACATCGTGCGAAATAGTCCGTTCCCGCACGACTCTCCATTCCGAATGTTTTAACACTCTGGAAGACTGATGCACTTCTGTTTCTACCACTCTATTT
This sequence comes from Scalesia atractyloides, assembly GCA_947069175.1. Taxonomy (NCBI): domain Eukaryota; kingdom Viridiplantae; phylum Streptophyta; class Magnoliopsida; order Asterales; family Asteraceae; genus Scalesia; species Scalesia atractyloides. Next base: position 32,748,395 of record CAMTDV010000015.1, on the reverse strand, counting down.
CTTCTCTCTCATCAACTCCCGGTGCTCTCTGTTACACACCTGCTGTGAGTATACTTGAACCCCTTTTTCGCTTAAACGCACTTTCGGGTGTTACATACGTTCTCTATATAATAACACGCTACACACAACACTAAACTCTTTTAACGCTAACCGCTCAAGCATGTTATACGTGAATCGCTGAATGTTTGTTTGCTATGTGTAAATGGTGAGGACTTGCAGACCACCCTTAGCAACGATAGTACTATAGTTTGGACTCAGCACCCGATTGGTTCGGGGGTTATTAAGGCTTGCATATTGACTTTACATGCGTGTTCGCTGTTGTGAACACGTATCGTGCATACTTCACCTCGCACTCGTGTTGGTTAGCTTGTATCATTGTTGTTAGCATGCTTAGATTCTCCTCTCTACGTGTTACATGCTGGTTATGCATAAACACTTTATCGCTACTATTATGCTATTAAACCTGTGTACTCACCTTTACTTTATGTATTGACTTTTATTTTAACGTATGTGACAAGTGGATGATTCTATGTTGCAACAAATTTAGGGCTTTATCCTTAGAAACTTGTAATAAAATTTCTAGTTTGTCGGATTTTGATTGTTTAAGAGATATGTAATTCGTGATGACTGTTATGAAATATTGTTTAATTGTTTGGGAAATTAGACTTTTAAATATTGTCATTTAATTAGTTGTTGTGGATTCTCTTGAGCAAATAGTGCCGCGCCCCGATGATTCCGCCATTGGTTGGGGTGTGACACATCTGGTCCAACTGTTGCACCTGAAATGTCTACTTTGGACACACCTCTGCAATACCGGTTCCAAACCAATCAGGAGGTAACAATTTCAATACGTTTTGGTACTAATTATGGTTCCATGCAGGATACAAGTATCAATCAGGCTATGGCACGGGAACTCTAGAAGCTTAAGGATATGATATCCAGCGTTCCAGGAGTGGTTAAGCCCATTCCTGAGATCCCAGATTGAAGCCACAGGGTGTCTCGTTTGCACCTCCTATCTGCAACGCAGAGATACCAAAACGCTTCCAGACCCCCAACATGAAGTTGTACGATGGTACAACTGATCCAGAGGAGCATGTAGCACAATACAGGGAAAGAATGGAGATCAATCCCATTCCAGAAAGGTTAAAGAAGCCTGTCTTTGCAAGGGCTTCGGATCTACACTCACTAGATCAGCATTAAAATGGCTGCTAAGTCTTCCCCCTTACTCAATTACTTCATTTTCTCATTTAGTTAACTTATTCAATAATCAATTCTCATGTAGCAGAACTTTTGAACGATTAACTAGTGATTTGTATAGGATAACCGAAGGCCGCAATGAATCATTAAGAGAATACATCACAAAGTTTAGTAGTGAATCCTTAGAAATCCCTAACCTTGATATTGCCACTGCTGTGGAGGCATTCAAGATGGGATTGCTAAAGGATTCCTCATTCTATGATTACCTTGTTATGACACCTTGCAGGCATTTAGATGAAGTGAGGAACAGGGCATTGAGGTTTATTCGTTTAGAGGATGATAAAAAGATCCAGGAGAGGCTATCAGGATCCTCGAAACAGGAAAAGCAAGGATCATTCTTTAAGAATAATCGATCCAAGTCATACTCTAAGAATGACAACCATAATGTGCATGCAGTTGAACAAGACGAAGATGATGAGGATTATCCTCCAATATCTGAATATTTTATTTTTGTTGATAATCATGAACTAATCCTTGCTATGCAGAATCTAGGTGACAAAGCTAGGTGGCCTCGAAAAAATGAGAAGGCTACAGCCAATAAAGACAAGTCCAAATGGTGCGCTTATCATGAGGACTTTGGTCATCTTACTGATGAGTGTATAGCGTTGAGGAAGGAGATTGGCTATCTACTCAGCAAAGGATACTTGAAGGAATTGCTCGGGAGAAAACGATTAAGGACCCAGGATACTGAAAAAGATCCCTGAAAGAGCTCCTCCTCCACCCGCTGATGCTCAAATCATTAATTTCATCTCTGGAGGCTCAGATATATGTGGAACCTCATTTTCGGCAGGGAAAAGACATGCCAAAGAAACAAAGGTGGAAAATGGAGAAAAACCAGTTCGAACTTCAACACTGACTCAACAGAAAGTTATATCCTTTGATGAGGATGATCGTGTAGATATATAGGATCCTCATCACAATGGTTTAGTTATCACCTTATTTATTTCTAACCACTGTGTTCGCAGGATCCTTATCGATGGAGGGAGTTCAGTGAACATAATTCAGTTAGATGACCTCAAAAAGATGAACATTGCTGAATCCGAGATCATCTCAAGATCGTCGGTGCTCATGGGATTCAGTGGAGAAACCAAGAATACATTGGGGGACATCAAACTCCCAATTTACATAGAACGAGTGAATTCTATCCAAAAATTTTGTGTAATAGATTGCTTATCTTGTTGTAATGTTATCCTTGGCAGGCCATGGATACATGACATGAAGTCAGTCCCCTCAACATATCACTAATGTGTTAAGTTACCAACTCCTTGGGGAGTGGTCAAGATAGAGAGTGATCAGCAGGAAGCAAAGAACTGCTACACTTCAATAAAACCAGCTTCCAAATCCAAGAGGGCATAGCAATTAAAGTATCCTCCAAGAGACGTCATGGAGGCAAGAGAACAGGACGTCAAGGATATACTGTTAGATCCTGAGGATCCTGAATCCATGGTGTATGTAGGATCCGGGATCCAGGAGAGCATAGAGCAGGATCTAGTATCCTTCCTGAAACGAAGAAAATCTACTTTTGCCTGGAAGCACGAAGACATGACAGGTATCTTAAAGGATATCATTACTCACAAGCTTGGTATTGACAAGTCTTTCAGACCAATTCACCAAAAGAGGAGAAAATTCGCACCTGAAAGAAATGCAATCATCCAAGAAGAGGTAGATAATTTACTAAAGGCATGTATGATTAGAGAGGTGAAGTATCCAAGATGGTTAGCCAATGTGGATGTTGTCTAAAAGAAAAATGGAAAGTGGAGGGTATGTGTCGATTTTACTGATTTGAACAAGGCATGTCCCAAGGATCCTTTCCCTTTACCCCACATTGACTCCATGGTGGATGCTATGGCGGGTCATGAGTTGTTAAATTTTATGGATGCTTCATCTGGATTTCAGCAAATTCAAATGGAACCATCTGATCAAGAGGATACAACGTTCATGACACCCATCGACATATATTATTATATTGCTATGCCCTTTGGTTTAAGAAATGCAGGTGCTACATACCAAAGGCTAGTGAATAGATGTTCAAGGAGCAAATTGGACCACACATGGAAGTATACATAGATGATATGGTAGTCAAATCTAAGAAAGCTGAGGATCACCTAAAGGACCTTGAAGAAGCATAAAATATCCTTGACCAGTACAACATGAAGCTGAATCCTTCCAAATGCCATTTCAGGGTTAAAGATGGAAAGTTTTTAGGATATATGGTGACTAAAAGAGGAATCGAAGCAAGTTCGAAGCAGATAAAAGCCATAGTAAACATCAAATCTCCTACCAATGCTAAGGATGTTCAAAGATTGATAGGGAGAATTGCAGCTTTGAACAGATTCATCTCAAAATCCTTAGAAAAATGCAAAGATTTTTACGATATTATGAGGAAGAATAAGAAGTTTGAATGGACTGAAAAGCATGAAGTTATTCTACAAGCCCTCAAGGATTACTTATCCTCTGCACCAGCTTTAATGAAACCAGAAAAAGGGGAAGCATTATCCTTATACCTAGCTGTCTCAGGTAAAGCGTTAAGCGCGGTCCTAGTTAAGGATCATGAAGGCCAACAACATCCTGTATACTATGTAAGTAAAAGTCTACTTGATGCCGAGGCCAAGTATTCTCATTTAGAGAAGCTTATTCTTGATTTAATCATGGCTTCTACTAAACTTAGACATTATTTTGAAACTCATACTATTATTGTTAAGACTAACTTTCCTATTAAGAATGTTCTCTGAAAACCTGAAATGTTAGGGAGAATGGCAAAATGGGCAGTCAAGGTTAGTGCATATAACATTAAGTATGAACCCAGGACTGCCATCAAGACCCAAGCTTTGGCTGACTTTGTGGCTGATTTCAGTAGTGACCTACAAAGGAAAGCTGAGTTGGAAGTGCAACAACTTGAGGAAACCAAGGATCCTTGGACACTCTTCACAGATGGAGCCTCAAATGTCAAGGGAACTGGACTTGCCTTACTACTAAAATCGCTACAGGGGGACATTATACCCTTATCCATAACATGTGAATTTCAGACCACTAATAATGAGGCTGAATATGAAGCCTTGATAGCAGGTTTGCAATTAGCTAAACATATGAGGATCAGGTATCTTCAAGTATTTGTAGATTCGTTATTAATTACTAATCACTATAATGGTTCCTATGTTGCTAAAGGTGAAAAACTAATCAAATATTTGGAGATAGTCAGGAAATTGTCAGATTCTTTTGCTTTTTTCAATTTAACACAGGTACCCAGGGAAGAAAATGCAGAAGCGGATGCCTTAGCCAATCTAAGATCCTCACTGAAGATGCCAGAGGATGTGAAGATACCCATCATCCATATTCTGACTCCTGCAATTCAGGAGAATGAAGCAATGGAGATAGTGGAAGATGCTGCAATAGTACCTAGTGATGATGCACAATCAATTCCAGGATCATGGATCCTTCTCCTGGACTATATTCAGAAAGGGGAAGTTCCCATTGGGGAAAATCCTAGAGCCTTCAAGAACAAGGTATCCCAATTCACTATAATTAACAACTTGCTGTATAAAAGATCCCTTGCAGAGTTGCAGGTCCTATCTACGATGCATTGAGGATCCTGAGATCCAAGAAGTTATGAAGGACTTTCATGAAGGAGACTGTAGAAATCACACTGGGGCAGAGCATTATTCTCAAGGATCCTCAGAACAGGATATTATTGGCCTGCAATAAAGAAGGATGCTGTGGAGTATGTAAGGAAATGTGATGCTTGCCAAAGACATAGTAACATTCTTCATCAACTAGCAGAACCTCTACATCCTATATCCTCTTCTTGGCCATTTATGAGGTGGGGAATAGATATAGTAGGTAAGCTTCCCAAGGCACCATGAGGAAAAGTGTTCATGCTAGCTATGACAGACTATTTCTCTAAGTGGATAGAAGTAGAAGCCTTTGCCCAAGTCAGAGAATAGGAAGTCATATCCTTTATTAAAAGAAATATCATAACTAGATTTGGAATTTCTTCTGAAATTGTTTGTGATAACGGATCCCAGTTATTGGGAGTCGTACTACTAACTTTTGTGACAGCTGGGGGATTAGGATGATAACATCAACACCAGTCCACCCACAAGCTAATGGCTAGGCAGAATCATCCAACAAGATCATTATCAATAACTTGAAGAAGAAGCTTGGATCCAAAAAAGGGTAAATGGGCTGAGGAATTACCTTATGTCTTATGGGCAGATAGGACAACTCCTAAGAATGCTACGGGTCAGACTCCCTTCTCCTTAGTCTTTGGAGCTGAAGCAGTGATCCCTGCAGAAATGGTAGTACCAACAGCCAGAACAAGCATCCGTGATCCTGAAGCAAATGTTGAAACTCTAACTCAAGACTTGGATATTGTGGAAGAATTGCGAGACATGACAAGAATAAGGATGGCTAGCTATCAAAAGAAGATGGCTTGTGCATATAACAAGAATGTCAGAATGAGATGGTTTCAAGTTGGTGATATGGTATTGAGGAAAGCATTCCAGAATACTACGAATTCTGCTGATGGTAAGTTGGCACCAAAGTGGGAAGGTCCTTATCTCATTGAGGCTAAAGCTGGAAAGGGGGCATATCGTTTACTAACCATGGATGGTGATCTCCTGCCAAGAGCTTGGAATGCTATTCACTTGATATTCTGTTCAGGATAAAGGATCCTCAAGGGATATATGATCCTTTGCTTGGTAACATTTTATTAATCATTTCATATTATATTTGTTATTATGTATTGTATGTAAAGGATGTTAGATTCTTAACATCTAATTTATCAAGTTTTAAGTCTTGTAGGGTTTGTTACATTGTTGACGAAGGATCAAGAGGTTGGCCCTTTGGGCATGTCCCTAGCTTAAGGTATCCAATACCTTCTAAGGTTTAAAGGTTTTCACCTTTCACACGAATTAGGTTTCAACACCCCGCCAGCAGCGCACGTTATCCAAGTATAGTTCAAGGCAATGGGACCAGTACCCGCTTTATGGGCTGACAATTTCATTGTTGTTGGCTATATGTAGGATCTTAAGTATAATGGTAGACGTACCATACATCCGTTGCTAAGGTTTCTAGCGTTTTCACGTTAGCTAAGGTTTTGGCATTTTCATGTCACTTACGATTGGTTAGTCGCCAGTATGGGCCATACACCAGATTCCTAAGGTTTCTAACATCTTCACGTTAGCTTAAGTATTATAAGTTATTTGGGCTTGTCCCCAGTTATTTGGGCTTGTCCCCAGTTTCTAATGAGTTATTCAATTAATGTTTGGCTTAGTCCCAAGTTGCATGTTATTACAGGTTCCTGAAGCTTAACAAATAATGATCATGGATTCTAGAGTTCTACTAACTTTTTTGCTTTGTTGCTAAGATGGTAAGTCTTAAGGAAAAAGAATCCTAACTTGGATTCACTGGTATGATCCTTTACTCAGCCTTCTTTTGTCTTCGGATAATACCCTCAATCTTTGACGGGAGCCTATATGATCCTTGATCATATATTGTTTAACCTTTTAAAATAAAACTTGTTTTGACAAATACTTAATATTCTTTTTAGAGATAATTGCCCGGATGGTCCCTGTGGTTTCACATTTTTTCATGTTTAGTCCCCACCTTTTGGAAATAGCAGGTATGCTCCCTATGGTTTGTTATTTTGTTACTCGGATAGTCCCCCGAGTAAATATCAGTTAGTTTGGAAATAGCAGGTATGCTCCCTAGGGTTTGTTATTTTGTTACTCGGATAGTCCCCTGACATTTACTCGAGGGACTATCCGAGTAACAAAATAAGAAACCATAGGGAGTATACCTGCCATTTCCAAAAGGTGGGGACTAAACGTGAAAAAAACGTGAAACCACAGGGACCATCCGGGAAATTTTGCTAAATCTGAATTTTGCTAACAAGTACAAGTATAATGATATTCAAACCAGAAAGGGAACAACACCAAGGATAGTCAAAAGATAAAGTTTTATTTATTTAAAACCCTTTAAAAGGTTGTCAAATTGCCTATCCAAGCTTCTACCAGTAAAACGTGGCCCGTACACTTGGGTTGGCAAAAGGTGTCCATGCTAACAATTCATAAAGTGCAGGAAAATAAAAGCGGGGGGCATCAAGGGCTTCATCCTCCACAAACAGAAGGACCCATCCACCTTTGCTACCCCCTATTGTCCAAAAGATAAGTGATCCTTAACCCTAAATACTATTGTTTAAGTTACAGACCAAATTGTTCAAAATAAACACACCATCACCAAACCAACAATCCTAAAAAATGGGCTCCGGCCACGTCTAGAAATTTCCATCATCGCCCATTGGTGCAGCCTACTCCTTCGCTGCTTCATCACCCTTAGCTTCACCACCTTCGCCACTGCCGCCAGCTGCTGCCTGTTCAGGATCCTTCTCACCACTTGGAGTAGCCTCAAGCATGGATGTCCCTTCAGGCTCATCATCGTCGCCTAGCTCCTGTAGTCTCTGCTTCCAAGCCTCTACCTCCCATCCAGCCTTATCGAAGGAAGGATCCACTGCCTCCTGAGCTACTAAATCCTGGCCTTCAGGATAGCCTTGAAAGCAGAGATTTTGGCCTCATCAGCAGCCTCCAACTGATCCTTGTTCGCCTGAACCGCATCCACTATCGCCTGCTTCTCCAAGCGATTGATTACCCTTTCCAGCTGCGCAATCTTCTTATCTTTAGCAGTGCAGAAGGCTCAGAGATCTGCAATGGTTTCTTCTGCCTCAGCTAACTTTTTTTCTTGCAGGGCTTGGATTTGTGCAACTTTCTGCATAGGACAATATGCAAAGATAAGGATCCTTGATCCTAAAAATTTTAATACGCCAAAGAATCAGTGGTCCTTACCTCGAGAACGCAACTATGGATGTCTTGTTCAAGCTGAAAGGCGTCACTTGGTGGTGCAGGCCCAGATGGCTTCTTCCTCTTGGACCCAGATTTAGCGCGAAGGGTCATGCCCTTGTTCTCCGGTTGGCTTTGGCCTGTGGCCAACTCCTTCTTGAAGGATCGTGGGGAGATCATTCCCTCGAGTTCCCCAAGGCCAAACTTGGAGGCAGATTTAGAGGAGGATTTAGCAGCACCTGCGATACCAAAATCCAGATAAGTATTCATGATTTAGCTAATTTATTTCAACTACTTATGTATATATACATGCATGTATACTTACTTGACCTGGTGTAGGAGGCAGATGTGGTCTCTTCTAGATCCTTGACCTTTGGATAGAAATTCTAATTGTTGTGTCTAGGGCCCAGAAGGCAGCGACTCTTTCAGTGGTAGCAGGCAAATCTCTCAAGGCAGCAAAGCTAGTCACTGTAAAACAAGATAAAACAGGATCAGTTATCCTCAAAAAAAGAATAAAAGAACAAAGTTACCAATGGTCCTGTCCTAAGAATCCTAGATCCTACCCTTCAAATTCCACTTCTTGGGGAGATACTTTCCGTTGGGGAATAGAATCTCTTTTGATGAAAAAGAACTGGTTTTTCCAGTTGGTATCGTTCCTGGTGGTCTTGAGGAGTGGAAGGGGATGCTGAGGTTTAGTTTTGAAAAAGGTATCAATGGGATCCATGGGTTACCAGGTTGTATAGGTGAGGAAGCCCGGTGAGACCAAAAACCAGACCTTCTTTGTTGATTATTTGTTCGAGAGTGTACAGAACCCTCCACAACATAGGCATCGCTTGGTTGTAACACATTCCGGTGTGGCTAAAGAAGGTTTGGGTGAATATTGGAAAGGGATAGCTGTAGCCTATTTGAAACGGAGCGGCAGGAAAACATATCCAGGTCTCCGATTCACAATCACTTTTCAATGACGAATCAAATGGCCTGAAGATGGTCCTCTCCGGGAAACAGGGGCAGATTTGCTCGATTTCAGGGTTGGTGAAGTGGCAAAGCTCTTGGAAGGGTTTTTTTAGAAGGTTTTGACTCTGGGGTGCAGTTTCTTGCTCATGATCCTTTTGTGGAGAGGAACGGGTAACCATTTTTTAAGAACTTGGAGAAGATATGATAAAGAGAATTGAGGAAGATAAAGAGAGAATACCTGAACGTCTTTGATATAAGGATTTAAAGCAGGGATCTTTGGTTTAAATGGGAAGATCTCATCTCTATCTACACCCTATTTATAATGATGTTTGTTGCAGGCTATCTTGTCACTGACGTCATACTGTGCAACAGATATATCCAAGTTGCAACGGCTAGTCCTATTCTAACGGAAACATGACTAATTTGTTGAGCGTTTAATTAGTCATGTTTGGGGGCAATTGTTAAAGGATGATTTTTAGTAGGCATGGATCCCTTATCCTGAGGCTAACCTGGATCGACTATCCTTAGTGGATTGTGCAGAGAGTCCAAGGATTAAGGATCCTTACTGTTATCTATAATTGTCTAACAATTGTCTCCTATGCTTCTAGCTTGTGATTGCAGGTAGGTTACGAGTCAAGATTTATTCCAAGAGGGAATCTCGCAGGAATATGCCCTTATTCCACACGTGCAAATGAAGAAAGTGGACGTTGTGAGATCGTGGGAGAATTAGCAAGATTTTTGCATAGTTAGTTAAGGATAATTTTGGCTAGTTTAACCAGGGAATTGAGCTATAGTAGACACACTAGCACTTTTTTATGAGAACACACAACACTCACAAACACTCTCTCTCGAACACACACACTAGCAGTCATTGTAACAAGCTCAATACTTCCAAAGTTGTAATCTTTATCGTGCAATATAGTTGATAGTGATAGTTTTCACTATCAAGGTTTTTATGCCGGAGATCTACTAGTGATCAAGGGCTTTTCCTCGTATAAATCCTTGTGTTTATCACTGTTTACATTTCATATTTGCTAACACGATTGTTCATAATTCAAGCACTCAACCTCACAAAAATCAGATTTGGTTACATTATCCTTGTTGTGATTTTTGACCAAAACATGTAGAATTTATTATAAGTTTACATGATGTTTATGTTAAGGTGACCTTAAGTGGATAATGAAAAGGTCTTGAGGCCGTGGTCTAACACAGATCTCGAAACATGTGGAAAAGATAGATTGATCACATGTACGCGGTATTAATATATTGGTACTGGCAGGAGAAATTCCTGATGGGAGGGTATGCATTAGACAAAAGACAATAGTGTTGTCTTGGGAAGGGATTTTAATATGTTGCATGAACTGAAGCTCATTTCTCGATCATAAGGTGTTGATTACATGAAGGCACATGGATTTTATGTGGATTTCGCGCCCGGCCTGTGCGTAAGTTACATATGATACTCATGAGACCATGAGAATCATCACACGTATGCCTAGTAAAGTGGGAATTAAGTGGTCGTGCGGACGAAGGGATGGAATGAACCTTTTGCAAAAAGGGTGAACTGGAAGGGATTCACTAGGGGGGGGGTATAAAAACTGAACACATATAAACGTGCCCGCATAGAAAGAAAAGTTTTGAAACAAATTTTGCTAATGTACAAAAAAAAGTAATTAAAGGGATGGTTTGTGGTTAAGATGGAAGACTCTCAAGTGATCGAGAGCCTTCTATAATGATTGAAATGATTAAATCCGTAGGTGAAAACGGATCAAACATATATGAATGTAAGGTTTGAATCTGTAGTTAAGTATGGATCAAACATATGTGAATGAAAGGTTTGAATCCGTATTTAAGTACGGATCAAACATGTAAGAATGAAAGGTTTGAATCCGTAGGTAATAACGGATCGAATGTATACGAATGTAAGGTTTGAATCTGTAAGTAAGTATGGATCAAACGTGTATGAATGAAAGGTTTGAATCCATATGCAAGTACAGATCAAACATGTAAGAATGAAAGGGTTAAATCCGTAGGTAAGAACGGATCGAACGTATACGAATGTAAGGTTTGAATCCGTAAGTAAGTACGGATCAAACGTGTATGAATGAAAGGTTTGAATCCGTAAGTAAGTACAGATCAAACGTGTATGAATGAAAGGTTTGAATTTGTAGGTAAGTATGGATCAAACATGTCTGAATGAACGGTTTGAATCCGTATGTAAGTACAGATCATATGTATATGAATGAAAGGTTTAAATTCGTAGGTAAGTTCAAATCAAATGTGTATGAATGAAAGGTTTGAACCCATAGGTGAGTATAGATAAACGTATATGAATGAAATGTTTAAACCGTAGGTAAGTACGTATCAAAAAAGGGTATGAATAAAAGGTTGAATCCATAAATACGTAGGGATCGAAGGGGAATGAATGAGCAAATAGGTTACCCTCTTTACCTAAGGTAGGCATGAACGTTGTAAGTATGTAGTATTAGTAACTAAGTCGAGATATGCATGTTGCGTGACTCAATGCATATATACCTTACGCATATGTGAATATGAGTAGAGATATGTTATGGCTAATTATGGGGAATAATTGAGGAAAGCTAGTTAGGAAGGTATTGATAGTTTGACTTTCAAAAAGTCAAACACGTTAAATTGATAAGTATAATGAAAATATGAATAAGATTGCATGAAACAAGCATCCCAATTGGAAATTGTTGGCGGGGCAAGTAAATTATCTTGAATGAAAAGCGAATAGAATGTATTACATGTTTATTCATGCTAATAACTGACTCATGACAGTCGGGATGACTAACGGGCGAAGACCTGGTCGAATGACCCGGATTTATAAAGGCACATGAATTTTTGCAAAAAAAAAAGATAGGATGGTGATTTTATAAGTGTGCCTTAAACAAAAGGAGGTATAAATGCGTACTACAGTCTATAATTAGTAGGATAGGAAAGGGTTGTGACCAAAGGTCACAAATCGGTAAGAAATGAAACAAGGAAGTAGGATAAGAAAAGGTTGTGCCCTAATTAAAAAGGAAGTATTAATGCGCACTTTAGTCTGTAATTAGTAGGATGGGAAAGGGTTGTGACCTAAAGTCAAGTGGCAAAGAATTAGCAAAATAACAAATGAAACGCAAGGATTGATGATTCATTAAATAGGTTATAAACACCATTTACAAAGAAAGAAATGTAGCGTCTAGATAGTCCTTTAAAAGATCTCAGTTAGGATATATGTTGTTTGTATGTATTAGTAAACACAAAAAATTAGGGATCGTTTTGCTGCTGCTAATTAAACGGTTAAATCTTGTTTTCATTCTAGGGCGTTACAAGTTGGTATCAGACAAAGGTTACAAGAGGCCAACACAACAACAAGATACAAGGCTGAACACATGAATCGAAGAACACATCCTCAGCATAAATCAGAAACCGATGCCAAAAAAGGAAAGACGATCAGAAAAAAACCATTCTGATGGATCTAATGATATTTCTGATGAATATCAGAAGATTCTGGTAAAAGTCTGATCATCATATTTTCTGATGATCTGTTCATCAGATTTCTAATGAGGTATCATCAGAAATATGATGAAACCCACTTGTTTGAAAAGCAGCTCTGCCACAATTGAAAATTGTTGGGATTGAACCCTACAAAAGAACAGATGATAGAAAGCCAAAACATGTATGCTCTATATGATCCAGAATAAACAGAGTTTAGATTCACTATTTCCAAAGGCCAGCTACCAAGTCACTGCTAGTTCTAACAACTACCCAATGCCAAAGCTCTGCCAGTTGTAAAGTCTGCTGATTCACCAAACCTCTGATAGGTCAAAGGTCTGCTGGAAGTCAAAGATTTGATCATCCTTTGAAGAACATCTCCCAATACTTTCATCAGAGTCTATGCTTATCAGCGTTTAGGGCCATCAGTGCTTTGCAAACACTGTTTAGGTTAGGCAGTGGTTAGAGTTTGTTATTGTTGTTAGATGTCATTGTCAAAGATGATGTCACCTTAAACGATCAGTGGTTAGGATGAGTACTATAAATAGACAATGTTTGTACTGTTCTGTCTAGCTTTTCACACTTTCACTTTGTTGTACATTCTTTTCTGTGTAAGCTCGGTCTGAGGGGGAGTTTAGTGATTCATACATGTAAGTTATCTGTTATTCATTTTAATCTTTTGAGTAATGAAAACATGTTATGATGAAAACTTTTCTCTCGTTGATTGTGTTATAAAGTTTTAACTGTTCTTCCGCTGCAAAGTCCTTTATGATTTATCATTCTGATATCAAATTAGTTAAAACAATACATTTAATTCAAACTCAGATCCTAACAATTGGTGTCAGAGCTTGGTCGGTCAAATTGATCTAACCGTCAATTTGAATTAAAAAAGGATCGGCTCGATCTCGTTGATATTATGCTAATTCTTAATTGTTGAAAACGGAGTCGAAATTGTATGGAAGTTCACGATTCATGTGGTTTTATTGATTATGTTCGAGTCTATGTTAATTTCGGGGTTATTTGATGTAGAGGATACATATCAGTTTCATATGAATAACTGAGATGAATTTTTAAATCATAAATTCTTCAAAAGAATTGCTGGAAGTCTATCAGATCTAATTGATTCACTTATCACGAAATTTTCTACGAATTTTATAGTAGAAATTCCTTGTTCATATCAGGTATCGTATTGTTCTTCAGAATTTTTGTTGAAGATAATACACCTTGAGTTTTGCGTGTTTTTTATAGACAAAACTTAAGTACATGCCTGAAGTAGAATCCTATTTTTAGAAAGGGAAGATACTTCCTCTGATAGTGAATCAAGAGGACTCTGGATGATAACCAGTTTCAAATCAGATTCAAGTGTCCTTGAAAACCTGTCCCTACAGACAAAATAGTTGTACCATCTGAGATATTCAACCTCTGCCAAAGCCTGTAAAGTGTTTGTACACAAGGACGAGCATGTAAATGAAGCTTTGACTGAAAAAGTTTAAAATCTTATGTCATTGAAAAATCTCAGAAAGACATTTGAAATGGTCTGTCAAAACTAACCTTGCAAACTATCAAAAGTTAACCTTGCAAACTATCAAAAGTTTTATCAAACATATTGACATCAGACATCACTGTCTGAGGGATTACTATGAAAAAGGTCTGAATTCTTTACAACATGTCCATACCAAGGATCAACTAGCAGATGTGTTGACAAAAGCACTTGATGCTTCTATATCTGACAGCTTGATTTCTAGGTTTGGACTGCTAAGCATGGACTAAAAACAAATTTTTCTTGTGATCCATGTGTAAATAGCATTAAATGTTTTTAAGTTCATCCTTAAAAATAGTTAAAATTGAGCTTTTCAATAAATCCTTAAAGTCTGCTCAAAGCTCTGATAGCCTAAAAACACTGTTGGATAGAAAAATCTATCCACTGATGTGAAACCTCTGATAGTATTAAACACTTGGTCACAACCACTGATGAGTTATTCTGTCAGTGGTTAGCCAAACAACTGTCTTCCATTGTTCAACAGAGGTTACACGTGGACAAATGTTATTTGACAGTTGTTGCATCAGATGCCACGTCATCATCACTTTTTGAAAACTCCATAAAACCCTATTTCATCCACAAACAGAGCTTTCATTTTTACTGTGCCATTTCAAAAATCTCAAAATCATCTCATCGGATAATCATGGCACCCGAAGCGAAATCAACACAGGAATCACCGAAACACACTCTCAACATCAAAAATCCACATAATTATCTCTGTACTCTTGAGAAGACAAAGAAGAATACCGAGTTTCACGAAATCATTGATATACTGTCTTCCTCAAAGTACAAGACTCTGTTAACCTGTAATGCACCAATTTATCAAAATGCCCTTAGAGACTTCTGGGAAAATGTTGCGATTGAAAGTCTGAATCAAAAACCTTGGGCAATCACGTCAAAAGTGGGAGGGATTTTGGTTCCAATAACCCCACAAACCATCTCAGAGGTTTTTCAGATGAACGATCTAGAAGGTAAAACTTCTTTCCCTAAAAGTGAGTATCAAATTGTTTTGAAAAACAAAGGGTATACAGGAGATTTATCAAAAGTTACTATGAAAAAGGGAAGATTCCCTCATCCTATGAAATTTTTGTTTCATACCCTGCTCACATGTGTTTCCAATAAGACCATTGGGTTTGATGAAATACCATTGAAAATCCAATACTTAGGGTATGCCATTTTGTCTAATTCTGATTACAATTACTCCCAAGCATTATTTAATAATTTGGTAACTAATATAGAAAATATGAAAAACAAAAGGGAAAATGCTTTTCTGCTATTTCCTAGGTTTTTAAGTTATTATTTAAATCAGAAAATCCCAAAAGAGAGTGCACATGTTCTTGTTCAATATGTGCCTTTTCAAATAAATAGCTTATCATCTGAAACATATACTCGCCTTATGGCTAAAGAGTCAAAAGTTTCAAAAACACAAGCAGGGAGTCTGAGCAAAATTTAGATGAGTCCACATCTCCTCCTCAGATTCCAGCTGCTGAGCCCACTGCTCTTGGTGACCACAGCAGCAAAACCACTGCTGTGCAACCCACACCAAAAACTCCTAAAAGGACCAAAAAGAAACTTTCAAAACCCACCAAACCTATCAAAAAGGACCTCCTGGAAGATGAGATCCCAGAAGTTAATCCAGTGACAACACAAAAGTCACATGAAACCACTGCTGCTACTTCCTCACAGCAGATGGTAGAAAGATCTCCACCCAAAACCATGACTCCTTATGATTCCTCACAAAAGGAACATGTTGAAAGCACAGGGAACCCACAACTGATAACATCACCCTCATTTGAGAGTATGTTAAAATGTCCATCTCCCAGGACAAATCTGCTTTCTACAACACTCCCCACATCCAAAATTACAACAACCACCACATCACTGTTTGAAACTCTTGATAGTCAGTCACAAAAAGGCCACTCTCACCAACACATTACTGAGAGCAAAACCTCAACAATGGCTATGTCTGACAAAAATCAACTAGTTATCCCACGAACAGTTGAGGAGGCTACATCACTTGGATTTCCTGAAATCCTTGTTGATAGTTCAACAGGAGCAGCTACTACAGATGTTGAATCCAATGATTTACATCTGGACAGTAGTTTCATATATAAGTCTCCTTTGAAGGCAACCACTGTTGAGGCTACACAGGTAACCTATGTTGCAGTGGGAAGACCCCAGTACCAAGAAAAAAGGGCATATAAGGTTGAAGCAAGTGATAAATCACATGCTCATGATACCCTAGATAAAACTACCACCTTGGGTAGGAGTTCAGATGATCCTATTAACTTTGCAAAATATCAAAACACTGCTCAATCCTCTGCTCAGGCCACCAAATTTGCAACACAAGTGTATCCTCTGCTTCAACAACACATTCAGCACGCTAATCAGTTATATGATTCAAAAGTACAGACATTCAAAGAAGAAGTTGAAGCAAGGTATAAAGACACACAGGAAGAGCTTAGAGTGATCAAGAAAATTCTCATTCCTGGCAATACCCCTGCATCTATCTTCGAAAGAGTTGATGATGCCAAAAAGGGGGAGAAAAATGAAAATATCTCAGTATCTTCTGCTGAAACATCTGCCAAAGAAAAAGAAAAGGGAGGTGATGAAACCCTGAAAATTCAAGCAGATGATGAAGATAAACAAATGAGGATCGACCAAAGTCATGCCAGGATAAAAGAGAAGGAGATAGAGGGTACCACTGCTGGTGTTAAAAGGCCAACCACTGATAGTTTGTTGCCTTCCTCATCTCAGCAACCACCTGTCAAAGTAACAGATGTTACGACAGTAGTGGTTTGCATAAATGCCCTGCACCAAAACTGGTTTATGCTAGAAAAAGAAGAAAAATGGCTACAGTGAAAAATGATGACATACCATCTACACCTGTTGTCCAAACAAATCCAATATCAAAACCAGCTATCACCCATCATCATCATTACAAATTAGCCTTGTTGAGTCACTCAAAGTTCAAAATCCAAAAAGAAATATTCCTATGGAGACATCATATCCCTTAGAGTTGGCTGCAGTAAAGGGAGAAATTCTACTATTCTATACAGAAGCTGATCCATCCAAAAGAACCTTCCCATCTCTTCATGGCTATAGAAATCCCAAAACCATTAAGGATTATCTAAAACTGAAGACTAGGCAAGCCAAAATCATAGCAAAAAAGGAGAGTGAAGGAAAGGGAAATGCTTACCTATCAAGATTGGAACAACATGAGCTAAGTAAAGTTAAGAAATTAGAAGAGTATGCAAGTGAATTAAATGAGAAAATGACTGTGAATTCTCCAAAAGATGATCCTCAAATGAAGCAAAGGGCAAACCTCATCAGATTCATCATGAAAGAAAAACCTTATCAAGCTGAGGAGGAACTAGTTCAAAGAGTGGTCCATCCAAGCTCTCAAGCAAGAAGCAGACAGAATTGACAGGATGAAGAAAGACCCTCAAATAAGACAGAATGCACCAGACTGGAAAAATGTTAAAAACCTAGTGCAGATCTGGTCTTGAAAACAACCATTCAAGCCCTCAACCAAAGGAAGAGGCAGCTGCAGATGGATATGCAAGATCAACAAAGGGATGCTAACAAAAGTAAGCAGGCTATCACTAAGCAACCTTTGCCTGACTTGAATAAAGAACCATTGAAGCCTTTACCTAATTCTGAAGATCTTTTTCAAAGGCTTTCAAAAAGTTCACCTTTTCAATTCTCACCACAAATAACTCCTCTCCCAAGAAACCCATTGAACTCAAAAATACTAATGTGGCTCTCTAATAAAAAGCCCATGTATTGACTCTGCTCAGGTCCAATGGGAAAGTTGTGAGTATGCCAAGGAAGGATGCACTAAGCCTGGTGTAGCTGACCTTCAAGATCTTTTGGAACTACAACTGTGCAGGGATGAGGATGATGAAGATTCTTTGAACTTTGAATCACTATTCAAGGAACAAATTAAGTAAAAACTGATGAGACATAAAGATCATGAATAAAGAAGAGTTTTGGCATCATCTGTTATAGGGGGAGATTGTTGGGATTGAACCCTACAAAAGAACAGATGATAGAAAGCCAAAACATGTCTGCTCTATATGATCCAGAATAAACAGAGTTTAGATTCACTCCTTCCAAAGACCAGCTACCAAACCACTGCTAGTTCTAACAACTGCCCAATGCCAAAGCTCTGCCAGTTATAAAGTCTGCTGATTCACCAAACCTCTGATGGGTCAAAGATCTGCTTAAAAGTTAAAGGTCTGCTGGAAGTCAAAGATCTGATCATCCTTTGAAGAACATCTGCCAATACTTTCATCAGAGTCTATGCTTATCAGCGTTTAGGGTCATCAGTGCTTTGCAAACACTGTTTGGGTTAGGCAATGGTAAGAGTTTGTTATTGTTGTTAGATGTCATTGTCAAAGATGATGTCACCTTTAACGATCAGTGGTTAGGATGAGTACTATAAATAAACAGTGCTTATACTGTTCTATCTAGCTTTTCACACTTTCACTTTGTTGTACATTCTTTCCTGTGTAAGCTCGGTCTGAGGGGAGTTTAGTGATTCATACATGTAAGTTATCTGTTAATCATTTTAATCTTTTGAGTAATGAAAACATATAATGATGAAAACTATTCTCTGGTTGATTGTGTTATAAAGTTTTAACTATTCCTCCGCTGCAAAATCCTTTATGATTTATCATTCTGGTATCAAATTAGTTAAAACTATACATTCAATGCAAAATCCACTGCCCTTTCATCACAGAATTACACAAGTATTCGTTTTGTACTAGCCAATAATCATTCAATCATCTTGTAAACCATTTTGTTTCAAAGTGATATAAAAACTTGAAAATTTTTTAAGTGCTTGTTTCTTGAAAGTTTGATTTCCATTTCCGCACACTATTTTCACAACTGTTGAAATCACCTGCCATATTACAATAAAGGAAATATTTTTCTTTGTCCAACTGGGACCAACAACAATTTATAATGTAAATCGTATATTTATTAATGCTTTTTCTCAAATATTTAAATTCAGAGTAAAGTTGATCATACTAATTTGGTGTTTTACTTGTTGATTAAATCTAGATGCACATAATGAATGTTGAGAAATTATTGATTGGTGATTCTAGCGTAGCATATGAAGAAAAAATATCACAACAATTTATGCAAATGCAAATCACATAAAAGACTAAAACTAGAGTGTGATGGACATTAATGAGAGCTCATTTTATTGATAAACAATTCAGTTTTACACAAACTAGTAATTGTTATGAATATATATATTATTAATATGATTATCAACACCTAAAATGATTAGCTTTATTTCACAAGTTTTCCTCTATTATATATTAGTTTAAGATCTCGTGTAATACAAGGGTTACTTAAAATAAATTATATTATTTAATAGCTTTTATATAAAATTTGAAATGAAAAAACGTTTCCCTATTTATGTAAATATTAAATTATAATGAACTGATAGTTACGTAAATTCATTAATCTCTAAATAGTTATGGTTAAATAGAAGAAAAGATTGATGGTTTTATTGATTAAATAACAAAACTTTATTTGCACAAAAGCTCCAAATATCTTGGAGATCAGAACAGTCATTGTAAATCGGTATGCAAGATCTTTTACTTCACAGCCAATTCACTTGGTGGTAAATTAAGAATTAATTAGTAGATAAATTAGTTTTATAAAACATAAAATTGCCATTTATGACTTCCATAGCACCACCAACAACATGATGGGCTGCAATATCGTACACATGATGTGTTGTTGTGATAGGTCCAAACACCCAATTCGTATATAAAAAAAGATGAGATCACAATGTGGATTAAGATAACCAAAGCTCAAACATACTTTGTTATATCAATAATGTAGGTTGCACGGGAATCATATCTAAAAGAAATATATAATGTGGAAGTGGATGGGTTATTGGGTAATACGAAAAAAACAAATTGAGAACTTGCAATAACTTTAATCTTGACTTTGTTTATCAAATTACTGATACATAAAGCGGGTTGCCCAACTAACTTATCAAGTAATTCATGCAAAGAAATATTTATAAACTCACATGAACTTTAGGGTCTTCAGAATCATTGGCCTTTTGAACCAACAGAGAGGGTTGCCAATCTAGCTTGTCTTCCAAAAAAATGTCTCGATGTTCTCCTAAGCACCCCTGAATCGTGTTAGTTTTTCAAGGCTTCGGTTCTAAATCCACTCAACATTGGGACCTGAAACCATTGACAGTTACATGGTATGAAAACCAAGAATTATGAGGGATATCCTCAGTTACATGTAAGCATTCTCACCTAACCATTGAGGTTAATTGGTACTAACTGGGCTTCATCTGTCCCTCTAAAAATATATAAGAAAAAGGAAACACGTTTATATAATTAAGCAGGTTCTACTTGCTATTGTTATTAACTACAAAACAGCCCGGTCTTCAATTAGAGACATGGCTTTATAACACTCTCCAGAAATCACAATCTTGCTCTAATAATTTGTGTAATTTAATTAAAGTTTTTTATAATGTGCAAAAAAGTTTACCTTTCGTCTTCAATTCATGTCTAGGTAACACACTGGTCAACACCAGTTTTCAAAACAGGAAGGACCTGCAGCGTATAACTCAATTATTAAAAAAACTGAATTAAAAACAGAAAGGACCATTAGAGACTTTTCTCATATTGGTCAAAACGGGAGCTTGAGTGGCATGATAAACTGTGTTTACCTTTTTTTAAGTAAAATTATAGAATGACTAGGTGCAAATTTACAAAACATGAACTATGAAACATTAGTTGAATGAAATGATTTAACTATTTCCATAAATAAATAGTTCAAATAAAAGATAACATATTCTAAGCTCATACCTTTAAAACATTAATATTAACATGACTGTATTATTTTCTACTTTACTCAATAGAAAACTACAAAATAAAAAGGTTAAATTAATACACTAACAAAGCTAACCATTGTCCTTAAAATGTGTCTCACCTTCATAAATGGACAAAAACTGCTTAAATTGGATCTAATCCCTTAAGAGTTTCCTCTGTAAGTTGAACAAACTGCTTAGACGGTCTCTTATGGCTTTATTATAGATTTTCATACCCGAAAATTTAAAAAAACGCCCTTTCTTCATGGATTCGGGTCATTACAAGTTTGTTCCTTTAACGCATCAACCCAAAAATGTGTTATTTTGGTTTGGGTCGGCATGAGTTTCGGGTTGGTACATGGTACGGGTTTGTGTGTCAATGCATGTGTGAGTATTCTTTTTTAGTTAGCACGGACCCATAATGACCCGAATTGCCAAATTTGCCATTCAGATTTAAAGTATGAAAACTAATAAATGCTGAAACCAAAGAAAATGAGCAGTAAATGCGAATTCATGTATATTTTTGTTGATCAAAACCAAACTGGGCCAAAAAATCTTGCCAATAAATAACTTGAATCTAGATTTTTTAAATAACCAAAAACCATTTGATTTCCAATGTTAAATGAAGCTAATTTATATGTCACTACTACTAAGGCCATTTGCAGCCAATCAAATAATCTTAAAATATTATAAGACAAATGCAATTTACCAAAGGAAGAAATTGAAGATGAATTAGCGACATAGATCAACTTGGTGCAGATGAATTTCATTGAAGAAATACAATGTCTATTGTTGTCTTAGTATCAGGTAGCCTTCCATATGTACCTTAAAAACGAGAATACAACAACTCCAAACGAAAATACACATGATGGTATCTTTAAATATTCAATACAAATTCAGTATTATCTTTAGCTATTAAGAAATACAACTCAAAACCAAATCTATATACATTGACATAAATGAAAAACAAAAAACATATATAACAACATATTTTCTAGTATTGTTTCAAGCCGGAAACGTTTATCTCGGAATCACAATATGAAATTGAAAGAATGATTCAACGAACGAACGACATATAACGAATTGTTTCTACATATTAGGATTACAGATTTTAGAAAACCCCCAAATCTAACTTTAGGGTATTAGAATGAATTAAAACGTAAAAATTCTACTTAACGGTTTAAAGAATATACGCAGTTAATGTGTCTTTATGCCTACTGAAAACACCATCAGATTGGAGATTTCAAATAACAATTATATGTCAAAAAACATGTTACCAGATCTGATGGAAAAACATAAAACCTAAAAATCGATTCAAGAGATATCATAACCCTACAATCGATTCAAGACATAATAAATCTACAATCGAAAATGTTCAATCAACATCTACAGATCTAAAATCAATGTAAGAAAAACATGAAAGGGATCCAGTTGACTATCTCACAATGTGTTTGAACACCAATTCAAGGGTCAAATTAGAGAAGTTGATGAGGAATAAAAATTTGATCAAATAAACATTTGTTTTGGCATCATTTGTTCTAGGGGAGATTCTTATACCTACAAAAGAACAGATGATTTCAGAAGCCAAAACATGACTTCCTGATCAAGAAATAAACAAATAATGATACATTCTCCTCCTAAAGATAGTGAATACTGAACACCTATTCAGAATATCTGTTGAAAACATCAAAGATCTGTTTGAAGGCATGAAACCTTTGTTGATGAAGATAGAACCACTGTTTGAAGGCATAAGCCCAATTGGAGCAAAGCACTGATCATGAAGACTAAACATCTGTTCTGGCCAAATAGATGTTTGACACATTCAAACAGCGGTTTAAAGAATAGTGGTTAGATCAATGTAATTGTGTAATGATTAGAACATATGTTTTATATAATAGATCAGATGTTAGATTTCCGAAAATGTTTGCTAACATATGTGGAATATTTTCCGATAGGAATGTTAGATGTCACTATCAGGGTGATGTCAGCTGATTGCAAACAGACCTTTCGTACTTATATAAATAGATCTCATGTGTTAGAGAGCTATTTTATCACTTACACATTCCTTTTGTACGGACAGTTTTTGTGTGATCAGGCTGATGGGGAGTTTATAGAATCATTGTTGTAATTTGTAATCATTTGATTATTAATCAAAATAGTTTTGATATAACTTTCCACTCTTGTTTGCTCATATAATTCCATAGTTCCACTTATACTCTATGTTTATATCCATATTTGTTCATCTAAAGCTTACACGTTAAACTCAAATCCTAACAACATGTAAAATAGCAATAGGCAGGAGTGGGAAAGCTGAAGAGAAGCCAAAGAAGAAGAAGAGGTATAGGAAAATAAGGTTAAGGGGTTAAAGACGAAGTGGTACGGTTATGAATGATGGCATTCAATTAGGTTCAATTCATTTGCATAAATTGCATTCAATCAGTTTGAATCGATAAAAAAAAGAAGGACAAGGATAACAGAGAGGGGTAGGAATAATGTTAGCCATTTGATGTAAGACCTTTCATATGCCATCTTAAAAATCAATAGAAATTACATTCTTTCTCATTCAATCTGCTTAATATAGTAGTATAGAATAGACATAGATAGAGACGGAAAGTGAGAGAATGTAAAACTAAAACCCTAAAGCCTATAAACATGAGCTGTGTTTAAAATGTCTTTATTTATTACACTTCTCCATTTCAAAATACACACTATCAAGATTATATTACTAAATGATATACACACTAATCAACATTGTACTACTGAGCAAATATAATGAGCAAAAACTAGGTAAGAAAAAATAATAAATTTATCAGTGAAAAAAGACTTGGGGGTTGTTTGTTTACCTCTTAATGGGGTTCTTAATAGTTCAGGACTCTTCCTGATTCAGCACTTAACGACTCAGACTATTTGTTTTGCGAGTAGTTTCGCGAGCAGATGTCTGAATGGTTCACACATTTGCCTATGAATGGTTAAACATTATATTAAGTCTGAATGGTTAAGACCTCTAATCCGAATTGGTCAGACATTTGCCTCCGAACGGTTAAACATTATACCGCCTCCTAATGGTTCAGACCTCCTCTTACTGGTTTAGCTCTTAATGGTTCAGACTTCTTACTAGTTCAGTACTTAACCATTCAAAAGTTGCCAAAAAGCCACCTGGTGTCCTGCTTATTCTTAAACCACACTATGGCTTCTTATATTCATTTAAATGGAACCATGCTTAGTGCATATGAACACTTAACAATGTATCCCATGTATAGATGTATACATATTACAATTGTGTGCACCCAACTCGAGCCTAATTAATATACGCATCATTACCCTTTTTTTTGTTGTTGTTTGTTGCTCCAAGATTTACTCTTTTATGTTTAAATCTATTGATTATATTAATTTAATACAATGCGAATAAAAACATTTGCAAACTTAATTGGGAACATGCATTTGCAAACTTAATTGGGAACATGCAAGCTGCGTCGGAGCGAATAAAAACATTTGCAAACTTAATTGGGAACATAAGCTGCGACGGAGCTTGAACGAGAACTCAATGAGGGCCGGACTCTCAAATTTCAAATCCAAGTTGATGAGAACCAAACTCTTAAAAATCTAATATTTTACAATAAAAAAATATTGTTAAAATGAACACGAGTGAAAAATCAGACGGAAGCCCGGCTACCCAACCCTTATAAAGCTTCGCCAATGCATGCACGCAAGACATGGAGGTGATTAATCACAACACAATGTTAATACAAAGTGTAATTTATCATTTTATATTTGATAAGTTAGTGCACATTGGTTTGCATGCTAAAATAAACTTTACTTGCAAGATAGTAGTACCATATATAACCTACTTAGAATTAATATACACCACTACACATTATAATGAATCATAGTATATGTATGTATATATGCATAATGTAGATCCACATGCTCTTTATTAGGCCATGAACCCTTCGAAGATTGATACACGCTTGTGTGCGCACATATAAACTTTGTTTTGAAAGAAGCTTTTGCATACCCGGTTCCAACTCGGTTTAAAAAAATGCAAATTTACATGCAAGAGCAAATCTATAATGACTATAATTCACACGAGATATGAAGACAAGCATCCGCCAAGGCTTTTACAGGACAATTCGATCGACCAGATCGACACGTCGTCGATCACTTTCCCGGTGATCCCGACTAGCCAGCGTGCTTGCATCCCTCAGTTTTCTCACACAACAAAGAACGAAACCACCTATATATAATATAATATGTCATCTGTTATTCAAGTTCGCACGAAATACAAAAAAACCGTTGCGCTCTATTTGACCGGTAATCAGGTTGGACAACTTGAAGTCCTCCTTAACATCCTCGACTTGTCTCTCACTTTTTGACACTTTATCACACCTTTCATCCTTATTTCTTCCGAAAACTGCATTGATTTGAGGCTTCAGTTTTTACTTTTAAAACAAATAAAAGTAGTTGTTTAAGGATAAATAAAACAGTTTAGAAGATGTAAGCACCTGGTGTTTTCTTTTTCTCTCAATTTCTGCCTGTAAAAACAGGCAGTAAACTTGTAAACTTTATATTTGATCCGCAAAATTGATACAACTTGAAACGCGAAAGAATTTGGTTCTTACCAGAGCTTGCTTCAGTTGAGCATTCTCCTCTTTTAGCATATTCAATTCGGCCTCCAATTCCACGGTGTAAGCCTGCCCAAACAAAGAAAAAAAGAGGACGATAAGCTTCCGACTTTAAAAGATGAAAGGAGTTCCAAGTTTTTACGGCTCTAAGCACCTGTTTTCTAGCCCGAGATCTCGCAGCAGACTCGCGGTTTTTTATCATCCTTCGTTGGCGCCTCTCCACAACTTTCTCAACCGGACCGTCAATTATCCGTTTCCGGCTGCCTCTTATGCCTCCCATTTCCAACGCATACTGATTCCCACTATCGAGCTGAGTGGTGGCAATTCCATCTGAAGATACTGGACTCGGTGGTGATCCAATCCCGAGCCCCTGTCCATAACCACCAGCAACACCACCTGCATTACCCTCAATGCCACCGTATGGAGGCGGCTGCTGTTGATAATTGCCTGCTCGTTTTCCTCTGGGATAACCCGGTGTCTCCCTGATTAGGGGTGAATATGGTGGGATAACACTCGCACCGCCACCTGTACTAAGGCCTATCATGGGCCTTACCATGTGGGCCGAGCCCGGTGGAGGTCCGATAATCCGATTGTTTCCATTTGTGGGGTACAGCCCAAAAGAAGCCGGCACTGGCTGTTGAACAGGAGGAGCATTCTGATGATTTTGTTCCCGAACAACCCCTGCCTTCACTAAGAAATCCTCGAGGGTCATTTCTCCATAAGTCGGTTGGCGTTGGGCACCGGGAACTTGTTCATTACAAGAGTTATTGTCATTTCTTGGCTGTTGGTGATCTTGTCGCGTTTTTTGAATTTCGGACCAAACCTCATCGACTGTTTTCCTAGATAACGGGCCCGGGAGAGTCAACGACCCTTGTCTAGATAAACTTAGTTGCCTAGCAATCATATTCTTTTCAGCCGCATTCGCGTTGATTCCCATCAAAAACTGCCCACTACTACTAGCACCATTAGCGGCCATCGCGGCGGAAGTGGAGATACCACCACCAATGGTGGCGGCCGTGGGAGGGTGGGCTTGGGTGTGGGCCTGGTTTTCCTCAGCGGTCCAGATGCTGTTCAGAAACTCGTCCATATTCATTGACCCGAAATTCTTTCCACTCTCGTTAAGAGTGTGTTGAAATTCATCTAAAGTAAGCGAATAGATTGACGATTGGCGGCCGAGTTGAGGTGGAACCAGGGTACTATTATGAACATTATTCCTAGCTTGGTGTTGGTCCGATTGCATTGGCGACTCGACTTCCCCGGGCGACATGATTTCTGTGTCCGGAGCTACCATCCGTTTATTTTCCTGCTAGTCTCCGCTAGTTAGAACAAAAACCACAAAATGATATATAACTGGTAAAAGTTCAACTATAAACATCAATTTTAACCCTTGAAGTCAACTATGAACATCAATTTTAACTACTTAAAGTTACCAGAATACCAAATAAAACACACCTAAATTACAAGAAACATATGTTTTTCGGTTAACACCTTAACATAACAAGCTTCTTTATACCACGGTCCTCTGACGGTTTTTTCGAGGCGTTCGACTTTGGTCACCTTCCAGCCGAATTTATGATGGTGCATGTTAATAAAACCATATCCGGATCGCCTTGTTATTGGGTCTAACGTTCAAGTCCAACCCGATAACTAGACGTTTTATAAACTAACTTATTATAATATAATTTACATCGAAATAGATGGTAAACGAGTTACAAGCTGCGCCGCTACCCTTTTTGAATAGCAAAACTAAGTCTTTTAAAAACTAAGTCTCTTAAAGACCGGATATGTCGATAAATTGCTATCAAAATTTCCAGAAACATTGGCAAAATCATGATTAAAAATACCGAATTTAATCTTTGCATACCAAATTAACAATAACTTCTATTTTCTCTATGCGTGACACATGTACGGTGATCAAACGTGTGATTAGGCTAAAGCTTTCTACTTTTTGCAAAATACCAATACACAACTTCAAGATCTTGAAATAATCAAAACACTAAAGTTTCAAGTGCATGCATTATACCTTTAGTGGCAGAAACTAGTAGATCTAATCACAACTCCTTGAAACCACCTGCTCCAACTCCACAACTATAAACAATACGTGTAGAGAGAGAAAGTTAGAGAGAGAGTATGAATTAGGTTAAATAAAACTTGCAGTAGCTTGCAGTGGTGGAGTTGAAGGTAAGAGATGATGCTGTGGGACCCACATGAAGGGTAAACTGGTCAAAGAAATTATAAACTAAGGGTGTCGAAACCATGGTAAAGAACTAAAACTCAAAATTTCATGCATTTTAGAAGAAAGAATGTGATCAGATGAGGGGTATTTTGGGGATGTGTTCGATTGACACGTCGTGGACAGGTGTCTGATTTGTAGCAGCCTCGTATTCTGTAACGTGCTATGGTTCTTCCACGTGTCTTTCGTATGTCAGACAGCATATGACGACGGCTTTTGAGATACGACGTCATTGAGTACTCGTTGTGTTGGTATTTCGTCTTGATCTTCTTTTGACAACGTGGAAAAACTCTGACCTAATAAATTAATCTATTTGTGTTTTTACGTTTTATCGACATATATTATGGTACCTAATAAATTAATGTATTTGCGTTTTTACATTTTATCGACATATATTATGGTACAAAATATTATGGATTACACGGTGTACCATATGCTAACAATAAACAAAAAATCATAAATTTAACAAATCCGAAACAAAACAAACACTAATCTGAATAAGAAAACACAACTACAAAACAAGTTCTCTATAATTTTAAAAATAAATCACCAAATTTTATCAAAATTTCTCAGTAACAAACAAAATCAAAACAAATGCACACCATATCCAACAAATCATATTTAATTTCAAAGCTTTAAATATGAATAATAACAATAAGTCACCAATTAAACAAAATACACCTGTATATACAACATCTTCATTATTTCAGTGCTTTAACAACAAACTTATAATATAAAAGTCTCCTGACTGATCTAACGACACAAAATTGTCCAAAAAAAAAACATGCAAAAAGCTTTAAATTGTTAAACAACAAACAAACAGAAAACCAATTTCTGTAAGTTAAACTACTAAGCTGGTCCAACTTTAGATAAGAATCAATCCCTTAAACTACCATACCAATACTAATCGCAAGCATAACATTCTTCATCTTCAATCAAATAGCTAACAATTGAACCAAATAAACTATTGTTTAATTAAGGGAAAAAAACCTTGTTTGTGGCCATCACCTTTGTCATGACAGACCAGTGGTTGTTCAAATGATGCCATTAGTCAGGAATTGTAATGCGTTGGGTGTCAATCAGAGAACCTGAACCAATGTATATGACTCCTTACTCTCCGATTAAGTCTGTTCAAAGAAAGCGAGCTTCAGTTCTGAATCGTTGAAAGAGATCGACACTATGGAAGGAATTTCAAAATGTGGACTACGTGTCGCACATTAACGGCTATATATAGAGAGGATAATATGAGAAAACTACTTAAATGTGAAAAAAAAAAAAAAACTAAAAAACTACAAGAAAAATAAAACCTTAAAAAACACACCAATTTTTTTATTAAAAATCGAGTAATCTAATGTATAAAAAATCTTTAAAAAAGAATTAGTATTACACATATGAAACATATGTATTAGGGTTTAGGTTTTGGGGTTTGTTTAGCTTTATAGGGCTATTATTATTATTATTTTTTTTTGGGAGAGGGGGGGGGGGGGTTTAGGTTTCTGTTTTAGGTTGGGGTTTAGATTTTTCGTAGTATTGCACATGTGTAATACTAATTATATTTATATTTTTTTAATTTTTTTCCAAATGTTTTTATATTAAAATTATATATTTTCAGCCAAAAATATTTAGAATTTTTTGGGGGGTTTTTAGGTTTTTTTGTTTTCTTATAAAACATGAGTTTTCTCATGATCTATCCCCTATATAGATCATAATACGTTTTTTATAATAACACACTTATAAAACATATTTATATAACTTTTAAAAAAATGTCATTTAAAAAAAATATAGCAGTAGTGTAATAATATTATAGATTAAAAAATGCTAATGTAAATGCATAACTTAAAGAAAAATAGTAAAGTAGATAAAAGTTATTTTAGATCTAAAAAGTTGATGATATTAGTATTAAATGAAAAAATGACTAAATAACTGAAAGTTGGCATTGCCTCTTAGAGGAGATGTCCCAAGGGTAGAACTAACCGTTGACACTAAAAAAAACTTAAATACCCATAAATCTCATTTACTAGTATGTAATTGTTAATGATGATGTGTAATAAATCTTAGGCTTAGGGGTGTGGGGCTCGTCCCCATGACGTCTAGCCACGTCGAGGGACGGCGACACCGCTCCCTTGCCTCGTCCCGTTGCAATCGGCTTGCCATGGACGCTCTCGTCGGAACTCTTTTCAAATATAATAGCCGTTGAACGCCCTTTTACTTAACTTTTGTTTTTACTTTTTTCCTTCATATATATTAACCATTTATTCCATTTTTTTCAAAAAATCTCAACCCAACATCTCTCACTTTTTTAACCATCTCTTCATTTTTATGAATATTAGCTATGGACCCCTACAATCAAAGCAACCCGAACCCAAACTCGAACCCAAACATTTCCTCGTTACCCACCTACTCTCCAACAATTGATCCGAATTGGTCGGCATCGCGATTTTCTTTTGCGGGTTTCCAACAAAGCCCCAATTCTTTCACTCAAATAAACCAAATGCAACAAATGCAATCGATGCAACAAATGTTAATGTGAAACCCGTTTAACTCGAAATTTCAAGTGCAACCACAATATCATTACCACCGTAGGACCGTCTCAACCCGTAGAAGACGAGGTTGAAGAATTTGTGCCCGAAACGCAACCCCAAACCTCCAAACGAAAAAAGGGAAGCAAACGGCGCGTGTTGCCGTTGGTCAAACTTCAAAAGCGAAGCCACAACCTTGGTCAAAAATCGAGGAGGATGCATTAGCTAAGGTGTGGATTCATACGTCAAAATGCCCAATTGTTGGTAAGTAAAAATATATATTGTTGTTTTAAAGTTTTTGATATTAAGATTTTAAAAATTAATGTATAAAGTTTATCACATATTAAAATATAGGCTACAACCAAACCGGATATAGTTTTTGGTAGGAAATACTAGCATATTTCATTGTGATTATGGAACAAGGTTCGTACCTAGATATTGCTTCCGTCTCTTCCAAGTGGTGGAAGATGCATCATGTCATCAACTGTTTATGTGGGTGTTATAACAATTTATATACTCATCTACCAAGTGGGTGGAGTGACGAAAACGTTTTCAAAAAGGCGATGCGTAAATACGAAGATGAGCATAGGCATGCTTTCCCACACGTCAGGGCATGGGAAGTTATGAAGAACACTAAGAAGTGGGTGCTAGTTCCAAACAAGGTTGCAACCGCTAAACGGACCAAAACCTCAGAGACCGGAAGTTACAGTGCGGGGGCTCGGACGCACGTTGTCAGATAAATATAAATGACGAGCCTGAATTTGACGAGGAAGAGAATGTAGTTTGAGAGGAGGAACTTCCCGCAGGAAGGGACAAAGCCAAAAGGGCAACGACTGCAAAAAAATATGCCTCATCATGGGGCAGTTCGAAATTGGACGATTTGATGGCCAATTTCAAAGCATATACTGAGGTCACACTCGAAAAGGTAAAAGTGAAGCAACGTAAGTAGACAAACGACTTACGTATCAACAGAAAGAGGTGGCAAAAAGAAAGGAATGGAAGAGAATGACAACCGATATCAACACGTATCCAGAAGAAGACCGCCACATTTTGCGTAAAATGAAAGAAAGGATCTCCAGAAAATGGAATTCTTAGTTTTTTTTAATTTTTAGCAACCTAGTATTTTTTTTAAGTTAAGTTTTTATATATTTTTAAGTTAGGGATTTTTTTATGTAATATTTTTTTAAGTTGTGTAATGTTTTATTTTATAAATTCTGTAAAAAATAATTTCAATTATGTTTAAAAAAATTTTGAATTTTTATAAAAAAAAATCACAACAACAAAAAAATAAGGGGATGTCCATCATCCACACTCTTGGTCTATCCTTAGAGGAACATCTCCCTTGCTTGGTGATGTGGAGGCCCATCCCTTGAGGATGGAGCTCCTCCACACCCACTAGCCTTAGCTGTTGATTCAATTAATCAACGTCCAAGATACCATAAGGTTTTGTATCAGATCTTAACTTATGAATTAAGGTCATATGTAGACGTATAAAGCTTCTCCACACCCATTAGCCTTAACTAGTGGGTAATCTATAGACGTATAAATCACAACAGTCACTATGTCACTGTCTTCATCTTAACTTATGGGCACAAAACATAAAATATCATGTGTAATGATATTGACATAATAAAAGTTACAACGTAAAATTGTGGGTTAGGAAGTTACGTTGCGATACGTTACTTCTTCGGTAAGAGTATTGAAAGTGTGAAATCATGTTAAGACCTAATCGCATCAGACCTAAAAAATAAAAATGAATACCGGAAGCAGTACTGATGTTGTTCAAGCGGTATTGATTCGGTAAAATAAATATGTTTATTACAAAATAAAAAATTGTATTTACATATTTAGACAAAAGTTTTCTCGTGTAAACCAAGTATCAGTTCGGTAAGAAACTATGTGTATAACAAAAATAAAAGAAAAAATTACAATGGTTTAGCTAGACAAGTTATCTCATGTAACCAAACAAGGTAAAGTCGTGATACACCCAAAAGGATAATAACACGTGTTCTATGAGAGTTGAAAACCATAAAACAAATATCGATACTTGTACCGATGTTGTTCGGTCAATATTTACAGTGGTTTCGTTAAAAAAATTGTACCGTTACTCTTAATAATTTACGAAACAAGAAAAATATTTACAATGGTTTCATTAAAAAAATTGTCTATTTGTAACTCAAAAGTTAAAATTGTGTTTTGCATAGATCGAAATCATAAAACGAACCGGATCAGTGATGATGTTGTTCAGTCAGTATCGTTTCGATTCGCATGGTACCGCTACAATACATATACTCGATATAGCTTACGATGTCAAAAATATACTTTATTTTGCATATAGTTGGTTCTTAACAAAATTTTGCGAGCGTGTTCAGAGAATTAAACGTATGTGTTTTTATAACAATGAATATATAGTATAAGGGGTGAAAACAGAAATTAGAAAAAATAAAGTAAAATTGATGATTGGTTCTTTCATTTTAAATATCACTAGGTTTATTATCGCCGCCGCGTTGCGGCGATGTACTTTTGTTTTTTAGTCTGTGTTTACATGTGTTTGAAATCACTACAAGCATGTTGTGCACGGAATCGCTGACAAGAATAAAAAGAAAATGTAGAAAAAAAACACTAAAAGATAACTGAAAGAAAATCAACCAAAAAGGTTGTATGGCAATGATGTTCGTATGAAACCCATGGTTAGAGATGAGCAAATCGTACTGGGTACCGGTACCGAATTTTCCGAACCAAAAAATCTTAAATACCAATTCGGTACCGACTTTTGGCGTTCCTGGTACCGGTTTTTACTTTGATATACCGGTACCGTAACCGGTATTTACGATACCAGTACCGATTCGTTATCGGTTGGCACCGAGTTCATCCCTACCTCTGAGACAAAAAAAAAGAAATCATTAAAAGTTGAAAAAATCAACAAAAAAGTTGTATAATACCGTTGTTGTTCGTACGGTACCCGTGATCAAGGATGAGCAAATGGTACCGGGTAATAGTACCGAATTTCCCGAACTAAAAGATTTTCATTATCAACTCGGTACCGACTTTTAGCGTTTTCTGTATCAGGCTGGTGCCGGTTTTTACCTTCATGCACCGATACCGAGCATGACCGTATCGGTATTTTCATACAAGCACCGGTTCGATACCGGTTGACATCAAGCTTATCCCAACCCGTAATATAAAACAAGTTATTAAAGTTAGGAAAAATCTGAAAATATATTCAAGTAAAGAAAATAAGTATTATTATAATTGTATTATAATATTAAATTTAATGTATAGGAGAATATTAAATTACTGTTCATTGGTTTGTAATTTTAATGTATAGGAGAATATTAACTTTAATGTATAGGAGAATATTGTTTGTAATTTTAATGTATAAGAGAATGTCACTTATAACCCATCTTTTAGGACCACGCCCAACAAACATGTACAATACGTTTTCATCACTTTCGACTTTCTAAAACCCAAACTTGTGTCCATCGTTTAAGCCCAATACAAATGGATATAATAAATTTGGTATTTCTTTTATTCAAATATATATAATAAATTTAGTATTTCCATAAAAAATTCCCTTTAATACAAAAATTAGGGTGTGATGAACCAATTTGGTTTAGAATACACAAAGGATTTTAAATTTTTATAACATATTGGTTTTGAATATAAATATAGTGTTAACTTAGTTATTGAAAAAATAATTCAGTTAATCGTCCTATCTGGTTATATGTGTATTTAACTTAATTTCAACTAGTAAACCTAGTTATATGGGGTAAAAAAATATTATCAATCTATTTTATCTAAGAAAAATAATAGACAAACCTTAAACCTTACGAGGTTTTATGACCCCGCGCGTTGCGACGAGATTGTAAACTGGACAAAACAAAGACGTGAAAACGTTTAACCACGCAAGCGCGTCACGGTCAATTACGTAAACAAAACAATAACATTGGTTCATTATGGTATGATCACTCGATTTAACAACTAAAAGAGAAATCCAAATCCCAAAAAGAATTTACATCGATCAAGAAAAAAATGATTACAATTACCTATATAGATCATAAGGGATATTTAAAATAAATTGATCTTGTTAATATAAATTAGTTTGATATAACATAATAGATTAATTCCTATAAACAACTGAAGTAATTAGTCTATATTCGGAAAAAAATAGACAATAATTATTATTTTAATTAATAACAAATCGGTTCATACAAACATTTAAAGTTATATGGTAACCTTTGTACAAATATAGAAGAGAGGGCTAGAAGAATTAGAGTGTGTGAAATTAGGTGAAAGTCTTTTTATTCTTAACATGGAACCATGTTCTTTTCTTTTCAAAACCTATGTGCCGTAAGTGTAGACATCTCTGCATCTCTCTCTATCGTAATATATTTTTTACCATAAAAAATAACTTTCTTTTCTCTTCATTATGGCAACAGATACACACCAAAACAAACACCACCACAAAATTACTACCGCCACCAATCACCATAGCAGCACCACCGCCTGCAGCACTTCCACCACCACCGCACAACCACTAACGAAAATATTCCGACAACAACTCTGATGTCCACCGTCACTCTACCTCCCTTCCTCTCCCTAGCAACCGCGACACCTCAACCATAATCGCCGCCGCCACACACCTCAACCATCACGGCATCACCGTCGTCACCACCACAATGCTGCCATCACCATATCCCCCTTTTACCTACTCTCTCTCTCTCTCCATCTCTATCTTTCTATATTTCTTTCATTTTTTCTGTTTCTCTCTCTCTCTTTACGATTCTAAGCACCACCAACCGCCATCAATTACCACCCACCACCACCCTCGCCTGAAAACCTATAACCGCCAGCCTCCACTTGTTTTGGGTCTTGACAATGGTCCAAATTTGTTCTTGTATAAAGACGGTTTCCTACATCGTTGAACCATAATTATGAGAAAAGTAAAAAAAAATAAGAGAAAATAAAAGAAGTGGTGAGATGTTATTGGCTGATTGGTTAGGAACTGAAAACCAATAGAAACCTTTGAAATTGAACAGTAATTTACTTAGGGTAGCAAGTTTTGCTAAATTATAGAGGGGGATATGTTATTTATAAAAAAAAATTACAATTTTCCAACATCTGACATGTTATTTACAAAAAAAAAATATATAAAGGTTGATTTTAAAGTTGTTTGATGTTGAGCAGTTATATATATGTGGGACAGGATTTAGGGAAAACGCCTATAAGTGTGAAAATGATGAGAACGCCTCTCGTCTGTTGGATCGAAACAATTTATGGATTAGATTGGCCCGGTGACGTTTTCGTAAATAACATCAATTTTATTACGTGCACGCGCTTCACTAAGGGTGAAAGAGTTTTTTTTTACTATCCTAATACAAAACGCCAAGGTCATACGTAAGATGAAACGTCATATTTATTATTGAAATTTTACTAACATTTATCATAAAAGATTTCCCTCCTAACTACGCGCCAAAACATCATTATATAAACGACCTTACCATAACTTCCATTGATCATACTAAAAAACGTCATATTTACCCAAAACGCCAAAACTAAAATAAAAAAAAACTCTGAAAAATGCACAAATGATGGAGATTCAACATTAGAATCAATAGATTCGTAATCCCCTTTGACAACAGAAGAAGAGTGTTTGTGAAAACCATCAAACCAATAATGAATTTGGCGAAGAAGTACCGAGGGGGATCCTAGCACATGGCGTTCCTCTTGATAACCTTTGTGAGAAAACACAGACGGTTATACGAAGATTAACAAGAAAATTTGGATCGAACAATGCAAATAGAAATTTGGACCCAGTAATCCAATCATCGCTTTATGATGAAGACACTGACATAGTGACTGCTGTGTGTGACAACGGGGAGCAAGAAGACTACACGGTTGATAACATCATGACCAACCAGAGTCTTTGGTTCCTAGAGGAGTTAAACAACGCAAATGTTTGAACACAGACATGACCCTAAAAAGTCGTGTTGTTGCATGACAAATCATATGGAGGTATCAAAATCATTAAGGAGAAGAGACCGATGTAAGTGAAGGTTTGGATGAGAAATTGGAAAGAAGAGTCCGAAGAAGAGGACGAGGGAAGCGATGGATACTTCTCAGACAAATCCCTTCGAATAAGGAGTTTTAATTTTTTTGTCATTTTCTTTGCTTTGTTATGTACTTTTCCCCTAATAAATACTTTATTTTATAACTAGATGTAAAACGCCAAAATTCCACAAACGCCAAAACACCAAAAGTCAGTTAAAATGTATTTTGCCTTCTTTATCTAAAACGTCATTCATACAAAACGCTAATTTAATGATGGGACGCCTTACAGCTTTAACAGATAAAGCTGAACAAACAGTCACTGAAACGATGAAAACTTTATTACTAACATTTATTATAATAAATTCCCGCCTAATCTACACGCCAAAAACATCCTATATAAACAACATCTCAGGACCTTCCATTGATCATACCAAAAACATCTATATAAACAACACCATATTTTACTGAATACCATCCAATTTATAACGCCAAAAAGTTCAAAAACCATAGATGGCAAACGTCGTTTCTTGGAGACTCAATTTTGTTCTCAATGAAGTTTCACTGAATGGGTTTGACAACATTCTTAAAGTGAGGATTAACTCAATAACATTTTGCTGAATGATATGGACAAACTCTTCAAGAAGAAGAGACTGATGACAATGGGATGAAGAAGAGAATGATGCCAACAAAAACAAACGGCAAGCCCCACTGAATGATCAGCTTCGTCAAGAGTCGGGGGGTCCAGCCGTATAGGAATTCCGCATCTATCTAAGGAATTCAAAAGTTCTGGCGGCAAAAACCTCATGAAGAAGAGACTGATGATAGTGAAGATTGGGATGAGAAGAAGAGACCAATGAAAGTGAAGATTTAGATGAGAAATTGAATGAGGAGTTTTAATTTTTTTACTGTTTATTTATTTATTTTTTGTATCATTTTTAGTGGTTTGTCGTGTACTTTTCTACTAAAAAATACATTATTTCTCTAATTAGTTATAAAACGCCAAAATGCCACAAATGCCAAACACCAAAACTGTATATAAAATGATGGGACGTCTTACAGCTTTAACAGACAAACGCCAAATTTAATGATGGGACCCCTTACATCTTTATCTAAAACGCCATTCAAACAAAACAACAAACTTAATGATTGAAAACAAAACACCATTTGATCTAAAACGCCAAAAAGTTCAAAAACCAAACATGGCAAATATCGTTTCTTCTAAAAACCTAATTTATTTACTGAAAACTGTTTTTTTTTTTGCTTTAGATTTCAAAACGCCATTTTCATAAATTAATTTGTAAAAAAAGCCATTGAAACTAGCAGAAGAAGTACAAAACGCCATCTATTGCATATAACGCGACTAATTAAGGGGAACGTGAACAATGACAATCCTGCCCCATACATATAATTTAGCGGCCCTGCCACGTGTTGGACCAGGATCCATTCTCACCGTTTCACATTTCCAATCGTTTTCCTGATCCCGTTCTATATATGTGTGTACTAGTTGTATGCTCGCACAATACGACGGGAGCGACACATCGCATTGCGATACTCGATTTTTGTAGTTTTCTATTCATATGACATTTATTGTAGCATCACTGTGATATATATACATCAGAAGCGAAGTAACCGGGTAATCCATTTCATTATGTTGTGCATGGTTCGGTCGGTTCAGTTATTATCCTCAACCGTAGCCGAAATTAAAGTTATCGGTTAATCTATTTTACTAACCAATTGATTTTCGGTTAATCACTTCGGTTTATTCGGTTAGATTGACAGGTTTTTGTTTGGTTCATTTAATAGCAAAAACCAAACTTGGACTGAAACTTTTTCTTAGAAATATATGAAAGTGAGGTATAAATACATGAAATGAAAGTATAAATATATGAAATGGAGTTATAAAATATGAACTATATAAACTGGAGGTATAAAATCTGGAATTATATGCAAATATGAATGATTCGGTTCGGTGTAGCTAATTTTGCTTGAACAAGAGCACAAAAAATTTGAGAACCGGTTTTTGGTTAATTCGGTTTCTAGTTTTCAATTAATTCAGTTTTTGGTAAATTTCGGTTCGGTTTTGTCACACCCCGATTTCCACATAGATCCCGGTGGAGAGTATCGTGACGTAAGTTGATATCATCATAGTCAATACACACAGAATAACATAGCGGAATTCTTGGAGTAAAATTACTATTACAAACCGAAGTGTTCAAAGTTCAAAAATAATACACAAACTGTTCGTAATAAAAGATCCATAGGTGGATCATAAAAATATACAAAAGATGTTCAACAGACTTGAGGCACAACTAATGTAACATTTGTCAAAAACGGGTTTTCCAAACCCGCTCCGTTTGTAATCAAATATCAAGTTATAAATGTTTCGTTGCGTAATTATGTCTATTTTGATTCTTAATGATACATAATTAATAAACAAACTAAACTATAAAAGTTATAATTGATAAAAAATAAAAATAAAATAATTAAAAATAAAATGAGGCTGCCGGGACTCGAACCCGGGTCAGCCGGGTTGAAACCCAAAGACTTAACACGCACACACATAACCACTCCGCCACTTGTTGTTTTCTGTCAACTCTAGGAAACAAATGAATTTTATAGTCAATCATAGATCAACCGGTTGCGCCAAACAAAAACCGTAATCGGCTATTCAACCGTCCAAAACGTTTGAGTAATCACGAATTCTGGTTTATAACCGATGCACCGACGATTCTAATCAATTCAGACTTGAATTAACTTAAATTTTGATGATGATCGGTTTTTATAACCGAAGTTATTCAATTTCTGAGCTACGCCAATAATTGGTTCTCCTCTCGACTTAAAATCATCTGCATAACCTTCGATTTCACTTTCGCTACTCATTCAGTTCGTCAGAAAAACTTTTTGAACTCGCCGGAAAATCTCTGCAAGTCGCCGGAAAACCGAGACCTTCATTAATACGGTAAATACTTCGATTATTTCTATTTCAAACCGTTGTTAGACTGTTACTAACCTCAAACCAACAATCAGAATCAATCCCAGACGTCAGAGCCGGAATATTCAGCTCTCGCCGGAAAACTTCTGGAATTTCCAATCTCACGCGGTGAATCGGTATGAACATTCAAAACTTGTGTTAATCCTTGTTTACTACCCCACTTTCATATCTAATCAATCAAAACTGGTAATTGACCCGAACAGAGGAAACTCATAAAACAGAGCCGATGCCTTGCCGGAATTTCTGTGATAAATCATTCCTCCGGTATGTTTACTTCCAACACCGTCTCTGCCATTTCATTTTAGTCTTATGAATGATTGTTAATCGTTTAAAAGCAAGAAACAGATGAGTAAACAGTTGACTGTAAATTCAGCGAAGAAGATGAAGTGTGATAACAATATAAGATTAATTAAAATCGGTATTATGAACAGGTTAGACACACAGTCCAGCGGTGGACTGTGTGCACATACAAACCACACGCCGCGAGTTCGATCCTTGACACACGTATGCCTCGTAATTAAAATGTTCTTTTTCTAAAATGAACCGGATCCTTTTCGCAATTAGATGTTAAGTATAATAAAAATCTGTATATTAAACAAGTTAGACACACAGTCCAGCGGTGGACTGTGTGTAACGATAAAGCACAGGTCCCGGTTCGAGACCTGTTGGTGACACCGGTTCGATGATTTAAAATGTTTTTGAAAATAAAAGAATTTTGAATAAACTGAGTTAGTATATAAGTATAATTAAAAACAGAATTATTTCAGGTTAGATACGTAGCTCAGTTGGTAGAGCTGCGTGCACGCGAACGGGAGGTCTCGGGTCCGAGCCTCACCCGGCGCATACAGTTACACAATAAAACGGTCAACAAGTCAAACGGTCAATGGTCGCAAAAAGTCAACATGTTTTTATATTTTTATTTATTTAATTTAATTTAAAAATCAATTAAAAATACTTAAAAATAATGTTTTTAAAGATAGGAAATAGCCTTAAACTCACAAAAATATATCTAAAAATCTTATTAAAATTATTAATAAAATCCACTCATTTACTATATTTTCCGTTATTATTTAGGTTAGTTAAATCTCATTGTTCAATCCGTTCAACTCGTGCGCATCTCATCATCTCCAACCAAACGCACCCAATGTGAGTGAATCTTTACAAATTCCCCGTTTTAATCACGTTTTTGGGGTGTATCATGTGTCTTGCCATTTATTATATTTAAATCATTGTGCATACATCATATCATGAACAAATGTGTATTCAGCTTGTTTCAACTGTTTGTGTGGTTATTGTTAGATTTAATTTATTATTTTTAGTACATGCAATTTCATAGGCCGCCGCTCCCCATTACATTATGAGCGTTGAGCATGTTCCCCATTACATTATGAGCGTGAACCTGCCGTGCCAACATACGATCGGCTCCGTTTGATTGAGCCTTGATCGCACAGTTTCATTCATGTTATTTATTGTATGATGTTGATATGTTATTGTATGTTATTATATGTTATTGTATGTTATAGTTTGTGATTGTTATTGCTACTGTTTGATTATTTACATTTGCTCACTTATGATTATGCACAATTTTTCCTTGATAAAATAACAAGAAAATCAATAATAAATGTTTATCTAACAAGGTTCACTCGCCAACTTATGTTGACCCAAAAACCCCCATTTTTACATATGATACAGGTGAACCAGCTGCAGCAAGAAACACATAGGATTGGCCTAGAAGAATAAAATGATTTAGAGCTTGGAATTGTTTAGTTGGTTATTTTTCTTTGTATTTGTATGAACATGTTTGGATTATTGGGAATGTAATTTTGACTTTAATAAATATGAAACATATTAGTAAATATCATGAGCTTTGGTGATAACCCAATTATGCCCCGACTCTTATTCCGCTGCGGGTCAGGGTGTGACAGATTGGTATCAGAGCCATGACTATAGGGATATAGGATAGGTTATTAGACCCTTAGAGCCTATACTATAGTTGATTAGAAATTTTTAAGATTTTTGTGTGTTACATGCCAAATTTCATGATGTTTATATGTTTTATGTTAAATGTTACATTCAATGTTATGCAAGCATGTTCATAAGTATATATTATCATATAATGCATATCATGAATCATATTCTCATAACATATCATATCCATGAAAGCACACACCACATCATTTTCATGATTGCTTTTACAATGATTTTTGTATTTTCAAATCTCATCAAAGTGAGTTCTCATGACGGGCATGTAGTAACTGGAAGGGTACCAGTACCGGTAGTCAGAACGTCCTGTCTAGGCTGGCATTCGTATAAATCCAAAATAAAGGACCAGTTTGCCTACCTGGGGACTAACGATGAGAGTACGAAGTACCTATTAGGCCAAAGCGTGCTATACCAAACGTCGTGTGAGCTAACCCCACTTTGAGTTGTCATTGTGTCTACACCTGGACACATTCCGACCATACATCTCGTAAACATATTTTGTGGTTTGCATTCGGGTGATGCGAGTGTTAAATCGCCAATACTAATGTGAATCCTACCAAGCCAATAGTCATGGGGGCCCACATGACTATATAGGTGAAGGTATGGGGGACATTTGAGGCCCAACATGAGCAAACCCAAGACATCCTATGGATGTAGTTGCATTATTGATATTTATGTTATTTTCATTTTCTTAAAGACACATGACACCTAAAAAGACTCCATAAACTCACAATCTTCTTATGTATGTTCCTGTAGATGTCGACTAGACAACAACGAGGGGGTAAAAGATCAGGAAGGTCTCACGAACGCTTGGCCACACAAATCGGGAAACAAATGGCCGCGGTGCTTCCTGACATTGTGGTTCAAGTACAACAAGCTCTCGCCACAAATCCCACTAATCCTCCCCAACAACATGACCAGAACATCGGCAACCCTCCTACCAGCAAGTGCTCATACAAACATTTCAAGTCTTGCGATCCTCCTAAATTTGAAGGGACCGAAGGTGTCACTGCTCTCCTCCACTGGTTTGAGGAAATGGAAAACACCTTCCTCAACTGCGATTGTCCTGAGGATCGCAAGGTTCGATACGCCACCGGGAACTATTTGGGGTAGCTCTCACCTGGTGGAATACTGAAAAGGGGAAGAGGGGAATTGATGATGCAATGGCCTTAACATGGGAGGAGTTAAGGGAAATCATGACGAGGCGATTCTGTCCTAGAAGTGAGATTAAGAAGCTAGAGGACAAATTTCATTCTTTAAAGCAAAAGGAGGGAGATCATACCTCCTACAACAAGAGGTTCTTAGAGTTGAACCAAATGGTCCCTAATTTGTTTACCCCAGTTTATCGCTTGATCGAGCATTATATTCGAGGTCTTCCCTCGAAAATTCAAGATTCAGTCCTCAGCACTTCGCCAGCAACACTTGAAGCTGCTATGGAGCTAGCGACTGAACTGACCGAGAATCGAATTCGCAACGGTAAGTTTAAAGAGGAGAAGAAGAAAGCCCCCATTGAGGGCCAAACATCAAACCATTCCATCTCCTCCTCTAAGTTTGCTAACAAGAGGAAGCGTAACACCAGAAACTTCGCTGTTACACAAACCAATTTCCCTATTCCTGCTGCACCCATTACCCAAGTTGCCCCTTCACCTGCACCATACAAAAGACCATACTCTGGCCCGTTACCAAAATGCAACCGTTGCCAATACCACCATTTTCCTGATCATCCCTGCCAACATTGCACCGGCTGTGGTCGCGCAGGTCATACTGTTCAAACCTGCCGCATGCCTCAGCGAACGAACCGCCACCAGCCTTCAACCCAAACCCACCAACAAATAATGGGCCAAGCCCAACAACCCCTACCATTACCACCTACCCAACATTTAGCCCAAACATACTACCAACCCAACTATCCCATGGTACCACCTATGCGGGCTTGCTACAATTGTGGAGACCTAAGCCATTTTAGAAACACTTGTCCAAGGTTGGTGAACATTATTCATGCTCAGGACCAAGCCAATCCGGTGAATCAAGCGAACCAAGCTCCTCCACCTGCAAGAGGAAGAGCTTTCAACATCAACGCTAATCAGGCTAGAGCTGACGGCAATGTGGTTAACGGTACGTTCCTTATCAATGGTAGATATGCATCCATGTTGTTTGATATTGGCGCGGATAAAAGTTTTGTGTCCTTAGAGTTTGAACCTATCCTAAACCAAAATCGTGATAAGCTCATGGAATCCATAACAGTAGAAGTTGCTGACGGGAAACCGGTCTCATTAAACTCTATTATACGCAACTGTACACTCACCTTAAACGACCACGATTTTTCAGTTGACCTTATTCCTATGAAGTTGGGAAGTTTTGATATCATAATTGGTATGGACTGGCTCAGTCAACATCAGGCAGAAGTTGTATGCCGCGAAAAGTTTATACGCATTCCTCTTTCAAACGGTCAGACTCTA
Source organism: Scalesia atractyloides (assembly GCA_947069175.1). Lineage (NCBI taxonomy): Eukaryota > Viridiplantae > Streptophyta > Magnoliopsida > Asterales > Asteraceae > Scalesia > Scalesia atractyloides. Next base: position 32,704,604 of record CAMTDV010000015.1, on the reverse strand, counting down.
CGAATCTTTGGAGAAACCTCGTCGAAAGGGCTCAGATTAATGTCTTGTCTTCAAGCTCAAAAATATCTTCGCAAGAATTATGTCGCGTTTTTAGCTCATATCGTCAAAAAGGGAACCATGGAGAAGAAACTTGAAGACATTCCTGTAGTAAAAGATTTTCCGCAAGTTTTTCCTGACGACATTTCAGGACTTCCTCCAGTTAGAGAAGTCGAATTCCGTATTGATCTTATACCTGGTGCTACACCAGTTGCAAAGTCTCCTTATAGGTTAGCCCCCTCTGAAATGCAAGAGCTAGCCAGTCAATTGCAAGAGTTGACTGACAAGGGATTCATACGTCCTAGCTCCTCGCCTTGGGGTGCACCTGTCCTTTTTGTGAAGAAGAAAGATGGATCGTTTCGCATGTGCATCCACTACAGAGAACTCAACAAGTTAACAATCAAGAATCGCTATCCATTACCTCGCATTGATGATCTTCTTGACCAACTTCAAGGTGCCAGCTGCTTTTCAAAAATCGACCTTCGCTCTGGTTATCATCAACTTAGAGTACATGAAGAAGACGTCCCAAAGACTGCTTTCCGAACTCGTTATGGTCATTATGAATTTATGGTCATGCCATTTGGATTAACCAACGCTCCAGCTGTCTTCATGGATCTAATGAACAGAGTCTGCAAACCTTATCTCGATCGTTTTGTTATAGTCTTCATCGACGACATCCTCATTTATTCAAAGTCTAAGTCTGATCATGAGCGACATCTTCGACTCATCCTTACACTTCTAGAGAATGAAAAGCTTTACGCCAAATTCTCCAAATGCGAATTCTGGTTAAAAGAGGTGCAATTCCTCGGACATGTAGTCAATGACAAGGGAATACATGTCGACCCCTCAAAGATCAAAGCGGTACAAGAATGGCAAGCGCCACGTACACCAACTGAAGTAAGATCTTTTCTTGGTTTGGCTGGTTATTATCGTCGTTTCATTTCAAACTTCTCTCGCATTGCTGTACCACTCACGGCTTTAACTCATAAGGGAAAACCTTTCATATGGGGACCCAAGCAAGAAGAAGCCTTCCAAACCCTTAAACAAAAACTCTGTGATGCACCAATCCTCACTCTTCCTGAAGGTTGTGATGACTTTGTGGTTTATTGCGACGCGTCAGGGCAAGGATTAGGTTGTGTCCTAATGCAAAGATGAAAGGTTATAGCTTATGCTTCGAGACAACTCAAGACTCATGAGAAGAACTACACCACCCATGAACTACAACTTGGAGCCGTTGTGTTCGCTCTTAAGATATGGAGACATTATCTCTACGGTACTAAGTGTGAAATATACACTGACCACAAGAGTCTTCAACATATCTTCAATCAAAAGGAGTTAAACATGAGGCATCGAAGATGGGTCGAACTTCTAAATGACTACGACTGTGAAATTCGGTACCACCCTGGCAAAGCAAATGTGGTGGCTGATGCACTCAGTCGAAAGGGTTATGCGAACTCCATTCGTCTTCTATGTTCGCAAATCATAACTGACATTAAAGATCAAATTCGAGAAGCCCAACATGTTTCAGTAACGGAAGATGATGTACGAAAGGAGCTGTCCTGTGGAGCTGAACTTAAAATTGAAACTAAATCTGACGGTATTCTGTACTATCTAGATCGCATATGGATTCCTGACCACAACAATCTTCGTGAAATTCTTATGAATGAGGCTCACAAAACACGATACTCTATACACCCAGGAGCCGATAAGATATATCAAGACCTTCGATACACCTATTGGTGGCCTGGAATGAAAAAGGATATTGTTGTTTTTGTTTCTAAGTGCCTTACATGTTCCAAGGTGAAAGCTGAACACCAAAGACCCTCAGGACTTCTGGTCCAACCCGAAATACCTGTATGGAAGTGGGAAAACATAACCATGGACTTCATTACCGGGTTACCTCGCACTTCTGGTGGGTATGACACTATATGGGTAATCATTGACCGACTTACAAAATCAGCTCACTTTAATCCTATCCGTGAAGATTTCAAGAACGAAAAGCTAGCTCGTATTTATATCAGCGAAATCGTAAGCCGACATGGTGTACCGTTAAGCATTATTTCAGATCGTGATGGTCGTTTCACTTCACGAACATGGCAAGCAGTACAAGCCGCCTTGGGTACGCGATTAGATCTCAGTACCGCTTATCACCCTCAAACTGATGGACAATCTGAACGCACCATTCAAACTCTTGAAGATATGCTTCGAGCATGTGTCATAGACTTCAAGGGAAATTGGGACGCTCATCTACCATTAGTTGAATTTTCGTACAACAACAGCTGTCATTCAAGCATCGGCATGGCACCTTTTGAAGCTTTATATGGTCGTAAGTGCCGATCTCCAGTATGTTGGCACGGAATTGGGGAAGCCCAAATCACTGGTCCAGAATTGATTCAAGAAACCACAGACAAGATCCATCAAATTCGAAACAATCTTCTAGCGGCTCAAAGTCGTCAAAAGAGTTATGCAGATAAACGACGGAAGCCTTTAGAGTTTAACATTGGTGATCATGTACTTTTAAAAGTATCACCGTTGAAGGGAGTAGTTCGTTTTGGTCAAAAAGGCAAGCTAGCACCACGCTACGTAGGACCTTTCAAGATACTCGAAAGAGTAGGACCTGTAGCATACAAGCTTGATCTACCAGAAGAACTCAACAGGATTCATCCCACATTCCACGTATCCAACTTGAAGAAGTGCCTCGCTGATGGAAACCTCCATATTCCTCTGGAAGATATTCAGATTGATGAATCTATGCATTTTATTGAAAGACCTGTAGAGATCATGGATTTCGGAGAAAAACGTCTTCGAAGAAGTCGCATTCCAATTGTTAGGGTACGTTGGGAGTCGAAACGGGGACCTGAGTTTACTTGGGAACGTGAAGACTCAATGAGCGAAAAATACCCACATCTTTTTCCTACTACTACTTTAATTTCGGGACGAAATTCCTAAAAGTAGGGGATACTGTAACATTTGTCAAAAACGGGTTTTCCAAACCCGCTCCGTTTGTAATCAAATATCAAGTTATAAATGTTTCGTTGCGTAATTATGTCTATTTTGATTCTTAATGATACATAATTAATAAACAAACTAAACTATAAAAGTTATAATTGATAAAAAATAAAAATAAAATAATTAAAAATAAGAGGCTGCCGGGACTCGAACCCGGGTCAGCCGGGTTGAAACCCAAAGACTTAACACACACACACATAACCACTCCGCCACTTGTTGTTTTCTGTCAACTCTAGGAAACAAATGAATTTTATAGTCAATCATAGATCAACCGGTTGCGCCAAACAAAAACCGTAATCGGCTATTCAACCGTCCAAAACGTTTGAGTAATCACGAATTCTGGTTTATAACCGATGCACCGACGATTCTAATTAATTCAGACTTGAATAACTTAAATTTTGATGATGATCGGTTTTTATAACCGAAGTTATTCAATTTCTGAGCTACGCCAATAATTGGTTCTCCTCTCGACTTAAAATCATCCGCATAACCTTCGATTTCACTTTCGCTACTCATTCAGTTCGTCAAAAAAACTTTTTGAACTCGCCGGAAAATCTCTGCAAGTCGCCGGAAAACCGAGACCTTCATTAATACGGTAAATACTTCGATTATTTCTATTTCAAACCGTTGTTAGACTGTTACTAACCTCAAACCAACAATCAGAATCAATCCCAGACGTCAGAGCCGGAATATTCAGCTCTCGCCGGAAAACTTCTGGAATTTCCAATCTCACGCGGTGAATCGGTATGAACATTCAAAACTTGTGTTAATCCTTGTTTAGTACCCCACTTTTATATATAATCAATCAAAACTGGTAATTGACCCGAACAGAGGAAACTCATAAAACAGAGCCGACGCCTTGCCGGAATTTCTGTGATAAATCATTCCTCCGGTATGTTTACTTCCAACACCGTCTCTGCCATTTCATTTTAGTCTTATGAATGATTGTTAATCGTTTAAAAGCAAGAAACAGATGAGTAAACAGTTGACTGTAAATTCAGCGAAGAAGATGAAGTGTGATAACAATATAAGATTAATTAAAATCGGTATTATGAACGGGTTAGACACACAGTCCAGCGGTGGACTGTGTGCACATACAAACCACACGCCGCGAGTTCGATCCTTGACACACGTATGCCTCGTAATTAAAATGTTCTTTTTCTAAAATGAACCGGATCCTTTTCGCAATTAGATGTTAAGTATAATAAAAATCTGTATATTAAACAAGTTAGACACACAGTCTAGCGGTGGACTGTGTGTAACGATAAAGCACAGGTCCCGGGTTCGAGACCTGTTGGTGACACCGGTTCGATGATTTAAAATGTTTTTGAAAATAAAAGAATTTTGAATAAACTGAGTTAGCATATAAGTATAATTAAAAACAGAATTATTTCAGGTTAGATACGTAGCTCAGTTGGTAGAGCTGCGTGCACGCGAACGGGAGGTCTCGGGTCCGAGCCTCACCCGGCGCATACAGTTACACAATAAAACGGTCAACAAGTCAAACGGTCAACGGTCAACGGTCGCAAAAAGTCAACATGTTTTTATATTTTTATTTATTTAATTTAATTTAAAAATCAATTAAAAATACTTAAAAATAATGTTTTTAACGATAGGAAATAGCCTTAAACTCACAAAAATATATCTAAAAATCTTATTAAAATTATTAATAAAATCCACTCATTTACTATATTTTCCGTTATTATTTAGGTTAGTTAAATCTCGTTGTTCAATCCTTTCAACTCGTGCGCATCTCATCATCTCCAACCAAACGCATCCAATGTGAGTGAATCTTTACAAATTCCCCGTTTTAATCACGTTTTTGGGGTGTATCATGTGTCTTGCCATTTATTATATTTAAATCATTGTGCATACATCATATCATGAACAAATGTGTATTCAGCTTGTTTCAACTGTTTGTGTGGTTATTGTTAGATTTAATTTATTATTTTTAGTACATGCAATTTCATAGGCCGCCGCTCCCCATTACATTATGAGCGTTGAGCATGTTCCCCATTACATTATGAGCGTGAACCTGCCGTGCCAACATACGATCGGCTCCGTTTGATTGAGCCTTGATCGCACAGACATTTATCATTTTCAGTACATGCAATACGATCGGCTCCGTTTGATTGAGCCTTGATCGCACAGTTTCATTCATGTTATTTATTGTATGATGTTGATATGTTATTGTATGTTATTATATGTTATTGTATGTTATAGTTTGTGATTGTTATTGCTACTGTTTGATTATTTACATTTGCTCACTTATGATTATGCACAATTTTTCCTTGATAAAATAACAAGAAAATCAATAATAAATGTTTATCTAACAAGGTTCACTCGCCAACTTATGTTGACCCAAAAACCCCCATTTTTACATATGATACAGGTGAACCAGCTGCAGCAAGAAACACATAGGATTGGCCTAGAAGAATAAAATGATTTAGAGCTTGGAATTGTTTAGTTGGTTATTTTTCTTTGTATTTGTATGAACATGTTTGGATTATTGGGAATGTAATTTTGACTTTAATAAATATGAAACATATTAGTAAATATCATGAGCTTTGGTGATAACCCAATTATGCCCCGACTCTTATTCCGCTGCGGGTCGGGGTGTGACAACTAAGGACTTGCAAGATCCTCCTATGTCGATACCGAGCAGCTCCCAGCCTATTTACTTGTTGTACATGTAGCTTAGTCTTTTGAAAATACGCCAGTTTACACTGGTAAATACTAATGACCGACACATTTTGAAATCATTTCAAAAATTGATTTATGTGCACAAGGTACATTTTATAAATAACTTGGGACGATTTAAAAGGATCTTGTATACAGTTTTACAAGTCTACTAATACATATGGGGTCTGGTGCAAAAACCGACTAACATGATTAACCGACACGCCATTTAAAAACTCACAAGGAGTATATAAAAATAATTTAGCATTAGCATCAGTCAGATATATGCCGACACCCCGTGCTTAGGTCGTGGCCATTAGTAACTTAAATGAGCAGAGATATCCAGGACACGGTCGAGTTAACCCCCAATGTTTAAGTTATCAGACAATACAGATTAAAACGGGTTATGAAGATTTTATAACCATAATCCGGTTAAGTGATCCCATACCCGACCAAGCGGTAATAATATACTGTATCTCAAGCCCGTATAGGGAAAATAGGTTAAAAGTATTTACCTGAGCTAGCACTTCAAAGTTTTATTAACTCATCCGTTTAAATCAATAGGTAAGTATAGGTAACAATCTACTGGAAGGCTTTAGTCTGGAATGATGGTATTAATAACCAATTAGAATGCTAACGGGTCCTATTTAAGTCAAAGACTTGGACCGGTTAACTTAACTTTATGAAAACGGTACGATACGCTAGATTAAGCGATGACCGGAATAGAATGTAGTTTAAACCCGACAAGTACTAAGACTTGTATAATATGGGTAAACTATTTACATTCTGGAATTTGAAGTAAAAAATGAAAAGGTTAAACCCGTTTTGGTTAAATGACGTAAACTAGTTACATAAGCTTAACCGTACGCATATAAGCGATACCGGGTAACCGGATGAATCATGAACAAGTTCCATATGCCATTATGGTTTAAATAAGCTAATGATATCAGTAGGATATCAATTTATATGTCCGTTAAGGTTTTAAAATGAAACTATGCCTCATAAGGGCGTTCATTATGTGACTTATAAAAGGAACTTGCATGTAATTTGTTGTTATGATCATAAACTTTATGGAAAAATATTTAATTTGTGATATAATATCAGTATGATATCAAACATATATGTGGTTTATAATTTAAGACCATACTATGCACTATAAGGGCATTTTGGTCATTCTACACATAGTTTCGATAGCTTATTTAGGATTCTGAGTTTAGAACATGTTCCTACTGTAAAAATATTCAAAATGTGTTATATAATCAGTAGGTAACAAGTCTTGGTTGTTAGATATGGTTTTAAACCATACTATGGGCCGAAACGTCGTTAAAGTCGCTAAATGACGATTTAAGCTATGTTTAACGAAAACTGATGTTATGACCAGCTTTGTATAGTTAACATATGTCATTTATTATAACATATCAGTAAAAAAAGGTTTTGCATGATTATTATGTTTAAAAAGCATTTTAAGTGCCATAAGGGCATTATCGTCATTAATCGACATTGTACAAGGACTTGAAGTTAAACTCAGTTTACAATCTGACTTAGCATCCCAAATAATTCTAATTATGATATCATATCAGTAGGTAATGAGTTTTGGTGAAGAAAATATGTTTAAAACCATTCTAGATGCCGAAAGGGCATTTTAGTCCTTTTAAAACATGATTTACGATATTTTAACAAAACTCAGTTTATGATCAGATTTAATAACATCAAAATATGTTAACATATCAGTATATAATTCAATTTGCAAGTACATTAGTGTTTAAAACCTTATTTCTTAATAAAAGGGCATAATAGTCAAAGTATGGCAAATAACGGAACTTTTGCATAAACTCATATTATGATTATGATCTTGTAGTATGACCCCTTAGGGTAATACTACATTGATTTACGATCATAATGCAACTTAGAATCAGTAGCCAAAGTTGCTAATTCGGGTCAGAATCGAAAATCAAAGCAGAAGTCAAACTTCGCGACTTTCGGTTGCGAACCGACCTTAAACCTGGAACTGATGAGGCGAACATGTTTACTCGTGTTCTAATAATTATTACCAAGTTATTAAAGTGTTAAAACATATGTTATAAAACCTACATTATCAGTTTATGATTATTTTCAAACTGACCCGTTTGACTTTTTAAAACATAATATGTTGACTCGTCAATTGACCAAACAAACTTGATTCTTAGGAGGTGCCCTCTTGAGGGACTAACACCTACCTAATTACGACCACGTAGCCATGTTCGTAACGAACAATGGCTGGACCATAAAGGTCTTAACTAAAAGTCAAAGCGTTTTTACGAAAACGCTTGACTTTTGGCTTTAAAATCCTATAAAATGAAAAGAGGAGGGAAGGAACACTTACAAGTGATCCTTGGAGAATAATAGAACTCAGAGGGAAGCTCCTTTCAGGTCAGGAACCTCCAAAGAGTGTGTTAGAGAAAGAAAGAAGTGAATGAGCAAGGATTGAGGAAAATACGGTCCTATTTATAGTTGTGGAGCTTCAAGGAGGTGATCACAAGTGTTAAGGGAAATTAGGGGGAGGCTACAAGTGTCCTAGTATGTGGCACAACTGACACACAAGCCCATGGTTTCGAAATGAGGAGTTTTGGTGCTTTGTGTAGCCTCCAAGTCAAAACAAGACAAGGCTGGTTATAGGTCCCACCATAAGCTACGGTGGGGGGGGGGGGGCGTAGCTTACGATGGTGGCTGGTCAGCCATACCCTCAAACTTTCAAATGTTGTCCATATTGGCCCCTATGACTTCCATACTTGCGTGTAACTTTATAAATAGCATATAAAGCCTTCCTTGGACAATATTAGGCATACACAAGAGTATGATTATCATCATAAAACTATTGGTTTGTTAAAAGGTCACTCAGAGGTAAGAATTAACATGTTGACGCTTTTAACCCTTCGTTACACAAACTTTCCGATAATTCAACAAACGGCTTCTCATGTCCAACTAGTGGCTCAACTGAGAATACGAACATCGTGTAAGGTCACTCAAAGGCATAGTTTCAGCATGTTGACACTTTTAGTCCTTCCGCATCCTTAGTTTTCAGTTTTGGCAAAAATAGTCCCTCCTAGCCAACTTTAGGCACAAATAGGATTAGGGACATGTGTCAATACATTATTGGACACGATTTTACGAGGTGTTACAGGTTTCGTTTGTTTTTGGTTTGGTTTAGGTTAACGATTTTGTTATTGCTCACTGATAACTGGTTTTGGTTAATAGTCGATAGGTGCGCTCGCGATACGGTTTGGAACGCAGACATTACCACGGCGTGCATTGTTCGGTTGGTTAGATTATTAACCTCAACCGAAATCGAGGTTATTGATTAGTATATATTATTAACAAATTTGTTTTCATTTAATCGGTTTGGTTTCTTCAATAAGATTGACAGTTTTTGATTGATTCATTTAATTTTGGTTAATAGCGAAAAGCAAACTTGGGTTAAAACTTTTGATTAAAAGTATATGAAATTTAGGTATAAATACATGAAATGGATGTATGAGTACATAAAATAGAGTTATAAATAATATTGGTATAAATATGAAATACATAAACTGGAGGTATAAAAGCTTGAAATGTATGAAAGTATCATTGGTTTGGTTTAGTTAATTTTGGTTAAATGAGGGTACAAAAAAATGATAACCGTTTTTGTTAATTCGGGTTTCGGTTTATCGGTTTCAATTCATTCGATTTTTGGTTGATTTCGATTCGGTTATTACTGTCGCAACCCCCGACGCCACCCCGGGAGCGGGGGCCGTGAGACACAGAGCTGGTGGTACCAGTGTTTATTAATTTGGCAGTGGAATTAAAACATCAGGATCGTAGTTAGAAATAAATATCAGAGTTTCAAAATACCAAACTTTTATATTAAATAAATGGGATAAAACTCATGTTTTCATTATAGTACATTCATAGGGATAAACCCTAATTTATGAAAAACATAAACTCATTTTTATTTAGATAACTTTTATAGCCACTTTTCTAAGCCTACAGTGCTCTCCAGCTGGCTTCTATTAGCTTCAAATTAAGTTATCTGAAACGTGTTTTAAAAACATTTTGTCAGCAAAATATACTGGCGAATCCATCTCGCTTTTAACAAAACAAGTGATTATACTTTACAGTTATTGAGAGCATCCACAATTACAATGTTTATATCTACACAATTACTCAATCAGTACTGTCAATCCTGACTTGTGGGACATATTACTTTGGGTCCTGTCACCCAATAGTAACGGTTCCTATCACATTCTCGTGACTGTGGACTAGTAATGTATACAAAACCCCAACATACCAGCAGTAATTGTAGAATACATATACTCAATCACTGTTAAGCATAATTAAAACATCTGAGGTTTTGGTAACACATCTTGACTCACAAAAAGATTTTCAAAAAGAGAATGTACTCGCCTTGAACACTTAGATATTCATACGGAGTTCCTGGTGACAATTCTTGATTACTTCCTGGAATTTCTATTAAAACATACAATGCACATGTGTTAGTAAATTAACCCAAGTCACTTTAACCATAAAACACTCGACAAAACTCCAACGAAGGTAGTCGGGCAGAGCCTAGACATGCGTTGGCGATTCTAGATCGATCGGATAGGGTGTCCATACAACACGAGATAGGATTTCAACGAACGTAGTCGGGCAGAGCCTTGACATGCGTTGGTCCTAACTTGGGTAGGATAGTGGTTTAGTGTTCGGGGGTTAAGTTACTTACAGCGGGCAGCGCTTCGCAAGTTTAGAGGTTTAGGGGGTGTTGTTCAGAGAAACGGGGATAGAGAGAGTATAAGATCGAATTTATCGTTCGAATGTTGAGCATAGACTTCAGTCCCACACTGTTCTATTTATACCCGATTTTGACCTCCCCCGCACGTCGCGCGGGATTCCGTGACCTCCCTCGCGTGGCGCCTCAGATACCTAGCTAGGCTAGGTCAGCCTGGTCACAAGTGTAGGGTTGCCAGATGGCGTGAAACGGTGACACGTCACCTGGGCACCTCCCGCGCGTCGACAGAGACTGGTGTCTCTGCCGCGTGGCGCCTGGACTGTTCAGGTGAGCATGTTTCGTTTTGCGTGCCGCGTCTCGATTTGCCTGTTTCGGCTCGGTTCGGGGTGTATTGGAGAGTTGCTATATCCTCCCTACCTTGTTTTAAATCTCGTCCTCGAGATTCATTGGAATAGGTGTGGATACTTCTTTTGCATTTCTGACTCTAGCTCCCATGTATATTATGGTCCTCTCTTCAAATCCCATTTTAGTTTAACCAGAACTAATCTCTTGCGTTTGAGATTCTTGATCTTTCTATCTTCAATCTGAATGGGTTTCTCTACAAACTTCAGCTTCTCATTTACCTCTATATCTTGAAGAGGTATTACCAATGATTCATCTGCCAAACATTTCTTGAGATTACATACATGAAATACATCATGTATTCCAGTCATTTCTTCTGGCAATTGTAACTGATAGGCTACTGGCCCTATTCTTTTGATAATTTTGAAAGGTCCAACATATCTTGGGCTTAGTTTTCCTTTCTTACCGAATCTTACAACTCCTTTCCATGGTGAGACTTTTAATAACACTTTATCTCCAACTTGAAATTCCAAAGGTTTGCGTCTGTTATCTGCAAAACTCTTTTGACGATCTCGAGCTGCTTTCAGTCTTTCCTTGACTTGAATGATTTTGTCAGTTGTTTCTTGCAAAATTTCAGGACCTGTAGCTGGTTGTCTCTAATCTCCGCCCAACATACTGGTGTTCGACATTTCCGTTCGTAGAGTGCTTCAAAGGGTGCAACATTGATGCTGGAATGATAATTGTTGTTGTAGGAAAACTCTATCAAAGGTAAATGTTCATCCCAATTTCCTCCGAAATCAATTACACAGGCTCTAAGCATATCTTCCATTGTTTGGATTGTCCTTTCACTTTGACCGTCTGTTTGAGGATGATATGTTGTACTTAGATTTAGTCTTGTTCCCATTGCTTTTTGGAAACTTGTCCAAAATGAGAAGTAAAACGGTTGTCCCTATCAGACACAATAGATAAAGGAATTCCATGCAATGAAACTATTTCATTTACATATAATTTAGCTAACCATTCCATACTGAAAGTTTCCTTCATCGGTAAGAAATGAGCAGATTTGGTCAATCTGTCTACAATCACCCAGATTGTATCATTACCTTTTCGTGTCCTGGGTAGTTTAGTAACAAAGTCCATTGTTATCAATTCCCATTTCCAAATTGGCATTTCCAATTGTTGTAACAAGCCTGAAGGTTTCTGATGTTCAGCTTTAACCTGCGAACAGGTTAGACATTTGGCAACGTAGCTTGCTACATCCTTCTTCATTCCTATCCACCAGAAATTCTTTCTCAAATCTTTATACATCTTATCACTTCCAGGATGCATTGTATACTTAGTCTTATGGGCTTCCTCTAGTATTCGATTTCGTAGGTCTCCTTGGGTAGGGATCCAAATTCTGTTTTTATGGAATCTCCAAATTCCATCTGTTCCTTTCTCTAATTCTTTAATCATTCCTTTTAATCCTTCAGTATCGTCCTTGATTGTTGTTTCCTGTGTCTGTTTAATTTGCTCATTTAAATCTATCTGCATGTTTAGTCTAAGAGAGCGTACTCTTTTTGGCTTCTCATGATACTTTCGACTTAAAGCATCAGCTACTACGTTAGCTTTTCCTGCATGATACTGGATATCACAATCATAATCACTAAGGATTTCCATCCATCGCCTCTTTCTCATGTTTAATTCCTTTTGTCCAAAGACATATCTTAAACTCTTATGACCTGTGAATACTACAAATTTACTACCGTAAAGATAGTGTCTCCAAATCTTAAGGGCAAAAATTATTGCTCCTAACTCTAGATCATGGGTTGTATAATTCTCTTCATGCTTTTTAAGTTGTCTAGAGGCATAAGGAATTACTTTTTGACGTTGCATCAGCACACATCCATATCCTATTTTAGACGCATCACAATAAACTACGAAATCTTCAGTTCCTTCAGGCAAAGAGAGTATTGGTGCGTTGGTTAACTTTTGCTTTAAAATCCTGAATGCTTCTTCTTGCTTTGGTCCCCATTCAAACTTAACCAATTTGCAAGTTAGCTTGGTTAATGGGATGGCTATTCTAGAAAAATCTTGAATAAAACGTCTATAATATCCTGCCAATCCAAGAAAACTTCTTACTTCCGTTGGTGATCCTGGGACCTTCCATTTGGTAATTGCTTCGATCTTTGTGGGATCCACATGAGTTCCTTCGTGGTTTACCAGATGTCCAAGGAATTGTACCTCTTGTAACCAGAATTCACATTTTGAGAATTTTGCATAAAGCTTTTCCTTCCTCAGCAATGTTAGGAGTATATGCAAATGTTCTGCGGGATCTTCCTTACTCTGGGAGTAAATTAGAATATCATCTATAAAACAATTATGAATTTATCCACGTATGGTTTACATATTCTGTTCATCATGTCCATAAATGCAGCTGGGGCATTGGTTAAACCAAATGGCATGACTGTAAATTCATAATGACCGTACCTTGTCCTGAAAGCAGTTTTAGGAATGTCCTCTTCCTGTACTTTCAACTGATGATATCCTGAGCGTAAGTCGATCTTAGAAAAGAATCGGGCTCCTTGGAGTTGGTCAAACAAATCGTCAATTCTTGGTAATGGGTACCGATTTTTTATTGTCACTTTGTTCAATTCCCAGTAATCAATGCACATACGCATTGATCCGTCTTTCTTCTTGACAAATAACACCGGTGCTCCCCATGGCGATGAGCTGGGTTGTATGAAACCTTTCTCTAGTAATTCATCCAGTTGTTTCTTCAATTCCTGCATCTCCATCGGTGCTAGGCGATAGGGTGCTTTGGCAATCGGTGCCGTTCCTGGTATTAGGCAAATTCTAAATTCAACCTCTCGATCTGGCGGTAATCCAGGCAACTCTTCTGGGAATACATCGGAGAATTCAGATATTACGGGAATATCCTTTAATTCTTTTCCTTTAGTGTTAATGATTAGGGAATCATATACACTATTCCTCCTTTCCGTATATAGCTTGCAGCTTTCATCACAGAGATGAACTTTGTTGATCTTGTCGACTTATCTCCTTTAATTGTGATCCTTTTGCCAGATGGTGCCTTTACTTCTACAGACTTTTGATCACATACTATTCGTGCCTGATTGGCTACCAACCAATCCATTCCTAACACGACATCAATTCCGGCAAGATCCATTGGAAAAAGGTTAGCAGAAAAATTATAACTTAAAATTTCTACCTTTACTCCTTGCAGGATTTCGCTTATTTGGATAGAAGACCCATTTGCCGTCTCCACCAGGCAGTTTTTGTGAAGTTTAGTTAATGGTTGATTAAGAAAATTGCAGAAGGAAGTATTGATGAAACTTTGGTTTGCACCAGAGTCAAATAATACTTTTGCATAAACATCATTACTAAAAATGTACCGGCAATCACATCCGGAATCATTTTTGCTTCTTCAGCGGTCAGCACGAACGCTCTGGCAGTCTTCTTGGGTCCTTCGGCTGTCTTTGCTTTATTGTTTGCCGCAAGAGCTAGTTTCGGACAGTTGGTTCTAATATGACCAGCTTCCCCGCAATGGTAGCATAGCCTATTGCTAACTTTCTTTCTGCAGTTTTCGTCCTTATGTCCTGGAAATTTGCAGAAATTTGCAGTATGTAGAGCATTTCCCTGAATGTTTCCTTTTGCAGTACTTACACGGGGATGAAGAAGAACTTGCCCCTTTCCCGCGGTTAGAATGACCATAACGTAGCTCCTGAGTGATCTTTTGAGCTAGGTTCCTTTTCTGTATTTCTTCTTGCGTACGTACCAATTCATCTGTCAAGGTGCTTGCCAGTTCTACGGCTTCTTCTATGGTTTGTGGTCTAGCTGCTTTGACTACATGTATGATCTCACTGATTAATCCCCAGATGTAACGGGAGATCAATACTGGTTCTGGTGAGGCTAGGGTTGGTATAATCCTTGCATATTCAAAGAATGTGGTAGTATATTCCCTGCAATTTACCCCAATCATTCTATGATTTAGGAATTTATTAGCAATCTGTTCCTTTTCATTGGGAGGACAGGATTTCCTTTCAACTATTTCCTTAAAGTTGTTCCATTCCATACTGTAAACCCTGTCACTTCCTTTGAACTGAAGAATGGTATTCCACCACTCTAAAGCTGCATCTTTAAAAAGATTAGAAGCATACATGAATTTATCTTCATTTGCACATTTACTTATCTTGAGGACTGCTTCTGTCTTTTCTATCCAGTGCAAGGCTGAAATAGCTCCTTCATTGCCTGAGAATTCTATCGGTTTGCATGATAAGAATTCTTTATAAGAACAACCATATGAGATGGTTCTTCTTCTTTTTGGAATTGGAGCTTGGATTAACAGTTCGGGATTTCCATTCACGCTGTGATTTGACTCAGGGGGTACACGTTTATTCCCGTTTATGGAATCATTATTTCCTGCCTTTTTAATGGTATCGATAATATAGGGCATAGCATCTATGATTCCTTGGGCCACTATGTGTTCGATAGCACTTTTATTCATTTGATTCTCGTTATTATCGTTATTCTGGATTTCCTGATTTACTTCGTCTGACATCTGAATTGTAACATTTATCAGGTATTAATATCACAGAATAAATTAAATAATAATCACACCAGCACAGTGAACCAAAATCGTCGAGCATTGCGACTTTTACTCTTTTCACATATATGCATCTAGTACAAACATAACTGGAATTCAAATATTACTAACCTATGCATCGATATATGTATATAGGTGATATTACTTTTTTTTCAAAGTAACAAAACACACACACACACACACACACATATATATATATATATATATATTAAAATATATATACATATATATATATGTATATATATATATATATTAAGCTTTGGCTTCACTAAAACTGCATTTCCCGCTCGTCATACTTCCAGACGAGCTTCCCTCCGATGTGGCGAATTCGGTTTCCTTTCTCCACCAGTTCATCTCCAAGCTGGCGGAGTTCTTCCACATGTTCCCTTGGTAGAATTGGGGCTCGCACTGGTTTAGGATAAGGTGGAACTGGTTCTTCATAGGGAATTGGGTATTCTGGAAGATTCTGAATTGGCCAGTTGTTAGCCCACCATGGATCTAAAGGGTTTGGTGCTGAAATTCTAGGTATCTCATTGGGGTCAAAGGCTGAGATTGGAAATTGGTTTCCCTGGTTCTGTTCTAGGTTTATGGGTTGGTTAGGAAATGAGGGAAGTAACGGTGGTTCTGGATTTACTACTTGATTGAAATTAGGTTCTCCTCCTACATTTCCAAACATGTGAAAATTAGCTACTTGTCTATCCAATTCTTCTTCCCACAAGGGTCTAACTTCTGGGTTTTGGGTGTTTCTCTCAGTTCTAGCTGCTATGGCTTGTTGTTGTACTTGTCTTAGTCTTTTCCTCTTCTCTGCTTTGGCTCTACTAAACCAACCTCTCTTTTTAGGGGGAAAAGGTTCTGCGGATTTGGCTTTGAAAACAAAGATCTTCGGAATCGGCAGTGTAGTCTGTGGTTGGCTGGGATGTTCCTTCATCCATAAGAGAATGAGGTAGGTGACGATAGGCGTCAGAAGTACCCTACTCATACTGTAAACTAAAGAAGTTATTAAAATAACACAAAATAATAATATATATACATATAAAGTCGCGGATATTTTCTAACACATTTGTTTGGGTATTACAAAAGAACACCTAAATGGCTTAAATCAGTGGCTCTGATACCACCTTCTGTCGCAACCCCCGACCCAACCCCAGGAGCGGGGGCCGCAAGACACAGAGCTGGTGGTCCCGGTGTTTATTAATTTGGCAGCAGAATTAAAACATCAGGATCGTAGTTAGAAAATAAATATCATAGTTTCAAAACACCAAACTCTTATATTAAACAAATGGGATAAAAATCATGTTTTCTTTACAGTACATTCATAGGGGTAAACCCTAATTTTTATGAAAAATATAAACTCCTTTTTATTTAGGTAACTTTTATAGCCACTATTCTAAGCCTTCAGTGCTCTCCAGCTGGCTTCTATTAGCTTCACATTAAGTTACCTGAAACGCGTTTTAAAAACATTTTATCAGCAAGAAATACTGGCGAATCCATCTCAGTTTTAACAAAACAAGTGATTATACTTTACAGTTATTGAGAGCATCCACAATTACAATGTTTATATCTACACAATTACTCAATCAGTACTGTCAATCCTGACTTGTGGGTCATATTACTTTGGGTCCTGTCACCCAATAGTAACGGTTCCTGTCACATTCCCGTGACTGTTGACTAGTAAAGTATACAAAACCCCAATATACCGGCAGTAATTGTAGAATACATATACTCAATCACTGTTAAGTATAATTAAAACATCTGAGATTTTGGTAACACATCTTGACTCACAAAAAGATTTACAAAAAGAGAATGTACTCGCCATAAACACTTAGATATTCCTACGGAGTTCCTGGTGACAATTCTTGATTACTTCCTGGAATTTCTATTAAAACACACAATGCACATGTGTTAGTAAATTTACCCAAGTCATTTTAACCATACAAAACTCGACAGAACTCCAACGAACATAGTCGGGCAGAGCCTAGACATGCGTTGGCGATTCTAGATCGATCGGGTAGGGTGTCCATACAACACGAGATAGGATTTCAACGAACGTAGTCGGGCAGAGCCTTGACATGCGTTGGTCCTAACTTGGGTAGGATAGTGGTTTAGTGATCGGGGGTTAAGTTACTTACAGCGGGCAGCGCTTCGCATGTTTAGGGGTTTAGGGGGTGTTGTTCAGAGAAACGGGGATAGAGAGAGTATAGGATCGAATTTTTCGTTCGATTTTGAGCACAGACTTCAGTCCCCATGCTGCTCTATTTATACCCGATTTTGACCACCCCCGAACGTCGCGCGGGATTCCAAGACCTCCCTCGCGTGGCGCCTGAGATACCTAGCTAGGCTAGGTCAGCATGGTCACAAGTGTAGGGTTGCCAGATGGCGCGAAACGGTGACACGTCACCTAGGCACCTCGCGCGCGTCGCGAAAGAGACTCGTGTCTCTGGCGTGTGCCGCCTGGGCTGTTCAGGTGAGCCTGTTTTGCGTTTCGGCTCGGTTCGGGGTGTATTGGAGAGATTTTTTACTCACCATAGACATTGTTAATCACATAACATGTCAATTTTGAAAGAAGAAAAAACATATAACAATACTGTATTCAAAATAAAAAGAATAAAATACTGGTTTATATGGTGTAATTTAAAAAAAGAAAGCTATTAACGTACCAAAAAGTTATGACCATTTAAAAATTAGGGGGGGGGGGGTTATAAAAATTACAGGATCCGGCGGTTCTAGACGAAAGTTTGGGTAAAATAGGACCAATTAGGTAAAATGTTATTAAGAAAGGAGTAGAAGCAGATTAATAGTCATAAGTCATAAGCTTCCATTCATCTATACCGAAAGAGTATACATCTGGTCAAGCTAGCGTTTCCCTTCTGGGAACTCCAAAAACTTAACTTCTCACGAACACACAACACTATATATAGACCGGACCAACGTCGTGCGAACTGAGCTTTTAACTTCGTACGAAGTAACTTACCTTCGTATGAATTGACCACTTCGTACAAAGTGACATATATACACCTCTCACGTTCGCACTTAAGTCGTGTGTTCGAATCTAATCTATACAATATTCAACACATGCTCTATCATGCCTTGAAAGGAGCAGCTTTGATTCTTGTATGATAGCTATTATTGTAGGAGAATTCAATTAAGGGTTGGTGGTCATCCCAGCTACCACCTAAGTCGATTACGCATGCACGAAGCATGTCTTCCAATGTCTGGATGGTACGCTCACTCTGTCCATCAGTATGAGGATGGTAAGCCGTACTGAAGTTTAATCGAGTGCCTAATGATTGCTGGAAACTCTGCCAAAAATGGGAGGTGTATCTTGTATCTCTATCGGATATAATAGATACCGGCACTTCATGTAGGGACACAATTTCGTCCACATATAACTTGGCCAATTTATCAGAACTGTACGTCTCTTTAATTGCCAAAAAGTGTGCTGACTTAGTCAGCCTATCCACAATGACCCAAAATCGTGTCATTACCACGTTTGGTCTTAGGTAACTTGGTAATCAAGTCCATTGTTACCATTTCCCATTTCCATGTGGGAATCTCAAGTTGTTGTAGAAGTCCTGACGGTTTCTGATGTTCAGCTTTAACCTGCGAACATGTCGGGCACTTAGCTACATAAGTGGCTATGGATTTCTTCATACCTATCCACCAATAATTCTTATTCAGATCCTGATACATTTTGTCACCACCAGGGTGAACTGAGTATCTTGTGTTATGCGCTTCTTAGAGGATTAGGTCTCTAAGTCCTCTAGTGAGTGGAACCCAGATCCGATCATTGAATCTAAGGATTCCATCTTTTCTAGGTGACAACTGATCAACAGTTCCACCAAATCCTTCATTAGGTACATTAGCTGTCGTTCAAAAAAATTAGGTACAATAGCCTCTAATAGGGCTTGCTTTTACGCATCCAGTAGCTTTTCATTCAAGTTGTTTCTGAGCTCAATGCTCTTGGCGTTAATCCTAATAGGTTTAATCCTTTCCTTGCGACTAAGCGCATCAGCGACTACATTCACTTTGCCAGGATGATATCTAATTTCACAATCGTAATCATTTAATGTTTCCATTCATCGACGTTGTTTCATATTTAAATCCTTTTGATTGAACAAATGTTGGAGACTTTTGTGATCAATGTATAAATACACTTTGTTCCATATAAATAATGTCTCCACAATTTAAGTGCAAATACAACGACACCCAATTCCAAATCATGGGTGGTGTAGTTCCTTTCGTGCACCTTAAGTTGTCGTGATGCATAGGCAATCACCTTGCCTCTTTGCTTTAGCACACAGCCCATGTC
The DNA here is from genome assembly GCA_947069175.1 of Scalesia atractyloides. Lineage (NCBI taxonomy): Eukaryota > Viridiplantae > Streptophyta > Magnoliopsida > Asterales > Asteraceae > Scalesia > Scalesia atractyloides. The sequence continues at coordinate 32,684,885 of CAMTDV010000015.1, read as the reverse complement.
AGTGTGTGAAGCATCATAGTACCTTAATGCCTTCTGGCAAAGTTAGTATTGGAGTGTTGCTCAACTTTTGCTTTAGAATCTCGAGGATTCTTGTTGCTTTGGACCCTAGTCAAACTTGACATTCATGCGGGTGAAAGTAGTTAAAGGAGTGGCTATTCTTGAGAAGTTCTCAATGAACCTCCTATAATAACCTGCCAATCCTAAGAAACTGCGAACCTCAGAAGGAGTCATTGGTGCTTCCCAGTTCATGATTGCTTCAATCTTGGCGGGATCTACTTGGATACCACGCTCACTAACGACATGTCCAAGAAATTGGACTTCATGAAGCCAAAATTCGCACTTAGAGAACTTAGCATAAAGCTTCTCTTGTCTTAACAGTTCTAAGATGCACCGAAGATGTTTCTCGTGATCAGATTGATTACGAGAATAGATAAGTATGTCGGCTATGAAGACAATGACAAACTTATCCAAGTACGGCTTGCAGACTCTGTTCATGAGATGCATGAATGTTGTAGGTGCATTAGTGAGCCCGAAAGGCATCACTAAAAATTCATAATGGTCGTATCTAGTCCTGAATGCAGTCTTCAGAACATCTTCACTTCTGACCTTCAGTTGGTGATAACCTGACCTTAAGTCTATTTTTGAAAAGTAACTTGCCCCTTGAAGCTGGTCAAACAAGTCGTCGATTCTGGGCAGAGGATAACGATTCTTGATCGTTATCTTATTTAGCTCGCGGTAGTCAATGCACATACGCATTGAACCATCTTTATTTTTAACAAATAGAATAGGAGCTCCCCAAGGTGATGAGCTAGGCTGTATGAAGCCTTTCTCCAGAAGCTCATCAAGTTGGGTTCTCAATTCCTTCATCTCTGTTGGCGCTAAGCGATAAGGAGCTCTTGCAACTGGTGCAGCTCCAGGTAGGATATCAATCCTAAACGCTACTTGCCTATCAGGGGGTAAACCGGGTAATTCCTCGGGGAAAACATCAGGGTATTCGGAGATAACAAGAATATCTTCGATCTTTGGGTTTTGCTTGTCAATAGTTACTTGTGCCATATAGATGACACAACCTCTCTTCAGACACCTGGATTCCTTAAGCAACGATGCTTTCTCAGGCAAAACATAGTGATGGTCTCCTAGGATGGTGAGTATATCACCGGATGGGGATTTAATCTCCATGAGTTTCGTATCACAGGCAATGCGGGCATGGTTATGAGATAAACAATCCATGCCTAAGACTACATCGAACCCCGCCAATTTCATTCGCAGAAGAGAGATAGGAATCAGATGATTCTTAATGGATATAGATTATCCTTCAAGAATGGAAGATGCGGTTTCTATAGTTCCGTCGCCAAGTTCTACTTCATATGTTATATCTAGAGTTCTTATGGGCAAGTTTACTAGTTTACTAAACTTATGGTCTACAAAAGACTTATCAGCACCCAAATCGAAAATAACTCTAGCAAAGATGTCGTTGATTAGAAACGTACTCGTTATGACATTCGTGTCATTGACCGCCTCCCTGGCGAAGGCTCGGGCGTTTCCTTTCTTTACCCCTCCATTCTTTGCAGTACCCTCCTTGGTAGATTTGGGGCAGTTGGTCTTTATGTGGCCTTTTTTGCCACAATCATAGCATGATGCGTCCTTAAGATCCTTGCAATCCAAGGTCTTATGCCCCACTTTCTTGAAATCCCGCAAGGCTTTGCCTGTTGATCAAAGCGGCACTGACCACTGTAATTTTCATTGCAGGTCTTACAAACTGGTCTATCATCAGACTTGTTTTGGTTCTTATTGAACCCAGATTTCTTCGTCTTCTTGGACCTTTGGGAGTTATCATCATCCCGTTTTCTTTTTCCGTCAGTCTCAGTCCTGACTAGGGGTGTGAATTTCTGACACCACCCGGAAACCCGACACAAACCTAACACGAAATTCGCGGGTTTAGGTTTCGTCTAAACGGGTTCGGGTAAGTTTCGGGTTGAACACGCGAGCCCGTTTAGGTTTACGGGCCAGGTTCGGGTCAACCTGGTCGGGTTGGCGGGTTGACCCGTTTAACACATTTATTTTTTTACAATATTTTTATCTCATAAATTAAATGGGGCGTGTATTTTATGCCATGATTATAACTTAAAAGGAGAAATTAACATAGTTTTTATAATTTAAATATGATATTATTATATACATTTGTGTTTTTAAAGTAATTTTTAATTTTAATATATTAGTTTTAGAAAAAAAATTAAAAAATTCGGGTTAAACGGGTCGTGTTCGGGTCAACCCACAAAACTTCGGGTCGTGTTCGGGTTCATATATATGATACGATTTTCGGGTTCGGGTCGGGTTCAGGTTCGTGTAAAATTTTCGGGTTCGGGTTGAACCCGCCAACCCGCGAACACGACCCGTTTAGCACCCCTAGTCCTGACTGACCTATGTCTCACTAACACTCTGTTCCCGAGTCTCATTTAACAAGGGGAGGGGAAATAAAAGAAATGAAAATATGAAAAAACCATGTTCCCGAGATATTTTAATGATAGAAGGGGAGGAGAAATGAGGGAAAAGGGAAGCAAATTTGCCCCTATATCTATCCTCCCGAATTGGAGAGATTAGGAGAGAAAATCTTATTAATTATTAATTGATCCTTTCTTTTCTTTTCCTCCTAACTCGGGAACACATAAAATGCTTGATTTTCTTCTCTTTTCCTTTACTTTTCATTAAACTCAGGAACGCGAAAAAAATCAAATCTTTTCTTTCCTTTTCTCTCTTAATTTATTTTCCTTCCCCTCCCCCAGTTAAGTGAGACTCGGGAACACAGTGTCAATCTTGAGTGAGAGACAGTGATAGGTCCACAACAGACCTATATGTACTAGGCTTTGAAGCCCTTACCATGCCTTTAATCTCTAGTGCTAGACCACCAATAAAACGCGCAAAGCATCTGGGTTCTGGGGTAATCAGGTATGGTACTAACCTAGACAGAGAGTTGTAGTCAGTCACATACTTCCGACAGTCCAGGTTTTTCATTGTAAGAGTCAAGAAATCTGACTCAATCTTCTCCACCTCGTGAGGTCGGTAGTAGGTATCCTTGACAAGGTCCATAAACTTAGACCATCCCAGGTTATACAGGTGTACCTTGCCAGTAGATTGTACCATTGCTTTCCACCAAATTAGGGGCATCGCCCTTAAATGATTGTGAAACAAACTTCACAACATCTTTATCAGCACAGTCGCTGATATCAACAATGGTTTCCATCTCATCTAACCATCTTAAGGCTTCTACAGCACCCTTCTCACCATTAAAGTCTCAAGGCTTGCAGGAGACAAACTACTTGTAAGAACAACCATCCTTAGAAGAATGTGTCCTGTCACGAAGCTCTAGCTTCTTAACCTCGCTCCTCACATTTGAGGAATGTATAGAGCTCTCTTTTCGAGATGAATGTGGTTTAGACACAGGTTTGGGGCGAGTAGCACTCAACACCCTAAATTTTTCTAAGGCTTTTTCCATTGCCTTCTCGACGGTTGCGTCTATGCGAGCTTGAAAGTCATCATTGTTGATGACTATATTTGCAGCGTCATCATTGACATTATCACGACGACTACTATGGACTTCATTGGAATTAGCCATTCTTGTCGCTTTGGTACTAAACACCAAATGAATAATTATATTAGCTAGTCATCTCATTTGATGACTTATCACGCTTATGCCATGGTAATATTAAACCATATGGGCTTATAAAATTTGGATATATAAATCCTTCGCCTTGTGGACTAGTGGGCATAATGCTACAACTACCAGGCTTAAACATTTCAAATGAATGTTATATCGAATGTAATTGGCCTAGGTCTCCAAATGACCATCAAAGGCAACTGAATTTGGACATAGCATTTCAGTTATTTGGACAATGGATCATAAAGTCACAAATGGTATTGTCATAAAGACAATATTTACATGAAGCCCAAAGGCTTGTCACGAAGGACGTAAAAAAATATGGCACAAAGGCCTATCTCGAGGGATATCAAAATGTGGCACAAAGGCCTGTCACCAAGGACTTATAGATATGGCACAAAAGGCCTTGTCACAAAAGGACATTTTAATTATATACAAGTCGCGATCAATTGATCAAGTGGCTTTAAAGGCTCGAACATAGTTCACTACCTTTGAAAAGGGAGCCATAGACCACAATTGTCGTTATCTCAGATTGACAATATAATATATCCCGTAGGAAAATTATCACTAGGGATGTTATGATCATCGCATTAATGATATTAACCATGATCTAGTTCGATCATATAGGCTATAAGACTTGGATATAGTCCAAATGTCTTGGCGGCTAGTGTGGTTCCTCAAATCACACTGCCAGGATTGTTAACATTACTTGAATGTTAACGTAGAATAATTGTCTTAATGCTTAAACGATATAGCCATGACAGCATTTGACCATAAAGGCTTGGAGGTTTAAACATAGTCCACCACCTCTGGATAGAAGGGATATCTTTCTTAACTATCATGGTAGAAGACTATTCATCCTTAACTACCATTTATGTTTGCTAATTAATGTGAACTTGTCACTTGGCGGTTGTAAACCATTAAGAAGATCTTTTGGAATTTTATAGCAGATCGATAAAGATTGAATAAAAAATCGAGACGATGCTTGAACAAAGGATGTAATGGATACATAAGAAATAAAATCCAAATTTTTTTCATTAAATCAATAGGAATTACAAAATTGCCTTAAACAAGACTTTGAAATGATCTAATTGTCCTCACAGGGACTTTAAAGAAAAACATGTCCATGCAGGGACTAAAAGAAATAACATGTCCACGCAGGGACTATTGAATTTAAAAATACAAAATAAACTAAAAATTCTAATCGTCCCTTCTTCCTTTCACCAGCTTGGTGAGCTTTTTGAAGAACTTGTTAGTCTTCTTTTCAGTTTTCTCAGCCTGCCGCGTCGTTTCTTGCATCCGTTCCAGGGCCTGGGTAAAGGCCTCAAGTTGTGGTGGAGGTTGAGGTTGTGGTGGAAGCACAACAGGATACTGATACGCATAATTGGGGTATCCAATAGCTGGATGAACAGGAGGAAAAGGGGATGGGTAAAGTGCAATATGCATGACCGCTTGCACATAGGGGTCGTACGGTGGTGCCTGATAGCTTGCATATATCGGCGTTGTAGGGTTGAAAGGGTTATATCCAGACGTATCCGGATAAGCAAGACTTGGGTTATCAAAACCCGATGGTGGCAGTTGAACCACAAGTGGTGGTGTCGGATCAACCGCAGGTGCCGTGTTTGAGGGTCCACCCATTTGGGGATCCTCAAGAATGGTTGGGTATGTTGGAGGCAATGGTGGTAGCGAGCCCGACCATTGAGCTGCACGTACCGACATACGTGCTCCCCGTCTTCTCCTTGACGGTTCTGGGGGTGGTGGTGGAGGTTGTTCCACCTGCTCCATTTGAGCATCTTCTTGTGGAGGCGGCGGAGGCGGAGTTGGAGTTTGATACGGAGGTGTAAAATAAAAATCGAATTTATTCCAATATTGGTCCCATTCGTTGGGCCCTGATATGGCGACCCCGCATAAAAGTTAGTGCCGCTTGAAATTTCTATGGGTGCCCAAGTGACCCTGTTGGTGGCATCTCCGGATCGGAGTCCTCGTCCATAGGATCCGGTTGGTCCACTAATTTTGATTAGCTGGATTTGGGTTTAAGTATTGGTTGGGGTCAAATTCGGGCTGGTATGAATGAGAGTGGGAATGGTGTGAGTGATGGGATTGGTGAGAGTGGTGGGAATTATGGGAGTTGGGAGGAGAGTATTCGTGCGAGATAGAATGCCTCGCTGGGTTGAAAGAAGAAGAAGAATATCCCGAATCCTCGTATGGGTTTAAGCCGCGCGAAGGTATCCGCGTGGATGGTCCTCCTCTCATAGGACCCTTGACTTTACCGCTTTGTCCCTTGATTCTAGGCGGCATAATTCCTACTTCAAAAACAAGACAATAAAACAATAATAATAACTTAATAATGAAGTGAGTAATCCTAGTTCAATGCCTAGAGTCAGAAGTCTAAGAAATGTGTTACTGTGTTGTTTGAGATCAAACACAAAAGACTAGTGTTGAATTCCCTCAAACGTTGGCTCTGATACCAACTTGTCACACCCCGATTTCCACATAGATCCCGGTGGGGAGTATCATGATGTAAGTTGATATCATCATAGTCAATATACACAGAATAACACAATGGAAGTCTTTGAGTAAAATTACTATTACAAACCGAAGTGTTCAAAGTTCGAAAATAATATCCAGACGGTTCATAATAAAAGATCCATAGGCGGATCGTAAAAATGTACAAAAGATGTTCAACAGACTTTAGGCACAATTAAGGACTTGCAAGATCCTCCTATGTCGATACCGAGCAGCTCCCAGCCTATTTACGTGTTGCACCTGTAGCTTAGTCTTTTAAAAATACGCCAGTTTACACTAGTAAATACTAATAACCGACACATTTTGAAATCATTTCAAAAATTGATTTAGGTACACAAGGCATATATTATAAATATCTTGGGACAATTCAAAATGATCTTGTATATAGTTTTACAGGTCTGTCAATACATATGGGGTCCGGTGCAAAAACTGAATAACATGATTAACCAACACACTACTTAAAAACTCACAAGGAGTATTTAAAAATAATTTAGCATTAGCATTTGTCAGGTGTGACATCTAAGCCGTTTCTACTATCATACAATTCCGAACGAAATAAAACCTTGTGTTTCATTCTCGAGAATTGTAAAATTACATGTGACATTCATACATTTTAGTCCATGTACAATTTCGACACTTCAAAGCTTTTTCTGGAAGATATACGTAAACTGTTACGCAAACGTAATCAGTTTAATGCAATGTATATTCTGGAATAGTGACACAAGTATAACATACCTTAAATAACCTTTACATAACTTAGAAATAAGTTTTGAAAGGTTTTGTATGTCAAAAACAAGCCTATTCGATCACAGGGACTATTTATGTCAAACCATGAAAGTCTGCCGATTCTTGTAGCAATGCACACTCCGGAACAAGGTCATAAGCTAAGCATACCCTAAATACCCTTAACATAGCCTAGAAATAAGTTTCGAGGGCTTCGGTATGGCAAAATCACACTTTCGTAACTTCAGGGGGTATTTTGCAAATTCTGCGAAACTATGCCTTTTCGCGTATTTCGCTATCCGGAACATGTACGGACATCCAAAAAAATTTGTAATCATTAAAATCTTGTATTTTAATGATTAGAATGCAAAAACATCATTCGTTACGCTTTTACGGTCACGCACGCGTTCGTCACGATTTTCGTCGTAATTAACCGAAAACCGCAACCGTATGCCCAAACGAACTGACCTCTGAGATATTTTTTAGCACATTTCAAGTTCCGTATACTTTATTGTCCTTATAAAGCTTGAAAATAGGGTTAACGGGTGTTAAAAGTGCCAAAACGCGTCAAAAACAAGTTCAGGGGCCAATTCTGAAACTTCAGCCCCTGCAAGGGCCTTACGGACCGTAAGGCAAAACCCCATACGGTCCGTAAGGGATCCCCAGCTCCTCAGAATTGTTGAATCAAGGTGGCAGCTTCTTGTTAATTCCCTTATTGACTAAACAAACGAATTTGCCACCCTTCTCTCTGCATCTAACATGTGTTATGACACTAATCCAACTTAGTGGTGACTCATGGACACTTGTAATGCTCTTATAACTTCAATTCAAGTATAAATAACATGGGGATTTAGCCATTTGAACTTTTGCAACCTACATCCTTGCTCTCTGTTGGTGCATAATGTCTATGTCTTAGTCTTATATCGAGTCTGTATAGAATAGAGTTGAATAGGCTAGCAATACGAAGTATTTATGTAGTTTGGAGTCAAGTTCGCCCATGACATGCGTTAGATGTTAAGTTCGGCCGAACTTGCTAAGGCAAGTTCGCCCGAACTCACATACACCATGAGCGAACTTCTACTTCTATAAATAGCTAGCTAGTCTCTCACATTTGTAACTTTGGCATCTCTGAGGTGAAGCTCTGTCAATTTGGATTCTTGACGTTTAATCAATAAAATTGACGTTTAACTGATTAATTCTTGTCTATTGGTAAAGTTGTCGTAATATTTCCGCTATTATGGACAATAGAGATCAAATCTAGGTTCCTAAGCATCAAGGATCGGTCCTACAAGTGGTATCAGAGCTAGAACAGCCTGATTTGATAGTAATCAAGACAAGAACACTTCTATTTCATCTCTATTCTTTTATTTTTCTTAACTTTTCTCAAAAAATAAAGAATTCACAGTCAAAATCTTTTCAATTTTGAATATATCATGTAAAATACAACAAAGATAAACCCTTGAAAGATTGGAGACCAAAATCATTCGAATTGGTGTCGAAATGTTGCAAAAACCATGTTTTACAAAACCCTCATTTTCGAACTTGTAAGCCAAGTCGACCGAACTTGAGGTAAAAGGTCACTTTCTGAGTGAATTTTTGCCAAGTTCGCTCAAACTTGAGTGATTTTTGAGGAAATTTGTTTAAGTTCGCTCGAAGTTGCTAAATTTTCATAGATATTCAATCAAATTCGACCGAACTTGATAAAATTCAAGAATCCTTAGCTAAGTTCGCCTGAACTAGCTAGTTTCTTATAAAATTCAAAAGACAAGTTCGCTCGAAGTGTACTCAGGGATATTTTCAAAAGAGTCATAAGTTCGACCGAAGTTGCAAGGGAAAATTTTCAAATCAGAAATCACAAGTTCAACCGAACTTGTGATAGAAAAATCTGAATTCTTCATTTACACTACAAGTTCGACCGAACTTGTAGTAAAGCTAATTGTTTTCAAAAGTTTTGAATTGTTTTCAGTGTACACGTCTTGTTATTCGCAATGGATGATCTACAAAGAGCAAATATGACAACAGCGGTTTCGTCAAATGCCAACGTGATCCAACAAGTCAATTTAGACAACGAGATGGGCACGACTGTTAAACCGCCAAAGCTAATGAGCATGGACGAGTATGAAGGATGGAAGGAGAAGTTTACATATTGAGTTCAAGCCATGCATTTCCAAGGCTGGGTGTCGATTGAGAGAGGTTACACTGTTCTGTTGGATGAACATCAGCAAGTACTAGAGAAGTACAAGTACACCACAATACAGAAAGATGAATACATTGCTGAGGAAAAGATGATAAGCCTCATTCACAATCTGTTAAAGAAGATATTCTGGTCTTGTTGCCAGAATACACGACTGCCAGAGAACTCTGGATATCGCTGCAAAAGAAATACCAAAGAAGCGCAGAGATGATCAAGAGTAAGAAAGCTCTCATCATGAAGGGGTTCGATATTTTCAACATATTGAAGGGCGAGACAATGAAGCAGATGATTGAGCGTTTCTGTCATCTAAAATCCAAATGAGAAGACATGGTCTTGAGAAGACGGAACAAGAATACATCGACAAGCTTGCAGATGCGTTACCTGACGGAGAGTGGACTACTTACCTGATGGTTCTGAAAGAAAGTGAAAATTGGGAATTCTTCAAATTGTCTACATTTATCGACAAACTCGAAGGCCATGAAATGGAACTTCTAAAGATCGCAAAATCTAAAAATGTGAATGCTGTTCAAGATGTTGGTCTGTATTACAAAACAGGAATGCAAAAATTCTGAAGCCACGGGCAATCAAAGTCCATTTGGTGGAGGCAACGAGTATTACAAGAAATCTCTTCAATACAAGCCTTTCCCAAAGAAGACACAAGTTGAGATTCAAGAAAAGCCAAACAGCAGTAACACTGATAAGGCAATGGTTGCTTCAAACAATGATGATGGCTTCGATTGGAATTCTTATATCGGTAAGAAGACCGGAGTTGCATTGATGGCTGAAATTGTTGAAGATACATCTGCCGAAGAAGCAGCAGCTCTAGAGAATATTTTTACTGGAAGAATCAAGGCATTTTATCTCCTAACTCATGTGATAGTTTTGCAGGTCACTTTGATGGAAGTTCTCAGGAGCAAGTTGCCGAGGAGAAATCTATTGCTGAAGAAGTCATTGATGTTACTCAAGAAATGAATGCTAAAAACCTCAAGAACATTGCTGATAAAGCTTTGATGGCAAACCTAACAAAGGTAGGTTCAGAGGTAAAGGAAGTTGTCAGAGTGCAAGTTGTGGAGGTTGTAAAACCTTGCACAAAATGTACCAAGCCATGTGCAAATTGCGCCGAAAAATCACAAATCATCACTGAACTTAATGTACATAACGAACATTTCAAATACGATCATCGTACAATGAAGGAAGCATATGACAAAATGAAAGATGATTATGGCAGGCTCGATAGAAATAGTATTGAACAACATGATACCATAAGGATGTTGAAAGGTACAGTAATGGATAAACAAAAAGCAATAAGCATTTATATCAACACCATTGCTGAAACCAAACAACAACTCTAGGACATAAAAATTGAAACAGAACGTGGTCAACAACTTTTAAGAAGTTATTCAACTAACGCATATGTCATTGATCACATTCTCCCACAATTCCATCGGAAGAAAAACCTAAAAAGAAAATTGGTAAAGAATACAGCAATGTTCCTCCACCTCTTTGCGAGAAGTATTGTCGCAAAACAGTTGATGGATGGATAAGGCATTCAACATTGAGTTGTTATCTGAAAAGAAAAATGAGTTGCTAGAGAACATTGATTAGTCTATACTAAATCAGATGATGACAATGCGGTAGTGAAAAAGGTGGTTGAAAATGTTCTGAACGATTCTGATGATGGCAGCATCGATAGCGCCACCTCGAGTTTGAATAGTTCTGACACAAATTCTGAAAATGACGAGACATCATCGGAAGATGATCTATGTGATGATCCTAACATTGTCATGTACAAGGTTAAGGAATCTGATAGATTATACTTTGATGACAGTTTTCCGATTCGGAACGTCAAAGAAAATCAATTGGATTAACTATTTAAACTGGTTGAAGTCAAATCAGATGACCTGGAGAAAAATGAAAAGAAATTCTATTCTAAACCCAAAAGAAATTATAACAACTACCGGAAAAAGGATGGTGATCATCCGGAAAATCGGAGAGCTGGGTTGGGTCTAGATGAGGAAGAAGAACCGGTTAAGAAAAAGTCACCATTTCACGAGTACAAAGATAAAAACATGAAATTTGTTTATGGGACAAGCACGGTTCATGAGGAGAGTTTGATTGGGAAGGAATCAAATGACGAGTTTAAGAAACAGAAAGAACTTCGAGATAAGGCGAAAGCCACAAGTGGTGAAAAATCCACTAATGGACATTCACATGATAATCGGATTTGCTTCAAGTGCGACGAAGTTGGTCATATTGCACGGAAGTGTCCGAAATCTAAACCGGCTTATCTTCGAAGGAAAGAAAGTTCAGATGTTGAAAAACCAAAGCAACCAGAGGTTGGGCAAATAAGAATCTTAAAAAGAAATGTTGATAAAGAAGAAATGAAACAAATTTTTGAAACGAAATTCGAAAATTCAACATTCGAAAAAGGTGAATCTTCAAAAGCAACTGAAACAAAGTTTTACATCAAAAAGGCTAACATAAAATCACAAGCCTGGGTTGCGAAGAAAAGGTCAACAACATCTGAAATCACTAAGTCTGAGCCTGTTAAGACTAGTGATAACATGAAAGAATCAAATCTGAAATCAAGTCTGAAATTGTCAAAACTACAAGTGGTAACAGTTTGAAAGATAAAAAGAAAGTGAAGTTTTCAAACATAAACATCGAAGAAAATCCAGATGATGAATATGAATTTGATGACGAGTGTGAATTTGATTATGATGATGGTTATCCAATTCAACCCAAGACCAAGAAGGCTTGGGTCGCGCTGTTTAACTAATTGTTGAAATGTGCAGGGGCTCTAGAGATCCGTACTTTCCAAGTGGATTCTGGATAGTGGAGCTTCCAGACATATGACAGGAATGAAAGCGCTCTTGTTCGACATAAAAGCTATCAATGACGGATATGTTGGATTTGCTGGAAACCAAGGTGGAAGGCCGAGGGAAAGCTCTCAAACGGAGTTGTTTCATTTGATCAAGTGAACTACATTGCGGAGCTTGAGAACAACCTTCTGAGTATTTCTCAAATTTGTGATAAAAAGTTTACTGTCCACTTCAACGATAGAGAATGCATGATCATCAAACTAGGTTTCAAAATACCAGACGAGTGGATACTCATGCGTGCACCAAGAGAGAATGATTTGTATGTTCTTGATATGGGAAATGCTACTACTTCTTCAAAAACGGCACAATGTTTTGTCTCGAAAGCTACTGAGAAGGAGTCAATCTTATGGCATAGAAAGATGGGCCACATTCACCTGAGAAAGACGAATCATTTGGTGCATAACGATTTGGTAGAAGGTGTGAATCTGAAAAGTTTTCATATGTCAAATAATTGCCTCGAGTGTAAAAAGGGAAAACAGATCAAGAAATCTCATCCGAGAAAGATTCTCAATTTGATAAAGTTGCCTCTTGAAAGACTTCATATGGATCTCTTTGGTCCAGTGAATGTCCGAAGCATCTCTAGAGATCTCTACTGCTTGGTGGTTACAGACGATTATTCCCGATACTCGTGGGTATTCTTCCAAGAATCAAAAGATGAGACGTTTGAAAATTTGGTGATTCTTTTCAAGAAACTCGAGAACCTGTACCATCTTCCGGTGAGACGCATTAGAATTGACAACGGTACAGAGTTCAAAAACACCAAAATGAAGGAATTCTGCAATGCTAAAGGGATATTGCACAAGTTTAGTGCACCCTACACTCCACAGCAAAACGGTGTCGCTGAACGGAAGAATAGAACGCTTATAGAATCTGCAAGAACCATGCTTGCATACTCAAAGCTTCCAGTCAGCTTCTGGAGTGAAGCAGTTGCAACGGCTTGTTACACACTTAACAGAGTCTTAACAGTAAAACCAACGAAGAAGACATGTTTTGAGATGTAAAGTTCTTAGAACCATTTGGAGTGCCATGTACTGTAATCGATCAAGATGGCAAATTTGGAGCTAAAACACTCGAAGGTTTCTTTGTCGAATATGCAAGTCCATTGCGAAGAGTTTACGTTCCTTCATTGAGAAGAGTCATTGAAGCGCAGCATGTTGATTGTTTTAACTATACAGATCATGTTCAGAGAAAAGGTGATGCATGGTTATTCAACCATCAAGACTTGTGCAAATCATTTGATTTGCCTGAAGAACCATCTGATGAAGAAATTAAAGCGTTATATTATCTACATCAATCAGCAAATCAAGAGCAAATCGTCAGACCGATTGTGGTTAATCAACCCACGTTGGGATCATCTTCTTCTGATGCTAGTTTAAGTAATAGCGGTGGTTAAGAAATTCAAACAAATCAAGTGACACCGACTAAAGAACCAGTCAATACTACAGTGAATCCTAATCTTTCTGAAGCACAGAGTTCAGACTCGGACGAGGCTCCAACATTCGATGTCGATGGAGAATCTTCTTCCGATGAAGAAGTAGAGCAGATTACAAGTTTATTGAATGAATCTTCAAGCCCGAGTAGTGCTCCTGAAGTTGAAGTAGTGGTAGATCAACATATCACAAATCAAGAGAATACTGTGGTTGTTCCAGGCGAAGTGATGCCAAGATCATATTCTTATCATCCGTCAAATTCTATAATAGGCGAATTACAAGCTGGTGTGAGAACACGGAGTCAAATAAACAAAGCTTTGAGCTGTTTCTATACTCGTGTTGCTCCAATTCAAGAGTATTGCTACTATTCATGTTTCATATCCCAGATGGAGCCAAAAAGTGTTTCTGAAGCTTTAGGCGATGAAAACTGGGTACAAGCAATGCAAGAGGAACTGTTACAGTTCGAGAAGTTAGGAGTGTGGAAGCTCGTAGACCTACCTGAAAATCAGAAAGCGATTGATACAAAATGGGTCTTTAAATGCAAGCGAGACGATCGAGGGGTTATAGTTCGAAAAAAAGCTCAGCTTGTTGTCAAGGGATTTCACCAGCAGGAAGGGATAGACTACACAGAAGTCTACGCACCAGTAGCTCGTTTAGAATCAATTCGAATATTCCTTGCTTTCGCAGCATGGAAAGGATTTAAAGTCTATCAGTTGGATGTCAAATTAGCTTTTCTGTAAAGAAAATTACGCGAGAAGGTGTACGTTGGACAACCACCAGGGTTTGTCGATCCACTCAACAAAAAGAAAGCATATCTTCTTGATAAAGCTCTTTATGGTTTACACCAAGCCCCGAGAGCTTTGTACGAGACGTTATCGCAACATCTCGTGGGAAACGGCTTTGTCAGAGGAACTGTGGATAGTACTCTCTTCACCAGAGAAGTTTGAAATCATCTAATTATCATTCAAATCTATGTGGACGACATCATCTTTGGATCAACGAATGATAGTCTTTGCAAGGAGTTTGAGGGCATCATGAAGAAGAATTTTGAAATGTCTTCGATGGGCGAAATGAAATTCTTCCTCGGATTGCAAGTAGATCAACTTCTAGACGGTATTTTCATTCATCAGACCAAGTATGTGCACGACATCTTGAAGAAATTTGATATGGAAAGCTCGAAGCCGTTATCTACTCCTCTTGCTCTTAATCACGGGATTTGCATTGACGAAACTGGAACCAAAGTTGATGAGACGCTCTACATATCAATGATAGGATCGTTGATGTATCTGATGCCATCGCGCCCAGATATCATGTATCGTACCTGCCTATGCACCAGATATCAGTCAAGACCGAGAATTTCACACATGAAGATCGTGAAACGAATCTTCAGATACTTGAAAGGATGCCCAAGCACCGGCTTGTGGTACCCGAAGAATGATAACTTCAATTGTAGGATACGCTGATTCTGATTTTGGTGTAGATAAGTTGAATTCAAAATCGACTACAGCGGGATGCCAGTTTTTCGGAACAAGAATGGCAACCTGGCAGTGTAAGAAACAGACTACGATCGCTCTCTCTACCTGTGAAGCTGAGTATTTCTCGGCCTCCAGCTGTTGTTCACAGATTCTGTGGATACAACAGCAAATGAGAGACTATGGTCTGCAATTTCTCGACACTCCGTTGTATGTTGATAATAAGGCAGCCATTAATATAACCAAAAATCCGGTTCATCACTCGCACACAAAACACATTGAAATTCGTTATCACTTCATTCGTGACTGTTACGAAAAGAAGTTGGTGCGAATAGAAAAAATCCACACCGACGAACAAAAGGCTGACTTTTATACCAAACCATTTTCTTTATCACGGTTTAAATACTTGTTGAGAATTAATGGTATGAAAAATATGCTGACGGGTGCGGACGCTGAGGTTGAATACGGATCGGACAACGACTTCGCGTGATCCACATTGGTTGTCTATATCTTTCTAGTTTAGAATTTTATTAAAAACTAAAATACAAAAAGATGTTTTTGATTTTAAGGGGAGAAATGTTAGAGAAAATATAAAAACATTTGAAAATTTTAAAATCCAAAAACATATGAAAAATGCAAAAAGTACAAAAACATTGAAAAAGACAAAAAGAATTTAGTGTCACAAAAAAGGAAATGATAGTACATCAGTGGACTATCACAGTATGCTAAAGAAATGTAAAGTTTAAAAGTGATAAACGGGTCTTACTGTGGATGTGTCGATAGACTTAACACGTTCAGTAAACTGTTTTTGAGATATAAACTAAATTTTACAACTGCTTAATCTTGTGGATTAACTTATCTTGGATATATGGACTTAGTACTCCGAAATTTTGTTTGAGAGATTGCTTGATTCTGAGATACGAGGTCTTTATAGATAGTTGATATCTGGGATATTATACAAGTTTTTCTGATTTTGCGGAATCAATAGCCTAGAACTTCTATAATACTTTCGCTATAAAACCTAAACTGCATGCAATTTTGAAAAGTATCGAAAGATCTAATCATTTGCAGTGCTAAAAAGATTCTTTAATTGGAACACACCTTAGAGACGAGCCTTCATCTCTTTGTCTGTACGGTAGTACTAACCTGAGCTCTCAAGGCCTCGCATTACCCAGATACAGATATCAATTAGGCTATATTCACCTGTAAGATGAAATCTAGGGAATCTTGATACAGGAGTATATTCAAGAAGTGGGAACCGCAGATAAGTCAAGTTTCATAATTCATACCTTAACATATCTTGAAACAGTTGAGAAACATGATAAAGTTTAAGTGGACAAACATATCGACAATCTAGGTAAACGAGTTTAAAAGTCTTATAAAGGTCAACGGTACTAGTGATATGTCTCATACAACTGATATGATCCTTTGACACGAATTCACAAAAATATGTCTATAAATATGTTTGTACATAGTTTACTTTATTCTGTACATAGTTTATTAGCTTTACAGATTAAAAACAAAAAGATTTTTAGTGTGTTTTAGCATAAACTTACAAAAATACAAAATTATTTTTTTCTACATTGTTTTCAGCAAACCAATGTTGGAGAACGGGTCTTCGAAGTCTGGTAAGGTGCTAGAACTGGTGGGAATCTCTTTGACAACGGGCTGGGAGCTAATCTGTAAAATCTGAAAAGCCAAAATGATGAAAAGTTCATAATTTGAAACTTTAATTTTGAAAATATCAACAGTTTGTTCATAACGGGTCAAACCAGGGTCATTAACTTGGACTCGGCAGACAAATAGGTTAACCAAGGTCATTAACTTGGACTAGGTCAACTGAGTGGATTTTTATAACTGGTAAAAGTTGGAAAGTTCAGTAGTTAAATTGAAAATTTTGAAAACGTTTGAAATTTGAGTTTGGCAAGTTCGGCCGAACTTGCTAAACTGAATCAAGTTTAATTTTTCGTAAGTTGGACCGAACTTATAACTGATGGCTGGTTTTGTTGAAAAAAACATAAGTTCGCCCGGACTTCTAGTGTGCTCAGATCTTGGGCTTTGCAAGTTCGTCCGATCTTGCCATGGTATAAATACCGTGCAAGTTCGGCCGAACTCATTCATCTGCTATCTACACCTTCTGAGCGAACTTAGGTCTTTTGAGCGAAATTGTGATTTTGGCTAAATTGTACCATCATACTGCCCAAATTTGTTTTGATATTGGTGATTTGCACGCCTGTGTCAATGGAAGAGGTGTATATTGCTTGATTGAACCTTGATTTGAACGTTAATTGAATATATCAGACCTGAAAAACCTAAAAATGATAGATATAAGATTCATTGGTTCAAATTGAAAATAAATTCATAATAATGGACATATATCGACCATGAATTCATGTTGATCTTGTGTAAAATGGTCATGTTAGTGTTGAACAAGTTTTTATTGGAGAAGATAACAAGTTCGGCCGAACTTGTTATCAAGTTAGACCGGACTTGTTAATCAACCTGAATAAAAATGAATCAAGTGTATGTTCGACCAAACTTCCTAAAAACTGACTTTGAAAGATTAAAGGGAAGTTCGCCCGAACTTGTGATATTAAAACCTGAATGATTGTAAAAAGATATAAGTTCGCCCGAACTTATATTTTTATAATGAACATGTTATGTAAGGCATGTTCGGGCGAACTTGGAAAATTCAGAATGTTATAACACACATCAAGTTCGCCCGAACTTGATAGAAAGTGTTGAAAAATTGTAACTTTTTCTTGTATTGCGTGCTAATTGTTTTGCGTCGTTTTTCAGGCTCAAGAACCAGCGAGGGTAATTTCTATGGATTTCTCAAAATTCCATAATACTTGCATTACGCTCGACAAGACGATATGTCCATCTTTGAAGGAAGACGACAACATTTTAAAGTTTTTGAAAGAGTGTCCTATCCATCAAGCGATTATGGGGCGCACAGTGTCTTACAGATCTCACACTTATCATTTTTGGATGAATGCGAGTCTTAGCGAAGATAAGAAGTCAATTATTTCATTTGTGCAAGTCGGGAATGAAGTCAAAACAATCACTGTTACTGAAGACGATATTCGACGGGTTCTACAGTTTAATGATGACAAAGATGATCCGATATATCTTGATGAAAAGATGGTTCGAGGCTGTTTCTACAGGATGGGTTATAAGGGGAGTGTTAATAAGCCAACACTAAAGAAAGGGGAAGTGCCTAACCCCTACAAGCTCCTAATGCATGCGATTATTCATACCTTCAGTCATCGCAAAGCAGGTCTAGATGATGTTCAGGATTACATGGCCTGTATGGCAACGACACTGATTTTGAAGAAGCCGTTAAACTATTCAAAGCTTGTTTTCACACATATGTCGAAAAATATGGAACATTCAAGACTATGTTTATATCTGAGGTTCGTGCAAATGCTGATAGATGAGAAATTCACAAAAATCGCACGTGATCCAAATGATGTGTTATATCTAAGTCACCTCGATGATAAACGGTGAAGAAGTTGTTAAAGTTTCAAAAGCAAGCATCAGCACCGGTTGCTAAATCAGTATTTGGGGCTATCAAAGATTCAAACTATATTGCGCCGTCAGACAATAAATGGAGAAAAGACGGTAGTGGTGACAAGAAAGAGCTGAATGATGAGAAAGAATGGTTTAAAGGTTTCAAACCAAAAGCTCGCAGTGATTGGTTTCTAAAGGCTGAAGTTGATAAGCCTAAGAAGAAAAGAGCAGCAAAGAAAGTCGATACGATGCTCATAGATGAAGATGAACCAGAGAATCTTCAAGCTGAAGCAGGTTCTAATGCAGCAGTAGTTGTTGAGAGTCAGGAAACAATTAAAACGACTCAGGAAGATGATGTGATATCAGCTACTTCAGAGAATGAGGATTCTGATGATTCTCTTGAAAGAATTACTAAGAGAACAATAGCTGAGACTGAGGCCGAAAAAGCCAAAGAGACTGATGCTGATTTCGATCCGAATCTTGAGAAAGAGTCTGATGAGGAAAGACCCAAGAAAAAAGCTAAGCGAGTGAAGTCTACTACTATGTCATCGACAAAGAGAACAGATTCTCCTTAGACAAAGGGTGGGAAGAAAACCAAGAAAGCTCAAAAGCCGGTTAGTAAAAGATACAAGAGTAAGTTGAAAAGTGCAAAAGTTACACAAGAACCTTCTGGCGCACAGGAGAAAGGAGTTACACAAGAACCTCCTGTTGTTGTTACAAGTGAAGATGAACGTCCAGGAGTCACACAAGAACCTCCTGTGATTATTTCATCGGAAGCTGAAAGGCCAGGAATAACACAAGAACCTCCTGTGTCTGGTTTATTGGAAGTGCCTGTTATTCAATCTCCTGTTGCTCAAATGACTTCACATTTTGAAAGTTCTACTCCAAAGAAGACTACACCACAGACTGCTACTCCAAAGTCAACACCAAAAACTCCAGGGTCTAATCTGTTTGGTGATATGCAGAATGATCCAATAAGTCTTCAAGATCTGAATGATTTCTTTCCAGAAATAAATGTTGAACTTCTTGAAAAGCGTGTGAAGGTGTTAGAAGAAAAAGTTCAACAAAATGAAGCTGAGAAAGCATAGTTGATAAAGAAAGTGAATCAAAGCTCAGTTGAAAAAGAGATGTTGGACGATAAGGTCAAAGTGTTGGATAATGAACGAGAATTCTTCAAAGCTCTAATTGAGAGTCTGCAAGATGCAAATGAGAAGCTGCAGACAGAGATTGCTGTTCTTAAGTCAATCCAAGCCCTAAATGATCGTAGATTCACAAGAATGCAGAAAGTGTTATCTCATACATTTGGGATTGATTTCATCTCTGAATATGATCATCTGGATCGTCAGGAAGCTAAGGAAAGATCAGAAAAAAGAGTTAGCTGCAAGAGGAAAAGGTAAAGGTGTTGAGGGTGAGGCCCCTAAATCATCTGAAGCTGCAGAGAAGCCTGTTGATGATGTTGTTATAGCTTCTAAGTCTGATATTCCAAAGGTTGACGAATCTGTCAAGCCTTCTGATCCTATCGTTGCTTCTGAAGATAAGGACGATGAAGAAGCAGAGAAAGAGGATAAAGAGGATGATGAATAGAAAGATGATTCTGAGTATGAAGATTGGAATGTTGCTGATGATGACGATGATGATGATCAGGGAGGAGTTGGTATTAAAATCAGTGAAGGAAAAGTTTCTGATGACGTTGATTTTTCTTCTCTAATGGACGATGAATCAAATAAGATGGATGATCAGATTCAGGAGGAGTCAGGGCAGACAGGGCCATCAGATGATGTTGATATGGTGAATGTTGAAAGATTTGCAAAGCCTGTTGCTGCAGTTCCCACAAAGCCTTTAATGTTGATGCTTGAACATAATGTAGAGAAAGGCGAATACGTGCATAACTATACGAAGGAAGATCTGGCCAAGTTAATCGAAGTTGATGCTGAAACTTTTGAATTTGACTTTGAAGAGGATGTGTTGAATGTTAACACGTTTGAACCGAATGATTATCAATATGTTAGAAGATTTGAAGCTGATGAATACAATAGAGTGATTGTTGAAGATTGGTCTTCTGATGATGAAACATATCAAACTGCGAAGTACGTCGATCCTAATTCAGATAGTTTTCCTACATTTGAGGAGATGTACAAGCAACTAGACGAAGATATGTTGAAAGAAAAGATAGAGGAATCAGTTCGTGAAGGTAAAGTTCCAAAGCTGATGACGAAAGAGGAAATTGCTCAAGCCAAGAAGTCCTGGTTTAAAGAAATGCCGTGTGAACGTAAGTTTCGACGTCCTCTAGCATTCTTTACCAGAGACAAAGACGTGCCATTGGGGGATATTCTCAGTTGGGGTTGGTTTAAAGAGCTGAACGTATATGCAATCAAAAGGGAATTTGGAGTGCAATACTTCAAGTATCTTGCTGATTTCAAGACTTTATCGTATTGGGATGTTGAGGAGCTGGTTTAGACTGTGAATGTTACATATCAGATGAAGTTCATTGATCAGTTGTTATGGAAGTTGATCAAGTATGAAGCGGTAAAAGGATTTAACTATTGGAAGCCATTCATTCCAGGTCACCGAATCAAAACAAACAAAAAGACGGGGGAAAAAGACATAACTTTGATAATGAAGCGACCTAGAGCTATGAGAAACATGCCGTTGATGCCTATTGAACAGAACTTCTATCCAGTGTTCAAGTGATGGCAGATAGATCCAACTACTTGTGAAGCTGTTATTGTGTTATGATTCGAAGAACACCTGGATATTTCGAAGGAAAGAGTTGAGATTTTGGGATTTCAAGGCATGAGAGGATTATGGAGAATGATCAGGATTCTAGATCCAATGTGGCTTGTTAACTATTCCAGAGAAGATATCAAAACCTTGAGTATTCGAGGAACGTGAAAAGGAACAGGCTATGCAGTATCAAAGAGTTGTGAACGTTTGCTATGCGCATGAAGTCAATTCAGGAAAGATGTGGCAGACAAGCTGGAGAGATCTGGAACGGGTTGAGTTTTTAAAGGAGGAGAAACGTCTTGAAGCTATTCATGAAAAAAGTAGAAAGGCAAGTGTTAGAAGATTTCAGTTTATGAACAAAGTGCCTCCTACAGACCAGACGCCGAATCCAAAGCAAGAACGACGAAAGAAGCCTTACAAGAACTTCTTCGGTCGTGTGCGTTAATGTTTATTATGAAGACAGAGTTTTGAAGACTGATACAACACGAAGACGATATCCAAGGGGGAGTCTGTTGGTGCATAATGTCTATGTCTTAGTCTTATATCGAGTCTGTATAGAATAGAGTTGAATAGGCTAACAATACGAAGTATTTATGTAGTTTGGAGTCAAGTTCGCCCATGACATGTATTGGATGTCAAGTTCTGCCGAACTTGCTAAGGCTCGAACTCACATACACCATGAGCGAACTTCTACTTCTATAAATAGCTAGCTAGTCTCTCACATTTGTAACTTTGGCATCTCTGAGGCGAAGCTCTGTAAATTTGGATTCTTGACGTTTAATTAATAAAATTGATGTTTAACTG
Source organism: Scalesia atractyloides (assembly GCA_947069175.1). NCBI lineage: Eukaryota > Viridiplantae > Streptophyta > Magnoliopsida > Asterales > Asteraceae > Scalesia > Scalesia atractyloides. The sequence continues at coordinate 32,662,962 of CAMTDV010000015.1, read as the reverse complement.
ATTAATTCTTGTCTATTGGTAAACTTGTCGTAATATTTCCGCTATTATGGACAGCATAGATCAAATCTAGGTTCCTAAGCATCGAGGATCGATCCTACACTCTCATCTGCTCTCATCTGAAGTAGCAACCAATTAGAGATCATCCTCCGAGTTATAGGGCTCTCCTAGAGTATTTGTAAGTGTTCCATTCATGTCTTGTTCAATTCTCTTAGTTTATTTGGACTAAAAATCAAACAGTTTGACTTTCTGTTTGACTTTCAGTTTTGATCATGAATTGGTCGAAATAAAGTCCAATTGAACTTTGCAATATGATGGTGATCATGATGGTTATGGTCCTTAGTGATCATGCCTACTGAGTTCCACCTTTTCAAGTCTTAGTGACAAGTCAAAGTTTTGGTCAAAAATGCGATAAATGCGCATATCATGACAGAACTAATTTTCGAGTATCAAAACAGTTTGTTTTGGTACCAAAACTCTTTTACAACTTTATTAGACATATCAAAACATTTCTAACTCGTCACTTTTAGTTTAGTGCTTTTTAGAGTCGATTATTGAACGGTTTTGATCACCATTTTGACTTTCGAATCCGACCTGTTTGGTCAATCTTTGGATTCGACCAAACACATTTTATGACCATAATTATATAGGGAATAACCCTCTGAGGTTATACCTTATGGTCACTTCAATTGGTGAGTGTTATGATAAGTAGTTGCTATGTTCCTTAATAATGACCAAAATGCCCTTTTTACGAATAAATCAATCTAAAGCATATGTAACCTAAATCTTGACATGTAACCTGATGTAACAACAATATTAAGCATGTTTTAGCAATTTAGAGTTATTATAACACATATCTAACCATCCGAATGCGTAGTTACGCAAATGACACGTTAAAGTGGCTTAAACTACCTTAACGGGTCATAGCGGGTCAAAAGCACTTAGGAACCTTTCCAAATCAGAATGTTAACTTTATTAAACCATTTCATATGAGTTCCAACACTCAATTGGTTTATAAAGTCTCCTTCTATCCGATCCTTCCGTTTATGTCTCGACTTATTTACATGTTATCCGACTCATTAGGACACACTTGATTTCTTGATATTGGGGCTTTGTTCACACACTCGTACAAGGCTTATCCGCAAATCCAAGGTGAGTACATTGCTCCCCTCTTTTATGTTATTCAAATGTTTTGGGGTGATTCATATGTGCTAAGTTGTTTTCAAAGTACAAATACTATGGTTTATATAACAATATGGTTTCAATAATGTGATACAACTTGTTGGTGCGTTATCCATGATACGTAAGACATTCATTAACATTGATATGCCGCCCAGTAGTAAGTTATGGTACCATAGGATTGACAATCCCATTACTAGGCTATTCACTGGATTTTGTGGGTAGTTTGGGGAACGACAGAAGCTGTTTATGATTAACAAATCATTTGTTGATTCTTTAGTCTTGTTAAAGAGATCTTTTAGGATCTGTTAAAGATACCCTTGGGGTATAGTCGAGTCAACAAAGGCTTGAATGTATTCATTAAAGAACGACCAAAAGTTTTCACAATTTATAACAAGTACAATGAACAATGGTTTATGACAAGTACAATGAACAATGTTTTATGACAAGTACAATGATCAACTGGTTTATGACACGAACAATGGTCGATTGGTTATTTTTGAACAAGGTTACACAACAATATTTTTTTAAAGATATAAACCATACAAAGTTTATCTACAAGATGATTTACAACTCAAATTTAAGAAACAAATGTTTTCAATCAAGATTCATGGCTACAAGGTTATATATACTTATATTAACTTGTAAAGTTGATATATGATATTGCAATATCAAATACTTTTTGATTTCAAGATTTAAACTCCTCGATACACGAAGTTGGACGAGGTATTGCAATATCGTTATAAAGCCATGAATTTGGCACTCACAAAAACTATGTGCTCGCCGACATTTTTATGCTGACTATGTTTTCACATATGTTTCAGGTTTAGTTACATGACGATTGTTGCTGCATAATTCACATAGGACGGACGCGGACTTTAGTGCCTTAAAACAAGAAAGACAAATAATAAACTTGTTTCGTTTATTCTGTATTCCAAAGACAATGTAATCGCGTTAATATTCAATAAAACAAAATTTCAAATACCATGTGTTATGTAACAATTTGTAGCGTGACTCCCCAAGTGTTTCCGCCACGTGTTGTTTTACGCGATTTGGGGTGTTACATCAGATGTATGCCTACACATCGTGCTTAGGTTGTGGCCATTATTAACTTAAATGAGCCGAGCATATCCAGGACACGGTCGAGTTAACCCCTAATGTTTAAGTTATCAGACAATACAGATTAAAATAGGTTATGAAGATTTTATAACCACAATCCGGTTAAGTGATCTCATATCCGACTAAGCGGTAATAATATACCGTATCCAAAGCCCGTATAGGGAAAATAGTTTAAACTTATTTACCTGAGTTAGCACTTCAAAGTTTTATTAACTCAGCCGTTTAAATCAATAGGAAGTATATGTAACAATCTACTAAAAGGCTCTAGTCTGGAATGATGGTATTAATAACCAATTAGAATACCAACGGGTCCTATTTAAGTCATAGACTTGGACCGGTTAACTTAACTTTATGAAAACGGTACGATACACTAGATTAAGCGATAACCGGAATAGAATGTAGTTTAAACCCGACAAATACTAAGACTTGTATAATATGGATAAATTATTTACATTCTGGAATTTGAAGTAAAAATGATTAGGTTAAACCCGTTTTAGTTAAATTACGTAAACTAGTTAAATAAGCTTAACCGTACGCATATAAGCGATACCGGGTTACCGGATGAGTCATGAACATGTTCCATATGCCATTATGGTTTAAATAAGCTTTGGAGGATATCAATTTATATGCCGTTAAGGTTTTAAAATGAAACTATGCCTCATTAGGGCGTTCATTATATGACTTATAAAAGGAACTTGCATGTACTCTAATGATATGATCATAAACTTTCTGGAAAAATATTTAATTTGTGATATAATATCTGTAGGATATCAAACATATGTAAGGTTTATAGTTTAAGACCATACTATGCACCATAAGGGTATTTTGGTCATTCTACACATAGTTTCGATAGCTTAGATGGGATTCTAAGGTAACAAGTTTTGGTTGTTAGATATGGTTTTAAACCATACTATGCGCTGAAACGGCGTTAAAGTCGCTAAATGACGATTTAAGCAATAATTAACGAAAACTGGTGTTATGACCATCTTTGTATAGTTAACATATGTCATTTATTATAACATATCAGTAAGAAAAGGTTTTGCATGATTATTGTGTTTAAAAAGCATTTTAAGTGCCACAATGGCATTATCGTCATTTATCGACATTGTACAAGAACTTGAAGGTAAACTCATTTTACAATCTGACTTAGCATCCCAAATAATCCTAATTATGTTATCATATTAGTAGGTAACGACTTTTGGTGAAGAAATTATGTTTAAAACCATTCTAGATGCCAAAAGGGCATTTTGGTCCTTTAAAACATAATTTACGATATTTTAACAAAACTCAGTTTATGATTAGAATAATATCATCAAAATATGTTAGCATATCAATATATAATTCAATTTGCAAGTCCATTAGTGTTGAAAACCTTACTTCTTAATAAAAGGGCATAATAGTTAAAGTATTGCAAAATAACGAAACTTGTGCATAAACTCAGATTATGATGATGATCTTGTAGTATGACTCCAGAGGGTGATACTACATTGATTTATGATCATAATGCAACTTAGAATAAGTAGCTAAAGTTGCTAATTCGGTTCAGAATCGAAAGTCAAAGTAGAAGTCAAACTTCGTGACGTTCGGTTGCGAACCGACCTTAAACCTGGAATTGACGAGCTGAACATGTTTACTCATGTTCTATAATTATTACTAAGTTATTAAAGTGTTAAAAACATATTTTAGTAACACCTACATTATCAGTTTATGATTATTTTCAAACTGACCCGTTTGACTTTTAAAACATAATATGTTGACTCGTCAATTGACCAAGCAAACATGATTCTTAGGAGGTGCCCTCTTGAGGGACTAACACCTACCTAATTACGACCATATAGCCATGTTCGTTACAAACAATGGCTCGACCATAAAGGTCTTAACTAAAATCAAAGCGTTTTTACGAAAACGCTTGACTTTTGGCTTTAAAAGCCTATAAAATGAAAAGAGAAGGGAAGGAACACTTACAAGTGATTCTTGGAGAATAATAGAACACAAAGGGAAGCTCCTTTCAAGTCAGGAACCTCCAAAGAGTGTGTTAGAGAAAGAAAGAAGTGAATGAGCAAGGATTGAGGAAGAATGTGGTCCTATTTATAGTTTTGGAGCTTCAAGGAGGTGATCACAAGTGTTAAGGGAAGTTAGGAGGAGGCTACAATTGTCCTAGTACGTGGCACAACTGACGCACAAGCCCATGGTTTCAAAATGGAGAGTTTTGGTGCTTTGTGTGGCCTCAAAGGCAAAACAAGACAAGGCTGGTTGCAGGTCCCACTGTAAGATACGGTGCGGGGCGTAGCTTACGGTGGTGGCTGTTCAGCCACACCCTCAAACTTTCAAATGTTGTCCATTTTGGCCCCTATGACTTCCATACTTGCGTGTAATGTTATAAATAGCATATAAAGCCTTTCTTGGCTAATATTAGGCATACACAAGAGTATCATTATCATCATAAAACTCTCGATTTGTTAAAAGGTCACTCATAGGTAAGAATTAACATGTAGACGCTTTTAACCCCTCGTTACACAAACTTTCCGACAATTCCACAAACGGCTTCTCATGTCCAACTAGTGGCTCAATTGAGAATACGAACATCGTGTAAGGTTACTCAAAGGCATAGTTTCAGCATACTGACACTTTTAGTCCTTCCACATCCTTAGTTTTCAGTTTTGGCAAAAATAGTCCCTCCTAGCCAACTTTAGGCACAAATAGGAATAGGGACACATGTTAATACATTATTGGACACGATTTTACGAGGTGATACAGGTTTCGTCTGTTTTTGGTTTGGTTTAGGTTAACGATTTTGTTGTTGCTCACCGATAACCGGTTTTAGTTAATAATCGATAGGTGCACTCGCGATACGGTTCGGAACGCAGACATTACCACGGTGTGCATTGTTCGGTTGGTTAGATTATTATTGTCAACCGAAATCGAGGTTATTGATTAGTATATTTTATTAACGAATTTGTTTTCAGTTAATCGGTTTGGTTTATTCAATAAGATTGACTGTTTTTTGTTTGATTCATTTAATTTTGGTTAATAGTCAAAAGCAAACTTTGGTTAAAAATTTTGATTAAATGTATATGAAATTAGGTATAAATATATGAAATGGATGTATGGGTACATAAATTGGAGGTATAAATATTAGGGGTATAAATATGAAATACATAAACTGAAGGTATAAAAGCTTGAAATATATGTAAATATCAATGGTTTGGTTTAGTTAATTTTTGTTAAATGAGGGTACAAAAAATGATCATCGTTTTTTGTTAATTCGGGTTTCGGTTTATCAGTTTCAATTCATTCGATTTCTAGTTAATTTCAATTCGGTTTCGGTTAACGATTCAGTTATGACTCACCACAGACACTGTTAATCACATAACATGTCAATTTAGAAAAAAAATATATAACAATATTGTAGTCAAAATAAAAAATACTGGTTTATATGGTGTAATTTAAAAAAAAGAAAACTATTAACGTACCCAAAAGTTACGACCATTTAAAAATCGGGAGGGGGGTTATGAGATTACAGGATCCGGCGGTTCTAGACGGAAGTTTGGGTAAAAAAGGACCAATTAGGTAAAATGTAATTAGAAAAGGAGTAGAAGCAGAATAATAGTCATAAGTCATAAGCTTCCATTCATTTATACCGAAGGAGTATGCATCAAATTTCGCCAGCGTTTCCCCTCTGGGGACTCCAAAAACTTAACTTCTCACGAACACACAACACTATATATAGACCTGACCAACTTCGTGCGAACTAAGCTTTTAACTTTGTACGAAGTAACTTACCTTCGTACGAATTGACCACTTCGTACAAAGTCGTGTGTTCGAATCTAATCTATACAATATTCAACACACGCTCTATCTAGTCTATTCGCACAATGACAAACATAATACGCACCAACAATATCCCCCTTGGACGTCATTGTCGAAGCTTGATCTTGAAATACGATAGCCATGTTTGAATATCCTGCAACTTCAATCAGGTATCTGTCGATGTCGTGCGTCAACGAATTCCCCTTTGATTGATGATTCGGGTTTGCAAATTCTTCAATAAATTCCCCCTGGAATGTATCTTCAGGTCTTTGTTTGCTCGGTTCTGACCTCCTCTGATTTGCTTAATTTTAACTTCAAAAAATAATCACCAACTTAGAAACTGATTGATGCAACATCTCTGTTTCTACGTTAACCACATCCGTGTTCATTTTAGCGCACTCTTATGCTCGATCCTCTGATCTTCAAAAACCTAACCAGCAATTGACAGAAACTTCGAACATCACACTGATAAATTTCAAGTCTGTGAATACCCGCAAAAATCTGAAATCTCGTTTTCCGTAATCATGTTTAAGCACACTCCTGAATGATTGATAGCAAAACAGTAATCTCTTCAATAAGCAAATCTTATCTGGTAACACATTCAGATCTGAGAAACATTCATCCATGATCAGAATCACATTCTTCCTCTTCAGTTACAATAACAAATATATAGCCATCTCCGCTAGACAAGCAACAACTTAATCAACAAACATCGTCATTCTCCGAAAGTTAGTCCAAAAATTCATCTGCTTGAAGATTAACCGTTCTGACACTTTCGATGTAATATCTTAGAAGTATCGACAATACAATGCATCTCTTGATGCTTATCCTGCTAACCACTTGACGAAGATCGGGACATCAATCTGTATCACAATATGAAAATTCTGAACTTCCTGTGATCGCGAACTAACGAATCTAGATCTTCTACATCCCCAAATAATTTGAATCGGAACCACCCGAATACTGTTGTAAAGTCACGAATTTCAAAAATGCCAGAATTTCAATATATTTTCTGTGAAATTTTTATTTCCCTCATTTTTGAAAATTCTATCATCCCTATATTCTTCACTAAATTCCCCCTCAAATCCGACAAATTCAGTTTTCAGCAAACGAGGATTTAACGTTACGACCCATTAATAGTCACTATACCAAATGATAACATTCTGCACATGTATCAGTGACTACCCCAATATCTTCAACATTTTGTGATCGTATCATCAAATCTATTCTCTGAAGCTCCAGACTGTGTCCCCGAACATCCTGTATTTGTCGTTAAAATCTCGAAAAAATTCTGTCACCAATTTTTTCTGGACACTCGTCTCATCAATACGATCAACAAAATGTTTCAATGCATTTTTTTGGGCATTTTGGGTTCACTTCGTACGAGGGTAATTTAACTTCGTACAAAGTGAATTCCCGCTTCGTGCGGAGTGAATTATCTCTTCATACGAAGTGACTTTTCTTTTCGTACGAACAAGCCTGATTACATTTTTCGATCCAAAATCTTTTTTAGTGAATTTCAAGATGATTCTGGCACAAACTTGGTCAAAAATCAATTCTAAACAATCCTATGTTTTCAATTTTACTTTTTGTCCGTGAATTGTCCGTTTGTTTGATGATTTACTTCTAAAACCCCTAAATGTCCATAATTCATTAGCGTAAGTGATCAATCAACCGTTAGATCAATTGAATCGATACCGTAGCTCTGATACCAATTGAGATTCCAGGATCAGGCGGTTCTAGACGGAAGTTTGGGTAAAACAAGACTAATTTGGTAGAATGTTATTAAGAAAGGAGTAGAAGCAGACTAATAGTTATAAGTCATAAGCTTCCATTCATTCATACCGAAAGAATATACATTCGGTCAAGCCGAGCACCTAGGAAAAAAGGCCATATGCGGATAATGAAGAACCATAAGACTGAATTACCTGGGATGCATGTGCCTATAAGAAATCACGGAGCCACACATTAATAGAAACATAACTCTGCGCAAAGTTTCCTCCTGTGATATGAGTTACGACTCCTTGATTGCTTATACTGCACCAAACATCTAACTGCATTTTCTAACTGAAAAGTACTACTAGCTAATTATTTATAATTTTGTTAAAGATGATGGATTAAAGTGTAATCCAGATGAGAGGAATATATCGACGATATAATCTCGTGTATTACACGAGTTGCTTAAATATAATGTCATCGGTTAACATATACAATAATCAAGATATGTATTTGAAAAACGAACTTCAATGTACTATTTACTTATTATAATTTTTTATTTATTATTATGTATTTATTATTTTTATCTAAATTAGATTTAGTTATTTTTTAATATTATTATTATTTAATATAAGAGAGAAATTATGAAATAAGGTAAGAAACAATAATTTAACTAAATTTAATTTAATTGAATAAAAAAATAAAAAATTATATCATCATCATACTCATTAAATCCCACCAATAGCACAACTAAGGTAGGGTCTGAGGAGGGTAAAATTTAGACAGCCTTACCTCTACCCCGTAGGAATAGAGAGTCTGCTTCCAATGAGACCCACGGCTTGAAAAAATAAAAAATATATACTTATCCATTTTTTCTACGAATAAATAAAAAAAAATCTATCTTCCACGCTGAAGAAGTAATACGAAGAATATATATTATTATTAATATTAACTTCCCAACAAATATTTCTTTTTATCTAAATTAGATATAGATAAATTATTTTTAATATTATTAAATTGAAAAATAAGGTAGGAAAACACCAGAGATTTAGTTAAATTATTTTTAATATTATTAAAATTGAAAAATAAGGTGATAAAACACCAGAGAATGACACGTGTCAAAAAAGATTTTCATTTATTAGTATAGGAAGATTCTGTAGCCATTAAACATCCTGTGATAATGACAAGGTACGCTGGGCTTTAATCACTTATACAATAAGACATCATCTACTTGTATTTTTTATTGATACATGATGTCTATTGTCTAGGTCTTGAATCGAGTTTGTGTGATTAGGGCTTGAAAAGTGTTAGAATTTGATGTATTTATGTTGTAATAGCACAAGTTCGGCCGAACTTGTGTGAAGGCTGCACAAGTTCGCCCGAACTTGTCCTAGCCAAGCCACAATTCAAGCGAACTTGATGCTCTATAAATATAGGTCTTTGGGACTTTCATTGTAAGAATTTTACATTCACGTTGGCGAAGCTCTGTCTGTTTGGATTCTCGATGTATTATGATTTTGGACTAATAAACAGACAATTTAAACAGTAAATCTTGTGTATTCGATTAACAATTCACGTAATTTCCGCTTACGATGACTTTAGATACAAATTAGGTTCCTAAGCAGTGGAGGAGCGATCCTAACAAGTGGTATCAGAGCCATGGATACCTAATTTGCTGAGATCTACATAAGACACTCTCTATTTCTACCAATTTCTTTCATTTTTCTACAATTTTTCACAAAATTGATGAACTTATGGTTAAAAATGGCTAAAATTTGAATATGTCATACATAATCACCTAATAACAAACCCTTGAAACTTTCAGAACCAAATTCAATAAATTTCATGTCAAAAATGTCAAAAAACCATGTTTGATAACATCACTTCGCTCGAACTTGAACATCAAGTTCGCCCAAACTTGGCTTAAAATCATCATTTTTGTTGATTTTAAACAACTTCACGCGAAGTTGTTGAAATTTCACAGATTTTTGATCAAGTTCGCCCGAACTTGTCAAAATCTTGTTGAAATTTTCTCATAAGTTCTCCCGAACTTGGTAAAAATTGAAAATTTTTCAAAATCATCACAAGTTCGCCCGAATTTGTTCTAAAGTTGAAATTATTCTGAAATTTTCATACAAGTTCGCCCGAACTTGTTGAATTGAATATGAATATTGTTTTATGCACAAGTTCGCCCGAACTTGTCTGTTTGCTAATCAATCTTCAAGTGTTTTTTAACGTGTTTCAGTCATAATCGTCTGATTTTCGAGATGGATGATTTCCACAACGCCTTTGCAACTATGCCAGCAGCTTCTACATTAAATGCGAACTGATGAGACATGGGATATCACTAAAGAAAAGGATCCTGAATGCATCGAAAGACGAAGAATTTGGGGATTGTGGCGAACTATACGCATACTAGACCTGATGTGGCTAGTTAATTGTTCAAGAGAAGATGTGAAATGTTTGTTCTTCAACAAGATATGTTTCGATAAACGTGAGGAAGTCCAAGCAAAACAATACCAAGGTGTGATCAATGTATGCTATGCACATGGTATTAACTCTGGTCATATGTGGGAATCAAGATGGAGAGAGTTGGAAAGAGAAGAGTTTTTGAAAGAGGAACGACGATTAGAGAAGATACAAGAAAGGGGTAGAGTGTCAAGGCTCAAAAGATTTCAGTTCATGAAGTGGGCGCCTCATACTGACCAAACACCTATTCCTAAGCATGAAAGACGAAGAAAGCCGTACAAGAACTTCTTTGGAAGAGGTTGAAGATTGAAGACTGATCAAGACTGAGACAATATCCAAGGAGGAGTTTGTTGATACATGATGTCTATTGTCTAGGTCTTGAATCGAGTTTGTGTGATTAGGGCTTGAAAAGTGTTAGAATTTGATGTATTTATGTTGTAATAGCACAAGTTCGGCCGAACTTGTGTGAAGGCTGGACAAGTTCGCCCGAACTTGTCCTAGCCAAGCCACAATTCGAGCGAACTTGATGCTCTATAAATATAGGTCTTTGGGACTTTCATTGTAAGAATTTTGCATTCACGACGGCGAAGCTCTGTCTGTTTGGATTCTCGATGTATTATGATTTTGGACTAATAAACAGACAATTTAGACAATAAATCTTGTGTATTCGATTAACAATTCACGTAATTTCCGCTTATGATGACTTTAGATACAAATTAGGTTCCTAAGCAGTGGAGGGGCAATCCTAACATCTTTTAATCCACACGCCAATACTGACCAAGACAACTATCGAAGCGTCGACAAAAATGAATAGATCAACACGGTACTTTTGGATTTTTTTTAAACATTATAGTTTATAGATATAGTAAGAATACGTAAAAGAATTATAAGTTTGTTTGTGCAGGGGAAAACTGTAACTAATTACCAATAATTATGAAACTCAGGGATTAAGTGTAACAAGAGTGAGGTATTTTTAAAATTTTTGCATGTTATGTGATTAACAAAGTCTAGGGTGAGTAACAACTTAATCGTTAACCAAATCGAAATAAACCAAAAACCGAATTTAAGCGCTGCTCGAACTCAACACATTTACAACCATATTAATTTCAAGTGAGGTATTTTGGAGCGAACTTAACAACTCTAATACAACATGATTGTAATATACACCCAATGTTTTCAGACCCGGACCAGGAACTGGAGGTTTGGCCAGTCTTGGTCAAGGTATCGAACCAGAATAACATTGACCGGAGGTTGAACTGGTGACCCGACGGTTGGATCGAGAAACCGGCCAGTTGAACCGGTCCTTAAGGGGTTGGGTAGTTTTTTTATATATTTTTCAGATTTAACCCCATTAATTTTTATAATATTTATGACACCTGCCGGTTCTTATGTCCGGTTCGACCGTTTGAACCCGTGAACTGGTAACGAGACCGATTCAATATCCGGTCCGGTTCTGGAAACATTGTATACACCCAAAATAGGGTTGTGCAAGTTGCTCGACGCTCAACGCTCGTTCGATGCTTGCTCGAAAAATGCTCGGAATTTACTCGTTCGATTCAGCTCGATTGTTAAAATGCTCGGTTTAGATCGGTTCGGTTTGGTTTGTAAATGAACTGAGCATGAGCAAAGGTCCGCCCAGTTAGGTTCAGCTCGGCTAGCTCAATTTATTTTTTAACATACACACACACACACATATATATTATATGGGTGGGAGTTGGCTACAAATTCAATTTTTCCTACAAAGTGTAAAAAGTTATAAAACACTATAGTGTCAACCATAAAACACACTTAAAATCCATAAATAACAAAGTAAAGATTACCAAAACATCATATATATGGGTTTGTGTTGTGTTTTATATGATAAGGCTTTGTTTATCGAATGACTAACATTAGTGTGTTTTATGTTGATTATCATGTTGTGTTTTATATTTATAGTTCAAAGATGGTGTGTTAGAAATTTTTATGGACAATAAGGGTTTGGATATTGTGTTGTTTTATGACTTTGTACACTTTGTAGGAAAAATGGACTTTGTAGTCGAACCCCACCCTATATTATATATGTACTTAATGAAATGACTATAGTAAAACATTAACAATGTTTGGTCCAAAATCCAAATAGAGATCATTTAAGAATTAAAATTAAAGTCCAATACCAATATTTCATTGTCCAATACTTAAATATCTATTTGAGTAATTGAGTCAAACTTTCAAATACTGAAATGTGAAGTGTCGATCAATACTCAAGTCTAAACTCGCCATTCGATTTAGAAGTATAAGATCATACTCAAAACCCCCCATTGGCCATCATTATTCGATTTCTCCATCGCCACTCGCCAAGACGCCAACTAGCTAGGGTTTTGTTTCAATCTGTTCATTCAATTTCAAACTTCCGATATAACAAGGGTATGTTTCAATCTGCCGACGATTTATCATCCCGCTCAGTTAATCTCGATAGAACTGGTTGAGTGTTTTTGTATTCCTTGTTATTTACTAATTTTTTTACTTATGTTCTAATTGGACTAAACCTTAGGGATGGAAATTGTACTTTGTTATGATAACTAGCACCTCATCGTCACTTTCTTTTTTTTTTTTGTTCTGCCACGCTCGATACACACTCAACTATGCTCGGATCGAAAGACGCTTACTCGACTTTAGCTTAATTATAAAAGAGTAAAATGCCTGGATAGTCCCTGTGGTTTTGTAAAGTAACACCCAACTTTTGGAAATTACACCGGGGCTCCTTGTGGTTTACTTTTTTTAACTGGGATGGTCCCTGGAATGGATGTGAGTTAGTTTTCTCCGTTAAGTCCATCTGAAATTACTTATTTACCCATCCCTATAAAAAATAAAAAACAATATAGATTATTAAAAGTGTGGGGAGGCCACCTTATTCACCCCTCCCTTATAAACAATCGACCACCATCACCGTAGCCACCTACCTCCACCTCCACCATAGCTACCCACCTCCACCTTGAACCCACCACTGCCGCACCAACTCCAACTTGAGCTCATCACCGTCCACCACCTCCAACCTAAGCCCACCACCGCCTTCACTCGACCACCAGAACCACCTCGTTCTTCTCCATCATCTCTCTCATGTTCACCCGCAAACACCCTCACACTCACCACCACCACATTCACCCCACCACCACCGTCGCTTTCATTCGACCACCCTAACCACTGCCTTCACTCGACCACAACAACCACCTCATTCTTCTCCATCATCTCCCTCATCCTCACCTGCAAACACCCTCACCTTCACCCTCACCACCACCACCACCGCCGCCGTCATTCGACCTCCCCAACCACCGCCTTCACTCGACCACCACAACCACCGCATCAAACCCCCAAATTCAAACCCATATGAAAACCCCAAATTGAAGCCATAAACCCCCAAGTTGAAGCCCTAAACATCCATATTCAAACATGGTTTCAGGTCTCGACAAACCAGTGGTGTGGGGTTACCGGATTTGTATTGGTAGTGATGATGACTACGTTGGGGATGGTGATTACCGGATTTGAAGCAGGAAGTGATGGTGGTGGTGTGAGGGTGGGTGGTGGTAGGTGGTGGTGTGGGGCTGGACGGTGGTGTGGTGGTGGTGGCAGTGGTTGTGCTGGCGACGGTAGGTGGTGGTGGGGTTTTTCCTGAGAGAGAGAGAGTCTATATATATATGTGTGTGTGATTTTCATATTTTAATAAAAGTAAGGGGTAAAAAAGTAATTTCAGATGGACTTAACGGACAAACCCCATCCACTCCAGGGACCATCCAAGTTAAAAAAAGTAAACAACAAGGAGCACCGATGTAATTTTCAAAAGTTAAGGACTATAGGTGTTATTTTACAAAACCACATGAACTATCCAGACATTTTACTCATCAAAAAACACTTTTCGGGTCAGCACGTAAACAACCCTAAATCCAAATCCAAGGACCAAATTTAAATCGTTACAATGCAAATTAGCAGCCACAGCTTAAAAAACCTACCCGCACACGATCCCCCCTCTCATCCTCTACGCGTCTGCATCTACTCTCTCTCTACCGTTGATCAATCGCCTCACTGTAAGTCTCTGATCTAAATCATCTATCCATTGATACCTTACTAGATCTATATGGTTATCCTGTTTCAAGATCCCTGATTTTTTTTTCGAATAACCGTTTCATGGTACTTTGATGTTATCGATTCTCTCTGTGTGTGTGTATATATATCATATGTTTATGTTATGATGAGCTAGCCTAGGTTCTGTATCTGCGTCGTTTTGTTGCAGATTTACTGATTTACACGAGTTTGATTGATAAACAACTGGTAGCGGATTTGTACTTTTTAGGGAAATTTGATTGATATAAAAGTTTTTCGGTTTGATTTTGTTTTTTTGCTAGATTTATCGGTGATTACTTGGATAACTGAATAAATTCAATTTAGTCGGCTGCATGGTTGTAAAATCCCGCCTAGGCTCCTAGTACTCACTACAAGGTAGGCTGCTGAGACCCGAGCATTGTTCCCCTAGGCCGATTACTCCCCGAGTAATCTCCGCCTAGGCCGAGTACTCTCAAATCCGACTAGGAGCTCCTAGCGACTTTTACAACCATGGTCAGGTGTAGATTTACCAAAAAATAGGGTTTTATTTATTTGATTAGCACCGTTTAAAATAAACGAATAAAACTTTAAACCTAATACTGTACCAATTATAGCGGTACGTTAGCGGAGGTGCAAAATTACCAAAACCGAAACCCCTAAAAGTGAATACTTGTACCAGTATCAATTTTGTTCTGTCGGTATCAGTTTGGTACAGTACCAGTATTAGGTAAGAAAATGCTCCATCACTAATTTTTTGGGGAAAGTGGGGAAGAGAATAATAGATAGCTAGTTTTCCCCTTTCAGTCTTAGCCAGTTATCCGTATTGTTTTCTGATAATGCTTTTTCAAAATTCTTTATCAATGTGAATAGTATATAAAGTTGGCAGCTGATTAGAATAGAATAATTTTGTTTGTGCTGACACTTTATTGACCAAGCATTTTGTGGGATTAGGTAGGTCTGTCTGATTGTGCCAATTATCTTCAGGCATATCGCATATCTATTAATACTTTTTAGTTTCGGGTAGTGTTTTGTGTGCAGTTGTTTATATTGATCTGTTTGTGTTTCTGGTTTAGGCAGCCATGAGTGATGAAGGAGATAAGACTTGCCCACTTTGTGCTGAAGAGATGGATTTGACCGATCATCAGCTGAGGCCTTGCAAATGTGGATATGATGTATGGTTCAGATTCTGTTGTAAAGCTGATCTGTTGATCAAGTTTTTATTTCTGGTTTAAATCATCTGAGTAGCTAATTAACGAAAAAAAATATCCATGAAATTGTTTGCTCATGTGAAAGCTAGCCTTCTATTTTCTAGTTTTTCTGGTATTGTTTGAATCCTGATGTTTTGTGGTGAACAATATTTGGAGATTCGGTTAATTAATAATCAGTTTCCTTAGTTTAAAGTAAACAAGCGTGAGGCGCTTCAAGGTGTTTAGGTCTCAAAAGTCTAGGCGTGTGCATCACGTTCACGATGATTGCTCTATGTATTTTTTACCAGAATCTGCGCATCGCGAACACGATGTGTTGCCCTAATTTAGACCAATTCTGACCTAAAAGTACATGAACTGCTGCCTCAATTTCTTGAGATGTTTTCCAGCATGCCTCGTACCTCACTTGCATCTTTTAAAATCACATCTTTATATGTAACATTCAGTTTTTAGTAATAGTTTTTAGGTCTGTAACTTATAACTGCGAAATGGGTCTAGTGGTGCATGATTTATAAAACTTGTTATTAATGTACAATAATCATCATTTGCAGATTTGTGTATGGTGATGGCACAACATTATGGGTATGGCTGAGAAGGATGGCACAGTAGGGAGGTGCCCAGCATGTCGCACTCCATATAACAAGGAAAAAATAGTCGAGAAATCGTCAAAACGTGAAAGGTTTGGTTCTGGATTTATGTTAATTTAGGGGTGTGCACGCTTCGTTTCGGTGCGGTTTTATGGTAAATCCGAAACCGTAACCGAAAATTCGGTTTCGTTTTTTTGGTTTTGGAACAAAATTAAGCGAGGTTCAAAAAAAAGTATAATCCAAGATTTTAGAATCTTTCTTAGATGTTTACATTTAAGTTATTATATTTAACATTTTTAATTAATATTGTTCACATAAAATTTACCTTTTTAACTATTTTTGTGTTTTTCCAAAGTTTTTATCAAGACATTTTCTTTTATAATACTTTTAAAATCATTTAACTTTTCTGTTAAATTTGTTATTTCTTGTAGGCAATGGATAAATCATTTCAAAGATAAATAAACATGTTAATTTCTTATTATAAATGCTTAACATTCAAGAATAAAATTAATAATTCCTAAATTAATATGTAACAAACATTTTTTTTTAGGTTATTTGGTTCGGTTCGGTTATTTTTCGGTTTTCATAAAATGCCGAACCGTGACTTAACTGTAAATTTCGGTTCGGGTTTTTGTGCGGTTTGGTTAGGTTTTTTCAGTTCGTTTTTTTTTTCTGGTTTTCTGCTCACCCTTATATGTTATGTTGAAATCTGTTGACTTTTAATTATTGTAGTGGTTTACCTTTGACTTTTTTATTGTCATATCAGATTGGTGGCTAAAATGAGCGTGGAGAAGAAGCAGAAATCACATAAAGGAAAAACGAAAACTTCTGAAGCTAGAAAGCAGCTTAGTAGTGTGAGGGTTATACAAAGGAACCTTGTCTACATTGTGGGACTACCTCTTAATTTAGCAGATGAAGATGTACGTTTCTTTGTCTACAAATTTACATTGATCTGTTTTTTTTGTGAGTTTTAACTTATTGCATGTTCTATGAGCCAGCTTCTGCAGCGGAAAGATTATTTTGGTCAGTATGGGAAGGTGCTAAAGGTTTCTATATCTCGGGCAGCAGCTGGCACCATTCAACATTTTGCAAACAATACTTGTAGTGTGTAAGTTAATTTTTCCTTGTCATTTTCATAATAATTTGTCATGTTGATAGTTGAGCATTAGAATTGTAAACTTTTACATAAGAAGTGTAAAATTAGTTTGTGTATTCTAACATTAACCCACTCTATCTTCACTAGTTTACATTGGGTCCTTAAACTTATAAATTTATGCATAAAAAGTACAAAATTAACATTAAATATATATAAATTATAAATAACTTTTTTATTGTTTAAATTTTCTACTATTTTATTCTTTCCGCTAAACACGAAATAGCGCGTTGTTTCATCGCTATCGCTATGTAGCATATAGGTAGCCTGTCACGGTTGACCGCTATTCGCTATTGACAGCTATGTAGTTGACATATGTAAAGTGGTGTGCCTGTTTACAAATTATTGTGTCTAAACATCTGTATTCATAATATTTGTATTGTCTAGATATATTACTTACTCAAAGGAGGATGAAGCTGTTCGAAGTATACAGTCAGTGCATGGGTTTGTTTTGGAGGGTAGACCATTGAGGTTAGAACCCCATAACATGACTCAGATTTATTTATTTTTTTAATCATTGTAGTTGATGGAGTTTAATTTGGTTGCAGAGCCTGTTTTGGGACCACAAAGTATTGTCATGCATGGCTGAGAAGCATGGTATGATACATTAAGACGTTCATTCCGCCATTTTGTTTATTTACTTTCTCCATTATTTTGCAGACCTCACCATGTGCAGTATAATATTATTTTGTACTTTTTATTGAGCAATTTAATTTTGTTGATACAGCCTTGCACCAATCCCGATTGCTTGTATTTGCATGAGTTCGGATCACAAGAGGATAGCTTTACTAAAGATGAAACAATATCCGAATATACAAGGTATATTTTTTATTAACACAACCACATTTTGTACTGAAATAAAGAAAAGAATATGTTGAGTTGTTAACATTGTCATTTCTTTTCATTACTATTACAGTAATCACACATGAATGTTTATTCGAGAGTTACATTTTGTAGCTTTTTAAGTGAGGAGTTTCATTGAATTCTTTCTTCACCTATGTTTACAAAAGCAACAATTGTTGTGGACGCTTATATGCATATGTACTTTCACGTTTTCGATCTTGTTATCAAAGCATTTTGGTTTTTTGGTCAAGTAAATGGCCTTTCGTGTAATGATTTATCGATCCTTAATTAACATACCTAGTGGTTTTAAAGGGGTAGAGTTCAGCAAATTACTGGTGCTACAAATGAAACGCAACGACGTTCGGGGAATATTTTACCACCTGCGGCCGATGATTACTCTAATAACAACACTTCTTCATTGGGAAATCCTATTGATAAAAGTACTACAAACGTAAGATATTTCATGTTACCTTTTTTGCTATTTGATTTATGTTTTTGCAAGGAAATCTTTGACTTTTTGGTCTATTACTTCTTCACTCATGGACATCTTATCTCATCCAGTCTGATCTCGTTCTAGAGGGCTTTATAAAGCTCGAGTTTCTATGATGGGTATGTAAAAATAGAAACTCTAGGATGACATTAATACTAGTGGTGATTTCTATGGGAAGGTGTAATTTGTTGTTACATTGATAAACAGCAACCTTAATCATACTTTTTGTCACTTCTCATCAACAGGATCCACCAAACAGTATGAAAGGTTCCCCACCAAATAGTAGTTCGGGGAGATCGTTAGCTCTTCCAGCAGCGGCTTCATGGTATGTTCTTTCTCATTTATTCATTATATCCATTTGCTTATCGATAGATTGATTCGTGTTATGATTCTGTTTTATTTTTTTAAAGGAAATTTGGATTTTAATAATCTCAACTTTGACATATTGACTGACAATAGTCCCAACTTTTAACCTATATTTCCTTAGCTATCTCATATTAACTAAAAGTTAACCCAGTTAGTTTTGGCTGACGTGGACTGCTTATGTGGCAAAAAAGTCAAAGTTTTGCTGATGTGGCAAATAAGTCGGTTTTGATGACGTGGACCGCTTATGTGCATAGTTGTCAATAGTGGTCGCTATAGCGAGTAGTGTAGCGTATAAGTTGAAGGTCGCTACAGGATATGTGGCGATAAATAGCGAGATTTCTGTTTTTTTTAAAAATATAAATAGTGATTTACATACATCATCATCATACTCAGTATATCCCACCAATAGCGAAGCTAAGGTAGGGTCTGAGGAGGGTAGGATGTAGACAGCCTTACCTCTACCCCGTAGGAATAGAAAGGCTGCTTCCAGTGAGACCTCCGGCTCGATAGTAGTTTTGCATCAAGCCTTGGACATAAGCCACATAACACTCAGCAATTGGGACAAACGCCGATTAGTGCATGTACCTCCATTGTCTTTCGGCTATCAACGCCACCACATGATGCATGATTAACCGTTTCTCGCTTTTTAACGTTATTTTCACGAAATTAGTAAATAACGTTAAAATTAGTGCACTTTCACTTTTGCCCCCTGAGGGCCCACACATATATACATTATATGCGCATACCGCAAGCGGGGCGTTATAAATAGTGATTAAATATAGCTATAAAGTAGTTGGTTTTTAGGTTTTTGTTAAACATACATGTAAACATACATGTAAACTAGTGTATATACTAGGGCATTCTGATACAATATACATACAAAATTTTTTCTTTTTTAGTGTATAGCTATTTATAAAATAGCCCCTGCTTTTTGTCGCTATTCGCTACGTAGCATATAGGTATTTATCGCTATTTGTCGTTATTCGCCTTTAACAACTATGCTTATGTGGCAGTCCACGTCAGCAAAAATTAACTGGGTTAACTTTTAGTTAGCGTAGGACCGTTGATGGACAATTAGTTAAAAGTTTTCTCTCACAAAACATCTTCCGACATTTCATCCATCAGCATTGATACGAATCATGGATTACAGTCATGTGATGACAGGATACATACTGAACCTTTGGCCTCAAATAAAGCTGACAATCCCACAATGGATGATAGTTATGTTGATGAAGTAGAAGCCGATTTGGTATCTTTTAATAATCAACGGCTCTGGGATCCAGAAGTTGTTACACATACACATACAGGCTATGTACATAATAATCATTCCCTTCCATTCCGGAATACCTTTAATACGACAGCTGTGTCAAATGGCGATCATAAAACCGCCTTAGATTTAGGAGAAAACAGTATAATATCTAATATTTTGTCTATGGATTTTGACCCGTGGGATGAGTCGTTAACCTCACCTCAGAATCTGGCTAAATTATTAAGCAATGGCGATAAACGAGGGTCTCAAAGAGTTTCAGATTCAAGGAAAGCACACAACCGTAATCAGTCAAGGTTCTCATTTGCAAGAGAGGATGACGGGTGCACAGATCAAGGATTGGGTGGTTGTCAGAACGGTTTTAAACCTCGATGTGATTTTGTCGGTAATACAGATGTTTATCCAGGTCTGCTTGGCGATGGCACTGGTTTCTCTTCTTTTTGTTACGAGAAATCTGATCGTACTGCTGCCAGTTATTCTGCTTTGTCTTCCAATAAGATTTCAGGTAATGTTTGTTAGCTTTCTTTTAATATTTATATTTCTGTTGTCTTTTATCGATATTCTTGGTTTATATGATATCTATATTTACAACACAGTTTCAAGATCCCAAATTTATGCTCCTCCTGGATTTATGGGGCCCAGCAGAGCTCCACCTCCTGGTTTCACTTCTAACTAAAATCTATCAGGTTTGTTACAATAATCTTTTGTTTCTCATCATAGTAAATCCTACAAATAGCAAAGCTATTGATAGGGCCCGGGGAGGGTGAGATGTAGGCAAACATTACCCCTATCCCTAGGGATAGAGAGGTCGCTTTTAAAGAGACCCCTGGCACTAGTAACAAATAATAGACAAACAACCCGTTGAATTTCTCCTTTAATTTAGTTGGGCACCTCTTGTCACACAATACTCCAATGGCTGCCCTCCACTGACATCATCCAGCCTGGATGCGATGCACTACATCACTCTATATATATATGTGTGTGTGTGTGTGTGTGTATTTATGGGAACTCCTCTGAGTTGTGAGAACTGCGGGAACTATTTCCCATGTGAGTTTTTTAACCTAATTTTGTGAGTTAAATGCTTGGTTGATCCTTGTGGTTTGCAAATATTGCAAACTTGGTCCTAGTGGTTTACTAATTACAAAGTTGGTCCTTATTGTTGTAATTTTTGCACTCGGGTGGTCCTTATCACTAACCTAAGTTAGGTTTTTCAGTTAACTATATGTGAAATGACATATTTGCCCCTCAACATATAAAAAATAAAAAATATATATAAAGATCTTTGAACACCCTAGACCCTACCACCAAACCTTATCTGTTCCCATCCCATTCTCTCTCATCTCTCTCTCTATAATGACCGTCGGCCACCACCATGGGCGGCAGAGCCGCGTTAGTGGTCGTTTGAGGAAGTGATGGTCGGTTGAACAAGTATTATTCAGGTTATGAAGATACAAAGCTCCGGGTACTAAGTTCAGGCGATGTGTATAACCGAGCATTTGGAATTTGATGGTCCCAGGATCTGACTTGTTGCTGTGGTTGGTATTTCTGAGCCAGATATCGCATAACCGACTCTTGGCCCATCTTCATTCCCATTGGTGAAAGATGGATCCTTCTGAAACAAGGTCTTTTCAGAAACCAGCAGGTAACCATCAAAAGTATCCTAACTCAACTTGTTCATTAAAGAACGGGTCATAATACTCTTAATTAAGTTGGTAACAATGTTTATTTTGCGTTTAGCAGGCAAAACAAGTAACGAGGGGAGCAATTCTCCTGGAAACTAATCTCGTTCTCACATCAACGTGAAGGTAAATCTGCATTTGAAGGATAGTAAACCGTTTTTCTTGTTTCAAATTAACATTCTTTGTCGTGTGATTAAACCAAATATCAAAATTGTTTTTAGTACATTGAACTAAATTTGTGAAGTGATTAAACCTCAGAATCATGACAGTTATTTTTTATACTATATATTATTTGGAGGGTGTTTGGGATTTATGATTATCATGTTATCATTTATTTATATTATTTGGGGTGAAATATTAATTCTGTATATTATCCAAATGGATTTATGATTATCATGTTATCATTTATTTAATACTACAGTTTTAGTGATTGTTTTTGGATTCAAAATTCAAATGATAAGAAAAATATGAATAATGACTTAAAAGACTAACACGTTTAAAAACAATGGCCGTGATCTCTCTGAGGGGATAGCATGGTGGTAAAGTGATGTATTCGCTAACCAAGTGTTTTTGAGTTTAAATCCCACAAAAGGAAGGCGTGGTGAGATTTTAACCATTAAAAATGATGGTTGTGGTTGAGTTGACCTATTAACTCATTTAATTAAACAAATTCAATCCGTTAGTATGTCTACAACCTATGTGGCTTACATCTATTTAACCGTTTGACACATTTAGATACATGTGTCAAATGGGTTGTGTTGGTATTCGAGCTGATATCTTTTACACGGATACGGCTCGTGTATGGAATGGATAACTCTATCACACCCTGCTCGTAGGGGAAGTGTGAGGTGCGATCATAAAAGGTTTTTATAGCATTCAATGTGTAAACGTCTACATGATTTAGATAAACAACAATGTCAAGTATATATTATTTGAAAAGACTCGTTTACATACATAATCAAAGTACTTCAAGTTCCCAAAAATCACGATTTTACAAAAGATGGATTTGATAGCTGGGCTTTGGCCCATATATTTTGCACGAAGGCAAAAGTTAGGAGGCAAACCCTCAAAACGACATCGTTTCATGCAATGTTAGCTCTTTACTTTCAATCATGCAACGTCTTTCATTTACATGAAATACATGTTAAGTAAAACGTCAAACATAATGTCGGTGAGTTCACATGTTTTGTTTGACACAAATGAATCTTTAAAACATTTGATAAGCTTTGAGTAAAACTGGTATGCATAAAGTCAACAAAATTCGTTGATCAATTAATGTTTAGCTGGGACATTCACGTATATGTCTACATAAGCTAGTAACCAAATCTTGACAACGAAACCGTCGTACCGAGCCAATAACTCCTAGTGACGCGCGGCATGCCAGAGACAAAAGCACTCCCTAGTTCGATATTTGTAAAAAATAATATTTTTAACATTATCCTTGTTTACTTATCGTAACTCGTTTGTTGTCACCATCGCTTGTTTAATATCTTCATATATGTATACATGTATATATACATATATATCCTTTTCCATTCCATGTATTTGTCGCGTATTTGTACATATACGTATTTACATCTATACTACTTATAACCTCGTATTTTACTAAGTGCATTAAGGTAAACGTAGGCACATATATGTGTATATGCAGGGGCGGAACCACAGGAGGGTCAGGGGGGTCAGCTGACCCTCCGACGAGCAAAAATTTCAATTTTTTAGAGTGCTTAGCGATTTTTTTTATAGTTGACCCCCCTATTGTCTCGCGTAAGGCATTAGAATTATAAGAAAAAAAGTAGAGATCTTCAAATATTTTCCGGCCGACGAATGGCGGTTCGGTGACGGCGAGTGGTGGTCCGGTGGTCTGTAAATTATTTGAGAAGTTAGACAGAAGAAGACAAAGAATAAGGGTTTTTAAAGTCTGAGCACGTGATAATTGATATTTGAAATGGGCTTTAAGGTCACGGCCTTTTATGAAAATGAGTTTAGCCCAAAATAAAACCTAAATTTTTTAAAATGTTATTTATTATTCTCTCAAGAAAGTTCTATTGCGGCAAACATCAAAGACTGTGTTTTCTTGTTTGAAATATGTATTGATTCTTGAAGATTTGAAGTTGCCAGCTCATTGTTTCACCCGTTTTGCATTTAACATCATGAAGTAACTTTTCTTTCTTTTCTTTTTTTTTTTCAATTATTATTTATTAATATTTATAGTGAATTGTGATGTGTGCAATTTTCGATTATGATCAGATGACAATTTCTAAATTATGTTTTTATTGTGAACTAATTAATTAATAGATATAAATTAAATTGTCAAATGAATATTTTATTTTAAAACAACTTTCTTATCCAAATTTATTGCTTTTTTTAGAAATGCAAATATAAAAAGTTATTTAAAAAAAAATCCCAAACCAAGTCTCGCGACGTCATCAAATCAGTTAAACTCTAATGAAAATAATAACAAAAGAAGTCGAGAGGAATTTGAATTATCTGAATAACATTTTTTTATAAATATACCTAGCTACTAGAAAATTTGTATAGTTCTGTTACGACCCCCAACAAAAAAGTTCTGGTTCCGCCACTGTGTATATGTATATAAATTTATCTTTTGATTATCCCACACTTAATACCTTGTTGGTTTTTTCGGAAAGTACATTCTTAGGTTGCTAATATAATATATTTTTGTAATCGGTTGCTAATATATATATTACTATAACGATGTAAAAAAATATACATTTTTAATAACTTATCCGCAATTATATATATTTTTATATAGGGTTATTAGTATATACTTTTATCCAATATAGATATACATGTAGATTTTGTGCAAATATCCGGTATTTGTCATCATGTTGTCGAGACTCGAATTTTGTCATGATATTGCAAGTCCAATAAGTATATACTTTCGTATTTTCACCAAATTTATATATATATTTCTCATATTTTTCTAAATATACATATTTAGAATACCAAGTATATATTTAAGTCCATTCATCCGTTCAAATCCTTATTTGCCCAAGTCTTGCCATATTTTGTTATATCTTTATTAAGTGTGTGGATATATATATACTACTTAATATACATATTTCTCATATTTTATCAAATATATATTTATAACACTAAATATATATTTATAGCCGTTTTTACACTTTCATAAACCCTACTTTACCATGGAGTGGTATTAACTTATATTTTTAACCAATATACTTATAACACATAATTAGTGAAAAGATTCCATATTTTTGTTCATAAACCCCAGTTAACCATGTATTTCATAACTTTGTTATCTTGTAAATTTTTAAGCATGATAATCTTAGATTAACATCATCATCATCCCCTAATCATCATCATCACCTAATCATTTTCATCAATATGATCCATCTATTTTATCAAGATCCTTGAATATATATATATACCAACATTACTTAAATTGTATTTTATCTCTTTTAAAAACTCTTTATGTGTCTTAACAAGTTCCTTGGTTAATCCTAGTACTTTTATACTAAATCAACTTAAAAGACAAAGATTAAAGCTTACTACTAGCACAAGGCTAGGGATGAACAACCTTGATGGATATCAAAAGAAGATAGAGCTCCAAGACTTGCAAGAATAATCCTCTTGAATGATACCTAAGCTTGGTATCAACTTGAATCACCCTTGGAATGCACTAAGAACTCTTGGAATTACTAGAAGTGTCACACCCCAACCGATGGCGGAAACATCGGGGCGTGGCACTAGGCGAATCAGATTGTTCAAGAAAATTCCATAACACTATTAAAGCGACAATAAAAAGGTCAAATTTCCCATATAATTCAACAAACATTCCGCAAATAGTCAACAGAATACATAACTCTTAAACAAAATCCAATCCGATCTACCCAAGATTTTATTACATGAGTTTCTAAGATAAACCTAATCCAATTGCAGCAGTAGGAAATCCTCAACCTGTCACATACGTTAAAATAAAAGTCAATACAATTAAGTAAAGGTGAGCATACAGGTTTTTGTACATAATAGCGTTTAGCATACACCGCATGACATATGTAGAGATGTGAACTATGTAACTACTTAGATTCAAGTAAACCAACAAACTGCGAGTGCGAGGCACACAAACAAGTGTCCACGTCCTAAATAGAAAATAAATGCGAAATAAAGATACGAGCGTTAACAACCCCGGGCCTTCGGGTGGCGGGTCAACCTCTAGCAAGCTATCATGTTAAGGGTGGCGTACTAGCAATCAAATAACACATACAATTCAGCAGATTTCATGTATAGTCATGTATTAGCGGGTTGCAAATAAGCGTTTGAGAGTCGTGTGATGTGATTTGATTTATGACGTATGTAACACCCAAAAGTGCGTTTAAGCGTAAAAGGGTTCAAGTATACTTAACGTTAGTGTTTGGTAAACAAACACGAAGCGGTTCTGGATTGAAGGGAGCGCCGGTTCAGCCTGTAAACGCGAACATAAGTGCATCAGTCTTCCGAAGTGCTGAAACGGTCGAAACGTGAAGGAGCAGTAAACAAGTTCGGGCGAAGTTCTACCAATTCCTTGGAATTGGTACAAGTTCGGGTGAACTTGACTTTTTATCTCACAGAAGGCACAAGTTCGGGCGAACTTGCCTGGTTTTTCTTAGAGTGTGAACAAGTTCGGGCGAACTTGGCTGATTCTCTTGAGAATTGGACAAGTTCGGCCGAACTTTGACTGAATTGCTTGAGTTTTGGTCAAGTTTGGGCGAAGTTGGTCACAAATCTGGGACAACTTCAAGCGAACTTGATCTTCTTGGAGCGAACTTGGCTGTTTTGGTCACCAAATCGTGCGTTTTCGGGTAGTTTGCTGAGGAAATCGATTGTCCATCCCTCCAACCTTAAGCTACTGAGCAAAACCTAGGCTGGAGAGGTCTTTTGGAGCGAGTTTTAGCCATTTTACAGGAACTCGGGCTAATCCGGGCGAACTTGATGGTTCGTACGGGTTAGTCCAGGTCGTGCAAGGTGACGACATCATCCTTGTGCTTCCGGATCTGAGATCTTGCTTGACAACGCCTCGTTCCACTTCATAGTGAACGAAATATACGTCATTAGTCCGTAATTTGTGTAAAAATCAATTTTTAAAAGGTTTTACCCAGATCTAACACTTGGTGAGTTAAAATCATAAAGATTTCTAGCTTGGGAGCCGAAGCTAAGCCCAAATACACTCGTTTAGTGTAGATCTAGGTGAAAAGAAGAAGCTTTTGTAGAAAAAGGATGAAGATTTTCATAAACAGAAGAGATTTGAAAGCGAAGGTAATCCTTGTGCAAAATCGTAGTAAAACATTGTTGTTTGCATAAAAATGGGTTGATTCTTACTTGGAAATCAAAGGTTTTCGGTTTTGGGACCTTTCGGTCGAACTTGCAGCAAGTAGAGCATGAATGGAGGTGCTGGGTATTTATAGGTGAGGGAGAAATGAGCTGGTGGAGACTAAGTTCGGCCGAACTTGGCATAAGTTCGAGCGAACTTGCTGAATAATGAGGCTTCTGGAGACCTGAACAAGTTCGGGCGAAGTTGGGGTGCCCAACTTCGGCCGAACTTGGCTTGGTGGCTAAGTTTTGTTCGTTAATTTCGCGTTAGGTGTTCGTTTGGCGATTTAGTTCGCTTAGATAGTTATGTTAAGTTTTTTCGCGATGCGTTAAGCGTTATAGATGATAGAATAATGCGATATAGCGATTCGTGCGAGTGAGAGCGTTGCGATAGCGAGTATAACCATAAATCACAAAACACACATAACACATAAATAACATAAAGTAACATAATCAATTGCGTTGCGATGTGATGCGATAAGCGATGTCAAAGGCACGAGCGTTTATTAAATAGTGTCACACTCAGCTCTTAAAGTAACATAGCTACTTGTGATTACGTTGAATTAGCGTTTAATAAGCGTTTAGATGTAATATAGTTGTGACAAAACACATTTGGTTAACCTAAACCATTTCCTTAATCAAATCTCAGATTATAATGACGGATACAATGAAACGAACGGAAAAAGATAACAACGAAAATACGAGTTGTTACAGTCTTCCCTACTTTAGGAAATTTCGTCCCGAAATTTAAGTAGTGGCCGTAACAAAGAGATGTGGATACTTAGCTTTCATATCACTTTCCAATTCCCAAGTGAACTCGGCACCGCGTTCCATCGGACTTTCCCAATAGGAATGCGAAAGCGTCGAAGTTTCTTGGTCTCTCGGTCCATGATTTCTACTGGCTTTTCCACGAAGTGAAGAGTCTCGTTTATTTGCAAATCCTCAAGTGGAACATGAAGATTTTCTTAAGCTAGGCATTCTTGAGGTTTGAGACGTGGAAAGTCGGATGTACGTTGTTGAGTTCTGCTGGTAGTTCGAGACGATAGGCCACTTTGCCAATTCTTTCCAGAATTTTAAAGGGACCCACGTATCGTGGCGCTAGTTTCCCTTTCTTTCCAAATCGGATCACTCCTTTCCAGGGCGCAACCTTTAAAAGTACACGATCTTCAATTTCGAACTGTAGGGGCTTGCGGCGTATATCGGCATAACTCTTTTGGCGACTCCGAGCTTTTAAGAGATTGTCTCTGATTTGGAGAATTTTGTCTGTCGTTTCTTGAATTAACTCGGGACCGGTGATTTGTGCTTCTCCGATCTCGTGCCATGCAATAGGCGATCGACATTTTCTTCCATACAGTGCCTCAAAAGGTGCCATTTGAATACTACTAAAATTCTACTAAAGGTAAATGCGTATCCCGATTACAACCAAAATCTATAATGCACACACGAAGCATGTCTTCGAGGGTGCGGATCGTGCGCTTAGCCTGACCGTCGGTTTGAGGATGAAAAGCGGTACTGAGATTAAGCGTAGTACCGAGAGCGGATTGAAAAGTCTCCCAGAGACGTGAGGTAAAGCGACCATCGCGGTCATAGATGATGTCACGAGGCGTCCCGTGTTGACAAATGACTTCGGCGGTATAGATTTGTGCTAATCGTTCAACCTTGTAGTCTTCTCGTATAGCAATAAAGTGAGCGGATTTCGTAAGACGATCAACGATAACCCAATTGCTATTGTGACCAGAAGAGGTTCGAGGGAGTTTCCTAACGAAGTCCATGGCTATGCTTTCCCACTTCCATATCGGGATTTCGGGTTGTTCGAGCAAGCTAGAGGGCCTTTGATGTTCGGCTTTGACTTTCGAGCAAGTTAAGCACTTTGAGACGTATAAAGCGATATCCTTTTTCATGCCCGGCCACAAATACTTAGGACGAAGGTCTTGGTACATCTTGTCGGCTCCGGGGTGAATGAAGTATCGAGATTTATGAGCTTCGGTCATTAGCAGTTCTCGAAGATTATCACGGCTAGGAATCCAAACGCGATCGAGGTAATAGTAGATGCCATTAGGTTTAACTACGAGTTGGGTTTCGGCACCACATTTCATTTCTTCTTGCAGGGTATTCTCATTAAAACAAGCAAATTGAGCGGTGCGAATCAAAATTTCGAGATTATTCAAAGCTTGAGAGTCATGAACACTATACACATAGCTTCGTCGACTGAGAGCATCAGCTACGACGTTTGCTTTGCCAGGATGGTAGCGTATCTCACAATCACAATCGTTGAGAAGTTCTAACCATCTGCGTTGACGTATGTTCAGTTCTTTTTTATTAAAGATATGCTGTAAGCTCTTATGGTCGGTGAAGACCGTACACTTGGTACTGTAAAGGTAGTGTCGCCATATCTTTAATGCGAAAACAACTGCACCGAGTTCGAGATCGTGGGTAATGTAGTTCTTCTCGTGGATTTTGAGTTATGGAGACGCATACACGATAAATTTGTCTTGTTGCATGAGAACACAACCAAGACCAAGATTAGAGGCATCGCAGTAGATGACAAAATCGTCGTTTCCGTCGGGTAGGGCGAGTACGGGAGCGTTGCATAGCATACGCTTGAGAGTTTGAAAGGCTTCCTCTTGTTTGGAATCCCAAACGAAAGGCTTGTCCTTATGAGTTAAAGCGGTAAGAGGCACGACGATTTTAGAAAAGTCGGCGATGAATCGACGGTAGTAACCCGCCAATCCAAGAAAAGAACGGATTTCAGATGCATTCTTCGGCGTAATCCAACTCTTTACAGCTCTATCTTTGCATGGTCGACGTGAATTCCTTGGCTGTTAATGATATGACCAAGGAATTGGACTTCTTCGAGCCAGAATTCACACTTAGAGAACTTGGCATAAAGGCGATTTCCTTGAAGAAGTTCGAGAACTAAACAGAGATGTCGCGCGTGTTCGGCTCTTGACTTCGAGTAAATGAGGATGTCATCGATAAACACGATGACGAAACGATCCAAGAAGGCTTTGCACACACGGTTCATCAAATCCATGAAGACCGCTGGTGCATTTGTGAGACCAAAAGGCATGACCACAAATTCGAAATAGCCATAACGAGTACGTAAGGCGGTTTTCGGAATATCCTCTTCTAGCATGCGTAACTGATGATAACCGGAACATAGATCGATTTTAGAAAAGCAGGTAGCACCTTGAAGCTGATCAAACAAATCGTCAATTCGAGGAAGAGGGTAGCGGTTCTTTATCGTGAGTTTGTTAAGTTCACGATAATCGATGCACATTCGGAACGTCCCATCTTTCTTCTTCACAAAAATAACAGGTGCACCCCATGGCGAAGTGCTCGGGCGTATAAAGCCTTCATCAAAAAGCTCTTGAAGTTGGCTAGATAGCTCGCGCATTTCAGATGGTGCAAGGCGATAGGGAGCTTTAGCGACATGTGTAGCACCGGGAATTAAATTGATACGAAATTCAACATCACGAGTAGGGGGTTAAACCAGGTAAATCATCGGGAAAAACTTTAGGAAATTCGCAGACAACGGGTACGTCTTTCCAGGTTTACTTTTCTTTCTCCGGGTTCACGATGTGGGCTAGGAAGCTATGCATTGCTTTCGCAAACACTTGCTCGCTTGGGTACATGACAGAAGCATCAACTTCTTTGAGGGTGTTTCACCGTAAACATGTAGTTGATCACCGTTTGAGAGGGGGGAACGAATCATCTTATCATAACAAACAACTTCAACATGATTTTCACGAAGGAAATCCATGCCTACTATGATATCGAAGCTACCTAATTGCATAGGTATGGGATGGATCGAGAAGATGTGGTTGTTGAGATCGAGAGTACAACCACGTAAGACGGAGTTAATAGTAACGGTTCTTCCGGTGGCGACTTCAACATCGAAAGTCTTTGGGAGTTTAGCGCGTTTACATTTTAAAAGCTTTTCGAATTCTAACGATACAAAACAGTTATCGGCACCAGTATCAAATAAACAGGAAGCATAAATACCATTTACAAGGAACGTACCATTGACAACATTGTTGTCGTTCTGAGCCTGGCGGTGATTAAGATTGAAAGCTTTTCCACGCACAGCCTGTGGTTGCTGCTGCTGCGGCTGTGGTGGCTGTGGCTGAGGCTGCTGCGGCTGTGGTGGCTGTGGCTGAGGCTGAGGCTGCTGCTGCGGCTCTTGCTTGACGGCTTTGTTTGGGCAGACATTACTAAAGTGGTTCGGATCACCGCAAGTGAAACAAGCACGTGCTTTTGGGACTGGTGCTTGCTGCTGTGGCTGCTGCTGGTTAGTTTGAGGAGCACATGGTGGAGCTGGTAGCGCTGCTGGTGCTTGAGGAGCTGGCTGACGAGGACCAGTACGGCAGTTGACAGTGAAATGGCCGTAGATATTGCAGTTGGTACAGAAATGGCAGTTGCCTCCAACTGGGTGATGGTAGGTACATTTTGAGCATAGCGGGTGAGGACCAGTGTACGCATGCTTTGCAGGTGGTGCGTTTGGTGTAGCAGCCTGAAACGGCTGAGAGTTCAACAGTGCAACCATTGCACAATTCTTGTTTGGGTTCCCTCTTTTGCGACCTCGGCGATTGGACTTTGATTCTTGAGACGGCTCGGTAGTAACACTCGGTTCGGTGGTAGCTTGATTCACGACTTTACTGATTTTGAAGTATCCAGCCTGGACACGTTTGTCGTTGATTTCGGCTGCAAGCTGAAAAGTCTCTTCGATGGTAGTAGTACGCGCTGCTTGGACGAAATCAGCAACGCAGTCAGGTAGAGCACGAAGATACTTTTTGATCGCTTTTTCTGTGGTGTCCACCTGACTGGGACATATGATACTTAGCTGCTTGAAGCGGGCAGTGAGACCTGCGTTGTCGGGTCCATCTTGCTTGAGATCCCAAAATTCGTTCTCCAGTTTCTGAATTTCATGAGGAGGACATAATTCTTTCTCCATAACTGCCTTGAGTTCCTCCCACGTGAGCCCGTAAGCCTCATCATTTCCACGCCTGTTGCGCTCTGCGGTCCACCAATCAACTGCCCTTGATTGGAACACACCGGTGGAATTGATGGTACAGAGATTTTCGGGGCATCCGCTCTGGCGGAATGTGACCTCAATGGAATCGAACCAATGGAACATCGGCTTGGTCCGTCTGTGCCGGTGAAAGTGAGAGGTCCACACGCTTTGAATTGCTTGAAGCTGAACAAGGACTTTGGCGCGTCGGTTCTGGAATCTACCGATGAGTTGCTGCTAACAGCTTGGATTTCGCTAACAATCTGGGGAATGACCTTAGCCATCTGCTTTGCTACTAGCGAGGCTATGCGCTTGTCAGCATTGTTGCGCTGGATGTTCCTCCTAGTGTGAGATCCCATGGAATACATCTACATGAAGGATTTTGATTGGATGAGATTCGATTATAGTAGGTTTATGTTCAAAAGTTTAGCGTTACTATTATTATTATTGTTCAAATAAGGCACAAATTCACATATTCACGTAGGCAAGTAAACACGTAGGCATATAAGCACATAGTCACATAAGCACGTAGTCACATAATTCACGTAAGTACATATTTTGCACGTATTCACATTCTCATAAGTAAAGCGTAGCGCGTTTGAGAGTTAGCGAGGTAGCGTAGCGCAGTTGCGTATAGTAGTACAGTTCATACTGCGCTATATTAGAGACTAATACAACGGACGAGGTACGTGTAGCATATCGTAAGCGGGATGCGTTAGTTGGATTATCTGCAATTTCATTAGTGTTTTAGATTGCGAGCGCTGTGCGAGTAGTGCATATTTCGGTAGAGCATAAAAGCGATAAATCGAGAAATCGATAAAGCATAAAATCCGTAAAAAATTCAACACATAAATAATAATAAAACTTGATGATGCGTAAAATCGGCGATTGCAGGCTTAAATCAATTTGGTGTGTCCTGGGTTTTGAGACCGTGACTACCCAAAGTGGTTTGGAAATTATCCGAGTTCGGACACACGATTTGGCCTAATAGACAAATGCTCTCGCCGTACAACGGTTAACAACATTTATCCTTCCAGCTACGCCGTGTTCTGAGTCATCGAAATAATCGAGACTTTGGTGAGAGTGAAAATCGAGGAGTGGAACTAGTTATTAAGATGTGGGTTTTACCCCTAACTTAACAACTTCATTCCTAGTTGTGGTTATGCTCACCGATCAAATCGGGAGTTCCACTAGATAGAAATGGAGATTTTCGTCGAGGTTTGGATATCACTCCTAACTCAACGAAGTATCTCACGCGATAGAGGATGCGCGGAGTGAATGATCTTATTGAGAGTTCTTGGTTTTCACACCTAATCTCGACTTGATCACTCATTTTGTGTGATACGAGCGTTCTTCACGTGTATTATGGTAGCTTTAGGAAAAGCATACGTAGTTTAAAAGTCCGTTTCAAAGGTATATGATCAAGTTCGGGCGAAGTTGACCAACTTCGAGAGAACTTGACAATCTTCGAGCGAACTTGTCTGAGTTTTGAGGGGACTGAGTAACTTCGGCGAACTTGGTCAAGTTCGGGCGAACTTGGCCAATTTTGAGCGAACTTGCCCCAACTTCGGGCGAAGTTGTCAGTTCGTATCAGTTTCGGGCGTTTAATCGATGCGTAACAGTCTGATTTGGTATCCTAACTATAGACTAGGGCAAACATGGCAGTTCTACCTAATATTCCCTATAGTTATGGCTCTGATACCAATCTGTCACACCCTAACCGATGGCGGAAACATCGGGGCGTGGCACTAGGCGAATCAGATTGTTCAAGAGAATTCCATAACACTATTTAATCATGTATTAGCGCGTTGCAAATAGAATAAGCGTTTGAGAGTCGTGTGATGTGATTTGATTTATGATGTATGTAACACCCATAAGTGCGTTTAAGCGTAAAAGGGTTCAAGTATACTCACTATTAGTGTTTGGTAAATAAACATGAAGCGTTTCTGGATTGAAGGGAGTGCCGGTTCAGCCTGTAAACGCGAACATAAGTGCATCAGTCTTCCGAAGTGCTGAAACGGTCAAAATGTGAAGGAGCAGTAAACAAGTTCGAGCGAAGTTGTACCAATTCCTTGGAATTGGTACAAGTTCGGGTGAACTTGACCTTTTATCTTACAGAAGGCACAAGTTCAGGCGAACTTGCCGTGTTTTTCTTAGAGTGTGAACAAGTTCGGGCGAACTTGGCTGATTCTCTTGAGAATTGGACAAGTTCGGCCGAACTTTGACTGAATTGGTTGAGTTTTGGTCAAGTTCGGGCGAAGTTGGTCACAAATCTGTGACAACTTCAAGCGAACTTGATCTTCTTAGAGCGAACTTGGCTGTTTTGGTCACCAAATCATGCGTTTTCCCGTAGTTTGCTGAGGAAATTAAGTGTCAATCCCTCCAACTTTAAGCTACTGAACAAAACCTAGGCGGAGAGGTCTTTTGGAGCGAGTTTTAGCCACTTTACAGGAACTCGGGCTAATCCGGGCGAACTTGATGGTTCGTACGGGTTAGTCCAGTTCGTGCAAGGTGACGACATCGTCCTTGTGCTTCCGAATCTGAGATCTTGCTTGACAACCCCTCGTTCCACTTCATAGTGAACGAAACATATGTCATTAGTCCGTAATTTGTGTAAAAATATTTTTTTAAAAGGTTTTACCCAGATCTAACACTTGGTGAGGCGAAATCATAAAGATTTCTAGCTTGGGAGCCGAAGCTAAGCCCAAATACACTCGTTTAGTGTAGATCTAAGTGAAAAGAAGAAGCTTTTTTAGAAAAAGATGAAGATTTTCGTAAACAGAAAAGATTTGATGAAAGCGAAGGTAATCATTATACAAAATCGTAGTAAAACGTTGTTGTTTGCATAAAAACGGGTTGATTCTTACTTGGAAATCAATGGGTTTTCGGTTTTGGGAGCTTTCGGGCGAACTTGCAGCAAGTAGAGCATGAATGGAGGTGCTGGGTATTTATAGGTGAGGGAGAAATGAGCTGGTGGAGACCAAGTTTGGCCAAACTTCACAAGTTCGAGCGAACTTGCTGAATAATGAGGCTTCTGGAGACCTGAACAAGTTCGGGCGAAGTTGGGGTGCCCAACTTCGGCCGAACTTGGCTTGGTGGCTAAGTTTTGTTCGTTATTTTTGCGTTAGGTGTTCGTTTGGCTATTCGGTTCGTATTAGATAGTTATGTTAAGCGTTTTAGCGATGCGTTAAGCGTTATAGATGATAGAATAATGCGATTTAGCCATTCGTGAGAGTGAGAGCGTTGCGATAGCGAGTATAACCATAAATCACAAAACACACATAACACATAAATAACATAAAGTAACATAATCAATTGCGTTGCAATGTGATGCGATAAGCGATGTCGAAGGCACGAGCGTTTATTAAATAGTGACACACTCGGCTCTTAAAGTAACATAGCTACTTGTGATTGCTTTTAATTAGCGTTTAATAAGCGTTTAGATGTAATATAGTTGTGACAAAATACATTTAGTTAACATAAACCATTTCCTTAATGAAATCTCAGATTACAATGACGGATACAATGAAACGAATGGAAATACGAGTTGTTACAAGAATGGTTTTGAAAATGAAGAGAATGAGAGTGAGAGAGAATCCGTAGGGGGAGGGAAAGGAAGGAGAAGAAGAGAGGTGAAATGTTGTGAAAAGTTGCAAGTGTTTGAAAATGTGAAGTGTGGTTTGGTCTTGCATACTTCTTATCCTTTACTTCCACCTAAAACAACTCTAAAGTCAAGATCTTCTTTCACTTGCCATACTTCTCCAGGATTGCAAATGATCACAACATGGAAGGCTTCTGGGCCCTCCCTTTGGCCGTAAATCATGGGGTATGGGAGGGTGGTTTGGGTGTTGCAACTTGTTGTTTAAATTGGCATGTGATAAATATGATTTGGAGATATTTTGTACTTAGGGACACTTAGGTGATTGGGGGGGGGGGGGGGGGGGGTAATTCTAGCATTAAGACACTAACTAGGATCGCTAGTTAACTAGTCAATGCTTTGTTGATGATTTGATGTTAATCGGTTACTTGGATGGGTTTATAATTCACTTAGCAATTAATTAAGTGATATTACTCAGTAATCATTAATTAGATACCCTCAGGCTATATAATAACCCTTGATAGTACACAATGTTAATTTTTAACACTTGTTAATCCTGTACTAGTAGTCGTTTCAGTTTGGCGGAAATTTTAAGTTCCGTCACTAGAATTGGCAACATAGTACTTGTTTGTTTTTCCGGAAATTTAGATTACATATACTTATTCCCAATTAGGTTTATTCATTGTTTCTATCGGACATGGAATAATGTCATTTTCATAACGTTTCCGAAATATTTGAAACGTTCTGCCATAACCCTTGTTAATCGGATCACCTACCAACGTTCATGGAATTGTTTTCATCGTATCGCGGAGAGGCAAATACGATTGTTTTAAATGCAAATGTTCATCATTTCCTAGACATTGCTAGACTTATTGGAGTCAATTATAACATAATTAAGTCTATATGCACGTAATTATATAGTTAACAATGATTAAGTTGTACGGATATACCTGTTATTTTTCGTTTGTCACAAACTCAACTAGTTTACTTGACACAAGTAAAGTAGTAAACTCTTGTAATATATAATCCATTTAAAATCTGAAAAATTTCACGAAATTTATTATTTTTTGCTTTCTAGAAAATGAATTTTACCCTCTTGCTCTTGTTCATATATACCATAAAGCTCTTATTATTAGTTTGAAATAAGGTTATTTTTAGTATTTAATGAAGTTTATCAATCTTAAGTTGGGTTACTTTGAAGTTTTCTTTAAACATGATTGTTAAGTGACTCAAATTTATATGGGGGCTCTTTGATCATGATTGTTTAAGATATGGAGTATGGACAACAGTTTATATCAAATTGTACTCATTCCAACATATATTTCTAAGAGAAACTGACCAAAGAATACATCACCCGTGCATGCATATGAGTCGACCGTAGTTATCATGACCCACTTCTTACTCTCCTCTTGACTATTTAATTAGCCTTTCTTCCCACACTTGGCACATCTTGCAAATAGAACAAAAATACTTTCATACATAAGTGATTATGTAATTCATTATAAACCTCAAGAATCTCAAGCAAGAAAAGCTCAAAAGCATTGTAACTTAGCATCTCATTACTTGTAATTCTTGTATATGGATGATCCAAGCGTTATTGTGTTAAATAAAGGTGAATTATGCGGTATGTCTACCTTAATACAAGGAAGAGGGTGGTGATTACTCCTATTTTATGTGACGACGAGGGTCTCTGTCTAGGCTCACCCCCTTAGAATAATGACTGGGCCTGAGCTCATTTAGACTTTGCCCACACGCTTGGTAGGTTCATGTGAGCCTGATTCTGATAAGCTCACTCTTAGACCAATCCATTAGGGTTAAGGCCTAAGATTCCCATTATACAAAGAAAACCCCTTCTATAGAAGAGGTAGAGTTATTCTCCCCTACCAATTCCCTTCCCTCCATCTCTCTATTACAACATACACTTATGTTCATGTATATGTATATGTTTTATCATCGTTGACATGATATTGACTTGCAGGGCCGGTCCTAGAATTTTGGAGGCCCAAAGCGAATTAAAAATTTGAGGCCCTTTTTAATTTTTTAGGCTCGTAATTTCGGTTTGTATCTGACAAGAAATATATTAGGATGAAACCTATAAAGGACTTAACCATTATATAAACCAGATGATTTCCCTATCAAATAATGTTGGCTATCTAATACATAAATTAAATTTAAGTTGGTCAAAAGAGTTTTACCTAACAAATAACAACTTATCTCATGTGTGAAAGGAACTAAACATGCTACTTATTTTGAGTATGCAAAATTTTTTAGCTTATTAAATTAGGAGAGGTGATTAAAAAAAGTGCATTTATAATACTTTACTAAAAGAGTGAGTGTGGTGATTAATAATTTTTAAAATGGTAGTAGGTGATGTTAACAAATATCACTCGAAATATAATATTCCTTTTTTTATAAATAAAGATATTTTTTAATTTTGGAGGACCTGTTTTTTCGGAGACCCTAAGCCGTCGCCTAGCCCGATAACACTAACGGGCCGTCCCTGTTGACTTGAGTGTCGGAGTGCCCTCATGGCGATCCCCCGGGCCCTCTAACGAGATTTTCCGTAAGAGGAATTGTCATCATGAAGACAAGAGGAGGAACCTGAACTAGCTCTCGATAAGTTCAAGGTCAGCCATGCCTTATGTATCGACTTTGGATTCGACATTGGTGCCATCCGTAGGACCGAGTACAAGCCTGCCTTGGTCTCTTAATATAAACGGGTGGATCTGTTCTCTCTACGTAATTTACTTGTTGTTCAGACCTACATTCTTAACCCCAATTAGCATGTTCCGCTTTCTTGTCTTATATTTTTTATATGAACAATATGTGAATATTTTGAAATTACTTGAAGGTTATGTTTCTATACTTGAAACTGAGATATGTAGATGATGTATGCATAAGCACATTTTGGAGCATGACATCTCCTCTTAATCATTAAAGTCAAAGTTAGATTGTAAATCTCGTTGCAAAAACTGTAGATCGGGAGACATTCAGAAATATTCACATTACATTGTAAAAAAATATTTACAAAAAAAAAAAAGGAAAGAAAAGCTTAGAGGGGAAGCAAAGTCAGCAAATTGTCTTTTCCCCTTGAAATATAAAAGTGTAAATAATTATGTATAAAGTGTTCGTTCAAGCTAGGGTTATACACACTCACACTTTCAACGATTTTCTTTATATTAAACTTCAAAGGAGTTTACAAGTGTGAGTGTGTATAACCCTAGCTTGAACCAACAATTCGTATCAGAGCCTAGGGATCGAGAAGCGGGTTTGAAGATCGAAGGAAGCCTCCGCCGCCGGCGGGTGTGTCGGTCGGTGGAGTGCAGGAGTAAAAGAGAGATTCGGGATCGCTATACAGCAGAAGACGGAGACTGGGAGGTGGTTCGTGTCAGTCGTTGTCGTGCGGAGAGTACCAGTTAGAATGACGGGGTGACAGGTGAACATCCGTGGCTGTTAGTGGTTCTCACACGTGCTGTGCGGTTGACGGAAAGAGTTCCAAGAAGCGACGAGAGGGAGACACAACACATGTGGAGGTTGTAGTTGTTCACCTAACGTGTTTTGGACTTTCTGTTTGCGTGGGTCTTGAAAGAAAAAAGGAACGAGGTTTGATGTGGTGATTGTTTTTTTTTTGGCTTCATTACACATAAATTAGAGAAACAAAGGTGGCAGTTAAGTTTGTGTAAAAGGTGTTGTTACATAGTTTTGTTTCTTTATATTGAGGGTGTTGAAGAAAAAAAAAAGAAAGGGAAAAAAATAGATAGCAAGTAGCCTGGTGCTAAGGGGTGTGCACGACTACAATCAAACAAGAGGGTTGCTATTGATTTTGGTCACAAGGTCTTGCCACACAAATCACGGGGTTGTGAAATAAAAGAGAAAGGCAAATACGGGTCAGCTTGTTCAGGTGATAAGGGGAGTCCAACCAGGATGCAGAAAAAACGAACAGAAGGAAATCGAGCAGGTGGCTTTGGATTTGGTTCGTTTCGCGGGGGTGAAAGAAAACGGTATAGGCGAGCCGGTAGCTTTGTTTTCTTTTATCGGTAGAAGAAGGCTCTCAGAACAAGTCCGAGTGACGACTTTGGACGTGGCCGAGGTGGAGGCCGGGTGTCCGGGATAGGTCGAGTTGAAGACGGCTCTGGACGTGGCCGAGGTGAAGGTCGGGTGTCCGGGAAGGGTCGATATGGGTCAAGGTGAAGGCGTGATTTGACAGGAACGTTGCGGTGAAGAATGGCGTGAACAAACAACGATTACGGGGGGTGATTGTTGGGCTAATCGGGTTTGTTCACGGGTCGCGAGTCAGCGGGTCAAACCGTTCACGGGTTTACAGGCTGTGGG
Organism: Scalesia atractyloides; assembly: GCA_947069175.1. Lineage (NCBI taxonomy): Eukaryota > Viridiplantae > Streptophyta > Magnoliopsida > Asterales > Asteraceae > Scalesia > Scalesia atractyloides. The sequence continues at coordinate 32,622,736 of CAMTDV010000015.1, read as the reverse complement.
TTTTGGATGAGTCAGAACTGGCTTCAAACTTGCAGCAGAAGGAGTTTAATTAACTCACGTTTATTATGTTTCAATAGTGTAAAGAGTGGGTCAAAATCATGGGTTATATTTACTTGATTTTAGGAGATTTTTACGTGCAACTTGTGCATGGGTTAAGTAGTATTTAACTGGTGTTTAGGGTTGTAGTTGAGGTATTCTCGGTTTTTTGTTTAATAAAGAAAAGTGTCGATCATATATTTTGGTCAACCCAGTGTGTTTGTGTGTATAACTGGGCCTGAACCAACATAAAGTACAAGTAGATAATACATGATTGTAGCATGGATATTCGGATAAAGGTTAAAGTTGCCCTTACCTTTTAATCCATCGTTATGGATACTTGGAAAACATCATAAAATGTAGTTTGTTCAAAAAATTGACGTTACAAATTTTAGTGTGTAGGGTGCATATGACTAATGCACGTTTAAACCATGTGCTCACATTTTGTGAAATATTTTATATGAAATAAAATTAGGAAATGGGTAAAAGCCCGGGCATGACGTCAGAGTCACATGGGGTGGTTTCTTCCTCTTTTATCTTTTTGTTTTACGCTCCTTCCTAGGTAAGAGAGTTGACCTCAATGAACTTTGCAACTTATAACTCATTACGCTTTTTGTCTTGCGTGTGTAAAAGAGAATTTGTATTTTGAATGATAAAATTAAAAAATACCTCCTTACGGCTTTATGATGGCTAAAAAGCTCCAAAAAGAAATGGTAATACTCTTATTCCATATTATAAGAATGCTTTGGCCTCCCACTTGGGAGACTACATCTGAGTTCTTAGACTATGGGTATGGGGCTTGGGTTTCAGCGTGAGTTGGGTACAAACGTTAAAGTCATCACTCCGGGTAGGCTTGGGTTTTGGCGTGACCCGTTGGACAGGGGATTTAGCCTAGGCGTTGGGAGGGCCTAGCTGTCCTCTGTGGCCGGTTCTTATTGGTTGGCTTGGCTAAGCGGGTGACTAGGTTTTGAATTTTAAAATATAACCGTTTGGCCAAGCTAAACGGCTACCCCAAGTAGTTTAAAACCCCCACTGCCTGCCTACATCGCTAATCCAGACCGCCATCCTTGTTCGCCATCCACACCCAACTCTTGAAATCATGGCCACATGGACGAACGAGGAAGAGATAACACTAGTAACGAGCGTCGTGGACGCGATGAAGGCCCGCCAACCCGGTGACACACATTACTGGCCTGAAGCTTTCGCGAGCTACCGGTACAACGTAGGGAACGACCGGCACAATCTAAACGCGTGCCAACACAAGTGACGCGAACTACGACCGAAGCTCGACCGGTTTAAAGCGTACTACGACAGCGTGCCAGGCGGTGAGATAAGTCACGACGACCGGGTGGCGGTGGTCAACATCGAGTACCGGGGCAAGGAGCGGAAGCCGTTTGACAAGTTGGCCCTTTTCGAAATCTACCAAACGCTTTAGGGTTTTTTTGTACTTAATTATGTTTTTTTTAGATTTGTAATCGTTTTTTTCGTAGGATTTTGTAACTTTTAGGAAATTTTAATAACATTTTTTAGGTTTGTTTTAATTTAGTGTTTTTATTTATTAAAAAATAGAAAAAAAAATCCACATACCTACCGATAATGCAACTGATCAGCGCTGCCCCTCCAAGTTCACGTGCCGGACCATGCCCCAAAGTCCCGCACCATATACCCACCGTCTTACAGATGTATAATGTACCTCTGGGTTAATATTACAATAGTTAAAATGAGAGGAAAAGTTTACACTGCATAGTGTATAAGACAATGTATAACAGAGCATGAAGACACCTACGCATGTTATCTTGTGTCCCTTGCTATCCCATCATAAGCTGGTGAATCTAAGGTTTTGGCAAATGTAGACCGACTTCGATATTGAACCAGAATCTGATCCTGGCACGATCATGGTTCGATGTGGAACTACCTTTAGATTGTTCAGGAATTGAAGTACCATGCATACACCATATAAAAATCTTAAAGAAAAAAAAATCACGTAATTACATGGTCGTTGCTGGTGACCAGGTCACCATAGCTTAGAACTTGCGAAGTGGCTGATATAAGGAAGATGGAGATCATCACCAACACAATGAATTTAATAGAGCGAGGTTCATAAGAAATGCACAAATAAAAATGTAAATATGTCGTCGTTCTCAAAGAGTATGATAGTATCAACTTCTTACAAAGGAACTCTGGATAAATAAATACTTACATTTATAAAGAAAAAAGAGGTAGTATGAGGCATGGACGGACCATGTGGATGACTTTTTGCTAGCACCAACAATGGTGTACTACGTTTGAAGGGTGGCTGGTTCAGTATGGATAACTCAAAGACGGATAAAGCGAACATATTTGCTCAGAGGAAAAAAGGAGGTCTGATCCGGTTTCGATATTCCTTCCTGTCCGAGGCAGTTCTGGTTAAACATCATCTGGCGTCCATCACTCTCAGTTTACCCTCGATGGGTCATATCGTTTAATTATTTCGCCCCAGCATCAGTGATGCATCGTCAACTCCCACCGTTTATTTCTATACTCCAGAACGACTAGCAGCTTCGATGTACTAGCTTCTTGCCACTAATGGGGCACTATTATCTCGTATTATATAACCTATACCGCGTAAGAAAATATAATAATGACACCGGCATCGTACCCTCTTTTGGTCTTATTTTCTGAATACATCGGTTTAGATTGGCTTCTTAATGGATTACGAGGCTAGCAACCCTGGCTGAACACAGCGCCGCCGACTTTTGCATGATCATCATTTTGGGTATCTCATTTCTTCCTCTCGCAATAGTGCTAAGGTATTACTTAGATACCATGTCTTTGAGAACTGGTTGGTTGCATACCAAATTTGAAAATAACATCTACAAGTTATTCTTGGGGACCTTCCATAAGACCCTTCCAGAGACGTTTCCATATGTGCTCTTAAATGGCGCAAACATAGTGTCATTGTCTATAATATATTTAGTTTGGCATGACGGCTTATGTTTACTTTGGCTTATTAAGTCCTTTAACCCTCCCTTATTTATATTTCAATATTACTAACATGAGACAGCAGTACTGGCGATTGTTAGAAAAACGGGTCATGATCCTTGGATTTTCTTACAAATTGGACGTAAGACCCATTTGACCAACACTACTTAACATTATGCCCCTGAAAAAAATGTAGCTTGTTTCACAGGGTGCCGAAGAGAAAGTATGGTTATGCGCAGGATCGCACAACATTAGAGTAAACAAGAAAAACATTTATAGGCAATGCATTGACCTGGGAACTAGTATGGTATAACACACCATGATGGTGTCACATGCTAGAGATTTACCGACGTTCCTCACATACTAGAGTTTTTGCTAATCTTGCGCAATTCTCATTCAATAAGCATCACATGCTAATTTGTTGCCAACCTCGTTATAGACATTAGAAGTGATTGTTAATCTTGGAGACCATGGGGCGCCCATCGGAAGTGACCACGTTCGTTATTCACAATCAATATTCTAGACGGTCGGGCTAAAGGACATTTAGACCATCGAGAAGTGAATGATGTCGTCCCTATAATTTATTTGACAAGTCGAGTGCTACTAACCATGCTTAGCAACACTAAACTAGGAGCTTAGTATGGTATAACACTATTAGGTTCTATACAGAAGACTTTTATCAAGGTGAAGATCTTCATATTTTTATTGTCTCCTCACAAAAGGATTAAAACCCTTCCATGAGTTCTCATGTTCGAAGACATCTACATAAAAAAAGAAGAAATTCCTTCCACAAGCTTATAAGAATGAAGACTCCTTCTATGAAGAAATATTGACACTTATACTTTCTTTTAAAGAAAAAGTAAATGCCTTGATGTGGGATGCATATGCAGTCCCTTCTTTAAAGAAGAAAAATTCTCTTCCGGTGGGGTGCCTGAAGAAAGAAAAAGACCTAGATTGCATATTTAATTCCTTCCCAGAAAGAGGAAGAAGCTCTAGTTGTGAGCTACATTATTAGTTCCTTACTCGAAGAAAAGTACTGGGCTTCATATTTAATTCCTTCCTTGAAGGAGGAAGAATCCATAGACTGTATTATTAGTTAGTCCTTCCCTTAAAGTAGGGAAAAACCTGGCTGCATATTTGACTTCTTCCTTAAAGGAGGAAAAATCCCTGAACTGCATTATTAGTCCATCCCTTGAAGAAGGGAAAAACCTGGGCAACATATTTGGCTCCTTCCTTGAAGGAGGAAGAATCCCTAGACTGAAGTATTTAGTTCCTTCCATGAGGAATGAAGAACCCCCTTCTATGAACTGCTAATTTGGTTTCTTCATTAACGAAAGAATAATCCCCAAGATGAGTTCTCGTTCTTAGTTTTTCTACTTAAGATGGAAGGGAGAGTGAAGTCCATCTATGATCTCTCGTTTTTAATGTCCCTTATCTACTTGAACAAGACAATATCTTTTTCTAAAGGCTAAAAAATTTCAGAAGTACCTTCCATGAACAAGGATGTATCCCTTGCATGGGATCAAGTATTGGTGAAGTTTTTTTTCCAAGAACAGGAAAATCCCTCCTCTGTGGGATTAGGTAACTTAGCAGTCCCTTCTAAGAATAGGAAAATGACCCCCTTTTGTGGGATTAGGTAACGCTACAGTCCCTTCCAAGAACAAGAAAATCCCCCCTTCTATGGGGTTAGGTAACTCAGCAGTCCCTTTCAAGAATTGGAAAATATTCCCCTCTTTGGGATTAAGTATTTGAAAGGCTCATTCCCTATAGAAGGAACATATTCCTTTTGTGAAATTAAGAACTAGAGAGGTCTCTTCCAAGAAGAGAAGAACATCCCATTTTGTGGGATTAAGTATATCAGAAGTTTTCCCATGAACAGGAATATATCCCTTCTGTGAAATTAAGTCTTGGAGAAGTCCCTTACAAGAATAGCAAAATATCCCCTCCTATGGAATTAAGTATTTTAGAAGTTCTTTCCATGAACAGGGATGTGTCCCTTCTGTGGGATCAAGTAATGGTAAAGTTCCTTCCCAAAATAGAAAACATCTCCTCTCCTGGAATTAAGTATTTCAGAAGTCCCTTCCATGAACATGAATGTATCCCTTTTATGGGATCAAGTATTGGTAAAGTTCCTTCCAAGAACAGAAAAATACCCCTTTCTGTGGGATTAGATATTTGAAAAGGCTCCATCCCAAAAGAAGAAAAAAATCCCCTCTTTTGGGATTACGTACTCGAACAAGATGTTTATCTGGAAAAGGAAGAATCCCCTTTACAAGGGACTACGTATCTGAAAAGTCATTTCACTGAAAAGAAAAATAAGTCCCTCCACGAGTCTGGGTTTTAGAAAATATCCCTCCAAGGGAGAGGGGCCCACCCCTGGGCCACATATGTTTGAAGAAGTCTCTCAAAGAAAAGAAGGATGATTTCCATGGGTACCCATTCTTAAAAAATACAATATCTCTCAAAGAGAAAATGAGTCCTTAATAAGGACTCCAATATGAAGGTTCCTTCTATATAACAAGTGTTTCTAAAAGACTCACAAAATCTCTCCAAAAGCAGAAGATGCCCCCTTCTTAAGAACAAAAACCTAAATGGTAAGAAGACCCTACTAATGGGTAAAAAGTAATCAATTAGACAGACGTGTCAGACGATATTACAACAAAAATGAATATGTACATAGGCGTACAGACATGTCGCCTTAATCTAAATAAGGCAAAGCCCGACCGTGGGGCTAGGACCAAGTTGAGTGCGTCCAAACATAGCGCTGAAACAGGCATATGAAAAGCCAAGTGGCCCAGATGCCATTGGACAAAAGATCCATCAAAAGCTTTAGCAACTTAAACAAGTTACAAAGTGGGCCTATACATAGCTTTGACAACTTAAATGAGTTACAAAGCGGCCTATAGAAAGCTTTAACAACTTGAACAAGTTACAAAGCAAACTCATGAAAAGCTCTAGTAGGTTAAACAAGATAATAAAAAAAAACCCCCTCCGAGGGGTGTCAAAGAAAAGTATGACATGATAAACAAGGTATCCCAGTTGATGCTCTTAGAGAAGCTACCCTTGACGCGTACCTTGATTAAAATGCCCTCAAGAAGGACATGGAATAACAATCCAAATAGCATAGATTCTCTCAAGAAAAATACTCTTGGACAAGTACATTGGTTAAAATACCCTCATGAAGGCATGCAAGAGATTAATGCCAAGTTGGCCATTACCTTACCTAATGGTTAAACAAGAAAGACATAATGATGTCTTAAAAGCTAGGTATTATGCCTCCCTACTCAAGATTTCTCCTTGCTATTTAGAATGCTAAATGCATGGTTATATCAAAAACAATAAAATAGATAAGTCTAGCGTAACATAACTCTATATTTACCTGATAGATAGGGGCGACAAGTAAAAGGCGGAAAGGGATCCGATTTCAAGGGCTGCAATAAGTCCTAGGTCCATCAATAAATGAATGGGCATGGACTAGGGATGACTTGACGATGAGGGTCCCCGTCTGGGCTCACCCCCTAGAATAATGACTGGGCATGAGCCCATTTAGACTTTCGCCACATGCGTGGTAGGTTCATGTAACATCTCGAGTCTTCTGGTCAATAAAATCCAAATGTCCAGAATAAACCCGTAATAAAAACCCCAAGTGCGTGCGATGAACTTCCGATCGATGAACCAACCTTCACAAGATCCCTTACCAAACTCACAATTAAAAACCGAACCAATTGGGATCAAGACCCGAGCATACGCGATAAGTACCGACATGAAAATCGAGAAAAAAACGCGTGATTATATTTGATTGATGTTATAGTCAATAAATGTACGTTTTGAATAAGATCATTTATGTTCATGAACTCACTAGTTCATGCTGAGTCCCAAATATTTTTCGGGCACACATCCTAGGTGCCATGTGATTGCAGGGATTGGAGACTTTGAGACTAGCATATGAAGAGATAGTGGTCTAGAGGTTTGCTGAAGATTTAGATCTCTAGTATAGTTAAACTGATGTAATATTGTTATATAATATGAGAGATGCATAATACTCTATAAATAAAGTTTGAAACTTCCATTGTGAATGCTCTGGTTACTATGTGTTCGGTATATCCGACGCGTAACACTCCCAGAGCTTATCCTGGGATGCGGGTGTTTCAAGTTGGTATCAGAGCCGTAGTTTAAGTAACCAGGTACAAGGATAATATCTAGACTTAAACTAGGAAAAGAGGTTTAAAATAAGCTTTGAGATAAGTGATTTGCCCACATAGGTTTAGGCTAATAGGTGTTAGTATCATGTGGGGGGAAATGACTAGAACATTGCAAGTACGATAAATAAGCAGTAACACTTGGCCACTGTTGTTTCTTGTTTATCAGTACTATTTTGTTCTAGATCATAATCCATCATTTGAATACTAATTCATTGTTCCCTTGTATAGGCTTTAATTATGGCGAGAGGAGGAAGTACTCAGGGCAGGGGACGTAGTAGACCGCGTGTTACTAGAAGACAAACTAGGTCACCCACTAACAACGATCATGATAATATTCGTAATACTGGACCCAAGGCACAAAAATTTGTTGGACCATAATTTCAGGCAGTTGTGGCTGGTATCATTAGAGATGCATTGCCTGCAATTATAGCGTTATAAACAACACCATAGGTCATGCAAACAACAACAATGATGGCGATAGACAAAACGGGCTTCCTAATAACTCTAATGGAAACAAAAACGTCGTCATAGAAGCTGAAGTTAAGGAGGGATGTCCCTACAAAGCCTTCAAGGGATGTGATCCTCCAATATTTGATGGTAAAAAGGACGCCATGGCCACTTTTTAGTGGATCCTTGAGTTGGAAGCTGTTATTCAGTAGATGTACGCCCACGCAAGCAGTCATGTATGCCACTCATTCAGGCCGAGGTATTATTCTGGTGGGATAATGTCAAACCTAGGTAAAGGACCTGGAGTTATTGCTGCTTTAACCTGGAACGAGTTAAAGGAGCTTATCATGGAGAAATTTTGTCTTGAAATCGGAAAAGACAAAATCGAAAGAGAGTTATTACAACTACAAGCTGAGACAATGATGCATTGTCACTACATAATCAAATTTGATGAAATGGCTAGGTTACTCCCTAAGCATGTAACACCTGAAGCCAAGCGGGTAAAAAGGTACGTGCAAGGGTTACCTCCTCGCATTCGAGAATTGGTTAGAATGTGTGCTCCAAAGACCTATGAATTGGCAATTGCATTAAGTGCAATTGTAAACGAAGAAGAAGTCCAGATACCGTCTAACAATAAAAGGAAGAGATTCGAGGAAGTAAATCAGCCGATACAGAGAGAGTGTAGGTCCCCGGAACGGCGGTACCAGACGCAAGTTTGGGTAAATATAACCGATTCGGTAGAATGTTATTAAAGAAAGGAGTAGAGACAGAATAGGCGGAAGCATTCATTTCATTCATATCGAAAGAGCATACATCTTGTCAGGCTGGCGGTAATCCTGGAGAGATTCTGCCAGCGTATCCCCTCAGGGAACTTCCAAGACTTACAAAACAATGAACACACAACACATATATATAGGGGTGAGCAACTCGTACGAGGGGTATCTACCCTGTATCTACCCCATACAAGGGGTGTCTGCCCCGTACGATGGTGTCTGCCCCGTACGATGGTGTCTGCCACTTACGAGGGGTGTCTGCCTCGTACGGTGACACTTTTTGCTCATCTTATGTTCGTAATAGGGCCGTGTGTTCGTATCTAGTCTATAAAATATTCAACACACGCTCTAGCTAGTCTATTCCTACAGTGACGGACACAAAAGTGCATCAACAATTTCCCCCTTGTACGTCACTGTCTAAGCTTGATCTTGAAATCCAAGAGCCATGTTTGAATATTCTGCAACTTCAATCAAGGTATCTGCCAATGTCGTAGAACACATCAACAAAATCCCCTTTGATTTATGATCCGGGTTTGCATTATCAACATTTTAGCACCAATTCTCCGTGAAAAATTTCCTCCGGAAATTAATCTTCAGGTCTTTTATTTGCATGGTTCCGACCTCCTCTGGTTTGCTTAATCGACAAATTTCTTGAATAAACACCAACTTGAAACTAATAAATACAGCTTCTCCGTTTCACGATAACCACATCTGTGTTCGGTTTAGCGCATTTCTCCTATGCTCGATCCACTGATCTTCAAAACCCAATTGGTAATTGATAGAAATTTCGAATCTCCACATCGGTAAACTTCAAATCAATGAATACCCGTGAAAATCTGAAATTCCAATTTTCGTAATCACGTTTTAAGCATACTCCTAAAAGATTGATAAGCAAATCGGTAATCTTCTCAATCAGTGAATCTTCATCGGAAAAAAACTATCTGTTAATACGCAGTAATCTTCTCTTATTCGTACAAAACGAATAATGTAATCTTCGTCTTTCACAACGATCCAAATGTATAGTCTATTTCGTGAGCAACTGGTACATTTCCTTGTTTGAAAGATCCATTATATCGTCTTCTTTAGTCATCAAAATGCAAGTATGTAGCCTTCCTCGCAAGTCTCGGCGCAACTGAAACCACAAGACATCCTTATTTCCTGCCGGTTAGTCCGGAAAACAGTTCATTTGCCTTGCAGAGTTATATTGAATACACTGCACCACTAAGCAGTCGTCTGTGCATCCGCAGACGTACGACTACTAGGCATGTAGCCTTCCTCGCACGGCTTGGTGCAACTGAAACTACAAAACATCCTCATTTCCTGGCGGTTAGTCCGAAAAGCAGTTCATTTGCCTTGAAGAGTTAAATTGGATACAATGTACCACTACGCAGTCGTGTGTGCGTCCGCAAACGTACGACTATCAGGCATCAGTTTTCAACAAATGCGGATCTGACGTTAAGGTCCATTGATAGTAACTATACCAAATGATAAACATTTTGCACCGGTATCAATGACTACACCAATATCTTCAACATTTTGTGACCATATCATCAAATCTATACTCTGAAGCTCAAGACGATGCCGATCATCCCGTATCGGTCATAAAAATCTCGAAAAAAAATTTCTATAACCAAAGTTTTTTGGACACTCGTCACGTCAATACGATGAACAGTTATTTATTTATTTTTTACTTTTTAGGCATGACGCTTTGTAAGAGGCTCGTACGAGGATGTCATCCGCACGAGGATGTCATTTGCACGAGGATGTCATTCGTACGAGGAGGTCATCCGTGCGAGGATGTCACTCGTACGAGGATGTCATCCGTACAAACGTGCCTGGTTACGTTTTTTTTTATCCAAAATCTTCATTCCTTCGAATTTCAAGACTATTTTTGCACAGATCTGGTCGAAAATATGTTTTTAACAATCCTATGGTTTCAGTTTTACGTTTTGTCGGCGGATTGTCCGTTTATTTGATGTTTTACGTCTAAAACCCCTCCTAAGTCCATAAATCTCCAAAATGCATATGCGTAGGTGATTCAATCGACTGTTAGATCAATTGAATCGGTACCGTAGCTCTGATACCAATTGTAGGTCCCCGGGACGACGGTTCTAGACAGAAGTTTGGGTAAATATAACCGATTCGATAGAATGTTATTAAAGAAAGGAGTAGAGACAGAATCAGCGGAAGCATTCATTTCATTCATACCGAAAGAGCATACATGTTGTCAGGCTGGCGGTAATCCTAGAGAGATTCCGCCAGCGTATCCCCTCTGGGAACTTCCAAAACTTACAAATCACTGAACACACAACACATATATAGGGATGAGCAACTCGTATGAGGGGTGTCTGACCCGTACGAGGGGTGTCTGACCTGTACGAGGGGTGTCTGCCCTATACTAGGGGTATTTGCCCCGTACGATGGGTGTCTGCCTCGTATAGTGACACTTTTTGCTAATCTGACATTCCTACTAGGGTCGTGTGTTCGTATCTAGTCTATACAATATTCAATACATGCTCTAACTGGTCTATTCGCACAGTGACAGACATAAAAGTGCATCAACAGAGAGAGAGAAAGTTTTCGAAGAATTAGGGAAAATTTGTCGATAGGCAAGGTAAATATGTTAAGAATGACACAGGGAGAAGGTCACAGGAATCAAAATGTTTAAGATGTCCGCATGAGAATCATGAATGAAAAAACTGTCCAAAGAACAAATGCTTCAACTGTTGGGAGTATGGCCAATTACGAAGTGATTGCAGGAAACCTCCCCAACAAAAGCCTAAAGAAAATCAGAACAAGGCAAAGGGTCGAACGTTTGGGTTAAAAGAAGTCGGAGATGAAGCTATGACCGGTACATTCCTCGTTAATAATATATATGCAAGAGTATTATTTGATACCAGAGCAAATAGAAGCTTCATTTCTACTGACTTAGTGCCTTACTTGAACTTAGTACCACAAACTCTTGAAAACACATACATAGTCAAGATAGCCAGCGGAGAACAAGACATAATCACCCACATCTTTAGGGATTGTGTTATTAATCTAGTTAACAATGATTTCCCTATAAACTTAAAGCCGATCACTTTGAGTGGTTATGACGTCGTTCTTGGGATGGATTGGTTAGATAAGAATCAGGCTCACCTCGACTGTGAACACAAAACAATGATAATATGTAAGGCAGATGGCGGAGAGCTACTAGTTCATGTAAATAATGCAAACCCCAAGAGCGGAATCATCTCTGCAATAAAAGCTATAAAATATATCCAGAAAGGATATTGCCTTTCTCGTATCTACAGTAGATGCTAAGAAAGAGGCAAGTCAATGAAATCCCAGTAGTGTGTGACTTCCATGACGTATTTCTGGAAGATCTATGAGGACTCCCACCTGAACGCCAGATAGAGTTTCACATTGACTTAATACCTGGTGCTAAATCAGTAGCGAAGGCTCCTTACCATTTAGCCCCTTCGGAAATGAAAGAACTTATGAAGCAAATTGACGAACTTTTGGGGAGTGCTGGTACTGTTCGTTAAAAAGAAAGATGGTTCAATGCGCGTGTGCATTGATTATCGTTACCTTAACAAGTTTGACTATCAAGAACAAATACCCTCTACCAAGAATAGACGATTTATTTGATCAACTGCAAGGAGCCAACTACTTTTCAAAGATTAACATTCGATCAGGGTACCATCAACTAAAGGTACGGGAGGAGGATGTTCCTAAGACAACCTTTAGGACCCATTATGGGCATTACGAGTTTTTGGTTAGGTCTTTCGGACTAACCAACGCCCCTGCAGCATTCATGGACCCGATGAATAAAGTTTGCAGACCATACTTGGATAAGTTTGTCATTGTTTTTATTGATGACATACTTATTTATTTGAGAACCAAGATGATCATGCCAGACATCTGAAAATGGTTCTAGAAACCCTTTGACAAGAGAAACTTTATGCCAAATTATCTAAATGCGACTTCTTGAAGAGGGAAGTCCAGTTCCTTGTAGTTCTTGAGTCTTCAGATAAGAAGCTATGATGAAATGGGAAGCACCAAAGAACCCTAGTGAGATTAGAAGCTTTCTAGGCTTAGCAGGACACTATCGAAGGTTTGTCCGAGATTTCTCAAATATTGCTACACCCTTAATAGCTTTGACTCAAAAGAATGCAAAGTCCGTATGGGGGCCAAAGCAAGAAGAAGCTTTCAACCTTCTGAAGGAAAAGCTTATTAGTGCTCCCATACTTGCATTGCCAGAAGGTAATGAAGATTTTGTAATATACAGTGATGCCTCACATAATGGTCTAGGTTGTGTATTGATGCAACGAGAAGAGGTCATACACTATGCATCCTGAAAACTAAAAGTTCATGAGAAAAACTATACTATGCACGACCTCGAATTGGGTGCCATAGTGTTTGCTTTAAAGATTTGGCGACACTACCTGTATGGTACCAAGTGCGTAATATACTCAGACTATAAGAGCTTACAACATATCTTTACTCAAGAGATGTTAAATATGAGGCAGAGAAGGTGGATGGAGCTGATCAATCACTATGACTGTGGAATAAAGTACCATCCAGGAAAGGCTAACGTTGTCGCAGATGCCCTAAGTTGAAAAGAAAGAATTAAGCTGATTAGGGTAAAGGCCTTGAGGATCGACGTCAAGCTTGATTGGAAAGTCCAAATCAAGAATGCTCAAAGTAAGGCCTTGAAAGTTGAAAATATCAAGACTGAAAGAATGCTGGGCAAGCAAAAAGTACTAACCAAAGGGGCAGATGAAATCTTAAGATTTGGTCAGAGAATTTGGATTTTGAAATTTGGAAATATACAAAGCAAAGTATTGGATGAAGCCTACAAATCCAAATACATAATGCACCCTGGGGCAAATAAAATGTACAAAAACATTCGTGATTAGTATTGGTGGCCTAATAAGAAGAGATCCATAGCCCGGTATGTTGAGAAATGCCTCACATGTTTACAGGTTAAGATTAAACATCAAAAACCTGCAGGTCAACTACAACAACTGGAGTTGCCAGTATGGAAATGGGATAGAGTGACGATGGAGTTTTGTCACTGTCACACCCCTATTTCCACGTGTATCCCGGTGGGCCCGGTATGGAGTATTGTGACGTAAGTTGATATCACAATAGTCAAACAAACACAACACAACGGAAGTCTTGGATTTTAAAATATTATTACAAACCGAAATGTTTAAAGTTCGAAATAACAATACAAGGCTTGTAATAAAAGATCCACAGGCGGATCGAAATAAATATACAAATATTGTTCAACAGACTTCGGGCAACTAAGGACTTGCAAAATCCTCTATGTCACTACCAAGCAGCTCCAGGCCTATTACGTGTCGCAACCTGTAACTTAATCTTTTGAAAGTACGTCAGATAAACTGGTAAATACTAATAACCGACACATTTTGAAAATCTTTAAAAAATTGTTTTAAGTGCACTTGGCACATTTATATAAATAACTTGAGATAGTTCAAAATGACCTTGTTTACAGTTTTACATGTTTGTCAATACATATGGGGTCCGGTAAAGAAACCGAATAACCTGATTAACTGACACACCACTTATAATCCACCAATGGGATTTAAAAATATTTAACATTAGCATCTGGCAGGTGTATGTCTATACCCCGTGCTAAAGGTCGTGGCCATTAGTAGCTTAAATAAGCCGAGGATATCCAGGACACGGTCGAGTTAACCCCATTGTTTAAGTTATCAAACAAAACAGAATAAACAAGTTATGAAGATTTAGTTAAATCACAATCTGACAACATGATCCCATACCCGACCAAGCGGTATTATTATACCGTATCCCAAGCCCGTACAGGAAAAAGGCTAAAAGTATTTACCTGAGCTAATTCTTCAAAATATAATAACTCAGCCGTTAATTCAAGAAAGTAAGCTTAGATAACGACCTACCGGGAGACTTTAGTCTAGAATGACGGTATTAATAACCAATTAAAATGCAAACGGGTCCCATCTACATTATAGACTCGGACCGGCTAGCTAAAATGATAATTACGGTACGATACGCTAGATTAAGCGACGACTGGAATAGAATGTAGTTTAAACTCAACATGCACTAAGAATTGGTTAATACGGGTAAACATATTACATTATGGATCTTGAAATAAAAATGATAAGGTTAAACTTTTTTCGGTTAAATTATGTAAACTAGCCACGTAGGCTTAACCGTTCGCGTATAAGCGAAACTGCGTAACCGGATGAGCCATTTACAAGTTCCATATACCAATATGTTTTAAACATGTTATAATATCAGTAAGATATCAACATGTATGCCCATTATGGTTTTAAAATCAAGTTACGCCTTAAAAGGGCGTTTTAGTCATTTTACGCCTTATAAAAGTAGTTTGCGAATAAACTGATGTAAAGTCATGAAAATTATGTAAAAATAAGTATTTAATGATGTTATATCAGTAGGATATCAAATATATGTGTGGTTGTTAGTTTTAAACCATACTATGCCACGTAAGGGCATTTTGGTCATTTCACACATAGTTTTGATGTCATATTTGGGATTCTGAGTTTGGGACTTGCATCTACTGTAAAAGTATTTAAAATAAGTTTAGAAATTAGTAGGTAACAAGTTTTGGTTCATAGTTATGGTTTTAAACCATACTATGCGCCGAAGCGATGATAAATGCGTTAATTGACGTTTTAAGCGATGTTTAGTGAAAACTGAAGTTATGATCAGTTTTATATAACCAAAATAAGTTAATTAATACATTATATCAGTAGGTAAAAAGGTTTAGATGTCAAAAGTATTATTAAATCGCTTGATGTATCGAAATGGCATTATCGTCATTTGTCAGCATTGTATAAGGACTTGTATGCAAACTCAGTTCATAATCTGTTTTAATATCCCAAATAATCCATATTATGATATTACATTAGTAGGCTATTAGTTTTTGGTGAAGAAATCATGTTTAAACCGTTTAAAATGCCAAAAGGCATTTTAGTCATTTTGAAGTAATATTAATGACATTTGATCAAAACTCAGCCTATAATCAAAATGTTGACATTAAATAAATTAATCAAGTTAACTTATCAGTTTGTAAATCATTTGTATGCTTGTTTATGTAACACCCCAATCGCGTAATACAACAAGACGCGGCGGAAATATCAGAGAGTCACGTTACAAATTGCTCAGCCATAACTGGAACTAAATTGTTTCATTATTATTACATTGTTTTACAATACAAAGAATACAACAAATTATCTTTTGTTTTAAGAAGTCTAAAGCCCGGATGCATTCCTATGTGTAGCACGCTTGAATAATCATCAACCTGAAACATATGTGAAAAGAGACGTCAACAAATAATTTTGGCGAGCACATAGTTTTGTTGGCCAAATACATGGCAAAAAGTTTGATATTGCAATACGTTAACAACCACGAGAGTTGCTAATTGTAAATCGACTCATTGAAGCCAAAGAATGGCAAAAAGGGTTAGCATTGCAATACATTAATTTGATCATTAAACTTGTGACAAAAAAGTTTTGTATATGGCATCACGATCATTACTAAGTAATTTTCATGCCTTTGAAAATTGTATTTTGTTCTTTAAAACATATTGAAATTGTCCATAAACTTGTGTGAGTATTATTGGAAATCAATCAATGATTTATAATAATACTAAATATCCTTCTAGGAATCCATCATACAAAATATGAATGAATTCTTCAAGGATTTGGATGTCGAACCTTTGAATCAATTGCACACAAAATCCTAAAGTGACTTGAATAACGCTACAAGAGTAATGCAATAAGAACACTTATATATAGGAAGTACCAGCGGCGTATCCACCATGTTCTTATTGTATTACACTCGTTTCGTTATCCCAATCACAACTAACCACATAAACATATAGTCGTCAACCTGTCACATTGTCTCGTCAAATACGTATTAAAGTACACAGAATCCAAAAAGGACTACCAATTAGTACTTTAAACATTCCACAAATATCTAACTATAATGATAGGTAGATGTAATGGAAATTAAGTCTTGTCACATTGTCTTGTCAAATCGTATCACAAAATCATAATCCTAATGGTGATTCGGATAAGGCTACGAAGGGTAATACAATAAGCACACTTATATATAGGAAGTACCAGCGGCGTATCCACCATGTTCTTATTGTATTACTCTAGTTTCGTTATCTAAATCACCAAAGATTCTACACATAAACCATAACCATTGTTCCTCGTAAAGTACTTCTTAGAAATCTTACTATAAAGATAGGAAGATTTAAGAGTGTTCTTCAAACATCCTTTGAGAATCTAACTATGAAGATAGAAAGATCCTACAAGGATATAGGCCCTGAAAGACCTCTTTAACTCGGCCCTGAAAGACCTCTTTAACTATCGTACCAACAATCATCGTGTTGCATAATCGGAACACAAAAAGTACTCAGTAAACACATACATGCCATGCATTTGAGAAATATTGGTTACACATATGAATCACCGTAAAAACATTTGAAAAACGTAAAAGAGGGGAACAATGTACTCGCCTGGGATTGCGTATAGATCTTGTTCAAATGATATAACAAAGCTCAAAGGATCAAGAGTTCAAGTGTTGAAGTGGTTCCTAGGAATATAAACCAAACAAGAGTTGGATCTTGTATAATATGATTTATAATATCAAACATTCTGAATTGGAAGTATTTCAAAGTGTTTTGACTTGTTACGGCTCGCTAAAGTGGTTTACGCCACTTTAACGGGTCATAAACGTAACTATGGTTTCGGTAGGTTAAATATGTCCTATGACAAGTATAATATGCGAAAATCAGTTTATATAAGTTGTATAATCAGTTTAGATGTCAAAACAATGTTCTTATATGTTTAAAACTAATTTATGTGTAAAAAGGGCATTTTCGACATTTTAAAGAATACATAGTCAACTTGTCATTTGACTAACCAAGCGGTATGACCATAGGGTATAATCTCAGAGGGTTATTCTTTATAATATTATTGTCATAATAATGGTCTTGGTCGGATCTAAAGTTGACCAAACGGGTCAGATTTGAAAGTTAAAGTGGTGGTCAAAACCGCTAGACTTACGACTCTAAGCAAGCACTAAAACAAAAGTGACGAGTTAGACATGTTTTGACATGTCTAAATAAGTTTATAAAAGTATTTTGGCACCAAAACAAACTGTTTTGTTACCCGAAAATGGTTCCTTTGCAAATCGTGCAAAAATCACATTATTGACCAAAACTTTGACTTGTCAAAATGACTAGAAAAGATAGATCAGAAAGTATGATCATTAGGGATTATGATCAACATGATTATGACCATATTAGCAAGTTCAATTGAATTTTATTTTAACCAATTCATGATCAAAAGTGAAAGTCAAACAGAAAGTCAAACTGTTTGATTTTTAGCTCAAATATGCTACAAGAATTGAACAAGACATGAATGAGAGACTTACAAACACCAAGGATTGCTAAAAATTCACAGAAGAAGCTCCAGAGGTGGTTGCAAATTTGGATTGTGGCAGATGAGAGCAAGAAGGGAGGTTGAAAGGTTTCAATGGTGAAATTCCCTTGCTATTTATAGAAATTTTGAAGTCATAGGAGCTTAACAAGTGTCCATGAATCATCACCAAGTTGGATTAGTGTCAATACACGTGTTAGAAGCAGGTTATAGGGTGGCAAGTTCGTTTGGTGAGTCAAAATAGTAGTTAACCAGCTACTGCCACCTTTCTGGTGAGCTGGGGGTCCCTTACGGACCGTATGGACTTTGGACTTACGGTCCATAAGACCCCTATTAGACAGAAATTTTTGAAAATTGGCAGAAGAGGCCCCTGAGCATGTTTCTCGCGTTTTGGCACTTCTAACACCCGTTAACCTGATTTTTAAGATTCATAAGGACTTTAAAGTATATGGAACTTGAAATGTGTCCAAAAATGTTCCAGAGGTCAGTTCGTTTGGTCGTACGGTCGTGGTTTTCGGTTAATTACGACGAAAATCGTAACGAAGGCGTGTGTGACCGAAAATGTGTAACGAATGATTTTTTTGCATACCAATCACTAAAATATAATATTTTAATGTTTAGAAAAATTTTTGGATGCCCGTACATGTTCCGGATAGCGAAATACGCGATAAGGCATAGTTTTACAGAATTTGCAAAATAGCCCCTAAAGTTACAAAAGTGTGTTTTTGCCTTACCGAAGCTCTCGAAACTTATTTCTAAGTTATTTAAAGGGTATTTAAGGTATGTTAAGCTTATGACCTTGTTCCGAAGTGTGCGTCGCTACGAGAATCGGCAGACTTTTATAGTTTGTCATAAATAGTCCATGTGATCGAATAGGCTTGTTTTTGACATACCAAACCCTTCAAAACTTATTTCTAAGTTATGTAAAAGATATTTAGGGTAGGTTTACCTAATGTCCTCATCCTGGTGCATATGTTACGTTAAACAGGTTATGTTTAAGCATTGGCTATCGGAATGCCTTCAAAGAACAAGTTTTTGAAAGCCCGAAATTTTGCACAAGTGTCACAGTCTCCCCTACTTTAGGAAATTTCGTCCCGAAATTTTATTCGAAGGAGACTGTAGAGTGTGTGTTTGAAACAATTGAAGGATAATAAGGCTCGAGATTCCAACGATGCAGAGTATCATTTGGTGTTGGGAATGTTTGGGGGATCCAAAGCGTAAACAAGGATATTCAAAGCATCTTAAGGTATTCAACCTTTAGAATTCCCGAATCTTTAAAATGTCATCGATTGTGTAAAAATGGCATTATGTTATACTATGTCTTTTAGTGTAAATCCTAGCAACAAAGGGGTGTACATTCAAGGCTAGCCATACGTACACAGTTTCTAACGTCCCACGAGGCACATCCCATGTACCATGAGCATCTCATGCATAGGAGACGGGTCAACATACCTATGGCATCAAGGTCGTAACCTTTAACACCATAATATACTCACTGTCAGCTCGAATAGAGTTAATGAATGTACTCGTCAATCGTCCTTGCATTAAATAACCAAATAACAAATAGTCACATAATGGTCCAAGATAACATAAAACCCTCAAGTGACTTTGGTAACGTTCCGAAGAATAACACAATAAGAACACTTATATATAGGAAGTACTAACGGCGTATCCACCATGGTCTTATTGTGTCATACCCTTCCCATTACCTAATCACTCTATATTTTATGCCACCATCTTAACAAGGCTTACTATGATTCTCATGTGTCGATCCCCGTAATTAAGTGTGCACCCATAATTACACGTTTCGTCACATGGTCCACATAGCTCCTCTTGTTAAGTAAAAGGGAAACATATAATAAAGTCGTTGTAATATCCAAATCAAATAAGCACCGTCATACCACAAGATATTTTGAATCAGAACATGTTTCATACTAGCAATGATAACACTACTTGTTTTGCATCCAACAAAAATTAGTAGCAAGTATTTCATTCTAGTACAAATATTAATATATGTTTCACACTAGCCATACAGATAGCGTGCATCATATACTAAGCATGAATTGTCGTAAATAATGTAAGTATGTCGTAAAATTGTTTTGAAGTTGTGTGCTAGGTATGCTAAGTCAACATACTAAGCAATAGTGTATTTGAAAACCAATGTACTAGTATGTTAATCATAATATGCTATGCTTGCGAGATTTAGTTCCTAACAATAAAGAACAGAATACTCAAAGTTTCGTATGTAATTGTAATTACACATAGTGTAATCATATTGGAATTTATAACTGAAATACAAATAACAAGAATGAAGAAAAACTTCTTGAAATTTATAATGTCATTACAAATAAAGTTGAAATATGTACATTGTTCTTAGATAATAAACATGAATGTGAAAAAAGTTCAGATGATCATAAGTGCTTGATCATCAGCTTGAACCTCGTTGACATTGTATACTCGTCCATTTGCGTTAGCAAGCTTAGGGCAGTTTCGCTTGAAATGATTCAGTTCACCATAATTGAAACATGCTCCAGCTGGATAACGAGGTCATGTTTGAGTAGGGGCTGTTTGGTTTTGGACACGACAGGTTGCAACTAGATGTCCATGAAAACCACAAATTGTACACTGGCGGCATGGAGAATTTGCTAGGTGGTGATATTGCAACGATCGCACCGAGGATGTTTCCCACGATAAGACCCCCTAACGGGTACTGAGTTAAGTGGGATTGGTGCAGCGATCGTATAATTCTTTGAAGTTTTACATTTCTTAGAACTTTTGGAAGGTTCACCTCTTTCATTTAGTTTCTCTTGTGTAGTTTCAACAGTTCGTTTCTTGTCTCCTTTTCGAAATAGTTTCCCTTTTCTAACTTGGGAGTCAGTTAGGGTAGCAGCTAATTCCTTAGCCTCCCTGAGCGTTGTGGGTTTGCTACCAGTGACAATGTCTTGTACTAGATCAGGTAGGCCATCAATGTATTTCTCAATGGCCCGATCCAAAGGTGTGACCATAGTGGGGCATAGTAGGCTCAACTGTTCAAACCGGTCAGTGTAGGCACGTTTTTCCCCACTATCTTGATTTAGGTAATAGAACTCGGTTTCAAGTATCCTTATTTCGTGTCATGGACAGAATTCTTTCATCATAAGACTCCTGAATTCTTCCCACGTTTGTGCCATAGCTACTTCTGCACCTCTTTCTCTCATGACCCCGTTCCACCAAGTGAGTGCTCTCTTTTGTAAAACACTCGAGGCAAACTCTACCTTGCGTTCATTAGAACACTTAACATGGCGGAATGTGCTTTCTATACTCTCAAACCATTATAGGAGCCCAGTTGCTCCTTCAAACCCGTTAAACTTGAGTGGTTTAGCCGAGTTGAAATGTTTGTAGTTACATGGCGTTGGAACATTGTTGTTGTTGTTATTGTTATTGTAGTAGACTTGATGGAGTTGGGCCACAAGGTTCGGGAGTACAACAGCTATTTGCTGAGCTATCATTGCCGCTATTTCAGCGTTCCTCGTGACGTTACGATGAGGAGGCATCTTGAAGAAGTAGCTACAACGAAAACAAAATACGTTAGATTTTGTAAAATTATTGTAAATCTAAACACCATAGTGAACTAAAAATCTCAACTTGGTATTCGTTCAAAAATCCTGTTCTTGTATTTAGGAAAATAGTATTGTGGATTTTGTTTCGAAACTTGTTTAAAAATGAACTTTTATTATATTTTTGGTTGAGAAAATACAAACCAAGTTAATGGTTTTTGTTGAAAATTCTTTACCTTCTTAAAATCATTTTTTTAAGATAGAAATATTTTTAATCGAATTTTTAAAATGAAGAAACTCGTGTATAATATTTGAAAACTCTCATCCAAATGAATAAAATTTTTGAAAATTTGAAAGATAAAAGTAGTTATTGAAAATGAAGTAGGATTGTAAAGTGTCGTGAGATAAAAATGAAATTTGTTCCAATTGCATTGAATATAGTCGTAACATATTGCCAAAGGCAACATGTCAGAGTAGTGTCACAAAAGTAGCAGTAAATCGTTCAACTGATCAAGGCAAATGGGTTTTCACAATGTTTCCAGAAGACATGCTTTAGCCTACAAGTGAACACTCACCCTAAGAGTTCCCAGGTAAGAGTGAGTGGTCCAAAAATGCGGATTTGTACGAACACTCTAGCCTTAGATAGAAAACTCAGGGGACAGGCGTTCACCCTTCCAGATTGCATGAGTTCACATTAATAAGACCCAAGATTTCGACGAAAAATGTGACAAAAGAGTTTTGTATATGGCATCACGATCATTACTAAGTAATTTTCATGCCTTTGAAAATTGTATTTTGTTCTTTGAAACATATTGAAATCGTCCATAAACTTGTGTGAGTATTATTGGAAATCAATCAATGATTTATAATAATACTAAATATCCTTCTAAGAATCTATCATAGAAATATGAATGAATTCTTCAAGGATTTGGATGTCGAACCTTTGAATCAATTGCACACAAAATCCTAAAGTGACTCGAATAACGCTACAAGAGTAATGCAATAAGAACACTTATATATAGGAAGTACCAGCGGCGTATCCACCGTGTTCTTATTGTATTACACTCGTTTCATTATCCCAATCACAACTAACCACATAAACATATAGTCGTCAACCTGTCACATTGTCTCGTCAAATACATATTAAAGTACACAGAATCCAAAAAGGACTACCAATTAGTACTTTAAACATTCCACAAATATCTAACTATAAAGATAGGTAGATGTAATGGGAATTAAGTCTTGTCACATTGTCTTGTCAAATCGTATCAAAAAATCATAATCCTAATGGTGATTCGGATAAGGCTACGAAGGGTAATACAATATGCACACTTATATATAGGAAGTACCAGCGGCGTACCCACCATGTTCTTATTGCATTACTCTAGTTTCGTTATCTAAATCACCAAAGATTCTACACATAAACCATAACCATTGTTCCTCGTAAAGTACTTCTTAGAAATCTCACTATAAAGATAGGAAGATTTAAGAGTGTACTTCAAACATCCTTTGAGAATCTAACTATGAAGATAGAAAGATCCTACAAGGATATAGGCCCTGAAATACCTCTCTAACTAGGCCTTGAAAGACCTTTTTAACTATCGTACCAACAATCATCGTGTTGCATAATCGAAATTAATACACAAAAAGTACTCAGTAAACACATACATGCCATACATTTGAGAAATATTGGTTACACATATGAATCACCCCAAAAACATTTGAAAAATGTAAAAGAGGGGAACAATTTACTCGCCTGGGATTGCGTATAGATCTTGTTCAAATGATATAACAAAGCTCAAAGGATCAAGAGTTCAAGTGTTGAAGTGGTTCCTAGTGTATCGGATAACTACATGTTAGTGTGTCGAAACATGAAGACGAAAAATCGGATAGAATGAGGCATATAAACCAAACAAGAGTTTGATCTTGTATAATATGATTTATAATATCAAACATTCTGAATTGGAAGTATTTCAAAGTGTTTTGACTTGTTACGGCTCGCTAAATGGTTTACGCCACTTTAACGGGTCATAAACGTAACTATGGTTTCGGTAGGTTAAATATGTCCTATGACAAGTATAATATGCGAAAATCAGTTTATATAAGCTGTATAATCAATTTAGATGTCAAAACAATGTTCTTATATGTTTAAAACTAATTTATGTGCAAAAAGGGCATTTTCGACATTTTAAAGAATACATAGTCAACTTGTCATTTGACTAACCAAGCGGTATGACCATAGGGTATAATCTCAGAGGGTTATTCTTTATAATATTATGGTCATAATAATGGTCTTGGTCAGATCTAAAGTTGACCAAACGGGTCAGATTTGAAAGTCAAAGTGGTGGTAAAAACCGCTAGACTTACGACTCTAAGCAAGCACTAAAACAAAAGTGACGAGTTAGACATGTTTTGACATGTCTAAATAAGTTTATAAAAGTATTTTGGCACCAAAACAAACTGTTTTGTTACCCGGAAATGGTTCTTTGCAAATCGCGCAAAATCACATTATTGACCAAAACTTTGACTTGTCAAAATGACTAGAAAAGATAGATCAGAAGGTATGATCATTAGGGATTATGATCAACATGATTATGACCATATTAGCAAGTTCAATTGAATTTTATTTTAACCAATTCATGATCAAAACTGAAAGTCAAACAGAAAGTCAAACTGTTTGATTTTTAGCTCAAATATGCTACAAGAATTGAACAAGATATGAATGAGAGATTACAAACACCAAGGATTGCTAAAAATTCACAGAGGAAGCTCCAGAGATGGTTGCAAATTTGGATTGTGGCAGATGAGAGCAAGAAGGGAGGTTGAAAGGTTTCAATAGTGAAATCCACTTGCTATTTATAGAAATTTTGAAGTCATAGGAGCTTAACAAGTGTCCATGAATCATCACTAAGTTGGATTAGTGTCAATACACGTGTTAGAAGCAGGTTATAGGGTGGCAAGTTCGTTTGGTGAGTCAAAATAGAAGTTAACCAGCTACTGCCACCTTTCTGGTGAGCTGGGGGTCCCTTACGAACCGTATGGACTTTGGACTTACGGTCCGTAAGACCCCTATCAGGCAGAAATTTTTGAAAATTGGCAGAACAGGCCCCTGAGCACGTTTCATCGCGTTTTGGCACTTCTAACACCCGTTAACCTGATTTTTAAGATTCATAAGGATGTTAAAGTATAGGGAACTTGAAATATGTTCAAAAACGATCCAGAGGTCAGTTCGTTTGGTCGTACGGTCGCGGTTTTCGGTTAATTACGACGAAAACATAATGAACGCCTATGTGACCGAAAATGCGTAACGAATGATATTTTTGAAAATCACTAAAATATATTATTTTAATGATTACAAAAATTTTGGATGTCCGTACATGTTCCGGATAGCGAAAAACACGAAAAGGCGTAGTTTTGCAGAATTTGCAAAATAGCCCCTAAAGTTACAAAAGTGTGTTTTTGCCATACCGAAGCCCTCAAGTTATGTAAAGGGTATTTAAGGTATGTTAAGATTATGACCTTGTTCCGAAGTGTGCGTTGCTACGAGAATCGGGAGACTTTCGTAGTTTGTCATAATTAGTCCCTGTGATCGAATAGGCTTGTTTTTGACATACCAAACCCTTCAAAACTTATTTCTAAATTATGTAAAGGATATTTAGGGTAGGTTTAGCTTATGTCCTCGTCCCGGTGCGTACATTATGTTAAACGGGTTACGTTTAAGCATTGGCTATCGGAATGCCTTCAAAGAACAAGCTTTTGAAAGCCCGAAATTTTGCACAAGTGTCACAGTTTAAGGCTTAAACCTTGTTTTAGTCATAAATGGCATATTTAATGGAAACTTGCATAACGAATCGGAATACTACATGACCATATGGTATGACTCCAGAGAGTTATACTACATTATAACATGGTCATAATACAACTTATAATCAGTAGTCTAAGTTGCTAATTCGGGTCAGAACTGAAAGTCAAAGCAAGAGTCAAACCTTGCGACTTTTGGTTGCAAACCGACCTTAAACCTGGAATGACGAGCCAAACATGTTTACACATGTTCTAATAATTATTACCAAGTTATTAAAGTGTTAAAATGTATTTTATAACTCTTACATTATCATATATGAATTTATTTTCAAAATTGACCCAGTTTGACTTTTTATTAATAACTTTGACTCGTCAATTGACCAAGCAAATGTGGTAATTAGGAGGTGCCCTTTTGAGGGATTATTACCTACCTAATTACGATCACGTAACCATGTTTGTACCAAACAATGGCTGGACCATAATGGTCTTAGCCAAAGGTCAAAGCGTTTTTTACGTAAACGCTTTGACTTTTGGCTTAAAGCCTACAAAAACGGAAAGAGCAGGTTGGAGCACTTACAAGTGGTCCAAGCTAACTTCTTAAACTCAGGGGAATGCTCCAAAGTAAGCAGGAGCTTTCTAATAGAGGTAGAGAGGAAGAAATGAGAAGTGGCGTAAGAATTGAGGTTGCAACAGCCTCTATTTATACTTGGGGACCAAGCATGGGATCATGACAAGTGTTGGCAGATGTTGTGTGATGAAAACAAGTGTTTTGGGACGTGTAATAAGAAACAAGAGAGTGGCATTTAGCGACAATGTGGCAGGGCAGCAAGCTGCCAACAATTCTGTTGTTGGAAGTCCCTTACGGACCGTAAGGGGGTAAGCCTTGCGGTCCGTAAGGACCTTAGGCGCCTATAGAATTTGAATGGTTACGGACCGTAAAGGTTGAGCCTTGCGTTCTGTACCGCCTTCCAGAAACTAAAGTTTGGGCAAATCTTCATGTTTGTTCTTCCGACTTTTATAATCATCGTTCAGAGGTTATAAAATAACATAACGACGCTTTTGGTCCCTCTCGTCCAACATGTGGTAAACGAGGATCAGTGGGACAAGTGTTGGAATTTTATAGGACGGGTTTTCACGAGGTGTTACATCCTCAGCCCCTTAAAATAAGTCTCGACCTCGAGATTTATTCGAAAAGATAGGGGTACTTTTGTCGCATAGTGGACTCGACCTCCCATGTATATTCGGGACCTCGACGAGCATCCCATTTGACCTTAACAATAGGCACGTGCTTTCTTTGAAGCTTTTTAATCTGTTGATCTTCAATCGCTATTGGTTTCTCAACGAAACGCAAGTTTTCGTCAATTTGCACATCTTGATGAGTGTAGGACCGATCCTCACAGCATAGGAACCTAGATTTGATCCCTATTGTCCATTATAGCGGAAATATTATGACAAGTTTACCAAATAACAAGAATTAGTCAATTAAATGTCAATTTTATTGATATAACGTCGAGTCTCCAAATTGATAGAGCTTCGCCTTAGAAATGCCAAAGTTACAAATGAGAATGACATGCTAGCTATTTATAGAGGAGCAAGTTCGCTGGTGGATAGGTAAGTTCAGGCGAACTTGACTATGTCAAGTTCGACCGAACTTGACTTTAACATGGTCACCATGAGCGAACTTGTCCAAAATATACATAAATACTCGTTTCGCTAGCCTATTCAACTCTAATCTATACAGACTTGATATAAGACTAAGACATAGACATTCTGCACCAACAGACTCCCCCTTGGATATCGTCTTCGTCTTGTATAAGTCTTCAAAACTCTATCTTCAAATAAACATTAGCGAACACGACCGAAGAAGTTCTTGTAAGGCTTCTTTCGTCGTTCTAGCTTCGGATCTGGCGTCTGATCTGTAGGAGGCACTTTGTTCATAAACTGAAACCTTCTAAGCCTTGCCGCCTTACCTTTCTCGTGTATAGCTTCTAGACGCTTTTCTTCCTTTATAAACTCAACCCGTTCTAGCTCCCTCCAGCTTGTCTGCCACATCTTTCCTGAATTCACTTCATGCGCATAGCAAACATTCACAACTCTTTGATATTGCATAGCCTGTTCTTTTTCACGTTCCTCGAAAACTATTTTGCTGGAGAACAAGGTTTTAATATCTTCTCTCGAACAGTTGACAAGCCACATTGGGTCTAGAATCCTGATCTTTCTCCACAACCCTCTCATACCCTGAAATCCCAATATCTCAACTCTTTCCTTTGTGATATCCAGATGTTCTTTAAATCTTAACAAAATAACATCCTCACATGTGGTTGGATCTATCTGCCACCACTTGAACCCTGGATAGAAATTTTGCTCAATCGGCATCAACGACATGTTTCTCATCACTCTTGGTCATTTCATTATCAATGTTATATCCTTTTCTCCTGTCTTCTTATTCGTTTTGATTTGGCGACCTGGAATAAATGGCTTCCAATACTTAAATCCCTTTGTTGCTTCAAACTTGATCATTTTCTAAAGTAACTAATCAATATACTTCATATGATATGTGACATTCACAGTTTGCACAAGCTCCTCCACATCCCAATACGGCAGTGTCTTAAAATCTGCTAAGTATTTTAAGTATTGCACTCCAAATTCACGTTTTATAGCGTACACGTTCAACTCCTTGAACCAACCCCAACTTAGGATATCCCCCAACGACACATCTTTATCTATGGTAAAGAATGCTAGAGGACGTCGAAACTTACGTTCGCGCGGCATCTCTTTAAACCAGGACTTCTTAGCTTGAGCTATTTCTTCCTTTGTCATCGGTTTAGGAACTTTGCCTTCTCGTATAGATTCTTCAATCTTCTCTTTCAACATGTCTTCGTCAAGTTGCTTGTACATCTCCTCAAATGTAGGAAAACTATCAATGTTAGGACCGACGTACTTCGCAGTTTGATCTGTTTCATCATCCAAAGACCAATCTTCTACGATAACTCTGTTGTACTCATCAGCTTCAAACGTTCGTATATACTGATAATCATTTGGTTCAAACGTGTTAACATTCAACACATCCTCTTCAAAGTCAAATTCAAGAGTTTCAGCATCAACTTCAATCAATTTCGCCAAATCTTCCTTTGTATAATTGTGCACGTACTCGCCTTCCTCAACATTATGTTCCAGCATAAGCATTAAAGGCTTTGTTGGTACAGCAGCAACAGGCTTTGCAGATTTATCAACATCAATCATATCTACATCATCAGTTGGCCCTGTTTTCCTGACTCCCCCTCAATCTGTTCATCCATGACATTCGCTTCATCGTTTAGAAGATCATTGAAATCGAAGCTTTCATTTACTATCGCCTCAACCACTTTAATTCCAGTACCACTCGAATCATCATCGTCATCAACATTATTCCAATCTTCATAATTAGAATCATCTTTTTTATCATCAGCATCTTTATCCTCATCTTCTGCTTCTTCATCGTCTTTTTCTTCAGAACCATTTACAGGATCAGAAGGCTTGACATATTCATCAACCTTAGCAATATCAGACTCAGAAGCTTTTGTAGATTCATCACAAGCTTTTCGGTAGCTTCAGAGGATTTAGATGCTTCACCTTCAATACCTTTACCTTTACCACTAGCAGCAAACTCTTTCTCTCCACTCTCTTTCACTTCTTGCCTGTCTAGACGATCATATTCGGCAATGAAATCAATACCCAGAGTATTAGATAATACTTTCTGCATCCTCGTAAACCTTCAATCATTTAGGGCTTGAATCGTCTTTAACTCAGCAATTTCTGTCTGTAGCTTCTCATTTGCGTCTTGCAGACTTTCAATCAAAGCTTTGAAAAATTCACGTTCACTTTCTAACACTTTGACTTTATCATCCAACATCTCTTTCTCAACTGCGCTTTGATTCATTCTTTTGATCAACTCAGTTTTTTCTTCTTCATTCTTGGCTACTTTATCTCTTTACACGCTTTTCGAGAAGATCAACATTAGTCTCTGGAAAGAAATCATTTAGATCTTGAAGACTAATCGGCTCATTCTGCATATCACCAAAATAATTAGGACCTGGAGTTTTTGGTGTTGACTTTGGAGTAGTAGCCTGTGGTGTAGACTTCTTTAGAGTAGAACTTTCAAAATGTGAAGTCGTTAGAACAATAGGAGATTGAATAACAGGAACTTCAAGTAATCCAGTCGCAGGAGGTTCTTGTGTAACTCCTGGACGTTCTGTCTCAGATGAAGTGATCACAGGAGGTTCTTGTGTAACTCCTGGATGTTCAGCTTCTAATGAAATAACAACAGGAGGTTCTTGTGTAGGAGGTTCTTGTGTTACTCCTTTCTCCTGTTCGCCAGAAGGTTCTTGTGTAACTTCTGCGCTTTTCGGCTTACCCTTATAACAACGACTAGCAGGTTTCTGAGCTTTCTTTGTTTTCTTCCTGCCTTTTGTCTGAGGAGACCCTGTAGTCTTTGTCGTTGAAATAGTAGAAGACTTCACACGTTTAGCTTTTTTTCTTGGGTCTTTCCTCGTCAGACTCTTTTTCTAGATTTGGATCGAAATCAACATCAGTCTCTTTGGCTTTTTCTGCTTTAGTTTCTACTATTGTTTTCATTGTAATTCTTTTGAGAGAATCATCAGAATCTTCATCATTCTCTGAAGTAACTGAAATAACATCGTCTTACTGAGTCGTTATAACAGTTTCCTGACTCTCAATAACTACCGCAGCTCTCGATCCAGCCTCTGTTTGAACATTTTCTGGCTCGTCTCATCAATTAACATTGTATCAACTTTCTTTGCAGCTCGCTTCTTTTTAGGCTTATCGACTTCAGCTTTTAAGAAACCAATCACCGCGAGCTTTTGGCTTGAAATCTTTAAACCACTATTTCAGCGTTTAACTCTTTCTCGTCACCACTTCCGTATTTTCTCCACTTGTTGTCAGCCAGCGCTATATAATTTTCATCTTTGATAGCCCCAAATACTGGTTTAGCCACTGGTGCTGAAGCTTGCTTTTGAAATTTGATCAACTTCTTTACCGTTGTATCATCCAGGTGACCGAGATATAAGACATCATTTGGATCACGTGCAATGTTTGTGAACTTCTCATCGATCAACATTTGCATGAACCTTGGATATAAACATAACCTTGAATAATCCATATTCTTCGTCATATGAGTAAACACAAGCTTTGAATAATTGAACGACTTCTTTAAAATCAACGCTGTTGCCATACATGCCATGTAATCTTGCACGTCATCTAGGCCCACCTTTCTGTGAATGAACGTATGAATAATAGCGCGCATGAGTAGCTTGTAGGGGTTAGGCACTTCCCCTTTCTTCAAAGTTGGCTTATTAACACTGCCCTTGTATCCCATCCTGTAGAAACAACCTCGAACCATCTTCTCATCTAAGAAAATCGGATTGTCTTTGTCATCATTGAACTGTAGGATCTTGCGAGTATCATCTTCTGTAACCGTGATCTCTTTGACTTCGTTTCCCACTTGCACAGATGAAATAATAGTCTTTTTATCATCACTGAGGCTTGCATTCATCCAGAAATGGTAAATGCGAGATCTATAAGAAACTGTACGCTTTGTAATGGCTCGATAAATAGGGCACTCCTTTAGAAACTTCAGAATACTCTCGTATTCCTTCAGCGACGGACAAATCGTTTTATCAAGCGTGATGCAGGTATTATGGAACTTAGAGAAATTCATAGAAATCACTCGCATTGGTACTTGAGTCTGAAAAACAACGCAAAACAATTAGCACGCATTACGAGAAAAAGTTACAAAATTTTCAACACTTTTCATCAAGTTCGGCCGAACTTGATGTGTGTAAAACAATCAGATTTATTCAAGTTCGCCCAAACATGCACTATACACATGTTCAACAAAAACAAATATAAGTTCGGGCGAACTTATACAATACAACATTTTAAAAACCTAAGTTCGGTCGGACTACTCAGATCATGATCAATTTCAATGTTTAACAAGAGTTCGGTCGAACTTGAATTCTGACCATGTATGTTCATTGATTGGTTAGCAAGTTCGGTCGAACTTGATAACAAGTTCGGCCGAACTTGTTATCTTCTTCAAGAAAACAAAACCTGCTCAAAATATTGACAATCATTTTAATCAAATTCAGGTCATTTTTACGGTCGATTTATGTCTATTAACATGATTTTGGATTCAATTTGTCCAACAAACCCTTAGATCTATCATTTTTTAACATTTCAGATCTGAGATCAAATTTTGAAGTCCAATTAACGGTTCGAATCTTGATTACACACCTCAGCTATTGAAGATGGTGTGTGTATCACCACAATCAATTAAACTTTGGGCAGAGTAACGTTACAATCTTGCCAATTTAACCAAATCGCTCAAACAGAATAAGTTCACTCAGAGAGTTCTAGTGTGCAAGTAACGAGTTCGGCTAAACTTGCAAGGTATTTATACCTTGGCAAGTTTGGGCGAACTTGATAAGCCCAAGTTATAAGGCCCAACAAGTCCGGGCGAACTTAGGCTTTCTCAGAACAACCATCAACGCAAGTTCGGTCGAACTTGCCACAATGTGAAAACTTAATAAGTTTAGCAAGTTCGGCCGAACTTGCCAAACCCAAACTTTTTCAAAATTTCCAACTTTTTGCAATTTAGTCCCTGAACTTTCAACTTTTTATCAGTTTTGAATATCCACTCAGTTGACCAAGTCCAAGTTAATGACCTTGCTTAACCGATTTATCTGCCGAGTCCAAGTTAATGACCCCAGTTTTGTCACACCCCGACCCGCAGCGGAAAAGGTGATCGGGGCATGATTGGGTTTTCATCAAAGCTCATGACATTTTTATAATGTTTGATGTTACAGGTTTGACCTGTTCCGAACAAACTGTTGATAATTTCAAAATCAAAGTTTTAAATTAATGAACTTTTCATCGTTTTTGACTTTTCAGATTTTACAGATTAGCTCCTAGCCCGTTGTCAAAGAGATTCCTACCAGTTTAGCACCTTACCAGACTTCTAAGATCCGTTCTCCAACATTGGTTTGCTGAAAACATTGTAGAAATAAAATCTTTTTGTATTTTTGTAAGTTTATGTTAAAACACACTGAAAATCTTTTTGTTTTTTAATCTGTAAAGCTGATAAACTATGTACAGAACAATGTAAACTATGTACAAACATATTTACAGACATATTTTTGTGAATTCGTGTCTAAGGATCATATCAGTTAATGAGACATATCACCAGTACCGTTGACCTTTATATGACTTTAAGTTTTAAACTCGTTTACCTAGATTGTCGATATGTTTGTCCATTTAAACTTTACCACGATTCTCAACTGTTCCAAGATATGTTAGTTAGAATTATGAAACTAGACTTAACTACGGTTCCCACTTCTTGAATATACTCCCGTATCAAGATTTCATAGATTTCATCTTACAGGTGAATATAGCGTAATTGATATCTGTATCTCGGTTAGTGCGAGACCTTGAGAGCTCAGGTTAGTACTACCATACAGACAAAGAGATGAAGGCTCGACTTTAAGGTGTGTTCCAATTCAGGAATCTTTTCAGCACTGCAAATGATTAGATCTTTCGATACTTTTCAAGATTGCATGCAGTTTAGGGGTTTATTGCGAAAGTATTATAGAAGTTCTAGGCTATTGCTTCCGCAAAATCAGAAGAACTTATATAACACCCCAAATATCAACTATCTATAAAGACCTCGTATCTCAGAATCAAGCAATCTCTCAAACGAAATTTCGGAGTACTAAGTCCATATATGCAAGATATGTTAATCCACAAGATTAAGCAGTTGTAAAATTTAGTTTATATCTCAAAAACAGTTTACTGAACGTGTTAAGCCTATCGACACATCCACAGTAAGACTTGTTTATCACTTTTAAACTTTACATTTCTTTAGCATACTGTGATAGTCCACTGATGTACTATCATTTCCTTTTTGTGACATCGAATTCTTTTTGTCTTTTTCAATGTTTTTGTTCTTTTTGCATTTTTCATATGTTTTTGAATTTTAAAATTTTCAAATGTTTTTGTATTTTCTCTAACATTTCTCCCCCTAAAATCAAAAACATATTTTTGTATTTTAGTTTTTAATAAAATTCTAAACTAGAAAGATATATACAAACCAATGTGGATCACGCGAACTCGTCATCCGATCCATATTCAACCTCAGCGTCCGCACCTGTCAGAAAATTTTTCATACCATTAATTCTTAACAAGTATTTAAACCGTGATAAAGAAAATAGTTTGGTATAAAAATCAGCCTTTTGATCGTCGATGTGGATTTTTTCTATTCGCACCAACTTCTTTTCATAGCAGTCACGAATGAAGTGATAACGAATTTCAATGTGTTTAGTGCGTGAGTGATGAAATTTTTGGTTATATCAATAGCTGCCTTATTATCAACATACAACGGAGTGTCGAGAAATTGCAGATCATAGTCTCTCATCTGCTGTCGTATCCACATAATCTGTGAACAACAGCTGGAGGCCGAGATATACTCAGCTTCACAGGTAGAGAGAGCGACCGTAGTCTGTTTCTTACACTGCCAGGTTACCATTCGTGTTCCGAAGAACTGGCATTCCGC
The DNA here is from genome assembly GCA_947069175.1 of Scalesia atractyloides. NCBI lineage: Eukaryota > Viridiplantae > Streptophyta > Magnoliopsida > Asterales > Asteraceae > Scalesia > Scalesia atractyloides. The sequence continues at coordinate 32,588,908 of CAMTDV010000015.1, read as the reverse complement.
TGTAGTCGATTTTGAATTCAACTTATCTACACCAAAATCAGAATCAGCATATCCTGCAAGATCGAAATTATCATTCTTCGGGTACCACAAGCCGGTGCTTGGGCATCCCTTCAAGTATCTGAAGATTCCCTTCACGATCTGCATGTGTGAAATTCTCGGGCTAGACTAATATCTGGCGCAAAGGCAGGTAGGATACATGATATCTGGGCGCGATGCCGTCAGATACATCAGCGATCCTATCATTGATCTGTAAGAGTCTCATCAACTTTGGTTCCAGTTTCATCGATGCAAATCCCGTGATTAAGAGCAGAGGAGTAGATAACGGCTTCAAGCTTTCAATATCAAACTTCTTCAAGATGCCGTGCGCATACTTGGTCTGATGAATGAAAATACGGTCAGGAAGTTGATCTACTTGCAATCCGAGGAAGAATTTCATTTCGCCCATCGAAGACATTTCGAACTTCTTTTCATCATGCCCTCAAACTCCTTGGAAAGACTATCATTCGTTGATCCAAAGATGATGTCGTCCACATAGATTTGAACGATAATAGATGATTACCAACTTCTCCGGTGAAGAGAGTACTATCCACAGTTCCTCTGACAAAGCCGTTTCCCATGATATGTTACGATAACGTCTCGTACCAAGCTTGTAAACCGTAAAGTGCTTTATCAAGAAGATATGCTTTCTTTTTATTGAGTGGATCGACAAACCCTGGTGGTTGTCTGACGTACACCTTCTGGCGTAATTTTCCATACAGAAAAGCTGATTTGACATCCAACTGATAGACTTTAAATCCCTTCCATGCTGCGAAAACAAGAAATATTCGAATGGATTCTAAACGAGCTACTGGTGCGTAGACTTCTGTGTAGTCTATCCCTTCCTGCGGGTGAAATCCCTTGACAACAAGCCGAGCTTTGTTTCGAACTATAACCCCTTGATCGTCCCGCTTGCATTTAAAGACCCATTTAGTATCAATCGCTTTCTGATTTTCAGGTAGGTCTACAAGCTTCCACACTCCTAACTTCTCGAACTGTAACAGATCCTCTTACATTGCTTGTACCCAGTTTTCATCCCCTAAAGCTTCAGAAACACTTTTTGGCTCTATCTGGGATATAAAACATGAATAGTAGCAATATTCTTGAATTAGAGCAACACGAGTATAGAAACAGCTCAAAGCTTTGTTTATTTGACTTCGTGTTCTCATACCAGCTTGTAATTCGCCTATTATAGAATTTGACGGATGATAAGAATATGATCTTGGCATCACTCCGCCTGGAACAACCACAATATTCTCTTGATTTGTGATATGTTGATCTACCACTACTTCAACTTTAGGAGTACTACTCGGGCTTGCAGATTCATTCATTAAACTTGTAATCTGCTCTGCTTCTTCATCTGTAGAAGATTCTCCATCGGCATCAAATGTTGGAGCCTCGTCTGAGTCTGAACTCTGTGCTTCAGAAAGATTAGGATTCACTGTAGTATTGACTGGTTCTGTAGTCGGTGTTACTTGATCTGTTTGAATTTCTTGACCACCGCTATTACTTGAACTAGCACAAGAAGAAGACGATCCTAACGTGGGTTGATTAACCACAATTGGTCTGACGATTTGCTCTTGATTTGCTGATTGATGAAGATAATATAACGCTGCAATTTCTTCATCGGATGGTTTTTCAGGCAAATCAAATGATTTACAAGTCTTGATAGTTGAATAACCATGCATCACCTTTTCTCTGAACAGGATCCGTATAGTTAAAACAATCAACATGCTGTGATTCAATTACTCTTCTCAATGAGGTAACATAAGCTCTTCACAAAGGACTTGCATATCTGACAAAGAAACCTTCGAGTTATTTAGCCCCAAATTTGCCATCTTGATCGATTACAGTACATGGCGCTCCAAATGGTTCTAAGAACTTCAAATTCGGTTTCCGTCGGTTGATCATCTCAAAACACGTCTTCTTCGTTGTTTTGACTTTTAAGATTCTGTTAAGTGTGTAGCAAGCCGTTGCAATTGCTTCACTCCAGAAGCTGACTGGAAGCTTTGAGTCTGCAAGCATTGTCCTTGCAGTTTCTATCAGCGTCCTATTCTTCCGTTCATCGACTCCATTTTGTTGCGGAGTGTAGGGAGCACTAAATTCATGCAGAATTCCTTTAGCGTTGCAGAATTCCCTCATTTTGGTGTTTTTGAACTCAGTACCGTTGTCACGTCTAATGCGTCTCACCGGAAGATGGTACAGGTTCTCAAGTTTCTTGAAAAGAATCACTAAGTTTTCAAACGTCTCATCTTTTGATTCTTGAAAGAATACCCACGAGTATCGGGAATAATCGTCTTTTATTATCAATCAGTAGAGATCTCCAAAGATGCTTCGGACATTCACTGGACCGAAGAGATCCATATGAAGTCTTTCGAGTGGCAATTTCATCGAATTGAGAATCTTTCTTGGATGAGACTTCTTCTGCTTTCCCTTTTTACACTCGAGGCAATTATCTGTCATATGAAAACTTTTCAGATTCACGCCTTCCACCAAATCATTATGCACCAAATGATTCATCTTTCTCAGGTGAATGTGGCTCATCTTTCTGTGCCATAAGATTGACTCCTTCTCAGTAGCTTTCGAAACAAAACACTGTGCCGTTTTTGAAGAAGTAGTAGCATTTCCCATGTCAAGAACATACAAATCATTCTATCTCTGTGCACGCATGAGTCTCCATTCGTCTGGTATTTTGAAACCCGGTTTGATGATCATGCATTCTTTATCGTTGAAGTGGACAGTAAATTTCTTATCACAAATTTGAGAAATACTCAGAAGGTTGTTCTCATGCTCCGCAATGTAGTTCACTTGATCAAATGAAACAACTCCGTTTGAGAGCTTTTCCTCAACGACAATCCTTCCACCTTGGTTTCCAGCAAATCCAACATAACCGCCATTGATCGCTTTTATGTCGAACAAGAGCGCTTTCATTCCTGTCATATGTCTGGAAGCTCCACTATCCAGAATCCACTTGGAAAGTACGGATCTCTGGAGCCCCTGCACATTTCAACAATTAGTTAAACAGCGCGACCGAAGCCTTCTTGGTCTTGGATTGAATTGGATAACCATCATCGTAATTGAATTCACACTCGTCAGCATAATCAAACTCATATTCATCATCTGGATTTTCTGTGATATTTATGTTTGAAAGTTTCACTTTCTTTTTATCTTTCAAACATTTGACATTTTTGATTTCAGATTTAGATTCTTTCATGTTATCACTAGTCTTAACAGACTCAGACTTAGTGATTTCAGATGTCGATTCTTTCATGTTATCACTAGTCTTAACAGGCTCAGAAAAAGATTTCAGATGTTGGCAACTTCCTTTTTGCAATCCAGGCTTGTGATTTTATGTTAGCCTTTTTGATGTAAAACTTTGTTTCGTTTGCTTTTGAAGATTCACCTTTTTTGAAAGTTGAATTTGTGAACTTCTTTTCAGATTTTGATTTAACTTCAGGTTTTGATTCAGAAATTTGTTTCTCTATTGTCCATAATAGCGGAAATACTATGACAAGTTTACCAAATAACAAGAATTGGTCAATTAAACGTCAATTTTATTGATATAACGTCGAGTCTCCAAATTGACAGAGCTTCGCCTCAGAAATGCCAAAGTTACAAATGAGAATGACATGCTAGCTATTTATAGAGGAGCAAGTTCATTGGTGGATAGATAAGTTTTGGCGAACTTGACTATGTCAAGTTTGGCCGAACTTGACTTTACATGGTCACCATGAGCGAACTTGTCCTAAATACACATAAATACTTTGTTTCGCTATCTTATTCAACTCTAATCTATACAGACTTGATATAAGACTAAGACATAGATATTCTGCACCAACAATGAGGCATTGCTAGCGACTCATTGGCTAGGCATTTCTTTAAGTTGGAAATGTGGAACACATCGTGGATTCCACTTAGCTCCTCTAGTAGCTTAAGCTTGTAAGCCACTGAACCGACACATTCGATAATTTCGAATGGCCCTATATATCTTGGGTTCAACTTGCCCTTCTTACCGAAAAGCATTACACCTTTCCATGGTGATACCTTCAGTAGAACTTTGTCCCCAATTTGGAACTGAAGAGGTTTGCGCCTCTTATCTGCGTAGCTCTTCTGCCTATCTCGGGCATCTTTGAGACGGTCACGGATTTGTATAATTTTGTCCGTCGTTTCAAGGACTATCTCAGGTCCTGTTAGTTGGGCTTTCCCAACTTCTGCCAACAAACGGGTGTTCGACACTTTCTCCCATACAAGGCTTCAAAAGGTGCAGCCTTAATGCTTGTATGATAACTGTTATTGTAGGAGAATTCTATCAAGGGTAGGTGGTCATCCCAGCTACCACCTAGGTCGATCACATATGTACCTAGTTCCTGTTAGTTGGGCTTCCCCAACTTCTACCCCACAAACGGGTGTTCGACACTTTCTCCCATACAAGGCTTCAAAAGGTGCAGCCTTGATGCTTGTATGATAACTGTTATTGTAGGAGAATTTTATCAAGGGTTGGTGGTCATCCCAGCTACCACCTAGGTTGATCACATATGCACGCATCATGTCTTCCAAAGTCTGAATGGTACGCTCGCTATGTCCGTCAGTCTACGGATGATAAGCCGTACTAAAGTTCAATCGGGTGCCTAAAGATTGTTGGAAACTTTTTCCAAAAATGAGAGGTGTATCTTGTATCTCTATTGGATACAATAGACACTGGCACTCCATGTAAGGACACAATCTTGTCCACATACATCTTAGCCAATTTATCCGAACTAAACGTCTCTTTGATTGGCAAGAAATGCGCTGACTTAGTCAGCCTGTCAACAATGACCCAAATCATGTCATTACCATGTTTGGTCTTGGGTAACTTGGTAATCAAATCCATAGTTACCATTTCCCATTTCCAAGTGGGAATCTAAAGCTGTTGTAAAAGTCCTGACGATTTTTGATGTTCAGCTTTCACTTGCGAACATGTCAAACACTTAGCTACATAGGTGGCTATGGATTTCTTCAAACCCATCCACCAATAATTAGATTTCAAGTCTTGTTACATCTTATCACCTCCCAGGTGAACAAAGTACTTGGAGTTATGCGCTTCTTGGAGGATTAGATCTCAAAGTCCTCCAAAAATTGGAACCCAAATTCGTCCATTAAATCTGAGGGTTCCATCACTTCCAGGTGTTAACCGTTCAACAGTTCCACCTAACCCTTCATTTGGGATATTAGCCTCCATCATGGCTTGTTTATGTGCATCAAGTAGTTTTTCTTTCAAGCTGTTTCTTACTTCTATGCTTTTGGGTTAATCTTAATCGGCTTAACCCTTTCCTTGCGACTAAGCGCATCAGCAACTACATTCGCTTTGCCTGGATGGTAACGGATTTCACAATCATAATCATTAAGTTTTTCCATCCACCGGCATTGTCGCATATTCAGATCCTTCTGATTAAACAAATGTTGGAGGCTTTTGTGATCAGTCTATATAATACACTTTTTTCCATATAAATAATGCCTCCATAGTTTTAGCGCAAATATAACGGCACCCAACTCCAAATCATGGGTGGTGTAATTCTTTTCATGTACCTTGAGTTGTCATGATGCATAGGCAATCACTTTGCGTCTTTGCATAAGCACACAACCCATGCCAGTGTGCGATGCATCACAATAGACAACAAGTTCTTCAATACCTTCTGGCAGAGTTAGTAGTGGAGCATTGCTCAATTTCTGTTTAAGAGTCTTGAAAGATTCTTGTTGCTTTGGACCCCAGTCAAACTTGACATTCTTGCGGGTTAAAGCAGTCAAAGGAGTGGCTATCCTTGAGAAGTTCTCAATAAATCTTCTTTAGTAACCAGCCAGTCCTAAGAAGCTACGTATCTCAGAAGGTGTCTTCGGTGCTTCGCAGTTCATAATCTCTTCAATTTTGGCAGGATCAACTTGGATGCCACGCTCACTAACCACATGTCCAAGGAATTGGACTTCGCGAAGCCAAAATTCGCACTTGGAAAATTTTGCATACAACTTCTCCTTTTGTAACAACTCTAGGATACACCTAAGATGTTTCTCGTGATCAGATTGATTTCGAGAATAGATAAGTATGTCATCAATGAAGACAATGACAAACTTATCTAAATAGGGCTTGCAGACTCTATTCATGAGATCCATGAATGCTGTAGGTGCATTAGTGAGCCCGAAAGGCATCACTAGAAATTCATAGTGACTGTATCTCGTTTTGAAGGCAGTATTTGGAACATCTTCATTCCTAACCTTCAATTGATAATAACCCGATCTTAAATATATCTTGGAAAAATAACTTGCTCCTTGCAATTGATCAAACAAATCATCGATCTTGGGCAATGGATAACAATTCTTGATCGTTATCTTGTTAAGTTCACGGTAATCAATGCACATACGCATTGAACCGTCCTTCTTTTTGAAAAAGAGAATAGGTGCTCCCCATGGAGATGAACTAGGCTGTATGAAGCCTTTTCCTAAAAGTTCATCAAGTTGAGTTCTTAATTCTTTCATTTCTATCGGTGCTAGGCGGTAGGGTGCTCTTGCAATTGGCGCTGATCCGGGTAGGATGTCAATTCTAAACTCTACTTGCCTATCAGGGGGTAAACCGGGTAATTCCTCAGGGAAGACATCTAGGTACTTAGAGATAAGAGGTATATATTCAATCTTCGGCTTAGGTTCATCAACGGTTACTTGTGCCATATAGACAACCTCTCTTCATACACCAGGAGGCTTTAAGCATAGATGCTTTGTCTGGCAATCCGTAGTGTATATCTCCAAAGATGGTGAGCACATTACCGGATGGGATTTAATCTCCATTAGTTTCTTATCACAGGTAATGCGGGCTTATTTATTGTAACACCCCAATCGCGTAATACAACAAGACGCGGCAAAATATTGGGGAGTCACGTTACAAATTGCTCACAACTACTGGTACTAAATTGTTTCATTATTTACAATACAAAGAATACATGAAATTGTCTTTTGATTTAAAGAAGTCTAAAGCCCGGATGCATTCCTATGTGGAGCATGCTTGAATAATCGAAACCTAAAACGTATATGAAAAAGGGACATCAACAAACAATGTTGGCGAGTACATAGTTTGGTTGGCCAAGTAAATGGCAAAAAGTTTAGTGTTTCAATACTTCGACAACTACAAAAGTTGTCTATTGAAAATGGACTCTTTGAAGCCAAGGAATGGCAAAAAGATTTAGTATTGCAATACATTAACTTGATTATGAAACTTGTGACAAAATAGTTTTGTATATGGCAACATGATTAATACTAAGTAATTTTTATGTCATTGAAAATCGTACTTTGTTCATTGTAATCGCCTTGAATTTGGTCATAAAACTTGTGAGTATGTTATTAGAAATCCAATCAAGGATTAATAACAACAATATTGACATTTGTCATAACTCGCTTGAGTATTATTAGAAATCAATTCAATGATTTGAAGTAATACTTTGGTTATCCTTCTAAGAATCTAACATATAGAAATATGAAAGAGTTCTACAAGGATTTGGATATTGTACTTTGAAACAATCCAACACAAAATCCTAATGTGATTTGGATAACGCTACAAGAGTAATACAATAAGAACACTTATATATAGGAAGTACCAGCGGTGTATCCACCATGTTCTTATAGTATTACACTCGTTTCGTTATCTAAATCACAACTAATCACAATAACCACATAATAATCATCTTGGCCACATTGTCTTTTCATATACGCATTAAAGTACACAGAATCCAATAAAGGACTACCAATTAGTACTTTAAACATCCTACAAGAATCTAACTATGAAGATAGATAGATAGATACTTTAAGGATTTAGTTTAGCCACTTGTCTTGTATCATTGTCTTATTGTATCACAAAATCCTAAATCCTGATGGTGATTCGGATAAGGCTACGGAGGGTAATACAATAAGCATACTTATATATAGGAAGTACCAGCGGCGTATCCACCATATCCTTATTATATTACTCTAGTTTCGTTATCTAAATCACCAGCAATCTCTACACATAAACAATAACCATCTTCATCGGCGTGTAAAGCACTTCTTAGAAATCTTACTATAAAGATAGAAGATTTAAGACCGTACTTCAAGTATCCTACTAGAATCAATCTATAAATATAAAAAGATACTATAAGGATTATTTTCGTGTCCCCAATTGTCATGTCTTGCATAAAAGGAATATTACACAAAAATGCACTTAGTAAACACATAATTGCCATACATTGTGAAAAATTGATTACACATATGAATCACCCAACCATTGGGTGTCAGCCCAATGGCCACCAGCCCGCATTCTAACCCGGAGGTGGCGGGTTCGAGTCTTGCTTGTTCCCAATGCCTCTTCGGCGGCGGATTTACCGCCAGACTCAGGCTTGCTGGGTGGAGGTCTGCGAGGTGGGATCCCCTCGGCGGTTGGGAGGACCGGGGAATATCCCCCCATATGAATCACCCCAAAAACATTTAAAAAACGTAAAAGAGGGGAGCTAAGTACTCGCCTGGGATTGCGTATAGATCTTGTTCAAATGATATAACAAAGCTCAAAGGATCAAGAGTTCAAGTGTCGAAGTGGTTCCTAGTGTATCGGATAACTACATGTTAGTGTGTCGAACTTGAAAACGAGAGATTGGATAGAATGAGGTATATAAACCAAATAAGAGTTGGATCTTGTATATTATGGTTTATAATATCAAACATTCTAAATTGGAAGCATTTCAAAGTGTTTTGACTCGCTACGGCTTGCTAAAGTGGTTTATGCCACTTTAACGGGTCATAAACGTAACTATGGGTTCGGGTGGTTAAATATGTCCTATGACAAGTCTAATATGCTAAAATTAGTTTATATAAGTTATATAATCAGTTTAGATGTCAAAACAATGCTCTTATATGTTCAAAACTAATTTAAGTGCAAAAAGGGTATTTTCGGCATTATAAGGAATACATATACGACTTGTCATTTGACTAACCAAACAATATGACCTTAAGGTATACCCTCAGAGGGTTATTCCCTATAATACTGTGGTCATAATAATGGGCTTGCTCGAATCATAAAGGTGACCAAACGGGTCGGATTCGAAAGTCAAATCGGTAGTCAAGTACTAAACTAAAAGTGACGAGTTAGACACGTTAAACAAAGTGTTTTGATACCTGAAAATAGTTCCGTCATATAATGCGCACTTTGCGCGTTATTGACCAAAACCTTGACTCGTCACTACGACTAGCAAACGTGGTAATCAGTAGGCATGATCGCTAAGGACCATAATCCTCGTGATTACGATCACGTTGCAAAGTCCAATTGGATTTTGCTTTGACCAATTATGGCCAAAACTGAAAGTCAAATAGAAAGTCAAACTGTTTGACTCATAACAAACTAAATAATGAAAAAGACTAAAGATGAGTACTTACTTGTGTTTGAGAAACACTTAACACTCAGACAGGAGGCTTCCTTGAATAAGGAAACACTCCAAGAGAGAATAGAGGAAGAATGTTGTGAATGAGCAAGTAACAAATGAAACTTTTATGGTATTTATAGTTGAAGAGGATGAACATGATCAAGACAAGTGTTGGGAGGTGTTGTGTGGTGTTAACAAGTGTCTAATGAGGTGTCAAGACTAGAAAGAAGGTGGTTTGTTCGAATTATAGGTGTCAAAGCAAGATAACATGAAGCTGCCAAGTATCTGCTGTCCTGGGGACCTCTTACAGACCGTAAGAGGTTTTGCCTTACGGTCCGTAAGGCCTTGCAGGGGCTGGGGTTTCCAAAAATGTCAGTTATGGCCCCTTGACTTGTTTTGTCGCATTTTGTCGTTTCTAACACCCGTCAACCTAATTTCTAAGATTTATTAGGTTGAATAAGCATAGGGAACTTGAAATATGTCCAAAAATATTTCGGGTGTCAGTTTGTTTGGTCGTACGGTTGCGGTTTTCAGTTAATTACAATGAAAGTCGTAACGGACGCGCAAATGACCGTAAATGTGTGACGAATGATATTTTTGCATTCCAATCATTAAAATACAAGATTTAAATGATGGAAAAATATTTGGATGTCCGTACATGTTCCGGATAGCGAAATACGCGAATTGGCATAGTTTCGCAAAATTTGCAAAATAGTCCATGGAGTTAAAATAGAATCTTTTTGCCATACCGAAGCCCTCAAAACTTATATCTAAATTATGTAAACGGTATTTAGGGTATGTTAAGCTTATGTCTTCGTCCCGGTGCATACGTTACGTTAAACAGGTTACGTTTAAGTATCAGTTATCGGAAAGCCTTCATAGAAAAAGTTTTTGAAAGCCTGAAATTTTGGCACAAGGGTTACAGTCTCCCCTACTTTAGGAAATTTCATCCTGAAATTTATTCGAAGGAGACCGTAGAGTGTGTTTGGAATAATTGAAAGATAACAAAGCTCGAGATTTCAAAGATGCGGAGTATCAATTGGTGTTGGGAATGTTTGGGGGATTCAAAGCGTAAACAAGGATATTCAAAGCATCTTATTGTATTCAACCTTTAGAATTTATGAATCTTTAAAATGTCATCGAGTGTATAAAAATTGTTTTGTACGAAACTATGTTATACTTTAGGCACTTAGTGTAAATCCATAGCAAACAAAAGGCGTGTACATTCAAGCCTAGCCATACGTACACGGTTTCTAACGTCCCACGAGGTACATCCCATGTACCATGAGCATCTCATGCATAGGAGACGGGTGAACATACCTATGGCATCAAGGTCGTCACCTTTAACACCATAATATACTCCCAGTCGGCTTGAATAGAGTTAATGGAATATACTTGTCTCGTCCATTGCATTCAATAAACAAATAACAATAATCACACAATCACATAATGGTCCAAGATAACATAAAACCCTCAAGTGACTCTGGTAACGTTCCGAAGAATAACACTATAAGAACACTTATATATAGGAAGTACCAGTGGCGTACCCATCGTGGTCTTATTGCGTTATACCTTTGCTGTTACCTAATCACTCTTGATTTTATGCCACCATCTTAACAAGGCTTATTATGATTCTCATGTGTCGATTCCCGTAATTAAGTGGCACCCATAATTACGCATTTCGTCACATGTTCCACATAGCCCCTCTTGTTAGGTAAAGGGAAACAGATAATAAGGTCGAAGTAACATCTAAAATTAAATAAACATCGTCATAACATAACATCTATTGAATCGACCGTGTTTCATACTAGAAATATTAACACTACTTGTTTTGCATCCAACAAAATCAGTAGCGGGTATTTCATCCTAGTACAATATTAATATATGTCTCACACTAGTCATACAGATAGCGTGCATCATATACTAAGCATGGATTGTCACAATAATGTAAGTATGTCGTGAAAATATTTTGACATCATGTGCTAGGTATGCTAAGTCAACATACTAAGCAATAATATATTTGTAATCATGTACAATACATAATAGATTAACAATCCATGTATGTAAATGACATGAAGAACAAAAGAAGTAGTGATAGGCACATAGTATTTGTAGTGTTTGTTTTGCAGTGATTGTATGAAACTAATGTGCAAATCATAATATGTGATTCTTTGCGAGATTTAGTTCCTAATAATAAAGAACATAATCCTCGAAGTTGGTATGTAGTTGTAATTAGACACAGTGTAATCATATTGTAATTTGTAACTGAAATACGAATAACAAGAATGAAGAAAAACTTCTTTAAATTTATATTGTCATTACAAATATTATTGAAATATTGTTCATAGTTCTTGGATAATAAAAAGAGAACGTAGAGGTTCAAATGATCACGAGTGCTTGATCATCAGCTTGAACCTCATTGTACATTCGTCCATTAGCATTAGCAAGCTTAGGGCAGTTTCGCTTGAAATGATTTAAATCACCGCAATTGAAACATGCTCCAGCTGGATAGCGAGACCGTGTTTGAGTAGGTACTATTTGGTTTTGGAGGCGACAGGTCACAGCTAGATGTCCAAAAAGACCACAGATTGTACACTGGCGGCATGGAGAATTTGTTGGGATAGTTGCAACGATTGCACCGAGGATGTTTCCCACGATAAGACCCCCTAACGGGTACTGAGTTAAGTGGGATTAGTGCAGCGATCGTATAATTCTTTGAAGTCTTACGCTTCTTAGAATTTTTAGAAGGTTCACCCTTTGTTTCTTATGTAGTTCGTTTCTTGTCTCCCTTTCGAAAAAGTTTCCCTTTTCTAACTTGGGAGTCAGTTAGGGTAGCGGCTAATTCCTTAGCCTCCCTAAGCGTTACGGGTTTGTTTCCAGTGACAATATCTTGAATTGGATCAGGTAAGCCATCAATGTGTTTCTCAATGGCCCGATCCAAAGGTGTGACCATAGTGGGGCAGAGTAGGCTTAACTGTTCAAACCGGTCAGTGTAGGCACGGTTTTTGCCACTATTTTGTTTAAGGTGATAGAATTCGGTTTCAAGTAGCCTTATTTCATGTCATGGACAGAATTCTTTCATCATAAGATTCCTGAATTCTTCCCACGTTTGTGCCATAGTTACTTCTGCACCTCTGTCTCTCATGACTCCGTTCTACCAAGTGAGTGCTCTCTTTTGGAAAACACTCGAGGCGAACTCTACCTTGCGCTCACTTGGACACTTAACATGGCGGAATGTGCTTTCTATCCTCTCAAACCATTGTAGGAGCCCAGATGCTCCTTCAGACCCATTAAACTCGAGTGGTTTAGCTGAGTTGAATTGTTTGTAGTTACATGGCGTTGGAACATTGTTGTTGTTGTTGTTATTGTAGTAGATTTGATTGAGTTGGGCCACAAGGTTTGGGAGTACAACAGCTATTTGCTGAGCTATCATTGCCGCCATCTCAGCGTTCCTCGTGACGTACGACGAGGAAGCATCTCGAGGAAGTAGCTATAACAAAATAAGTTAGATATTGTAAAATTGTTATAAATCTATACACCATAGTGATTTGAAAATCTCAACTTGGTATTCATTCAAAAATCGTGTTATTGTACTTAGAAAAATAGTGTTGTGAATTCTGTTTTGAAATTTGTTTGAAAATAAACTTTTGTTATACTTTTGGATGAGAAAATACAAATCAAGTTAATGGTTTGTGTTAAAAATTCTTTACCTTTGTAAATCAAATTTTTAAGTTAAAAATATTTTTAATCGAAATTTTTTAAATAAAGAAACTTCGTGTATAAATTTTGAAAACTCTTATCCAAATAAATAAATTTTGAAAATTTGAAAAGCGAAAAATAATATTTGAAAATGAAGTAGTATTATAAAGTTTCGTGAGATAAAAGTGAAATTTGTTTCGGATGGGTTGAATATTGTCGTAACATATTACCGAAGGTAACATGTCAGAGTAGTGTCATACGAGTACTAGTGTTTGGGAATCGTTCGACTGATCAAGGTAGATGGGTTTTCATAATGTTTTCGAGAAGACGTGCTTTAGCTTATAAGTGAACACTCACCCTAAGAGTTCCCAGGTAAGAGTGACTAGTCCAATAATACGGATTTGTACGAACACTCTAGCCTTAGACAGAAAACTTAGAGTACAGGCATTCACCCTTCCAGATTGCATGTGTTCACATTACTAAAACCCAAGATTTCGGTGAAAATGTTTGAGAGTAAAACATTTTGAGAAATATTTTGATAAAATGTTTGAGATAAACAAGTCGAGAACCATTTTGACGAAAACTTTTGAGAAAGCATTTCGAAAAAACTTTTGATAAGATGTTTGAGGTATATAGGTTGAGAAATATTTTGTTGAGAGTATTTGAGAAAATATTTTGAGAAGTATTCCAATGAAAATGTTGTTGAGAAAAAAAATATTTTAAGGAATACTTTGAGGCAATAAGCCTAAGGATTTAGGATAAATCATCTAAGGATAGATGATTTGTAACTCATAGAATAATTGTGGCACGAGTAAGGATGAGGATTAGGATGGAGATCCTAAGTCTACTCATGTTCGGGCCCCTAGGAAGGTTATAGACTAGGTTAAAGGCATTCTAATAACCTAATTCCCTATAACCAGTGCTCTGATACCAATCTGTAATACCCCAATCGCGTAATACAACAAGACGCGGCGGGAATATTGGGGAGTCACGTTACAAATTGCTCACAACTACTAGTACTAAATTGTTTCATTATTGTTAACATTGATTTACATTACAGAGAATACATGAAATTGTCTTTTGATTTAAAGAAGTCTAAAGCCCGGTTGCATTCCTATGTGCAGCATGCTTGAATAATCAAAACCTGAAACATATGTGAAAAAGGGACATCAACAAACAATGTTGGCGAGTACATAGTTTTATTGGCCAAGTAAATGGCAAAAAGTTTAGTGTTGCAATACTTCGACAACTACAAAAGTTGTCTATTGAAAATGGACTCTGTGAAGCCAAGGAATGGCAAAAAGATTTTGTATTGCAATACATTAGCTTGATTATGAAACTTGTGACAAAATAGTTTTGTATATGGCAACATGATTAATACTAAGTAATTTTTATGTCATTGAAAATCGTACTTTGTTCATTGAATTCGGTCATAAAACTTGTGAGTATGTTATTAGAAATCCAATCAAGGATTAATAACAACAATATTGACATTTGTCATAACTCGCGTGAGTAATATTAGAAATCAATTCAATGATTTGAAGTAATACTTTGGTTATCCTTCTAAGAATCTAACATATAAAAATATGAAAGAGTTCTACAAGGATTTGGATATTGTACTTTGAAACAATCCAACACAAAATCCTAATGTGATTTGGATAACGCTACAAGAGTAATACAATAAGAACACTTATATATAGGAAGTACCAGCGGCGTATCCACCATGTTCTTATAGTATTACACTCGTTTCGTTATCTAAATCACAACTAATCACAATAACCACATAATCATCATCTTGGCCACATTGTCTTTTCATATACGCATTAAAGTACACAGAATCCAATAAAGGACTACCAATTAGTACTTTAAACATCCTACAAGAATCTAACTATGAAGATAGATAGATAGATACTTTAAGGATTTAGTTTAGCCACTTGTCTTGTATCATTGTCTTATTGTATCACAAAATCCTAAATCCTGATGGTGATTCGGATAAGGCTACGGAGGGTAATACAATAAGCATACTTATATATAGGAAGTACCAGCGGCGTATCCACCATATCCTTATTATATTACTCTAGTTTCGTTATCTAAATCACCAGCAATCTCTACACATAAACAATAACCATCTTCATCGGCGTGTAAAGCACTTCTTAGAAATCTTACTATAAAGATAGAAGATTTAAGACCGTACTTCAAGTATCCTACTAGAATCAATCTATAAATATAAAAAGATACTATAAGGATTATTTTCGTGTCCCCAATTGTCATGTCTTGCATAAAAGGAATATTACACAAAAATGCACTTAGTAAACACATAATTGCCATACATTGTGAAAAATTGATTACACATATGAATCACCCCAAAAAAATTTGAAAAACGTAAAAGAGGGGAGCTAAGTAGATTGCGTATAGATCTTGTTCAAATGGTATAACAAAGCACAAAGGATCAAGAGTTCAAGTGTCAAAGTGGTTCCTAGTGTATCGGATAACTACATGTTAGTGTGTCGAACTTGAAAACGAGAGATTGGATAGAATGAGGTATATAAACCAAAGAAGAGTTGGATCTTGTATATTATGGTTTATAATATCAAGCATTCTGAATTGGAAGCATTTCAAAGTGTTTTGACTCGCTACGGCTTACTAAAGTGGTTTAAGCAACTTTAACGGGTCATAAACGTAACTATGGGTTCAGGTGGTTAAATATGTCCTATGACAAGTCTAATATGCCAAAATTAGTTTATATAAGCTGTATAATCAGTTTAGATGTCAAAACAATGCTCTTATATGTTCAAAACTAATTTAAGTGCAAAAAGGGTATTTTCGGCATTATAAGGAATACATATTCGACTTGTCATTTGACTAACCAAACGGTATGACCTTAAGGTATAACCTCAGAGGGTTATTCCCTATAATACTATGGTCATATAATGGGCTTGGTCGGATCCTAAAGGTGACCAAACGGGTCGGATTCGAAAGTCAAAGCGGTAGTCAAGACCGCTCGACTTACGACCCTAAACAAGTACTAAACTAAAAGTGACGAGTTAGACATGTTAAACATGTCTAACTAAGATTATAAAACTGATTTGGTATCTAAACAAAGTGTTTTGATACCTGAAAATAGTTCCGTCATATAATGCGCACTTTGCGCATTATTGACCGAAACCTTGACTCGTCACTACGACTATGCAAACGTGGTAATCAGTAGGCGTGATCGCTAAGGACCATAACCCTCGTGATTACGATCACGTTGCAAAGTTCAATTGGATTTTGCTTTGACCAATTATGGCCAAAACTGAAAGTCAAATAGAAAGTCAAACTGTTTGACTTTTAGCTCATAACAAACTAAATAATGAAAAAGACTAAAGATGAGTACTTACTTGTGTTTGAGAAACACTTAAGACTCAGACAGGAGGCTTCCTTGAATTAGGAAACACTCCAAGAGAGAATAGAGGAAGAATGTTGTGAATGAGCAAGTAACAAATGAAACTTTGATGGGTATTTATAGTTGAAGAGGATGAACATGATCAAGACAAGTGTTGGGAGGTGTTGTGTGGTGTTAACAAGTGTCTAATGAGGTGTCAAGACCAGAAAGAATGTGGCAAGTTCGAATTATAGGTGTCAAAGCAAGATAACATGATGCCAAGTATCTACTGTCATGGGGACCTCTTACGGACCGTAAGAGGTTTTGCCTTACGGTCCGTAAGGCTTTGTAGGGGCTGAAGTTTCCAAAAATGGCAGTTATGGCCCCTTGACTTGTTTTGTCGCGTTTCGTCGTTTCTAAAACCCATCAACCTAATTTCTAAACTTTATATGGTTGAATAAGCATAGGGAACTTGAAATATGTCCAAAAATATTTCGGGTGTCGGTTTGTTTGGTCGTAGGGTTGCGGTTTTTAATTAATTATGACGAATGTCATAACAGACTCGCAAATGACCGTTAATGCGTGACGAATGATATTTTTGCATTCCAATCATTAAAACACAAAATTTTAATGATGGAAAAATATATATGGATGTCCGTACATGTTCCGGATAACGAAATACGCGGCATAGTTTCGCAGAATTTGCAAAATAGTCCCTAGAGTTAAAATAGAGTGTTTTTGCCATACCGAAGCCCTCAAAACTTATATCTAAGTTATGTAAAGGGTATTTAGGGTATGTTAAGCTTATGTCCTCATCCTGGGGCGTACGTTACGTTAAACGGGTTACATTTAAGTATCAGTTATCGGAAAGCCTTCAAAGAAAAAGTTTTTGAAAGCCCGAAATTTTGGCACAAGGGTTACAGTTATGAGATAACCAATCCATGCCTAAGACTACATCGAACCCTGCCAATTTCATTGGCAGAAGAGAGATAGGAATTATATGGTTCTTGATGGATATAAAACATCCATCCAGAATGGAAGAAGTGGTTTCTATGGTTCTGTCGGCGAGTTCTACTTCATATGTTATGTCTAGAGTTCTTACGGGTAAGTTTAATAGTTTACTAAACTTATGGTCTACAAATGACTTATCAGCCCCCGAATATAAAAGAACTCTAACAAAAGTGTCGTTGATGAGGAAAGTACCTGTTATGACATTATTATCGTTGACGGCTTCTCGAGCATTCATCTGAAAGGCCGGAGCGTTCCCTTTCTTTGCCCCACCAGACTTTGCAGTATCATCTTTGGCGGTCTTGGAGCAGTTAGTCTTTATGTGGCCCTTCTTGCCACATTTATAACAAGTAGCATCCTTGATATCTCTGTAATCTAGGGTCTTATGCCCTATTTTCTTACAGATACCACAAGGCTTAGCATGTGGGTCAAACCGACACTGTCCTCCGTGTTTCTTGTTGCAGATCTTGCACACAGGTCTATCCTCAGACCTATTATGATTCTTATGAGATCCAAATTTCCCTTTCTTCTTAAACCGTTGGGAGTTATTATCCTCCCTCTTCCTCTTTCCGCCAGTCTTTGTCCTAACTGACCTCTGTCTTACTAAATCTTGAGTGAGAGACGAAGATAGGTCTACAACAGACCTATAAGTACTGGGCTTTGAAGCCCTAACCATTCCTTTGATTTCAGGTGCCATACCACCAATAAAATGAGCAATTCGCTATGATTCAGGGGAAGCTAGGTATGGTACTAACCTAGACAAGGAGTTGTAGTCGGTCACATATTTCCGACAATCTAAATTCTTCATTGACAGTGATAAGAAGTCTGTCTCTGTCTTTTCGAACTCATGAGGTGGACAATATGTTTCCTTAACCAGGTCCACAAACTTGGACCAGCTCAAATTGTATATATATACTTTCCCAGCAGATTGGATCATAGCTTTCCACCAGATAAGGGCATCACCCTTAAATGATTGTGACACAAACTTCACCATATCCTTGTCAGTACAGCCGCTGATTTCAACTATTGTTTCCATCTCATCCAACCACCTAAGAGTTTCCACAACTCCTTTCTCCCTGTTAAAATCACGAGGCTTACAAGACACAAAGTATTTATAGGAACAACCGTCCTTGTAGGTATTTGTCTTGTGTTGATGTTCCTGCCTCTCACTCCTTACATTTGAGGAGTGTACAAAGTTTTCTTTCTTATCTGAAGGAGGCTTTGAGAGTGGTTTGGAGATGGGTTTGGAGGTATGTTTTGATGTATGCTTGGAGTGAGAAGCACTCGACTCCTTTTGTTTTTTTACAAAGGCATTTATGGTCTTGCCAACTTCCATGGCAATTAGATTTTGTAGATCATTTCTGTTCACGACCAAATTAGCATTTGCATCACCATCGGTGCGTTTGCTATGAGTCTCATCTGAATTAGCCATTCCAGTTGTTTGGTACTAAACACCAGTTATATAATTGTTAGTTGTTTCAGTAGGCAACTTATATGCCATGGTATAATTAAATCATTTAGGCTTTAAACATTACAAATGAATGTTTTTAATAATATATATATATATATATATATATATATATATATATAACGTAGGTCTCCCAAGGACCATCATAGGTAATCAAAAGATCGGACATAGTCCAAAATTTTAGACAGTGGATCGTAATATCACATCTGTCATTGTCGTATTGATAATTTATGTTAGCTCGTAAGCTTGTCATAAAGACATAAGATACGACACAAAGGCCTTTGTCACTAAAGACTTATAAGTGTGGCACAAAAGGCCTTGTCACAAATGGACATATAAAGTTTGAACAGGGAGTCATAGACTACAACTGTCACTGTCACTAATGGACATGATATATGGCCCGTAGGCACTACACCACCAATGGATGATATTTAATAATCCGTAGGTATTACACTACTAATGGGTGTTTAATGATAATCATCACTCTGATGATATTAGTCGTGATCGCATTGATCATTTAGACTTATTATGTTCGAATGTAGTTCGAATACCTTGATGGCTAGTGTGGTTACTCATGTCACACTGCCAGGAGTGTTAATATTACTTGAATATTAACTTAGAATGATGTCTTAAAATGGTTTGACAGATTAGCCATAGTCGCATTGACCATATAGGCTTGGAGGCTTGAACATAGTTCACCACCTCTAGATAGAAAGGATGATCTTCCTTAACTATTATGGTAAAAGGTTATTCATCTTAACCACCATTTATATTTGCCAATTAATGTGACCTCGTCACTTGGCAGGTGTAAACCATCAAGAAGATCTTTTGGAATTTCATAGCGGGGCGATAAAGATCGAGTTAATACCGAGATGATCGCTTGAACAAAGGAAGTAACTAGTAATTTGAAATTAAATTCCAAAATTTCATTTAAAAGATAAATATTACAGATTTTGCCAAAAACAGGACTTTTTAATACACAAATTTGTCCACGCAGGGACTAAAAAGAAATAAACATGTCCACGTAGGGACTTTTGTAAAATAAACACATGAACTAAATAAATACAACTGTATTCGTCCTTCTTCCCTTAAACCATCCTCGTTAGCCTCTTGAAGAACTTGCTTGTTTGCTTCTCGGATTTTTCAGCTTTTTACTGAATTTCTTTCATTCTTTCTAAGGCCTCTTGCATGGCCTCGAGTGGCGCCGGAGGTTGAGGCTGTGGTTATGGTTGAGGCGGTGGTTGTGGTTGAGGCACAACCGGATAAGGGTATCCATGAGGTGGATATCCAGTAGATGCGTATGAAGAATAAGGAGGTGGATAGTTTGGAAAGGGAGGTGGATAATATGCATTGTACATAGTTGCTTCAAGAAACGGGTCATAAGCTGGAGCAGCAAAGTCAACAAGGTCATATCCAGGCATTCCAGGATAGGTGGGAATCGGGTTACCTAAACCCGACGATGATAGTTAAACTACCGGTTGGGGCATCGGATCAGCAGCAGGTTATGGGGTTGGATCCACCACATGTGATGTGTTTGAGGGTCCACCCATTTGTGGATCCTCGGGGATGATGGGGTAAGATGGTGGCAAATGTGGCAGTGATCCCGAACTTTGTCCTGCACGCACCGACATGCGTGCACCATGCTTTCTTCGTGTTTGTGATGATTCAGGTGGTGGTTGAGGTTGGTCCACTTGATGCATATGCTCACCCTCTATATGAGGATGTGGTGAAGGAGCATGGTAGGGTGGGGTGTTATGGTAGGAAGGGTGTTGTAAAAGTTGTACTGTTCCTACTGTTGCTGAAATTCATCAGGAGCTCGATAAGGTGATCCCGCTAAAGAATTGGACCCACTGGACAGCTCGATCGGATGTCCATATGATCCTGTCGGCGGCATTTCAGGATCCGAGTCTTCCTCCATATGTGTAGGTGAATCAACGGGAGGTGATATTGGTGGCGATTGCACATGGTTAATTAGGTTGAAGTTTAAAAATTCATGGTGCGAATGGGAATAAGAGTGGTGTGAATGGTCATGGTGTGAACGATAAGAATGTTGAGAATGGGAATGGGGTGGTGAGTATTCATGGGATATTGAATGGCGAAAAGGTTCCCATGGCGACGAAGAATCCCCCGATCTTTCGTAAGGGTTTGGGCTAGGAATATGTGACGACCCCTGCATTGATGGTCCGCCTCGCATCAGACCTTTGCCTTTGCCTCCATGTCCTCTGAATCTGGGTGGTATACTTCCTGCTTCAAAAACAAGTTAAAACAAAGCAAGAATAATAGAATAATGAAATGATAACTCCTAGGTGAAAGCCTAGACTCGGAAGTCTAAGGAATGTGCTATTGTGTATTTTCGAGATTAAACACAAAAGGCTAGTGTTTAATTCACTCGAACGTTGGCTCTGATAACAACCTGTCACACCCTTATTTCCATGTGTATCCCGGTGGGGAGTATTGTGACGTACGTTGATATCATCATAGTCAAACAAACACAACACAGCGAAAGTCTTGGATTTTAAAATATTATTACAAACCGAAATGTTCAAAGTTCGAAATAATAATACAAGGCTTGTAATAAAAGATCCACAGGCGGATCGAAATAAATATACAAAATATTGTTCAACAGACTTCGGGCAACTATGGACTTGTAAAATCCTCTATGTCACTACCAAGCAGCTTCAGGCTTATTACGTGTCGCAACCTGTAACTTAATCTTTTGAAAATACGTCAGATAAACTGGTAAATACTAATAACCGACATATTTTGAAAATCTTTAAAAAAATTGTTTTAATTGCACTTGGCACATTTTTATAAATAACTTAGGATAGTTCAAAATGACCTTGTTTATAGTTTTACATGTTTGTCAATACATATGGGGTCCGGTGCAGAAATCGAATAACCTGATTAATCGACACACCACTTATAATCCACCAATGGGATTTAAAAATATTTAGCATTAGCATCTGACAGGTGTATGCCTACACCCCGTGCTAAAGGTCGTGGCCATTAATAACTTAAATGAGCCGAGGATATCTAGGACACGATCGAGTTAACCACCATTTTTTAAGTTATCAAACAAAACAGAATAAACGGGTTATGAAGATTTAGTTAAATCACAATCCGACAACATGATCCCATACCCAACCAAGCGGTATTATTATACCGTATCCCAAGCCCGTACAGGGAAAATAGGCTAAAAGTATTTACCTGAGCTAATTCTTCAAAATATAATAACTCAGCTTTTAATTCAAGAAAGTAAGCTTAGATAACGATCTACCGGGAGGCTTTAGTCTGGAATGACGGTATTAATAACCAATTAGAATGCTAACGGGTCCCATCTACGTTATAGACTCGGACCGGCTAGCTAAAATGATAATTACGGTACGATACGCTAGATTAAGCGATGACCGGAATAGAATGTAGTTTAAACCCAAAAAGTACTAAGACTTGTTTAATATGGGTAAACATACTACATTCTGGATCTTGAAATAAAAATTAAGGTTAAACCTTTTTCGGTTAAATTATGTAAACTAGCCACGTAGGCTTAACCGTTCGCGTATAAGGGAAACCGGGTAACCGGATGAGCCATTTACAATTTCCATATGCCAATATGTGTTAACATGTTATAATATCAGTAAGATATCAACATGTATGTCCATTATGGTTTTAAAATCAAGTTACGCCTTAAAAGGGCGTTTTAGTCGTTTTACGCCTTATAAAAGAGGTTTGCGAATAAACCGATGTTAAGGTCATGAACATTCTGTTAAAATAAGTATTTTATGATGTTATATCAATAGGACATCAAATATATGTGTGGTTGTTGGTTTAAACCATAATATGCCCCGTAAGGGCATGTTGGTCATTTCACATATAGTTTTGGTGTCATATTTGGGATTCTGAGTTTGGGACTTGTACCTACTGTAAAAGTATTTAAAATAAGTCTAGAAATCAGTAGGTAACAAGTTTTGGTTCATAATTATGGTTTTAAATCATACTATGCGCTGAAAGGGCGAAAAATGCTCTAATTGACGATTTAAGCGATGTTTAATGAAAACTGAAGTTATGATCAGTTTTATATAACCAAAATAAGTTAATTAATACATTATATCAATAGGTAAAAAGGTTTAGATGTCAAAAGTATTATTAAATCGCTTGATGTATCGAAAGGGGATTATCGTCATTTGTCGGCATTGTATAAGGACTTGTATGCAAACTCAGTTCATAATCATTTTTAATATCCCAAATAATCGATATTATGATATTACATCAGTAGGCTATTAGTTTTTGGTGAAGAAATCATGTTTAAACTGTTTAAAATGCCAAAAAGGGCATTTTAGTCATTTTGAAGTAATATTAACGACATTTGATCAAAACTCAACCTATGACCAGAATGTTAACATCAAAATAAATTAATCAAGTTAACATATCAGTTTGTAAATCATGTGTATGCTTGTTTAAGGCTTAGACCTTGTTTTAGGCGAAAAAGACATTTTAGTCATAAATGGCGTATTTAATGTAACATCTGCCAAAAAGGAATCTTAAAAAAAACCCGACTTATTTTTGTAAACCGGATCCTAGACGTATAAAAAAATAAAAAGGGTACGATCTTTTATTACCTTTCATTATTTTTAGTATTTGTCATGAATTATATTAATTAATATAATTACTTACTGCATCGTCTTCTCCGTTCGCAACTAGGCAAATTTTTTTGCTGGTTCAAATACAAATTAAATTTAACTATGATATTATGGCTATATAACAATCATAAGTCCATTGATTTGAACGTTTTAATCAATAAATACTACCTAATTATTTTGTGTTATTTATAAAAAAATAGTAAATACATAAATAATCAATTTGCCATGAAAGTGTGAAACGGACAATCTTTGATGAGCATAATGGTTCATTGAAAGAAATAAATAGTCATCATTGAAAGAAATGGAAAGACGATTTCAAATAAAATTACAAATAGCCTTACAATTCATAAGGAATCTGAACTGTTGGCCCTCGCTCTCTCTCTCGCAAAACCGTTCTTGTCGGCCATCGCTACCGGGTTTGCTCTTTTCGTTCCAATCTGCAAAGTATATGAACCGGCCATTGCCACTTTCCTATCTGTACCAGTGCATTCGCATATCTGAACCGCTCACCACCACAACCGACGATAGCGATCGCACCTTTGCTCGCCGGTGCTAACAAGAAAACAACCACCACCGCCACCATCATTGTTTTTGTTCTTGCTGTTCCGCCTTTCACCATCTTCGATTCAGTCTGAAACCCACCGGAAGTTATATTCATCTTAGTTAAGGTAACCAATCGACCTTGTTGTTTTTGTTTAATCTATTATACAAAACACAAAATTCTTTTTGGTTAGAAGGATTAATTACTTCTTAGAACAATAACCAAACACGTTTGGTGAAGTTTTTTTTGGGTGGAACATCAAATATACGTATTACACACTATATATTCTATGTATCATTTCTTATAATATATATTACAATTTTTTTAGATACACGTTTCAACTAATTGCAAATTACAAAAATCTATCGGTTCTTTTAAAATCAATTTTACGATGTATTACTAAAACAAGTATCGTAAACTTGCAAATAAATTTGATAAACATTTTTCCAACTGTTCGAGCATGTATATTGTTGGTGTTAATTTCACTATAAAGCAAAGCCATTCGTTAAATCTTAAAATGACGCCATTAAGATCTCATTGATTGATTACTAATACTATATGTATGTACGTAGGTAAGCCCACTATTTGTGATAAAATAACATCAACACCATTTTGAACCACTCACAACCAAACACTGAAAAATGTTAAAAGAGTTATTTTCTTCATATGAACCATACATAATTAGTCTTGGATATTACATTTATTAATTAAGTTAAGGATAAAATTTGTTAGACTTAGCTTATACAAGAAAATATATACATAATGACATAACCATTTTGTTATGTTATTATCATAACTGGTACAGTTATATATTTTACACATTGGAAATTTTATTGTTTATTTAAGTTACGAAAAAAAGCTCTCAAATGTTTGGATTAGTAGCTTGTTTATGTAGTTGTTTTATTTAGAATTTTCGTTACAATATATTTTAGGATAATCATCTCGTCCATATTCCAATCGTGCGGTTGCTTTTTTTTTCATTTACTTTTTGGGGTGTATCAATGTGTTTTCAATCAATTGTTTTTTATCTAAAATCAAGCATGCAAAATCAAGTGTGTCGTATATGCTTTATTTGTTGTTGTTATATTGTTTGTTGAAGTTATTGTAGTGGTTCTTGTTGTGTTGGTCATCGTAGTCAACAGTCAATAGTCATTCATTCAGTGGATCCACTGCTGACCTTTCCTCATAACTTGGAGATGTCGGTATCGCCCCATTAGTCTTGGGCTGACATTTCCTCCTAACTAGGGGACGTTGGTATCGCCACAGTCACACTCTTTATGGGTGTGGGACGCAAGGAGTGGGTTTTGATTTTGGTGTCGGTCTTTATCGTATTCATTACTTAGCTACCATTCTATGTGTTCATATAATTTGTGCATTGCTTCCACATGATCGATTGCATGCTTAATATTGAAATTAATATTTGGAATTAAAACATATTAGTTTTATTTCTTAAATTTAAAGTGGTCAACCTTTTTTTTACTTAACAAAGGTTTACTCACCAGCTCATGTAGCTGACCCAAATATACTATTTTACACATGATACATGTGTATAGGACTGAAGGCTGAACTGGATCAAGATCACCTAGGAGCTTTGCCTTAGTAATTAAAAAGACAAGTTTGATGTATTGATTTGTATATTTGAACTTATATGAAAAGTGTGACATTTAATCATGACATGTTTAATTATGAAATTTTAATAGTGCTATAAGCTTTGGGCAATTATCATGCCCCGTACCATTCCGCTGCGGGTCGGGGTGTGACATTTAACGAAAACTTGCATAACGACTCGGAATACTACATAACCATATGGTATGACTCCAGAGAGTTATACTACATTATAACATGGTCATAATACAACTTATAATCAGTAGTCTAAGTTGTTAATTCGGGTCAGACTTGAAAGTCAAAGCAGGAGTCAAACCTTGCGACTTTCGGTTGCGAACCGACTTTAAACTTGGAATTGACGAGCTGAACACATGTTCTAATAATTATTACCAGGTTATTAAAGTGTTAAAACGTATTTCATAACACTTACATTATCAGATATGAATTTATTTTCAAAACTGACATAGTTTGACTTTTTATTAATAATTTTGACCCATTAATTGACCAAGCAAACGTGGTAATTAGGATTTAGGAGGTGCCCTTTTGAGGGATTATCACCTACATAAATACGATCACGTAACCATGTTCGTACCAAACAATGACTGGACCATAATGGTCTTAGCCAAAGGTCAAAGCATTTTTACATAAAAGCTTTGCCTTTTGGCTTAATAGAAAGAGCAGGTTGGAGCACTTACAAGTGGTCCAAGCTAACTTCTTAAACTCGGGGAATGCTCCAAAGTAGACAGGAGCTTTCCAATAGAGGTAGAGAGGAAGAAATGACAAGTGGTGCAAGAATTAAGGTTGCAACACCCTCTATTTATACTTGAGGACCAAGCATGGGATCATGATAAGTGTTGGCCGATGTTATATGATGCAAACAAGTGTTTTGGGACGTGTAGCAAGCAGCAAGAGAGTGGCATTTCTCGACCATGTGGCAGGGCAGCAAGCTGCCAACGATTCTGTTGCTGGCAGTCTCTTACGGACCGTAAGGGGGTAAGCCTTGCGGTTCGTAAGGACCTTAGGCGCCCATAGAATTTGAATGGTTACCAACCGTAAGGGTTGAGCATTGCGGTCCGTAACCGACTTCCAGAAACTAAAGTTTGAGCAAATCTTCATTGTTTGGTCCTCCGACTTTTATAATCATCGTTCAGAGGTTATAAAATAACATAATGACGCTTTTGGTCCCTCTCGGCCAACATGTGGTAAACGAGGATCAACGGGACACGTGTCGGAATTTTATAGGACGGGTTTTAATGAGGTGTTACAGTCATGAAACTCCCAAGAACACGAAAGGGGGTATAATGCTATATGGGTCATGGTTGACAGGCTAACCAAGTCAGCACATTTTCTACCCATAAGCGAAAGCTATCCAATAGAAAAGTTGGCTAAGATATATATGGATGAAATTGTAAGTAAACACGGAGTGCCTTTATCCAGGTTTTGGACAAGTTTCCAAAAGGAACTTAGAACCAAGATCAGTATAAGCACGGCTTATTATCCTCAAACCGATGGTCAGAGCGAACGAACAATTCAGACTTTAGAAGATATGTTGCATGCCTGCGTGATTGATTTTGGAGGCAGCTAGGATGATCATTTGCCTTTGATCGAATTTTCATACAACAACAACTACCACTCTAGCATTAAGGCTGCACCGTTCGAAGCCTTATATGGAAGGAAATGTTGAACTCCCATCTGTTGGACAAAGTAGGAGATGATCAGTTGACTAAAACTGAGATTATCTTGAAATAACTGATAAGATCCAACAGATACGACAACGATTAGCTACCCAAGATAGGCAGAAAAGTTATGCTGACAAAGAAGGAGACCTTTAGAATTCTGAATTGGAGATTATGTATTGTGAAAGGTTTCACTATGGAAAGGAGTGCTGCGATTTGGTAAACGTGGGAAATTAAGTCCAAGGTAAATTGCACCGTTCAATATTTTTCAAAAGCAGCCAGTTGCATACAAGCTAGAGTTATTGAAAGGGGTATCCATAATACCTTTCATATATCAAACCTAAGGAAGTGTTTGGCAGATCCAACCCAATCATGCCATTAGAAGACGTGCAAGTAGACAAGAAATTGAACTTCACGGAATGACCAATAAAGATTCTTGACTTTCAAGTAAGAAAACTAAGAAAGAAGATAATTTCCCTAGTGCTGGTCCATTGGGAAGGTCAGAAAGGACCCGAGAAAACTTGGGAGTTAGAAGAAAAAATGAAAGTCAAATACCCTCAACTGTTTGAATAACCTTCAAATTTCGAGAACGAAATTCATTTTAAGGAGGGGAGAATGTAACATCCTGAGTCTTCTAATCAATAAAATCCAAATGTCCCGAATAAACCCGTAATCAAAAACCCAAGTGCGTTCGATGAAACTTACGATCGATGAACAAACCCTCACAAAGATACCCGTACCAAACCCACAATTAAAAGCTGAACCAATTGGGATCAAGACCCGAGCATACGCGATAAGTATTGGCACGGAAATGGAGAAAAACACGTGATTGGAGGAAAAAGGCAGCGGAGGACGCGTGTCATGGGGTGGTGACACGTGGCAGACCTAGGTGGACATGTGGCAGCCTAGGCAAGACTGACCTCCCTGGCGCCATGCGGGACATGCCCTGTCTCCTCCCGCGACGTGCGGGAGAGGTCTACCTGGCCTATATAAAGGCCGGGTCTGGGACTTGTTCATTTGCACCTTTTCGATCAGAAATCGATACTTCTTTTTCTCTCGTTCTGTTGTTCTAATACCAGAACCACTAAACCTCAAAACTCTGCTCCGTAGAAACTGTACTAAACCCTAAGCACTAAAAGGATACCCTGCCTGATTTATCGGAAAACAATTAACGGATGCCAAAATGTTGCCTGAATAAGGCTATATTTTGTTAACTACGTTGAGGTTTTGATCTCATGATTGTTGTTAAAATTTGATTCGGTTTTTACACTAATGAGTATTGTACTCTGTTAAATCAGATGCTTAGTTATAAGAAGGCTTAGAACCAGGAGGCCTGTTAAAATCAGAACTGTAAACTTACAAGAAACTTAATTATCTGAAGACTCAAGAACTACAAGCTAGCAAGGTGAGTTCCTCTGAACTGTTTCCAAAATAAGGATGTGATGTTCTGTCTGATTGGTAATAATTATAAAATCGACTATGTATAGCATCTGTGATATGTGGCAATGATTGATAGGATGATTGAGGGCTGATTGTATGTATTTGATTTAGCCAGTAGAGTTTGTATATATAGCCTGGTTATGTGAACATATTGTGCTTAATCTGTTCTTATCTGTTTGCCATGATTATATCTGATTGATGTTATAGTCGATAATGTATGTTTTGAATAAGATCGTTTATGTTCATGAACTCACCAGGTTATGCTGAGTCCCAAATATTTTCAGGCACACATCCTAGGTGCCATGTGATTGTAGGAATTGCAGACATTGCTACTAGCATATGAAGAGGTAGAGGGCTAGAGGTCTGCCGAAGATTTAGATCTCTAGTATAGTTAAACTGATGTAATATTATTATATAATATGAGAGATGCAAAATACTCTTTAAATAAAGTCTGAAACTTCCGTTGTGAATGCTCTGGTTACTATGTGTTCTGTATATCCGAAGCGTAACACTCCCCATAGCTTATCCTTGGATGCGGGTGTTACAGTTCATCTGGGCCTGGTTCTAATAAGCCCACTCTTAGGCCAATCCGTTAGGGTTAAGGCCTAAGAGTCCCCTTATATAAAGAAAACTCCTTCTATAGAAGAGGCATGGTTATTCTCCGTTACCAAGTCCCTTGCCTCCATCCCTCTATTACAACATACACTTA
Source organism: Scalesia atractyloides (assembly GCA_947069175.1). Classification (NCBI taxonomy): domain Eukaryota; kingdom Viridiplantae; phylum Streptophyta; class Magnoliopsida; order Asterales; family Asteraceae; genus Scalesia; species Scalesia atractyloides. The sequence continues at coordinate 32,559,318 of CAMTDV010000015.1, read as the reverse complement.
TGTTCATATCTATGTATATATTTTATCATTGTTGATATGATATTGACTTGAGCGTCGGAGTGCCCTCGGGGCGATCTCCCTGGGTCATCTAACGGGATTTTCATGTGGTCGCAGCCCAAGACTCGTTATCCCGCAAGAGGACCTGTCATCACGACGACAAGAGGATGAACTTGAACTAGATCTCGACGAGTTCAAGGTCAGTCACGCCTTATGTATCGACTTTAAATTCACCGGTATGTCTACCTTAATACAGGGAAGATGGTGGTGATTACTCCCATTTTAGCAAGACACTTTAACGTTTATCTCGACCCACGATAGATAGAAATTAATAGTAAAGAAATTCTTAACCAATGATCAAGGATTGTGCGCACGGTGATGATGTTAACCTTCATTGAATCACTATACATAGTTGTTATCATGTGGGGTTATCTTTCTATTTCTATTTTCTTATATAATTTGGTAGTCTTCTTAAAATCTAAACTAAAAGAATCTCATAAATCTCCTTAAAATTATATAACACATGTACCCTCTTCAATACCTTTTATCAAGGACAGTAGTTGAACACATACATATTTCATTATTACTAATATGTTATGTTAGATTCAATGCTACTAACATGAATAGCATTGAAATTAGGAACTAAAATTGTTTAGCATTAGTATTGCCGGTTAGTCCTTATTATACACGAGGTCTGGTTTGACATCCTCCCTCTCTTACACAACTACATACATAATGCCATATAGATATGATAATGGTACTATTATTGTGCTAATGACAAAGAATCTATTGATTATCCATTTATGCATAACAAGTTATCGAAATACATATCTCGACAAACATCCAGAAATGCTCATGCCCTATGGAGCTTAAACATGCTCTAAGTCTATAGCATTCATACACTCTACAATGTATGGCAATGTCCCACCACATCCAGATACATGGTGACGTCTAGGCATGTCCCTCGCACATCTAACATCTAGGCCAGTGGCGGAACCAGAACTTTTTTGTTGGGGGTCGTAACAGAACCATATACAAAATTTCTAGTAGCTAGGTATATTTATAAAATAATGTTATTCAGATAATTCAAATTCCTCTCGACTTCTTTTGTTATTATTTTCATTAGAGTATAACTGATTTGATGACGTCGCGATACTTGGTTTGGGATTTTTTTTAAATAACTTTTTATATTTGCATTTCTAAAAAAAGCAATAAATTTGGATAAGAAAGTTGATTTAAAATAAAATATTCATTTGACAATTTAATTTATATCTATTAATTAGTTCATAATAAAAACATAATTTAGAAATTGTCATCTGATCATAATCGAAAATTGCACAGATCACAATTCACTATAAATATTAATAAATAATAATTGAAAAAAAAAAGAAAAGAAAGAAAAGTTACTTCATGATGTTAAATGCAGAATGGGTGAAACAATGAGCTGGCCACTTCAAATCTTCAAGAATCAATACATATTTCAAACAAGAAAACACAGTCTTTGATGTTTGCCGCAATAGAACTTTCTTGAGAGAATAATAAATAACATTTTAAAAAATTTAGGTTTTATTTTGGGCTAAACTCATTTTCATAAAAGGCCGTTACCCTAAAGCCCATTTCAAATACCAATTATCACGTGCTCAAACTTTAAAAACCCTTATTCTCTGTCTTCTTCTGTCTAACTTCTCAAATAATTTACAGACCACTGGACCACCACTCGCCGCCGCCGAACCGCCGTTTGTCGGCCGGAAAATATTTGAAGATCTCTACTTTTTTTCTTATAATTCTAATGCTTTACGCGAGACAATAGAGGGGTCAACTATGCAAAAAAAATCGCTAAGCACTCTGAAAAATTGAAAATTTTGCTCGCCGGAGGGTCAGCTGACCCTCCTGTAGTTCCGCCCCGGATCTAGGCATACCCTACAACATGTATGCACACTTTATAACGTCTTGGTATGACCTTTGACATCCAGACAAATGGTACTTTGGGTACTTCCCACAAACATTCGACTATATGCCAAGTTTAACATATTCATTAAAGTATTGTGTTTGTTTTCTAACTAAACATGTTGTTACATACAAGCCAAATCTGAATAATCCAAACCAAACTAACCAACTCAATATCCATATAATAACCATAAGCTTTAAGCAACGACGTAAGTTTCGAATCGAAGTCATCTACACGGAGTAGTGTGATTCTAGCATCGTGCAGCCACGGCTACGTCATACTAGACTAGAGGACTTGATAAGCCACCTCTGTCCTCTACTTAGGTTTGGGCTAATGTCATGTCATGGATCCACACTTTCTTAACTTGATCCTTGCCTCCCTTCTTAACTCGTTTCTCTAGTTTATTAAACATACTTTGTACAAATATTCATGATATACATGCTACGCTTAAGATATACGAAAGACTTGATTATTTTCCGTAGTATGATGATCCCACCACCTCATAATCTCTTTGTAACAAGTTCTTCGATGTTTGTAGCATGAATCTAATCCTAACAACAAGGACCAAACCAACTTGATAATAAATACCTACTTCATATACTTCAACAAGATCTTAAGTCAAATATGGAAAAAGTCAAGGGGAGGCTATGTTAATTAGAATGGGACCATGGTTCATTATTGACTTGGACACTGTACCAAACCCTCTCCAATGAAGTTATCAACTTGACATGACATACCATCAATTGGGTTAAAATGAGCATGCCATTCAGGTTATATTTTTGAAAAATTGTTGATATTTATGTTCTAATGTATTATTCAAAACCTAAACTATATACATTTTTGATTGGTCACATGACGTGTATTCAGGTGGCTTCCTATAATACCTTTTTAGCATAACACTTAAGTGAGAGAAAATAAAGAACAAAATAAATCATTCGGTTTTTTAATCTTAGAAACTATAGATGCGCAAGTAAAAAAATATGAACACATTTTGTTTATTTATACAAACTACAGAAGCACAAGTCACGTGGAAGTTATATTAACTACACATAACCAACACTTACACATCTGTAGGTAAGCTTTAGCATTGATAAAACACATAAAGAAATTAGGTTCATGGTTTTTATGTGTATAACATACACATTTGTAAACCATTGATAAATAAAAAAAAACTAAACGATTAAGTTTGTTCTTTTTGTTCTCAAATATATGTAGGGGCACGTTGATTTCAAAACCAATAAAATATGTTAAGAGCTGTTGGCACATGTGCACAGAAAATAATTAAAGTAGCTGAAGGGAGAAAGTGTGTCGGTTAATAACCGCCTTATGTATCACATTCAAAACACTACGTAAAAGTGTATTATACGATTCTTACAGTGCAAAAAAACCACATATATGAGGCAGTCCTGCTGCTTAGCACCATGGCCTTAGCAATTACTATATAAAACAATCAGTTGATGGTGTAGACAAAATTATAGTGGAGGTGGTCGTGGCGGCGGGGGCTTTATCTAGTAATAGTATTGAGTCAAGCTTGTGGCGGCTGTGAGTGGAAAATAATGGCTGTTGAGATGTGCCATTGAGATGGTATCTTTTGAGTGGTGGCTGCCAGAAGTGGCCGCCGGAGCTGAGAATCCTGATGATGCTGCTGGGATGTGGTTGTGGTGACTGTGCGGTTTCCAGCCCCAGTAGGGTGGTCCTTGTGATGACCCTGCAATGGCCGTGCTATTTGTTGCACTTCCCTACAAAAATCACTTGGGTTCATTCATAAGTAAACGTGGCATAATGAGTCAACACGAGTAAAACTATATAAACTTATTAATGAGGTTACCTCATAGTTGGGAACACAGGTAGGGTATACATTACTCCATGATGGGGGGGCCTTTAAGAGCTGAAACAGGGTTCTCCAACTGCTATAATAACATAACATAATGAGTATAAAATCTACCAAAATACCCTCAAACGACACGATGAAACTACCAGTCTATTGATCTAACTTTTATCCGTTACCTGTGATCTCGAGGTGTCATGCGTGAAATTCAAACGAGCTTGCTCTAAATTTTCGTTTCTACTTGAACTCGCTACAAGCAAAGGGGTTGAAATTCCCAAACTTAAATTCAAATTGTGTTCGTTTCCTGCATAATTCCATAAAGAAGGTTAATGAAAATTCACCCCTTAACGACAATATATGCATGAAATAAACACATACAATGATCATGGCAGATGAACATTACCATCATAAGTACTGGTCTCTGCTTCTCTTCCGTTACACTCGATGGCAGCTTTGTCATACGCCCTATTATTCATCAAAAACAAATATTATATTGGATGATACGCGATTAGGGTTGCCGATTGAGAATTTTAGTTAAAAAAGTGGGCATATTCTTGATCATTAGGACCTTGCAGCATCTGCTTCACAGTCGAATAGCCCAAGATATACATACCTGCATTGCAAGCATTGTAACCTCTATGATGAAAACGTTGGTATCTATTACTTGTTTACCAAGTTAACTTAATCTTCTAGGTGAATCGCCAAAAGTTTCATTGCAGTCATTTGCTCACACAATGAATGCATTATGTAGAACTTAAATTGGATTGGAGTAACTGTAAGTTGTAACTAGTAGATACTTACTTTTTGCCTAGAAGCTGGCCCATTCGAGCTTCCCATCTGCCACATTTGTGCAAAGTCACCCCACGGTATTTAGAGCTCCCTCTTGAAAAACCAGTGCTTTGTCGTCTTAGTATGTGCACAAATTCTTCTTTTGAGAAGTTCATCATCTGCTTCAATCAAAACCAAAGTCGAATCAAAACATCAAATCCAGTAGATCATTAACAATCTATTATGCTATCCTAATAATGTCTTTCAACAAATTTTAAACCTGCTTCATATCCTCCTCGTAATCACTGAGATTGAAGTTGATATCAGCGTCAACGCCACGGAATTTAATGGCAGCTTGATCATAGGCTCTGAATAACGCAATCAAATATTCAATTTCTACTAAACAGCAAAGTGTAAATGCATAGTAAAGATTATGATTAGTTTATCATACCTAGCTGCAGCATGAGCAGTGTCAAATCCCCCTAAATAAATACACAATCCAATTACACTATAATTAATCATAAATTACCAAAACCAGAAGAAAAGATCTATGAACTTAATGTTGTTACCTAAATAAACTTGCTTCCCAGTATCCCTGCATCAAATCACAGATTTCAGATATAATGACAAGAAACGGAAGCAAAGTGATTGTTAGTGGAAGTAGGGGGTTAACGTTAAGGAACGAGACTGGTAAGTGTTATTTTGGAACTTCTAGGCAGTTGGTAAAAACACTTGAGTCTCGTTCCTAAACAACCCACTCTCGCAAATGCATATACACAAAGTTGTAATAAAAATGAACAAAATAACTAACTAACTAACTAACTAACCAGATATGAGACTCCCATCGACCAGTCCTCCGATTAAATGTAACTCCCCTATACTGTGAGCTTCTTGACCTGGGTCCCCTCCTACTCTTCTTCCCCACATTAACCTTCTGCTGCTGCTGTTGTACTTGCACCAATCTTATCTCCTGCAACTCATTACTCTTTGCCCGAACCAACCTCCCCGATTCCTGCAACTCGATTATCTCACTCCTATTAGTATCTCCAACTTTCAATATGTCAAAATTGTAGCACCAGATGCTCTCATCTGCATTCACTACGGATGAATTCCAGCTTCCGGATTCTTCCAAATTTCCAAACGCCGTCGTTTCGTCTTCCTTCACAAAGTCCAGATTAAGATCTAACATCTCAACAGTTACTCTTACGATCGATTAGATTGAAATTTCAGTAACAAACAGAAAAATATATCTGATTTGAAGTCAACTTTAGGTTACACTGATTATTCGTGAAATTTCAGCTATACATCTGCAGAAAACGGAGAGATATGTGTTACGCCGGAGATGAATCGGACGGCTGTTAATATTAAATTGAATTTCAAGTAACAAACATAAATCGTATCCAATTTTGGTTTGAACTTATAATTTGAAAGTTTTCAGGTGTATGAGGTGCGAAAAGTGATACGCCGGAGATTGATTGAAGGTTATGTAACAACCGTACCGCATATGGTATTCAATTTTAGGTTAAAGTGATGATTTGAGAAATTTTCATGTGTACATCGCCGGAGTTGAATCGGACGGCCGGTGAACGGAGAATATATCAGATTGAGGTGAGATATTTCAGGTTAAGAGAAGTGGGAAAAAAATGAAGGAGAGAGAGGGACATGTCAGGCCCATTTTAAGAAAACATTTGTTTTGTGGAGTTACCGGAAAAGGGGCTGCTAAGGAAAATAACTAGTATACAATAATTGAAATGGCAATGTATACGTGTGTTACTATTGTGGGGTTACCGGAAAAGGGGTTGCTAAGGAAAATAACTAGTATACAATAAGGATCATGCTATTCAAATAGGTCCGGTCAATCAGACACCGACAGGCGTCATTCTTTGTCTGATTGACTGGACCTATATGCTGAGCTTTGGCCAAAGCTATGCGTTTCACGGTGTGGAAATAAGATGATTAGTGTGTGATTAGCATATGTTGAGCTTTGGACAAAGCACAACGCTTCATGGTTATACTCAGCGTTTTGGCCAAAGCTCGGCGTTTGGGTGGTTTTTTGAATCTTTTTAAATTTAATTTTAATTCAAAAACGTATCTATACTTGTCGAATTTTGATGTATTTTGTTATTAAAGAATGTTGTTAAAGAAATAGGGATCTATCAATTTTTATATTATTTCGACTACGTTATCGATGACGTTGACAAACTTTATGTTTTCCTTTTCAAGAAATAAAAATATTTAGCAAAGGGCCTTAGCAAAGTCTAAACCAAAAGCGAAGTAATGATAGTTATTTACGGTTTGGTGACGGTTTAGTTTTCGTTTATATGTAATATGGTATGTTATGTTTTTTCTTAAAAATAAATGACTTTTTGTAGATAAAAACTTTGTTTGATTGTCTATGCTTTGAGTTTAAGTCCGAGCTTATATAGCTTGAATTACATATTCAAAATTTATAAAAGTTCATTTTTATTAAATTACACAAGCCAGTTTAATTAACAGCGTATAATATATTGCAAAAGAAATTCGAAAAAATTATAAACATTCCAAACAACCATCGTCTAAATAAAAGATAAATCGCATAAATTGGCCACTCACAAGAGGAAGTTTTAATCTTTTTTTTGGGCTGGTCCATCGAATGTAATGGTTTATCATATCAAACCCAATTTCACCCAAATCCCCCAAATCAATAAGAAATCTAACCTAAAACTTGTAATTAAGTGAAATTATAAAGGAGGAAATGAACATACGTATCTAAATCAACCACGTGGGTAAAAAAATTCGCGTTTTGGAGTGAGAGCAATGTATGTGTGCGTTTGATATATGTGATGCGTATTAGGGTAAAATGGGGGAGGCAGGAACATATACCCAACAACTTTATTCTCTAAATGCTGCGCTATGGGCTAAGCTCAGCATTTAGCCTGACCCGCTTGGTTTTGGCTGGCCCATGTGGCTCCTTTCTCTCTATAGTCTATACTTAGCACAAGTTCATCTAAATGCTGCTCTATGGCCTAAGAGCGGCGTATATGATTTTTTTTAAAAAGTTTTTATTTATAGTTAATTCACAAATCTTATTTAAAAACAGTTTTTAATATCGATATACTATTTAAAAACAGTTTTCATGTCGATATCTTATTTAAAAACAGTTTTTAATGTTGATTAGTGTTTTTTAATAACATTTATATATGTCTATTAGGGTTGTAAACGAACCAAAAGTTCAGCGAACAGTTCGTGAACTGTTCAGCGGAAAGTTCGTTTATGCTCGTTCGATTAGCTTAGCGAACGAACACGAACACAAGTCTCGTTCGTTCGACTGTGTTCGTGAACGTTCGGTAAGTTAGCTAACATTTGGACATTCTAAGACATTTTTGGAGATAATTATGTCTAAGTTAGTTAACCTTGATTCATCGTTTGGTGGTGTAGTAGACTTTTTGTGTTTTGTGTTTTGATTTATTATTTGATGATTGTATTTAACTACTTATATCCAATGTTTAAGGATAACAATGTTTTTATTTTCAAGTTAAACGTTCGTTTGCGTTCGTTTTTATTTGCTTGCATTGTTTGTGTTCGAGACTAATGTTCATGAACTGTTCATGAAGAACTGAAATTCCTTAACGAACGAACACGAACATAAACTTATGTTCGGTATGCGTTCGTGAATAGTTCGCGAACATGTTAATTTCCTTAACGAACGAACACGAACATGGCCTTGTTCGTGCTCGTTCGGTTCGTTTACAACCCTAATGTGTATAGTTGAAATTGACATCGATAGACAACACAAGGTTTTCTTTGGTAAGATTACTTATGTTGTTTATTTGTGACATGCATATAACTTTTAAAAACCTACAAATATATTAATGACAGCAAAAAATATTGACACTATAATAACATATTTTCATCCATGAGTATTAGGGTAACCTATACTTGTTGAATGAAGCTGAAGAATCTCATCAAGTGGTTGTGGTTGTGTTCGTCGACGATGGACATTTCATCCATGTAAAGCTTGAAGAATCGTATCCAATGGATGAAATGTCCACCGTCAATGAACACAACCGCAACCACTTGAGGAGGTTCCTCAGCTTCATTCAACAAGTATATGTGTGTTTATTACCAAAGGAAACGACATGTACGACAAAAATACGCTATAATACGACCAATAGAAACATAGTACGCCATAACAATCAATATACGCACTAAAAAAACACTTACAGACAATAAACGGCACGATACCGAATGTCACCGACACGACCCGTACGGCCAAAATATGTGATAGTACGGATCAATAGTGACAATATACGTCATAATACGACATTTAATGACAAAATACTTCAAGTACTGATCCAGTAGGACGTATATACATACAAAACGACACGTTGGACTTCAAATGAAATCAAAACAAAATCGCGTGAAATCATGGAATACGAAAACACACGTAACCGAACTTATCCGGAACGTGTTGTATAGACCAAATACTTCATAAAATGACGTATAATAAAAAAATATGTCAAAACTCGACAAGTATAGGCGTGTTTTGGAATTAAAATCAAATTTAGAAAAAATAAAAGAACCATTCAAACACCGAACTTTGACCAAAGCACTGAGTACTACCTTAAAGCGTGGTGCTTTTGCCAAAGCTCAGCATATAGGTCTGCCCTTGAAGCGCCAAGCTTTGGCCAAAGCTTGGCATATAGGCCTATAGGTCCGGTCAACCAGACAAAGACTGACGGGTGTCGGTCTTTATCTGGTTGACCGGACCAAAATGCCGAGCTTTGGCCAAAGCTCAGCGCTTCAGGGTGTGGAAATAGACAAAAGGTGTGTGTGAATAGACAGGGCCATACAATAATTAAAATGGCAATGTGTATGTGTGTTACTAACTAGAGAGATATCTTTCTTTGGGTCTGGGCTGTTTGACAACTTTTGAATGAGTAAATAGTAAATAAGTTAGAGTTCTCAACCATTAAGAGTCGGCATAATTTTTAGTTATTCAGAGGCAAATGTCTGACCAATTCAGATAAGAGATGTTAACTATTTAGACTCATTATAATGCTTAATCATTTAGAGGCAAATGTCTGAATCATTCAGACATCTGCTCGCGAAACAAATAGTCTGAACCATTAAGTATTGAACCAGTAAGATGTCTGAACCATTAAAGCCTCATTAAGAGCTAAACAATCAGGGTTAAGAGGGTTCCTAGATCGACATGTTAATTATAAGGCTACACTAGTAATAAGGCCTGTGCGCGTTGCGGCACGAATACATCCCAAACATCGAATGGATTTGTTCAAGTGTTAAGTGATGCGTTAACCATACAAAAACGCGTGTTTCAACATATCTGATTGAACTCAATGTAACCTATACAAGTATTGTGATTGGATGATAATGTAAAGTAAATTGAATCTATCTCGTACAATCGTAACTCATTCTATAGGATTAGTTAAAGCATTTATAAAAAAGAAACCACAATTTGACTTCACTCTGTTCGGAAAAAAATTATGAAAACGTACATAAAATAAGTAAAAAATGTATTATGTTAAAAAAATATCCAAATGTAGACGAATTCGTACTGATACAGACACGTACATAAAAATACGCACGTAAATAAGGTTTTTTAAACGAAAGCGTGTTATATTTGACCTAACTCGTTTCCAGGAAAAGTTTATGTCGAAATGTAGACACCCTTAAATTTATACGGATACGTACATAAAAATATGCACGGAAAAATAGTTTTTTAAAGTAAAAAAATGATATAGGTAAACAAAAGAAATTAACGAACAAATATTGTTGAAGGAAATTTAAATTAGTAAAAAGCTGAGGGCTAAAAATGCCAATTGTTAAAGTAGAAGAATAGTAAAATTAGAAAAAGGACTAAAATTGATTACTCTAAAAGTGGAGGGACTGTAACAAAGCTGAGGGGCTTTAAATGTAATATTGTAAAAGTACAGGGAGTGTAAGGCAAAGCCGGTGGGAAAACCCACCGACTTTATCTTTTAAGATAGTTAGATAATAGGTCAACATCACACACAACCCGTTTAACTCATTTATCTAAAAGTCTAAACCGTGTTAGCGGGTAGTTGTCATGTTGTAAATGTGTTAATCAGGTTGTAAAAAAAGGTTAACAAGTTTGACGTGGTTGATTAAACAGGTTGTTGGCTAGATGGTAATAATTAGTTTAAGCATTTAATAATAATAATAATAATAATAATAATAATAATAATAATAATAATAACATAAAAGAACCTCCAATGCAAGGATATAGAGGGTATCTATGCGCCATGTGAAAATGTGGTAGCCGATGTGGAGGAAAGAGGGATGGTGTGACCGTCCACATGAACGCTATCCATGAGGACCGTGAGACGGGAAGCGGCACTTTTTGAAATATGCGGAAAATGAGACAGGTAGGTTGGATAGCTTCAAACATGGATGGAGTGAGAGAAGAGGTGTGTCCTAAGCTCGTGTTGGAGATAGTCTAACTTAGTTTTTGAAATACTTGGAAATATTCCTATAATTCACCCTTAACACTGTTAATCTAACATTCATGTTACAATGAGACAATGTTCTCAAACTAATGGGTGCGGATGGTTAGGTGACAAACATGAACTCCATAAACACCAATGGAGGACCTACCCGAAAGGGTGTCCATTTGTGAACGTCCGGAATTCCATACTCAATGGATGAAATGGTGATTAGGCCACACAACCACTATATTTAATGTGTATACACATGTATTTTCTATCTCAAGAGAAAAAAAAACTGTTTGAAAGTAAATGTAATATTGTAGAGACAATCAGCATATGTGAAAATTTTGATTTGATACCTATCATGATATGTTTGTAAACGTTTAAAACCGGATACATTACATCTGCTTAAGTTGTATGTTATCTTAATAAAATCTTAAAACGTTAATCTAAGAATATAATAGTCAATATTCACAAATATATAAATTTTTTTGAACGGCCAACGAATCCTCCAAATGGGCTATTGGCGAAATTTCCCACATCGGGATACACTCGCGTCCGAACCGGGGAAAACCCTCACCTAGGGCTGAAGCCCATGAACACTTGCCCGAAGGCACAATAGTGTCGTGAGGTAAAAACCCGCTTAGTTCAAGGATCGAACTAGCGATCTCCACCTATTCGCCTAGTCTTCTATCATCACCAGGTGCTGCAGGAAATAATGGAGAGGGTAAGAATCGAACCTGAGTCCCTTAAACACCAAGTCAAGTCTCTCCCTTATTTATCAGTTTCCAAGTATGTATACAACTTGACAAACGAAACATATTCTTTTATTCTGCCCAATGGGTGGGAAGTGCATTACGTCCTTTGGATCACTTCCGGAGGATGGAAGTCACGTTAAAACAAATTAGTGTGTTCGATGGATGGGTACCCTACATATGTCTCCAAAGATTCATGATTATTTATAATTTGGAGAGATTATTTAATTTATTTTGGTTGTCACCCTTAGATTATCCGTTCTGATCCATGTGACCATCCGAATACATCCTATATTATTACTCAATCTGACGTTTACTAGACACTAACTAGGCATTGGATAAAGCCCCTGCTAAAGCCACATGACCCTATCGTGGTACAGGTGAGCAAGGGCTTGAGCGAGTTTTTTTATTTGTTAATATAATTTAAAAAGATAAATTTTATAATAAAACATAGAACATTAAACATAAAACGTCTTAAAAAAGGCACAAATAAAAAAACAAATCTAGTCCATAGTGCTTTGATCTTTTTCTAGCTCCTTTGCGATACACTCTTACACTTTTTCAAGTATCACTCGGCGACTCAGTGATAGGTTGCTGAAGTCCTTGGTAAGAAAGTCCAAGTTCCTCATCCTTTGTTTTGCAATTTTTACGTGCTTTGTGGCCACGAGACTACTTGATATTTTCCGAAGGGAAAATTACGAAAATGTCAGTTGGCCAACCATGTTTACGAATTTGTCACGTTCATGCGTCCGTGGACGGACTCCTCCATGTGGGAGGCGTCCGTTTGTCATCTATTGCGTCCTTTACTGTGGTGTTGACACGTGTCCAACAAGGTTATTGCGTCAGCGGCAGACTGATACGTGGTCGAAAACCGGTGCTTTATCATGTTTAAGTCAATGTTTTTACATAGCTTTTAATTTCGAATAGCCTACTTTTAATGGGATTTGTGTTTTACAGGTCTAAAAGAGTTTAAGGAGCTAATCGGAGCACCGGGACGCGAACCGGATCAATCGGGAATGTGCAAAATGAAAAACCGGAGAAAAGTGCCTTAAAAGGGGCATCGGAAACGCACGGCGTCATTGAAAATTGCTAGACAGCAGGAATTTGAGTCAGCCAAAAAGTGAAGAATCCAGCAGGCGTCGGCGACGCGGGGGTGGCGTCGGCGACGCCTACTCCTGCTCTCCGACGAGATTTTTCAAGTTGTTGCTTGTTTTGACGAGTTAAAAGCCAATTTTTGACCTATTCATGAGAGTGACACATTTTGAGAGTTTGAAACATCATCTTGGAGCCAAGAACTCATCCACCATCATCCTCAATCATTCCCAATCCATTCCATCATCACGAATCCTTAATCCCTTCGACCAAAACCCTTATTCTCCATTACCATCTTCATCCATCCATCTCCATACTTCACAATCAACCCTAACCATTACCTTCATCCTATTCAAAGCTTCAAGATGCAAAAGCTCGATCTCTCATCCATGGTTAATCAAGTTCCGTTCGTCATGAGCGGCTAATTCCTGGAGGTTTCACCCTGGTGTAGGTTTTTGTAAGTTTCTAGGGTTTGACATTGTTTGAGTTTTGTTTTGTGATAAATTGTAGTTTGATTTTGAAGCCTAAGATAATTGTCTTGCATTTGTTTTGAATTCGTAAACTGTCGAGTGATTATAAAATTTGACATTGCGAAATGTTAATGTACAATTATGCCTTATCTAAGTTAGAGTTTACATGTTCTTGGTAAAGAAGTGCATTGTAGTCCGTTTGTCCATAACGTCGATAGCTTTTGGTACCTAAGCAGCGCAACACTAAACTCGTTAGTAATTTTCACAATTGAATTGAATCTAAAACGTGTAGTAACCCTAGGGCTTCGATTGCCGAACCGAGTGTGAACCTTGTTCTCAAAACATTGTTTTATAATCGTTAATTAATCTCATTGCAATCATTCTCATTTATAGTAGTTAATTAATCAACCCAAATTCGTCGGGTAATCCGACATCTCTTTCAAACAATCAATTTTATCATTTTAGCAAGCTTCATAAGTGACAACATTAACAATCAATCATATCCGATCGCAAACCATAAACTTTTGGCGCCATTGCCGGGGAGTTCGTGCACTTTGCATTGGATTTTGTTTGATTTAGTGATTAACTGTTTAAGGTGCTTATTCCTTTGTTACTTTCTCTATTTCTTGTTACGCGGGTGTGTTACTTGTGCAGGTTATAGGTAGTGCATGCATACGAGAAACTCCGGGAGGACCTCACCACTAGTGTTTGAACTAGAGATTCGAAGGAATTTAGCCACTCGGTTGGAGTAAGTTCTTGTCTCTAACCCACTCAATACCAACTCACCACCTACACCATCCTTTGGACCCATTCGAATGGATAATCAAAATTCTAACCAACCCAACAACCAAAACCAATACCAAGATTACCCTAGCCCAAACCCAAATGTTCAAAACAACCAACCGGGGGGGGGGGGGTGGTAATAATTTGAGGCCATCAACACCACCATTCCCAAACCGTAACCTAAACTAAAACAATAACCAACACACACCCACACCTCCACCTCAAAACCAACATAGACAAAACCCATTGCCACCCAACCTAAACAACCGAAATGTTAACGCCAACCGTGGAGTTAACCAACATCGTGGCATTCCCACGAATGAGGCTCAGTTTCTTGATCTTGACGAATTTAAGAAACAACATTCCTGATGATGAGCCGTATAATGTCCCCGGGTATCAATCGCCGGAACATGTGAGTGTTCACGCGGAATAATCGGATGATGGAAGGAACTATAATGATCGGTTTGAAGATGATGCTTGGTTTGGTAATGATGGGGAAATTTACGTCATGCAAGAGGGTTTGAGGAAGAAGACTTTGGCAACTAATATGCTAATGTTGTGGAGAACGAAGATGGGTATGGTTACAAATACGGTCAATATGACAGTTATGGGAACAACCATCAACCACATAACAATCAAAGGAACCGAGACGATGGCTATTACAACTATAACAATCAAAATGCCAATCATAATCGGATTCCACAATAAGTGGGTGGCGGGAATCAAGGCAGTGATCGGGGTGATGATAGAAGGGGTAATCAAAGGTTCGGGAACTAAGAAGTTGATGGTCCACCAAGAAACAACCGCAACAACCACCAACGCCAACCACCGCAAGGAGTTGACGGTCGGTTTCGGCCAATGATATCGGAGAACGATTCCCCGATTGTACCACCGCCAAGAGGAAGAGTTGCTTTTGACTGCAAACCGAACTACATCAACATACTTCCTCATTTTAATGGGCGGTCGAATGAAGAACCATATACGCATCTACAGGAATTCTCGGATATATGTAGTACCATCGGGGGTGGTCACTTTTCTCAAGATGAGGTTCGTTTCCGCTTATTCCGATTTTCCTTAAAGGATAAGGCTAAACAGTGGTTCTTGACACTACCCACAAATAGTATTCATAATTGGATTGAGATGCAACAAGCCTTCCTGGACGAATACTATTCAATGGCCAAGAGTGATGATGCACGAGATGAAATTAGAGCATTCAAGCAATTGTCGAGTGAACCGCTACATGAAGCCTTCACCCGATACAAATAGTTGATTCGAAAATGCCCGCATCACCAAATTGAAAAGTGGGAATTAGTAAAGTGTTTTGTGAAGGGTTTGGATGGAGAGACGTGGAATCACCTTGTGTCAACTAGCAATGGGACGTTACTAAGTAATCATGAGGATGATAATTAGGAGTTCCTCGAAAGAATGGCCAAGAGATCAAAACCTAAGGAGTCGGCCGACCGGGATAAAAAGCATCTTATTTCTCGGTCACTTCCCGATCTTGATTCGAGCTCCAAGGATCGAATTTCTACTTTAGAACGGGAGTTGGCCCGTATGAAGAAGAAAGATGTGAATGTGGTTTAGTATGCGGTGTGTGATAATTGTGGTGATATCGGCCATCAAACCGAGGAGTGCCAAGTGAATATGGCACAATCCACTGAGGAGGTGAACCAAGTGTATGGAGATCGAAAACAATATGACATGAACTCCAACACTTATCATCCGGGTTTGAGAAACCATCCCAACTTGAGGTATGGTAATGCTTCAAACCAAATGAACCCCAAATTTCAATCGATTCCTCAAGGTGGAGCATCGTACCAAAATCACCAAGGTGGTAACCAAGGGGTTATACAAGGAATTACAACCAAGGAGGTGGCTTGGGATATCAAAACCGTGAAGGCAACTATCAAAGGGGCTACAACCAAGGCGGTAATGGGTCGATGAATAATCAAGGCGGTGGTGACGATTTAAGTGCCAAGATTGATGTGCTATTGAATGTAGTGAAGGAATCAAGTAGCGACATCAAGGAGATGAAAAAGGAAAATGAGATGAGGGATAAATTTCATGAGGTATTGGCTAAGCAAGTTGGGCAACTTGCTGAAGAGGTAGCGCAGATGCGAGGAAGTGGAGGAAGACTTCCTAGTGACACCACGGTAAACCCTAAGCATCAAGGGCCCAATTCGAAGAACACACGTGAGGTACCAATTAATAAAATTTCTTTGCGTAGTGGTCGAGTCATAGATAGTGGTGTTGAGTCACCACCACCCCAGTTTGTTTAAGGGGTGGTGGAAGATGCTAGCGATGAGGAGAGTGTCGACGGTCAAACTAAAAATGATCTCAAAAATAATAAAAATATTCCCGTTGTGACCGTCCCAGTCCCAAAGGCTAAGCAAAAGGGTGTGGAGGCTAATACCGCCCCTTATCCCGAAGCGTTGTTGGGACCGTCTAAGAAAGTGGTAACAAAACATGGCCCACAACAAGAGGAAATGTGGGAGAT
Organism: Scalesia atractyloides; assembly: GCA_947069175.1. Lineage (NCBI taxonomy): Eukaryota > Viridiplantae > Streptophyta > Magnoliopsida > Asterales > Asteraceae > Scalesia > Scalesia atractyloides. Next base: position 32,542,731 of record CAMTDV010000015.1, on the reverse strand, counting down.
TTTTATACAAGTTAAAATTAACTTGCAACTCTTAGATGCAATAAAACAAGTACCCTCATATGCTAAGTACTAGAAAGATTTGTGCACCCAGAAACGAACTAACAAGTTTCCAAAGAAACTTGATTTGACTGAAAATGTTAGTTCGATTCTTTTGGGTGCATTTCCACCAAAACTACAAGATCTGGGGGTGCCTATTATTTCTGTCCAAGTGGGTGAATTCAAAATGACTCGGGCACTTTTGATCTTGGGGCGAGTGTGAGTATCTTGCCGGGTAGTTTGTATGACCAATACGAGTTTGGTCCACTTCTGTTGGGATTGAACCCTAACAAAGGAACAGATGATATCAAAGCCAAACGCACTATCCGAGCTTTGGTCCAACTATCAGAGGTTACAACCTCTGATCTACCTTTACACTACTTTCCTTAAACAATTGCTCCTATCATCTGATCAAACAAGAAGCAAATGTCTGACAGAAGAAACAAGATCAGAGGATAGAGATCAGTGCTTAGACTAGTTATAGTTTATTCAATGTAACAGTGCTATGCACTGATAATGTTAGTTTAGCAGTGTTTTAGTTAGTTATGACTTTGTTAGCTGTCACTATCAACCATGACGTCATAAAATATGCTCAGTGGTTAGATAGTTAGTATAAATAGCTAATCGTTGTAATAGTTTAACTTGTCTTCCTGAAAAAGATCAATTCACACTTTATCTTATTCATTTCTTACTATCAAACGATTGTAATTGGCTAAGGGGGAGTTTTTGAATCACATGCGAGTTTACCAACTTAAAAGTATGATGATGATGAAAACAAACGACCGATTGCTTGTAGTAAAAGTTTTCCATTAATTCTGCAGCATATCTTTAAAATTCAATCCATTTTCCATCTTTAGAAACAAAAACTACAAGTGATTCAAACTTAGATCCTGACAAGTGGTATCAGAGCTTGGTCAATCGATTTTGATTTAACAGTCAAATTGATTTGAACATATCAGCTTTTTGTGCTAATTTGTTTGATAGTTTTACTTGAATACAGAGTTTTATTACTACAAAAGTTTTTAAAACACAAATCTGTTGTAAACAAGAGAAATGGCACAAAACACACCGGAATCCAATATTGGATCCATGTTCAAACCTCCGATGTTGAAACGAAATGAATATTTTTTTGGGCAACGTCGGGTGGGTCATATTCTTGCCCAACTGTCGGGTGGGTTATATTCTCGCCCAACAGAACACCGGATGTTGGAGATCCATTGTATTTGGACCGCATGTCCCCATGGTTCCAAGTACAGAGGATCCCCACACCCAGGTCCCTAAGAAACTCGAAAATTACTCTGAACAGGATTTCCTCAAAATTGAATTGGATGCTAAGGCCTTTAGCATCGTTGCTTCGGCTTTGCCCAATGAGATTTATGCGGGATTACTTCATTGTAATAGTGCTAAAGAGTTATGGGATGCTCTTAAAGAGCAATTCGGTGGTACTGAAGAGGTGATCGAGAATAATAGAGAGGTTTTAAATCAACAGTATGAAACATTTTGCCACGTTAAGGGTGAGTCATTAACACAACAGTTCGAACGGTATAGCTGTCTCATCAGTGAGCTCAAATTGGTAAACGTGGAATTTCCAAATTCGACTGTCAATAGTCGTTTCTTGAGATCTCTACCTGAGAAATTGGAGACTGTAGCTTATGTCACTAGAATAGTTGTTGGTTACAAGGAAATGACCTTGACATAACTTCATGGACGACTCCTCACATATGAGAGAGAGTTGAACTAAAAAAGAAGTTGCAAGAGTCAGGGAAAATGACTGATGATTATACTTTGGGAAACATTGCTCTATATAGTCATGAGGAGGGGTCTAGCAGTGGAAAGGATCAGAGTTATGATCATTACACTAACATAACATCTGGAAACAATTTCAACTCTGATCCCTATACACCTAATTTTGCCTTTGCTGCAAATTGTTAAAGCCAGACCTCTGACAATCTTTCTTTTGAAATGAATGATTTACAACATTTTGAACCCACTGATCTTGAAGAGATGGACATTTTGCATCAGCTGACACTTTTAAGTGTTAGAGCAAGTAAATTTTACAAAAGAACTGGTAGAAGATTTCCAGGATTGCATGGGGGGTTAAAAGTTGGGTTGGATAAGTCTAAAATCAAATGTTAGAAATGTAACAAGATTGGTCACTTTGCCAGAGAAGCAGATCACAATCTGCAGGACCAATTGTAACACATCCTGGAACAGACCTCAAAACACTGTCCAATATTCCCAATATACCCCTGCACCTCAAATGCAGAACACTGCACACTTTGTACATCCTATTGCTACAGTTCATGCCCATTATGTCCAAGCACATGCACCGTAGATCCAATATGTCCAAGCACCACCTCAAGTACTTATGCAGCAAGTGCCACAAGTGACTCAACCTACTCAAACTACCGCTAAACCAGCAGAGGTTAATCCACGAAGCTTTTTCACACAAGATTTTGTTGATGGGAATAGTTTGCCTGAGGATTTAATAGATGGAAACTTTGCTATCATAGCCAAAAATGATTTTGAAAATGAAAATATATGTTTAATGGCTTTGAGACCATTGTTGAAGGTGATGAATATGTGGAGCAGGAGTTAAAATCTGATGTGGTTGATTGTTGTGAAGCAGTGGTTATACCAGAAGTTACACCAGTGGTTGAAGTGAATATGTTGATGTTGAAAAAAACACTCTATCTGACCGTTGGGATGAGAAGGTATGTGAGGAAGAAGAGTATGATTGTGCTCTTATGGCGGCTTCGAAGGTATCACCTCCGATCCTTAAAGATCTATGTTCTGACAAATGCATTATTGCTTTTGGAAACATAAGCAGGTGAATGAAAACCTGAGAAACAAAATTTTAGAAGATGAACTTAATTTTGAAAAACTTATCAAAGAGTTGAAAAGAAAGTTAAGTAAAAAAGATTCTGAAATGAGTAGCCTAAGGCATGAATCAAGCATAACCAAAGACCAGCTTCAAACCATGGTAGAAAAATACCAAGTTTGTAAACAGGAGCTTGAATCTACCCAGATCACTTGTGAAAAATGGGTAGAGTCTTGTAATGGTTATGAGCTTATGCTTGATGCTCAAATCAAGAGCAACATAAAGTTAGGAATAGGCTTTAGAGACTATGACCAGACTTGTGAAAATGCTGTAAAAATTGATTCTGACCCGGTTGAAACAGTTCCAAAAAACTTGGCTGGTGAAGAAATTAAAATCACAGATAAAAATGGAAACAAAATCATTCTTGAAAAACCAGAGGTTTCAGCAAAAGATAAAGAAATTGAAAAATACCAGTTTAAACCAACCTGGTCAGATGAATGTGATATTTTAGAAAACTTCAAGCCAATAGACTTTTCAACCATTGATGGTATAAAAGCATTAAAAGCACTGGAGATCCCTATCAAAGACTTGCCAGCAGAGGTTACTTACACCCACTGCTCTCAAAAAGTCTGATAGGAAAAGGAAAAAAAAGTTAATACTTGTTTTGTGAATTTTGTGAAAAGAGAAATCATGTGGCTGCAGATTGCTTTCTTCTAAAAGCCTTTGATATAAACAAAACTTGTGTTATACCCAAATCTCCTAGATGCACCATCTGCAACAAAACAAATCACATGACCAAGAGTGTGCGTATCTCAAAATCTATCATCAAAAGGTAAAAGAGATTAAAGCAAAAGCTCTTGAAAGAGAAAGTTAAAACTTTTCTGAAAACAAATCTAAACAGAACTTTGAATCAATTGAAACATCTGTCACAAAAGCCTTAAATAAAACCTCTGTTCACAGAGAAATTCAAGTGACAGATGCACCTCCATTAAACTAGTTTCCAAGAGGTAAAAGCCAGCCTAGTTATCAAAAGGTGCCTATGGTTTATGAGACTTACAAAAAGTCTTCTAAGCCAAGGGTAAATAGGCATCCTCATGGTTACCAACAGTTGATAGGAAGTGGCTCCCAGCAGTGGTTACAAAAACTTGATCTAACCACTGCTCAATTATCTGAAATTGAGTATGGATCATCTAATACCCCATCCAAAGCCATTCTGGCTTTGGAAACTCACCTGAACTAATAATTTCAAAACATGTGCAGGGAGCTTCTACTTGCCTTGACAGTCTTTGGTATGTAGATAGTGGGGGCTCCAGGCACTTGATAGGATGTAAAGCCCTGCTCAGAGATTTTAAGCTCATGGAGGGGGTGATATATCCTTTGGAAATAATTCAAAAGGGAAGGTTTTGGGGTCAGGATGTGTCTCATCTGGAAAACTCAAGTTTGAGAATGTGAATCTCATTGATAATCTAAAATTCAATCTTCTGAGTGTCTCACAAATGAGTGATAAGGGTTATGGATCTTTCTTCACAAATGAAACTTCTCAGATAGTAGGCCCAGAGGTTGTTAAAAAGATTAATCAAATAATTCCAGAGAGCAAAGCACAACTTACTGCTAATAGCGTAGGAAATGTGTATGTGGTAGACATGGTAAAAGATAATCCTATTTCAAATGCATGTTTGTTCTCAGTTGCTTCAAGCAAAGAAACAAAATTATGGCATAAAAGACTAGGTCACACAAATCTAAAAACCATCTCCACTCTCTCAAAACAAAGTCTTGTCAGAGGTTTGCCTCACAAACAATTTACTTGTGAAGAACATTGTGTTTCTTGTTTAAAAGATAAACAACATAAAAGTTCTTACAAGTCAATTGAAGAGTCCAAAACAAGTTAGTGCTTACAGTTACTTCATATGGACTTGTTTGGACCTGTGAAAATCATGAGCTTAAAACACAAAAGGTATTGCCTGGTGATAGTTGATGATTTTTCTAGGTTCACATGGACTTTCTTTTTGCATTCTAAAGATGAAACAGCAAACATGTTGGAAAACTTTGTTAAACAAGTTGAAAAACAATTTGATCTTCCTGTAAAAATCTTTAGGAGTGATAATGGGACAGAGTTTAAGAACAAAGAGTTGGATGCTTTCTGTGAGTCAAAAGGAATTGTTAGGCAATATAGTATCCTAGAACTCAAGAACAAAATGGGGTTGTTGAAAGGAAAAACATAACTTTGATTGAATCAGCAAGAACTATGCTAGCAGATTCTGGTTTACCCCTATCTTTCTGGGCAGAGGCTGTAAACACTGCTTGTTATGTTTAGAACAGAGTTTTGATAAACCCTAGGCATCAAAAGACTGCTTATGAATTGCTTTATAAAATTAAACCTCTGCTCTCTTATTTTAAAGTCTTTGGCTGCCCATGTTTCATTTTAAATTTAAAGGAGTCAATATCCAAGTTTGCAGCCAAAGTTGATTGTGGTTATTTTCGGGATACTCAACCACTACAGAGTTTTTAACTCTAGGACCAAGTGTGTTGAAGAAACTCTGAAAGTTAAGTTCAATGAACTCTCATCTTTGAAAATCCCAGCAAATCCTGCTGAACTGTTTGACTTATCCAAATTTACATTTGAAGATGTGTCTGTCAAGACTAACCATGCAGGTACCCCACAGCCATCAAGTCAAGAGCAAGGATATGATTGCATTCTTCCAAGCTTCAAAATCAATCCTTCAGGCAGAGGAGCAGATGTTAGTAGCAATGGTGAAAGCTCTGCCAGGTCAACAGTGGTTAATACTCAATCCTCTGCCAACTCTCAGAACCAAACATTTGTTGATAAAAGTCCACAACAAATGGACATAAGTCAACCTACTTTCACATCCATTCCACAAATTCCTCCACCACCATTCCAATCAGAGGCTGGACATCAAATTCACCAACAGAGGATAGCTCAGATGATACACATTTGCAAGCTTCACCTCAGAATGCCATTGTCCCATATCAAGGTGAATTGATTTTCCTCAAAAGCCATCCTTTGGATCAAGTTATTAGCAACATCAATGAGGGAGTGCTCACCAGAAGCCAATCCCAAAACATTTGTCTTTTTGTTGGTTTTCTATCACTCACACAACCTGTCAAGTACCAAGAGGCATTAAAAGACAACAGTTGGGTAGAAGCCATGCAAGGGGAGCTCCTATAGTTCAAAAGACAACAAGTATGGGAACTTGTACCACTGCCAAAAGATGTATGTCCTATTGGCACAAAGTGGGTTTTCAAGAACAAAACAGATGAAAGGGGCATTGTTGTCAAGAACAAAGCAAGGCTCGTGGTTCAAGGCTATAGAAAGGAAGAAGGCATAGACTATGATGAAACATTTGCTCCAGTTGCAAGATTGGAGGCCATCAGACTATTCTTAGCTTTTGCTGCTAACCACAACATCAAGGTGTATCAAATGGACATCAAAAGTGCAATCCTGTATGGAAAGATCAAGGATGAAGTGTATGTGTGTCAACCTCCTGGTTTTGAAGATGCATTTCATCCTGATCATGTTTACAGGTTAAAAAAAAAGCACTATATGGTCTAAAACAAGCACCCAGAGCCTGGTATGAAACTCTATCCACTTTTCTCTTATCCATTGGTTTCACCAGAGGTAGGATTGATAAAACCCTATTTTTAAAATGGAAAGGAAATGATCTTATGCTTGTCCAAATTTATGTGGATGACATCGTTTTTGGATCCACATGCACTACCATGTGTGAGGAGTTCAGAAAACTCATGGCAGCAGAGTTTGAGATGAGTGCAATGGGTGAGTTGCAATGTTATCTTGGTTTACAAGTCAAACAAATGCAACATGGCACTTTCATCCATCAAAATAAGTATGTGAAAGAACTACTTAAGAAATTTGATATGATGATTGTAAACCTTGCAGCACACCCATGGTAACATCCAAGCTAGTCATATTTGATGGCAAAGATGACCTTGTCGATCAAACATTGTATCGAAGCATGATTGGGTCTTTACTATACCTAACTGCATCAAGGCTAGACATCATGTTTGCCACATGTGTTCGTGCTAGATCACAGTCATTGCTAAGAAAATCAGATCTTATTGCTGTAAAAAGGATATTCAGATACATAAAAGGTGCTCCCGCTCCCACACTTGGTATCTGGTATCCAGCTAATGGTAATATTGAGCATGCAGGATATTCTGATAGTGACTTTGCTGGATGTAAAACAACAAGGAAGTCCACATCTGGAGGAGCCCAATTCCTAGGTGATTGCTTAGTGTCTTGGCAAAGCAAAAAGCAAGTTGCAGTTTCCACATCCACTGCTGAGGCAGTGTATATAGCTGCTGCAAGTTGTACTGCTCAACTCCCGTGGCTTCAAAATCAATTGCTGGATTTTGGTATCACTGCTTTAAAAACTCCACTCAAAATTGATAGTCAAGCAGCAGAAATATCATCAAAAATCATGTCTCTCATTCCACCACCAAGCACATTAACATCAGACATCACTTTGTGAGGGATTGCTGTGAAAAAGGTTTGATTTCTTTACAACATGTCCATACCAAGGATCAACTGGCAGATGTGTTGACAAAAGCACTTGATGCTCACACTTTTGAAAGTTTGATATCTAGGCTTGGAATGCTGAACATGGATTAAAAACAATTTTTTTTGTGATCCATGTGTAAATAGCAATAAATTGTTTTTAGAAATCAAAATCCATCCTTAAAATAGTTTAAAATTGAATTTCTCAATAAATCCTCAAAGTCTGTTCAAAGCACTAATAGCACAAAAACACTGTTCGTTTAGAAAAGTCTTTCCACTGTCAAAAAGTGTATCCTCTGATAGTTGTAAATATTGTTCTTATCCACTGATAAAAAATTTCAAACAGTGTTTAGCCAAACAACTGTCTTCCATTTTCAATCAGAGGTTACACGTGGTCAGATGTTATTCGACATTCGCTGCATCAGATGCAACGTCCTCATCATTTTTTCAAGAAACCCTATAAAAACCCTATTCTATCCAGAACAGAGGATTCACCAAACTGTGTCGATTTCAAAAATCTCAAAACAGTTTGCATTCAAATCATGGCTCCTAAAACAAAATCAAAGACGAAATCAAAGCAATATTTACCACCATACATCTTGATTTTAATAATATCTCAAAAACAAAAGCTTTCTTGATACATCCTTGATTCTTGAGTGTTTACTTGCAAGACCAGATTAGATCTGCAGCAAGTAAACAAGGCGCAGTTACCACGCCTGGCTGCCTGACTCATGAAAATTTTACACGAATAACAAATCAAGAAAAGGTTTCCAAAACAGAAGTAGAGGATGCTGAGCTAGTTTTACAAGAACAAAATGTTCAATCTCTTCCTCCTGCTACTGAGCCCACTGCTCTAGGTGATAAGAGCATTGCAACCACTGCTCTAAAACCCACACCTAAAATCACCAAAAAGAAACCAACAAAAACATCCATAAAACCCACCAAACCCAAAAAGGGTCCTCTGGATGATGAGATCCCAGAGGTAAACCCTGTGACCACACCAAAGTCACAAACCACTGCTGCTACTTCTTCACAGCAGATGGTTGATAGATCTCCACCTGGCTATGAAACTCCTCCTGCATCCTCACAAAAGGATCAGGTTGTAAACACAGAGACACCAAATTATGAAGCTCTAGGACCACTTGGTTCTATCTTCCACAGCCCATCTCCCAGGGCAATGTCTCTTTCTGCACCTATACCTTCTCCAATAAAATCACTACCATAAACATTTTTACCCTTGCTGAATGCAATAGAACTAGACCAGACATTATCCAGCACTTCTCACCAACCTATCACTGAGAATATACTTCAACATGATGCTGGGTCTGAATCTCTATTCTTTGCTAGCCTATCAGCAAATGAAGAGGTTACATCCCTTGGGTTACATGTAACCCTTGGTGATAGTTCAACCAGAGCAGCCACTATAATTGCAAAACTACCTAGTTTTCCTTTGGACAGTGGTTACATTACTAAGTCTCTGTTAAAGGCAACCACTGCTGAGGCTACCAAGGTAACCTCTGATGTTGTGGGAAGTCCCCAGTACTAAGAAAAAGGGGCATCTAAGGTTGAAGCTAATGTCAAAACACATGCTCATGATACCTTAGATATAACTACCACCTCAGGTAGGAGTTCAGATGATCCTATTAAATTAGGTGCTGATCTAAAATACAAAGATTTGACAGAGAGAGTATCAAAGATTGAAACTACTGTTGATGAGATCAAAAGTCTCTTGAAGCAGTTGTTAGCTACAAAGAGCCAACCCTCTGTCTTAACCACTGCTGATCTAAAAGAAGCCCTAGACCCTCTGTTTAGCAACTAAAGCACTTCTCTAATCTACAACACAAACATCAAATGAAGGAAGTATGAAACATGGTTGAAGCTAGATTCATGGATACAAGGGCATACATTAAAGCGATAAAAGCTCATCTTTTCCAAACCACTGGTACTGCTCTGCCTACGGTAATTTTTGTAAACACTAAAGATGATGCCAAAAAGGGGGAGAAACCTTTGGGAAAGAAGAAGCTTACAATAGATGATCAAATGGCAAAGCCAATAGTGGATACTCGCAGTCCAGATGGTTCAAAGAAAAAGGATCTAACAGATGATATCTTGGCCGGAGAAAAAGAGAAGCAGAAGAGAAAAGTGTATCTTGAAGGCAAGGTATTGGTTGAGCAAAAGATTAAGCAGCAAAATGAAAAGGAAGAGGTTGGTACCTCAGCAAAGAGGAGACCTGCTAGAAAAGTAAGGCAACCAACTCCCACACCTTCCAAAACTGAGCCTGCTGTAAATCCAACCATTAAAACCTCTGCTCTCCAAAAATCAAGGACACCTACTTCGACTTCCATACCCATTTCCACCAAAGCAGATGTTATAACAACTGTTGTGTCAACATCTATTGACACAACAGAGGTTGCAGCAGATGAAATCTCATCCACTAGCATGGTCATTTTTAATATATCCACCCAACCTCTACCAACACCAACCAGAATTCCAACTCATCCATCATTACCTGAAATCAAATTTAAGAGGAGAAGGACTACAAGGATGGTTAATGAAGTAGAGATCTTTCCTGCTCCTACTCCTTTATCATCACAACCACTGACCTCCACATCAATGCTTCCACCATCTTCAACTCCAACCACTGATCCCCTTACAGTTATACCTGCAGCAAAGCAATATCCTCTTGATTTACCAGCAGTCAGGGAAGAAATTCTAAGCTTCTATTCTGAAGAAAACCCTGACAAAAGAATCATATTATCTCTTGATGGCTACCCAAGACCTACAAATATTGATGCTTATCTAGAAATCAAATTGAAACAAGCAGAGGATATAGCAAAAAGAGACTAAGCTGGTAAAAGTGATAGAGAGATACAGATCAACATGTCTTTTCAGCTAAGCAAAGCCAGGGCATTGCAAGATTTAGTCAAAGATCTGTGCAATAAGCTGTTAGAAAGGGAAGATCAATGCCTTAAATATAAACTCATTGAACATATCATGAAGAACATGCACTTCAAGGAAACAAAGGCATAGTTCAAGGATTGGAGTGTGGATGAGCTGAGAGAAGAAATTGAAAGAATGCAAGAAATGTTAAAAGATCCTCACAAGAAGCCAACTCCTCTTGACTGGAAAAAAAAAAAAGAAAGACATGCCAGACAGAGCTTTGAGGATTAAAAGGATGAAAGAAGAATTGATACAAAATCACTATGGTTCAGAGAACCAAGTGACAAGGTGGGGAGAAGTCAAGGTGATTGATACTTATAAGATGTTAGAAGAGAGGAGGAAGAAAGATCCAAACATGCCTCCTAAACTAGTTTACCCTCCATGAGATGATGTTTATAAAGCTCAACACTCTAAAAAGTCTATCTCATCATCTGTCCCCTCCATCCTTGCTTTCAATCAATTAAAAAGGCAAGAAAGGATAGATGAAGAAGACAAGAGAGTGTATGAACACATCAAAGAGGAAATTAAAAACATGATTGACTATCACACAGATGAAGCTAGTGAAAAGCTCAGAGCAGATTTGACAAAGATAGTTTAACAAAAAGCTCTTCAAACCTCAACCAATAAAAGTTATCCTAGAAAGCCAGAAGACCCAAAAATTCTAAAGTGGAAAGTCGATAAAGACTCTCACGAATTAACACTGCTTAAGTCTAATGGTGTTGCTGTCAAGATTAGCATGGAGGCTGCATATGAGCTAAGTGCAGAAGACCTTCAAGATCTTTTGAATTTGACACTCGAAAAGGATGATGATGATGATGATGATGATGATGAAATTTCTCTGAATTTTGAATTACAGTTTAAAGGCCAAATCAGAGAATTCTGTTGAGGAATAAAGACCAAGAATAAAAAGTGTTTTGGCATCATCTATTCCAGGGGGAGATTGTTGGGATTGAACCCTAACAAAGGAACATATGATATCAAAGCCAAATACACTATCCGAGCTTTGGTCCAACTATCAGAGGTTAAACCTCTGATCTACCTTTACACTGCTTTCCTTAAACAACTGCTCCTATCATCTGATCAAACAAGAAGCAAAGGTCTGACAAAAGAAACAAGATCAGAGGATAGAGATCAGTGCTTAGACTAGTTATAGTTTATTCAATGTAATAGTGCTATGCACTGGTAGTGTTAGTTTCCCAGTGTTTTAGTTAGTTATGACTTTGTTAGCTGTCACTATCAACCATGATGTCATAAAAGATGCTCAGTGGTTAGATAGTTAGTATAAATAGCTAATCGTTGTAATAGTTTAACTTGTCTTCCTGAAAAAATCAATTCACACTTTATCTTCTTCATTTCTTACTATCAAACGATTGTAATTGGCTAAGGTGGAGTTTGTGAATCACATGCGAGTTTACCAACTTAAAAGCATGATGATGATGAAAACAAACGACCGATTTCTTGTAGTAAAAGTTTTCCATTAATTCCGCTGCATATCTTTAAAATTCAATCCATTTTCCATCTTTAGAAACAAAAACTACAAGTGATTCAAACTTAGATCCTGACAACTTCAGTCGTCAAACAACACCGTGGTGTTGCCGGATTTGACTCCCAAACTACCCCGTGGGATAGTCACCGATGTGATTGTAAAAGTTGATGACTTTTATTTTCTGGTGGACATTCTTGTGCTTAATTATGCTTCCTTGGATCAAACTAAGCAACCAACGGTTATACTCGGTCGACCATTTCTGGAAACATCAATCGCCCAAGTTAATTTTAAAACGGGTACGATCGACATGACTTTCAGTAACCGTCGGTTGTGGTTGAATGTTTTTTTCGAGATTAACGAATCCTCTAGTTGGTGACGAATGCTATATGGCGGACGTCATTGACGAGTGTATACCTCTATGCAACATTGGTGTCGAAGAGGAAAACACAATAGAGGAATGTTTCATGTTCGACAGGTTGCAAGTGGAAACGAATCGGAGCATGGATGAGGAGGCGAAGAAGGTAGATGTGATGGCGGCAAAGGAAGGAAGGCCTACTGTCACACCCTCAATTTCCACATGCGGAGTATTACCGCGAGGCGTGTGATCAAACCAGAATCTCAGACACTAGCATTGTCGAACGACTCTATATGATTTATTTAAACGTTTTCCAAAAACATTTATTGTAAACATGCATAGTCATTTTCAAAATTCCAAGGTTTCAAAGTTTAGCGAAAGCATTAGAATAAAGTAACGGGCGCCAACATAAACGCCAAAACCAAAATCCCAAAAATAATCGTTAATAAAGACTCGATAAAAAAATGCCTTGATCAAATGCAAGTAAGTGCACCTAGCGTCCGGAGAAACATGCAAAGAAACAAGTGTCAACATTAAAAAAGAGTGAGTTCACATGTTTTTTATAAGTTCACAAGTTCGGTTTAAAAGATTGTTTCCCCCGTTATCCCTAACCCGGGATAACGACATAGTTCCATTACTCCTAACCTGGAATAATAAGGTTGGTTCGTAAATAAGTTCAATGTTAACATGTAGGTAGCGAGCCTAAAGTTACGTCACGTAAGAGTTCGCGATCGAAGCTGACTGTTGTTGCCTCTGTGTTGCCAGGTCTATCACTGACCATAGCGAAAGTTAGGCCAAATTAATCACCCGTTGACCATTCCCGATCGGCTAGCGCGACTAGCTCGGGTGGGGCTTGTCGGGCCCAGTAGTACTACTATAATTTCCCTGCTATCTAACCCAATACAAACGATCTGAGAGTTGGTTGAGGACTTCCATGATAAAGCTACTTAGTGACCTTAACACACATTAACATTAACTTAGTTACCGAATAGTTAACGACGTTAATCTCGCATAACGTAAAAAAAGAGTTGTAGAGCGTATACATGTTTCTCCCCCTGTTGTTCAAAACCGGATAAAATAGGGGCCGTGAACTCACCTTAAATTGCTCAGTTAGATAAACGCAAAAGAGACAAATGATGGAACCGCTAATCGCGTCCTAACATGTCAACCGATTCAAAGTTAGTGTGTGAACATACTGACACAAAACCCTACGCACAACTAACACACAGTACGGCACACGTAATAACCAATTCGAAACTATAATCATGCATGCAGAGTATCACCATACAAAATAACGACCAAATCAACTTGTCATAAACACAGGATAACTCATACAACACTTAGATACACACAAACACAAGTTATCATGTTTTCAACTTGTACACTCATAACTGGGCTGTTTTCGAGAATTTTTATAAAATAGTTCCAACGTTCCAAAAATTCCAATTTTTTTACAGGAGGTGTCAATTAGACTGTAGAATTTTGTGTAAAAATTTCAAATTCTAAACCTTTACCAATTATATATAAACATTTATATACTAGGCTATAGTTAGATTCGTCGCTTTCTGACTGTAGTCCACGAGAAAAATCATTTAAAAATTATCGTTCATCCGATTTATGAAATTCCAGTGGGAGATTTTCGGAAACTCCCGCCTCCAGTTACTGTACAGATTTCGTACCTAACTCCATACAGACTATGAGATCTGACTCGATAAACAACCTGCAAATTCTGCAGAATTTACACTACTTCAGCTGCTGCTCTAAATGACATTTTAAAAATAGCAAACGACCTCAGAAAAATATAATTCCAGTGCTATTTGAAGCGTTTTTCAAAAATACACGTTTTAGGCTTCAGATTTTTCGATAAATAATGATCAGGTTACAGCCAACTGAAGTTGGCTGTAAATGTCAATCAGCTTACTGTTTTCGACTTTATCGCATTAGAACATGTGTAAACGGCCATGACGCTTAGTTGTATCGATTAATAGCAGGTTAACTTGTCAAATATCATCTAATATATCAATATTCATGCAAACCCGAAGTATATATCATGATCTTTATAGATAAAACGCAGCCTACGATTTTAATACTCAAACATATCATCACAACCGCAAAGATTCGCATATTCATCCGAACTAATCATACACCACAACACTTTTTCATAATAATATCATACAAGCACATAATCATGATCAAGACTACACAAAACCAACTGTGAATCGTAATACAATTAAACCCTAACCTTGAAACGATGACAATTAGCGAACCGGGGACAAGCTTGGAATCGATCCGAGGGATGTGGGATGCTTGCGCGACCGAGAGGGAGGGAGGGGGTGCTGCTGCCGTCGCACACCTCTAGGGGAGTTTGTTTTAGGGTTTGCTATTTTTTTTGAATACCCCATGCATACATACGTATACATAAGGGGCAAGGGGTGGTTTGGGCTTGTCCTTGGGCCGCAAGGGAGGGGTGGCGGGTTGGGTTGGGTTCGCAAGGGGGTGTGGGTGGCGGGTTGGGTTTGCTTGGTCGCGAAGTTGAAACGTTTCACAGGCTTGGTTGGGTTCGGCTTATACATAGAATTTACTAACCGATCATTATAATCTGATAAATAACTACACATAATACGACTCGACAATTATTCATAAACGTCTAATAACATGTAGCACGAAATTCCTATACAACCCGTTAGAATTTCCAAACATTGTGTATTCCCTAAATACTAAAGTTAGCATAGTTATTGCGAGCGCGTAATTTAATTCTCCAAACTAAATCAGCGTAGGAATGAATAACAATAAAGTAACGCGTTTAAGATACCTGAAAAGCCGGGATGTCACATTATCCCCATGTTGAAAGAATTTTCATCCCGAAAATTGAGTAAACGCGGTACAAGGAAATCCCAGGAACGCACAAAAGTTCAGTTTGTTAGAATGGTATAAGGAAATCCCAGACTGTCATATCATCCCCATGTTGAAAGAATTTCGTCCCGAAATTCAGTTGGCGGTAACATCAGATTGCTGCTCAGCTGCAAAAAGGTGTGGATATTTGCTTTTCATTTGGTCCTCTCTTTCCCACGTGAACTCCGGCCCACGCTTAGAGTTCCAACGAACCTTGACGATCGGTATCTTGCTGTGCCTTCGAGTCTTGATCTCATGGTCATGATCTTGATAGGTTGTTCCACAAAATGCAGTTGCTCATCCACTTGAATCTCATCCAATGGAATGACTAGGGTCTCATCAGATAGACACTTCTTCAGATTGGACACGTGAAAAACGTTGTGAACTCCACTGAGTTCGGCAGGAAGGTCTAACTGATAAGCTACGGGCCCGATACGCTTCGAAATCACAAATGGGCCTACGTACCGTGGATTTAGTTTGCCTGGTTTCCCAAAACGAATTACACCTTTCCAAGGTGACACCTTCAGTAGGACACGGTCACCTACTTGAAATTCGAGCGGTTTGCGTCGTTGATCAGTGTAACTTTTCTGTCGATCCCGTGCCGCTGCCATGCGGTTTCTGATTTGCACAATCTTATCAGTAGCCTCAAGTATCAACTCAGGACCTGTGAGTTGACTGTCACCGACTTCTGCCCAACAGACCGGTGATCTACATTTGCGATCGTACAATGCTTCAAACGGTGCTGCCTAAATACTCGTATGGTAACTGTTGTTATATGAGAATTCCACTAAAGGCAGATGGATTTCCCAACTGTTCCCGAAGTCCACCACGCATGCCCTAAGCATGTCCTCCAAGGTCTGAATGGTCCTTTCACTCTAACCATCCGTCTGAGGGTGGTAAGCTGTGCTCATATCTAAGCGTGTACCCAACGCTTTCTGAAGTGACCGCCAAAAGTTGGACGTGAAACGAGCATCTCTGCCTGAAATGATGGACGTTGGCACCCCGTGCCGAGAAACTACTTCCTTAATGTAGATGCGAGTCAACTTATCCATCTTATATGTTTCTTTGGTCGCTAGGAAGTGTGCAGACTTAGTTAGACAATCCACGATCACCCAGATGGTATCGCAACCACCCGGAGTTCGTGGGAGTTTAGTGATAAAGTCCATCGAGATCTGATCCCATTTCCACACTGGGATCTAAGGTTGTTGAAGTAGCCCTGATGGCTTCTGGTATTCCACCTTGACTTTCGCGTAAGTCAAACACTTGCTCACGTAGGTGGCTATATCCGCTTTCATGTTGGGCCACCAGTACGCGGCTTTAAGGTCTTGATACATCTTATCCGAACCAGGATGGACAGAGTATCGGGATTTGTGAGCTTCGTCCATAACTAGCTTTCTGAGGTTTCCGTAGAGAGGTACCCATATATGGTTCATGAAATACCTGGTATCATTGGGTTTCACTTCCCAATCGCGTTCCATCTTTCCCACAGATTCGGCCTTGATGTTCTCTTCCTTAACTGCTTCTAGCTGCGCGTCGCGTATCTGTTTGGTAACCCATAATGAATTGTGAACTGTAGTGCTCGTACCCGACGAGGTTTCAAGTGCTCCTTCCGACTGAGGGCATCAGCTACCACGTTAGCTTTACCCGGGTGATACCGAATTGCACATTCATAATCGTTCAGGAGTTTGACCCAGCGACGCTGTCGCATGTTCAACTCCTTCTGGTCAAAAATATGCTGGAGGCTCTTGTGATCCGTGTAGATTGTGAACCTTGTTCCATATAGGTAGTGTCTCCAAATCTTAAGTGCAAACACAACTGCTCCCAATTCCAAGTCATGTCTCGTGTAGTTCTTCTCGTGGACCTTCAACTGTCGGGATGCATACGCGATGACCTTATCACGTTGCATGAGCACACATCCCAATCCCTGAATGGAAGCGTCACAATATACCACAAAATCATTTGTCCCCTCTTGCAAGGACAAAATGGGCGCACTGCAAAGCTTCTGCTTCAGTAATTGAAATGCTACTTCCTGTTTGTCACCCCAAGCATACTTGGTGCCCTTCTGAGTGAGAGTGGTAAGCGGTTGTGCGATCTTGGAAAATCCCTTGATGAAACGTCTGTAGTAACCAGCCAAACCCAAAAATTGCGGATCTCTGTCGGTGTCCTGGGTGCTTCCCAGTTCTTGATAGCATCGATCTTGGCGGGATCAACGTGTATACCCTTTTCATTCACGATATACCCGAGGAACTGAACTTCCCGAATCCAGAAATCACACTTCGAAAATTTGGCATATAGTTTCTCATGTTGAAGTAGTTCCAGCAATAACCGCAGATGCTCAGCATGTTCTTCCTCACCCTTAGAGTAGATAAGTATATCATCGATGAACATGATGACAAACTTGTCGAGATACGGCTTACACACACGGTTCATGAGGTCCATGAACACCGCGGGTGCATTGGTGAGACCGAAGGGCATGACCAAGAACTCGTAATGGCCATACCGAGTGTGAAATGCCGTCTTGGAGATATCCTCCTCCCTGACGCGTAGCTGGTGATAACCGGACCGTAGATCAATCTTGGAGTAGTAGCTTGACCCTTGAAGCTGGTCGAAAAGATCGTCGATGCGAGGTAATGGGTACCGGTTCTTGACGGTAACCTTATTGAGTTCCCTGTAGTCGATGAACATGCGGAAGGTCCCGTCCTTCTTCTTGACAAAAAGGACCGGAGCTCCCCATGGCGAAGTACTGGGTCGGATAAATCCTTTTTCCAACAATTCTTGAAGTTGGGTAGACAGCTCTTGCAGCTCCGCTGGAGCTAAGCGGTACGGGGCCTTGGCGATAGGAGTCGCATGGCTCGCCAATTCGATTTCAAACTCTGCTTGTCGATGTGGTGGAAGACCGGGTAACTCCTCTGGAAACACATCGGGAAAGTCACAGACGATGGGGGTATCTTCAATCCACTTCTCGTCCTTAGACTGTTCGGTGACCAGTGCTAGCAAAGGAAAAGAGTTCTTCTTCCAAAGATACTTCTGAGCTTGCATGTAAGAGATGATGTTCGTGACGACGCCTGCCTTCTCGCCTTGCACCATCAAGACTTTGTCGTTAGAGAGCGGAATACAGATAGCTTTCTCGAAACAGAGAACTTCAGCTCGGACGTCAGATAGCCAGTCCATTCCCGCTACCACATCAAAACTACCCAGAGTAGTTGTCATCAGATCAATGGTAAAGGTGTGACCCGCGAGTTTAAGTTGACAGCCGGTCACTAGATGAGTCACATCTACAGATTTACCATCGGCTAGTTCTATGACGTAAGGGGTCTCTAGGGGTTTAGGTGTGAGATTTAGGTTCTTCCTAAAAGACTCAGATATAAAACTCTTATCCGCACCCGTATCAAAAAGTACAGTAGCAAAATGATCGTTAAGTGGAAACTTACCGGTGAGGGGCCTCCCCACGGCCTAGCGTGAATGCACGTCCCTTGGCACCTCCTGTGCCACCATTTTCATTGTTGCCATTGTTGTTATTGTTGTTGTTGTTGTTGTTGTTATTCCCACCATTGTTGTTGCGAATTTGCGCGCAGTCTCGCTTGAAATGGGCAGTGCTACCGCACTGATAGCATCCCTGGTTATTACCCTGCTGCTGACCCTGGTGTTGGTTCTGATTCTGTCATGACATAATCTCCCCGCGACAATCCTTTGCCACGTGTCCTGCTTTGCCACATCGTTGGCAGCAATTTCCGGCACAAGTGCCGTGATGATGGAGGTTACAGTGGTTACATTGCGGCTTTCGACCCGCATAGCCGCTCGAGTTCTGGGTGTTGTTGGCAAACTGATTGTTGTGACCCCGATTGTTGTTGAAGTTGTTGGACCGCTTCTGGTTTCCTTGTTGTGGCTGGGCTGATGAAGACTGCAGAGCAGGTGAGTCTTCAAATTTCCTTTTGTTGTTAGGGACAATTTTAGTTGCACCCCTAGGTGGTAACTTCCTTTGCTCCACCGCCTTATCGGTGAGTTTATGCGCCAGCCTAATCGCTTGTTGCTCTGTCATAGGGTTGCTAGACATTACCATGCCCTGGATCTCAGGGACCAGACCCCCAAGATAAAACTCAAGTCGTTTAACGACGATGTTAGCCAAATCGGGACAAAGGAACACCAGATCATGATGTCTTGTCGTGTACGCTTCAATTTCTGACCCGACCATCTTGTGGTTCCATAACGCTTGTTCCAATTGCTGAACTCTGTCCTGCGGACAGTATTCCTCCTTGATTAGAGCTTTGAACTCGGTCCAGGCCATTGCGTTCGCCGCAGCAAGTCCACGCGTTTGGACTTGTGCGTTCCACCAGGTTAATGCCTCATCTTCCAACGTCGAGGCAGCATACTTGACCTTATTAGCTTCGAGGTAATTGCACATTTTGAAAACCGATTCAGACTTTCGACCCAATGGACCAGTCGTATAGGTCCTTCAACTCCCGTGAACTTGCTCGGTTTCGCATCCAGGAACATCTTGTAGGGGTTAAGACCCCCTCCTGAGGATAGAGGATAGGTAGTCAGCGAGAAACTCTACTAGCCAAACTATTAGATTTTTCCATGAAAATTTAATAATGGTTACCTGCTGGTGGATTAGGAACACCTGCCAGAGCAGCATTCACGTGTTGTTGGATTAAAGCGGCCAATTCTTCAGCTGACATGTTGAGATTTCCGTGGCGACCGGTTGCCATTTCAGATCTTCGCAAGACAACACAAACACACACCGATAAGTATATATCCAATATAGTTATCATATTCCACACTTAAATGATCACACAATTTATGTCAACCCAACCAATTAAACAATCAAAAGGAACATTCGATTAATAAATTGTAATGTCTCCAAAATACTAACCAAACATATCAGTTTAATTATAAAATTTCCAAGTTCAAACATAAGTGGAAACAAACAAACAAACTAAAGGAAACAAAACGGAGATTGGCGAGACGAGTTAGTCATCTATGTCTCCATCTCCCAAGTCGCTATCACTGCCGTCTTCCTCTTCAGCGTTTTCAGCTTCAACAGCCGGGTCCTGTTCCGGCTCTTCTTCCTCCGGGTCTTCCTCTGGATCCTCCTCTTCGTCTTCTACCGGCGTTGGAGGGGCCGGTGCTGGTGCGGGTACTGGGATAGGTGGTGCTTGGTTCTGCTCCAGTTCGTGAATCCTCCAACTGGACTCAAGAACTCTGTCTTCGAGCCAGTCAGCCCTCAGCTGTTTGGCACGAAGGTCCTTAGCTAAAATGCTTCGAACTCTCTTATTCTCATCTTGCTCTTCCTCGAGCTCTTCTGTTTTACCAGTCAGCTGACGTATCAGCCATCCCCGTGCTTCGATAGTCTCTTGCATTCTCTCCAGCTGTTCCTGTTGTTTCCTTAGCACAGCTCTAAGTAGATCATCCCCCACTCCTGAAGAGTTGACCGGTTTGACCGGTGCAACGGTGGTTGGACGGGAGGACGACTCCCCTCCTAGAGCGAGTCTTTTCCTGGCAGCTGAGCGTGTCTCCACGCCACGAGGGGGTGAGGGTTCGACCATGGGTGCCTTCCCCGGCGCCCTTGATTGTCGAGATCTGTCGAATGATGATGATGACATAGCCTGCTGGGTTGGTGTAGTTAGTTACGAGCTGCGTATATCACAATATATATATATATATTATATATATATATATATATATATATATATATATATATATATATATATATATATATATATATATATATCACATAGAACAATTGTAATATAACACATAACAAGATATCACAGTTTGGTGCCAACTAAGTCTAGTGTCGTGTAACAACTATAGTTTAGGTCTACTTTAAATGCAAACCTGGTTCTCTATAACTAGAGGCTCTGATACCAATCTGTCACACCCTCAATTTCCACTTGCGGAGTATTACTGCGAGGCGTGTGATCAAACCAGAATCTCAGACACTAGCAATGTCGAACGACTCTATATGATTTATTTAAACGTTTTCCAAAAACATTTATTGTAAACATGCATAGTCATTTTCAAAATTCCAAGGTTTCAAAGTTTAGCGGAAGCATTAGAATAAAGTAACGGGCGCCAACATAAACGCCAAAACCAAAATCCCAAAAATAATCGTTAATAAAGACTCGATAAAAAAATGCCTTAATCAAATGCAAGTGAGTGCACCTAGCACTCCTAGCGTCCTAAGAAACATGCAAAGAAACAAGTGTCAACATTAAAGAAGAGTAAGTTCACATGTTTTTTATAAGTTCACAAGTTCGGTTTAATAGATTGTTTTCCCCCGTTATCCCTAACCCGGGATAACGACATAGTTCCATTACTCCTAACCTGGAATAATAAGGTTGGTTCGTAAATAAGTTCAATGTTAACATGTAGGTAGCGAGCCTAAAGTTACGTCACGTAAGAGTTCGCGATTGAAGCTGACTGTTGTTGCCTCTGTGTTGCCAGGTCTATCACTGACCATAGCGAAAGTTAGGCCAAATTAATCACCCGTTGACCATTCCCGGTCGGCTAGCGCGACTAGCTCGGGTGGGGCTTATCGGGCCCAATAGTACTACTATAATTTCCCCGCTATCTAACCCAATACTAACGATCCGAGAGTTGGTTGAGGACTTCCGTGATAAAGCTACTTAGTGACAATAACATACATTAACATTAACTTAGTTACCGAATATTTAACGGCGTTAATTTCGCATAACGTAAAAGATAGAGTTGTAGAGCGTATACATGTTTCTCCCCCTGTTGTTCAAAACCGGATAAAATAGGGGCCGTGAACTCACCTTAAATTGCTCGGTTAGACAAACGCAAAAGAGAAAAATGATGGAACCGCTAATCGCGTCCTAACATGTCAACCGATTCAAAGTTAGTGTGTGAACATACTGACACAAAACCCTACGCACAGCTAACACACAGTACGGCACACGTACTAACCAATTTGAAACTATAATCATGCATGAAAAGTATCACCATACAAAATAACGACCAAATCAACTTGTCATAAACACAGGATAACTCATACAACACTTAGATACACACAAACGCAAGTTATCATGTTTTTAGCTTGTACACTCATAACTGGGCTGTTTCGAGAATTTTTATAAAATAGTTCCAACGTTCCAAAAATTCCAATCTTCTTACAGGAGGTGTCAATTAGACTGTAGAATTTTGTGTAAAATGTTCAAATCATAAATCTTTACCAATTATATATAAACATTTAAATACCTGGCTGCAGTCAGATTCATCGCTTTCTGACTGCAGTCTACGAGAAAAATCATTTAAAAATCATCGTTCATCCGATTAACAAAATTCTAGTGGGAGATTTTCGGAAACTCCAGTCTCTAGTTACTACACAGATTTCGTGACCTAACCCCATACAGACTATGAGATCCGACTAGATAAACAACCTGCAAATTCTGCAGAATTTACGCAGCTTCAGCTGCTGCACTAAATGACAAATTAAAAATAGCAAAGGACCTCAGAAAAATATGAATCCGGCGCCATTTGAAGCGTTTTTCAAAAATAGGCTTTAGAAAATCCACTTTTCGATAAATAATGATCAGGTTACAGCCAACTGAAGTTGGCTGTAAATGTCAAGCAGCTTACTGTTTTCGACTTTATCGCATTAGAACATGTGTAAACGGCCATGACACTTAGTTTTATCGATTAACAGCAGGTTAACTTGTCAAATATCATCTAATATATCAATATTCATGCAAACCCTAAGTATATATCATGATCTTTATAGATAAGACGCAGCCTACGATTTTAATACTCAAACATATCATCACAACTGCAAAGATTAGCGTATTCATCCGAACTAATCATACACCACAACACTTTTTCATAATAAGATAATATAAGCACATAATCATGATCAAGACTACACAAAACCTAGTGTGAATCGTAATACAATTAAACCCTAACCTTGAAACGATGACAATTAGCAAACCGGGACAAGCTTGGAATCGATCCGAGGGATGTGGGATGCTTCCGCGACCGAGAAGGAAGGAGGGGGGGCTGCTGCCTTCGCACACCTCTAGGGGAGTAGGTTTTAGGGTTTGCTATTTTTTTTTGAATAACCCATGCATACATACGTATACATAAGGGGCAAGGGGGCGGTTTGGGCTTGTCCTTGGGCCGCAAGGGAGGGGTGGCGGGTTGGGTTCGCAAGGGGGTGTGGGTGGCGAGTTGGGTTTGCTTGGTCGCGAAGTCGAAACGTTTCCAGGCTTGGTTCGGTTCGGCTTATAAATAGATTACTAAACCGATCATTATAATCTGATAAATAACTACACATAATACGACTCGACAATTATTCTAAACGTCTAATAACATGTAGCACGAAATTCAGATACACCCGTTAGAAATTCCAAACATTGTGTATTCCCTAAATACTAAAGTTAGCGTAGTTATTGCGAGCCCGTAATTTAATTCTCTGAATTAAATCAGCGTAGGAATGAATAACAATAAAGTAGCCCGTTTAAGATACCTGAAAAGCGGATGTCACACCTACTTGGACACACCAAGTAGAAAGTCTTCCGAAAAAGATCGACACAAAATTGTAGCCGTCATTGGTAGAGCCTCCGGTTGTAGAGCTTAAAGTGTTGCCCAAGCATTTGAAGTATGCTTATGCGGGTGAGGGCAACACGCTTCCGGTTATCATTGCGGCAAATTTAACCGGGGAGCAAGAGGAGAAGCTTTTGGAGGTTTTGGTCACCAATAGAGCCGCTATTGGGTGGACCATAGCAGATTTGAAGGGAATCAGTCCCTCCATGGTGATGCACAAAATCATCACCGAAGATGGTATCACTCCTTCTCGTGACGCACAAAAGAGATTAAATCTGAACATGCGAGACATGGTTAAGAAGGAGGTTTGGAATGGCTAGATGCGAGTATTATTTACCCCATTTTTGATAGCCAGTGGGTCAGCCTAACATAGACAGTTCCGAAAAAGACGGGCATCCAAGTCGTCACTAATGACGCAGGTGAAGAGGTCGCCACTCGGCCGATAACCGGGTGGCGTATTTGAATTGATTATAGGAAGTTGAACTCCGCAACTTCTAAAGACCATTTTCCTTTGCCTCTTATTGACCAAATAATCGAGAAGTTAGCAAGTCAAAAATATTATTGTTTTTTGGTTGGGAATTCGGGGTGCAATCAAATTGCTATCCATACAGAAGATCAGGCTAAGACCACATTTACATGCCCATACGGTACATTTGCATTTAGGTGAATGCCGTTTGGGCTATGTAATGCCCCCGCCACCTTTCAAAGGTGTATGATGAGCATATTGTCGGACATGGTGGGGGATTCCTTAGAGATCTTCATGGATGACTTCTCTATTTTTGGGTCGTCATTTGATGCATGCCTTAATCAAGTAGAAAAGGTTTTAAAAAGATGTGTTGAGAAAAACCTGTTTTGAGTTGAGAAAGAGCCATTTTAAGGTTCAGGAAGGGATTGTCTTGGGGCATGTTGTGTCCAGTCATGGGATAGAGGTTGACCGTGCAAAGGTGCAAGTCATCTCTACTTTACCGTATCCCACGAGTGTTAAGGGTGTGAGGTCGTTTTTAGGTTCTGCGGGTTTTTATAGGAGGTTTATAAAGGGATTTAGTGACATAACGAAACCCTTATGTAACTTGTTACTTAAAGATCAACCGTTTGACTTTAATAAAGATTGCCAGAATGCTTTTCAGATGTTGAAAACAAAATTGGTTGAGGCCCCAATCTTGCAAGCATCGAATTGGTCTTTACCATTCGAGATTATGTGTGATGCGAGTGACTATGTGGTTAGGGTCGTACTAGGTTAAAGGGTAGAAAAGAAACCCGTTGCTATTTACTATACAAGTAAGACTCTTTCGGATGTGTAATTAAATTACTCAACAACCGAGAGAGAGATACTTGCGGTGGTTTTTGCATTGGAAAAGTTTCAGGCTTACATATAGGGTAATAGAATTATCATTTATTCTGACCACACTATTATCAGGTACCTCATGGAAAAGAAAGACGCGAAGCCGAGATTAATCCGATGGGTTCTTTTGCTACAAGAATTCGACCGAGAGACACGAGACAAGAAGGGTAGCGAAAATGTGGTTGCAGACCATTTGTTTTGATTGTTGGTAGATGAGGGTTCTTCTCGTGTGGAGATTGATAACACCTTTCCAGATGAATTATGAAAGTTTTAGTATTGCCTTGGTATGCTAACATAGTTAATTATTTAGTTACAGGTGATTTACTAGCTCATTGGGATAGGAGGAGGAGATTGTATTTCCTCTGGCAAATCAAGTACTACACGCTGGAGGAACCGGATCTGTTCAAGATATGCCCGGATCAAGTCGTGAGGAGATGTATTCCGGATGACGAGATTTCGAGTGTCTTGACGCACTTGCATTCATTTGCTTGTGGGGGCCATTTTAGTGGTTATAAAACGGGGCACAAAGTGCTCAATAGCGGTCTTTATTGGCTGACTATTTTTAAGGACGCGTTTAACTTTGCTAAAAATTGCGTCGAGTGTCAAAAGATAGGCAGTATTTCAAAGAGGGATGTGATGCCCATGCAACCGATTCTCATTGTCTACATTTTCGACGTGTGGGGGATTGATTTCATGGGCCCATTCCCAAATTCGCATGGCAACTTATATATTTTGGTGGCGGTCGATTATGTATCTAAATGGGTCGAAGCGATTGCCACCAAACCAATGACCATACCGTTGTATGTAATTTTGTGGAAAACAATATTATTTCGAGATTTGGGATTCCCCGAGTGATTATTAGTGATGGGGGATCTCATTTCAAGAACTTAATTTTGGTAAATTGTTAAAACGGTATGGTGTTGACCATTGGATTGCTACCCCCTACCACCCGCAAACGAGTGGTCAAGTGGAAGTGTCAAATAGGTAAATCAAAGAGATTTTGCAAAAGACCATTCGACCGGACTGTAAGGATTCGTCGACGAAGTTAAATGATTCTTAATGGGTGGTGTGCGTTAAGCGTATTATATTTTTATTAATATTTTTTAGTTTATTTTACGCATTAGTCAAGTTTTAAATGTATAAAACATGATATTGTACTAACACTAAACACACACTTGGGAAAGTGCACCCATTTGAGCGTAGTATAGCGTTGGTAAGATACCAAGATCGTCCAAGGACACAAGGGCTTTTAATACTGGTTTATCGTCAACGTCTAATCAATCTAAATTTTTTGATAAAAGTTTCAAATATAAAATTAAATTTTAAAAATAGGAAGTTAAATAAAATGAATACAAATAGACAAGATAGAATCACTTGGATCCAACTTCTCTTTTATGTATCCTTTGATACTTTTTGCACTTTCGGACTTTTTTAAGAGATTATCTTAGTTATAGTAGTACGCCCCTCTTTTGAAGGTGACGTTACCCTAACCCAGTGGTTTGAGGCAGCAGGGATACAATCCCAAAGGGTCAGAATATTGGAAGATAATTAAATAAGTTATTAATGAGAAACGTGGTAGGCCCCACTTTTGAAGGTGACGTTACCCTCGGCTAAGTGGTTTGAGTCAGCATGGATACAATCTCAAGTAGCCAGTTTAAAATATTAACAGTAGTTTGCATATGAGGGGTTCAAACTATTCGCGCCCCCGCCATCCAATACCCATAGAGCATTGAAGGAGGTCCTAATAAGCTTGAACCAAGTCCTCGCAGGATCTATACACTGAACGAGACAAGAACTTTACCAAATCACCCTTTTAACCCCCTTCCAAGTAGTTAACGCGCTTTATATAGACTGTAAAGACACGAATGAGCAAATCAATGAAATCATGAAGAAATGGTTAGGAAAATTCACTTTCAACATAAGAAACTAGTTATTAAAGTCATTAATACATGAGTAAATTGCATAAAACGTCCTTTAAGTTTCTCCAATCTTGCTGGTTTCAGCCTTAAAC
Organism: Scalesia atractyloides; assembly: GCA_947069175.1. NCBI lineage: Eukaryota > Viridiplantae > Streptophyta > Magnoliopsida > Asterales > Asteraceae > Scalesia > Scalesia atractyloides. Next base: position 32,515,752 of record CAMTDV010000015.1, on the reverse strand, counting down.
TTTAAAACTTGCCAAAAACAGCCTTTAAGATTAAATTTGTTACGAGTTTCATCCTTTATCACTAACCCGGTTAGTAATCCATGTTAAATGGTCTCACATGCATAGCAGGTGAGGGTAAAACCGTCTTTTCATGCTTGTGAGGGTAAAACTGTATTTTCACATGTTTCTGTTCCTATTCCTATCCTTCCCCTCTATTGAAACTGTTCTGGAACGCTTCTTGAATTTCGTTTTAATTCTCTGTTGAGGTAGAAATTGGTTGTGTGATTCACGTGAAGAACGGTGGACGGTGGGGTGGCGGCGGAGGTGGTGGTGGTGGGATTTGTGAGAAATTTGCTCTGTTTGCGGGCTTTTTTTCCGGGTAACATCTTCGATTGAGTGGATTTCTGGACGGAATGTTGGAGATGAAGGGTGGGGTTTGTGTTCTGGTTATGGGTTTGATCCGGGTTTTGACGATTTTAAAGACTGGTGCCGGAACGATGGTGATTTGATTGGATTGTTGGTGTCAGAAGTATCATGCATAGAAGTTGTTTGTGAAAAGTTCTCTTTGACTTCCATTCTTCTTTATCTTGATTTCTATGGTATTGGTGATTGTAAAACAATATTCTGTTCGGATTCTGATTCCTCTGGGTCAATCTACTCAAATTAGCCATTTAGGGTTTTGACTGATTTAGGTTTGAACAGAATGGCGAGTGTTGATCGGAATAGTGTTCGACCGGAAAGTTATTTGATTGGAATGAGGGTTTAATTGGTTTTGAGACATGTTTGAAATGATGAAGACGTTTACGATTTTATCTGGGTTTTATAACCTCACAAGCATGAAAAGACGGTTTTAACCTCACATGCTATGCATGTGAGGCCAATTAACATGGATTACTAACTGGGTTAGTGATAAAGGATGAAACCCGTAACAAAATTAATCTTAAAGGATGTTTTGGCAAGTTTTAAAGTTTAAGGCTGAAACCAGCAAGATTGGGGAAACTTAAAGGACGTTTTGTGCAATTTACTCTTAATACATACCCAATTAAAAAGTGCCAAAAGATTAAAAAATAAAAGTAATACATAAAGATTAGTCTTCACCAAGTGATGTAAGGAATGTAGCCAAGTATGACCTTTGTTTGACAAGAACCCTTACAATTTATCTTGGATCCCGAGACTACTACACACTCTAAAGATGATAGATGGATGATGGTGGTGGGTGTTGGTGTTGTAGTGGTGGCGGAGTGGTGGCAAAGTAAGAGAGAAGTGGTTTGCCAAGGGATGCCTTTGAAGGGAACCAAGCACATCTATTTATATCCAGAACAGAGCCCTGACAACGGCCCCGTGCCCGCTAGGCACGGCCCCGTTGTGACCAATTTCTCTTCCTTCATTAACTGCAGATGTCAGGTCTTGTACAAACACGCCCTGTGGTGACTGAGCACGGCCCCGTGGTCAATGTACTTGCTGTACTATCAAGATTTTGCGAATCTTAGAGTTGACCACGGCCCGTGGTGAGCTTGACAGGGCCCCGTGGTGGTCTGAAATCAATAATTTGTCTTTTTCTGCAGGGCTTGATGCTGGGCACGGGGTGTGGTGAGCTGCGCACGGGGCGTGGTGAGCTGGGCACGGGGCGTGGTGAGCTGGGCACGTCCCCGTGGCCAGCTTCTGTTTCTCTTGTTTTTGCTCTTGGGATGCTGCCGAAGGGCCATGCATGTCACATTATTTCTTCTTCTTGTATTTTGTGTTGGTTTTAGCCACTAATCTGCTTCTTTTATTCGTTTAAGCTCTTTTAGTCCAGTAAATTAAAAAGAAACAAAGAAACGTGCTTTTTCCAACATTAGTGCTGAAAAAGTGTTGGTTTTATGCCTCGTTTGATGTAATTTATATGTTGCATTTTGTGCACATCAAATACCCCCACACTTGAATCTTTGCTTGTCCTCAAGCAAAACTCTTAAATGTGGCTTACACTCTCAAATTGAATAGGTAGAAGAGAAGTTTTGAGCTTATCTTTAGAGTGTCGGGTATCCAAGTTCTAAATTTATTTTGTTTTTATTTTATTTACAATCTTATTCATCATTATTTATTTAAAACACATTTTAAGAAAAAATATTTATTGGGGGCATAACATGCCTTTATAAAATTCTATTTAGTTATATACATATTTACACACCTCAGAAGTGTTCACTTAACTCTCGGCCGAAGATATTTAAGTAGAAACGCTCAGACCCGATGTGAGCTTACTCCTACTATAGGCTTGACAAACAATCAAACCTCCTCCTTTTCGAAGTTTTAATCCTCATAAATATCAAGAGGGCTTTAAAAGGGTAGGTCTTGGCTTGGTAGGTGTTTTTGGGTAAAAATGGTGAAAAATGTAACAAGTGTCGGTTTTTAGAATTCTTTTGTGGCTTAGAAGAAAAAACTTTAATGAAAGTGTTTTTCTTTTCTTTCTCTTTTTTTTTCTTTTTTTTTTGAATAAAGTTGAAACTAAGCCATACTTTGTAATTTTATGTCCGAACTTTTTACGAACAATAAGGGGTGTGAAAATAAAAGGTTTGGTAGATGTGGGTGGTTGTTGTTGCAAAAGTTTGTATTTTTGCGGGTTTTTAGAAACGAAAGGGATAAGGCTCAAAGGGGTTTACTAGGGGATATTTTTTTGTAAGGGGTGGAAAAGGGAAAGCGGTGGTTTAAAATGAAAAACGGGTTATACTTCTAATGCCTTTATCATTTACTTACTTGGATTTTTGTCGGTAAGGATTGGGAACGTATTGCTTTGCCAAGTTCTAGATTTGTAAGAACCAAACGGGCTATTCACACAAGAAACAAAAAAATGAGCAATTAGTAAAGATATGTATTTGTATGCTCGGTAAAGGCTCAAAACTCACTTTTTGTGGGAAGAAGGATATAGTGTAAAGGCGTATATATAATCAAATTTTACAAAGATTTGCCATGCCCGTTTTATATAAATTTCTTAATCGGTTCTTTTTATCACGACGATATCAGTTGTAAATTAGCAAAAACATAAATTTTTAGAACTTATTTTTCCTAAACTAAACCAAGACAAGTAAAAAAAATAAAATTTTTGAAAAGATTTAGGGTGATTAGCGGTTCCAAGGTGACTTTTGTGTAAGGCTTGTTTTTTAGGACTCCTAAAATTCAAGCTTTTAGCATCCCCCCACACTTAAATTACACACTGTCCTCAATGTGCCCAAAAATAAGTTTTTTTAGGTTGATTAGAATGTGAAAAGTGGGTTAAAAACAAGTTTTTATGTTACTGGGCTGCTGAGCACGGGGCGTGGTGAGCTGAGCACGGCCCCGTGGTCAGATTGCCAGTAACAGAAAGTTACAGAAGGTTGACCACGGGGCGTGCCCAGTGGACACAGCCCGTGGTCAAGTACCTGTTAGAATTTTTTTTTGCAGAACCCTGGGCACGTGGGCGTGTTGGGTGGCCACGGCCCCGTGCTGCACATGCTGTAATGATGGAAATTTGTCGGGAGGCTCTTGTTTACGTGCATGGGTCCCTTTTTCAACGTCCTTTGGTAGTTTCCATCTTTTTGAGCGTGTTTTATTCCTGAAATATAAAGCTAAACTAGAAAAAAATGAAAGTTAAATTAAATTTATACTATGGATAGTTCTGCGGAATGCCTCCATGGTGCGCCACGTTTATAAGGGTCCTTGGCTAGACCCATCATATCAGGTGGCTCTGGCTCATCTTCAATTAGGGGGTCGTCATTGCCGATTAGATATTTCATTGATTGGTCAAGATTGACGTACCTTTTGACGGCCCCCAATTGAATTGGTAGGTTGTTTTGCTTCCGGTTGGTCAAGGCTTGATTGGTTTTTACAAAAGGTTGCCCCAACCTAAGTGGAGCATCATCAAGAATGATGAAGTCGGTTGGGACTATCGTTTTATTTGTTTGCACTAGCACATCCTCAACTACTCCCGTCGACTTTATCATTTTTCGATTAGATAGAAAAATAGGGATTTGAAATGGAGAAAAATCACTAATATTTAAGTTTTCGAAATATAATTAGCCATTATATTAACACAAAGATCTTTATCGATTGTGATATTACTAATAAAGTTGTTTTGAAAGAAACATGGAACCGGTGTTATGTTAATTTCAAATTGTTCATCTTTTATTAGCGTAGTTTGATCATTTGTTAATTTGATGCTAACTATTTCGTCAACTTTAGCGTTAGTGTTTAACTCTTTTAAAAACTTAGCATGAGTGGGTACCAAACAATGGTTTTCGAAAGAAGGTGGTAAAATGTTAATTTCTTGAAAATTTGACTCTTTTTGAAATTTTTGTTTGTTGACTTACCTTCTTCTTTGGTTGACTCATGCGTAGGTTTTTCACTTATTTGTTCTTCCATTTTTACTTCTTCGATTATTACTTCCTTGGTACAAACAACCTCTTCCCTTACTCTGGATTCTTTTAGTAACCGCTCAAGAGTTTTAAGATGTTCTCTTATTCCTTCGGCTTCGGGAAGGATAGTCGGTGGTGTGTCAAAATGAGTGGGATAAGTGTTCCAATCAAAGCTTGATTTTGGAAGTTCAAAACTGGGTTCCTCATAATAAGAATATGAGGTGGATGGTTGGAAAATGTCACAATATTGTACCGAATGGAGATTGCCGCAAATGGTACAATATTATTCCTCATAATCATCCTCTATGTAGTAGTGAGTGTAATCTCCCGTGTTTTGATCCATAAGGAAATACCCAACAGATTACAAAGTCTTAGGACCAGAAAATAAAATTGAGAGGCAGAAACAGAAGTTCACCACGGCCCCGTGTCTAGTAGGCACGTCCCGTGGTAAATTCTATATCTGGGCGTTTGAAAAAACTGTTTTAGTAATCTGTAGCAACGGGCGTGTCCAATGGGCATGACCCATGTTCAGCCTACTGTAAAACTAAAAGTTCCTAAAAAATGAGAAAACGAGCGCACAGTTTTGAAAAATGATTAGGCCGTTGATTTTAAGCTTTATTAAAATCCTTGTGTCCCCGGCAACGACACCAAAAACTTGGTGTGCGTTAAGCGTATTATATTTTTATTAATATTTTTAGTTCATTTTACACATTAGTCATCAAGTTTTAAATTTATAAAACACGATATTGTACTAACACTAAACACACACTTGGGCAAGTGCACCCATCGTGAGCGTAGTATAGCGTTGGTAAGATACCGAGATCGTCCAAGGACACAAGGGCTTTTAATACCGGTTTAACGTCAACGTCTAATCAATCTAAATTTTTTGATAAAAGTTTCAAATATAAAATTAAATTTTAAAAATGGGAAGATAAATAAAATGAAATACAAATAGACAAGATAGAATCACTTGGATCCAACTTCTCTTTTATGTATCCTTTGATAGTTTTTGCACTTTCGGACTTTTTTAAGAGATTATCTTAGTTGTAGTAGTAGGCCCCTCTTTTGAAGGTGACCTTACCCTCAACCCAGTGGTTTGAGTCAGCAGGGATACAATCCCAAAGGGTCGGAATATTGGAAGATAATTAAATAAGTTATTAATGGGAAAAGTGGTAGGCCCCTCTTTTGAAGGTGACGTTACCCTCGGCTAAGTGGTTTGAGTCAGCAGGGATACAATCCCAAGTAGCTGGTTTAAAATATTAATAGTAGTTTGCATATGAGGGGTTCAAACTATTCGCGCCCCCGACATCCAATACCCATAGAGCATTGAAGGAGGCCCTAATAAGCTTGAACCAAGTCCTCGCAGGATCTATACACTGAACGAGACAATAACTTTACCAAACCACCCTTTTAACCCCCTTCCAGTAGTTTAACGCGCTTTATATAGACCATAAAGACACGAATGAGCAAATCAATGACATCATGAAGAAATGGTTAGGAAAATTCACTTTCAACATAAGAAACTAGTTATTAAAGTCATTAATACATACCCAATTAAAAAGTGCTAAAAGATTAAAAACTAAAAGTAATACATAAAAGATTAGTCTTCACCAAGTGATGTAAGGAATTTAGCCAAGCATGCCCTTTGTTTGACAAGAACCCTTACTATTTATCTTGGATCCCGAGACTTCTACACACTATAAAGATGATAGATGGATGATGGTGGTGGGTGTTGGTGTTGTAGTGGTGGCAAAGTGAGAGAGAAGTGGTTTCCCAAGGGATGCCTTTGAAGGGAACCAAGCACATCTATTTATATCTAGAACAGAGCCCTGACCACGGCCCCGTGCCCGCTAGGCACGGCCCCATGGTGACCAATTTATCTTCCTTCATTAACTGCAGATGTCAGGTCTTGTACGAACACGCCCCGTGGTGACTGAGCACGGCCCTGTGGTCAATGTACTTGCTGTACTATCAAGATTTTGCGTATCTTAGAGTTGACCACGGCCCGTGGTGAGCTGGAAAAGGCCCCGTAGTGGCCTGAAATCAGTAATTTATCTTTTTATGCAGGGCTTGATGCTGGGCACGGGGTGTGGTGAGCTGGGCATGGGGCGTGGTGAGCTGGGACGGCCCCGTGGTCAGCTTCTGTTTCTCTTGTTTTTGCTCTTGGGATGCTGCTGAGGCGCTAGGCATGTCACGTTATTTCTTCTTCTTGTGTTTTGTGTTGGTTTTAGCGCTAATTTGCTTTTTTATTCGTTTAAGCTCTTTTAGTCCTGTAAATTAAAAAGGAACAAAGAAACGTGCTCTTTCCAACATTAGTACTGAAAAAGGGTTGGTTTTATGCCTCGTTTGATGTAATTTATATGTTGCATTTTGTGCACATCAATAGGCCTATCAAACGGCTCATAAAACACCTATTGACACCACACCTTGCTGCTCAGTTTATGGTAAAAATTGTCACTTGCCGGTTGAACTTATACATCGTGCTTTTTGGGCTATCAAAAAGGTTAATATTAAGTATGATGATGCAGGTAAAGAACGCAAGTTAAAGTTGTGCGAGTTGGAAGAGCTCCGGGAAGAGGCGTATGAATGTGCATCTAAATATAAAGATGGCATGAAGCGAGCACATGATGCCAAGTTGAAGCCGAAGAAGTTCGTGGTGGGTCAAAAGGTTTGGCTCTACAATTCAAGGCTCAAATACTTTCTAGGTAAGCTTAAGATCAAGTGGATGGGCCCGTATGCAGTTACACGGGTCGGGAAGTTAGGAGATGTTACCATCGAGGACCCGGAGGATGGGTCAAAGCAAACAGTCAATGGCCACCGCCTAAAACCGTTTCTCGATGGTAACAAAGAGAAGAACGAGGCAAACACGGAGTTGGTAAGCGTACCAAATTATGAGGTCAACTAAGGACCGGTAACAAGTTCTGTAGAGTATTGTATATTTCTATTGTTTGGTTGCTTTGATTTATTGTGTTTCTTGCTTAGCGTTTTCGTTCGTGCTAACCCCCTTTGATGTGTAAAGTTCAGGAAACCACGGGCGAGTCATGAAGATGTAAGGTACGTTTTTAGACCCGTTTTTATGTGTATTAGGGACAATACACAGCTATTCGAGGGGTGGTAGGTGTAGGGGTTTTGACATGTTTATCAAAGTTATTTTATCCATATAAATAAAAAACGCAGCGGAATAATTACTTAAAACATGTTACTTACAAGATATAAAACCCATTTTATATGTAAAACCAAAACCCGGATCCATATATGAACATGCATGTTATCAAAATACAACCATAGGATGTTTCAAGAATATTACCTTTCAATAACAAGTAGATGAAAAGGATGATGCTTCCTGAATGGTAATCTTCTAAGTAGAAAACCTCAAGCTTGTATACCCCAAGCCTTCCAACAAACCCTATGATTTTTCTAGGATTTCTACACTTAGGATTCAAACTAGAACTCTCTTGGACAACCACCTTATGGCCAAAAATTTGAGAGAACTAGAAGGTGTTCTAGCACTTGATAATTATGAGAGAAGTATGTGTGTATATTCACTCAAAAAGATCCATAATCTTTTTAATATATAACATGATCTTGCAATCTTCTTAAGATATGTTGCATGCAAGTTGATTGGTGGAAGATCACATGGGAAGACCCCAAAATCGGCCATAGGCCCTTTTCTCCACCCAATCCATTTTTTTTCTTATTTGTTAATTCTTGTATTTATATCTTATAACTTTTATAAAATATAACTCAATACAATACTTTATGCAACATATCTTAACTATTTATAATGTTATTTAACCCATTAATTAACTGTAAAAAACTTCTCAAAAATAAATTATCCAAATAATTTATTAGTTTCTCAAGTGCAATTATTTAGAAAACCAATTTCTAAATATTTCTAAGTGTTAATATTATTTGTTTGATCATATCTTAAATAAATATTATGGGTGTTTGTCTAGCTTGTTATTGGGTATGACCCGACTTGGATCATAACGTACTAGCCACATCAATTTAATGTGTCTTGGGCATACCGATTCCAACAATCTCCCACTTGCACAAGATACATAGAAGATTGATGCAAGTAGTAAATACCGCCTAACAACGGTTTACTACCCCTAATATGTATGACGAAGTGCCATTCAATAACATCATCCCCTTCAAGTCCCTTACTTGAACATGATTTTGGTGAATCGATCATTTATTCTTTTGTTGCAGATGTCATGTCAAATCCATAGACATAGAGTGATTATTCTCTTGTTGATTTAACTTTAGCATGCCTTAGACATCTTACTCTCAACGAATAAGAGGAACAAATTCCATCTTGACTACATACGTCTCTCACAATCACCTTGTACTACACCTGAGCTTAGCGTTATGTACTACCATGTTTCAGAACAGCAAAGAACTAAGTCAAAGTATAACATTTGGTGAATATCAAGACCCAATATGTATCTCAGGTCAAAGGATACTATGATATTCGCCTTTACTCAAAATTACTTATGATCAATCACAAAGATTCCATGTAGTAATATTTGAGAGCGGGTCAGTCCAATAATTGTATCCCATAAATATCTATGAACTTTGGCAGCAACACTTTGCTCTATATTCATACCTAATGAATATCCACCATCCGAGTTCATAATAGTCTTACCTTCATATTTGTTCCCACAAATATGATCGACTACGGACATTTAGAATAATTAACTTATTCATGGATTTAAACATGCTAAAATGGAACATAACTCAAAATGCCATAATCATTAAAATGAGTTAAAATAACAATTGTTCCAATATCCATATACAAAGTAGATCAATTCCAATCACTAGAATATCGAAGTCCTAAGGCACAAGTATGACCCTCATGCTTTGGCCGTTCAAGGAGCTTCGTGAGTGGATCCGCAATGTTTTGATCGGTGTGAACTTTGCAAATACATATCTTTCCTTTTTCAACTTCATCCCTTATGTAGCTGAATCTCCACTCAATGTGCCTAGTTTTTTGATGTGCACGAGGTTCCTTAATTTGTGCAATTGCACCCTCGTTATCACAGAAGATTTCTAGGGGATCCTGAATGGTAGGGCCTACCCCTAGGTCGGTGATGAATTTCTTCAACCATGCAGCTTCTTGCGCTGCCAATGAAGCGGCAATGTATTCTGATTCTGTAGTGGATAATGCTACAACATCCTGCTTCGAGCTCTTCCAAGAGACTGCAGCTCCATTCAAAATGAAGACATACCCAGATTGTGATCGAGAACCATCTCAGTCAGTTTGAGAACTCGCATCCGTGTAACCCTTTACAACGAGTTCCTCTTCACCAGATCCATATATTAGAAACATATCTTTAGTCCTTCTAAGGTATTTCAATATGCTTTTAACAGCCATCCAATGACTGTTACCTGGATTCTGCTGTATCTACTTGTCATGCATAAGGCGCATGACACGTCCGGTCTAGTGCATATCATTGCATACATGATGGATCCTCTAGCAGACGCATATGGAACTCATTTCATTCTTTCTTGCTCTTCCTTTGAGCTTGGACATTGAGACTCATTCAATATCGTTCCCTTTTGAATAGGTACCAAACCTTTCTTAGAGTTCTCCATCTTGAACCTTTTCAAGACTTTGTCAATGTATGCACTTTGGTTTAAACCTATCAAGCGCCTGGATCTATCCCTATAGATCTTTATTCCTAAAATATAGGCGGCTTCACCAAGATCCTTAATGAAAAAACAACTTCCAAGCTAGGTTTTAACACCTTCCATGGTTGGAATATCATTTCCAAATAGTAGAATGTCATCGACATACAGTACTAGTGTAACACCTCGTAAAAACCTGTCCCGTAAAATTTCGACACGTGTCCCGCTGATCCTCGTATGCCGTGTGCTAGACGAGAGGGACTAAAATCGCCAACAAGTTATTTTATAACCTCTGAGTGGTGAATAATTAAAGTTGAGGGGTTTAACGTGTCAACATGCTTAAACTATGTCTCTGAGTGACCTTTTAACGAACCAGGAGCTTAATAGTGTTCAGTTATACGTTCATGAATACCCGAAACCTAACTTGAGGGGCCAAAGGTGCTGAATATGGAAGTTATTCGAAGTTGTAAGGTTGAGGGACTGAACTTGACAAGAAAGAAACACGTTTGGCTGTCTCAAAGCCGAGTCGCGGGCCGCGACCGGCCTGGCCAACCTCTCTCGCGCCCCGCGAGAGGGTGCTAGTGACAGCCAGCATGTGGAGTCGTGGCAGCCTGCATGGTTTGCACATATACGCGAGTTTGCCACCCTCTAGCAGCTCAAGACACGTCCCTTAACACTTGTACTCATCCTAAACTGATCACCAACACCTGGAATGATCTGGTTCAAGCTCTTCAAGTATATATAGAGGCCTTGTGTGCCTTGAATCCTTGCTCATTTCAAAAACTCATCTCTTATCTCTTGCTCTGGCTTTCTTGGAGATTCCTGACCATAAGGATACTCCACTTAGTTCTATTTTCATGCTAGGACGTTGAGTAAGTGTCCTTAACTCCTTTTGTTAAGTTTTATTAGGCTTTAAGCCAAAGTCAACGCGTTGACGTAAAAACGCTTTGACTTTCGGCTAAGACCATTACGGTCCACCATAGTTCAGTACGAACATGGCTACGTGATCGTAATTAGGTAGGTGTTAATCCCTAAAAAGGGCACTTCCTAATTACAACGTTTGCTTGGTCAATTGACGGGTCAAAGTTATTAATAAAAAGTCAAACTGGGTCAGATTTGAAAATAAATTCATAAATGATAATGTAGGTGTTATAAAATATGTTTTAACACTTAAACAACTCGGTAATAATTATTAGAACATGTGTAAACATGTTCGGCTCGTCAATTCCAGGTTTAAGGTCGGTTCGCAACCGAAAGTCGTCAAGTTTGACTTCTACTTTGACTTTCAGTTCTGACCCGATTTAGCAACTCTAGCTACTGAAATTAAGTTGCAATGTGACCATGTTTAGTTGTAGTATAACTCTCTGGAGTTATATCATATGGTTACATAGTAATCCGAGCTTTTATGCAAGTTTCCGTTAATTATGTCAAACTTTGCTAAAATGCCCTTTTACTTAAAAACAAGGTTTTAATTACAAATGAGCATACAAATGAATTATGTACTGATTTATAACATGACTAACTTATTTTGATGCCAATAATCTGGTCATAACCCAAGTTTTGTTTAATTATCGCAAATCATGCTTTTAAAGGACCAAAATGCCCTTTCGGCATCTAAAATGGTTTTTAACATAATTCTTCAACAAAACTCATTACCTATTGATGTAATATCATAATTAGGATTACTTGGGATGTTAAAATCAGATTGTAAACTGAGTTATGCACAAGCCTTTGTATAATGCCGATAAATGACGATATTACCCTCATGATGCATAAAATGATTTTAAAGACACTTTTAATAACAAAACCATTTACCTATTGTTATAATATATTAAATAGCTTATTTTAGTTATATAAAGATGATCATAACATCAGTTTTCCTTAATCATCTTAAATATCGTCATTTAGCGACTTTATCGCCATTTAGGCGCATAGTATGGTTTAAAACCATATTAAAGCACCAAGACTTGATACCTATTGATTTCAAAACTCATTTACATATAATTACAGTAAGTACATCAACTAAACTCAGATTCCCAAGTAAATTATCAAGCTATGTGTGAAATGACCAAAATGCCCTTACGGGGCATAGTTTGGTCTTAAACTCTAAAACACACACATACTCGATATCCTATTGATATAACATCATAAATAAACTATTTTTACAGTAAGATTATGACCATTACATCACTTTGCTCATAATTTCTTTTACAAGTCGTAAAATGACCAAAACGCCCTTTTGAGGCGTAACTTGATTTTAAAACCATAACGGGCATATATGTTGATATCTTACTGATGTTACAACATGTTTAAAGTATAATGGCATATGGAACTTGTATAGGACTCAACTGGTTACCCGGTTTCGCTTATATGCGTACGGTTCGGCCTACATAACTAGTTTACGTAATTTAACAGAAACGGGTTTAACCTTATCATTTTATTATCAAAATCCAGAATGTAATATGTTTACCCATATTAAACAAGCCTCCATGCTTGTTGGGTTTAAACTACATTCTATTCCGGTCACCGCTTAATCTAGCGACTAGTACCGTTCTTATCCTTAAGCTACCTGTTTCGAGTCTACAAAGTAGATAGGACCCGTTAGCATTCTAATTGGTTATAAATACCATCTTTTCCAGACTAATAGCCTCCCGGTAGATTGCCATATAAGCTTACTTTTGAATATTCGGCGGAGTTAATTATCTTATTTGAAGAACTGCTCAGGTAAATATTTTTAACTTATTTTCCCTATACGAGCTTGGGACACGGTATAATAATACCGCTTGGTCGGGTGTGGGATCATGTTATCGGATTTTGATTTACTAAATCCTTATACCCCGTTTTATTTTGTATTGTTTGATAACCTAAACATTGGGGGTTAATTCGACCATGTCTGGGATATCCTTGGCTCATTTAAGTTACTAATGGCCACGACCTTAAGCGCGGGGTGTAGGCATACACCTGACTGACGCTAATGCTAATGAGATGATTAAATCCCACTGGATAATTTAAAGTGGCATGTCGGTTAATCAGGCTATTCGATTTCTGCACCGGACCCCATATGTATTGACAAACATGTAAAACTGTAAAACAGGTCATTTTGAACTATCCCAAGTTATTTATAAAATGTGCCAAGTGCACCGAAAATTATTTTAATAAATGTTTACAAAATGAGTCGGTTACTAGTATTTACCATTGAGAACTTACGTATTTTCAAAAGACCAAGTTACAGGTGGCAACACGGAATAGATTGGGAGCTGCGTAGTAGCTATATAAGGATCTTGCAAGTCCATAAGCTGCCAAAGTCTGTAGAACAATTTCCTTTATAAATATTTATTCGATCCGCCTGTGGATTCGTTATTAGAAGCCTTTAATTATTATTTTCGAACATTTGGACATTTGTTTGTAATAGTAATTTAAACTCCAAGACTTCCGCTGTGTTGTGTGTTTGTTTGGTTATGATGATATCAACTTACATCACGATATTCCCCAACCGGGCCCACCGGGTTACACTTGGAAATCGGGGTGTGACAGGTTGGTATCAGAGCCAACGTTAGAGTGAATTAAACACTAGCCTTTTGTGTTTAATCTCGAATATACACGAATAGCACATTCCTTAGACTTCTGAGTCTAGGCTTTGACCTAAGAGTATTCATTTCATTATTAAGTTATTGTTATTGTTTTGCTTTATTTTAGTCTGTTATTGAAGCAGGAATTATGTCGCCTAAATTCAGACGAGGAGGAAAAGGCAAAGGACCCATGAGGGGAGGACCCTCAATGACTGGACCATCTTTCACTGGACCATCCTTCATGCCACCTTGTAGACCTTCTCTAGCTGGAGCAGCTAATCTACCAGAGTACAACCCTTACGAAGGATCCGGAGATTCTTCATCACCCTTTGAACCTTACCGACATTCAATTTCACATGAATACTCCCCACCTCATTCATATTCTCAGCATTCCTACCATTCACACCATTCCCATCAATCTCACAATTCACACTCCCATTCCCAACAAGAATACTTCAACTCCTATTTCGATAACCCATTCAACCAACCCTCACCCGAAACCCCTCCAGTTGACTCACCGACACATATGGAGGAAGATTCCGACCCAGAGGAATTCCCACAAACCGGATCGTACGGTCACCCTATCGAGCTGTCTAGTGGCTCAAACTCCTTGGCAGGATCTCTGTTCCGAGGTCTTGATGATTATGAGCAATGATGGGCGCAATATGTGTTTGTAAACACGCCCTCCTACCATAGCACTCCCCATCACCACATCCTCAAGCCGAGGATGTAGAAATGCAACATGTGGACCAACCTCAGCCACCACCTGAATCATCATCACAACCATGCCGAAAGTGTGGGGCACGTATGTCTGTGCGTGCTGGTCAAAGGTCGGGTTCGCTACCACCTTTACCACCCTTTTACCCCATCATCCCTGAGGACCCACAAATGGGTGGACCCTCAAACACATCGCCAGCGGTGGAACCCCCGCCGCAACCAGCTGTTGAGCCTCTGCCTCAACCACCTCTACCACCGCCGGATTCTGCCAACCCAATACCTGCATATACAGGACCATCAGGGTTTCACACTGTTGACCCTCCTGTCTTGTATAATTACATCCATCATGGAATGGAGTAGGATCCTTATTATGATGTAGTTATTCATAATAACCTCTATCATTCTTCTTACCCTAGTTATCCACCTCCTTATGCCACTACCGGATATCCGCCTTACGGGTATCCGTATCCAGTTGCGCCTCAGCCGCAACGACCTCCACCTCAGCCTCAACCACAAGCACCACTCGAGGTCATTAATGAGGCCTTAGATCAGGTCAGGGAAATGCGGCAACAAGTTAAGAAATCGGAGAAGAAAACGACCAGATTTATCAAGAAGCTTTATAAAAACGTAAAGGGGAGGAAGGATGAGTAGAATTAGTATTTCCATTTATGTAATTTAAATTCAAAAGTCCCTGCGTGGACATTGTTATTTCTTTTAAACCCCTGCGTGGGTATGTTTTTCTTATTGTAGTCCCTGCGCGGACTAAATTTGTATTAAGACCTCTTTAGAGGCGATTATGTAATCCTACCGTTTTAATGAAATTTTCAAAATTTTGATTTCTTATGCAATCTTGTTACCTTTTTTGACGAGCCTTGATTTTAATTCGAATTTTATCGCTCCGCCATAAATTCCAAAAGACTTTCATGGTCCCTATGGACCTAAGTTATATGTAAAGCATTCGTTGAAATGCTAAAGCCTAAATGGTTTAATCATACCATGGCTAACCCTTAAGAATCTTAATTCACCATATAGTACCGAAGCGTTATGGCTCATTCAGACGGTTCTAGCAGCCATCATAATGATGATGATCCGAATAGGACAAATATAGTCATGAATGAGGATGAGTTCCAGGCGCGTATAGATGCAGTCGTGAGCAAGGCTATGGAAAAAAGCCTTAGAAAAGTTTAACATGTCGAGTGCTACTCGCTCTAAGACGGTATCAAAGGCTGTCTCAAAACCTCTCACCTCTGAGAAGAAAGATGATTCGGTACATTCCTCAAGCGTGAGGAGAGAGGCTAAGAAAAAGGAAATCCATGATAAAACCAACACTCCCTCTGGTGGTTGTTCATATAAGTACTTCGTCTCATGTAAGCCATGAGACTTCAATGGAGAGAAAGGGACCATTGAGACCCTAAGACGGTTCGATGAGATCGAGACAGTGGTTGATATCAGCGGCTACGCTGATAAGGACATTGTGAAGTTTGTATCTCAATCTTTTAAGGGTAGCGCCCTGATTTGGTGGAAGGCATTAATGCAATCATCAGGTAAGGTCCACCTGTATAACTTGGGATGGTCCCAATTTGTGGACTTAGTCAAGGACACTTACTGTCCACCGCATGAGGTGGAAAAGATTGAGATGGATTTCCTTGCTCTCACAATGAAGAACCTCGATTGTCGGAAGTTTGTTACCGACTTCGACTCATACTACCGGCTAGTACCTTATCTGGCCACGCTAGAACCTAAGCGTATCGCGTGCTTCATTAATGCTTTAGCTCCAGAGATTAGGAGCTTAGTTAAGCTGTTCAGCCTATCACTTATTAATCGGCTGTTGAGCTAGCCCTCTCCCTCACTCAAGATTATGTGAGGCGGTTGTCGGCAGGAAAGGAAGCTGAGGGAAAGAGAAAAAGGGAGAAAGACAACTCCCAACGGTTTAAGAAGAAAGGAAAGTTTGGATCCCACGGGAATTAGAACAGGTCCGGAGATAGAGCTGTGTGTAAAATCTGCAACAAAAGGCATGGAGGCCAGTGTAGGTATGACCTAAAGGCTAAGCCTTGTGGGATTTGTAAGAAAACGGGACACAAGACCCTGGAGTGCAGGGATATTAAGGATGCCACTTGCTTCAGTTGTGGTGAGAAAGGCCACATAAAGACTAACTGCTCCAAGAATGCAAAGGATGAAAATGCAAAATCTGGTGGAACTAAGAAAACCAATGCTCGAGCCTTTCAGATGAGTGCTCAAGAAGCTGTCAATGACAACAACGTTATAACAGGTACTTTCCTCATCAATGATACCTTTGCTAGAGTTCTATTTGATTCGGGGGCTGATAAGTCGTTTGTTGACCATAAGTTTAGCAAACTATTAAACTTACCCGTAAGAACTCTAGACATAATGTATGAGGTAGAACTTGCCGACGGAACCATTGAAACCGCTTCTTCCATTCTGGATGGATGCTTTATATCCATCAAGAACCATTTAATTACTATCTCTCTTCTGCCAATGAAATTGGCGGGGTTCGATATAGTCTTAAGCATGGATTGGTTATCCCATAACCAAGCCCGCATTGCCTGTGAGAAGAAACTAATCGAGATCAAAACCCCATCCGGTGAAATGCTCACAATCTATGGAGATATGCACTACGGGTTGCCAGAAAAAGTTGCCATGCTTAAGGCCTCCCGATGCATGAAGAGAGGTTGTGTCATCTATATGGCACAAGTAACCGTCGATGAACCTAAGCTAAGGATTGAAGATATACCCGTTATCTCGGACTACTCAGATGTCTTTCCTGAGGAATTACCCGGTCTACCCGTGGATAGACAAGTCGAGTTTAGGATCGACATTCTACCTGGATCTGTACCTATTGCGAGAGCACCTTACCGTTTAGCACCAACAGAAATGAAGGAACTAAGAACCCAGCTCGATGAACTTTTGGAAAAAAAAGGCTTTATACAGCCTAGTTCATCACTGTGGGGAGCTCCGATCTTGTTTGTCAAAAAGAAGGACGGTTCAATGCGTATGTGCATTGACTACTGTGAGTAACAAGATAACGATCAAGAATCGTTATCCATTGCCCAGGATCGACGATCTATTCGATCAACTGCAAGGAGCAAGTTATTTCTCCAAGATAATTTAAGATCGGGATATCATCAGTTGAAGGTTAGGAGTGAAGATGTCCCAAAGACCGCTTTCAGGACAAGATACAGACATTATGAGTTTCTAGTGATGCATTTTGGGCTCACTAATGCACCAGCAGCATTCATAGACCTCATGAATAGTATGCAAGCCTTACTTAGATAAGTTTGTCATAGTCTTCATTGACGATATACTTATCTATTCTCGTAATCAATCCGATCACGAGAAACATCTTAGGTGCATTCTGGAATTGCTACAAAAAGAGAAGTTGTATGCTAATTCTCTAAATGCAAATTCTGGCTTCACGAGGTCTAATTTCTTGGGCGTGTAGTTAGTGAGCGTGGTATTCAGGTGGATCCCGCTAAAATAGAAGCTATTATGAACTCTAAAGCACCAAAGACCCCTTTTGAGGTTCGCAGTTTCTTAGGATTGGCTGGCTATTATAGGAGGTTTATCGAAAACTTCTCAAGGATAGCCACTCCCCTAACTGCTTTGACCCGCAAGAATATCAAGTTCGATTGGGGTCCAAAACAGCATGAATCTTTCGAGATCTTGAAGCAAAAGCTGAGCAATGCTCCAGTTTTAACCTTACCAGAAGGCATTGAGGAGTTCGTCGTTTATTGTGATGCATCGCACACTGGCATGGGATGTGTGCTTATGCAAAGGGGCAAAGTGATCGCCTACGCATCACGACAACTCAAAGTGCATGAAAAGAATTACACCACCCATGACTTGGAACTGGGTGCCGTTGTATTTGCACTTAAACTTTGGAGGTATTATTTATACAGAACCAAGTGTATTATATACACCGATCACAAAAGCCTCCAACATTTGTTCAATCAAAAGGATTTGAATATGCGACAACGCCGTTGGATGGAAACCCTTAATGATTATGATTGTGAAATCCGATACCATCCCGGCAAGGCAAATGTGGTCGCCGATGCGCTTAGTCGCAAAGAAAGGATTAAACCTTTAAGGATTAACGCCGAAAGCATTGAAGTCAGAAACAGTTTGAATGAAAAGCTACTTGATGCGCAGAAGCAAGCCCTGATGGAGGCTAATATTGCAAATGATGAATTAGGTGGAACTGTCGAACAGTTAATGCCTGGAAATGATGGAATCCTCAGATTCAATGGACGAATTTGGGTTCCAGTATTTGGAGGACTTAGAGATTTGATCCTCCAGGAAGCGCATAACACTAAGTACTCTATTCACCGGGAGGTGATAAGATGTACTAGGACTTAAAATCTAATTATTGGTGGATGGGTTTGAAGAAATCCATAGCCACCTATGTAGCTAAGTGCTTGACGTGTTCGCAAGTTAAGGCTGAGCATCAGAAACCGTCAGGACTTCTACAACAGCTTGAGATTCCCACTTGGAAATAGGAAATGGTAACTATGGATTTGATCACCAAGTTGCCAAAGACCAAGCGTGGTAATGACACGATTTGGGTCATCGTGGACAGGCTGGCTAAGTCAGCACATTTCTTGCCAATCAAAGAAACGTTTAGTTCGGACAAGTTGGCCAAGATGTATGTGGACGAAATCATGTCCCTACATGGAGTGCCGGTGTCTATTGTATCCGATAGAGATACAAGATACACCTCTCATTTTTAAAAAAGCTTCCAACATTTTCTTGGCACTCGATTGAACTTCAGTACCGCTTATCACACGCAGACTGACGGACAGAGTGAGCGTACAATTCAAACTTTGGAAGACATGCTACATGCATGTGTGATCGACTTAGGTGGTAGTTGGGATGACCACCTACCCTTGATTGAATTCTCCTATAACAACAGTTATCATACAAGCATCAAGGCTGCACCTTTTGAGGCCTTGTATGGGAGAAAATGTCGAACGCCCGTTTGTTGGGCAGAAGTTGGGGAAGCCCAACTAATAGGACCTGGGATAGTCCTAGAAACGACGGATAAAATCTTGCAAATCCGCGACCGTCTCAAAGCTGCCCGAGATAGGCAGAAGAGCTACGCGGATAAGAGGCGCAAACCTCTTCAGTTCCAAATTGGGGACAAAGTGTTACTAAAGGTGTCACCTTGGAAAGGCGTCATGCGATTTGGTAAAAAGGGCAAGTTGAGCCCAAGATATATAGGACCGTTCGAGATTATCGAACGAGTCGGGTCCGTAGCTTACAAGCTCAAGTTTCCTGAAAATCTAAGTGGAATTCATGATGTGTTCCACATTTCAAACTTAAAGAAATGTCTAGCGGATGAGTCGCTAGAAATGCCGCACGAAGGTGTGCAAATTGACGAAAACCTGTGTTTCGTTGAGAAACCGATAGCGATTGAAGATCGTCAGGTTAAGAAGCTTCGTAGAAAGCACGTGCCTATTGTAAAGGTCAAGTGGGATGCTCGACGAGGTCCCGAGTATACATGGGAAGTCGAGTCCACTATGCGACAAAGTATCCCTGTCTATTTGAATAAATCTCGAGGTCAGGGGGTGAGGATGTAACACCTCGTAAAAACCTGTCCCGTAAAATTTCAAAACGTGTCCCGCTGATCCTCGTATGCCGTGTGCTAGACGAGAGGGACTAAAATCGCCAACATGTTATTTTATAACCTCTAAGTGGTGAATAATTAAAGTTGAGGGGTTAAACGTGTCAACATGCTTAAACTATGCATCTGAGTGACCTTTTAACGAACCAAGAGCTTAATAGTGTTCAGTTATATACGTTCATGAATACCCGAAACCTAACTTGAGGGGCCAAAGGTGCTGAATATGGAAGTTATTCGAAGTTGTAAGTTTGAGGGACTGAACTTGACAAGAAAGAAACATGTTTGGCTATCTTGGAGCCGGGTCGCGGGCCGCGACCGGCCTGGCCTACCTCTCTCGCACCCCGCGAGAGGGTGCCAGTGACAGCCAGCATGTGGAGTCGTGGCAGCCTGCATGTTTTGCACATATACGCGAGTTTGCCACCCTCTAGCAGCTCAAGACACGTCCCTTAACACTTATACTCATCCTAAACTAATCATCAACACCTGGAATGATATGGTTCAAGCTCTTCAAGTATATATAGAGGCCTTGTGTGCCATGAATCCTTTC
Organism: Scalesia atractyloides; assembly: GCA_947069175.1. Taxonomy (NCBI): domain Eukaryota; kingdom Viridiplantae; phylum Streptophyta; class Magnoliopsida; order Asterales; family Asteraceae; genus Scalesia; species Scalesia atractyloides. The sequence continues at coordinate 32,495,307 of CAMTDV010000015.1, read as the reverse complement.
TCATTTCAAAAACTCATCTCTTATCTCTTGCTCTGGCTTTCTTGGAGATTCCTGACCATAAGGAGACTCCACTTAGTTCTATTTTCATGCTAGGACGTTGAGTAAGTGTCCTTAACTCCTTTTGTTAAGTTTTATTAGGCTTTAAGCCAAAGTCAACGCGTTGACGTAAAAACGCTTTGACTTTCGGCTAAGACCATTACGGTCCACCATAGTTCAGTACAAACATGGCTACGTGATCGTAATTAGGTAGGTGTTAATCCCTAAAAAGGGCACTTCCTAATTACAACGTTTGCTTGGTCAATTGACGGGTCAAAGTTATTAATAAAAAGTCAAACTGGGTCAGATTTGAAAATAAATTCATAAATGATAATGTAGGTGTTATAAAATATGTTTTAACACTTAAACAACTCGGTAATAATTATTAGAACATGTGGTAAACATGTTTGGCTCGTCAATTCCAGGTTTAAGGTCGGTTCGCAACCGAAAGTCGTCAAGTTTGACTTCTACTTTGACTTTCAGTTCTGACCCGATTTAGCAACTCTAGCTACTGAAATTAAGTTGCAATGTGACCATGTTTAGTTGTAGTATAACTCTCTGGAGTTATATCATATGGTTACAAAGTAATCCGAGCTTTTATGCAAGTTTCCGTTAATTATGTCAAACTTTGCTAAAATGCCCTTTTACTTAAAAACAAGGTTTTAATTACAAATGAGCATACAAATGAATTATGTACTGATTTATAACATGACTAACTTATTTTGATGCCAATAATCTGGTCATAACCCAAGTTTTGTTTAATTATCACAAATCATGCATTTAAAGGACCAAAATGCCCTTTCGGCATCTAAAATGGTTTTTAACATAATTCTTCAACCAAACTCATTACCTATTGATGTAATATCATAATTAGGTTACTTGGGATGTTAAAATCAGATTGTAAACTCAGTTATGCACAAGCCTTTGTAAAATGCCGATAAATGACGATATTACCCTCATGATGCATAAAATGATTTTAAAGACACTTTTAATAACAAAACCATTTACCTACTGTTATAATATATTAAATAGCTTATTTTAGTTATATAAACCTGATCATAACATCAGTTTTCCTTAATCATCTTGAATATCGTCATTTAGCGACTTTATCGCCATTTAGGCGCATAGTATGGTTTAAAACCATATTAAAACACCAACACTTGATACCTATTGATTTCAAAACTCATTTTACATATAATTACAGTAAGTACATCAACTAAACTCAGATTCCCAAGTAAATTATCAAGCTATGTGTGAAATGACCAAAATGCCCTTACAGGGCATAGTTTGGTCTTAAACTCTAAAACACACACATACTCGATATCCTACTGATTTAACATCATAAATAAACTATTTTTACAGTAAGATTATGACCATTACATCAGTTTGCTCATAATTTCTTTTACAAGTCGTAAAATGACCAAAACGCCCTTTTGAGGCGTAACTTGATTTTAAAACCATAACGGGCATATATGTTGATATCTTACTGATGTTACAACATGTTTAAAGTATAATGGCATATGAAACATGTATAGGACTCAGCCGGTTACCCGGTTTCGCTTATATGCGTACGGTTCGGCCTACATAACTAGTTTACGTAATTTAACCGAAACAGGTATAACCTTATAATTTTATTATCAAAATCCAGAATGTAATATGTTTACCCATATTAAACAAGCCTCCATGCTTGTTGGGTTTTAACTACATTCTCTTCCGGTCACCGCTTAATCTAGCGTCTAGTACCGTTATTATCCTTAAGCTACCTGGTTCGAGTCTACAAAGTAGATAGGACCCGTTAGCATTCTAATTGGTTATAAATACCATCTTTTCCAGACTAATAGCCTCCTGGTAGATTGCCATCTAAGCTTACTTTTGAATATTCGGCTGAGTTAATTATCTTATTTGAAGAACTGCTCAGGTAAATACTTTTAACTTATTTTCCCTATACGGGCTTGGGACACGGTATAATAGTACCGCTTGGTCGGGTATGGGATCATGTTATCGGATTGTGATTTACAAAATCCTTATAACCCGTTTTATTATGTATTGTTTGATAACTTAAACATTGTGGGTTAATTCGACCATGTCTGGGATATCCTTGGCTCATTTAAGTTATTAATGGCCACGACCTTAAGCGTGGGGTATAGGCATACACCTGACAGACGCTAATGATAATGAGATGATTAAATCCCACTGGTGGATAATTTAAAGTGGCGTGTCAGTTAATCAGGCTATTCGGTTTCTGCACCGGACCCCATATGTATTGACAAACATGTAAAACTGTAAACAAGGTCATTTTGAACTATCCCAAGTTATTTATAAAATGTGCCAAGTGCACCGAAAATCATTTTAATAAATGTTTACAAAATGAGTCGGTTACTAGTATTTACCAGTGAAAACTGACGTATTTTCAAAAGACCAAGTTACAGGTGGCAACGCGGAATAGATTGGGAGCTGCGTAGTAGCTAAATAAGGATCTTGCAAGTCCATAAGCTGCCAAAGTCTGTAGAACAATTTCCTTTGTAAATATTTATTCGATCCGCCTATGGATTCGTTATTACAAGCCTGTAATTATTATTTTCGAACATTTGGACATTTGGTTTGTAATAGTAATTTAAACTCCAAGACTTCCGTTGTGCTGTGTGTTTGTTTGGTTATGATGATATCAACTTTCGTCACGATATTCCCCAACCGGGCCCACCGGGTTACACGTGGAAATCGGGTTATGACAACTAGGAAAGTGATGGTGCTCCCACTAGCCTTCTTATACACACAAGCTTCATCGGCGTTCTTGATGAATTCAAAATTCCTAATTTCTTCATCAAAATGATGATTCTAACTTCTAGATGTTTGTTTCAATCCATATATTGATTTCTTTAACTTGCCTACTTTGTTAGGATGTTTTGGATCGACAAAACCTTCAGGCTGAACCATATAGACATCTTCATTAAGATATCCATTGAGGAAAGCCGTTTTGACATCCATTTGCCAAATCTCATAATTGTAATATGCAGCTATGGCAAATAATATCCTAATTGACTTTAGCATTGCCACGGGCGAGAAGGTCTCATCATAATCAACCCCTTGAGTTTGAGTGAAACCTTTTGCTACAAGTCTCGCTTTATAAGTATCCAAGTTACCATGGATATCAGTTTTCTTCTTGAAAACCCACTTACTTCCAACTACTTTGGAGTTAAAAGGTGGTGTAACCAATTCCCATACTTGGTTGTCATACATGGATTGCATCTCTACGTTGGCTTCAAGCTACTTGTCACAATCGGATTGTGACATTGCATCATGGTATGTGGTTGGTTCATCTGAATCTACCACGTAGCATCCATCCATGAAAAATCTATATCTTTCGGGTGGATTACTAATTCTACCAGATCTGCGAACGTTTTGTGTGTATTGATCAACCACTTGATCCTCTTCAATAACCTCTTGTTGAGTGCTAGTATCAACCAAACGTATATCGGCTTGTGGTTCTTGATCCTCATCAAGTTCCACTGTTCTACTACTAGTTCCTTCCATAAGGAACTTAGCTTCCAAGAACTTACCCTTTCGAGCAACAAATACCTTTTGCTCTGTTAGATCGTAAAAGTAATATCCTATATCATCTTTAGGGTGTCTTACAAAGAAACATTTAGTGGATCGCACTTCCAATTTGTTTGGGGTGTATTGCTTCACATAAGCTTCACAACCCCATACCTTCAAATATGATAATGATGGAGCCTTTTCGTGCCATATTTCAAAAGGTGTCTTATCCACTTTCTTGGTTAGGGCCATATTCAGTATACGGGCCGCGGAGAGCAAAGCGTAACCCCAAAATGATAGAGGTAATGTGCTTCTACCCATCATAGATTGAACCATATCCAATAGAGTTCGATTCCTCCTTTCAGACACACCATTATGTTGTGGTGTTCCAAGCGGAGTAAGTTGTGAGATAATTCCACAACTCCTAAGATGATCTTGAAAAGCATCACTAAGGTATTCACCTCCTCTATCGGTGCGAAGGACTTTGATTGTATTCTTGAGTTGATTTTCTACTTCATTTTTGAAATCTTTGAACATTTCAAATGCTTCATCTTTGTGGCTTAACAAGTACACATAACCATAACGACTATAGTCGTCGGTAAAACTAATGAAGTATCTTTCACAATTACTAGTCATTGGCTTAAAAGGACCACATACATCCGATTGCATGATACCTAATAAGTCTTTTGCCCTTTCAAAGGTGCCATTGAAGGGTGCCTTAGTCATTTTTCCTGGTAAACAAGATTCACATACATCAAATGAATCATCTTCATTTGTTTCCAAAAGACCATTATTTCGAAGTGTTTGCATGCGATTTTTGTTTATATGTCCAAGGAGACAATGCCAAAGATAGGAATCACTCAAATCTAATTTGAGTTTCTTGGTGGTTGCTTGGTACATTGAACTATCAAATGATGTATTATCATGAAACAATTCATAAATACCATTTGAAGGCATAGCTTTAAAGTAAAACATGTCATTCATCAAAACATAAATGTCATCATTTACAAACTTTAAATTAAAACCATATTATAGCAAGATGGAAACTGAAATAATGTTCCTAGTCAAACTAGGAGCATACAAAACATTTTTCAAGAGAATTTCCAAACCACTTGGAAGTTTCAAAACATAGTCTCCTCAGGCTTCAACTTGAACCTTTGCTCCGTTGCCCATGAAGAGACTAATGTCTCCCTTCTTGTAATGTTTATTTCTTTTGAACCCCTGCAACAAATTGCAAATATGAGTTCCACATCTGGTATCCAATATCCATGTGTTTGAAGAAATAGCATTAAGGTCAATATGTATCATAAAGATTGTACACGAGGTTTGCCCCGCATCCCTCTTGTTTTTCAACTCCTTGAGATAGGTTAGACAATTTCTTTTCCAATGTCCTATCTTTCCACACTCAAAGCATGGGTCAGCCGAAGCAACCTTTTGCTTCTTTTCCTTTGGTTTCGTGGGTTCTGCTTTAACCTTTCTTTTTCCTTTCCCTTTAACGTGGCCCTTCCTTTTGGCAAAACTTGCCTTGGAGTCGGGGTGGGGCATCTTCTTGTTGCCTCCCTCATTGATCGTTAGAACGGCTAAAGCCTTTTTACCATACTTGCTTCGGCAGTTTTGAGCATTGCATGAAGCTCACCAATGCTCTTGTCCCATCCGTTCATGTTATATTTCATGACAAAAGTCTCAAACCTTTTTGTTAAAGAGTTGAGGATCAAATCCGTAGCCAACTATTTAGAGATTGGACAATTAAGCCTTTCGAGGCGATCAATGTGGCTTTTCATCTTAAGGACATAAGATGAGACCGATTAGGTTTCCTCCATTCGACATGCATGAAGCGCCCGAACCGTTTCGAAGCGTTCTACCCTTGCTTGTTGAAGGAACATTTCCTTCAATTGGGAAATCATGTCGTACGCCCCGTGATGTTCAAAATCCTTTTGAATTTCAGGAATCATAGTTCCCAACATGAGGCAAGAGGCTTGCATGGAGTCCTCGGTATACTTAACCCAATCGTTATAGGCTTCCACATCTTCCACGTTAGGTTCATCGGGAATAGGATCGTCCAACACATATGATATCTTTTCTTGCTTGAGAACGATTCTCAAGTTTTGATACCAATCCATAAAGTTGTTATGGTTGAGACGATCCTTTTCAAGGATGGTTCTTAGTGATAGGTTACGGACGGTTTGGGTAATTGTGTTTGCATTGTTAGCGGCCATCTACAAAATTTTAACAAAGTTCAATTTTAGTATTTTTGATATTATTCAATTTTAATCATTAATACCCTTTTATGTCTCATAGACAATTAATAATTAAAATCTAGAATCCAACGTTACATTTAAATATTGGTTAGGTGACCTTTATTCCATTCTTTAAATTAACAAGGTACTCAACGTTTGACGATTGCAACCCTTTGCAATTTCTAGCCTTATGGGATCGGTTAAACATCTTTATGTTTAGTTGGCATGTTTAATCCCATCAACACCTATGTACGCCATGCTTCGGTGACCCTAATCACATGGTTTCTAAATCAAGTCGTCCTACTTACACACACATGTAAGTTTACACATACAAGTGGTTAGGTGACCTTTATCCCACAAATATGGTAAGCCTACCTCAAACACACAAGTTCCTTCAAATGTGGTTAGGTGACCTTTATCCCAAAGAATTCCCAAGTGATTCGAGTGTTGTGAAAAAGGATGGTGTTCGACTCGTTTTATAAAAGGGATTTAAATTTTCAAAAATTCTAGTTTTAGAAAACTTTATGTACCATACATTTTCATGCATTCAAATTTATGGTACCTTAGTGAAACCAATTTTCAAGGTTCTTTTAATAAAACTCATTTTATTATAAATCATTAATTTTTAATAAAACCATTTTATTAACCACTTTAATGATTTTTAAAGAACCAATTTTAAGCTTTGTTATGGATTATAAGTTGTTAAGCATGTATATCCAAATATCATCTAAACAACCATAAATAAAACAACAATACAAGCACAACACACAAAAATAGGTGCATAACCATAGCCAACTATTTTTGACAACACTTGTTAGCCGAAACAAGTGTGCCAAAAGGTCCTTCCTAAAGGGTGAATATTGACACAAAAAAAATGTGTCGTTGAACTCCCACTTGAACCCGCATCCAAATGCTTCAAGTCTTCCTTTTGTGTTGCAATTTCTCCACTTTCTTTGGGCTTCCAAATGGATTTTATGTTCAGCTCCAAAACTCCTTCGGGCCTCAAAAATGTGTTTTGGTTATAGGGCTAAAATCCCGTTAAGAACTATGAGGTTCTTTAGGCCCAAAATTGGCCAAAACAAAAAACGCATTTTGTGTGCATCTTCTTTTACATAAAATGTCCTAATACATTTTCTAGTAAAAATAAAATGCATCTAATCTATTTATTTTACATGCCAAATGAAAAATAAATAAATTACATTTTTTCACAAATGGAAGAACAAAGATAATTAATTATTACAACTCATTGAAATAATTAAATATAAATCACAAACACAAACATTCAAAATATTCAAACACAAGGTCATGGCTAGGTTATGAACATCAAAATATAAATCCACATATATATAAAATTCATAAGCAAAAATGGTTCCCTTTTACATCCAAATTTTCGGCCAAGAGAAAAACCGAAAATATGGGTTTTTGTCTAAACAAACAAATCATCCATATGACGTAATTTTTCAAGATACCTTTATGCATGTTAGTAAAAGTGTCTTGAAAAACAAGGGAAAACCATGTTTAAAATTTTGGCCAAAGGGTTTCCACAAACCCAAAATCCCAAAATCTTTAAATCCTTTAAAGCATGCATTCATATAAGCGGCTCTGATACCGCTGTAGGGGTTTTGACATGTTTATCAAAGTTATTTTACCCATATAAAATAAAAAATGCAACGGAATAATTACTTAAAACATGTTACTTACAAGATATAAAACCCATTTTATATGTAAAACCAAAACCCGGATCCATATATGGACATGCATGCTATCAAAATACGACCATAGGATATTTCAAAAATACTACCTTTCAATAACAAGTAGATGAAAAGGATGATGCTTCTTGAATGGTAATCTTCTAAGTAGAAGACCTCAAGCTTGTATACCCCAAGCCTTCCAACAAACACTATGATTTTGCTAGGATTTCTACACTTAGGATTCAAACTAGAACTCTCTTGGACAACCACCTTATGGCTGAAAATTTGAGAGCACTAGAAGGTGTTCTTGCACTTGATAATTATGAGAGAAGTATGTGTGTATATTCACTCAAAAAGATCCATAATCTTTTTACTATATAACATGATCTTGCAATCTTCTTAAGATATGTTGCATGCAAGTTGATTGGTGGAAGATCGCATGGGAAGACCCCAAAATCGGCCATAGGCCCTTTTCTCCACCCAATCCCATTTTTTTCTTATTTGTTAATTCTTGTATTTATATCTTATAACTTTTATAAAATATAACTCAATACAAGACTTTATACAACATATCTTAACTATTTATAATGTTATTTAACCCATTAAATAACAATAATAAAACTTCTCAAAAATAAATTATCCAAATAATTTATTAGTTTCTCAAGTGCAATTATTTAGAAAACCAATTTCTAAATATTTCTGAGTGTTAACATTTATTTGTTTGATCATATCTTAAATAAATATATTATGGGTGTTTGTCTAGCTTGTTATTGGGTATGACCCGACTTGGATCATAACGTACTAGCCACATCAATTTAATATGTGTCTTGGGCATACCGATTCCAACAGTAGGATCGTTAGACGATTGGCTGTTCGTAAGATTAAAAACCGAAAAATTTCACAAAAAGATTTTTAATAATTTTTAGGATTTAATTTAGCCCAGGTCCCCTTTATAAAAAGTGCTTGTTTTTGCTCGTTTTTTATAAAAAAAAAATCTGAAGTTTGAGGGGGCTTCGCCAACGGCCCTCAGAAGTTGGTGTCGCCCGAAAAATAGCGTAGGCAGCACACTTTTGCGTCGATGGGATTTTGAGGTTTCTGGCATGCGTCGCCGACGCGGCTTCGGCTGTTGCGACGCTGGTTCCGTTTTGAGTTGTTTGGTGCGAACCGGGTCACTCGAACTTGTTTTTAAACATATCCGGGCGGATTTTTGACCATATATTCGACCCAACCTTATCCCCATCTGATTCTTAACCTCTAATTATCACAAACCATCTCTCTTTCACTTCATCTTCCCCAACCAAACTCCAAGAACCCTAAAATCTTCTCTCCTTCATATCTCTCACAGTTCTTAACCAATTCACTTGATTCTTGAGTCTGAATCGTGTAGTTTTTCGAGAACAACTAAACCCCCATCTTAGTTCTCAGTAATTCTTGCTTATTTGTAAGATATTTGAGCTGCAATTTTCGGGTTTTTAGAGATTGTTGGATAATATACTTGTTTTTACATCTCTTTAGAGTTCTTCTCTTTCTACATTAAAAAAGGTATGCAATTTACTAACTTTTGATCTTTTAATTATCATAGGGTATGTGATTTCTTTCGAAATTTTAAGCTTAATTGTTAAAGAGTAGGTTGTTTATGATATATTTGTGATGCCTTAGCTTGATTATTGGGTAAAAACATGAATTGGGATGCAATTGAACATGGAACAAGTGTGTGGATGTGATTACACCCACTTGTTCATATGATTAAGTATGAACATAATGATGAACGCGGTTAAAAGTCTTATGAATTTAGGATGGAAGCATGGAAATTTGATTTATCTTTGATGTTAAAGTTTGCAACTTGGTAAGTTTAGAATTGGCTAATTTACATATATAGGTTCAATTTAAGTTCATCATTATGGTTTGTACTTAGAGTATGAATTGTTTCAGAGATTTGATGGGTCGTTTTGTTGTTGTTGTTGCTGTTGTTGTTGTTGTTTTGTAGATATGGCTAGCCGCCAGCGATCTAAGACTACTGATGTGGAAGCTTCATCATCAAGTGGCATGATGGTTAAGTGGCAACATCATTGCAACTTACCGGATATAGAGGATAGACTATTCAGGTAGAATTGGGATTGGTCTAGATTCAACGATAAAGACTTTAGGGCTCAGTGGGAGCAAAACCAAATAAGCCATTATATCGATTTAACAACAAGCAGGCAGAGATCAAATTGTGGAAGTACCAAATGTCTAAGGCCAGTGCGATTGACAAGGTGTGTGTTTGTGAGCGGGTGATAAATTTGGAAGAATTCCGTCAAGTCAGAATTACACAAAAATTTGAGAGATTGGGATGGGAGCGTGCACTTGATTGGTGTGATGGTGCAACTTCTAGAGTATATTTGAAGGCAGTGACGAGTTGGTACGCAACATTGCGTTTAGAGAACCCGGATGAGCATCCCAGTATGTGGCGTTTGGTAGGTGATACAGGGAAGGGATCGATGACAATGTGCTTTAACACATTGAACCAGATTGCCGATTTCGACACATTGGGCTCTGATAGTTATTATTACTATGATACAAATTTATTTTGGCAAAAGGAGCTGGTTCAGGCAGATCCGGTTAATCTTCTCAAGCTAACTTTGCCTAATTACACGACCGGTAGGTATGAGCGGAGTCACTTATCATGTGAAGGGAAGATTTTACAGACATTCCTTTGGAGAATGTTATGGTAAGATTGGGAGATCGGGGAAAAGTCAGGGCGTGGGATATTCGTGTGCTATACGCACTGCTTGTTGGGACTCCAAAGTTTTCGTGGCGGCACGTAACTATGATGAACATATGGGATACAAGAAATCAATATAAGAGGAAAATGATTCCCTATGTTCGTCTGATTAGTGCCATGATTTTTTCAGCAAAACCGTTTGCCAGACAATTCACTTTGGGTGGTCAAGGGTATTGATGTGATTGACTTCTCCCAACTGAGATCGGGGGCAAACATATATATGTAGGTTCTTAATGGGAAGTCTAAGGTTGTAGACCGGAAAACTGGGTTCCAATTCGAGTATGTTGAAAGGGGTGAAGATGAAGAAATGGGTGAAGGTAATGAAGAAGGTAACGAGGAAGAAGAGGAAGAGGATAGTGGGCGAACGCCTTCTAGGCAACGGTATGTTCGGCGACATAATGAAGCATCACACACTTTGGCGCAATTCATCAACATTAGACGAAGACCAGCCTATGCAAGCTATCCCCTAGGGACACAGGGTATATACGACAACGTGTTTGTGGGGATAGGAGAGGTAAGAGAAAAAGAAGAAAGAAGGTTAAACGCCGAGGAAGATTGGAGAACTGAGCAACAAGCGCAATGGGCTGCTCAGGAAGCTTACAGGGAACAACAGGACCGGTACCGGGTGCAAGAATTGGCCCGGAGAAGAGAATGGGAAGACGAGCAAGACCGTCTTCGAATTGAACGAAACAATTTGGATGACCACTGTTGGATGGCAATGGGTACAACTCAACACTTGGAAGTCAATAATGCTAAGGCTCTCCACGATCAGGAGAGACACCATTAGGATTGGCTGGTGTCACACCCCGACTCGCAGCGGAATGGTACGAGGCATGATGATTGCCCATAGCTCATGACACTATTATGAGTTTAATATTTAAAGCCATTAAATTAAATTGTCAAATAACATATATCAATCAACATTTGTACATACATTGTTCAAAAATAAACATAACAAAATTTTCCGATTTATTTTCCTAAGGCCCATGCTACGTGTTCTCTTCACTTGATTGCCAACTTTGCTCCTGCACCACGTTAGGAAAATCTATTTTTGGGTCAACAAACATGTTGGTGAGCAATTCCTTATTTTGTAGAAAATGGTTTAGTATTTACTTTAAAGAAAATTATATTTTAACATGCTCACAAGGTTAATATAGAGATTGTCACAAGTCATTAATATAACTAACAATACACATATATCAACAGAGATACATAACAAATTAATAAAACACACCAAGAACAAAATAGCACACAACAACAATAGCTTCCATTAGGCTCAAGCCCCGGGGAGCGAGTCTAATGTCGTTGGCGATACTAGGCTACAACCCATGGTCGTGGGGAACCTAGTCAGACGTGGATCCACTATGTAACGCCCCAAAACACGAATGTTCATATTCACTATATATTCTTTTATGATACATCATGAAATAAATAACTAGGCTATTTAACCTAGTTAAGTGTATGGTGAAAACTATTAAAGGAGGAAAGTTGTGCCAATTATGTTTTAGTGGCAAACACTAGGGACCAAAGTAGGATAGGATGAAAGTTGAGTTATTAAATGAAAATTCAACACACACAAACACACATTTCATGTGTGCTCTAGAACGACCAGGAGCTTCCCAAGGAAGCTAGAACCCTAACTCAAACAAAATCATCAAATTGAAGGGTGAATCGAAGCTCAAATTCATGTATGAACATGAATTAATGATCACCAACGCAATGGGATCATGAGGTATGTCATAAAACTTAGATTGCTGATCTTGTATGAAGTGGGTTATGTTTAGTCCGCAAAATTGGTATGAAATTGAGTATGAATACGTGTTATAATCATCATATAGAACATGTATTATGTATGATTTGGATCAATTTGATGTTTTGAGGTGAAACCCATTTGTTATGGTAAGGATGATGACTTAGATTATCATCCATGTTCAATTCTTGTTCAATGTTGGTATAATATGTTGTGTATAATGAATTCTTGTTAGATGAATTGAAAGAAATATGGTGTTGATATGTTTGATATCTATGTGTGAATGATACTTGTTTATTAGTAAGAAGATTTGTTGAATCATGTATAAGTAATGATCCTAGTATTATAACGAGTAATGGGTATGATTGCATAAAAGTATGCTAACCAAGAGATGGACACTTGAGTTAGTAGCCAAAAGACTCGGTTGTAAGGTAGGACTAGATGTATAAACAATTAGAGTATGAAATTGCACTAATGAAGTTCGATTACGTAAATGGAATGGATGAGGCTAATGCATATAGAGTATCGGGTGCTTAAATTCCTAAGTATAAACTCCTAAGGATGTAAAACTTTTATAGTCATAATGTTCATGTGAGCTTTAAGTTCAAACAATTGAGTTGTTTGATAAAAGCGTAAACGGGTCGAATAATTCATAAATGAATATTAAGCCAAATATGTATAAGTCAAGAATGTCCTCAATCCGGATGTTATATTTTGAGTCCATATGATAAAGGACCAAATTACGATCATGTAGGAAGAAACGTGGAGTTAAACGTATAAAACGGTTCAAAAGTTATGCGAGTTTTAGTGCGTAAGAATGACGAAAACAACACAGCAGAAAATTGGCAAAATGGAGAGGCGTCGGCGACGCACCCTCCTTTTGCTTCCGACGCACTAAGTTGCTGTCTACGCGGGTTCGTTTCCAGAAACTCGTTTTTCGCATTTTTCGCACTTTTGCTTGATTCCAAGGCCCATTTAGCTTCCCCAAAGGTACCCCAAGCCTATCTTAAAGTTTTTATAGAGTTCGGGTAAGAACGGAAGCGTATGGAACTAGTATGAACGCGTGATATGTAAACTAGATTACGTAAATGTGGTTGTACGATTTGGCTAAGTCTTATAAGTACAATTCTTGTTATATGTATATGATTATGTGTTTATGATGCACTTAATGGTTAAGTAAGCGTGTAGGACTTATGTAATAGAATTGGTAGGAAGGTATGTAAGTTCATAGAAGGTCTTTTATATACACGAACGAGTTGGATTAGATGGTTTATACATGTGTTATTAATTAATACATTCCAAAGCATGAGACTTGTACGAAGAAGTTCATGGTGTTAATATGTAAGGATTTATAATGTAACTGAAATGTTTGAGAATGAAATGAAGCGCAGGTATATTATCGTATACTCCTCAAAGGATAGACCTTGGAAAGAAATGCTCGAATTCAGAAGGATATCTAAATGGAACGTACAGGAGGATAAAACGCGATGCGATCCTTTAGTTATATATTTAGATTGTATAATGTTTCAAGTACTAACGATGTGAATGTATGTGGTGAATGCAGATTGTGTAGAATTATGGGTCATAACCATCAAGAGAGGTGAGCAAATGAAGATCGAGTTATAATACGGATTGTACGGGAATGTGTGGCCTTGCGGTTACTAAATATATGATATGTTTATGTATCAAATGAAATGAACAATGTAATTTATCAATAAAGACTTATCATAGAAAGGACTTTTAATCATGAAGGAATGATTTTACTAAGAGAAATTTTATGTCACATATTTCCGTTGCGTCTTTTTCGGTTTAAACGTGTTAGGGTCTTACACACTAGATACAATAGCATGCAATAGACTTGATATAGCATACAAGTTAAAAGATAAGACACATATACATCCATATATCAACACTTTGATTTTAGCATGTTAAAAATAGAAATAATCATAGATTTAAATAACATGATGCACCCCAAAATTTGTAAAATTGAAAAGGAGAATTTGAGAGAAATTACTCACAGGTTGCGAAGAGTCAATCCACGAGAATGACAGCACGAAAGAGTTGGATAGATAACAATAATGATCACCCTAGTTAGATAATAAACAAATCAAAACCTAACCAAATGAAACGATATCAACGGGACTCGAGATTCTAGATTCTAGGAGCTAGGATTGCGATAAATTTTTTTAGAAATTATCAATACAATAATTTTCAAACGTTTTAAAAGTACTTTTATAATAAAAAAGGGAATAGTGCCAGGCACCTGGCCTGGCACTCCCCCATTGGACCATCCGTTTCCTGACACTCCCCCATTAGACCAGCCGTTTATTATTTGTTTACGCTGTAAAATTACGGGGTTGCCCCCGGAATAGTGCCAGACAGCTGGCATGGCACTCCCCCATTGGACCAAACGTTTATTATTTGTTTACGCTGTAAAATTACGGGTTTGCCCCCACTTTAAAATTATGATTTTGCCCCTGTTCAAAATAAAAATACGCTTTTGGCCCCAGCCAAAAATTACGATTTTGCCTACGACTCAAAAAAAGGAATAGTGCCAGGCAGCTGGCCTGGCACTCCCCCATTGGACCAGCCATTTATTATTTGTTTACGTTGTAAAATTACGGGTTTGCCCTCGGAATACTGCCAGGCAGCTGGCATGGCACTCCCCCATTGGACCAACCGTTTATTATTTGTTTACGATGTAAAATTACGGGTTTGCCAGCACTTTAAAATTATGAGTTTGCCCCCCTGCTCAAAATAAAATTACGCTTTTGGCCACATCCAAAAATAACGATTTTGCCCACGACTTGAAATTACAATTTCATCCTCAGCTCAAAATTACGTTTTCACCCCTGTTCAAATGAAAAAAAATCTGTTCTCGCCCCCACCTTAAAATTATGATTTTTCCCCGTTAAAAAATTATGCTTTCGTCCTCTGTTAAAAATTACGTTTCTGTTCAAAATAAAATTACGCTGTTAGCTCCAACTCAAAATTACGATTATGCCCTCGGTTCAAAATAAAAATATCGTTTCGCCTCCCACCTAAAATTACGGTTATGCTTTAGTTTAATTTGTATTACTGTGTTGCCCTAGGTTCAAAAGTATGAATTCGCCCTTGCGCTGATTTACACTTTTGCCTCTGGTTTCAATTTCTAGTATTAACATCACTTTAGCTTTGACAAATTACGATTTTACACCAGTGAAAAAATATAACTTTCTATTAGTTAAAAATAACAGTATTGTTATTGTTTTAGTTTTTTTTAGCAAAACTATAAAAGTGTTATGTTTTAATTCGTTTACTCGATTTAATTGTTTTCCGTGTCAATGAGCTGCCTAACACTCGCTCATTATTCGGCCACCGCCCCGCAACGCGGGCAAGGCATGTAACTAGTTCAATTAAATTGAATATGAAATGGTGATGATTATGATGTGAGTCTACGTTTTTAAATAATAATAAAACAAGATAATAATACTAATAATTATTTAACTATTTAAATGCTTAAATAATTAATGAGGTACAATTGCTAAAATATATACTTGTACGCTTGGGTTAGGTTTTGTGACAAATCATATTTTGTTCATATAACTAATCAAAATTAATAATAAGAATTGGATTTCATAAATAAATTGTTATGTAAGAAAATAAACTTATTATTAGTCTTAGATGTCAACAAAAGTTTAACATAAGTAGCATTACTTTATGTTTATTATTAATACATATGTCTTTTAAAATGAAACTAGTTATGACATATAGGTCATCAAAACAAAAGGTCTTGTAAGTCAGATTACGAGTATATACATTGTATATTTACATATTATAATTTACAATTACTTATAATATAGAACTCTGTGTAAAAATTCTCTTAATTTAAAACTAGAGAAAAAGCACATGGCTTATTAATAGATTTTTAAAACCAAATACTTTGGTGGGTACGAGAAATGATTATTTCCACAAATTCATTTTATGACTCACTACCATGAAATGCTCATAATATATATATATATATATATATATATATATAATACTACAGACTCTTCTTCTTCATGGACTGTATACCAAATTAAAGGGAAATACAAGAATGGCTTCTTGACAATTTGTGTGGTTCTAAAAGAAACTCATAAGAACATGGGAAGGGTTAATACCTTGGTTCGGAATGAATTGGCGTATGCTGTTCTGTTGGGCGGTAGTAGTCATGGAAAAAAAACATGGTGTTGTGTTTCGACTTGCGTGGCTGTGGTGTCCATATTGTCGACGGTGAATTGTGATGCCAGAAAATGGAACCGTTGACTTAATGACGTGCGAAGGCGGTGGTTTCTACGACTGCAAAACGTGGGGAGTAACGAGCTCTACCGTGGAAAAGGACCGGTGGCGGAGTGGTGGTGTGCGATGATGGTTCATGGTGCACGACGGTTGGCCGGCTGGGGCTCCGAAACAGAAGCGTATGAGTGTGCAAGTTAAAGATGGGTTCATGGCAATGAATCGAGTTATGATAGGATATATGAACGAATGGCAATGGTATCGCCATTGATGTTTCGTTTACAAGCATTCAACCAAGATAAAAGTGACTGTTCAATATGTAACCTCCCATCTGAATTTCAAGTCTTAATAAAATTTACATTATATTTTTAGTTTAGCCCCCTTGAGTTATGTTAAGTTTTAATACTAACAAAAACTAAAATAAACCTGAATAATTTAAAACTCATTTATTATATAATACATGACATATTCTTTTAACGCAGTTAATCATTCGTTCTACAATTATTATACGATCTAGCTGGATTTTTGCTCTTATACCTCTGCTTTAATTTCGGTTTTAATCCGATGATTAATTAAATAATATAATATTTAATATAATACAAATTCTTATTTTTATTAAAACGAAAAAGGATCCGGTTTTGCAATCCGGTTCGGATTTCAGGTATCCGTTTTTTACGGATGTTACAGCTGGTAGGTTTGCTGTATAGTGAGCATACACCATGGACTCCTTACGAGAACCTACCCGTTCCACGTGGGACTTCTGACCCATCTGCCCATTGGTCCGAAGGAGTCGGTTCCAGTTTCCCCCCTCCCCAATTCCAGCAACCGGCTGAAGGACAAAGGGGGCCTCTTGACGACTTCAATAAGATGATGTCGTCCCTCGCTGGATACCCCTATCAACCCTACCCACCGATCGACTCGAACGAGTGATATCAGAGATAGGGTGAGGTACGCTTTATGTTGTTGTTTTATATTATTTTCGATAGTTTATTTTGTTTTGTTGATTTTCTTGCATTTTCTTTTATTGTTTTAGTAGTTAAATGAACGTTGGGTCTGTATTCCCTATATAATCCTCACGAGACCTACTCGTCCCCCCGAGCTATCGGGAGGTTTAAAAGGGCTTGTTGTATAAGCTAAATGCAACCGTGATTCCTACGAAAGTGAGTTAGGATTGTTGTTGTTGTAACATATTTTCCACATATATCAAAGTTAATTAAGGTATGGTTTGGTAATGATTTTATAAAAATGGTAGAACTAGGTTACTAACAAATTTTGATGGTTGTGAGAAGCATGCTTCTACACAAGGGTTGAGATTTGTAAGTACACCATGTTCATGAGACGATCGTTTTTATTGAAGAATGAAGAACACGCGAGGATTGAGTGAAAAACCAGGTGCATACGTTTCTTTGTGTCTTTGATTTTTAGTTAGTTAATAAGTATATTGTAATTTGTATGTTATTTTCTGGGGTGAAATCTTGGGGAGGTTAGCCGTTCACATCCCTTATTCGTTTTAAAAGCACTATTATCACACATTGAGGACAATGTTGACCTCAAGTATGGGGATGTGGGAGTAGAAGTTTTACGATTTTGACCCGTTTATTTAAACACTACACATTGAGGACAATGTTGACCTCAAGTGTGGGGATGGGGAAAATTTTAATTTTTTTTGAAAAATGTCTTTTTTTAAGCAATCTCGAACTCGTTCATTTAAACATTACATATTGAGAACAATGTTGACCTCAAGTGTGGGGGGCGAAATTTCAAAAAAATTTTAAAAATGTCTTTTTTTAAGCAATCTAGAAGCACAAGTAACTACGTTAACGAGGCATACACAACCCATTTAGTCTTTTGTCATGGTCAGTTCGAATTAATAGCATGGCGGGTATTTAGTGAGTGGTTACTTGGGAATAATCTGCCTAAAAAACCTGCAATTTGTGTATATCTTATTTCATACCCTTTATATATGATATTTTGAGCCACTTTTATACATCATATATACACATATTTCTTGTTTGAGTGGTCATTAGTCACGTATTATAAAACTTGCATCTTTTGATACGTTTGAGACCATAGACCGAATATAAGCACGTGAATGATTAAGGCATTAGGTAAATCTTTTTCTTTTACACCATTTACTTATCCTTGCCCGAAATTTATCCCCTAGTCGCCAACTTTGAGCCTAAATCTTTCGTTTGATCACCCCATTTAGCCCTTGACTGTTAAGCCTTTTTTATTTTAACCAGTGTGATGAAAATTCGATTTTTGGTTTAGTGTTTGTATAGTTGATTGTGTAAAAAAAATCAAAAATTCAGAAAATATCATGAAAAATAAGAGAAAATTGTGGTGAAAAAGCAAAAAAATATGTGATAGCTAGTGATTAAAAGGCGAAATTCTTTGCCTCTTAATTTTTCTATCTGTAGTAGTCCTTTTTTAGATTAGTTGTTTTGTAATAAAAATCGAATTTTCATCACCTTAGCCACTTTCAAATATCTTATTCCATACCCTTAGCCTAGCCACGTTAAAACCCTTTGAAGACCTTTTGACTTGTGCTTAGTATTTGTGTTCGGTGGTGGAGAATGATTGAGTTGCAAGCCTATGCGAGTACGTGTCCTATTCGGTTTTGAGTGATTACTTTAAAAGTGCTAATACATTAACAATTAGCAAATTTGTAAACCGAGTGGAGTGAACATTGTGAGGGATATGGATAATTTGTGAGTTTCAAGCACGACACCAAAAAAAATATTGAAATACTATACCTGCTTTTCGATCCTCCGATATTTCAATCCAAGCACGACACAATGCAATTTTCTACTCTTTCGTCCAAGGAGTTGTTACATGTTTTGGTCCGGACGTTTCTCCTTTCTTTTTCGAAGTTCCATCTCTTCAGGTTTTCTTGGAACTTTTTGAATTCTTCTATTTTTTTTACCTTCGACCGGATCATATTGCGTATCCGGAATAACAAAGTCGGGAGAAAGCGGTGGCATTTGACTGATGTTACGGTCTAACTCGTTTCGTACTCGTCAACTCGATCGAAGTCAATCTCGAGCCGGTAACAATTCACGCGCTACAAATCGGGATTCATGGTTTTTTTAAAAGGATGTAGAAAATGAGTATTTATTTAAGGTATGTGTGGAGAGAAAGAGAGAAAGTGACTATTTTTTAAAAGGTTTATATAGGTTTTCAAAATTAAAATCGAATTTTTTTATAATACCTAGCCGTTAGTTTCCCCCCTTCCAAATGCCCAACGGTCACCTCCTACTGCTACCACCCTCACGGTTCCTTGATTGCCCCAGTGCTAACGACACCATGTTGTGGTGTTCGCGAGTGACCAAGCGTCGACATGACTAACGCCACCCCTCGCGCATCCACAACAAATGAATATTCAATAAAAGTTTCTATTAACTTTAGATAAAATTACCTTTTATCACTTTATAAAATTTAAAAGAAAAATAAAAGGTAATGATGGCAATGAGTTATAGAGTTCCATCCGCTGGGTTAGCAAGCACTAAGAGGATATCCACTTATGATTTTATGTTATTAAAAATTACTTGTTGTTGGAATGCTTATTATTACAAAACTCACATTTTCAAGCGACGTTGGAATACAAAATATTCTAGTTTACTTGCAACCATTCTATATATTTAATAGTTTTAAGTTTCTAATAACTTTAACATACCATATGTCATTTTTTAAACAATTATATACTGTGTAAATACATTTGATTTTGACATTGGTAAGCGCGCTTGGTCGTTGGGAGGATATCTTCCAATACCATAATCTCCCAACAAGGGCGGATCTACATGGACATTAGGGGTGTCCCGGGATACCCCTCAACTTTCTTGACGAAGTGCAATTAATATATCTCATCTCCATTTTATTTATCAGATAGCCCTAAGCAAATATTATGATACCCCTTAGTGTACTAGTGTAGGTGAAGATAAGACAGAATGAAAATTTTCAGTTGACACAAACGAAATTTCCAATCGATAAGACCTTGATAAGAACTTGCAAGTTGCAAGGACTCATGGAGAAGATGAAGTCCATTGGGAAATGAATAAAAAACAACGCTCGATAAATTGAAAAAGCACATTGGAAAAATGAAAGAAAAACAATTTAGTAAACCTTAATTTAATATATAACTATTTACCTGTTTATTTTCCTTTTTTATTTTGTTTATTTATCATTTATAAAGTATTGTATTTACTTTATTAATAAGTTTTTAGCTTTTTTTTAAATTATTTTTATCACAAATAAAATATTATCTATAAAACTTCTAAATAATATTTAAAGTTTTTATAAAAAAATACTTGATAATGTTCTCGTGTGTGTGTTTCACCTATTAATAAAGAAAATGATAATCGACATATGCTTTAGAATGTAAAAAATGAAATTATATTTGGATACTATAATTATATTGTTTTCATTCTCTTACACTATATTATAAAGCATGGATTAAGAGTTATTTTGCTTCTAAACATGGTTTCATAACACACTTATCTATACCTAATTAATACGCAATTTCAATCATATCTTATCTCAAAAAATCATATTATAATTTCTGATCTTGTTACTAAGTGTTTAATAATTTTATTTTATTCAACACATGGTTCTGTAACCTAACAATTATATATATATATATACACACACATACACACTAGTTGTGTATGACCCTAGGTAAAAGAATTTTTGAAGGGCCCATTTTTACTAGTCGTATAGGGCCCTCGAATTCTTAGGAATGGGGAAAAATATTTGGGATATTCCTGAATTTTATTCTAGTTCCGCCACTGCATCCCAAACCTATAATTTTTTTTGAAGCTAATCTCATACCCGGTCCTATATTCAAAAAACCGTCCCATTCACGTGCACAAATTCATAACTGTTGAAAACATCAAGCAATGCAGTAGTTGGCATGATGTAACCGAATAGATGTGGCTGATTACAAATAAAATAGTTAGCTAAGTAGTCCATGTTGGTCCAAACCGGGCATCTAGAGATATGTTTGATGTTGTGAAAGAACATAACTGAAGAAACACTAAGTCCAAACCGTAGGGTTTAGGCTTATGGATTGTATGGTCTCAACAAGATGGCTAATCTTCGATCTCTTCTTGATCAGTGACTGAGTTTGTTATGAGAATGGATCTGCAAAACAAGAACACCGTGAAGCTCATTACAGGGAGAAGAAGTGGGGTTTGTCCTTGTAAAATTATGTGGGTAAAATTGTGTAGTTAGTTTAACCCAACCGTCCATATGTTGCGAAATGAATACAAAAGGTTACATGTATTTTATCTTTTTAAAATTAAGCACCTAAAACCTTTAAATACTTACTATTAATATAGGTATGTATTAGTACACCCAGAATCCTCTCATGCACTCAATATAGTCTGGGTATGAGATATGACCAAACCTATTATCTCATGAAGGTCGTCGTAAAATTAAAATTCTCTTAAACTTCATACCCACACTTTATCATCCACCAAATTATTGATAAGTTATGTGATATACACTAAATTATACATGTTTTAGTCCCCTAGTTTACTCCTGTTTTACGCGTTTTTGGCTAAAACTTCTATATTTAGGTACTTAATTATGTACTTTTGGATTTTTAGGTCTTAAACTGCGTGCCAAAGACAAAGTTGGAGAAAAAGAGAGGAGTTTCCTGTCATTCTGGATAAAAACTACACAATTTGCTGAAGACACAGGTCTTGCACGACCGTGCGCCTCATGTGCATGGCCATGCAGACCCGCGACACCGGAAGCACTGGCATTGCAACTGATTTCTCGGACACGCACGGCCGTGCGTCTCGGTTGCACCCCCGTGTGACCTCTGATCCACGGAAGCACACCCCGTGCGACCAACCGTGCGTCCGTTTTGACGGACATGCACCCTCGTGCACCTCATGTGCACGACCGTGCGCGCACTCAATCAGCCACTTGTCTGACCCATACCCTGCAGCTGACGTCACAGGATTGTATGAACAGCGCATGCCCGTGCACTTTATTGGCACGGTCGTGCCAACTGAAAAAGTTATAAAACAACCACAGAAGGCAAACTGATAAAAAATCTGGATTTTTGGGAGCTTTTCTTGCGAATTCTGGGCTTCGGTAACAACAAGATTTAATCCGAATCAAGCCCCCATCGTGCCAACAAGCTCCGTTACCGTCCGGGTCTTCAATCTTATGCTTGTTTATGGTTTGATTCTTAAATCTTTCCATGATTTTGATTATATTTCAAGCATTTGGTTGATGTATTATGTATTATTGTAGCCTAAGGGCAAAAACATTATTAATCCTTGCTTCATAAACAACCATTAGTATGTTAATCATGTTTGTAATGACACTTAACACTTTCTATGTTAATCCTTCATGATTAGTTTGCAACCTTGTTTATTGATGTTGGATTCTTGATTATAGTTAATTATCTTGGATGATTAGTATGTGGTAGTTAGGATATTTGCAAGAAGAATCTAATTAATCATGTATTAGTAGACTTTTAACTTGTTTAAAATGTTTACACCATGAAACTAGAAATGGGTATTGGTTTAATAAACGGGTAATTAATGTTAATCAAGAATGCTTTCCTTCACGGAAGGACCTTAGCGGGTTAAATGGTGTTGTTATGAATTCTTGACAATAGGTTATCAACTTTGTTAGTAATTTAGGCCAAAATTGCTATGTTGGTGGATTTATGTTCAAGATTTGTAAAATGAATTCGGTTGTGATTTAATCTAGTTTATGCTTGTCTCGGTGGTTGTATTGTGTTTACCGGTGTCTCTTTCCTTGATTAAGTGAGGCTAGAAAACTCCTAACGGACGACTAACTTATCTTTAGGGGATTTTCATAGACATTTATCAATAGGGCATTAAAGAACAATTTTAGGTGGTTAAAGTGTGTTTATCATTTTAACTTTCCGAAGAGGTGTCATGTTAGGATTCCCGAAAGGGATACTAATTGTCTTTGAAAAATAGAAAATTGACCAAGTGTTCTAGTGATGAATCAAACTTAATTAACATATTCCGGTTGTTCGTAAAGCAAGGCTATATATCTATTTTTTATATTTGGAATCTATTATGTTTTTAAAAAGAAAAAGAAACAAAAAGGTTATGTTTTAGTCACTTTCTAGTTTAAACAACTTACCCACTTATCTTTTCTACGGTAAAATAATGATAAAGGTTTAGTACTATCGTCTCCGCCCGCATCCTTTGATCGATACTTGGTTCTTACCGATACTTTACTACATATATGACAGGGTACATTGCCCTTTTGTGTGTGTTTTAATGTTGAAGTATAAATCCTTTTTATAAATTTAAAACCGAGTCGTGTGTAAAATTCATTGGAAAAATATGTATATACACGCACACGTCAAGTTTTTGGCGCCGTTTCCGGGGATGTGGCGAGCTTTAGGAACGACCCGAGTTAATATTTTACATGTGTACATACTTGTTCATACTTGTTTATTTGTTCATTTGTTCATTTGTTTGTATATACTTTTGTTTGATTATTTATTTATTTATTTGTTTATTTGTTCCTTCGTTTATTTTATTTATTTAGATTGTTTTAGATTTTATTTATTTATTTTATCGAACTAACAAGGTTGGGGTACTCGAACTACACGCCCCGCACGCATAACAAGTGTGGGGAAGGGGGTCTAGCTATCGACTCGAAAGAAAAAGAAAAAAAACTTAGCACGCGTGTTTAGCACGTGATGTGCGTGAATTATATATATTTTAATTGGATTTTCCTTCACACAAATTTGTTTTAAAAAAGTTTTTCACCTAAAAACTAACTACACACACAAATGGCAAGTGTACCCATCGGGAGGTAATATAATTTGTCGGTAAGAACCGGATATCAATCCGTGGACGTGGTGTCTCGATACTAAAATTTTGTTACTTTAAAGCCTTTTCAATTGATGAGTTGATTTTGTTTCTAAATTATCATGCAAAAATAACACGCTACCAACTAAACTAAGGAATAACAATATCTAAAAGAGGTTGCCTAAGCTAAGTATCCACTAACAAACATGTGACAACTAAAGGAAGAGACTAATGGTGATGCAAGATTCAAATTTAACTAAGTCCCTAATCAAGGCTTCCTAGTTTATAATCCTTAGGAAAACTAAAATGAATAACATTCTAATCACCTAAAAATTATTATTTTTGAGCTCACTTGCTAAGTTAATGTTAATCTTTAAACAAGAGTTAATTGTTTGTCAAAACTCCTAACTCTACAAGTTTGGGAAAATTACCATGAACAACATAACAATCACCCTAACTTGCTTTCAAGTAAGTAACACTATCATCATGTTCTTGACAAAAACCACAAACATGGTCATGCTAGATAACAATCTTGGCCAAAAATCATCAATCTAACACAAACACAACTATAGAATCCATGTAAACATTACTATGGTTTTTGCAAATCTAAATGCAAGAATTCCTACACATGCTCAAATCTCCATTCTAATCATGTTAGCAATCACTATTCCTAGTATCATGCCATGAATCATACTAACAAGTTAACAAGATTCAACAATCATAATCTCTACATGGGCTTTCCAACACAACATGTAAATACTTATGACCAAACCTTCAAGAATAAAGACTTTAAACATACATAAGAACTCCAAGAACAAGATTCAAGCACTACTATTAAGATTAACAAAAAACAATCACCACATCTACTTCCATAATCATCACATGTTCATAAGCTTCAACAAAGTTTAAGCAACACAAATGTTTAGCCCATAAGGCTCATAATGACCAAATCAAAGACAAGAAAGCACAAATTGTTCATAATGAAACTAGTAAGCTAACTGTCACACCCCGACCCGCAGCGGAAAAGGTGATCGGGGCATGATTGGGTTATCATCAAAGCTCATGACATTTATTAAGCGTTTCATATTCATTAATACAAATTAAATGGAAATTTACAATAAATGTTACAACATGATCTAACTAACAATCTAAACTTCTTTGTTCTCTTCTAAGGCATATCCTATGTTTTCCTTGCTTCAACCTGTTCACCTGTATTATGTATAAAAGGTTTTTTTTTTGGATCAACATAATGTTGGCGAGTGAATCCTATGGAAAACATTTGAACGGATATATTTAAATTGATTATGAAATATGTGCACAACCAAACATGAGTAAAGATAGATGTAAACTTAATCAACAATCATAAGATATTAAGTGAAACACACATGAACAATAATGGAACATTTAGAGGCACGCGATGCTCAACTCGTCTCTCACGAGGAACTGAGGGGCCTAATGAATGAATTGTATAACCATGATAATATGAATGACACAACTACAAACAATACAAACTCAATGATATACACATAAACAATAATGAATTTGATTTGTAGCACGCGTTGTTCAACTCGTCTTCCACGAGGAACTGATGGGCTTAATGTATGAGTTTCTTATAATATGACAAAAGGAAATAAGTAAATCACAACAATAAAAACAATCTAAGTTTAAGTCATGATGTGGTATGGCACGAGTTTAAATAAATAAATTGATTATTTCATAACACATGACACACCCCAAAACGTGTAATTTAAAAGGGGGAGTTGTAAGATTCACTCACCGTGGGTGCGTTCGGTTGATGATGTTGAATGCACGCGAAGTGGTTTTAACCACGAGTGAGTTTAACCTAGAATAATCGCATTATGGTTTGGTAAGTAAACGGATTTTATTAATCTATTTTAGTAGGATTGTTGGGTGTATTTTTGTGAGTTTGAGGCTATTTTCTAACCTTAAAAAAAATGTTATTTTTAAGTATTTTTAATTGATTTTTAATTAAAATAATTAAATAAAAATAATAAAAATTGATTTTTTTTTTCTGACCGTTGACCGTTTGAGTGACCGTTGACCTGACCGTTGACCGGTTCAATTCGGAATACAAGTGCGCTGAGTGAGGCTCGAACCCGAGACCTCCCGTACGCGTGCACGCAGCTCTACCAACTGAGCTACGTGTCTAACCCGTTATAAATCTGATTTTAATTATATATATATATTAATTAGTTTAAACCGAAAATCATTTTTATTTTAAAAACAGTTTAAGCGACTCGGACATGCACTCCACAGGTCTCGAACCCGGGACCTGTGGTTTAATCTAACACACAGTCCACCGCTGGACTATGTGTTTAACATGTTATATATTTCCACTTTTATTATACTTAAATACAAATTATCTGCTTTCATTTCTGACTCTATTTAAAAAGTTAATAATTGTCCGGGTCGATGTAGGAGACCGGACTCGAACTTGTGACGTGCGATTAAACATACACACAGTCCACCGCTGGACTGTGTGTTTAACTTGGTTATTATTCCGATTATTAATATACTTAACATATATCTAAGGCGACTCCGGTTCAGTAAACAAAAAAAATGGTTTTTATTAAGGCAGCGTGTGTGAAACCGGAATCGAACTCGAGACGTTTGCGTTATATGTGCACACAGTCCACCGCTGGACTGTGTGTCTAACCCGATTAATTTCTTGATTTATATTAAACTTATATGATAACGAATACATCGTCTTCTTCGCTGAAATATAACCAGAGATAAAGTCTGACTGTTTCGAGTTTTATTCAAGTTCCTTAGCGTCTTACAGTTCATTAAGGTGAGATAAATGTGAAAAGGAAAAGAAATTGGGCGGAGAAGTATACCGACTGGACCCTCTGTTTTCCGGCAGAACTCCGGCGACAGCAATCAACTCCGGCGTCAGGTGTCTTGCAGCAGCAAGTCTCCGGAAAGCTTGGAAAAAGTATGGGTATCTCCGGTATAAGCTTCAGGGGCTCAGTGAGGTTCAGAAATAAGGAAATCGGTTTTCCCGCGACGAACAGAAAAGTTCCGGCGAGTGGAATTACGCCGAGGAAAAGTGTGGTTTTGAGCGAAAAGGTTTGCAATGGGTTGAGGGTGAATTTATAGGGGAAAACGTCGAAGCACTTGGTCTGATTCCCGACTGGGTTCATTGATTTAAATTTTCCGGCGGTTATAATTTTGGTCGCGGACTTCAAACATCGGTTATAACCGATGTCTGGTTAATGGTTTACGTTATAACGTAATTTGTAGTTAAGACTCGCGAGATTTCCGGGATTCCGATGACTGAACTGTTTGGGCGCCGGTTTTGAATTCGTAACGTCCCTTTATGAATTAAATGATTCTATTATTTATCAAACAGAACAAGTGGCGCAGTGGTTTGTGTGTGAGGTGATAAGTCGCTGAGTGACTCGGCGAGTGACCCGGGTTCGAAACCCGGCTGGATCATTTCATTTTTATTTTGCGATTTTCAACAGTTTTTCAAAAACTAAATATATAGTCCCGTATAATAATTGATTACGTATCGTTTAAAAATATTTTGGGCATTTAATTCGCAACGAAATTTTTGACTGACTGTTCGGTTGATAAACGGAGCGGGTTTGGTAAATCCGTTTTTTACGGATGTTACAGTATCCCCTGCTTTTTAGAAATTTCGTCCCGAAATTTAAATAATGATATATTTTGACTAAAAAGGATGGTGATGTTTTGTTTGACAGTTGTATGCTCAGAAAAATGAGGGTTTAAGTTTTTGTTCGAGGCGGTAACGTTCCTTGTAAGGGTTAAGTACCCTATTCAGGAATCGCTTTTTGTTGCCTACTGTATAAGTATTGATAAGCAGAAATGATTTGCTAAAAATGATATCATGCATAAGAATTTAGATACGTTTGGGAAAGTATGGTTATATCCTAAGGCGAAACTTCTAACACTACAACCTATATGGAACATAAATAAAAACACAACAACTGATATTTGAACATAAGTAAACACAACAGCTAATATTCGAACATGAATAAACACATCAGCAAATATTTGAACATGAATAAACACATCAGCAAATATTTGAACATGAATAAACACAACAGCAAATATTTGAATCCACATTCTGATAGCATATATGTTTGAATGATGGAAGTTCCTCTCTCGTTTATTATGATGGAGAGGTTAGTTTATGTAGAAATGGAACACAATCCAATCTCTTTAAATAACATGATGATATAAATGTAACACAAATTCCAACCAAGGCAATACTAAATCCTACATGGAACTTCTCATAACCGCCTGATAATGCCTCTGATCCTTTGGCAAGAATACTTATATATAGGAAGTACTAGCGGCGTATCCACCATATTCTTGCCAAATTTTCATTAGTTTTATCCACAAGTTATGATTGGTTACCAAGAAACTAATAAATCCTACATAGAACTTCTCATAACCGTCCGATAATGCCTCTGATCCTTTGACAAGAATACTTATATATAGGAAGTACCAGCGGCGTATCCACCATATCCTTGTCAAATTTTCATTGGTTTTATCAGTGAATTATGATTAGTCCTATAACTCTACAACCAATACAACAAACATAAAATACTGAAACGAAATATATCTGTGCGATCAAGGCTCAATCGAACGGAGCCGATCGTATTGCATGTATTGAAAATGAAATGGATGTGCGCTCAAGGCTCAATCAAACGGAGCCGAACGTATTGAATGTACTGAAATTGAAATTGTGTGCTCAAGGCTCAATCAAACGGAGCCGAGCGTATTGCATGTACTGAAAATGAATAACTTAACCACACAAACAGCCTATGCATGGAACCTCTCATAACCGCCTGATAATGCCTCCGATCATTTGACAAGAATACTTATATATAGGAAGTACCAGCGGCGTATCCACCATATCCTTGTCAAATTTTCATTGACTTTATCCGCAAGTTATGGTTAGTTCGATGCGACTCTACTACAAACACCACAACCACAAGATACTGATAATGAAATTGTCTGTGCGCTCAAGGCTCAATCAAACGGAGCCGAACGTATTGAATGAAATTGTATGTGCGCTCAAGGCTCAATCAAACGGAGCCGAACGTATTGAATGTACTGAAATTGAACAACTTAATCTAAACAACCATCACACAATCATCCTATGCATGGAACCTCTCATAACCGCCTGATAATGCCTCCGATCATTTGACAAGAATACTTATATATAGGAAGTACCATCAGCGTATCCACCATATCCTTATCAAATGTTCATTGACTTTATCCGCAAATTATGGTTGGTTCGATGCGACTCTACTACAAACACCACAACCACAAGATACTGATAATGAAATTGTATGTGCGCTCAAGGCTCAATCAAACGGAGCCGAACGTATTGCATGAACTGGAAATGTAAATTGAAATGTGCGCTCAAGGCTCAATCAAACGGAGCCGAACGTATTGCATGAACTGGAAATGTAAATTGAAATGTGCGCTCAAGGCTCAATCAAACGGAGCCGAGCGTATTGCATGTATTGAAATGTAAAATGAAATAACCGATCAAGGCTCAAACAAACGGAGCCGATCGTGCGGGCACGCCCTGATCAACCGCATAATAAAATGGGGATCAAACTCAACCTCGATGGATGGGGAGCTGCGGCCTCGGCAGAAGCATATACTGAAAACAATATATAATATATAATATACCATAATTACTCTAACAGTCTACACATGTGATAAAGAAAAACATAAAACTACACGATAGGAGTTGAATCTGGATCTTCGGCGAAAAGGACTAGCTGAGTATCCTCGTTTGGGCCGTCATTATCTTCGACAGGATTGGCGTTGATATTGAAGACTCTTCCTCTTGCTGATGGCATAGTGTTTGGGTTTTCTTTGTTTACTTGGTTAACTGGGTTTGATTGGGCTTGAGTGTTGATAACGTTAACCAATTGAGGGCATGTGTTTCTAAAGTGGGTAGGGTCGCCACAATTGAAACAAGCTCGAGTATATGGGAACACGGGGTATTGGGGTTGATAATAAGTTTGGGTCATGTTTTGAGTAGGGGAAATGGTTTGGTTTTGAAAGGTGCGACAAACATTGCTCAAATGACCATAGCGTCCACAAGTTGCACATAGACGACAAGGTAGGGTATAGGGATGGTGATAAAAATAGTTGTTGCATCGAGGGTGAGGTCCAAGATATGGTTTCTTAACTGGGTAAGCTGTGTTGGGTGCCACTTGGGTGATTGGGATAGCTCGAATGGGTATGGCATGTAAAACTGGTTGATTTCGTTGAGTAGCAGCGAAAAGTCGCCCGACTCTTCTTCTCTTAGGATTCGGTTTGAGTGGGGTCGGAAGTTTCAGTCGGTTCTTTATCCTTCTTCTTCTCCTCCTTGAAGTCTTCGTTTCGGATTCGGTTCTCGGTGAGCTCTGTTGCTAGCTCCATCGCTGCTTCTAAAGTTGCAGGCTTGATACTTATAATAGGGTCTTGAATCTTTGACGGAAGACCACGAATGTAGTGCTCGATCAAACGGTAGAGGGGAGTGAACATGTTGGGAACCATTTGATGTAACTCGAGAAATCTTTTGTTGTAGGTGATGTGGTCTCCTTCCATTTGCTTCAATGAGTAAAATTCATCTTCTAACTTCTTGATTTCGCTCCTTTGGCAAAATCGTCTGGTCATGATTTCCTTCAATTCGTTCCAAGTTAAGGACATAGCATGTTCCACACCTCGTTTGGCCTTCTCTGTGTTCCACCAAGTAAGTGCTATCCCATATAATCGACCGGTAGCATATCGCACTTTGCGATCGTCAGGGCAATCGCAATTTAGAAATGTGTTCTCCATTTCTTCAAACCAATGGAGGAGAGCAGTGACGCCTTCAGTACCTTTGTATTTCGGAGGGTCGCATGATTTGAAATGCTTGTAGGTGCATTTAGTGGTATTTGGGGAAGAGTTGAAAATGTTTTGGTTTGCTTGATTGACAGGATTAACGGTAAGTGCTTGTTGAACTTGGATTACAATGTTGGGTATTACGGCAGCCATTCGTTGAACGATTAAGGCAGCCATGCGTTCGCGGGCTTTTCTTGCTCTCGTCTTCCTACGGGCGAGGTTAGAAGACATCTACAAGGAATACATGACAAGAGTATGAGTTGAATGTTTTTGGGTTCATGGGTCGCATTAGGAATGAACATTCATAAAATAATTATAAAAAAAATACTACATCCATAGGATGTCTTGGGCTTTGCTCGCTGTTAGGCCCTTCATGCCGCCATACTTTACCTGTGTAATCATGTGGGCCCCCATGAATACCGGTTTTTCATATGGTTCGCACGGTTTCTGCCAGGTTGCGTACACAAAACCCGGAGAAAATCGAGAAATATGTATACAACGTGTGATATTCGGAATGTGTCCAGGTGTAGACACGGTGACAACTCAAAGTAGGGTTAGTTCGAACAACGTTTGGTGTGGCATGCTTTGGCCTAATAGGTCCTTCGTACTCTCATCGTTGGTCCCCAGGTAGGCAAACTGGTCCGTTATATTGGATTTATACGAATGCCAGCCTAGACAGGACGTTCCGACTACCGGTACTTGTACCCTTCCAGTTACTACATGCCCGTCGCAGAACTTACTTTGATGAGATTTGAAAATTGCATAAAATCTTTGGATAATGAGAGTATGAAAATAAATTGAATACATGAACATCGATATATGTATAATGAATATGTATATATGTATAATGATTATGTATATAAGCATGTATGTTTGACTGAAATGTAAACAAATATGAAACAAATAAATATCACAAGTTTGTATGTAACCACCTAATCAATTAAAATTTAGGCAGACTATAGTATAGGCTCTAAGGGTCTAATAACCTATCCTATATCCCTATAGTCATGGCTCTGATACCAATCTGTCACACCCCGACCCGCAGCGGAAAAGGTGATCGGGGCATGATTGGGTTATCATCAAAGCTCATGACATTTATTAAGCGTTTCATATTCATTAATACAAATTAAATGGAAATTTACAATAAATGTTACAACATGATCTAACTAACAATCTAAACTTTTTTGTTCTCTTCTAAGGCATATCCTATGTTTTCCTTGCTTCAACCTGTTCACCTGTATCATGTGTAAAAGGTTTTTTTTTTTGGATCAACATAATGTTGGCGAGTGAATCCTATGGAAAACATTTGAACGGATATATTTAAATTGATTATGAAATATGTGCACAACCAAACATGAGTAAAGATAGATGTAAACTTAATCAACAATCATAAGATATTAAGTGAAACACACATGAACAATAATGGAACATTTAGAGGCACGCGATGCTCAACTCGTCTCTCACGAGGAACTGAGGGGCCTAATGAATGAATTGTATAACCATGATAATATGAATGACACAACTACAAACAATACAAACTCAATGATATACACATAAACAATAATGAATTTGATTTGTAGCACGCGTTGTTCAACTCGTCTTCCACGAGGAACTGATGGGCTTAATGTATGAGTTTCATATAATATGACAAAAGGAAATAAGTAAATCACAACAATAAAAACAATCTAAGTTTAAGTCATGATGTGGTATGGCACGAGTTTAAATAAATAAATTGATTATTTTCATAACACATGACACACCCCAAAACGTGTAATTTAAAAGGGGGAGTTGTAAGATTCACTCACCGTGGGTGCGTTCGGTTGATGATGTTGAATGCACGCGAAGTGGTTTTAACCACGAGTGAGTTTAACCTAGAATAATCGCATTATGGTTTGGTAAGTAAACGGATTTTATTAATCTATTTTAGTAGGATTGTTGGGTGTATTTTTGTGAGTTTGAGGCTATTTTCTAACCTTAAAAAAATGTTATTTTTAAGTATTTTTAATTGATTTTTAATTAAAATAATTAAATAAAAATAATAAAAAAATTGATTTTTTTTTTCTGACCGTTGACCGTTTGACTGACCGTTGACCTGACCGTTGACCGGTTCAATTCGGAATACAAGTGCGCTGAGTGAGGCTCGAACCCGAGACCTCCCGTACGCGTGCACGCAGCTCTACCAACTGAGCTACGTGTCTAACCCGTTATAAATCTGATTTTAATTATATATATTATTAATTAGTTTAAACCGAAAATCATTTTTATTTTAAAAACAGTGTAAGCGACTCGGACATGCACTCCACAGGTCTCGAACCCGGGACCTGTGGTTTAATCTAACACACAGTCCACCGCTGGACTGTGTGTTTAACATGTTATATATTTCCACTTTTATTATACTTAAATACAAATTATCTGCTTTCATTTCTGACTCTATTTAAAAAGTTAATAATTGTCCGGGTCGATGTAGGAGACCGGACTCGAACTTGTGACGTGCGATTAAACATACACACAGTCCACCGCTGGACTGTGTGTTTAACTTGGTTATTATTCCGATTATTAATATACTTAACATATATCTAAGGCGACTTCGGTTCAGTAAACAAAAAAAATGGTTTTTATTAAGGCAGCGTGTGTGAAACCGGAATCGAACTCGAGACGTTTGCGTTATATGTGCACACAGTCCACCGCTGGACTGTGTGTCTAACCCGATTAATTTCTTGATTTATATTAAACTTATATGATAACGAATACATCGTCTTCTTCGCTGAAATATAACCAGAGATAAAGTCTGACTGTTTCGAGTTTTATTCAAGTTCCTTAGCGTCTTACAGTTCATTAAGGTGAGATAAATGTGAAAAGGAAAAGAAATTGAGCGGAGAAGTATACCGACTGGACCCTCTGTTTTCCGGCAGAACTCCGGCGACAGCAATCAACTCCGGCGTCAGGTGTCTTGCAGCAGCAAGTCTCCGGAAAGCTTGGAAAAAGTATGGGTATCTCTGGTATAAGCTTCAGGGGCTCAGTGAGGTTCAGAAATAAGGAAATCGGTTTTCCGGCGACGAACAGAAAAGTTCCGGCGAGTGGAATTACGCCGAGGAAAAGTGTGGTTTTGAGCGAAAAGGTTTGCAATGGGTTGAGGGTGAATTTATAGGGGAAAACGTCGAAGCACTTGGTCTGATTCCCGACTGGGTTCATTGATTTAAATTTTCCGGCGGTTATAATTTTGGTCGCGGACTTCAAACATCGGTTATAACCGATGTCTGGTTAATGGTTTACGTTATAACGTAATTTGTAGTTAAGACTCGCGAGATTTCCGGGATTCCGACGACTGAACTGTTTGGGCGCCGGTTTTGAATTCGTAACGTCCCTTTATGAATTAAATGATTCTATTATTTATCAAACAGAACAAGTGGCGCAGTGGTTTGTGTGTGAGGTGATAAGTCACTGAGTGACTCGGCGAGTGACCCGGGTTCGAAACCCGGCTGGATCATTTCATTTTTATTTTGCGATTTTCAACAGTTTTTCAAAAACTAAATATATAGTCCCGTATAATAATTGATTACGTATCGTTTAAAAATATTTTGGGCATTTAATTCGCAACGAAATTTTTGACTGACTGTTCGGTTGATAAACGGAGCGGGTTTGGTAAATCCGTTTTTGACGGATGTTACACTAACCAACTTAAAGACAAGATTAAATGGTGTTTGAGTAGATCTTCAAGTGTAGTAATCCTCTACAAGGCTTCCTCTTGGCTCCTATAAGCTTCCAAGGTCAGATTCTTGAGAGCAAACTTCACCAAAATGCTCCAACTCCCCTCCAAATGAGCTTAAACCACGTATTTATGCTACTGGGAGTTTGGCACGACCATGCCACCTTTTGGCACGGTCGTGCTTGGTAAGTGTCAGAGTGCCTTTTTCGAGTGTTGACTTGTTTGCAAGCCATTTTGGGAAAAATCCTGCTCAAACTTTTCTGAGGTGGCACGGTCACGCCAACCTTTGGCACGGTCGTGCTTCCCGGTGACATATTGAAAAATGGCTGAAATGATCTCAGGAACAAGCTGATCTGAGACTGGTTTGGCTTGGCACGGTCGTGCCAGTCTTCAAATCTTTCTGGTTTGCGCAGAAAATGAGCGTGCTGATGAGAGTGCCGATCAGGGTTGGCCTAGCACGGTCGTGCCATATCTGGCAGTTTGCTGGAAAACTCTGTTTTTGCTCCAAAAGCCTTCATTTCAACACCGGACCAAAGCCTGAACCTGTATTTTCACAAACAACTCAAATGAGTACCAAAATCAATGAAAATACGACAAGTTATCGCGTAAACGGGGTCTATTTGACGTTTTAAAGATGTATAAATTCTTATACATCGGCACGCTTGGGGTAAATTTGTAAATATTATATATATTTTTTTTATTTCTTTCGTTTTAATAATTGTTTCAGTATTTTGTAAGTTTTTGTAGTTGTGATTCATGCCTAGTTGAGTTTTGGCATTGATATGGTCTACAAACAGGTAAAATCTTGTAAAAAATGTGATTTTTGATTAAAAAATCAAGTTTAGAGGATTCTGCCGCACGACCGTGCACTTCATGACCACACCTGTTCGAGAAAATTTGTGCACGCTGCACTGCCGTGCGCGTCACACGCACGGTCGTGCACGTGAGAGATGTTGTGCACATCAGTGCATTTGTTTATCTGAACGACCGTGCATGTCAAGTGCACGGCCGTGCACGCAAAACTATAACAAAAAAATTAAAAAAAAACAAACAAAAAAAAGAAATGACAAAAAAATATATATATCCAAAGTAAAAAAACCATATAATGCACAACCGTTCTCTCTTTTCTCTCCTCCAACAAATCATCGTTTTTTTTGTAAGAAATCACCACAAATCACAACATAGGTATGAATTCTTTCGTCTTTTTCGTTTTTAATCATTTTTTGTCTCATATTAGTATTTTGCTTCAAGAAATTTTAGGGTTTCTTCATAAATCCAAACAAAACCCTAATTCTTGATAGTTTGTATAAATCTTGTACTTTAATCAAGCCAGTAGCATGTCGTTCACCCGCCGTTGCAGCATGTGTCTTGTTTTATTTTTTATTATTATTATCATTATTTTTTTGGTTTTTTATGTTTTATTTGGGGTTTTTATTTTGGGTATCTTTTATTAAAATCCCCTGAATATGTTTTTCCTATTAAGAAAAAAGTTGCTACTTTTTATTATTTTTTCTAACTAATGGATGGGTTGATTATTAACTAATCCTTTGATCGGTTGTGATGCTTTGTATTTTGTCTAGTATGTCACACTTTGTAGGAAAATGAGACACACATCGAGTATGCACCCGGGAACGTGGGGACGGTGAAGTCAAGTCCATGGATTTTCTCTAGTTTTCTTCAACATCCAGGGAGTGTTATTCTCCTTTTTCACACTATCGGTGAAGTCAGGTCCATGGATTTTCTCTAGTTTTCTTCAACATCCAGGGAGTGTTATTCTCCTTTTTCACACTATCGACTATTTTTAGTCACATTGGGAAAAATGTGAAGTTCAAGTGTGGGGAAGGGTATTAACGTTGTTAACTTTGTTTGTCCTTAAAGTTTTTTCAAAACTCCCATTTTAATTTTTGTGGCATTTATGTATTGCAAAAAAAAAACTAAACGTTTAGTTGTTTTTAGAAAGCATGGGATACAATAAAAACCGACAAGTCACACAAATTTTGGAAAAGAATGACTCGCAAGCTAATTTTTACACTTGCACCCATTCCTTCCGTTTACGTAAGAATATTTTTTTAGCCTTTTATTGCTTTCTTGACCTGGTTGTTTTTTTTGCGGAATATGAGTGAGCCTGATGTTTTATGCAATTTAGAACTTGTCATTAGCATACTTTTTAAGATCTTAAATATGTGAGATTGCATGAATATGATAGAGACACTTAGGATACCCTTTTGTGTTAGCCCTTTTCTTTTAATTGTTTCCCGCAGCCAACATGATCCATTAGTTAACCTTGTTAAGCCTCTTTTCCATATTTTTCCAACTTTACCCAACCAATTCACCTACTTAGCCAAATTTAGCCCTTTTATTTTCAAACCTTTGTGTTAAAACTCGGTTAAAGTTATCGTTTAACTTGTGTTCTTTGTACTTAGTTTCTTTCGTTTAAAAACATTAGAGTTCACGTATAGCTTGTATATATGTTGTTGGCAAAAGCAAAAATAAAATAAAAAAATAAGAATATCAAAAACTAGCACACTCTGAAATAGAGTGAAATGAAATTAGAGCAATTTTAAGTGCTAAATGGTTATAGTCTTGTTGTTAGCTCAAGAAGGTGAAAATCGTCGTTCGTGTTAGTTATGTATAGTTCTTGTTTATTTACACTTGTTAAACATAAACCATAGAGTTTTAACCATTTAGCCACTTTTAAATGTCCATTCCCCACCCTTAAACATTGCCTATCATTACAACCCTCAAAGACCTCTTGATTTATACCTTTTTCGCATGTTAGTTGATGGAGTTTCGATCTTTTGACAAGCTTATGACATTTCATGATTCATCGACTTGGTGTCCAGTGTTTTACACATACACGTTATATGTATGAGACACAAATATAGCCGAGTGTGTGTGAGCATTGTGAGTAGTGTGAAAATTTGCGTGCTAAGTCAATTGGAAGTGGAACCATTGCTTTTTGGTTATCTTTACATATATTATCATGTCCTAGATAGGTTTGAAAAAATTTATGATGTCTTTGGTCTGTTAAATAATTGATGCCATCGGGAGCTTTCGTTTATTTAGTTTACTTGAGTTTGCTTGAGGACAAACAAAGTTCAAGTGTGGGGAGGTTTGATATACACTAAATTGGACATGTTTTAGTCCCCCAGTTTACTCCCGTTTTACGCGTTTCTGGCTAAAACTTTGATGTTTGGGTACTTAATTATGTACTTTTGGATTTTCAGGTCTTAAACGGCGTTCCAAAGACAAAGTTGGAGAAATAAAAGAGGAGTTTCCGGTCAATCTGGATGAAAACTACACAATCTGCTGAAGACACAAGTCTTGCACGGCCGTGCGCCCCATGTGCACGGTCGTGCAGACTCGCGACACCGGAAGCACTGGTAGTGCAACTGATTTCTCGGACACGCATGACCGTGCGTCTTGGTTGCACCCCCGTGTGCCCTCTGATCCTCGGAAGCACATGTCACACCCCAACCGATGGTGGAAACATCAGACTGAGACAAAATAGATTGCTCGTTGCACATAACGCTAATTGTGACAATAATTAATTAAAAATTGAATTTCATTCCGTATCAAAATTGTCAATTACAACATGGAATGCAAAGTACAATAAGAAAGACAATACAACAATGTCAAATAACAAAGTAACAAATCTAGTAAATTCAAGTGCGTTTGTAATGTAGTTCCTACTAGATTTCGTCCATGCCATCATCATCAACCTGTAACATGTTTAAAAAAAAGTTCAATGCAAAAGCAAAGGCGAGTACACAAGTTTCATGATACATGGCATAAGAATAAAAGTATTGCTCGAATCCACATGATAATTGTATACAAGGTATGCTAAACATGCATTGCTAATGTCAAACCCGAGTGTCCACAAGTATAATGAGTATCCCTCGTCACTAAAGCAACGAGACTAAGTATGAATGAATAAGTATGAATAAGCTTAACATAACCCTGACGGGTGGTGTGCGACTCCTATAGCACTATATATGTCAAGTTGGGCTAGCTAAGTTAAACAAGAGCATGTATGAATCTAGCATGAATCCTAAGCATAACAAGTAGCATGTATAACGGATTGAGCGTATAAAAGTATATTGTGTGATTTTCGTGTATTTAATAGTTTAACATGTTACAACCCAAAAATGTGTAAAACGGAAAATGGGTCGAATGTACTCACGGTTTTGCAAAAGTGCTCCAACTAAAGAAATCCGTGAGCTTGTTGTTGATTATGGATGGGCACCTTGTCCTTCTACACAAAGAACATAGGTATGAGTAATGAGTTTAACGAAAATTCGGAATATGAGCATGGATGAAGAATATTAAAGTATATAGTTATGAAAATAGTCACCAAGGTCTAGCACTCGTTTTTGACACTATGATAACCCATAAGGGTTTGTTGTGATTTCATAGGTTTGAAACCTATTAGATTCATGACGAGGAACTACACACTTTGGTGATAATTTAGTAACTTGACAAGTGATTAGTTAGTCATTATCAAGGGTTCGGTTTTAGGTTTATTATATTCCATATACATAATATCATACTATGCTAACAGTAATATCATATAAGTCATGGAGGAGGTAGGAGGTAGGAGGTAGAACCATCCATTTAGGAACCTCTTATGAGTTCACCACTACACAAGTTGTCATAGACAACAAGGAGGGTCAAGAACAATATTAACAACAAGAATGAAAATGTATGTTATCACTATACCAAGTAGTCAAGTAAACTACAACCCGGTGAGCTGGCGTCAACACACGTCGAAGGCTAGACGGGGTTGTGTTACTTTCAATCTAGCAAACTAGCTTGGCATAATGGTGAGAAATCATCAAGTGATGTGTGGACATAGAGGTAGGATAGCCCAAGCTAACCAAGGTAGTCACACAAGAACAAGTTCAAGACTTGCATCATTTGTGAGCTTAAAGCTCTTCAAAAACAGAAAGTTTAGAGTGTCTAAACACTCCTATTAACATGTAAAACAACCTAGGTTAGGCTCACTAATCATAAAGTTGATTAGAAGCTCAAGAACACAAGGTTGAATGAAGAAAACATAAGTTTTGGAAGAGTTTGAACAAAACAGAAAGTAACAACCTACTTTGGGGTCTTTTTGGTGAATACCCAGGTCTAGAAATGCCATGTCAAGTCCGTGGGATCAAACCTAAGACTTATCCAAGGAAGTAGGAAGAAGAATCAAGTGATTTCGTTAAGAAATGAGCAAGTTATGCTCACTTTAGTGGAAGAGGTTGAATCTGCTCGTACTTGTGTTTTATCAACTGATTAGGGGATGTTTGAGAGAGCTTGTAGATGATTTGGAAAGTGGAAATAGTGTGGAAAACACTTGGTATTTATAGGGAAGAGTTAGGGGGTGGTTAGGAGGGTTTTAAATGAGGTTTAAGGCCATTGGGCAAGACATATTGGTGTGGATTCGTGCTAAACCCGCGAGGTTCAAAACCTGCAGCCCGCCCAGACCCCATGCGGTTCGTATGGACCCGGTCAGGAGAGCAAATTTTACTTTTTTGTGTTTTGTTGCATTGTAACGGGTCTAGGTGCCATGTATTGGTATTTTATGAACATATGAGGTATTTAAGCATAAGGGATGTATTCCAAAGTTCACATACGTATAAAATGAATGAGATTGAGTATATGTATCGCGTAAAAAATATGGATGAAGTATAGATGTCACGTATTTACAAGCATGGTAACGTTTTCGAGTATAATGTATCAAATGCATGTGTGTATGAATATGTATAACAAGTATTGAGATAAAATATAGATTTCATGATTCAAGTCTCAATTACAAAGATTACAACGAAAGACGAATACAAGATACAAGGGTTTCCAAAAATAGAATAACACGACTACCCTTCTATATATAGAAAGTATGAAAACGCATTAAGTAACCTCTTATGAGTTCACCACTACACAAGTTGTCATAGACAACAAGGAAGGTCAAGAACAATATTAACAACAAGAATGAAAATGTATGTTATCACTATACCAAGTAGTCAAGTAAACTACAACCCGGTGAGCTGGCGTCAACACACGTCGAAGGCTAGACGGGGTTGTGTTACTTTCAATCTAGCAAACTAGCTTGGCATAATGGTGAGAAATCATCAAGTGATGTGTGGACATAGAGGTAGGATAGCCCAAGCTAACCAAGGTAGTCACACAAGAACAAGTTCGAGACTTGCATCATTTGTGAGCTTAAAGCTCTTCGAAAACAGAAAGTTTAGAGTGTCTAAACACTCCTATTAACATGTAAAACAACCTAGGTTAGGCTCACTAATCATAAAGTTGATTAGAAGCTCAAGAACACAAGGTTGAATGAAGAAAACATAAGTTTTGGAAGAGTTTTGAACAAAACAGAAAGTAACAACCTACTTTGGGGTCTTTTTGGTGAATACCCAGGTCTAGAAATGCCATGGCAAGTCCGTGGGATCAAACCTAAGACTTATCCAAGGAAGTAGGAAGAAGAATCAAGTGATTTCGTTACGAAATGGGCAAGTTATGCTCACTTTAGTGGAAGAGGTTGAATTTGCTCGGACTTGTGTTTATCAACTGATTGGGGGATGTTTGAGAGAGCTTGTAGATGATTTGGAAAGTGGAAATAGTGTGGAAAACACTTGGTATTTATAGGGAAGAGTTAGGGGGTGGTTAGGAGGGTTTTAAATGAGGTTTAAGGCAATTGGGCAAGACACATTGGTGTGGATTCGTGCTAAACCCGCGAGGTTCAAAACCTGCAGCCCGCCCAGACCCCATGCGGTTCGTATGGACCCGGTCAGGAGAGCAAATTTTACTTTTTTGTGTTTTGTTGCATTGTAACGGGTCTAGGTGCCATGTATTGGTATTTTATGAACATATGAGGTATTTTAAGCATAAGGGATGTATTCCAAAGTTCACATACGTATAAAATGAATGAGATTGAGTATATGTATCGCGTATAAAATATGGATGAAGTATAGATGTCACGTATTTACAAGCATGGTAACGTTTTCGAGTATAATGTATCAAATGCATGTGTGTATGAATATGTATAACAAGTATTGAGATAAAATATATATTTCATTATGATTCAAGTCTCAATTACAAAGATTACAACAAAAGACGAATACAAGATACAAGGGTTTCCAAAAATAGAATAACACGACTACCCTTCTAAATATAGAAAGTATGAAAACACAGGGCGTTACAGCACACCCCGTGCGACCAACCGTGCGTCCATTTTCTCGGACATGCACCCCCGTGCACCTCATGTGCACGGCCGTGCGCTCACTCAATCAGCCACTTGTCTGACCCATACCCTGCAGCTGACGTCACAAGATTGTATGAACAGTGCACGCCTGTGCACTTTATTGGCACGGTCGT
Organism: Scalesia atractyloides; assembly: GCA_947069175.1. Classification (NCBI taxonomy): domain Eukaryota; kingdom Viridiplantae; phylum Streptophyta; class Magnoliopsida; order Asterales; family Asteraceae; genus Scalesia; species Scalesia atractyloides. Next base: position 32,453,265 of record CAMTDV010000015.1, on the reverse strand, counting down.
GCCAATTGAAAAAGTTATAAAACAACCACAGAAGGCAAACTGATAAAAAATATGGATTTTTGGGAGCTTTTCTTGCGAATTATGGGCTCCGGTAACAAAAAGATTTGATCCGAATCAAGCCCCCATCATGCCAAGAAGCTCCGTTACGATCCGGGTCTTCAATCTTATGCTTGTTTATGGTTTGATTCTTGAATCTTTCAATAATTTTGATTATGTTTCAAGCATTTGGTTGATGTATTATGTATTATTGTATCCTAAGGGCAAAAACATTAGTAATCCTTGCTTCATAAACAACCATTAGTATGTTAATCATGTTTGTAATGACAATTAACACTTTCTATGTTAATCCTTGATGATTAGTTTGCAACCTTGCTTATTGATGTTGGATTCTTGATTATAGTTAGTTATCTTAGATGATTAGTATGTGGTTAGTTAGGATATTTGCAAGAAGAAGCTTAATTAATCATGTATTAGTTGACTTCTTGTTTAAAATGTTTACACCATGAAACTAGAAATGAGTATTGGTTTAATAAAGGGTAATTAATGTTAATCAAGAATGCTTTCTTTCACGGAAGGATCTTAGCGGGTTAAATAGTGTTATGAATTCTTGACATAGGTTATGAACTTTGTTAGTAATTTAGGCCAAAATTGCTATGTTAGTGGATTTATGTTCAAGATTTGTAAAATGAACTCGGTTGTGATTTAATCTAGTTTATGCTTGTCTCGGTGGTTGCATTGTGTTTATCAGTGTCTCTTTCCTTGATTAAGTGAGGTTAGAAAACTCCTAACGGATGACTAACTTATCTTTAGGGGCTTTGCATAGACATTTATCAATAGGGCGTTAAAGAACAATTTTAGCTGGTTAAAGTGTGTTTATCGTTTAACTTTCCGAAGAATTGTCATGTTAGGATTCCCGAAAGGGATACTAATTGTCTTTGAAAAGTAGAAAATTGACCAAGTTTTCTAGTGGCGAATCAAACTTAATTAACATATTCTTGTTGTTCGTAAAGCAAAGGTATATATCTATTTTCATATTTGGAGTCTAGTATGTTTTTAAAAAGGAAAAGAAACAAAAATATTATGTTTTAGTCATTTTCTAGTCTAAACAACTTATCCGCTTATCTTTTCTACCGGTAAAATAATGATAAAGGTTTAGTGCTATTGTCTCCGCCCGCATCCTTGGATCCATACTTGGTTTTTACCGATACTTTACTACATATATGATGGGGTACACTTGCTCTTTTGTGTGTATTTTAATGTTGAAGTATATATCATTTTTATAAATTTAAAACCGAATCATGTGTAAAATTCATTGTAAAAATATGTATATACACGCACACGTCATCATTTTTTCAGGAATGTGTCCTCCACATAGTCTTTAATGAGTAAGAATTAGAATGAATGCTCGTTCTCCTTTCGAATAAAATGAACATTATTCAAGCGCTCAAATCTTTGGTTGGAGGACCCAAATTATTTGTTAAAACAGACGCTAGATGATACAGATATAGACAATGTCTTATATTGTTTAGACTTTTGTTGATGAAAATTGTGAATATAAATGAAAAGGTAGAGAATATCACAAATATGTAAAATAAAGAGTAACAAAACTCTAAATAAATGTGAATCACGTAAGTGAAAACGTGTTTTTTTAAACGGTGAACTTCATATATTAGGTTACCACACTTTTTAAATTGGAGAGCCTCATTTTGCTCACTCCGGTTAGACTATGTTTCTTAACCGGGTCCACGCTGGATTCAGAGTTTTGCTATTAAGGGCGTTCCCCAGGGATACCATATCGTCAGCTGGCACTTGACAGTCGTTGAGCCGCCACAATAGCAGAACTCTCTAGCGTAACACACGGTGGGACGAAAACCCGGGTGAGCTTGGGAATCGAGCTAACAGCCTTGCACAATGTCTAGTTTAAATCCTTCATTGCATATATCCACCTCAAAATGACACAAGTGAGAATTGAACTTAGATCTCCATTAGAAATCGGAGGCCTTCTACCACTAAGCCACAAGTGGATAGATGTAAGTGAAAACGTTGGTCAGGATCTAGAGACGAGCAACACCTGCAATCTATCTAGACCACCTATCCAGTGCCATTCGCGTCGTGGTCGAGATCTAGACATAGGAAGGAAACGGGAGCTGATTAACAAAAACGTTTCGTGAGAGGTGAAGTAATACATCAGGAAAAATTGAAGAGCGTAGGGATGATTACCTTTTCAAATTTTATAATTAGTTCTTATAAATATAATTATTTACAAATATAATTATTTTTATTATTGAACTATTTTATAATCTTTTCCAGACTTTAAATAACTATAATATCTTAGCTTGTTTTCATACGACTTTTTAATAAAATCCAATATGATTGAACCAAACTGACTAGCAAACCAGTAAAACAACCAATAATTTACGGTGTACTGTAGGGGTGAGCAAAGTCGGTTAACCGAGAGTTCCGTTAATTGAAAAGTATTAATTATAACCATAACTGATGGTCGGTTAACCGTTGTTCGGCTAATCATTGGTTATCGATCGGTTTCAGTTAATTATCCAATGTATATAAAACTTGTAAAATATAAACTCATACATATAAAACTTGCAAAATGATATACATATCACATGCATATTGGTAATGAGTTCTATGTACAAAATAAAACAAACACTAATGGACTATCAATTAGACTAAAAAGTTAAAAAAAAATCCTCTAGGCCGTGAACTTATAAATAATATTACATTAAGAGAGTTTGGTATATATATATGTTTGGCTAATCAGTTTGGTTCGGTTCGTTTATTTTCGGTTAATTCAGTTTTATGCTCACCCTACGGTTTATTACGACTTTGAAAACATCGTGAAAAATAGACCCACAATAAAATTAAGTGAATTACTTTTTCTATTTTTGAAAGACAAATTTAGATCATTGATGGACCGCTGTAGTATTATCGTACCAGGAGCGGAGCCACCCGATTATATCCATATCCACTAGGCAATAATGTTATATATCAATTCAAAAGAAAACCTAATAAATTTGAGAAAAACCTTCTTATAAAAATCGAACCCACTACCTAATAGTTTTTAAGTTTTATCTTACTCTTAAGATTCCACTATTATAACGTCATAGACATTTTTTTTTGCTTTTTAATAGAAATATAAAAGGGGAGATGTGGGTCTCGCTAACAGCTGCCATTATTTGAAAAAGAAAATAGACAGACGACTGTGATTGGGTGGTTTCATCGACGGAAGCAGCCAGTACAAGGGGCCTGTCGTACGACCTTTTGTTTGTGCAGTACATCCAAGGTCAAATGTCAACAAATCAATTTTCCATTTTTTAATTTGGTAGTTACGTCTAGGCTGTAAATAAATTCTCTTATGACCCGATCTATTAACACACGTACAAATCTATTTACATACATCAAAGCATCCCGCTATGAGCAAAGCGGGGCGTTTCAATGTAAAGTCAACAGACAAGGACTGAGCCTGTCAGTCCTTGTCTGTTGACCCTAGTGTGAAACGCCCCGCTATGATCAAAGCGGGGCGCTTTGGGCTGCCAGACTTAATTTGGTGGAATGGGTTAGGTTTTGATGAACAAATAGGTTGTTGGTTAATTGTTTTTGTTGTATTTGTTTGTGTTAATTTTTTTGAAAAGTTGTAGATTTTTGTTTTATGTTTACAAAACATTTATATTACAAAGTTGTTTTATTTCTTATAAACGTATATTATTTAAAGTTGTTTTTATAAATGTTATCCCATTTTATTTTAATAAATTACCCGAACATATTTAATTAAAACACCGTACGATATTGTCGCGAACGAGACGTATGAAATAAGCGCAATCAATCGTTTCATTGCTTACAAACGTATATAATTTAAAGTTGCTTGTTTAAATGCTATCCGATTTAATTTTTAATGAATTACACGACATGTTTAATTAAAACAGCGTACGATATGTCGCGAATGAGATGTATGAAATAAGCGCAAACAATCCACACAAGCATACATAAAAGATCAACTGCATATATACATAAAAAGTCGGTTTGTACATACAAAACAAAACAAAATGTCTAATACAAGAAAAAAACAATACAAACTAAATCTACTGATCCTCCGGCGGTGGAGATGGTGGCAGTGGAATCTCCGGCAGTCCCAAATGTGCACTGATATCCTTGAGCGTCTGGATAATCCACGCCTGCTGTCGCTCAGACCGTCGGAGACGTCGATCGAAGTCCCTCGCCACCGCCTACGCAGCTGGAGGCACGTCGGCTATGACGGCGGGTGGTGGCGAGTCACCCTGAGGATGCTGAGCCTCCTCAGCCTGCTGCGCCTGCTGATTCTCAGGCGGTGGGAGACCCAGAGCCTCAAGCTGAGCCAGGTAAGCCGTAGCCTGAACCTCCGGAGGCGCCAGTATGCCCTCCCTGACCTCGATAACGACGGGGATCACCTCCGGCAACGTAAATAGTGAGTTTTTTTTATTATATAAAAACGTAAATAGTCGGTTGAACATAATTATGTAAGAAGTACTCACGTTCACGGCCATCTTCTTTCAGCTGTGCTTCAAGGTTTTCCAAGTTATACCTATATATTTTCTCGGTCGTTGACTCGCACAATGTCCAAAATGAACGTACGAATTCTTTCCACTGCTTGTCAGAGAATTTCTTCTTGCTATTCTTGTTAATATTTTGTTGAATATGGAACTGACAAAGATACTTCTGCGCTTTTGGAAAAACTTGTTCACACGCGTTAATTAGCGCAAAGTCCCTATCTGTTAAAATCACGCGCGGCTCCATACAGCCTACCAACATAGACTTGATCCTCTGCAGCACCCATAGGTAGTTCTCTAACTTCTCAGCGGAAATTACCGTAACAGCAGCCGTAAACGATTTGTTTGTCGATGTCATACCTACGAACTGAACGAACGGCAGGTTGTACATGTTCGTTTTGTAGGTGGCGCCAATCATTAGCACATGCGGGAAGGCACGCCACATAGTGAATGATGTTTTGTGAACAAAGAAGACATCTTCAACTGTATTTGATATCTCATTCGTGCGCATGTAATAAGTGTAATCTTTTTCGCGAAGAATGTTTTCAAGTTTTTGCATCAGAGACTTACCGACATTTTTTCTGACATTGATCTTCGGAACAGCTTTGTGTATATCTTTCGGAATAAGCTTTCTATCCGGATTGTTTTTCGTCACCGTTCGCCAAATACTGCGATTGGGAATATCTTGCTCCGCCAGCTGCTCAACCATTCTTTTATCATCCGAAGAAAGCCTTCTCGCATACGCGTGACTTTCTAGGTTTTCGATAGGAGTGTGGTTGTGCTTCGCCTTCGTCACCTCGATCTTCCAAACACTTCCCTTTGATTCCGAAAACCCGATCATCTCGAACGGCAGCCTATTTTATTGCTACCCGTTTTCCTCTGTGTAGCTATACTCTTATGCTCCCCTATCAAGAGTGCATTGAAACCAAATCTTGTAATTCTCTCCTCTTTTATTCGACCTCTTGATCACAATGAGGTAACCATTGTCTTTTGTCGTGTCTTGTACCCAACGCACCAGCTCTTTACGTGACGAAAACTTCTGCTTTGTATCAAACGAAAATGTAACTGGGTAACAACCTTCCTCGTCAACTGACACATCCTCCTGCTCACCATCGTCACCGAGTTCAGAATAGACTTGATGTTCAAAGCTCTGCTCACAACCGTAACCGAAGTTGGGATAGTTTGGAAGACCGTACGAATATTCAGCCTGAGGATACGCTTCACCTCCGTATCCGTAACTCAAATAACCTTGTTGTGCGTACGGGTCCTCCACAAGGATATTCAAATCCAGCTCCACCGTGTTATCCCGATAATGAATGCCAGATACAACCTCCTCCTCCCTCAAGTTGGACAAGACCGGTTTCTCATACGAGTCAGAAATAGCGGTCCCCTCGTAAGAATCAGGAGCAACTGACTCGTTAGAATATTCACCGAAAAGATAGTTGCTTAACCACGACATCGTTTTTTTAACCCTCTGCACTAATACAACATAACCGTGCGTTATTTTGAAGAAACACAAGTAAAACAGAAAGCCCCCCGTATGTCTAGAAACAATATAATGAGTTTTAAAAATCGAATGCATCAACTCTTCTGCCGGGCAAGCTTTAAAGGCAGACATTTGGGGTCGAAGCGCCGCGCTTTGGCCAAATCGCGGCGTTTAGGGTTCACGAGACAACATCGTACCTAGTCAAACCTCGTATCATCTTTATGTCAGTCAGACATCAGTCACTTCACCTTTTGTCTGGAAAAGTTATCCTAAACGCCCCGCTTTGGCCAAAGCGGGGCGCTTTGGGATGTGAAAATAAGGTGGAGCGTGTTTAATTAGCAAGATCCTTTCTTATATACAATTTTAGAATACGTAAAAATACAATAAATCCCATTTTTTGACGTTTTACGTTATTAAATATTTTATAACTAAATTTTATTATTACTTAAAATAAAAATAAGGACATGAGACATACTTTTAACTTTTTTAACTCTGCAATTAGCATTTATTACTTAAAATAAGGACATGAGACATACTTTTAACTTTCTTAACTCTACAATTAGCATACTACCAAATGATGCGAATGGCCCAAATGAAAATCAAGGAAAAAGTCCTCATGTTCAACCTAAAAATGGTGCTCGCAAGGTATATTGACCTAATGTGCCTTATCCAGGTCAATTGATAAAGCAAAAGATGGATGAGCAACACCGAAGGTTCACCGAGCTCCTTAGCCAAATCCACGCGAACCTATCTTTCATTGAACTGGTCCAACAAATGCCAAGGTACTCAAAATTCCGAAATCATATTTTGAATAACAAGAAGAATCTTAAGCAAGTCATCAGAGGATCGGCCAAAGAATGCGCTATGGTCATCCAAGGGAGCATACCACAAAATATGACCGATCTAGGGCGATTCTCTCTACCTTGCACTATTGGTCAAATGCCAATCACTTCTGCTCCAGTCGATCTTGGTGCAAGTATAAATTTTATGCCAACTCATAACTATGGCAAGCTAAATCTTGGCGTACCACAACCACTTCAAGCTACCATAGAACTCGTCGATGGATCCATGAAGCAACCTGATGGAGTCATTGAAAATCTATTGGAAAAAAAGGTAAGTTGCCGACTTTATCATTTTAAACATGGGAGAAGACAACATGGTACCTTTGATCTTGGGACGACCCTTCCTAGCCACAGCGAGTGTCGTGATAGACATGAGCGAATGGATTTTCAAACTTCGTGTTGTGAATGAAGAAATAATCTACACAGTTGGAGGCAAGGAATATGTGTCAGATGATCCTTTTGATGTAGTCAACTTCATTGATAATCAACTAAAGAAGGCTAAAGGAATCCAAGTTGCACTTACATGTGAGGGTTGTGACACCCGACTATTTAGAGTTCGTACCATACTAGTGTAAAACGTTTTATTATGAATAAAAGCATTATGTGGTTTGTTTTGGTGCTAATTAATGATCTTTGGTGTTCTAGTAGGTCTAAGTTTTATACAAAGTTATGTTGGTAAATATAAGATAAAAGCTTATCCCAAAACGAATAAAATGCGGAACGAACGTTAGTGACAGCCCGGTTAATGTTAAAATCTTAAAAATATTCTATCATGATTAAAATGCTATTTTTAATCATTTCCGTGTGAAAAAATTAAATGAATACTTAAAAACACTTTTTATGATTAAAGCACAAATTGTAGATATATTGTACACAAATGGATATGATAACAGATATAACATAACAAGGGTCACTAATAAAATCGTTCAGGCTCACATAATCTTAACAATATATATATATATATATATATATATATATAGGGTAAGGTTAAAAGGTTAAAAGTGTGAGAAGTGTGAGAAATATTATGGAGATGACATGTGTTCTCATTTTATATTAATTCAAAAGGGTAAATAAGTAATTTTATCATTAATTTAATTAATTGATAACCTTCCATAACTGCCACTCTTATTTATAGGAACATGATTTTTTATAAAGATCTCTATAAAAACACTACGAATAACACTGCAACCACCATTCAACACATATATAACACCATTCAATAAGTATATAAACACCATTTTAAAGATCTCTATAAAAACATTACGAATAACACTGCAACCACCATTCAGCACATATATAACACCATTCAATAATTATATAACACCATTACATAAGTATATAACACCATGACTGTAATCATCGTACAATGTTACATACTCTAGATGTTAAAACACCATGACTTGAATCATAATTCATTATTTGCAATGTTATGGTGTCTTATTTACGTTTATGGTTTTTTATTGTAAAACACAAGGTCTTGGATCCCAATACAATTAAAACACTATTGTATGAACATATAAAAAACACCATGGACTAAAACATTAAATCGAAACATAATTTTTTTCTCTACATAAGTATAACAATATGGTACTCATATTAAAGATAAAAAACACTCGTTATTATGGTGTAATTTTTTTTAAAAAAGAGTTACGAATAAAAAGTTATTGACGTTTAAAAAAGAATGAGGGAACTTGCATGTGCATTGAATGTTGAGTTTCTAAATTTAAAAATGTTAAATTTACCTTTATACCCTTAATCTAGAAAATTGATTTTTTTAATTGTAACCACTATTTACAATTTTGCCATTATAATCTCAACCATTAGATTAAATATCTAATGATGTAGATTCTTTCTTACCCTTCTCACAAAAAAAACATCTTTTTACAGGATCCTCTACCTATATATATATATATATGTTTAGGATCCTGTAAAAAAGACATTTTTCGTGAGAAGTGTGATAAGGCATAAGAATTTACATGTAGGCATCATGTTTTGGATTTAGGCATGTTGTTTTAGGTTGTTTTGGCAAGAAAAACATCAAACATAACAATTTAAGACACAATGCAATGACTTCTAGGTTTAAAACTTAAAACACCATGCCAAGAACACTAAGTAGTGTGTTTTAAGTGTTAAATAGTGTTTTTTTAAATTGCACGCCTATAATACATTGCATTGTGTGTTAAATTGTTATGTTTGGTGTTTTTCTTGTCAAAACAACCCAAAACATCATGGCTAAGTTCAAAACATAATGCCTAAATGTTAATTTCTATGCCTTCTCACACTTCTCACAAAAGGGTCATTTTTACAGGAACCTCACCATATATATATATATATATAAACAAACCAACATAACAAAAAATAAAGAAATTTTGAGAAACCCATAAAGTTGCGTGAAATATCATAAGTTTTGGAGAAACTTAGGGATTTGTGGAATATTTGGTCAATAAATCGTTCTTGTTTGAATTAGGACATGTCGACCAATTTGTTCTGGAAATATTTGCTTATTTATAAACGCTCTCGAAGGTGAGTTTAACTTCCCCACTTTATATAATTTTATATAAATGTTTTAGGGGGAAAACATGCCTTAAAAAGGATTTGATATGTTTTTTTAATAAAACATGGCCTTAAATGAGTTATCATATATTTTTGTGGAAAATACAGTTGAAAATGGGTTATATGTGTTTTCGAGGAAAACATGGTTTTGGAAATGGATGATATAATTGGTTTCGAGGAAAACGGGATTTGAATGATAAATAAACATTTCAGGGAGAAACAGGGATGATTTTACAATGTTTGGGGAGAACGACTGTATATATTTAAAAATGTTTAAATTTGAGTTGGGATGAATTTTCCTGGTCTCAAGAGAGTAGGTATGGGAATAGGCCTACGTCTTGGTGGGGATTTTGAGGAATTCGTACGACATTAGTCTTAAAATTTTTAATTGAGTATGGTATTTTTCACAAGGCAAGCAACCTAGGTAGCCACAGAGAGGCACTTTTTCGCGAATTTAGCCGCTTTAATCATTAAGCATATAGTGCATAGAATTGTTAATAGATCTATCGGGTTGCAACCCCGTCATGACCGGTCGCCCCGAGTCCAGTCAAAACGACGAATTGATATTCTGTAATTGTCTAGCGTTGATTATACCCTTGTGGGTTAAATATATAGCTTATAGGCTATGTGACCCTGTGAATCCGAAATATTGATCTTTGAAATTTAATACATCAAAACCATTGGGAAGATGATTTGAGTCAAGATAGCTGACCCAGGGGTTTTTTGGGAAGAGGCTTGCGACAAGAGAACTAACCCATGGATTTTTAGAAAGAAAATTTGGTTATGAAAATATATTTTATATATATTTGATAAATCTTAAAAGAAACTGTTTAAATTTAAGACATCAAAACCATTGGGAAGATGATTTGAGTCAAGATAGCTGACCCATGGGTTTTTTGGGAAGAGGCTTGCGACAAGAGAATTGACCCATGGATTTTTAGAAAGAAAATTTGGTTATGAAAATATTATATATATATATTTGACAAATCTGAAAAGAAAACTCTATGAGAGAAAGCTTTTTTCTAAAAAATTGTGGAGTAATTTGCTTTGAGTTTTTATGTACGTGAACTTACCAACCACTGTGTTAACACTTGATTAGCGTGTTTTTCAAGTACATGAGTTTGGCTTTGGAATTTTGGCATGTTGCCTGTTTAGTGGATATAATTAATAAAAATAATTTTTTGGACAACGTTTAAACTATTTGGGACCGCTTGTATTAAGATCCATGAAGGATCAAACAACTATGTTGTGGTTGTGGGTTTATGTTCAAAACTTTAAATGTGACATTTTAATTAAGTTAAATGTCTAGAAATAATTAATGCATCGTCCGCTAAATACATATGGGTACCAACCTCCGTCACTCCCACGTTTGTGTTTTCGTTGCGACGTTTTTGGGGTGTGACAAGAGTTATGTAGGAGGAATGCTCAAGGACACAAAATGGATCAATCGCTATTGGGACACTAACCCAAAGTGGACAAAGAAGAAACCATATTGTAAGAGAGGGGGAAAATCCCGTGGGGAATTCAAGTATCCCTGGTATGCACAAAATGCAAAATATAAATTATATCAAACAAGGAATAAAATCAACCCTTTTTATGTACTAATGTTCGAAAAAATGCGTTTCTTTGTGCACTTTTGGTTTTCAGGACTAAAATAGCTTAAACGTACAAAAGGAACAAATTAATGGCAAAAACCAACACAATACAAAGAAGAGAAGTTGACACACCATGCCTACCCTCCAAGCTACACCCCAAGAACAAAACAACAATCCAGAAGACAAGCACGGGGTCGTGCCATCCAGACACGGGGTCGTGCTCCACTACAGAATCTGTCCAAGGCCATGCAGATCAAGACAAAACAAAGCAGACAAGAGAATGTGGCCATGTCCCATAGACACGGGGCTGTGGTCAACTCCCAAATATGAAGAATGTCATAATGGACCCACAAAGCTGACCAGGGGTCGTGCCTATTGTCACACGGATCATGTGTGCATACTATTTGACACTGGGCATTAAATGAAGACAGAGAAGGAAGAGACATGGGGTTGTGCCCCTTGGGCACGGGGCCGTGTGAAGGGTCTGATTTCAGCTATAAATAGAGAGGCTTGGTTCACTTTCAACTCATCCCTTGGCAAACCACTTCTCTCCCAATTACCACCATCCACCACCACTCCAACACCATCATCCACCATATTCCTCTATTATCCACCTTTAGAGTGTGTGTAGTATCCAAGATTGATCGTAAAAGTTCTTGTTAATTGAAGGCCATGCTTGGCTAATCTCTTACATCATTTGGTGAAGACAAATCTTTTATGTATTACTTATGATTTCCAAGCTTTGGCTACTTTTTACTTGGGTTTGTATTAATGACTTTTAACTAGTTTATTATATTGAAACTGAGCTTTACTCTATCATTTCTTCATGTTTTGTTGATTCACTCATTCGTGTCTTTACGGTCTATATAAAGCGCATTAACTTCCTGAAAGGGGGTTAGAAGGGTGGTTTGGGTAAAGTTCTTGCCTCGTTCAGTGTATAGATCCTGCGTGGATTTGATACTAGCTTATTAGGACTTCTCTTGAGGCAGATAGCATCAAACCAAGGGAAGTAAGAACAACTTAAATCCCTTATAAATAAACTACTATTAAACCTTTAGCCCAGCCTTGCGGGACTGTATCCCTACTAACTCAGACCAATATGGCCGAGGGTAGCATTGCCTCCAAAAGAGGGACATGCCACATTTTGCATTAATAATTTACTTAATTATCTTTCAATAATCCGGCCTTGCGGGACTGTATCTCTGCTGACTCAGACCAACATGGTTGAGGGTAGCGTTGCCCCCAAAAGAGGGACATGTCATAATGACTAAGATAATCTGTTAAAAAGCCCAAAGTGCGGAAATCATCAGAGGATACATAAAAAAGGAGTTGGAACAAAGTGATTCTATCTTGTTTAATTGTTTTTGCTTACATTTTATTTTTATTTCTTTTGTATCTTTTTGAAATAACTAACATCTTCTCTCAATTTTTTGGTTAGCTTAGATGTTGACGATATTCCGATATTAAAAGCTCTTGTGTCCTTGGATGACCTCAGAATCTTACCATCACTATACTACGCCAATGATTGGTGCACTTGCCCTAACGTATTGTAGAGAGTGATTGCATTGTATCGTTTTCTATAAATTTAAAGCTTGATAACGAGTAAATTGCTAAAAATATACTAAAACTTATGCCACACTCGACACACGTCAATCCCCACCCAATGGAAGAGTAAAAGTCGCAACTATGGGTCCATCAAAAGACCCTAAAAATGTGGAGATATCGTGGAGACGACCCAGATTATGAATAAATTGAGATGTTGGTGCATATAGTTGAGCTAAATCAATGAGTCAAGGTTTGCATTTCACAATTACTCTTGAGCTAATTCTACCACCAAGGTATGCCTTCTTGATACTAGGACAGGTAGCTTTTTCATTATTCTTTATTTTTATCTTTTTAGGTTTTTAACTATGCATCTAAGTCATGCCAAGAGTTTCTCTCTATTGAAAGCTAAATCTATTGCAAGCATACAAGGTAGTTGGGGGAACCGACCGCACATGTTAAGAATGGAATTGAGCTGGGGAGTACTAGTTCCTTTACCCTTAACAGTCATCATTTTCATGCATTAGTACATTGGGGACCATGCATAAATCTAAGTGTGGGGTAGAAAAATGATTTTGAAAAACTAAATAGTAGCATGCCCATGCCTAGCCTCGCAAACCAGCAAATTGTTTTGAAAAGTCTCCAAAACAACAGTGGAGCACGACCATGCATGCCCATGCACGCCCGTGCCTGTTTTCCCGAAAAACTAGTGTTTGATTTTTTCTTAAAAGCTAAAAATCGTTTTTCAAATTTTAAACACGTGTTTACTGTCTATTCGAATCTAGAACTATTTTAAACTATTTTTCAAAGGATTAGAAGCTCAAATGATAGAACACGTGCAATCCAGAAGGATGGGTGCATGTACATCGAGTTTTCTAGTCTAAGGCTAGGGTGTTTATACAAATCCACATAATCGAACCCGTCACTCTTACATGGGAACTCTTGGTGTGAGCACTCACTTATAGGCTAAAGCATGTCATCACTAAAGTTCATAAGGACCGATAATCCACTCAAAATTTAAATATTCTTTAAACCCTTTGAGATTAATAAAACTAATCAAATGACCATGGCAAGTAGAAAGAACAAAGGTTATGCTTAGATTTTACAATTTACCCTATTCCATTGACTTACATGTGAGAATTTGGAGCCTCAAACGAGCATAAATCTTATCACATGCTCCCTCATTTGAAATAGAGAGTAAATTTATCCAATGCATTGCATTGTTAGAACTTGTGTGACTTATGCATTCCTAATGCCCCATCAAGGTACATCTTGCATGAAAAGGATTGAGGAACTTAGGATTATCACCCATCACTTATCTGTCAATTCAATCCAAATTGACTTACCATAAATTATCCCCTAGATAACCCTTTGAGCCTTAACCTTATTGCTTCTATCACTCAATTATCCACCCAAAAATGATCTAAAAAGAAGGGTTTGAAAGATATGCTAGTTCATGAAGAAATCTTCTAGCCATCAAGGATCTACAAGGATAATATAAATGATTATGGAAAAGAAGCTATTAGGATCGCTCCTCCACTGCATAGGAACCTAATTTGTATCTAAAGTCATTGTAAGCGAAAATTACATGACTTGTTAATCGCATACACAAGATTCACTGTTTAAATTGTCTGTTTATTAATCTCCAAAAGTATTACATCGAGATTCCAAACAGACAGAGGTTCGCCTTCGTCTACGCAAACTTCTTACAGTGAAAGACCCAAGACAACATATATATAGAGCCACAAGTTCGCTCAAAGTGTTGTTTGGCTAGGACAAGTTTGGGCGAACTTGTCCAGCCTACTACAACTTTGGCCGAACTTGGCTATTACACATAAATATTTTCCCAAAATCTAACATATTCAAGCCTTAATCTCAGAGACTCGATCTAATACGATGACGTAGGCAACAAACATATGTACCAACAGACTCCCCCTTGGATGTTGCCGTAGTCATCATTCTTCAATTAAGTTCCTGAGTCTTTAATACTCTCTTGATCTTTATATCTTCTACAATCCTTTTCTCTTTTCTTGCGCTTGTCTTGATAAAACTTTAATCACCGTGCTCCCCTTTACTTTGAGCTTTCTGTGATCTTCAATCAACTAGTTTTATCGAGCTCCCTTTTAAAAATCTATTTTCTGTTTCTAAGTTCCTCAATCTTGCAAATAAACATTTCATCTTCGAACTTTCAAATCTCTAAGCATGATATTTCATATTTTAATCTTTTTAAATCTTTATCTTTCACATGTTTACCAGTTATGAAAATCCACTCAGTTGACCAAGTCCAAGTTAATGACCTCGGTTAATCGATTTGTCTGCCGAGTCCAAGTTAATGACCTCGGTTTGACCTGTTATGAGCAAACTGATGGTTTTCTACAAAAAAAAGTTTCAAATTAATGAACTTGTCATCGTTTTTCATGTATTTTTATTTAACAGATTAGCTCCCAACCCGTTGTCATCAAGATTTCCAACAACTTTCATCTTTCCGAACTCCGAAGATCCGCTTTCCATCATTGGCTGTTGAAAAACAATGTAGAAACAAAATCTTTTTGAATTTTCGAAAGTTTATGCTAAAGCACATTGAAAATATTTTCGGGTTTAAATCTGAAATCAAATAAACTATGTACAAACATATTTACAAACATATTTTTATGAATTCGTGTCTAAGGATCATATCAGTTTATTGAGACGTATCACCAGTACCGTTGACCTTTTCATGAATTTAAATTCTAAACTTGTTTACCTAGATTGTCGATATTTTTGTCCACTTAAACTTTGACACATTTCTCAATTGTTCCAAGATATCTTAGTTAGAATTATGAAACTTGACTCAACTATGGTTCCCATCTCTTGAATACTCCCTTATCAAGATTCCCTAGATTTCATCTTACAGGTGAGTATAGCATAATTGATATCTGTATCTGGGTTATGCGAAGCCTTGAGAGCTCAGGTTAATACCACCGTATCGACAAGAGATGAAGGCTCGACTTTAAGGTGTGTTCCAAAAATGGAATCTTTTAAGCACTGCAATTGATTAGATCTTTCGATTCTTTCAATTTTGTTGTAGTTTAGGGGTTATTAGCAAAAGCATTATAGAAGTTCTAGGCCATTGCTTACGCAAAATCAGAAGAAGTTTTGTAATACCCTAGATATCAATCATCTATAAAGACCTCGTATCTCAGAATCAGGCAAACTCTCAAACGAAATTTCGGAGTACTAAGTCCATATCTCCGAGAGATGTTAATCCACAAGTTTAAGCAGTTGTAAAATTTAGTTTATATCCCGGAAACAATCTACTGAACGTGTAAAGTCTATCGACACATCTACAGTAAGACTTGTTTATCACTTTTTTAAACTTTACAAATCCTTAGCATATTGTGATAGTCCATGATGTACTATCATTTCCTTTTTGACACAAAATTCTTTTTTGTCTTTTCATGTTTTTGTACTTTTTGGTTTTTCATATGTTTTTGTATTTTCTCGTTTCATTTCTCCCTCTAAAATCAAAAACATATTTTTGTATTTTAGTTTTTAAGAAAATCTAATCCTAAAAGGTAACAAACCAATGAGGATCACGAGAACTCGTCGTCCGATCCATATTCAACTTCTGCCTCTGCACCTGTCAAAAGATTTTTCATACCGTTAAGCCTCATTTAGTATTTAAACCGTGAAAGACTGAAAGGTTTGGTATAAAAATCAGCTTTTTGTTCATCGGTGTGGATTTTCTCAATTCGTACCAATCTTTTTCGTAGCAATCACGAATAACGTTGTAATGAATCTCGATATGTTTTGTTCGAGAGTGATGAACTGGATTTTTAGTTATGTCGATTGCTGCCTTATTGTCTACATATAATGGAGTGTCAAGAAATTGCAATCCATAGTCTCTCATCTGTTGTTGTATCCACAAGATTTGTGAACAACCACTGGAAGCTGAAATGTACTCAGCCTCACAAGTAGAGAGAGCGGCCGTGGTTTGTTTCTTGCACTGCCAAGTTACTAATCGTGTTCCGAAGAACTGGAAACCGGCCGTCGTAGACTTTGCGTTCAATCTGTAACACCGAAATCAGAGTCTGCATATCCCGTCTGATCAAAATTGTCATTCTTTGGATACCACAAGCCGGTTCTTGGACATCCCTTCAAGTATCTGAAAATACGTTTGACGATCTTCATGTGAGATATTCTGGGACTGGACTGATGACGTGCACAGAGGCAGGTAGGATACATTATATCCAGGCGAGATGCCGTCAGATACATGAGTGATCCTATCATCAACCTGTAAAGAGTATCATCAACTTTGGTTCCGGTTTCATCAATGCAAATTCCGTGATTGAATGCCAGAGGAGTAGATAACGGCTTTGTGCTTTCCATCTCAAACTTCTTCAATATATCATGAACGTACTTGGTTTGGTGGATGAAAATACCGTCTGGCAACTGATCAACTTGCAATCTGAGGAAGAATTTCATTTCACCCATAGAGCTCATATCGAATTTCTTCTTCATGATAGCCTCAAACTCTTTGCAAAGATCATCATTTGTCGAACCAAAGATGATGTCATCCACATAAATTTGTACGATAATCAGATGACTTTCAACTTCTCTGGTAAATAGCGTACTATCCACTGTTCCTCTAATAAAGTCGTTGCCAACGAGATGTTGAGGTAACGTCTCGTACCAGGCTCTCATGGCCTGATGCAAACCGTATAGTGCTTTATCCAGAAGATAGGCTTTCTTTTTGTTCAACGGATCGACAAAATCGGTGGTTGGCCGACGTACACTTGCTCTCGTAGCTTACCGTATAGAAAAGCGGATTTCACATCTAACTGATACACTTTAAAACCTTTCCAAGCAGCAAATGCAAGGAAAATGCGGATTGACTCCAACCTTGCAACTGGTGTATATACTTCACTATAATCAATTCCTTCCTGTTGATGGAAACCTTTGACAACGAGCCGAGCTTTGTTGCGCACTATAACTCCACGATCATCGCGCTTGCACTTGAAGACCCATTTAGTATCTATCGCCTTTTAATTCTCCGGTAGGTCAACAAGTTTCCATACACCTAGCTTTTCGAATTGTGATAATTCTTCTTACATCGCAATCACCCAATTCTCATCTCCTAAAGCTTCAGAAACATTCTTCAACTCAATCTGGGATATGAAACACTGATAAGTACAATAATCTTGAACTGGAGCTGTTTTAGTATAAAGCAACTCAAAGCTTTGTTGATCTGGCTCCTTGTTCTTACGCTAGTTTGCAATTCACCAATTATAGAATTCAATGGGTGGTATGGGTAAGATCTTGGCATCACCTGACTTGGAACATCAACAGTATTCTCCTGATTTGTAATATTTTGATCAACCACTGATTCTACTACAGGAGCACTAGAAGATGCTTCATTTCGAGTACTTGGGCCAGCAGATTGATTTAACATACTTGTGATCTGCTCAGATTCTTCTTCAGAAGAAGATTCTCCATCATCATCGAACATCCGAGCCTCGTTAGAGTCGAAATCTTGTGCTTGAGAAAGATTGGGTTCTTCTATAGCATTTACTGGTTCTGTAGTCGGTATCACTTGTTCTGCATGTGTTTCTTGAACACCGCTAGTACTTGGACCTGCACCAGAAGAAGAAGATCCAATAGTTGGTTGATTAACCACTATCGGTCTGATAATCTGCTCTTGATTAGCCGACTGATGTAGATAATATAACACAACAATGTCTTCTTTAGAAGGATCTTCTGGCAAGTCGAATGATTTCCACACAATTCACTATAATTGAACAACAAAGCATCGCCTGCTCTTTGAATTGGAGTTGTATATTGAAAACAGTCGACGTGCTGTGCTTCTACCACTCTTCCTAAACTTGGAAGGTAGACTCTCTTGAGTGGGCTTGCGTAGCCGACAAAGAAACCATCTATCAATTTGGCACCAAACTTTTCGTCTGAATCAATGACTGTGCAAGGTGCACCAAATGGTTCTAGATATTTCAGAATTTGTTTCCTTCGGTTTAGCAATTCAAAGCAAGTCGTCTTGGTAGGTTTGACCGTCAAGACTCTGTTCAATGTATAGCATGCTGCTGCGACTGCTTCAGTCAAGAAACTAACCGGAAGCTTTGAATCAGCAAGCATAGTTCTTGCTGTTTCTATTAATGTTCTGTTCTTCCTCTCAGCCATTCCATTCTGTTGCGGAGTGTATGGAGCACTGAATTCGTGTAGGATGCATTTGTCGTTACAAAATTCTTTCATTCGGGTGTTCTTGAATTCTGTACCATTGTTGCTTCAGATTCTTCTAATAGGGAGATGGTACAGATTTTCAATCTTCCTGAAGAGAATCATAAGATTATCAAGCGTTTCATCTTTGATCTCTTGGAAGAAGACCCATGAAAATCTAGAATGATCATCAGTGACGACAAGATAGTAAAGATCTCCAGATATACTTCGAACATTCACTGGACTGAAAAGATCCATATGAAGTCTTTCGAGCGGCAGCTTAATGGAGTTAAGAATCTTTCTTGGATGAGACTTTTTAATCTGCTTTCCTTTCTTGCATTCTAGACAATTATCAGTCACGTGAAAGCTTCTAAGATTCACTCCTTCAACTAAGTCATTGTGAACCAGGTGATTCATCTTTCTGAGGTGTATATGACCCATCTTTCTGTGCCAAAGAATTGATCCCTTCTCTGTGGCCTTCGTTACGAAACATTGAGCCGACTTCGAAGCAGTTTTAGCAACGCTCATATCTAGCACATAAAGATCATTCTCGCGAGGAGCTTGCATTAGAATCCACTCTTCTGGAATTTTAAAGCCCGGTTTAATGATCATGCACTCATTGTCATTGAAAGGGGTGGTAAACTGCTTATCACAGATCTGAGAAATACTAAGAAGATTGTTCTCCAGCTCGGCGATATAATTGACCTTATCAAACGACACCACACCATTAGATAGCTTTCCCTCTGCAACGATTCTATCTCCTTGATTACCCGCGAATCCCACGTACCCTCCATTGATGTCTTTAATATCGAAGAGTAAGTCATGCATTCAAGTCATGTGACGTGAAGCTCCGCTATCTATAGTCCACTTCGAAAAGATGGATCTTTGGAGCCCCTACACATGCAAAGAACTTATTTAAAGAGGGAAACCCAAGCCTTTCCGGTCATGGGTGGATTCAGGATGTCATAAGTAGGAACTTGCAATTCAACATTTGGTAACTTCTGATCAGTCTTAGTGTCATTGACATTTTCATTCTTGACTGATGCAATAGTTATCTTTGTACCTTCAGATGATGATGGTTTTTTCTTTGCAACCCATGATTGAGATTTCATTCGAGCTCTCTTAATGTAAAATTTTGAATCTTTGTTCTCATTTGATTTAGAAGTTTCACCCTTTTCAAAAGTTGATTTCTCAATTTTAGATTCAATTTTAGGTTTCACTTCGATGTTCGATTCATTATTTCATTTTAAGATCGTGATTGGCTTACAATCTATGGGTGCTTAAGTTTCTCATCATTTGAAGTTTCCTTTCTTCGTTGATACATAGGCTTTGATTTCGGACACTTGCGAGGAATGTGACCAACTTCATTGCATTTGAAGCAAGTCCGAGTATCAACAAAATGTCCACTCGTGGGTTTTACTCCACTTATGGATTTAGCCTTATCACGAAGTTCTTTTTCATTCTTAAACTCACCGTTCGATTGCTTTCCAATCAAAACCTCTTCCTGAACCGTGTTTGTCCCAAAAGACGAATTTCATATTTTTATTCTTATATTCGTGAAATGGTGACTTTTGATTCTTTTTCGGTTCATCTTCTACTTCCAAACCCAAACCCGCTCTCCTATTCTCAGGAAAATCACCACCATTCCTTTGGTAGTTGTTATAGCTTTTCTTGGGTTTTGAATAAAACTTTTTCTCATTTCTATCCAAATCATTTGATGATACTTCAACAAGTTTGAACAATTTATGGATTTGCTCTTCTTTCACATTTCGAATCGGAAACTATCATAAAAATATAGTCTATCAGATTCCGTAACTTTGTACATTACAACGTTAGGATCATCACTTTGGCTATCTTCTGAAGTTGATCATCATTTTTGGATTGTGATTCCGAACTGTTCAGAGTTGAGTTGGCGCTTTCAAAGCTGCCATCATCAGAATCATTTCCCAAAACATTTTCAACCACATTTTTCACGACTGCTTCACTATCATAATTCGATGTCGTGTAGGCTACATCAATGTTCTCAGGCAACTTATCATTTGTTTCTGATAGAAGTGTTATATTAGTTGCCTTCTCAATCCCATCCACTTTCTTGTGATAATAACTTGCGCACAATGGAGGTGGAACATTGCTGTACTCTCTACGCTTCTTACCTTTTGGTTTTTCATCATTTTCCTCCGACTTAATCGTAGGAAGAATGTGATCGATGACATAAGCGTTCGTCGTATAACTGAGCAAAAGTTTTCTTACTCATTCTGTTTCAATTTTCATATCTTGAAGCTCTTGTCTTGTTTTAGCAATGGTGTTTATATACATGTTAATTGCTTCTTGTTTTTCAATTACCGTTGCTTTTGACATTCTTATTGTGGCACCTTGTTCTAAATTAGCTTTTTCAACATTGCAATAAGTGCCTTTCATCTTATCATAAGCTTCTTTCATTGTGCGATAATCGTATCTAAAATTTTCGTTATGCACATTTAGATCGCTTATGATTTGAGATTTCTCAACACATTGCTCACAAGGTTTTGTGCACTTTGTGCAAGGTTTTTCAACCTCCACAACTTTCATAACTTCCTTCTCAATCACCTTTACCTCTGATCCTACCTGTTTCAGATTGGCCATCATTGCTTTGTCAGCAATCTTTGTGAGGTTTTCTTCGTTCATCTCCTTCGTCACGTCAATGACCTCCTCGACCTCTGGTTTCTTTTCTTCAGCCACTTGCTCTTGTGATGTATTTCCAAAGCAACCTGCAAAACTAGAATTAAAGTTAGGAGGAATAATGTTCTTCATCTTTGTCTCGTGATGGATCATCTCCTCTTCATCTGTTTTTTGCAGATATTCTTCTAAGATCGCATTCTCAAGAGCTGCTTCATCAATCATTGATTCTGATTCATCCATGATCTCTGCCATCAAAGCAACACCAGTCTTCTTGCCAATTTAATTATTCCAGTCAAACCCTTCGTCTTCGTGAGACACAACTAGAGCTTGTTCAGTTGGTTTTGAGGAATTATCTTGAACTTCAACTTGAGTTCTCTTTGGATATGACTTGTATTGCAACGCTTTCTTGTAATAATCACTATTGTTGCCAAAAGGACTTTGATTGCCGCTTGCTTCTTGATTTGTGCACTCGCGTTTGAAATGCCCCTTTTGTCTGCATTTGAAGCATGTTACTTTTGACTTATCAAATCCAAGCTTATTGCTTAAGTTTCCAATGTCTCTTCTAGTGAGCGCGGCAAATTTCGTGACTCTTCTGATAATCGATGCTAAGATCCATTTAATATCCATCAATTCCAATTCCTCTTCATCAACCTGATCGTAATCCTCAGCCGTCATCTCTGGATTTCCTATCTTTCCCGTAACTAAACTTTCATAAGATTCAAGAACGGTTGCAAGAAGCGCTATATGTTGTTTAGCCACTTGTTTAGGAAAAGCGTTCTTCAGATTGACCGCAATGTTGCACTGAAATACGTTTGGATCAGAATTAGAGTGATTTGTCTGATTTGACTGATTAGTTTGATTCTGGAACAGAGAATTTGAGCTAGCACTTGAATATCCTGTGTTTGGAGGACTCTGATCATAACTCGCGTATGATTGAGTGTTCGGTTGACTTTGGGACGGATGATTCGAAGAATTCATATTCGCACTAAAAGCCGTTTGAATTTTCGGACTCGAAATCTCATGAACACCACTTTTGTAGTACAGTCCCACATCTTGCACAACATTTGCATTCTTTGATTTTGCCATTTTCAGCATCTCCATTTCATGTCCTTCTAACTTGTGAATGAAATCTGATAACTTGAAATGCCTCCAACTCGGACTATTCTTCAAAACCATCAAGTAAGTCGACCACTCCCCCTCACGTAGTGCATCGGCCAACTTATCAATCATCTCTTCATCAGTTTTATGGAGATCGTGTCTTCGCATCTGAACCATCATATGACAATATCAATCAATCATTTGTTTCATGGTTTCGCCTTTGATCATCGTGAAAATGTCAAACTCTTTCTTAATTAAAGCCTTCTTGCTTTTAATCATCTTGGCACTTCCTAGATATTTAGCACATAACGCATTCCACAACAACTGTGACGTCTTGTATTCCGGTAGCAAGATCAAGATGTCTTCTTTCACTGATTGTTGTATCAGACTTATCATTTTCTTCTCGGCCACATATGCATCTTTGTGTTCTCGCGTAAACTTTACCAAAGAAAGATCTTGACCACGTTCATCTTTTGGCCACGTGTAACCGGTTTGAACAGCAACCCAACTATAGAATTGATTCGCTTGAACCCAGTTCACGAATTTTTCTTTCCATCCTTCAAACTCATCCAAGCTCATTAGCTTTGGCGGTTTCACCGAAGTCCCCATCTCATTATCCAGATTCATCTGGTTCACCGCGTTTGCGTTTACGTTCGCATTTGATGTAGAGGCCACTGTTGAAGCAAAGGCGTTATGGAAATCATCCATCTCGAAAATCAGACGAATGTGACTGAAACACAATCAAAACACTTGAAAAATGATTAGCAAACTGACAAGTTCGGTTGAACTTGTACAGAAAACAAAATTCAGATTCAATTTTAACAAGTTCGGGCGAACTTGTTTGAAAATTTCAAAAATTTCACTTGTTGAATAAGTTCGGGCGAACTTGTGATGAGATTTCGAAAAATTTCCAAGTTTTACCAAGTTCGAGCGAACTTATGTAAAATTTCAACAAGATTTTGACAAGTTCGGGCGAACTTGATAAAAAGTATGTGAAAATTTCAACAACTTCGCGTAAGTTGGTTAAAATCAACAAAAATGATGATTTTAAGCCATGTTCGGGCGAACTTGATGAATAAGTTCGAGCGAAGTTGAGCTATTCAACATGGTTTTTTGACATTTTTGACATGAAATCGATTGAATTTGATTCTGAAACTTTCAAGGGTTTGTTATTAGGTGATTATGTATGACATATTCAAATTTTAACCATTTTTAACCATAGGTTCATCATTTATATGAAAAAGTGTGGAAAAATGATAGAAATGGGTAGAAATAGAGAGTGTCTTGTGTAGATCTCAGCAAATTAGGTATCCATGGCTCTGATACCACTTGTTAGGATCGCTCCTCCACTGCATAGGAACCTAATTTGTAGCTAAAGTCATTGTAAGCGGAAATTATGTGACTTGTTAATCGAATACACAAGATTTACTGTTTAAATTGTCTGTTTATTAATCTCCAAAAGTATTACATCGAGATTCCAAACAGACAGAGCTTCGCCGTCGTCAACACAAAGTTCTTACAATGAAAGACCCAAGACAACATATATATAGAGCCACAAGTTCGCTCAAAGTGTTGTTTGGTTAGGAAAAGTTCGGGCGAACTTGTCCAGCCTACTACAACTTCGGCCGAACTTGGCTATTACACATAAATATTTTCCCAAAATCTAACATATTCAAGCCCTAATCTCACATACTCGATCTAATACGATGACATAGGCAACAGACATATGTACCAACAGAAGTCTTCAAAGGAAATCAAGTTTTTAACATCAAGGATTACAACACCATGTTTTTGGCAAATAAACATCAAAGTCAAATCATTAAAGCCATAAAGAAAAGTCCAAGAAAGTTGTGGAACCAAAGCTTCTACAAAAAAAACATGTATTAGGGAATTTTTGGTAAATAGGCGCACAACATCAAGTCTTTTGGCGCGAGTACCTCAAAGACGACAACAAAGTCTTGAGTATTTAAAACCACACATCATAAAGCGGGAAATAAAAGGAAGTGGTAGACATCAAAGCCACGATTGCACAAGAAGTGTCATCAAGAAGAAATGATTCCAACAAGAAGTAGGTGTGAAGCTAGTCCTATTGGATGCTACTAGTCTAAAACTCGCTGAAAGATTCTAAGAGAGGGGATAGTTGAAAATCTAGCATTGATGGAAATTATTCAAAACAAGTTGTGGAATGATCTTGACAATCTGACCTTAAAAGAGTCGCTAGCACTATTTCAACCACTTAAAAAAGGTTCATCACCCAGTGTTCTATGAAAAGCATTGACCATATCCCACTCATTCATTATCCACCCAAACCGTTGACACCACTAAACTACCATATACCCTATCATATCACCCAAGGAAGCCCTTTTGTTTCATGCAATTTTACTAAGGGGTTGTTTGTTTACTTCTTAACGAGGGTCTTAATGGTTCAGACCTCTTACTGGTTCAGTACTTAATGGTTCAGACTGTTTGTTTCATGAGCATATATCTGAATGGTTCAGACATTTTCCTCTAAATGGTTAAGCATTATACTGCGTCTGAATGATTAAGACCTCTAATATGAATTGATCAGACATATGCCTCTGAACGATTAAGCATTATACTGCCTCTTAATGGTTCAAACATCTTACTGATTCAATAGTTAGGGGCTGTTGGTAACTTCTGAATGGTTAAGTGCTGAATCAATAAGAGGTCTGAACCATTAAGTGCTGAACCAGTAAGAGATCTGAACCATTAAGAGCTAGTATAATGTTTAACCGTTCAGAGGCAAATGTCTGACCAATTCAGATTAGAGGTCTTAACCATTCAGACTCAGTATAATGCTTAACCATTCAGAGGCAAATGTCTGAACCATTCAGACATTTGCTCATGAAACAAACAGTCTGAACCATTAAGTGCTGAACCAGTAAAAGGTCTGAACCATTAAGAGCCTTATTAAGAGGTAAACAAACAACCCCTAAGTGATTGGTGTAGATATGATTTGCATACAAGTCTATGACTCATGCATACATTTGGATTGACTCGAGTGTTACACCCATAAAAACTTAGCCCTAAACATAGGCATTTCAAGATTCATCATTACCTCAAAAGTATTAGTGAACTGTAACTCACTGGAGGTAGGCAATGTCCAAAACATCGGGATCACCGACTATTTTTCAAAACCTAACTTGCTAGATGCTTGAGGAGAATCAATGTTTAAGTGTGGGGTTTATGATTTACCATCAATTATACATTTTTATTGCATAATTACCCTTTAATCAAAGTAATTTAATGACTTTATAATTGCAAATACTACCCTAAATCGTTCCTATTTTACAAATGCATGTCCAAGGTCTCGGGATGAAAAGAAGTGAAAACGAGCATAAACGAAGTAAAACTCCAAGATTTGAAGGAAATCAACAAGTTTCTAGATAGGCACAACCATACCAGGCTATGGGCACGGCCAGGAACAACACCAAGAAGCACAAAGTCAACAAGTCAACCCAATAAATGGTCAATATGAGTCCACCAGAAAGCAGGCACGAGCGTGCCTACCTACGCACGCCCATGCTCAAGAAGAGACAAATGCTAGAAGCTTCAAAAACCGATAAGACTCGATAACTATGGATTCCTGATCAGACTTGATAAGCAAGTAGTGAAAGGGAAACTAAGGGGATCTTCTCACATATCATCTTACCCTAGCAATCTAACATTAAAGACAGACTGGCAACCTCTCACCTCACAACTATCGAGATAGGTAGAACACTTAATCCTACTCAAATCATAATTATACTCCTATGGTATTTTAGCCATTCAACCATAAACCAATCAAAATCACACAGTAGTTGATCTAACATGAACCTATAATTGAAAGACATTTAACAAGGAAACATGTGAAGTAAATAATCAATCAATGAACAAGAGTAAGCATGCATACACATCAAACATAAAAACCAAGTCTTTACTTTACTATTAAATCCCCACTTAAGTCCAAAACCGAAAGAGGCAAATCAAACAATACGTGTCATCATCTTAACTTAGGTAGTTTTAAAGTATTTAGCCTAGCATGATGTCCAATACAGATACAATATTCAATTGGAGTTCGCAAAGCATGATTAACAAAGTTAAACAAAGGAAACTTGAAACCCGAGTGGTAAAACCCGAAAGATCTTCGATCCGGATGATCAAAGTTGTCAACTTTTGCTCTTGATCTTTCCAATATTCCTCTACAATTGCTGCCATTTTCGTCAGCGTTAAGTTCTAATAGTTATGAATTATATTTAGGTTAATAAAAACATGCAAATCCAGACCCGGCTCATAATCCCATGCGAATAAAGGCCCCTCGCGTGATGCGAAGGATATATCTCTTCAGTCTCGCATCATACGAGATCCACAAAAGTCAAGGCGGTCAACAAGCCCTTCACACGATGTGAGGGAATTTAACTTTCCCTGTCGCGACGCAACATGGTCTTTTTCACTAATTTCTTTGTCGTTTAGTTGTTCAATCAATTGTGAACATTCCAGGGCTCGATTTCCTTCCAACTTAGCTTGTTTTTGCCCATTTCAGATTATTTTCTCTCCTGAGACCTACAAATCACAAATGATTCAGTAGTATACAAAATCTAACTAAAAACAACACAATTGGACTCGAAAAACTGTACAAACTATATACGGCTTTAGATGTATTTTGCAATACATAAAATATTCCCATACTTACCTCTTTTTCATAGATTAAAAATAATTATGCTATAGAATCATAATAGGTTTATATTCGGTTCCAAAAAAATAGGGTTTCTTAACTTTGATATCTACTAACGCGTTAACCACGATTGCAGGTATACGTATCCATTTAAACCCAACACCAGTTTCCAGTACCTTATTAGGTTTATTTAATTCAAGTGCAATCAGTCAACCTAGGGCCTCATGCTTCAGAAGCCACAGTTCTACCTAATCCCGCCTCAAGCTTCACAAAAGACACAATCACTGCACTATTTCCTAACCGTTTTATGCCAAAACCAAAAGAATTTAACATCAAAAAAATTTTCTCTATTTTTTTCACACGTTGCAATGAGCGCTAGACATTTTTATACCTAACCTAGAGTTTATCTCAAGCAGAGTCACTATCCCCGAGAGCGACAGCATGAGCTTCAGTATTTTTCTCATTTTTTCTTAACTTAACCTAGAGGGATTCTCGATCAAGGTCACCATCCCCAAGGGAGATTCCATAGGTCTCCTTATTATCTTGCTCATTGATTTATAGAACAAATTTTTTCTTTGATAAAAAATTCTGACAGTTTTAACTTATACCAAAATTTCTTATACTGTTTCAGAGGTTTTGATTTCCCTATTTCTCCTAGTTTCTTAACATTATTAAGTATTTTAGCTCAAAGAAACCTATCAACCAGCTCGGCCTACCCACACATCCCTGATAAGACACGTTTTCAATTATTTATTCTCTAATATATATATTATTTGAAAACTAGAAACTTGACTTTATCTATCATTTTCCATATTTTTAGTTATGTAAACTTCAAAATCAGGGACATTTTTTCATATCTTTGAATTTTTTTGGATTTTTGGATTTTTTATTTTTCTCTTTTTCAAAAATTTTTCTAACTCAACGAGTACTGGCTAACTAACACTACAACTCAAGTGTCCCATCCCCACACTTAAAACTTGCATTGTCCCCAATGTAGAAATGGACATACGACTTACAGAGAAAAATAAAGATTGAATACAAAAATAAATAAATATATATAAAATATACAATGGAAAAGAGTTAGCTGGTAATTTGCGAGACTGTCATGTGCTAGTCAATTCCACAAATACCCTCCTGTTTGAACATGCTCAGCAAACAATTCTTAATGCTGACACAAAAACGAAAGCGGCTACTCTCTCACGTCATTCAACCATTCTAAACAAAACACAAACAAACATACAAAATATATAGATAAAGCATAACATACCAACCATCCGTCCCAACACCCCAAGTATCAAGTGTATTAATTCTATACAGACCAAACATACCAAATATATAAATAAAGCATAACATACCAGCCATCAATCCCAACACCCAAAGTATCAAGTGTATTAATTGTATACAGACCAAGAATAGCAAAAACAACATAAAAAGAAAATAAAATAAAAGTTACTAATACTGTTGCCGCATCGCTGCTATCCCCACACTACTTATCATCATCGCCGTGCTGCTGAAACTGATTCCGGACATTGATACCCATATGACCCATCATGTACCAAAGCATATCCTCCTGCCTATGCTGACCCGTCGATATCATGTCCCGCAGGTCTCTGTACTAGCAGTCCATCTGCTCACATAAAGTGTCAAGTGTGAGTGGTAAGGGAGGTGGCTCATTGCGGGGATATTGTCAGCCTGGCAACTTATGTCTCTGCTTTGGCCTTAGAAGGCGTCTGGGTATCTAAGACTAGAGGGCTGCTGCCGCTGCTGAACCCTCGGGAGGCTGAACCTGTAGTCCAACCTTCGGAGCCTCCCATATCAGCTGCTCAGTTGAAGTAAGGATGTCTGCTGCAGCTCCTTAAACCCGAAATATGCCGTCATCGACCTCGGTGTTATATGCTTAGGATTATATTTCTAAAAACCCCCCAAAATTCTCAGCTAACCCTGTGATGTAAGGACCTATATCAAGATCAGCCCTATGTCCCCCTCTCCTAACCTATGTAAACAAGCACGCCAAAACACAAGCTAGGTTCACCTCCCTCCACCGAACCATACAGTACAGACAAAACAAGTCAACCCAATTTACCTTATTTTCCCTCGATTTCCTACCTACAAGCATACATGTCAGAATCTTATGAATATACCTCAAAACCAGTTCTCTCATGTCTGACCCTAACATGTTTTTGGAAAACGGGGTGTCGGCAATAGTGGCCCAAAACAAGGCCAGATCTGCAGCTGTCAAACTATAATCCCTCACAACACTATAAGCCCCCCTCAAACTCATCACAAACTTGGGTGTCTCAACCTCCTCTCTACTATAGAAACCAGTAGCAACTGTCAAGATTGTCATAGGCATCTCATGTACCATTCTCCCCAAAGAAAACGAGACCACATCCCGTTCAGCAAAAGCACCCTCCTTATGTCGAAAGGTCGAATGGAACTCAATTTGGTCTCTCTTCCCAACCATATCTAACCAATCGCAATCAATCATCCGATGCTCCATCATCTTTGTGTCAACCAGTACATCACATTTCTTATATTACATAGTACCCAATTGAAACTATACCGGATTTTCCCTAAGCCTCATAACCTGGCAAAATGGGATAACATCCTTTGTATGAGATTTTTTTCTTTTGAAGACGCAGATTCGGATTACTAACCTGTTGTAACACCCTAAAAACGGGTTTGGTAATCCAACCACGTTAATACTAATTAGCGGGTAAAATACCGTTGGTGGTAAAAATTAACCCGATAAATATTAGGATTTAAATAAATAATTTTAATATTAAATAAAAGGTGAATAAGTATTTTTTTGAGAAATTAAAGCTTATAAGAGTCCCGAGTAACCTCCCCGAACCCACTAAGTTAACTAGGAATGTTTAAACTAGTTAACAAGAGAAACTAGGTTTAGAATGAGTAGGTTGAAGCCTACTTAATAACTAACCAAACTTGAGGGACTAAAGTGGGATAACTTGGAAGTTTAATATTTAAAAGAAAAATCAAAATAAAACACACACAAAAAGTGTGTGTTCTGGATCGACCAAGAGAAGGCTCCAAGGAACCAAAACCCTAGTTCATCAAATTCATCAAATTGAAGGACTAATTGAAGCTCAAATTCATGAATGAACATGAATTAACGACCACCCAAGCTAGGGGATCCTAAGGTATGTTGAATTTTTGATATTGATGAAGTTTTAAAATTTGATGAACATCACAAGATGTGATTTTTGTATGAATCGAAGAGGCTATGGCCGAATTAGAAATGAATACTGGCTTAGGAACAAAACCCTAAGTGAAAAATCTACATAGGTTGCTATGATTTGTGTGTTTAGATGATTTACCACACTTAGTTAAATGGGTTTTAATATTATGATGAAATCGATGATATAAACATGAATCATCATGCATGATGGTAATAAGAAAGTGTTTGAATAATCTATGAATTCGGGTATGTGTTCGTACTTGCCATTGAATGGGTTTTTGTATGATACAAAGTAATTGATGTTAGAAATCATGTTATTAATGCTTGAAATCATATTACCTACTAGTTAGTATGTAAAAATTGATTTCAATAAGTATTCGAATGAAATGCCTAAGTGAGTTCGATGAACCAATTTGTGGATTCGTGTATGTTAATAGTCAACTGACTTTTTTTAAAAGTTAAACTGACCAATGATAAGATCGAATGATAAATTCGACATGAAACCCGTAAGGTGGAATAGTCGTGATTGATAATGACTAATATAACCATCTTACAAATTATGATGATAACTTGACGCTTGACAAGCTACGTGGAAGCTTGGGAATGAAGCCGGTCAAACGAATCAAGCATGAAGAAAAAGCCTATGAGGGTCCGTTGTACGGATCATTCAGGCACTAATCTGACAAACCTAAGGTAAACGTGCGGAATCCGTTTGCTTAAGCGACATTGAATACACTCATTTGTTTCTATTTAATCATCGTTTAATATTCAACGTTACAGATCCTGGAAACACTTGGACAGAGCTTCGCCTCTGTCGTGACAAAATCTCAGAATGTTACAAATGAAATGTCAAAGCTCCTATTTATACTAATCACAAGTTCGCTGGTGGGAGTGCAAGGTTGGGCGAACTTGCTTAGTCAAGTTCGGCCGAACTTGACTTCAACCTTACATTTACAAGCGAACTTGATCTTTAACATACATAAACTTCGTCATTTCGCTCCTAAATACAGACTCGATATTATATGATGACGTAGGCAACAAACATATGCATCAACAGACTCCCCCTTGGATGTTGCCGAAGTCATCATTCTTCAGTTAAATTCCAGAGTCTTTAATATTTTCTTGATCTTTATTTCTTGAATAACTTTAACATCTATGCTCCCCCTTGCTTTGAGCTTTCTGGTATCTTTAATCAATGTGTTTATCTAGCTCCCCCTCAAATGATGCTTCGAATCTCTAAAATTTGACATTTAAGAACAAACACACGTATCCACACACAAACAGTTTCTTAATAGTCTCGTTGGTTCGGCTCACATTCAACATTATTAGGTTTCCATGGAAGATATGAGAAAAAAATAAAAATCTTATTGGATTTTTAATATTGAATGCAAAAATGTAAACATACTAAACAATAAAATTACAATTTGTATTTTTGTGAGAAAACGTGCTAGAGGATCATATCAGTTTTTGAGACATATCACAAGTACTGTTGACCTTTTAATGACTTTTAAGCTTTAAAATTGTTTACCTAGATTGTCGATATGTTTGTCCACTTAAACTTCATCACATTTCTCAATTGTTCCAAGATATGTTAGGTATGAATTATAGAACTTGACTTAACTATGGTTCCCACCTCTTGAATACTCCCTTATCAAGATTCCCTAGATTTCATCTTACAGGTGAATATAGCATAATTGATATCTGTATCTGGGTTGTGCGAGACCTTGAGAGCTCAGGTTAGTACTACCGTACAGACAAAGAGATGAAGGCTCGACTTTGAGGTGTGTTCCAATTAAGGAATCTTTTAATCACTGCAATTGATTAGATCTTTCGATACTTTTCAAGTTTGCATGCGGTTTGGGGTTTTTAGCATAAAGTATTATAAAAGTTCTAGGCTATTGCTTCCGCAAATCAGAAGAACTTGTATAATATCCCAGATATCAACTATCTATAAAGACCTCGTATCTCAGAATCAGGCAATCTCTCAAACGAACTTTCGGAGTACTAAGTCCATATACCCAAGATGTGTTAATCCACAAGTTTAAGCAGTTGTAAAATTTAGTTTATATCCCAGAAACAAATTACTGAGCGTGTAAAGCCTATCGACACATCCACAGTAAGACTTGTTTATCACTTTTAAACTTTACAAATCCTTAGCGTACACTGATAGTACACTGATGTACTATCATTTCCTCTTTTCGCACAAGAAGTCTCATTTTTCATTTTTCATTTTTCAATGTTTTTGATATTTTAAGATTTTCTATTGTTTTTGGCTTTTTCAATCATTTTATCTATCTAAAATGATTTCGAAACGATGTTTTTCAATTTTACAAGAATTTTTTTTACAATTTTTAAAATTTTTTTCTCCCCCTAAAATTGAAAACATCTTATTAAAATCGAAAATAAGAATCTTCCATTTTAACCATTTAACGACTTTTTACGAATGTGAATGCCAGACTACCATTTTGTTTGTGTGGAATATCACTCATGTCTCTTGTCTCTCTGTATGAACAACCACTGCTTCTGAAATGACCTTTGGCTTGAAGCTTGGTTATCCTGCACATTCAAACAAACTTCTATAAGTTTAAAATTGGAACCCAATCCATTTTGGATTTAGGTTTACCAAATTCATTAACATCTGAAGTAAACATATATTCACACTCTTTTTGATATTCAAACAGTTTGATAGAAACTTTATTTGAAAATTTTACTTTCTTTGATTTTTTAACTGTTTGAATTATCAAATTATTCTCCACTGATCTCTCTTTTGTCCTCAGATTTGTATCTGATGAATTCGTTTTACTTGACTGTGAGTAAAATGATTCATTAGAACTTTTATCTGATTTTTTAGACGTATCTAAGGTCAAAATTTTTTCCAAATACTCTCTAACGTTTTTCTTCTTTTTTCTCAATCTATCTTTTTACCCTTGTGATAACTTGACTTTTTGTCCTTTGGGAATTTCTACAGTTTTTACTCTCTTCTTCACAGCATTTCTGTTCTCCCTCTGAGATTTATCCGATCTTCTTTTCAGATTAGTCGGACAATCCCTGGCAACATGACCTTTGATTTGACATTTATAGCATCTTCTCGTATCAAATCTCTTTCTCGGGCAGCTAACAGCAATGTGTCCACTAAATCCACAGTTGTAACACACTCTGTTATCATACCAATTTCTACATTCAGACGATACACTCAAATTATCACATTGATTTGACGTGTAGTAGTCATCTTTCCTACTTTTTCTGTAAAATTGATTTGACTTTAAAGCATTGTGGTCCGACCTACACCACTTATTCTCAAATTTTTGTGAGTTTTTATAATGATTGGATGACCCTACCGATGAGCTTTATTTTTGTTTTGAAAATTTATAGAATTTTGTTTTTCATGTTGTTTTTGTTCTCCATTCTGCTTAGAAGGTTTTTGCGTTGAGCATTCACTTTTTTCAGCAGATTGTAGAACAGTTTCTTGAAAATTTTCTTTTAGTTTCAAAAATATTTCTTTTTTATCATTTTCATCATCGGTATTATCATCACACTCCTCAATTATAACATCGTCATAATTTGTGACATTGTCACTTTGGAATTTCCTTTTTATTATTATTGATCGGTTTTGGACATATATGATCTAACTTTAATGAGGTAGTCACAAAACCTTTCAATAATTTTTATGAATTAACAACTTTATTTTTAAACTTCTCAACTTCTTTTTTCAAGTTAAGCAATTTTCTCAATATGAAAATTTATTGTTTTTTGATTTTCTATATTTAATTTTTCAGAAACAATTTTTTCATTTTTAAACATTTTTATTACATTTTGAAAATCTACTACCATTTGTAATTTTTCATTTTCTAAAATTTTTATTTTGTTTTCAAAATTCTTTTCATTTTCTTTTAATTTTTTATTTTCTAATGTCAAACTCTCAATCTCATTCAAGAGTTTGGCATTATCTGTACGATAGTTATCTACACCATAAACTGGACAGACTGGTTTAGAACTTGAAGATCCATTTGTAGACGTACTTGAAAGTTGAGCTTCACAGTTCTTAACCACTACATTCTCTTCTCTCTTCACCTAATATTTATTTTTCAGAGATAGCCAGAGTTCTTTTGCAGTCGTATACTCAGGCAGTAGTATCAAGATATGTTCGTTAACAGATTGTTGAATCAGATTAATCATTTTCTTATCAGCAAAATACGCCTCTTTCTGTTTCGTAGAATGCTTGCACTTCTCTAGAATATTCTGATTCTCATCTATTGGAACTACATATCCTGTTTTGATCGCCACCCAACTTCTAAAATGCGTAGCTTTGACCCAGCTCTCAAATTTTCCTTTCCAAACTTCATACTCGTTCATACTCATCAACTTTGGCGGATTCTCGGACCCCATTTCGTTTTTCAAATTTATCTGTCGTTCAAAACACTTGAAAAATGATTAGCAAACAGACAATTTTAATAAAATTTAACTTTTTAACCGACAATATCAACGTATCGGTTTGCTAAAAACATTTTTTTAGAAAACTTGGACAAGTTCGGTCGAACTTGTCACAGTGTGTGAAACTCAGCTATTTAACAAGTTCGGGCAAACTTGTATCACTCAGAATACAAGTTCGAGCGAACTTGTGAGAAAATCCAAAGGAATCAGCAAGTTCAGGCGAACTTGGAGAGAATATCAATCAACTTTTGATCAAGTTCGGGCGAACTTGATTAAATTTGATAAAAATCAGGCAAGTTCGAGCGAACTTGGCGAAAATCCTTGAAAAATCAATCAAGTTCGGGCGAACTTGATGAAAAATGTGAATTTTTCAGTCAAGTTCGAGCGAACTTGATGTTAAGTTCGGGCGAACATGAGTTATATCGACATGGTTTTTTTGCAATTTTGACATGAATTCGTTTGTTTTAAGCTCTGATCTTCTCAAGGGTTTATCTATTATGGATTTTACGTATTATACTTGAAAATCAGTCCATTTTGTCCGTTAGTTGTCCAAGAAAAGTTAAAAAATAGAAGAAATGAGTAGAAGATGAGATGTTCTATGTCCAATGTCTTCAAATTAGGCAAATCCTGCTCTGATACCAATTGAGGGTCCGTTGTACGGATCGTTCGGGCACTAATCTGACAAACCTAAGGTAAACGTGCGGAATCCGTTTGCTTAGGCGACACGGAATACACTCATTTGTTTCTATTTAATCACCGTTTCATTAATATTCAACGTTACAGATCCTGGAAGCACTTGGACAGAGCTTCGCCTCTGTCGTGACAAAATCTCTGAATGTTACAAATGAAATGTCAAAGCTCCTATTTATACTAATCACAAGTTCGCTGGTGGGAGTGCAAGTTTGGGCGAACTTGCTTAGTCAAGTTCGGCCGAACTTGACTTCAACCTTACATTTACAAGCGAACTTGATCTTTAACATACATAAACTTTATCATTTTGCTCCTAAATACAGACTCGATATTATACGATGACGTAGGCAACCGACATATGCATCAACAGCCTAATTTGGATGCAAAGTAAGTATAGCTTACACTATTATTAATTCGTAAAATATTCTCTTATCATACTAATTATGAATAAGATAAATAAGAAATTGAAGTATAATGTTCTGACGTGTAGTCGTACGGAACGAGATAAGTGAATGACACAAAACCAAATCGATGGTTAAAAAGGAGTAAATCGGTAATTCGGACATACTATGACGAATAGAAAATGAACTTTTAATGATTACCTTATGTGGTAAACTAAAACGAATGATAAGGGTAAAACAGTAAATTGGTCACACGTTGACAATAACCGTTAGTTTTGAAAAGACACTTTATAGCGTAAACCATAATGAGGCAAAAGAGTTAGAAATAGTTTATATAAGTAAAATGACCTTACGGTGTAAACCGGAGCAAGTCATATAGATGAGATGGTGATAAATGTCATCTCGCAAAGATAAACGGTCACTTAGACTAAACGGGTCAAAAGGTGAGGGTATCACCCTTTGACAATATCGTCTAATGATTATCTGTCGAGCTGTAAGTTCACAGGAATAAACTTCTAATGGATTTCCGCTTTGATAGCAAGTGGCGGTTACTAAGGCAAGGTATTCAGGGGTCAATATATTGATTCGAGCAAGGTATGTGTAATAGTTTAATTACTCATTTAGAACTTAAGGTTCAATGAGAGTTAAATAAGGTCAAAAATGGACATTTGGTTATCTTTTAGGTAAACCGAATGATTTACAATATAGTCATTGTGTTTTGAAAACAAAATGATTATTCAAACAAGATTA
Organism: Scalesia atractyloides; assembly: GCA_947069175.1. NCBI lineage: Eukaryota > Viridiplantae > Streptophyta > Magnoliopsida > Asterales > Asteraceae > Scalesia > Scalesia atractyloides. Next base: position 32,416,597 of record CAMTDV010000015.1, on the reverse strand, counting down.
TAGTTTAATATGCGAGATTTTGGCTCAACAAGCCCTTTGAAATCATTCATCGTAAATGAAAGGCTTAAATGGACCAAAATGCCCTTGATTGTCAAATCAAGCAAACGACCCTTATGGGTTGTTTAGAAATAAGTAATTTGATAAAGTAAATACTTAGGATAAGTATAAAAGCGAAAGGTATGATTCTTGTGAGTCAAATGCCTTAAAATGCGTCTTGTCGTAAAATAGTAAACAGATGGATAAAACACGAAACAAATAGTTACCACATTAAAAATCCACCACAATTATAGTTGTGGTGGAAGTTTATTGCTAAGAAACGTGGGAATATAATACTAGAACTAAATGAAAGTGAATTATGCGAAAAAGTGCTCAAATACCCCTAACGGGTCAAAATTAGCATCTAAGTAGAAACGGGTTTATAGCAAACCATGTGATGGGAGCGAAACGCTAATGTTTGATAAGCCCGGGAAGGGTAAAAATGTTTAGAAACGATTTTTTATAACAATCATGTAGTGTATCTTATAACTAAACGGGTCGAATAATTGTAAAAAGGGATTTATAAGCCAATTTCTTATAAACCGGATCTCGATACGAGTAAGAATGATAAACGGCTCCATAATTTAATTATGGACGTATAGGAACAAGAATCGTGTAAATCGGATAAGTAGATTGAAAGTTATGCAAGTTTATGTATCACACCTGTGAGGGATTAATAGCTTGGAGTCTGCAGCACCAGTTCAAAAACTTTCTGTCAAAAAGGGGGCGTGGCGTAGCGCGACGCACCGTAGCGTACGGGACGCCCCTAAAATGTGCAAAAAATTGTTTTCTTGTTCGTTTTAGTCTCCGGACTTGATTTAAACACATATAAACCAAATATGACTAACTCATTTCATGTTGTATGAAATGTAGGTATATTGTAAGGTACCGGAAGACGATCAAGCTCAAAGAAGAACCGAACACGATCAAGATACAAGCTTAGGCACTTTGCATCATCTTCATCTTTAAATTTACTTATGTTGTTTTGTATTGTTTTAAATCTGGAAATGTTTTAATAAACCCGCAATTTTCAAGTGTATGTGTAATCTTAAATACGCATTTATACTCGAAACCAATATGAAAATTGTTAAATAGAAGTATGGGTCTTACACCTGTTCAGCTGGGTCTCCCTGTTGACGAGGCAACGCACCTCGCCTCTTCTTCGCTCCGCTAGAACTACCTTCACCTGACATATCTGCAAAACAAATTTTAACAAAGATAAACAGGTAGTGCATTAGTGCTCACAACTATTTTTGTTATTTTTAGGATTTTTCAAAAAACATTTATATAAAATTTTCAAAAGGAAACGACCTATAGCATTTCATTCGTGGTCGTGACCGAAAACCAATGTTTACAAAAAGAATTGGGTTACCATTTACAAAAGTATGTTACCGGATTGAAATCGCCCAAATGGAGATTGAGTATGGGTGAGCGATCTTGTACATCTTACAACATATAAGTAATCCCAACGACTCAATCAAAACGCACACTAATCTAAGACCGACATGACACTAACCGACTCAAATACCAACTCAATATACTCTACCCCAACCCGACACTTTAATTATCCGTAATTAAACCCAGGTGCATAAGACAAACCAACTATGTGTCCCGAACCATTGATTTTTAGAAATTTGATAAGTGTAAAAAATTCAAAAAATTCCCCTTAGAGAAAGGGGTTTTATCCATTTTTGTACTTGTTCAAAACTCAACGTTTTCCATCCGCAAAGCTCAACAAAAATAGTCTCAACTACAAGCTAACCCAACCCATTCCATCCCGCTACCAATATTATTTAAGCCAAACCATACCAACCCGAAAGTAATACTTAAACACGGCTATCTACTAAGACACGACCCAAACAAGACCCGGACTCGACAAGCTACTCTACGACTTGGACACACTACTACTCTACTATAAAGTATGAAAAGGGTGCACAAAAGTCCATACCTTTGCTTTGACGGAGAAAACTAGAGATAATGAGAAAAAGATCAGATCTTTGGAAACCTAGTGTAGGGTGGATCGATGGGTGGTGTCGTGGTGTTTTATGGTGATCAAAAGGGGTGGAAAGGTGGTGGTTAAGGGAGGTTTGTCGGAGATGTCGGGGAAGAATTTGTTTTTCAAAAATGGTGCAGATTTAGGGATTTCCCTAATCTAATGTGAATCATAATGTTGTCGCATGACGAGATAGGCTCTAGGGTTTTCCTCGCGTGACGTGAGGGACCCTCTTTGACCGGTTGCTGACTTATGGCCACTCACGCGATGCGAGAGATGTTAGTTAATCCCCTTGCGTGACACGAGGGGTGTGTTGACTGGATTTTAACCTTTCGATATCGCCTGACGCGAAATCATAAAGGGAACCCTCTCGCACGATGCAAGAGGGAGTTTTTCATAGAAAGTTTCGTCCCTTACATGGGTTTATGCCTTAGAAAATATTTTAATAGCGGCACGTACTTGGTACTCTGTTTCGCGATGCTTTCCACTCTGAGTGTGTTACGAATTCCTTCATAAAGACTCAAAACACAAACCGAAACATTATATAAAATAATAACGAACAAGACCCAAAAAAACGCAAATTGCGATCAGTACAAAACTGTACAAACTCTACAGATGGGGCTTCACCTGAGTCCTCTACTCTCATCTACACTCACGGAGGATCGTGAACATACGGCTCACCCCCGTAACTCATAATCAGGCCTCTAGCACAAGTACTTAAAACTAAACCGCTTTCTATCCAAACATCTCCATTTCTCTCAATCGACTTACCGCACTCATGAGCTCTTTAAACCTTGAATTTCTAACCGTGCAACCATCCCCACACTAGTTTATACTCCGTGTTCTCACCCTATGATCTAATATATCTATCACTTCCTCTAACACTTCCACCGGGTGATCCCCACACTTAGTTCTTTGTGTGGTATGGGTTCAATCACCTCCGGTAACCTTCTAGTAGGGCTTCTAAATACGCTAAGTCACCTTCAGGATCGAACTCACTAACTTCCTCATACTCAGGCAAACCCTCTAACTCTCCTCTAAACTCATCCTCCCACGACAACTCACTCGCTCTCTCATTTAACCCTACCTTCTCCCTCTCAATCTCAACCTCACAAGTTTCAATGGAGAAAACCAAATCGTCCCTACCACTCGACTTCCTAATCAATTTAGCGACATGAAAGGTAACGCTCTCGTCTCCTACATGAAGCGTAATTTTCCTTCAAAGACATTGATGCTCGCCTTCGCAGTACGTAAGAATGGATGTCTTAAATGATAGGCACATTGTCGTCCGCCTCCATGTCTTGTATAATGAAGTCCATGAGAAAAACAAATTTATCAACTTCCACTAACAAGTTTTCCACTATTCCCCGCGGGTACTTAATAGAACGATCGGCTAGAGATAGTGTCATGCGCATTGGGGACAATTTTCCTAGGCCTAGCTTCTCATGAATCAAATAGGGCATTAAATTGATGCTAGCACCTAGGTCCACCAATGCATGGCTACGAATATCACTACCAACAAACACAATATTGTGAAGACTCCCGGATCCGAGAGCTTCTCCGGTAGCTTATTCATTACCACTACAGAGCACTCGCCATTTAGAGCAACATTCGAGAGCTCCCCCAACTTATATTTGCATTTATGAATGTCTTTCAAAGACTTTGCATATTTGTACATTTGCTGGAGAGCCTTGATGAGTGGGAGATTAACTTTCAACTGCTTAAACATATCTAGGAAGTGCCCACACTCCTTAGCATATTTTAGATACTTTTAAGCGAGTGGTTTATGGGACACGTGAATGGTCAATCTTACATCTTGGTCTAACCTCTATGGGTTTCCTAACGACACTCTCTATAGGAGGGGTTACCAACTCTCTCTCTCTCTTTGTCAACCGATACCTCATCTTCTTCTTGAACCAGTGACTTCTCTATCTCTCCTAACAACTTACCATTATGGGTGAAAATTTCTTTCAGCTGGGTGTTTGGGTTTGTTTGAGTACTACCTGAAAACTGGCCTGGGGCTGTCTCATCTAGATGCTTAACGATGTCTCCTACAATTCGTTGAAGATATAACAAAGCGGATCGTTGATTTTTAAGTATGATCATGCTCAGGTAGGGTTTGCTGAGTTTTGGTAACCTTGGCAACTAAATGGGTCAACAAACCCTCTATCTTACTCAGATCACTACCATTATCTTAACCGAAATTGCTACCCGAACCTTGCCCAAAAAACTGACCCTGCCCCTAGTTATGATTTTGGTTTGAGTTGAAACCAGGGGATGACCGGAAGAACGCCAGTTATTCTTGTTTTGATTTCTCCAACCGGCTCCTGCTTAAGTAACGAATACTCCAACATACCATGACCTCCCCTATACATCTCACATTTTTCTACCTTAGCTTTCAATCCTTAACTTCTCTAGACATATTCTCGAGAGCAGTAGCCACCTGAGTGTCCAAGGTGACTTGGTGTACACCCTGTGTAGATGCGGGTGAACTAGATGCAGGAATGGAATTCATGTTGGCTGACCGCTGCTCGTATTCAAAATGAGAAAAGCTCTCAGAAAGATCGTTGCATTCGGCCACAGTTTTCTTTCCTATGAGGTGGCGTCCTACAGAGGTGTCGGTATGAGCTTTGGTCTCATAAGTCAGACCATTGTAGAATTTCTCTACAAGTGCCTAGTCAGAATGACCATGCTGAGAGCATCTGGCACGCAGATTTTGGAAACACTCCCAAGCCTGGTAGTACGGCTCATCGGGATCCATCCGGAACAAATGGATTTGGTGTCTAAGTCTAGATACCTTAGCTGGTGGGTAGTACTTATTCAGGAATCCTTCACACATTGTTGCTCATGTGGTAAAAGTATCAGCCAACTGAGAGTCAAGCCAAATGGCGGCTCGTCCAGCTAAAGTGAATGGGAACAACTAACGGAATGTAGAATCATATGAGGCACCTTGAAGGTACCGTAGATGCTGGTCAGGCGGGCTATGTGGACAAATGCATCCTCATCATCATGACCATGGAACTAGCAAGAGTTAGCAATGGCGGACATAATGATGATGTATGAAGGATTCTACCAAGAGTTATCATTTGTGATTGGTGAGCAAGTGATGGGAGAATGGACTCTAGTGAAGCCATGGGTGGGCTGTTGGTGAATGGTCCCACGTTCGGCCATTTGTGGACGTGGGGTTTTGGACTGGTTGGTGAAGAATGGGATATGCAGCAAAAAATGGGTGGTTTAGATTAGAGAGTAGAGTCAGAAAGGGTAGAGAATGAAGAAGAACTTACCTCAGGTTTGAACGCAGTGAAAGCGCGAGAATCCAAAGATGGTAGTCTTGGAGGTGGTCCCTGTGAGCGCAAGTGGGGCATTCACAGTAAAACAGATAGAAGAAAAGTGAGAAGACTTGGCTGACTGGATCAAAACAAAATAAAAAGACACAATAGCACAAATATCTCATATAGATGTAATCGAAGCTAATAAACGCAATCGCCAAGAGTCCCCGACAACGGTGCCAAAAACTTGATGTGCACAAAGTGGTCTAATTAAACTAACTAATTTTAACCCTAAATTAGACACTCTAAGTTTTAAATTTATAACTAAGACTCCCTAAAACGTAGGCCACACAAGCGACGAGTATACCGGTCAATGTAGCAAAGCTTAAGTAAGTCTGAGTATAGAACCCACGAGACTCTACTGACTAGGTATACTAGAATCGATCACTACTAGTTAAACTGACTCAACTGAATTGTTTTGTTGTTTGAGTAGGGGGAGGTTTTCTAACAAATTATTGAGTTTAACTAAATTGACTAAAATTGATGAAGACAAGAGCTAACTGTAGACAAATTCAGATGATGAGAGGACACCACCTAGGTTAGAATCCTACACATGAATGAGACATTTCTATCGAAGTTCGAACTATTGTGAAAACGGAATATTAAAATACTAAACTTAAAGGATAACCTAAAGGACCCTCGACCCTTCTCGAGAAGAAGCCTATGGAAACCTAAAATCCGTTAAACTACCGGTTTAGTGGATTCCGTCACGCGTTTTCCTATTGTAATATAAAGTACCCTCTAGACAATCTACCTCACAGTGTGAAAATCACAGGTAACTATGGATTCCTGATCAGACTCGATAAGCAAGTAGTGAAAGGGAAACTAAGGGGATCTTCTCACAAAGTATCTTACCCAAGCAATCTAACACTAAAGACAGACTGACAACCTCTCATGTCACAACTATTGAGATTGGTAGAGCACTTAATCCTATTCAAATCATAATTATACTCCTATGGTATTTTGGCCAATCAACCATAAACTAATAAAAAACTCATAATAGTTGATCTAACATGAACCTATAATTGAAAGACATTCAATAAGGAAACATGTGGAGTAAATAATCAATCAATGAACAAGACTAAGCATGCATACACATCAAACCATAGAAACCAAGTCTTTACTTTACTATTAAATCCCCAATTAAGTCCAAAACCAAAAGAGACAAATAAAACAATGTGTATAATCATCTTAACCTAGGCAGTGTTAAAGTATTTAGCCTAGCATGATGTCCAACACATTAACAATATTCAATTAGAGTTCGCAAATCATGGTTAAACAAAGTTAAACAATGGAAACTTGAAACCTGAGTGCTAAAATCCTACAGTTGCTGCCTTTTTCGATCCCGATGTTCAAAATTGTCAACTTTTACTCTTGATCTCTCTGAAATCCTCTACAGTTGCTGCCTTTTTCGTCCGTGTGAAGTTCTAATAGTTATGAATTTGATTTTGGTTAAAAAAACATGCAAATTCAAACCCAACTTGTAATCCCATGCGAATAAAGTCCCATCACTCGACACGAGGGGTATATCTTTTCTGTCTCGCGTCATGAAAGATCCACAAAAGCCAAAGCGGTCAACAAGCCCTTCACGTGGCGTGAGTGGATCTTACTTTCCCTGTCATGCGATGCGACAGGGTCTTTTTCCCTGATTTCTTCGTTGTTTATGTGATAGCCCACATTTAGGTTAACACCGTTAACTTTTCTCAGCTAAACCTTTGTGATTTATAGAACATTCATACATGCATTGTGTCACACGTGTAAGTTATAACAAAGGAAACTAATACAAACTAGTGGGTCTAGTCTTGTACATGCACCAAAGTTACTTGGTTAACTTTCTATACAAGTTTCAAAGTTTAGAAACTTGGGGAGTAAATGTATTAATTAACAAACTAGAAATAATAACTTTCTATGCAAGTTATAGAGAATCAAAACATGAGGGACCTGATGTGTGAAACAACAAACTTGAAATAATAACTTTCTCTACAAGTTTCAAGATTTCGGAATTTGGGGGAATAGATATGTAAACTAATAAACAAAAATTATAATTATAATTTGTTTTAATAACCCAACCCTAAACCCGCCCCCATCATTCAACCATCCCCCTCTCTCTTGTTTTCCTACGACCACACACACACTCACAACTTCTTCTCTCTCGGCTCTCTCATCTCTCGCAGCCCTCATCTCTCTCGAAATCTCTCACTCTGGTAAGCTTTAGTATCCAAAAACCTTATCATGGATGTGTATTAATTAAGTATGTGAGTTTTTGTTTCGTATGATTACATGTTATGTGTGTATAATCGAATATATGTAGGTGTACGTGATAGTATGTTATGTTAATTCGTATGTCTGTGTGAAATTGGCTAAGTAAACATGATTAAGGTTTTGATTAGAAGCATGGTTTTAATATATTATGTGTTAAACCTAACCCACAAGGATCTATGCATGTTAGATTAGATGAAATTGTGATAATAATAACCTTATACACATTTTTTTGTTGAATACTGAAAGTTAACAGCTTCTGTCATAATTTTTGTGTCGAATTAGAAAGGCCATATCTCGGCCAAAACGTAATGAAACTGAGTAGTTCTTGAGTCTTGAATCAAGTTCAACGAATTTTCTTTCGAACCCAACGGGTTTCACATTTTTACTATGAGTTTTGGTCAGTCAAAAGGTTAAAACGAAATCAAAGGTCAAAGCTGGGTTTTTGAGTAGAAAATGGGGTTCATGACGAGGGTTATAACTTGTTCAATATGTAGAGTTAGGACTTGAAATTTTTACACTAGTTAATCATAGGAGATTACCAGACACTCCAACTGAAATTTCACCAATTAGGTCGACGAAGATTTTTCTATAAATTAAAAGGCTAACTGCCATCAGAAGATGACAATTTTGACCTATGTGTAGAATATATTTTTTCACGAACTTATTAATGTATTCAGGACCCAAAAAATTACACAAACCTTTTTAGACTAATTTACATGTCGCATATTCACAATTTTTCTGACCCGTTTGGTATGTTAAATAAAGTTCACAAACAGGCTCAAAAACTGATGCTAAGCTGAAATTATTGAAACTTTGTATTAGCATTTGAAAGTGTGTTTAATTGGTTTTGCAAGTGTTCTTGGAATGTTTAGCTTGAATAAATTCCATAGAACATGTATGTGTGACTACGTGGTACACGTGTATGCATGAAACTTCTCATAACCTTGTTGTAGAATAAATGCATAATAATAACATGTTAAACATGAAAACGGAGTTAAAGTGTGTACATACATGTGTTGAGAAAACCTACTTGAAACTAAGTTGTGATATCCTAATAATGTAACTAAAAACAACATAGTAAACATATCAGGATGTGTTTGACCCATAACTTTCCCCTAACTACTTAACTCTTACGGAGCAAATCTAAGGTGAGTTTTCATTACTTTTCTAAAAGCATGCATCCCTAGTTTGGGACTACATTATCCCTAGTTTGGTACCACATATATTCCAGGAAGGAATACCACTACTTGAATACCTTAGTTTAATTTCATGTGTATAGTAGACTAAACGACCTTTATTTTGAAAGTCCCTACCTTTATATCCATCAGTTGCCGGGTGGCAAACGAGGTATTAGTTGATAGTGCTATTAGGTTTGACAAACCTCACACCGTCCTGGGAGTCGGGCGTGAACTTTTGACTCTAACTTTGCATCAATGGTGATAGACATTGATGTGGGGCACAAAAATTTACATTGGTAGTATTCGGTACCACCAGTTTAGTTGCTTAATAGTGGATTAGCTACCTATGACATGCTTTTAAAACTTTCGTATTTAAATTTACTTTTCATTGAACTAAAACTATGAACTCACCAGCTTTTTGTTGATACACTCCAGCATGCTTTGTAGAATGCTAGGTACGACACACATGAGGACATTCAGCTTGGAGTGTCATTGCTTTATTAAATTATTTTCTTTTATTATCCAGAACAACTGCGGGTTTTTGCCGTATCTAGATTTTTTTATTTTTATCTTCCACTAATAAACTTAAACTTTCGTTTGGAACATTTAAAATATTATCACTATTCATGTTGAATTTGGTCGTATGTATTTATCAATTATCTATGAATGGTTTAACATGATTAGTGGCTGGATCCTAGTTTGTTACACGCCTTGCGGTAAAACCCTGCATGTAGAATTTGAGGGTTTAATAGTTTAGCTGTTCAATCAATCGTGAACGTTCCGGGGCTTGGTTTCGTTCCAACTTAGCTTGTTTTTTCGCCCATTTCAGCTTTTCTCTCCCAAGACCGACAAATTACAAATGATTCAGTAGTATACAAAATCTAACTAAAAGCGACACAAATGGACTCAAAAAACTATATAAACTATATCGAAACAGAACTAGATGTATTTTACAATACATCAAACAACTCATATACTAATAAGGGAAATCCTACCTTGGAGAAGTGGTTGACCCATTTGTGGAAACGCATCTTGTGATCAACCCTCGCTTATCAAGAATATCATTGTTTGTCTGCATGGTCTATATGCTAGGCCTTAATGATTACCCAAAACTTGGTCTACTGACTCGTCTAACGTTTTCTATATGTTAGACTTGCCAAGAGTTGTTGAGCCTATATTCAAATACTATACATTTATATATATAAATATATATATATATATATATATATATATATATATTTATATATATTATAATGTCACCCATTAAATAAAGATCAATCACCCTAATTAATCACAAGTGTCATTAGCACCCGTGCGGAGCACTATGATATATCTTTCCTACCTTTGGGATGTAACTAATTAATCACAAGGTATACCAAATAGAGGATCATAAGCCATGGGAACGATATAAAAGGAAGAGGAGTGGTTGGATGCAACTAACCCAAGATTAGGGGATTGTTCCTTAAAAAGAATCTTTCTCTAAGATTGGGCAATGAATTATCTTTAATCAGCTCTAATTTTATTTTAACCTTCAAGTCACATCTTGTAAATCTAATAAAAATTTGTCGGTAACCTTAGCTAGGAGTCGGGGTCTTTGAATTAATTAACCTAACCTTTTGCCAATAACATTGTAAGGCCGCCTAACGCACCTCGAACACACGAACCCAGGTCGCTCGACACACACGCGATGTGCAGAAACCACTGCATGACTCGTACCGCACCACAAGTCTCATAACAGAAGGAGTAAAAAATGAGATAATTAACCGATTTGTGAATACACCAAGTATTCACCAATTACAGAGTGAAAGCACACACAAGGTAGGGTTTGTTTCTCTCTCTAGAATGATATCTTGCACAAAAAGTTTTTTCTAAAAAGTCTCTTCTCATTGTATATCAAACAAACAAACACACAAATATATATATATATATATATATATATACAAGACTGAATCTGGAACACGTGAGTTCCTGATTCAGGAGACACAAAGTCGGACCACTAAGTCCATTACAAACCGATCCGAATTTACACGTAAATATGGACATTACAACAAAACCTAACAAACTTGGACATGACATCCCAATTCCGAATTTAACTAATAAATTCGGACAACACATACACTAGTAAATTCGGACATGACATAATCAAGACTTAGAAATTACAAGTTTTACATAAATGACCCTGGACAATCTTCAGATGGCAGATCAGCACGTATCAAGAAAATGATGCAGTTACAGACTCCCCCTTGATATGTGCGAGATCTACAAAACTTGTAAGTATCTTGATCAAGTCTTCAAGTATTCGCTCCCAGCTCCTATCTTGTTCTTCACTCATAACGGAACAACTTTGCTAAAAGGAAGAACAATAATCCTATCTTCTTTCAGATACTGAAGCGAATGTCTGTTCAACCTTTTCAAGTCTTCAAGCTTAAAGTTTACCAGCCACATAGGATCCAGAACCTTGACTATAACGTCGTAACCTTCTTCTTGGTAATTACAACTTAACCTGTTTTGTCATCCACATACCAATAGCCAATACCATCCATGCTATCGAGATCAAACTGCCTCATTGGGATCTTCCTCTGCATCTAGTATGCCAGTACAAAACCTTGTATTTAACCTCTCCGATAAGCTTATCTTTTCTTTTGACGCGCCTGCCCACAAGCTGGTTTAAAACGTTTCCATCTACTGTTTCTACTTTCTTCTTCGAGAATTTTCTTCAACCCGTTTATAATTCCATTTGAAGTTGGAATGTTTAGATCGAGTTAGGCAATATCGTGCAAGTCATATACAGGAAGAGTGCTAAGAAGCTTCAAGCGCGGTCTGAAATGCTGCACACCATCTGTTCTATTGATCATTTCCACAAACAACATCAGGTCTTCTATCATGATCACTGTCACTGTCACTATCGCTATCGTTATCTGAAGACACATCAGGTAAGGCATTCAGATCGAAGAGCTTATCATTCCATGTAACTAACTTTAAACCCCACTCGGAAGAGGGACCGATGGATTCAACTTTCTTTCTAAACGCCACAAGCTTAGCTTGAACTTCATCTAATATCTTCGCCATTAAGTCCTTTCGAACCATATTCAAATATTTCTTCTCAGAAAGCATCACAACATCATCTTCAATCAAAATTCCTTTTCCTTTCGAAGAACTTGCAATTGGAGTTCCAATCTCCAACGCAACGTCAATCTCCTCAATGAATCTATCTCTCCATTCATTGCGGTTCGGGTCGGTTCGTTCATTAACAACGTATTGTCAAACAAATTCCATATCCACATCTTGTACAGGTTTATTCACAGGCACATCCTCTGGCTCAGCAATAGTAGGTTCAGCCACAGCGGGTTCATGAACCACATGTTCCTCAATAACCACCGGTAGATATTGAAGATCAACCTGTGGTTGAACAACCGCCGGCTGTTGAGGAATAACTGGTACAACACCATCTTCATCTTCACTGGCTCCAAACAACTTAGGAACACCTGCAGAAATTAAGTTCCAAGTCTGATCTGTTGTAGTATTATACTCTTCAACTACAATTGCACCAAGCATCGGTCGAAGCGCTGGGAGAATATTAGAGTGAATCGATGGCTTAACATTACGACAATCTCCAAAGATACGTCTTCCCATCAGAGTTTGAACGAGCCGTGGGAAACCTTCATGTATTGGAAGGTTTGGAATAAGATGTCTAAAAATTATCATCAAGAATCCAGGATACAACATCAATAACTACACGTCTCCAGCTTCCGAACCGATTTGAGCTTGCAACGCCCGAAAAATCATACATGCAAAATTATATGGTTGATTAAATGTTAATCCAATCATAGCCAATAAAGATTGTGACCCATACCATCCATACTAGATTTTCTTGGAGCGAAACATTGAATAATGATATGATAGAAGAACCATAATTTTTCATGTAGCATTCCTTTATAAATTTGTCTTGAAGGCAACCTTTTAGAGTAACCAAAACTACTAACAGTACGCTCTCGAATGGTAGCAACATAGCCGTGGGAAACCTTCTTATTCAGCCCATAAACAGGTTTAAACCTTCAAAAATCTTGGAGTAAAATGAGTTTTTCGGTTAGAAATCGCGTTTAATCAAGAAAACTCAATCAAAACTACTTAGAACTTGAAGAATACCTTTGAATTAGTGACGTTTATGCTCAAGATCAGCTGGAAATTAGAGGTTTATGGCAGATTTCTTAGAGAAAATGGAGTTATTTTGGTGTAAAATTGACTAAAAATGAAAAAGAAATATATATATATATATATATATATATATATATATATATATATATATATATATATATATATATATATATACATGGTGGGGGGGGTATTGGCGGTTTGGGAGGTGCGTCCCAAGGGGACACCTCGTGCTTCGGTTGGCGTGACAAAAGATGATGTTTATCTTCCGTTTTCGGGTCCCGGATGCGTCCCCGATTTGCGAAACGGGCTCCGTTTTCCGCGTTCTTAGTGTCAAAAGACTTGGTTTTAAAAATTAGGCATAACCGTCTCGAAACCCGAGCATGGTTACGTTTTAATCATAAAATCGTATGACGTTGGTTTAAGTGTTTTTAAGCTTGATCGATCGTTCCTTGCATATTTGGTTGCCTTATGTTATGCCGGAACGAGGGCGTCTCCCCAACCGGGAGCTGCTTCGTTTTGCGTGCCCGAGCTTTGATTGTTTTCAAACCTTATGTCGCGGTCTATGGCACAAAACTAAGTTGTTCCTGGAACTCGAAATCTTAATGATGCTACCGATAACCTAATAATCAACATCAAAGGTTTAATGCGCTGTTAAACGTCAAGTCCCCGTTTAACACGTTGTTCAAGGCTAAAGATGCCAACCTCGCATCGTTGGTCCTTAGTAGGGTCATGTTAACCATGACGTGCTCTCGGATTCCTCTGAGACATAATAACGATTGTTCAGCATAGCACACAAGTCATACAAGTTTACAAGGTTTCGCAATTAACGTTTTAATCATGCTTTAAATTTAGGACCAATTAAGGTGTAACTGGTTTCGTCATGGGTATCACAGTCTCCCCTGGTTAAGAAATTTCGTCCCCGAAATTTACCATGTCTAGCTAGGGGAAAAGGTGAGGATATTTCCAACGGAATTCATCCTTCCGTTCCCAGGTATATTCAGGTCCTTGTTTCGAGTTCCACCGGACTTTAACTAGTGAAATCTTGTTATGCCTTAATTGTTTGACCCTCCATCAACTATTTCCACCGGCTCTTCCACAAAGTGGAGTTTATCATCAACGTGGATGTCTTCCAATGGTATCTGGGTGGCCTCATCCGAAAGGCATTTCTTTAAGTTCGAAATGTGGAAGACATTATGAATGGCACTAAGCTCGGTTGGTAGTTTCAACCGATATGCTACGGGACCTACTTTTTCTAGAATCTCATAAGGTCCAATGTATCGTGGGGCTAACTTTCCGGTCTTTCAAAACCTGATAACGCATTTCCATGGTGATACCTTTAACAACACTCGTTCACCAACTTTGAACGATAGCGGTTTCCTACGTACATCAGCCCAATTCTTTTGTCGGCTCTGAGCGGCTTTCAGACGGTTCTGAATCTGATGGACCTTATCGGTCGTTTCCTGAACTAGTTCAGATCCCGTCAGTTGAGTGTCACCCACTTCGGCCCAACAAAGTAGGGATCGACACTTTCGACCATAGAGTGCCTCGTATGGGGCTGCCTGAATGCTACTATGGTAACTATTGTTATACGAGAATTCTACGAGTGGGAGATGCTTGTCCCAGCTTCCTGCGAAGTCTAGGACACAAGCACGAAGTAAGTCCTCTAGTGTCTGAATCATGCGTTCCGATTGACCATCGGTTTGGGGATGGTAAGTAGTGCTTAAATTAATTCGCGTCCCCAATGCTTCTTGTAGTTTCTACCAGTATCGCGAAGTAAAGTGGCTGTCTCTGTCGGAAATAATAGCAATCGGGACACCATGTCTAGCTACCATCTCATTAGTATAAATTTTGGCCAACTGGTCGGTCTTAGAAGTCGTACGGATCGGAATAAAATGTGCGGGTTTGGTCAATCGATCTACGATTACCCAGATCGCATCATGACCACGAGGCGTTTCGGAAGATGGGTCACGAAATCCATCGTGATTTATTCCCACTTCCACTGAGGTATCTCGGGTTGTTGCAACATCCTCGAGGGTTTCTGATACTCAGCCTTGACTCGCGCACAAGTTAAGCATTGGCTCACGTATTCGGCCACGTCTTTTTTCATTCCCTACCACCAATAAAACTCTTTTAGGTCGTGGTACATCTTGTCTGTACTGGGATGAATCGAATATTTCAATTTATGAGCCTCGTCCATTATTAATTGTCTCAGCTCCGAACTTGCAGGAATCCACACTCGATTCTTGAAATACAATACTCGTCCGTTTTCCTCACGAAACTTTTCTCATTCCCGTGCAATCCTTCACCGAATAACTGGCTTTCCTTCAGGGCTTGTATATGCGCCTTTCGGATTTGATCTATTAGGCTTGTCTGCACAATCATTCCCAAGGCTCTCACTCGAAGGGGTTTAATTCGATCCTTCCTACTTAGCGCATCTGCTACCACATTAGCTTTCCCCGGGTGGTACTTTATTTCACAGTCGTAATCATTTAACAATTCCACCCATCTGGCTGCCTCATGTTTAAATCCTTTTGGTTGAAGCTATGTTGGAGGCTTTTGTGATCGGTATATATAGTACACTTGATACCATACAAATAATGTCTCCAAATATTTCATGCGAATATAACTGCGCCAAGTTCTAGATCATGCGTCGTGTAATTCTTCTCGTGCACCTTCAGTTGTCTAGAAGCGTACGCAATAACTTTCTTCCTTTGCATAAGGACACATCCAAGCCCTTGTCGTGATGCGTTGCAATATACGACAAAGTCATCATCGCCTTCGGGTAACGTCAAGATTGGGGCCTCACATAAATTTTTCTTTAACAGCTGGAACGCTGTTTCTTGGTCTTCCCCCCATTCATACTTCCTGTCCTTTTTTATCAAAGCGGTCAGCGATTGGGCAATACTTGAGAAGTTTTCGATGAAGCGACGGTAATACAGTGCCAATCCCAAGAATTGGCGTATTTCTTTTGGAGATTTCGGCGCCGGCCAATTCTTAATTGCTTCAATCTTGCTCGGGTCCACGTGGATTCCGTACTGATCCACCACATGCCCTAGAAATTGTATGGCTTGTAACCAAAAGTCGCACTTAGATAACTTAGCGTATAGTTGTTCGGTCTGTAGTATCTCCAAGATAGCATGTAAATGATGCCCGTGCTCGTCCTTGCTCTTGGAGTAGATCAAGATATCGTCAATGAAGACGATGAAAAATTTGTCAAGGTATGGCTTACATACTCTGTTCATGAGGTCCATGAACACCGCGGGTGTGTTAATTAACCCAAAGGGCATAACTAGGAACTCATAGTGGCCATAACGAGTTCGAAATGTTGTCTTAAGAATATCGTCCTCTTGGACCTTCACTTGATGGTACCCTGACCGAAGAACTATCTTAGAAAAGTATCGAGCCCTTTGTAGCTGGTCAAAAAGATCATCGATCCTTAGAAGAGGGTAACGATTCTTGATGGTGACCTTATTCAACTCTCGTAAGTCAATGCACATGCGAAAGCTACCGTCCTTCTTCTTTACAAACAGAACGGGGGCTCCCCAGGGGGAATAACTAGTACGAATGAAACCACGATCAAGTAACTCCTGCAGCTGGGTCGATAGTTCTTGCATCTCAGACGGTGCAAGGCGATATGGGGCCTTGGCAACGGGTGTCGTTCCCGATATTAAATTGATGCGAAACTCGACTTGCCGATTGGGCGGAAATCCAGGCATTTCCTCCGGGAACACATTAGGGTATTCACATACTACTAGAATGTCCTCATACGCTTCTCGGCTGGCTCCTCCGATGTGACGTTGGCTAAGAACACGTCACATCCTTGTCGTATACACTTCAACGCCTTGAGGTGAGATATGAGGTTCAGCGTGGCACCTAACTTCTCTCCTTGTACCATAATTGCATCCGTGGGGGATAAAGGAATCTTCACCACCTTTTGTTCACATAACACCTCTGCACGATGGTTGGACAACCAGTCCATTCCTACAACAATATCGAAACTACCCAATTCTACTGGTAAAAGGTCAATAGTAAACTGGTAACCAATTCTAAGGGTTATAGGGCAATTAACAACAAGTTGGTGACTGGTAATCGGTTTCCCGCTGGCAAGTTCAACGGTATAAGGTTGTTTCAGGTCAACAGCAGGCATATGCAAGAGCGGCAAAAATGCAATCGATATATAACTTCTATCGGCTCCCGTATCAAATAACACTGAAGCAAATTGATTGGAAACGAGGAACGTATCTGAAACCACATTGGGATCCTGGCGTGCGTCACGAGGCCCCATGACAAAGGCACGACCTCGAGCTGCATTCGAGGTAGATGATTTGTTATGGGTGTTCCTTCCTGCCATCTGCTGGGCTAACTTCGGACAATTATTACAAAAATGCTCCGTGCTGCCACATCCGAAGCACGTACGGGGGTTGGTAACCTGTTGTGGTGCTGGTTGATGAGGTTGCTGCTGATGAGGTTGAGGCCTAGGAGGTTGAAAACGGGTTGGGTTGGGATTTAGCGCCCTGGGCACCATACAATCTCGGGCGAAATGCCCATTTCCATGGCACCTTGAGCATATCACTGTTCAGCACTTACCAGTGTGGTGGAAAGCGCACTTGTTGCACTTTGGGGGTGTTTCCTTTGTAGCCATCAGAGTTACCCGCAGGGGTAGTCATAGCGTAGTTCTGGCTAGTATTCCCCCCCTCTTTGGTGCTACTGCCCTTGCGCGACTACCCTCCGGGGCTTCCCGCTTGTTCCCAGCCTGCTCTCCCGGCATTGTCAAAATCTTACGCCTAACCAGGTCATACGTAACAGTACCCGACCTGGCTACCACCTCGTGCATGGTCCGGTATTCCACCGAGTTAATGATACTCCTCACTTCTGGGGACAGTCCCAAGATATACCTTTCAATCCTCTTGGATTCTGGTCGGACCATGTCTGGCAATATACGCGCCAATTCATTGAAGCGGTTGGTATAACCTGCATGATCAGCACCTTGCATTTGCAGGTTCCATAACTCATGTTCAAGCTTCTGAATTTCATGAGTTGGGCAAAACCTTTCCCTCATCAGTATCTT
Organism: Scalesia atractyloides; assembly: GCA_947069175.1. Lineage (NCBI taxonomy): Eukaryota > Viridiplantae > Streptophyta > Magnoliopsida > Asterales > Asteraceae > Scalesia > Scalesia atractyloides. Next base: position 32,398,576 of record CAMTDV010000015.1, on the reverse strand, counting down.
GAGATCATCCCAAGTCATAGCATTAATCGCGTCCTGTCCGCGAGTTTGAACAATAGTGTTCCACCAGTTTAAAGTATGGTCGATAAAGGTACAAGTTATGTACTTAACTGCGCAATTACCAGGACAATTACGTATGTTAAGTACCGATTCTGACTTCTCGACCCATTTCACAAACACATTCGGTCCCCCAGTCCCATTAAATTCCATCGGTTTGCATTCCATGAAATTCTTATATGTGCAAACCGGCCTACCATTTTTCTGGTTATCGTTCTGACCTGCGGGTCCTGGTTGCGGGTTCAGTTGTGGGTTAGCATTAATACCGGCGCTAACCTGCGCCACAATCGTGGGAATAACAGCCTGGAGTTGTTGCGCTATCATTTGCGCAATATCTGCCTCAGTCATCTGTGGTGCGCGTTTCGGGGCCATTCTGTTATAAACAATAGATGTCTAGGTATCAATGTCACGTATCCAGTTAACACATATTACATGTTTGGCTAAACCATAACACACACTTCATCACCCACATGAATCCACGGCACATATAGTCAAAAGCAACGTCATATATATAGGTAATGTCATCATCATACAAACGTCAAAATTTGCACATAGACTTAACCCATAAGGGTCAGTACTTAAATGTGCATTCAAAACATGTCATCAAAGTGACGTGCAGACTCGATGCAATGAGAGTACTAACTAGGAAAACGTGAAAACACTATGACTGCATCACCACCTCGACATGGGTATAACCCAGTGCTTGGTAGGATGTACAAAAGATACATCACCTCTATCTATACTAGAAAAAAAAACCATACTAGGAATGCCAAATCCACCATGCCAACCCTCCAAGACCTGCTACCAAACCTACAATGGCACCAATACATCCGTATATCAATGCACGGAAATGATCATGCTCATGATGAACATACCCCATACCCTGCTGTAAGGCAATGATCGCCTACTACAAGACGATCAAGTAGTCTCCCATGGACCTCCTCTGCTGCTCATCCTCATCCCGTGCCATCCGTAATAATGAAATCTGCTCAAACAGAAATCCCATCAAGCTGCTCTCGGTGATGGGAGCAGGCACCTCCTGAGGTGGAACATGTATACCCTAGACAGGTGGGGAAGGCTCTCTAAACGGCTGGGAAGGGCCACCTCGCTCGTAAGTGTGAAACGGGGAAGGGTCCTCCCGAGGTGGTGTCAGATTACGGGCAGTAAATTGCTGCTGGGTCCCTATGGGTATGGGTATTGGATGAATATGGGAAACGGGTGGTGTGAACACAGGTACAGGTATAAGTACCCTCTGACGAGCCGTCTGTCGGAAGCCAAAGGTGGGTATCTCAATAGGGCTAGATGAGGAGGGTTAATAAGTACTCGGAGTGGAAAGAGTATAAGGTGCAGGCGGTGTCTCCGGTGACGGTAAGCGGGGTGCTACCGGCTCCCACTCCCAATGCCCCATGGCGGGAGAAGGGTTCCTAGGAATAGGTCCTACTGGTATGGAAATATTCGGGGTACGACTATGCTCCGAGGAGCTAGTCAGGTGATGAGGTGGGGAACGGTAGGCGCTCGAGGCCTCTCCCTCGCGTCTAGTACGAGGTCTGGGTGGGTAAGATCCGCAACAGTAACCAGAGAGATCTGGCTCGTTGCTCGAGGTCAAAAGGGGTGCCAGCGGATCCTTCCCAGGATCTGTCTCCATATGCGAAGTAGTCTGGTGACTCAAACTATGCGACATGCTACCTAGAAAAAAAGAAAACCACATACAACACTGATTTAACTGACTGAAATACTGAACTCAACATTCCACAAATATACACATAAGCGCGTATTGCACGTATTTTTCATTTTTAAGATTTTTAAAAAATTATTCGTGGTTGGTGCCGTTAATAGACGGATTTCCGTCCTATCTTAATGACATTCCCAGAACCCCCAAGTATGAGAAGATAAATTATGGTGTTCCGGACCACAATAATTTATTTGCCCCACTAGGGCTTCCTGGTAATAGCCATACTACTCATTTTCTAGAGGTTCTCAGCGTGTGGAGACTAACTTAGGATTATAGTCTAGGTTCTTTAGAGATACCTAGTTCGCTATAACCGAAGGCTCTGATACCATCTTCTGTCACACCCCGACTCGCAGCGGAAGACTATTGCAGGGTGCGGCAGACACATGGTAATTCCCGATAATTTAAAAACATGATATCACATAAAAAAGGAACCTCGGTTACAACATACTATTAGATCATATTACAAACCATAAGTTCAAGTACGGTACTACGAGCTACCACAACTCTTATTCTGCTACAGTTTACTACCCTAGCCATCCACACGCAGATTCCTTACTCTTGCTTCGCTTTACCTGAAATGCATGTTAGTTTTAAAAAGGTCAACTAAACGTTGCGTGAGTTCCACGGGTTTAATTGTTGTGTAACCATATGTGTTAACAAGTTTAATTACACAAGTCACAGTTCACAGATTTATCACCACAAACACCTTTAGCTAGCAGGACCGTGTTACAACAAGCACCTGCGGCTCGCCGAACCGTGTCATAACAGACACCTGCAGCTTGCCGAACCGTGTTACAACAAGCACCTGCGGCTTGCCGAACCGTGTCATAACAGACACCTGCAGCTTGCCGGACCGTGTGTTATAAAATTTACATCATCACAAGTTGGTGCAATTAACACAATTTTGTAACATGCAAATCACTTCAGAAAACAGTAAAACAGTTTAAAGTGGGGAAGTGAACTCACTCCCAACTTGGTGTAATCAACACAGTTTTTAACATGCAAGTCCCCAGAAACAGTAAAACAATTCAAAAGTGGGGAAGTGAAAACTCACTCACAAGTTGGTGTGATGAAAATAGTTTGTAACATGCAAGTCCCCAGAAAACAGTAAACCAACTCAAAAGTGGGGAAGTGAAAACTCACAGTGCAAGTAGTGGTCTCAATACACGAGTGATCAAGCAACTGGATCAATTTTGATAACACACATGCAAGTATGGACCCAAATCAGTATCTAAGTTGGTAATGGTTATAACCTGGATCTAGTCAGGAGTTTTTACTCCGGATTGAGTCTATAGGACACTGGTATGGTGATGGACGTCAGGGTAGTATTAGTTTTAAGTTTGGCTTCCGGGCACCGTTTCACGTGTCGGCCAAAGTAAGTAGTTTAACGTGTTCGGATAATGGTACGGGAATACCAATAGTGCCATCACGTGGTTATTTAAGAATGATTAACTTTTCATTAAGGGAGTTTGAGTGTTTGGGGGGTCTAGGTTACCCAAATTTGAGTTTCCATTTTCACCGTCAGGAATCCTCCCGAACTGTCTTAGGACACACCCATAGTGCCCAATTTGCCCGGGAATCTCCCGGAATACTCCTAGTGTTCCAATTATAGTATTTGTCGGGTTAGGTCAGTTCTCAGTTCCGGCAGATTCGTTATACGGTAAACTGCCGAAACTGATTTAAATTAATCTATTTTTAATTCCATAAATTCCCATTTAATCTATAGTTTGAATAAAATCTGTAAATTTTTATATAATTCTGTAAAAATCTTTAGATTATGGGAAAATTTTCTGGGAATTTATTTTGGCATTTTACTTATTTAAATAAATTATTTATAAAATCATTTTAACCACATAATTATCATTAAATACCATCAGTGGTTCAAAAATTCCAAAAAAAATCCAGAACACCTTTCACATGTTCAGGAAATCTCACAAAATTTTGAGATTTTTCCGATTTCGTTTCGGTGCGTTCTCGACTACCGAAAACTCGTGAAAACGCGGATTTTTAACCCAAATCAAAACTCAACCCATGGACTCCGAATTTTCCCAGAACATTCCCCATATGTTCCTTAGTGTCTCTGTACAATTTGGTGATTTATTGAATTTGTTTGATAATTTTCCGAAATTCTTTCAGTAAAACAGTAAAAAATTCACCAAAAATTGTAGAAAATTCTAAAATTTTATGTGGACACTCCTGTTAATACCCTTCATCACCATACGAAATTTCAGCTCAATTCAATACCCACGGACCAAGTTATAAGCAAAACAATTTTCTGCCTAGCCTAGATTCGTTTCTCGGACGTCATACCTAGCGATTCTTCTGATTCCAAGTGTTTATCTTGATCCCAGAAGTGTGTGAAAGCTATATTCAGTATCTACACACCAAGTACAACCCAAATATGCTAGAACTTAGATCAATCAAGCTTTATTTCATTGTTTTTCGGTTAATCGAATAGTTAAGCGATTTTTGTCGAATAGGTGTTGATTAGGGTATCAAACCCGAATTATTTGTGACCATGGCTGCCATATAACACCAGGGGAATACCAATGTGTTCTTATTCAGCCCATAAACAGGTTTAAACCTTCAAAAATCTTGGATTAAAATAAGTATTTCGGCTAGAAATCGCGTTTAATCAAGAAAACTCAATCAAAACTACTTAGAACTTCAAGAATACCTTTGAATTAGTGATATTTACGCTTAAGATCAGCTGGAAATCAGAGGTTTATGGCAGAATTCTTAGAGAAAATGGAGTTATTTTGGTGTAAAATTGAATAAAATGAAAAAGAAATAAATAAATATATATATACACACACATGGGGGGTATTGGCGGTTTGGGAGGTGGGTCCCAAGGGGACACCTCGTGCTTCGGTTGGCGTGACAAAAGATGATGTTTATCTTCCGTTTTCGGGTCCCGGACGCGTCTCCGATTTGTGAAACGGGCTCTGTTTTTCGCGTTCTTACTGTCAAAAGACTCGGTTTTAAAAATTGGGTATAACCGTCTCGAAACCCGATAATGGTTACGTTTTAATCATAAACGTCTCTTATGACGTTCGTTTAAGTGTTTTTAAGCTTGATCGATCGTTCCTTGCACATTTGGTTGCCTTATGTTATGCCCGGAACGAAGGCGTCTCCCCAACCGGGAGCTGCTTCGTTTTGCGTGCTATTTTCAAACCTTATGTCACAGTCTATGGCACAAAACTAAGTTGTTCCTGGAACTCGAAATCTTAAATGATGCTACCGATAACCTAATAATCAACATCAAAGGTTTAGTGCGCTGTTAAACGTCAAGTCCCCGTTTAACACGTGTTCAAGGCTAAGGATGCCAACCTCGCATCGTTGGTCCTTAGTAGTGTCATGTTAACCATGACGTGCTCTCGGACATAATAAAGATTGTTCAGCATAGCACACAAGTCATACAAGTTTACAAGGTTTACGCGCAATTAACGTTTTAATCATGCTTTAAGTTTAGGACCAATTAAGGTGTACCTGGTTTCATCATGGGTATCACAAGTACCCATAATTGCAAGGCGTCTCGAATGACTTCCTCCATGATTACTATTTGTTGACCATTAACCGTAGCCTCAATAGTATTATTGTTTACACAAGCGGTTGTCCATAAATCTTGCATCATGACTCGACAATGCGAATCTGTGTAGATATAGCAAAGATAACTCGTGATCTCCTAAGAAATCGGATAACCTGCAGATAGTCATCAAATCCACGTAGACTTTCATCCAAAATAGCAACTTGATTATGTTTCGGAATAAAGGTTCGCTCAGGAACTTGGGTTTGCACCGGAGGTGGTTAATTTGCTGATCAACCATTTCTGAAATAAAACAAACAACAAAGTAAGTTTAGACCAGGTAAGAAATAAGTTGCAAGTGTGAAGTCTACAGACTATACAAACACTTAGTAAAAGTTGCAGATAATACACTTTGTTAGGTTACATAAACCCAACACCATAAATTCGGACTTTATTATCAAATCTGGATCACAGTTTAAGATCATATAAAAACCGAAAAAAATGATTTGTGTTAAATCCGGGATACAGTTAGAAGCGGAGACATATAACATATATTGATTAAGTCCGGAACAGATTATCAAATCCGAAATATATTAAATCCAATCTCTATACATTCGGAATAGAAGTAAACCCGAAGACAATTTTATCCACGAAAACTATGAACTTGGAAAGATGTATAATTAGACAGTTCTAAAAATTTGTAATTGTAAGTCCTGAAAGATTAGATTCGGAAAGCACATAACCATTAAACCCGGACAATATAAATCCGAAATTTTGTTAACCTATAACAAAAAAAATTAAATCTGGAACCAGTTAACATATCAAATCCGGACCAAACTATTATCTGGGAAACTTCATAGAAAACCAAGTTGAAATCCTTCCGAACTACGGAGGGTTAAACTCGGATTCTCAGAAATCCAGACAAACACTTAGATCAAAATTTTGTTTTAATTTTATGGATCAAAAAGTCAAAATTTTAAAATTCTCTTCATCTTTTCATGAAGTAAGAAGATACTTGTTCTTTATCATTAAGAACTCCAAAAATTCAAACATCCATCATTAACCCAAAACCCCAATTTTGAATCCAAAAACCTAACCCAAACCGAATCCTAATGATTACCCAAACTATCATCAATCAAAACAACAGCATTCATAAAGATCATTCAAATATTCAAGAACACAAGTTCTTGATAAACCCTAACTTAACAAGGTATTAAGCTTTCTAAACTAGATGATGATAAACACATTATGAAGTTTAAATAACAAAAATACCTTACTGATGATTAATCGAAGCTAATAATGAAGTAGAAGAAGTATGATGAACAGGGAGAGAGCGAATCAGAATATTATTTCCAAAACAAATGAAAGTGGGTTTTTGTTGAGAATGAAAATAAAATCGGAGTACTTATCCATTTATATCCTCATAAACCCGAAAGTTCAAAGGGCCAAACAAATCCGAACAAGTTTTAAGTATTTATCCTAAACCCCTTTTAAAAATTGATAAATAAGGAACATAGAAATTCAGAATACTAAGAAGTTCTGAATGAAACATCCTTTGCACTTGAACAAGACATGAAACATCAAGAGCATAAACAAGATAGAAAGATGTAAAAGATGAACCTCTTTGTTATCGAATCAATCATCACAGATTTACAATACAAACCGAAAGAGTATACATCATCTTCCCAACCTAGTTTAGGTCACACATACCTAAACCAGGACTTTCTCTCTCTAGACACACAGTCTCTCTCTAGGCACACTTAGAACTCTCCAAGGTCTCTACAAGGTCTACCCTAATCAAAGCTATACAACACATATATATAGACTAGGGCCTAAATCCAGACAAACCAAAATAATACTGACTTCCGAGTTTGTTACATAAACTCTGAACATGCTAGTTTAATACTAAATTCTGAATTTGACACATAAACTCGGAATCGTTACAAAGCATACACAAATTCGGACTAACCAATGTCACAAATTCGGACAAACCAATGTTCGGACAAAGATAGTATTAACAAATTCGGACACCTTAAACTCGGAATGAAACTTCGAAGTGTCTAAATTCCTAATAGAATCCAAGTAACCAACATCCGTATTTATTTCCCAAGAGTGACTTCACACTAGGTCATTAATAAACACAGAAGGAACAAATTCGGACAATAAAAGGCAAATTCGGACCAAATAAAAACCCAAATAAATCCTGACAAATGCTTACCTCAGCAATCTTCTTCACTTTTTCAGAAAACCCAGAGGATTTGCAGAACTTTTTCAGTCTGACACAATCGGAACAAGATCTCTGTAGTCTAATCAAGAACAAAGCTATAACACTCAAATCCAATCACCATCCACGACAGAAAACTCAAGAAATAGATGAAGGATCAATAAAGAACATTAGAATAAGATGAAAAACCCTCACCTTCTAAAACATCAACCAATCTAGATCTAACCTCCAAAAACATGAAACCTATAGCGGTAAGAGCACTCTCTATGCAGAGCCTGCTCTAATACCACTTGTAAGGCCGCCTAACGCACCCCGAACACACAAACCTGGATCGCTCGACACATACGCGATGTGCGGAAACCACCGCGTGACTTGTACCACATTGTTAGTCTCGTAACAGAAGCAGAAGAAGATGAGAGAATCAACCGATCTGTGAATACACCAAGTATTCACTGATTACACAGCAAAGGATCACACATAGTGAAAGCACACACAAGGTAGGGTTTGTTTCTCTCTCTAGAATATATCTTGCATAAAAAGTTTTTCCTAAAAAGTCTTTTCTCATTGCATATCAAACACATATATATACAAGACTAAATCCGAAACACATGGAGTTCCGGATTCACAAGACACAAACTCAGACCACTAAGTCCATCACAAACCAATCCGAATTTACACATAAATTCGGACATTGCAATAACAAACTTGGACATGGCATCCTTCCGAATTTAACTAACAAATTCCGAATACACATAAATTCAGACATTACAACAAAAACAACAAACTCGGACAACAAATACACTAACAAATTCGGACAACACATACACTATCAAATTCAGACAGGACATAATCAAGACTTAACAATTACAAGTTTTACATAAATGACCCTTGACAATCTTCAGATGGTAGATCCAGCACCTATCATCAAAATGGTGCACTTACAAACATAACTATAATTCATCCCAAGTAGATCAGAAATCCAAAGCAACACTCTTCGTGCTCTTGATATTCTCTACTAGTCATCTATTACTTGTTTTTATTTTATGGTTTTAATACAAAATTAACAAAAGATATTGAATCAAATAGCTAGTAATTTAAAGTTAATTATTAAAAGTCGTGTCCTTGGAATCGATACTTGGCCCTTACATAAACTTTATGACAAATGATAGGTATGCTTGCCTATTATTTGTGTCTATTCCAAGTAATAATCATTTCTTATATTTATGATCTTGTCTTGTAAATTGTAGGACATGTTAGCAGCTTTAGCTAAGGCCTTTCCAACTTCTAAACACATGTATTGCATAAGGCACATTCATGATAACATGAAAAAGACTTGGGGGATGGAGATGTATATAAGAACTTGCTTTGCAGATGTGCAAGTGCAACTAACATGCCATATTTTAATAGGAAATGGAGGATGTAAAAGCCCTAGAGAGGAAGTTATATGGTTTGCTAAAAGAGATCCCTACAACAGGCTGGTCAAGAGCCCACTTTTCTGGTAGGGCAAAGTGTGATATTCTGATGAACCACATTTGTGAAGCGTTTAACAAGCAATTAGTTGGAGCAAGATACAAGCTAATCATCACTTGTTTGGATACATCGGGGAATACTTAACCAAATGAATTGTCCATGTGAAGAAGATCATAGCCAAAAGTGGTAGGCCATTAAAACCTGTCGCTACAATCATGTTTGATAACATCATGAATAAGGCTTCACAATACAATGTGACGATGATAGATTCTTCAAAGAACCAAGTAAGTTGACTAAAATGTAAGACTATAATTTATAATATGAAAATCTCAAATTGAAACTTCAACTAAAATTTTTACAGGTTACTGGTGCAAGGAACTAGTGTGCGGTTGATGTGTAGTTGCAAATTTATTCATGTAGGAAATGGGATCTGACAGGAATGCCCTGCAAACATGTAGTTGCTGCTATTTGGAACATGTCTACTAATGGTATGTGTTTGGGAATACAAAAAATATGGGTTGATATTGTTCATTGGCTTGACACTTAGAAAAAAGTGTACATGCATACCATTGATCCAATCCTAGGACCTGATATGTGGACTCCATCAAGATGTCCTACTAAACTGATTGCACCAAAACATCACAAACAGTTGCAAGGCCTAAGAAAAAAAAGAAAATTCCAAGAGGAGGTCGAGGCCAGCTTAATTAACCAAGGGTAGCAAGCTAACAAGAAAAGGAGGTACCACAAAATGCAGCAACTGCAATAATAAAGTGTAACACCCCGACCACGTAAAAACAACAAACCGCGACGGAAACGTCGATGAGTCACGTTACAAATTGTTTCAACAACACACGTAAAAACAACAGGTTGTTTACATTGTCTGTGATTTAACAGAAAAACAAAACATAAACATAAATATATTGTCTTTCTTGTTTTAAGTCACTAAGGCCTGTCCATTCCTATGTGAAACATGCGTTTCAAATCATCGTACTTAGGCTCCTGAAACATACGTGAAAACGAGTCAGCATAAAAATGCCGGCGAGTATATAGGTTTTGTGAGTGTGTCAATTTCATGGTCTTGAATACATATTGCAATACCTCGTCAGACACTAGAGTCGTTAAGTGAAAACCTTGTATCAAAAGGGTTTGATATTGCAATATTATTAACCAACTAAAACAAGTTAGGTTATAGTTTGTAAAAGACCTTGTAACCATGAATCTTGACCAAAACATTTCTTTTTGTAAAACCGAGTAATAAATCGATTTAAAAGATAACTTCACATGGTTTATATCTTTAAGTGAAAATCGTTGCGTGTCATTGTTGAAAACATTCTTCCAATCATCCGTGTTATAAACCATTCGTCACTGTTAATAACCAATCGTCCTTGTTATAGACCAATCGTTCAATCGTCCCTGTCATAAATAAATCGTCTTTGTTTTAATTGTGAAAACTTTTGGTCATTTTGATGAATACATTCAAACCTGTGTTGACTCGTCTAGACTACCAAAGGGTCTCTTTAATTCGACTAACAAACCACCAAAGGGTTTGTTAAAATACAGTTTCTGTCATTCCCTAAACTACCCACCAAATTCTAGTGAATAGCCTAGTAACGGGATTATCAGTCCTATGGTACCATAACTTACTACTGGTCGGCTTGGCCAAAGTTAATGAATGTCATTCTTGTCATGGATAACGCACCAACAAGTTCGTTCACATTATTGAAACGTCGTGTTTTATATAAACCATAGTTTTTGTTTTGAAAACTTGAAAACAATTTAGCACATATGCATCACCCCAAAACATTTCCAAAACGTAAAAAGAAGGAACTATGTACTCACTTGGGGTTGCAAGAGAGTTCTTGTTTCAATGATCAAACAAAGCTCAAGTGTTCAAGGATTCAAGTGTGTCCTAGTATCGGATAACTATATTAGTGTCGAGACTTTAATCAGAGGATTCGGGTAGAATGGGATCTGGTAAACCAAATGAGTGATGGAACTCATATGAAATGGTTTATCAAAGTCAACATTCTAATTCAAAATGGTTCCTAAGTGCTCTTGACCTGTTATGACTCGTTAAGGTAGTTCACGCTACTTTAACGGGTCATTTGCATAAATACATGTTCGGATAGTTAGATATGTGTTATGATAAGTCCTATATGCCAAAAAATGTTTGATTATGTTATAACATCAGTTTATATGTCAAAACATTAGTTACATATGCTTAAAATTGATTTATGCGCAAAAAGGGAGTCTTGGTCATTTTTAAGGACATAACTAGCAACTTATCATAACACTAGCCAAACGACGTGATCAAGGTATAACCTCAGTAGGTTATTCCCAATACAACTACGGTCACAAATATTTGTTTGTTCGGATCCTAAGATCGACCAAACGGGTCGGATTCGAAAGACAAAACGGTGGTCAAGGCGCTCGACTTACGACCCTAAATAAGTACTAAACTAGAAGTGACGAGTTAGACATGTCAATACATGTTTAACTAAGTTATAAAAAACTTTTGGTATCAACACTTAGTGTTTTGATACCCGAAAATAGTTTCGTCGTAAATATACATAATGCGCATTTTTGACCGAAACTTTGACTCGTCGCTTCGGCTAGTAAATATGGTAATCAGTAGGTATATTCGCAAGGGATTATAACCTTTGTGATTATGATCACATTGCAAAGTTCGATTGAACTTTGATTTGACAAAAAATGGTCAGAACCGAAAGTCAAATGGTAAGATGCAAATACGCTCGGAAATGTCGTGGATGTCGGTTCGTTCGGTTGTACGGTTGCGCGATTCGCTTAATTACGACGAATGCTTTCATTAATGCGAAAACGACTGTAATTGCGTAACGAATGATATTTTTACATTCACATCACTAAAATACAAGATTTTAATGATTACAAAATTTTTAAATGTGCGTACGTGTTCCGTATTAAGAAATACGCGAATCAGTGTACTTTCACAGATTTTGCAAAATAGTCCCTGAGCTTGAATAAACTTGCTTTTGCCATACCGAATCGTTCAAAACTTATTTCTAAGTTATGTAAAGGATATTTAAGATATGTTTAGCTTGTGTCATTGTTCCGGAATGTACGTCGCGTTAAACTGATTACATTTGCGTAACAGTTTGTGATTTCACTTCCAGAAGTTGTTTGAGAGTTTGAAATCGTGCAAGAATTGAATATGTGCAATTAACATGATAAATATACAAATTTCAGAAATAAAACATAATATTTCATGATTGATAAATTGTTCGGAATCATTACATGATCGAATCACCACAAATGTCACAGTCTCCCCTACTTTAGGAAATTTCGTCCCGAAATTTAATTAGAGGGAACTTGTGGAAACAGATGTGGGTATTTCGCTTTAATTTTATCCTCTCGTTTCCAAGTAAATTATGGGCCATATTTGGATTCCCAACAAACTTTAACTATCGGTATTCGTCTACGCTTGAGTTTCTTGACTTCACGGTCCAATATCTCCACAGGTTTCTCGACAAAGTGCATAGTGTCATCAACGTGAATTTCGTCGAGGGGAATGTGGAGATTCGTATCGGCTAAACACTTTTTTAGATTAGACACGTGGAATGTTGGGTGAATGTTCCCAAGTTCAGGAGGTAGCTCAAGTCGGTAGGCTACCTTTCCGATTCTTTCAACGATCTTGAATGGTCCAACATATCGTGGTACAAGTTTTCCTTTCATTCCAAATGTAATCACTCCTTTCCAAGGGGATACCTTGAGTAGGACGTGATCACCTACTATGAATTCCAAGGGCTTGTGTCGCTTGTCCCCATAACTCTTTTGACAGCTTCTAGCTGTCAGAAGGTTATCGCGTATTTTCTTGACTTTGTCTGTTGTGTTGTGAATGAGTTCAGGTCCAGTGAACTAAGACTCTCCAACTTCATTCTAACAGATAGGTGAACGAAATTTTAGACCGTATAGAGCTTCGAAAGGCGCCATATCGATGCTAGCGTGATAACTATTGTTGTAGGAGAATTCGTTCAACGGTAGATATGAATCCCAGCTACCACCAAAGTCGATCACACATGCTCTAAGCATATCCTCCATTGTTTGAATCATCCTTTCCGATTGTCCATCCGTTTGAGGATGATTAGCAGTACTCAGATTTAGTTTGGTTCCCATGGCAGATTGCATGGTCTTCCAAAAATGAGATGAGAATCGAGCATCTCGGTCAGGTAAGATGTCTAAAGGAATACCATGACAAGACACAATCTCATCAACGTAGATCTTGGCGAGTTTATCAGCAGAAAAATCCTCACGGATTGCTATAATGCCTTTGTTAGACGATCAACGACTCCCCAAATGGCATCGTGACTTCTAGATGTGTGCGGTAGTTTAGTGATGAGATCCATCACAATGTTTTCCTACTTCCATACAGGTATTTATGGTTGCTCCCGTAAACCAGATGGGCGTTGATGTTCAGCCTTGACTTTAAGACAAGTTAGGCATTTAGATACATACAAGGCAATGTCCTTCTTCATACCCGGCCACCAATACTAGGTACGAAGATCCTTGTACATTTTGTCTGCACCAGGATGGATTGAATTACGAGACTTATGAGCTTCATCCATCAATAAGGTACGGAGATTGTCTTGACTTGGAACCCACAAACGGTTCAAATAATAGAGTAATCTATTGTCTTTTATTTCGAGCTGAAGTTCAAGATTTTGTGGCAGCTCATTTTTCAACAAGCCTTGGGATACACATGTACGTTGTACTTGAAGGATACATGTCTGGATATCAGATTGAATTCGAATATAATGAAGCTTGACACGTTCCTTACGACTAAGTGCATCTGCCACAACATTCGCCTTACCAGGATGGTAGCAAATCTCGCAGTCATAGTCGTTCAAGAGTTCGACTCAGCGTCGTTGTCTCATGTTTAGCTCCTTTTGATTAAATATGTTCTGGAGACTTTTGTGGTCAGTGAAAATCACACATTTTGTACCGTAGAGGTAGTCTCTCCAAAGTTTGAGAGCAAAAACAACAGCACCCAACTCAAGATCATGAGTGGTGTAGTTCTTTTCATGGACTTTGAGCTATCTTGACACATAGGCTATGACTCTATCTCGTTGCATGAGAACACCACCAAGGCCTAGATTTGATGTGTCACAATAGACAACAAAATCATTGTTGCCATCGGGTAAAGATAGAATAGGAGCATCACAGAGCTTTTGTTTTAGTGTTTGAAAAGCTTCCTCTTGTTTGGGTCCCCACTCAAAAGGTTTATTCTTCTGAGTTAAAGTAGTGAGGGGAACCGCGATCTTTGAGAAGTTCGCGATGAATCAACGGTAATAACCAGCAAGACCAAGAAATGAGCGAACTTATGTAGGAGTAGTGGGTGTGTTCCAATCCTTAATCGTAGTGATATTGTAAGGATCCACATGTATACCTTGCTCATTGACTATGTGACCCTAGAATTGAACTTCTTTAAGCCAAAATTCACATTTGGAAAATTTGGCATAGAGCAGTTCTTTCTTTAGAAGTTCGATTGTTAATCAGAGATGTTGTTCGTGATCGGCTCGAGTCTTTGAATAAATGAGGATGTCGCCGATGAAAACAATGATGAAATTATCTAAATAAGGTTTACAAACCTGATTCATTAAGTCCATGAAGATAGTACAGTGAACTCGTACCGACCGTATCGTGTGCGGAAAGCAGTCTTGGGAATATCTTCTTCAAGAACACGAAGCAGATGATACCCAGTTAGCAGATCAATCTTTGAAAAGCAGGTAGCACCTTGTAGCTGATCAAAAAGATCATAAATACGAGGTAGGGGATATCGATTTTTGATCGTGAGTTTGTTAAGCTCACGGTCATCGATACTCAAAAGAAAAGATCCATCCTTCTTTTTCACAAATAGGACAGGAGCACCCCAGGGTGAATAGCTCGGACGAATGAACCCTTTGTCTGATAACTCTTGTAGTTTTTTTGATAACTCTTGCATCTCAGATGGTGCAAGACGGTAAGGGGATTTGGCTATTGGGTTGGCACCAGGTACACGATCGAAACTCAACTTGGCGTGCTGGAGGTAAACCAGGTAGATCTTCAGGAAAGACCTCAGGATAATCCCGAACAACAGGGATGTCCTGAATAGTTTTGCCATTGCCTTTCTCCTCTATGATATGTGCCAAGAAGGCTACATAATTCTTTCGTAGGTATTTTTGGGCTTGGGTTCATGAGTTTTAGGCTACTAAAGGGTTTTTCTCCATGAATTTCTATGATTTTGCCAGATGGAAGAGGTATACGAACTATCTTGTCACAAAAATTAACTTCAGCATGATGTGTGATTAACCAATCCATTCCTATGATGATATCAAAACTCCCGAGTTGTATTGGCGTGAGGTCAATGGGAAAGATGGTTATTGAGGTTCAATTGACAACCACGAATGACAGAGTCAAGTACAAGGGGTTTGCCACTAGCTATCTCGACTATCAAGGGCTTTCCTAGTCTAGTTCTTGGCATTGAAAGCAGAGGTTCGCAAGCTAGGGATACAAAGCTTTTATCGGCACCTGAATCGAAAAGGACAGAAGCAGAACAATTGTTAACAAGGAACGTACCATTAACGACTTCGTTATCAGCACGAGCCTCGTTGGCGTTGATGTTAAATGCACGTCCACGGGCTGGATTAGCATTTACCAGTTTCGGGAAGTTGTTCTTGTAGTGACCCATCTCACCGCAGTTATAACAAGAACCAGGTGGGAATGGAGGTCTAACAGGGTTTCCTTGAGATTGGACAAGGTTCAGTGCAGCTTGGTTTGGGTTTGAATGACAAATGTTGGCTAGGTGACCGTGTTTTCCATAGGTAGTGCACTGACGACAGGGTTGATGAGTTTGGTGGTGACCATTGCATCAGTTGCACAACGGTGCAGTACCAGCATACGGTTTCCTTGCAGGCGCGGAGCTGGTTGATTTTGGGTGGTTTGGTTGGGTTGAGCAGTCACAACAAAATTTTGTGAAGTCTTACGCTTCCTCGATCTCTTGGAAGGTTCGGCTTTGTTTTCCTTTGTTTTCTCTGGGTGGTCTTAGCAGATGTTTTCTTATTTCCCTTGCGATGAAGGTTACCTTTCCAGACTTATGAATCAGTCAAGGTTGTTGCTAGCTCAATAGCTTGTCGAACGGTAGTAGGGTTACTACCAGTGACGATATCCTGGACGGGATCAGGCAAACCATCGATATATTTCTCAATCGTCTTATCCAAAGGCGTCACCATCGTCGGACATAGCAAACTCAATTCTTTGTATTGGTCAGTATAAGCACGACTCTCGCCACTGTCTTGCTTGAGATCATGGAATTCATTTTCGAGTGCCCGTTGTTCATGGCGCGGGCAGAATTCCTTCATCATAAGAGCCCTAAGCTCTTCCCATGTTTGTGCCATCTCCACATCGGCACCCCTGTCTTTCTTTAACCATTCCACCATGTAAGTGCTCTTTTCTGGAATACACTTGATGCAAACTCAACTTTTCGCTCGTTTGGGCATTGAACATATCAAAAAGTGCTTTCAAGACTCTCAAACCATTGAAGGAGCCTAGTTGCTCCCTCAGACCCAGTGAACTTGAGTGGTTTAGCTAAATAGAATTGTTTATAGTTGCACAGAGCAGGTGCATTGTTGTTATTATTGTTATTGTTGTTCGCTTGGTTTAGTTGGGTCACGAGGTTTGGAAGTATCACAGCCATTTGCTGAGCGATCAGTGCTGCCATTTCGGCATTTTGAGTTGCATCACGTCGAGGAGGCATTCTAAAAGAGACAAAATATGAGAGAAAATGTATGAGATTGACATTAAATAAACAGAAGAGTTATTAAAAATATCGACGAAACATAACGATTGCGGTCATCCATTCGTTTCTCAAAACAAACGAACGAATCACTGTGACTACAAAGTAAATGGGTTTTTTTTATGTATCGCGAAGACATGCTTTAGCCTATAAGTGGACACTCACCCCAAGAGTTCCCAGGTAAGAGTGACTGGTCCAATTAAGTGGATATGTACGAACACTCTAGCCTTACACAGAAAACTCAGGGTACAGGCATCCACCATTCCAGATTACACGTGTTCACATTAATAAAACCCAAACTTTGACGAGATTTTGAAAACTTCAAACGCTTAAAACCAAAAATGATTCATTTCAAAATAGATGTTTTCGTGTAAAAAGTTTTCGAAAAGAGTTTGTGACTCTTGTAATATTTTTGGTAATCACCAGGATAGGTGATGGTTTTGTTTTAAAATCTAAACGCAAGTAAACTCGTGTTAGGGTCCTAGGAAGGTTATAGTCTAGGTCAAAGCATCACTAATAACATAATTCCCTATAACCATGAGCTCTGATACCAATCTGTAACACCCCGACCGTGTAAAAACAACAAACCGCGGTGGAAACATCGGGGAGTCACGTTACAAATTGTTTCAACAACACATGGTATTCAAAGTTTTGTATTATTGCATTAGATTGTTTACATTGTCTGAGATTCAATGGAAAACAAAACATAAACATACATATATTGTCTTTCTTGTTTTAAGTCGCTAGGGGCCATCCAATCCTATGTGAAGCATGCGTTTCAAATCATCGTACTTAGCCTCCTGAAACATACGTGAAAACAAGTCATCATAAAAATGTTGGCGAGTACATAGGTTTTGTGAGTGTGTCAATTTCATGGTCTTGAATACATATTGCAATACCTCTTCAAACTACTAGAGTCGTTAAGAGAAAACGTTGTATCAAAAGTGTTTGATATTGAAATATTATTAACCAACTCAAACAAGTTGGTTATAAGTTGAAACCACAAAATTCGACTAACAAACCACCAAAGGGTTTGTTAAAATACAGTTTCTATCGTTCCCTAAACTACCTACCAAATTCTAGTGAATAGCCTAGTAACGGGATTGTCAGTCCTATGGTGCCATAACTTACTACAGGTCAGCTTGGCCAAAGTTAATGAATGCCATTCTTGTCATGGATAACGCACCAACAAGTCGTTCACATTATTAAAATTGTCGTGTTTTATATAAACCATAGTTTTTGTTTTGAAAACTTGAAAACAATTTAGCACATATGTGTCACCCCAAAACATTTGCAAAACGTAAAAAGTGGGGACTATGCACTCACTTGGGGGTGCAAGAGTGTTCTTCAATGATCAAACAAAGCTCAAGTGTTCAAGGATTCAAGTGTGTCCTAGTATCGGATAACTATATTAGTATAGAGACTTTAATCGGAGGATTCGGGTATAATGAGATCTTGTAAACCAAATGAGTGATGGAACTCATATGAAATGGTTTAACAAAGTCAACATTCCGATTTGAAATAATTCCTAAGTGCTCTTGACCCGTTATGACTCGTTAAGGTAGTTCACGCTACTTTAACGGGTCATTTGCGTAAATACATGCTCGGATGGTTAGATAGGTGTTATGATAGGTCCTATATGCTAAAACATGTTTGATTATGTTATAAAATCAGTTTATATGTCAAAACATTAGTTACATATGCTTAAAATTGATTTATGCGCAAAAAGGGCGTTTTGGTCATTTTTAAGGATATAACTAGCAACTTATCATAACACTAACCAAATGACATGACCATAAGGTATAACCTCAGTAGGTATTCCCTATACAATTATGGTCACAAATACGTGCTTGGTCGGATCCTAAGATCAACCAAACGGGTCGGATTTAAAAGTCAAAGCGGTGGTTAAGACCGCTCGACTTACGACCCTAAATAAGCGCTAAAATAGAAGTGACGAGTTAGACATGTCAAAACATGTCTAACTAAGTTATAAAAATGTTTTGGTATCAAAACTTAGTGTTTTGATACCCGAAAATAGTTCCGTCGAAAAATGTACATAATGCGCATTGTTTACCAAAACTTTGACCCGTCACTTCGACTAGTAAACGTGGTAATCAGTAGGTATAATCGCAAGGGATTATAATCTTCATGATTAAGATCACGTTGCAAAGTTTGATTAAACTTTGACTTGACAAAAAATGGTCAGAACCGAAAGTCAAACAGAAAGTCAAACTGTTTGACTTTTAGCTCAAAATAAGCTAAAATAAATAAACAAGACTAGGAAGAACACTTACTTGTGTTCGAGGATGAAGAATGCTCAGATGGGAGGCCTCCACAAGTGGTAGCAACTCCAACTTAGAGCAAGAGAAGAAGAAGAAGAAGGAAATGAGCAATTTGAAATGGCCAAAGTCTTGGCTAATTATAGTGTTTCAAGTCCCTCAAGATCATTACAAGTGTCCCATGTGTTGGCATGATCTTAGGATAGTGATAACAAGTGTCAAATGCAGGTTAAAAGGTGCTTAGTTCGTGTACTTGGTAGGCAAGAAATGAAACAAGAAGCTGGCAGCAAACTGTTGTGCTGGGGACTCCATATGGACTGTATGGTCCTATGGATACGGTCCGCAAGGACCCTTGCTGGCACCAAGTTTCAAAAAGTGGCAGTTTTGGCCCCTTGACTTGTTTCGTCGCGTTTTGGCACTTTTAACACCCATTAATCCCATTTCTAAGCTCTATAAGGATAATAAAGCATAGGGAACTTAAAACATTCTTGGAAATGTCGTGAATGTCGGTTCGTTCGCTTGTACGATTTCGTGTTTCGCTTAATTACGACGAACGCTTTCATTAATGCGAAAACGACCGTAATTGCGTAACAAATGATATTTTTGCATTCACATCACTAAAATACAAGATTTTAATGATTACAAAAATTTTTAAATGTGCGTACGCGTTCCGTATTAAGAAATACGTGAATCGGCGTACTTTCGCAGATTTTGCAAAATGTCCCTGAGCTTGAATAAACTTATTTTTGCCATACCGAATCCTTCAAAACTTATTTCTAAGTTATGTAAAGGATATTTAAGGTATGCTTAGCTTGTGTCATTGTTCCGAAATGTACTTCGCGTTAAACTGATTACGTTTGCGTAACACTTTGCGATTTCACTTCCAGAAATTGTTTAAGAGTTTGAAATCGTGCAAGAATTGAATATGTGCAATTGACATGATAAATATATAAAATTCGGAAATAAAACACAATATTTCCTTGATTGATAAATTGTTCGGAATCGTTACATGATCGAATCACCACAAATGTCACATAAAGGCCACAACAGTTGCAAATGCAAGGGTCAAGGCAGGACACTAGCTTCTTAGGTGTGATGTTTGGTCATATGTTTGAACAAGTATGTTTTCATGTATTTCTGTTTAGGATAGTTGTCGTGGAACAATTATTATAGTTGTGGTTGAACAGTTACTAGGATGGTTATGTTGCATGTTTTTGAACAATTACTCTAATATGCAATGTATTATACCATGTCTTGCTTATGTTTAATTTGTTATACTGTTGCACATAACACATGTAACACAATACAAGAATACATTGATTATTGAACATAACACACTTAACTAGTAACTAAACACAAAGTTATGTAGACACATAGCAGTGGTCCATATTTCCATTGACAATCTCCTTTGGATGGTAATCAAACTCCTCTCCTTCATATGGATTATGCCAAGCCCATGAATAATCCTCTTTTTTGGATTCATAGTTCCATGGAACAAAACCTTCATATGGAATAAAACCTTTCTTTAATTTGTTATCCATTTTCAGGTTTTGCTGGTGTGAGAATAGTAACATAAACCAAACATATGTATTTATATATCATTTTAGGAAATGTTATTGTTATAAAAAAGGAACTAGCCGTTGGATAACATAGAAAAGGAAGTGACTGAGTCAGATTAACATTGAAAGCATAATACATTAGTTCATGAGTAGATAGATGACAAACAACAAACTACTAACAGCTAACACAAACTTCAATCTTCTAGCTTCACCCACTTTTTCAGTAGCTTCCAGAGCCTTGATCCCAAGCAATTCATCTTTCTGCTGATTTGATCTGAACAAGGCAGGCACAACTCTCTCACATCTGGGACAGTTGTTTGGAGGTTCGATCCACCTTAACCAACCACAACTCTCACTCTGTAATGTAAAAAATAAACTTGTAAAAACATAAAGTCATGTTAATCAAACATAACTAAACGATTAATCCAAACAGGGCTTACACAACAATGGAAGATTCGCCCAGGATTGGCTTCAGTCCATGATGTTCGAATGCATGTACTAGCCCCACATGAGCATACGGCATTGGAATGACCAGTGGAATTCGTTGTCCTTGATGAAGAGGCTGCAACCATTTTAGGGTTATGGGGTCGAATTTGGGGAATAGGGATGGTGTGAATCTGGTTGTGTGTTTGCAGAGAGTTATAAAGAAGATGATCTTCAAACATGTACTTTTGGTCCTTAGAGGGTATTATAGTCATTTAACTAATTCAGTAACGTTGAAGTACGGGCGTTTGCAAAAAAGGACGTTATTGATCCAAATTGACAACCACTTGGACTTGATTATTCAATTTGGGCGAACAAGGACAGAATATGCCATTGGGTGTTTACCACAAAGACTGAAATTGTAGTTTACTCTAAACATAAAGAACCAAATAATTCTTATATATTTTATTTATGTAAAAGAAACCGAAATGTCTAGCTGTTTGTTTTTGTATTTGCTCTTGTATCTTTACATGCAAGTTATATTTCTTTATTATTATATTCTTATATTCAATCAACCAATTCCTTCAATGAAATGATGATATCTATATTTCTTCGAGTACTTTTTCATTAAAAAAGCTTATTTCTTGATTCTAAATTGTTTTAATTAGTTGATGAAATCTTAAAAGAAAAGGCAAAGGGAAAATGTTAATGTACGAGGTTTTGTTTAAATAAAAAAAATAGAATGCCAACGTGGTGTGTTAATCTCCCATTCATGGAAGGTCCTCTCTGTCTTCTAACTTTCCATTTTTATTATTTTTATATTTCTCTTACATATGTATTTTTTTAAATAACGTTTTCTTTTATCGGTTACGTTGAGATGGACAAGGCATAAGCCGTCCATACCCCTAACAACCAATTATCGTTGTATACATTACCTCTCTCCTTCGAACTCATTACAACCTGTCATTATCGGCTTCGGTGTAACCATAGGTACCCGTCCCCTTACAATGTTTTCCATGCAAACACACACATAATCCTCACTGCATTTTTCAGTGACCAAATCCTACTCGCAACACCGGCAGCGATGTTACCACTTGGTGACTGCTACCCGTTGTTGACTTACCGAATACCCCCCTCCCCGTCTAAGTGATACCACTAAATATTTATTGGTTACTTTTTTAATATAAAAATATAATGTTGGCTGTTGTCATAGAAGTTTTATTTTTCCGGTAATACTAATGGGATTCCTACCTGCTGCGGGAATTTCGGATTTATTACGGTATCGGCAATGACCCATATCACTTCTATACGTAGTACGGATGCTTCACTTTTTAAAAGGTCTGAAGTCTTTCTGTGTGTATTCGTTGAAACTGACCAAACTCCTAAAATGAAGCAAGTCCTTCATGTTAAAGTCCATATGGTTCACCAATTATTGAAACTTAATATATATATAGACTATACCGATGTTTTATATTATTTCTAGAATGTGTAGTTATGTATATGTATTATTATATTCATGAATAGTAGATACTATTGTGAAAAAAGAAAAAAGACAAAATAACTAATTTAGACCGTCAAACCAAACGATTTGGTTTGTATTGCTTAAAAACTTAGTGATTCGCTCATTTACTTTTTATCAAGACTTGTTAAAGTAAACCGTAAACATTGCTTTATAAAGTATTGAGTTTTATGTTACTGGAATTTGATAGTTCTGATATATGCTTGATAACTTGGTACACATGTGCAACTAAAATTGAAAAAGATAAAAATAGTGTGAGAAAACCAATAGCAAGGAATCCACTTGGCAAATAAGTCTTATTAGATCAGTGAACAAAAAATTGACAAAATAAATGACAGATATTCAATTTAATAATATCCATTTGGTGGTCACTGACTCACCCTATCACATATTATATTTATTATAATATAATATAATTATAATATATTTGTTGGGTTTATATTATTTAAATGCAAAGCATCACCAAGTTCGGAGGGATTGGATTAAGATGTTAAATATTATTATTTAATTCGAAAGATTTATGCTAGTTGATGTTAAGGATACATAAATACTATCATGTATCCGTAGTTAAAGCTAACTGGGTTCGTTTCTTGTCGCTTAAATTGTGCACAATAGGTATTTAAATAACATTTTGTGGTTTTAAAAGAATATAATGGTTCAGTTTATCTTTTAACAATCACAATTAGTCAAATCATATAAACAAATTATTAAAAGGTAAAGTGTATCAATGTTGTAGCAAAGTTTAGTTGCAAGATGACGGTAAATTTTAGGTCATGATGTTTTAAAATAAAATACACGCTTAATCTGGTCATGGAAGAAATCTTGTGACATGATAGTGGTATGAAATTAAGTATTTGATAGCGTGTGTAAAGAGATAAGGAAAGGTGCAAGGGAGTAACTGTGGAATGAATGTGTGGTGGGGAGGTGGTTACCTGCATATAGATGATGGTTGACATGAATGGTGTTTACTTTTCATATGTCATCCGAAGATGGACTTCCTTATCCCGTCATTCGAGTTACCGTGGCAAGTACGTGATATAGTTCTTATTCTCAGCTCACGCTAGCATAGTTGTCCTACAATTTGTTAGATTTCATTTATAGGGTGGTTTGCTCTTTCCTCCGAATGATACTAACATCTACCAGTCAAGGATTGACCTTTATATGTCGATTGTTTAGTGTTTCTTAGTTTCTCCATTCTTAAGGATCCAAAGTGTTGAACTGTAACACCCCAAACCCGTTAGGGCTGACGTGTCACTCTTAAAGATATCAAAACTAGAACCAATCCGACATTAAATGAAAAATCCTAATTACATTTTATTACATTAATAAAGAATCTTCAACTTCCTAACGCTCCCATTGAAATCCCAGATTATCCAGATTGCATGTAAAACAAATAAGACAAACACAAAAAGAAAAATACGGCTGAGCCAAAAGTTGCTCAGTAACGGATAAATCAACAGTACAAGTAAACGCATACTATCGGAAAGCAAAACACAACATAACAAAACCGAGACTGAACTGAAATGATTACAGACACGGGTACTAAAAACAAATGCAGACACAACACTAATACAAAAACTAAAACACGAACCGATCTGAACTTTAGCGGAAACTGATAAGGAAACAAAAGTCATTCAGATACTTAACCGACCGAACCAACACAGAATTGATGTAGAGACGTTGACCATGATGACTAAAAACCATTTTTAATTTATAGACGGACGCATTCTAAAACATTATTTAATAATACCAGTATTTTTAATGCGAGATACTTGGCGAAACTATTTTCTTATATTGAACGTTCGAAATATTATCAAAATATAATAATTTATTATATTTAATAGCAACCGTCATTAGATAAAAATAAATAATTTTCTAAATTTGAAAAGTTATATATTTTAAGAAAGAGAAATTTGATTATGCTGCGTTTCTAAACAAAATAATGAATATAACAATAATGATAAATTTCGTACACCGACATGGGAAAACATTTATTCTTTTATAAACAATTTTATCTTAACCATCATTTAATAATTCAACGATTTTGAAAAAAAAACAAGTTAGTTGTCCTTCTTAAATAGAAATCCAAATAAATAAATATTATCTTGTAATAGCGTTGAGATTTAAACGAGATATAATAGTATAATACTTTATTGAATCTCATAGCAAGTCATTACTTAAGAAAATAGTAATTTACTAACTTCGGAAATTTATATGTAATAAATAAAACAGTATAGATAGCCGGAGATTAAAAGTAAAATAAGTAAATCTTCATGAATATTTTATAACGAATATATATATAAAGACAGTTTAAGGAAAACAAATACTGAGGCAGACATCAGATACTGACGGATACAGACTAAACGTATAACATCACATCTGAATTTAAGTCGAAACTGAAACTGACGCTAAGACAGACACTGAGACAAAACCAGTACAAATGCTCGGTAAAAACAAATATAACTAATACTGAACATAATCGGATAATGAACATAACCATGCCAAAACTCATAGTCAGTAACAGAGACGTAATCAGATTCTGAACATATCATACATAATCCAATACCGATCGGAAACATAATCAGAGTATAGTCAGATGCACACATAACTTATCATAACGTAATCAGAAACATAACATATTCACACACAGAAACATATACTTACACAACTGATGTATATCAACAAAAGAAGTTATGTAACACAGAAGCACCCAGAGCCAGAAACAGAGTAGTACACAGGTAGCTACTCTATGCACCAATGAGATGGTGAGTGTGGCGTGCACCCATTATTCCATCCCCCAAAAGTCAGAAGTCAGAAGTCGGATCAAGAACTAGGATCGATCCATACGCCTCTAAGGGGCCAAGGTGCTACATAAGCACAAGTCAGAGATGCCGTGATTTTGATTACGCACTGTCACGGAAAGTGTTCATGCCGTTGACGCCCAAACGACAAGTCAGAAACGCTCGTAATAAGTCCTATGCCTGAATCACAGGTCGTACAATCCTACAATTTACGTATTCAAGTGTTGATTACGCTTGCTTAGGTTTTTGGTTCGCTTATTATTTAGGGGCTTCTCAGTTCTTGTGATCGGTCGTTGCATGCTTTTATGAAATAGTAATTCATTTTTAACAAATACTAATTTGATTATAAAATTATATAGCTTAACTTATACACATTAAAATACCAACGATGGGTTTCAATATTATTATAATTGTTATAATATGTACATGTTAATCAATTAATCAAGTGAACTCATAAAAATCGTTTTGTAAACATCCAGTTTAAGAATCACATGTTAACTTGATAAGATACTAATTCACTTAATGAATTCTTAATATACAGAAACATAGATTTTATGGTCAAATAAAATATATCATTTACATTCAATGTAATTAATAGTTTGAATATTATAACAAAAGATCTTTGTTTCAACTTATAACCTTACTAAGCTTGATAGAAATTATTAATTGATAAACATCATAATATAGTCTGAACATGTGTGATACCCAACGATATAAAACCCAAAGAATTATTTCAAGTATCATCTAGCAAGCATGCAAACGAACACCAGACCTCCTAATGTGATACTGTTGGTAAACAAACAGGTCACGACTGAAATTTTTAAAGTTAACACAAATGGAACCGTTACCTCCTCGAGTGATCCAAAGGAGTAGAACAAACAAATGGGTGGTACTAATACCCATGAAGATGACGATGACGATGACGGCGACGGAGATTTAGAGTTTGCAGCAGATTTGTTGCGGCGGTTGAAGCATGGAAACGGTGGCGTGTGGTGGTGCGTTAGCGAGCGGTACCAGGTCACGATTCAGGCGGTCAGAGGCGGAGTTCAAGACAGATCACATATGTGGGTGTGGCGGTGGTCGTGGCGGTGTAACTCTAGTTCGTAGCGGCAAGGGTGTCAATGCGGCGACAAAGCTAGAACAACGATGTGACAGAGTAATACTGTGGCGAAGTGCTACGGTGGTGCCGCGGAGGTTGCTTGCGGATGTTTGTGGCAGCGAATGGTTCACACAGAAACAAGATGAAGGCACGGTGATGGCGATTTTATCGGAAGTATTGAAGGTGAATAGAAGGGTTTAACGAGAGGTGTAGGCGGCTGTTCATGAGGGTTTTGTGAGGTTTTGAAATTTTCTTTAATATGCTAGTCCATCTTCAAAGGCGATATTATAAATTCCGCTCTTTTAGGTGGGATTTGTTGAACTAAAATAGGTAACAAGATTAAGGGAATTTTAGAAAATGGTTGATTAATAGCCGATGAATCAAGCTGTGTAAAGTTGGTAGTTTTGTATGAGACATCCAATTTCTTTCTACATATAATTAATCTGGTAATACACTTTGTAGAGTTGAAAAAAAAAAGTCAAATAGCAACACAATGAATTGAATACTAATTAAGTATATTATTTTTGTAATGATATAATTATGGATCATATATGTTTGCAATTTATTTTAGAATTTGATTAATATAATTAATCACCATCTAAAATATCGGATAACCGACA
This sequence comes from Scalesia atractyloides, assembly GCA_947069175.1. Taxonomy (NCBI): domain Eukaryota; kingdom Viridiplantae; phylum Streptophyta; class Magnoliopsida; order Asterales; family Asteraceae; genus Scalesia; species Scalesia atractyloides. Next base: position 32,371,463 of record CAMTDV010000015.1, on the reverse strand, counting down.
TAACGACTAGTCACAATACTTATAGCATTTATTATATTAGGGTCCTGAAGGTCTCGTATGTTACATGAACGATTAAAGAAAATGTGGACGTTTCAGAACATCATGATGTCTTTGGACATCCGTACATTAGGGTAACGTTCAACTAGTCATTATCTCATTATCTTGTGACGTTATCTGATTTCTATTATTGTAATCCATCTTCAATGCAACATTCTAGTGAGATTGCATTATTTTGTAACGTTATTTGATTTCAAGTATTATAATCCATCTTGAACATGGACGCAGCTTTTAAGGGACGGGAGGGGGCGGCCGTCCGTTCGAACTTTTCGCTTAGTAGTGGAGAGTATGTAGTTTCTTATAATTTTTTTTGTATATATACGTTTTCGATCCCCCGGTTTTATATAAATTTTTAGGTCTGGTGATTTCCACCCACGATTAGAAATCTCAAGCTTCGCCACTGATCTTGAATTCAACATTCTAATAAGATTTGTTTTGATATGTAGGAAATGGGTTTATAAATTTAAATAACAAGGATTTATAATAATGAAAATGATGGCACACCAAAGAAGTTGGTTGGCACTTTAATTTAGTGGGTGAAACATCCCAAATAATATAAAGATATCGCACAAGAGGATTCCTTAATATAAAATTATAAAAACACCTTTAGCAACTTGTCATGTACAAGGATTAAAAGCAACTGACAACTAGAATCATTTTATGTCGATATCTCTATGTAAGAATATATAATTCTAACTTTGTGCATAAAATAATATAAGAGTCTAGGCTTGAACATAATAAAAAGATAAAGAGAAGAAAATAAACAAATCCAATGTTTAACCTTATTTAATGGATATCGAGTTTTTCTTTTTCCTTCTAGGTTTTTCATTACTTTTTATTTCCTATTACTTTACATAACTTCTTGTATGATATTAACCGATGGTAATATATAGTTTAGAATAGAACAATTACATAAGAATAGTAGGTAAACAGGCAAAAAGCTGCGTCTCAATCTCCCCTTTTTTGAATAGTGAATTCAGTTCTACCAAAAATAAAACTTTGGTTCCTTGACATCAAGAAATTGTTATGCACGACCCTCTGCAATCTATCCAAGAAACACAACAGTTTCGGGAGCAAAGGAGCCAAAGGTATTGAAGGCAAAGGAAATGAAGACATGTTGATTTTTAAATATACTTTTACAAAAATTATAAGCGAAGCTGGTAATTACAACTTTAAAAAGTGATAAATCAAACGGGCTAGGTTGTGCGAGACGACCAAACCAACCGGTTCTAGCTTTAGTCTGTGTTGATTAGTGTTGGAATTGAACCCTAACAAAGGAACAGATGATACAAAACCAAATACACTATCCGAGCTTTGGTTCCAACTATCAGAAGTTGTAACCTCTGATGTATATACACTGCTTTGCCTAAACCATTGTCACTTATCATCTGATAAAAGAAAAGAACAAAGGTTTGACTGGAGATACAAGATCAGATGATAGTGATTAGTGCTTAGTATAGTTTAGTCGTTAATCTAACAGTGCTATGCACACTGATAGTTACTTTTAGCAGTGTTTTAGTTAGTTACATTTTGTTAGTTGTCACTATCAACTCTGACATCATCAAAAGATGCTCAGAGGTTAGATAGTTAGTATAAATAGCTGAGTCGATGTAACAGTTGTCACACCCCGAACCGCAGCGGAATAAGAGTCGGGGCATAATTGGGTTATCATCAAAGCTCATGATGTTTACTAATATGTTTCATATTTATTAAATTCAAAATTTCATCCTCAATATTCCAAACAAGTTCATACAATTACAAAGAAAAATAACCAACTAAACAATCCAAAGTCTAAACCGGTTTATTCTTCTAAGCCATCCTATATGTTTCTTGCTGCAACTGGATCACCTGTATCATGTGTAAAAATGGGGGTTTTGGGGTCAATAAAAGTTGGCGAGTGAACCTTGTTAGAAAACATTTATTATTGATTTCTTGTTTTATTTATTATGGAAAATTGTGCAATAATCATATGTGAGCAAACGTAAATAAACATACAATAACAATAACAAACCACCTTGCATGAATATATGACATGAATGATACTGTATATGTTGGCAACGTCACGTTCACGCTCATAGGTAATGGGGAACGGACGGCCTATGATGAATGTATGTGCGATCAAGGCTCAATCAAACGGAGCCGATCGTATGTTGGCAACGCCTCGTTCACGCTCATAGGTAATGGGGAACAGCTCACGCTCATAGGTAATGGGGAGCGGCGGCCTATGATAATGTATGTACTGAAAATGATAAATTTAATCTAAACAATAACCACACAAACAGTTGATACATATTGAATACACATTTGATCATGGATATGATGGATGCACAATTGTTTAAATGTAATAAATAATAAGACACATGATACACCCCAAAAACATGAATAAAACGGGGAATTTGTAGAGATTCACTCACATTGGGTGCGTTCGATTGATGATGTTGAATGCGCACGAGTTTAGAGGATTGATCGACGAGGAATAACTAACCTAAATAATAAAGAAAAGGTTTGGTAAATAAGTGGATTTTATTAATAATTTTAATAGGATTTTTAGATATGTTTTTGTGAGTTTAGGACTATTTTCTAACTTTAAAAACATTATTTTTAAGTATTTTTAATTGATTTTTAAATTAAATAAATAAATAAAAACATAAAAAAATATGTTGACTTTTTGGGTTGACCGTTGACTATTTGACTTTGACTTGTTGACCGGTTCGAACGTTTATATTGTTTGCACTGAGTGAGGTTCGAACTTGTGACCTCCCGTACGCGTGCACGCAGCTCTACCAACTGAGCTACGTGTCTAACCTGAAATATTTCTGTTTTTAATTATATTTATATACTATTTAATTTATTCTAAAATTCATTTATTTTAAAAAGGATTTTAATTCTATCGAACCGGCGTGCGTAACAGGTCTCGAACCCGGGACCTGTTGATTAACGTTGCACACAGTCCACCGCTGGACTGTGTGTCTAACCTGGTTAAAACACTTGTTTTTATTTCTCTTATATACTAACTGAAAGTCTCCGTATTTGGGTTTTATAAAAAGTCTGAATATTGTGACGAATCGGAACAAGGACAGACTCGAACCCGGGACTCTATGGTTCAAATGCACACAGTCCACCGCTGGACTGTGTGTCTAACCCGAGATATAATCCAATTTATATTAAATTTATATACTGACTAACTTCATCTTCTTCGTTACAATAACCCAGACAACTGATTTTCGACTGATCTTGTTCAATTCAATTAGCAGGCATATAAGTGATTAAAATGTAACGGATAGGAAAGGTTTTGGGAATGAACATACCGGAATGATGACTTTTCTCAGAACTCCGGCAAAGTCGTCGGCTCTGTTTTATGAACTCCGTCTGAGCGGACCAATTAACAGTTTTGATTAACTAGTTGTGGAATTGAAGGACTAAACAAGAGTTATCAGAAGGTTTAAATGATAATACCGTTTTACAGCGCGATTTAGGACTTTTCAGAAAACTTCCGGCGAGTGCTGATTATCCGATATCGTCGTCTGGGACCGATTCTGATTGGAGGGTTTGAGTTAGTAAAAGTCTAATAACAGATAGAAGATGAAAGATTTGAGAATTTACCGTTTTGATGAAAGACACGGTTTTCCGGCGAAAGTCCGGCGAGTTCAGAAAGCGTTTCCGACGAACTGAAAATAGAGCGAAAGTGAAATTGGAGGTTCTGTGGATGATTTTGAGTCGCAAGATGATGATATGGTTGGAGTAATTCAGGAAGTGAATGATTTCGGTTATTAAACCCGAAATCATATGAATTCAAGTTCAATAAAAGCTGAATTGATTGAGATCGTGCGTCGTAATGTTTTCGTCGGTTATAACCAGTAATTATCAACACTCAAACGTCTGGAAAACTGAAAGCCGATTACCGGTTTCAGTTTTTGGCGCAAACAGGTGATTCACGGGTGAACTTATGTTTTAATTGTTTCCTAGATTTCACAAAGACATCAAGTGGCGGAGTGGTTATGTGTTTGGTGATAAGGTATTCCGGCTGACCCGGGTTCGAAACCCGGCAGTCCCTTTTTATTTTTAATTGCCTTAATTTTATTTTCTAACAATTTTAATTTCCATATTCTAAAATGTTTATTAGTTATGTATTGTTTAAAATTAAAATAAGCATTAAATGAGCAACAAAAATATGAAATTGATTATTCGATTAATAAACGAAGCGGGTTTGGAAAACCCGTTTTTCGACGGATGTTACAGTATCCCCTACTTTTAGAAAGTAGTAATGGTAACAGGAAAAAGATGCGGGTATTTTTCGCGCATTGAGTCTTCACGTTCCCAAGTAAACTCAGGTCCCCGTTTCGACTCCCAGCGTACGCTAACAATTGGAATACGACTCCGTCTTAAACGTTTTTCTCCGAAGTCCATGATCTCTACTGGTCTTTCAATGAAATGCATAGATTCATCGATCTGAATATCTTCCAGGGGAATATGGAGGTTTTCATCGGCGAGGCACTTCTTCAAGTTTGATACGTGGAATGTGGGGTGAATTCTGTTGAGTTCTTCTGGTAGATCAAGCTTGTATGCTACAGGTCCTACTCTTTCGAGTATCTTGAAAGGTCCAACGTAGCGTGGTGCTAGCTTACCCTTCTGGCCAAAACGAACTACTCCCTTCCACGGTGATACTTTTAAAAGTACATGATCACCAATGTCAAACTCCAAAGGCTTTCGTCGTTTGTCTGCATAACTCTTTTGACAACTTTGTGCCGCTAGAAGATTGTTTCGAATTTGATGAATCTTGTCTGTGGTTTCTTGAATCAATTCTGGACCGGTGATTTGAGCTTCTCCAATTTCGTGCCAACATACTGGAGATCGGCACTTACGACCATATAAAGCTTCGAAATGTGCCATGCCGATACTTGAATGATAGCTGTTGTTGTACGAAAATTCAACTAATGGTAGATGAGCGTCCCAATTTCCCTTGAAGTCTATGACACATGCTCGAAGCATATCTTCAAGAGGTTGGATGGTGCGTTCAGATTGTCCATCAGTTTGAGGATGATAAGCGGTACTGAGGTCTAATCGTGTACCCAAAGCGGCTTGTACGGCTTGCCATGTTCGTGAAGTGAAACGACCATCACGATCGGAAATAATGCTTAACGGCACACCATGTCGGCTTACGATTTCGCTGATGTAGATACGAGCTGTTTCTCATTCTTGAAGTCCTCGCGAATCGGAATGAAGTGGGCTGATTTTGTAAGACGATCAATGATTACCCATATAGTGTCATACCCACCAGAAGTGCGAGGTAACCTGGTAATGAAGTCCATGGTTATGTTTTCCCACTTCCATACAGGTATTTCAGGTTGGACCAGAAGTCCTGAGGGTCTTTGATGTTCAGCTTTTACTTTGGAACATGTAAGGCACTTGGAAACAAAAACAGCAATATCCTTTTTCATTCCAGGCCACCATAGGTGTATCGAAGGTCTTGATACATCTTGTCGGCTCCTGGGTGTATAGAGTATCGTGTTTTGTGCGCCTCATTCATAAGGAATTCACGAAGGTTATTGTGGTCAGGAATCCATATGCGATCTAGATGTCACACCCCGACCCGCAGCGGAATAAGAGTCGGGGCATAATTGGGTTATCACCAAAGCTCATGATATTTACTAATATGTTTCATATTTATTAAAGTCAAAGTTACATTTCCAAATATTCAAACATGTCCATACAATACAAAGAAAATAAACCAAACAAAACAATCCAAACTCTATATTATTTTATTCTTCTAGTCCATTCCTAAGTGTTTCTTGCTGCAGCTGATTCACCTGTATCATGTGTAAAAATAGGGGTTTTTGGGTCAACATAAGTTGGCGAGTGAACCTTGTTAGATAAACATTTATTATCAATTTACTTGTTAGTTTATCAATGAAAATTTGTGCATAATCATAAATGAGCAAATGTAAATAACCAAACAGTAACAAATAGCAATCACCACTATAACATACAATAACACATGATAGCATACATTAACATACCAACAACATACGATAAACAACATGAATGAAACTGTGCGATCAAGGCTCAATCAAACGGAGCCGATCGTATTTGCATGTACTGAAAATGAAAATGTCTGTGCGATCAAGGCTCAATCAAATGGAGCCGATCGTATGTGGGCATGCCAAGTTCACGCTCATAATGAAATGGGGAACATGCTCAACGCTCATAATGTAATGGGGAGCGGCGGCCTATGAAATTGCATGTAATGAAAATAATAAATTACATCCAACAATAACTACACAACAGTTGAAACAAACAGAATACACATGTTCATGATATGATGTATGCACAATGGTTTAAATATAATATATATAACAAGACACATGATACAACCCAAAACGTGATTAAACGGGGAATTTGTAAAGATTCACTCACATTGGGTGCGTTTGAATGGAAATGATGAGATGCTCACGTATCGGGAGAATTGAACAACGAAAATTTCTAACCTAAATAATAACGGAAAAATATAGTAAATGAGTGGATTTTATTAAGGATTTTAATGAAATTTTTAGATATATTTTTGTGAGTTTAAGGCTATTTTCTATCTTTAAAAATGTTATTTTTAAGTATTTTTAATTGATTTTTAAATGAAATTAAATAAATAAAAATATAAAAAAATTTGTTTATTTTGCGTTGACCGTTGACTGTTGACCGTTGACCTGCTGACTTGTTGACCGGTTCGGTCAGCGAAATCGTTTGCGCCGGGTGAGGCTCGAACCCGAGACCTCCCGTACGCGTGCACGCAGCTCTACCAACTGAGCTACGTGTCTAACCCGAAATAATCTTGTTTTTAATTATATTTATATACTAATTCGGTTTAACCAAAATTCTTTTAATTTCAAAAACATTTTAATTCAACGAACCGGTGCCAGTATCAGGTTTTGAACTCGTGACGTGCGATTCAGTGTTGCACACAGTCCACCGCTGGACTGTGTGTCTAACCTGATTAATATCTCGGTTTTTATTATACTTAACAACTAACGGAGTTAACCCGGTTTAGTTTTAAACAAAAAGGCATTTTATTACATAAGGAGTGCGTGTATCAGGAATCGAACTTGTGACATGCGACTATGTTTTGCACACAGTCCACTGCTGGACTGTGTGTCTAACCCGTTCATATTATTGATTTTAAATAAACTTATAACTTATCTAACTTCGTCTTCTACATTCAAATTACAGTCAACTGATTCACTAACCGTTTCTTGTTTTTACGATTAACAAACATTCCTAAGGCTAAAATGAAATGGCAGAGACGGTGTTGGAAGTAACATACCGTAGGAATGATATATCACAGAATTTTCCGGCAATGCGTCGGCTCTGTTTTTGTGCACCTCAACTGAACCAAACAATTAACCATTTTGATTAGCTAATCGTGAAATTGAGGTTATCAGCAAATGCTAACAGAGGGTTTGAATGCCCTTACCGATTCTCAGATGAACATAGAGATTTTCAGAACTTTTCCGGCGAACTGAAATTAGCTGAATACAGTGCCTGAATTCGATTTCAATTGAAAGGTTTAAGTTAGAGATAGCCTAACAATTGTTGAACTACAACGTTATTGAAAGATTTACCGTTTTGAGGATGAATACGGTTTTCCGGCGAATCTTGCAGAAATTTCCGGCGAGTTGTTTTAAGCGCTCAGACGGTCTGAAAGTGTGACGAAAGTGAAATGGAATGTGGGTATGATGTTTCTGAGTCGCTAGAGGGATCTTGAGTTGAAGTAATTGGGACTTGATTATTTTCGGTTATAAAAACCGATGATGATGATAATTAACGTTCATTCAATCTGAGTTGATGAGAAAACGTCGGTGCATCGGTTATAACCTGAATGTGCGAGTAAGCAAACGATTTGACGATTGAATTGCCGATTTCCGTTTCTCAATTGGCGCAACCGGTTTAACCGAGTTTGAGTATAAATGTTATTTGTTTCCTAGAGATGACAGAAAACAACCAGTGGCGGAGTGGTGATGTGTGTGTGTGTTAAGTCATTGAAACAGTGAACCGGCTGACCCGGGTTCGAGTCCCGGCAGCGACTTTTTATTTTTATTTATTTTGTTTTAACTTTTTATCAAATATAATTTTTATAGTTTAGTTTGTTTATTAATTATGTATCATTATAAATCAAAATAATCATAAATATACAACGTGACATTTATAACTTGATATTCGATTACAAAACGGAGCGGGTTTGGAAACCCGTTTTTGACAAATGTTACAGTATCCCCTACTTTTAGGAATTTCGTCCCGAAATTCAAGTAGTAGAAGTAGTAGGAAAAAGATGCGGGTATTTTTTGCGCATTGAGTCTTCACGTTCCCAAGTAAACTCAGGTCCCCGTTTCGACTCCCAGCGTACCCTAACAATTGGAATGCGACTTCGTCATAAACGTTTTTCCCCGAAGTCCATGATCTCCACAGGTCTTTCAATAAAATGCATAGATTCATCAATCTGAATATCTTCCAGAGGAATGTGGATGTTTTCATCAGCGAGGCACTTCTTCAAGTTTGACACGTGGAATGTGGGATGAATCCTGTTGAGTTCTTCTGGTAGATCAAGCTTGTATGCTACAGGACCGACTCTTTCGAGTATCTTGAAAGGTCCTACGTAACGTGGTGCTAACTTGCCCTTTTGACCAAAACGAACTACTCCCTTCCACGGTGATACTTTTAGAAGTATATGATCCCCAATGTTAAACTCTAAAGGCTTCCGTCGTTTATCTGCATAACTCTTTTGACGACTTTGAGCCGCTAGAAGATTGTTTCGGATTTGATGGATCTTGTCTGTGGTTTCTTGGATCAATTCTGGACCAGTAATTTGAGCTTCCCCAATTTCGTGCCAACATACAGGAGATCGGCACTTACGACCATATAAGGCTTCAAAAGGTGCCATGCCAATGCTTGAATGATAGCTGTTGTTGTACGAGAATTCAACTACGGTAGATGAGCGTCCCAATTTCCCTTGAAGTCTATAACACATGCTTGAAGCATATCTTCAAGAGTTTGAATGGTGCGTTCAGATTGACCATCAGTTTGAGGGTGATAGGCGTTACTGAGATCTAATCGCGTACCCATAGCGGCTTGTACTGCTTGCCATGTTCGTGAAGTGAAACGACCATCACGATCAGAAATAATGCTTAACGGTACACCATGTCGACTTACGATTTCGTTGATATAAATACGAGCTAGCTTCTCGTTCTTGAAATCTTCGCGGATAGGAATAAAGTGAGCTGATTTTGTAATTCGGTCAATTATTACCCAAATAGTGTCATACCCACCAGAAGTACGAGGTAACCTGGTAATGAAGTCCATGGTTATATTTTCCCACTTCCATACAGGTATTTCAGGTTGGACCAGAAGTCCTGAGGGTCTTTGGTGTTCAGCTTTCACCTTGGAACATGTAAGGCACTTAGAAACAAATACAGCAATATCCTTCTTCATTCCAGGCCACCAATAGGTATATCGTAGGTCTTGATACATCTTATCGGCTCCTGGGTGTATAGAATATCGCGTTTTGTGAGCTTCATTCATAAGAATTTCACGAAGATTGTTGTGGTTAGGAATCCAGATACGATCTAGGTAGTACAGAATACCGTCAGATTTAGTTTCAATTTTTAGCTCAGCTCCACAGGACATCTCCTTTCGTACATCATCTTCCGTTATTGCAACATGCTGGGCTTCTCGAATTTGATCTTTAATGTCGGTTATAATTTGCGAACATAGAAGACGAATGGAGTTCGCATAACCCTTTCGACTAAGTGCATCAGCCACCACATTTGCTTTACCAGGGTGGTATCTAATTTCACAGTCGTAGTCATTTAGAAGTTCGACCCATCTGCGTTGCCTCATGTTTAACTCCTTTTGATTGAAGATATGTTGAAGACTCTTGTGGTCAGTGTATATTTCACACTTAGTACCATAGAGATAATGTCTCCATATCTTAAGAGCGAACACAACGGCTCCAAGTTCTAGGTCATGAGTGGTGTAGTTCTTTTCATGTGTCTTGAGTTGTCTCGAAGCATAAGCTATAACTTTTCCTCTTTGCATTAGAACGCAGCCCAATCCTTGCCCTGACGCGTCGCAATAGACCACAAAATCATCACAACCTTCAGGAAGAGTGAGGATTGGTGCATCACAAAGATTTTGTTTAAGGGTTTGGAAGGCTTCTTCTTGCTTGGGTCCCCATATGAAAGGTTTTCCTTTATGTGTTAAAGCCGTGAGTGGTACAGCAATGCGAGAGAAGTTTGAAATGAACCGACGATAATAACCAGCCAAACCAAGAAAAGATCTTACTTCAGTTGGTGTACGTGGAGCTTGCCATTCTTGAACCGCTTTGATCTTTGAAGGGTCGACATGTATTCCCTTGTCATTGACTACATGCCCGAGGAATTGCACCTCTTTTAACCAGAATTCACATTTGGAGAATTTGGCATAAAGCTTTTCCTTCTCTAGAAGTGCAAGGATGAGTCAAAGATGACGCTCATGATCAGATTTAGATTTTGAATAAATAAGAATATCGTCGATGAAAACTATGACAAATCGATCGAGATAAGGTTTGCAGACTCTGTTCATTAGATCCATGAAGACAGCTGGTGCGTTGGTTAAACCAAATGGCATGACCATGAATTCATAATGGCCATAACGAGTTCGAAAAGCAGTCTTAGGGACGTCTTCTTCATGCACTCTAAGTTGATGATAGCCAGATCGAAGGTCGATTTTTGAAAAGCAATTGGCACCTTGAAGTTGGTCAAGAAGATCATCAATGCGAGGTAAAGGGTAGCGATTCTTGATTGTCAATTTGTTGAGCTCTCTGTAGTCGATGCACATACGAAACGATCCATCTTTCTTCTTTACGAAAAGAACAGGTGCACCCCAAGGCGATGAGCTAGGACGTATAAATCCCTTGTCAGTCAACTCTTGTAATTGACTGGCTAGCTCTTGCATTTCAGAGGGGGCTAACCTATAAGGAGACTTTGCAACTGGTGTAGCACCAGGTAATAGATCGATACGGAATTCGACTTCTCTAACTGGAGGAAGTCCTGAAATGTCGTCAGGAAAAACTTGCGGGAAATCTTTTACTACAGGAATGTCTTCAAGTTTCTTCTCCATGGTTCCCTTTTTGATGATATGAGCTAAAAACGCGACATAATTTTTGCGAAGATATTTTTGAGCTTGAAGACAAAACATTAAGCTGAGCCCTTTCGACGAGGTTTCTCCAAAGATTCGAAGAGTCTGACCGTTTGAAAGAGGAATACGTATAAATTTTTCGCGACATACAACTTTTGCGTGATGTTGACTGAGCCAGTCCATACCAATTATGATATCAAAACTTCCCAGCTTCATAGGAATAAGGTCGACTGAGAAATCGTGGTCGTTTAGGGTGTACAGTTGCGCAAAATAGAGTTTAACGAAACTGGTTTCCCGTCAGCAACTTCTACCGTTATGGATTCCGTGAGCTTATCCCGATTTTTGTTTAAGATAGGCTCAAATTCTAAAGACACGAAACTTCTATCCGCACCAGTATCAAATAACATAGAGGCATATCTACCATTTATAAGGAACGTACCGTTAACCACATTGCCGTCAGCTCTAGCCTGATTAGCGTTGATATTGAAAGCTCTTCCTCTTGCAGGTGGAGGAGCTTGATTCGCTTGATTCACTGGGTTGGCTTGAGCCTGAGCATGAATAATGTTTACCAACCTTGGACAAGTGTTTCTGAAATGGCTTGGGTCTCCGCAATTGTAGCAAGCCCGCATAGGTTGGCCCATAGGATAATTGGGTTGGTAATATGTTTGGGCTAGGTGTTGAGTGGGTGGTTTTAGTAGGGGTTGTTGGGCTTGACCCATTATTTTTTGGTGGGGTTGGGTTGTAGGCTGGTGGCGGTTTGTTCGTTGAGGCATGCGGCAGGTTTGAACAGTATGACCTGCGCGACCGCAGCCGGTGCAATATTGACAAGGATGATCAGGAGAATGGTGATATTGGCAACGGTTGCATTTTGGTAACGGGCCAGTGTAAGGTCTTCTGTATGGTGCGGGTGAAGGGGCAATCTGGGTAATGGGTGCAGCAGGAATAGGGGAGTTGGTTTAAGTAACAGCGAAATTTCTGGTGTTGCGCTTCCTCTTGTTAGCAAACTTAGAGGAAGAGATGGGATGGTTTGAAGTTTGACCCTCAACAGGGGCTTTCTTTTTCTCTTCTTTGAACTTCCCGTTGAGAATTCGATTCTCGGTCAGTTCAGTTGCTAGCTCCATTGCAGCTTCAAGTGTTACCGGTGAAGTGCTGAGGACTGAATCTTGAATTTTTGAGGGAAGTCCTCGAATATAATGCTCGATCAGACGATAAGTTGGGGTGAACAAATTTGGAACCATTTGGTTCAACTCTAAGAACCTCTTGTTATAAGTGGTATGATCTCCCTCCTTCTGCTTTAGAGCATGAAATTCATCCTCCAACTTTTTAATTTCACTCCTAGGACAGAAACGCCTAGTCATGATTTCCCTTAACTCCTTCCAAGATAAGGCCATTGCATCATCAACTCCCCTCTTCCCTTTTTCAGTATTCCACCAAGTGAGAGCTACCCCAAATAGTCTCCCGGTGGCGTATCGAACCTTGCGATCCTCAGGACAATCGCAGTTGAGAAAGGTATTTTCCATCTCCTCGAACCAATGTAGGAGAGCAGTGACACCCTCGGTCCCTTCAAATTTAGGAGGATCACAAGACTTGAAATGTTTGTATGAGCACTTGCTGGCAGGAGGGTTGTCGATGTTCTGGTCATGTTGTTGGGGAGGGTTAGTAGGATTTGTAGCGAGGGCTTGTTGCACTTGGACCACAATGTCAGGCAGTATCGTGGCTATTTGTTTCGCGATTTGTGTGGCCAAGCGTTCCTGAGACCTTCCTGATCTTCTACCCCTTCGTTGTTGTCTGGACGACATCTAAGGGAACATACATAAGAAGATTGTGAGTTTATGGTGTCTTTTTAGGTGTCATGTGTCTTAAAAAAATGAAATAACATAAATATCAATAATGCAACTACATCCATAGGATGTCTTGGGTTTGCTCATGTTGGGCCTCAAATGTCCCCCATACGTTCACCTATATAGCCATGTGGGCCCCATGGCTATTGGCTTGGTAGGATTCACACTAGTATTGGCGATTTAACACTTGCATCACCCGAATGCAAACCACAAAATATGTTTACGAGATGTATGGTCGGAATGTGTCCAGGTGTAGACACAATGACAACTCAAAGTGGGGTTAGTTCACACGACGTTTGGTATAGCATGCTTTGGCCTAATAGGTACTTCGTACTCTCATCGTTAGTCCCCAGGTAGGCAAACTGGTCCCTTATTTGGATTTATACGAATGCCAGCCTAGACAGGACGTCCCGACTACCGGTACTGGTACCATTCCAGTTACTACATGCCCGTCATGAGAACTCACTTTGATGAGATTTGAAAACAAAAAATCATTGTAAAAGCAATCATGATGTGGTGTGTGCTGTCATGGATGTGATATGTTATGAGAATATGATTCATGATAGGCATTATATGATAATATATACTTATGAACATGCATGCATAATATTGAATGTAACATTAAACATAAAACATATAAACATCATGAAGTTTGGCATGTAACACACAAAAATCTTATAAGTTTCTAATCAACTATAGTATAGGCTCTAAGGGTCTAATAACCTATCCTATATCCCTATAGTCATGGCTCTAATACCAATCTGTCACACCCCGACCCGCAGCGGAATAAGAGTCGGGGCATAATTGGGTTATCACCAAAGCTCATGATATTTACTAATATGTTTCATATTTATTAAAGTCAAAGTTACATTTCCAAATATTCAAACATGTCCATACAATACAAAGAAAATAAACCAAACAAAACAATCTCAAACTCTATATCATTTTATTCTTCTAGTCCATTCCTAAGTGTTTCTTGCTGCAGCTGATTCACCTGTATCATGTGTAAAAATAGGGGTTTTTGGGTCAACATAAGTTGGCGAGTGAACCTTGTTAGATAAACATTTATTATCAATTTACTTGTTAGTTTATCAATGAAAATTTGTGCATAATCATAAATGAGCAAATGTAAATAACCAAACAGTAACAAATAGCAATCACCACTATAACATACAATAACACATGATAGCATACATTAACATACCAACAACATACGATAAACAACATGAATGAAACTGTGCGATCAAGGCTCAATCAAACGGAGCCGATCGTATTTGCATGTACTGAAAATGAAAATGTCTGTACGATCAAGGCTCAATCAAACGGAGCCGATCGTATGTGGGCACGCCAGGTTCACGCTCATAATGAAATGGGGAACATGCTCAACGCTCATAATGTAATGGGGAGCGGCGGCCTATGAAATTGCATGTACTGAAAATAATAAATTACATCCAACAATAACTACACAACAGTTGAAACAAACAGAATACACATGTTCATGATATGATGTATGCACAATGGTTTAAATATAATATATATAACAAGACACATGATACACCCCAAAACGTGATTAAACGGGGAATTTGTAAAGATTCACTCACATTGGGTGCGTTTGAATGGAGATGAAGAGATGCGCACGAATCGGGAGAATTGAACAACGAGAATTTCTAACCTAAATAATAACGGAAAAATATAGTAAATGAGTGGATTTTATTAAGGATTTTAATGAAATTTTTAGATATATTTTTGTGAGTTTAAGGCTATTTTCTATATTTAAAAATGTTATTTTTAAGTATTTTTAATTGATTTTTAAATTAAATTAAATAAATAAAAGTATAAAAAAAATTGTTTATTATGCGTTGACCGTTGACCTGCTGACTTGTTGACCGGTTCGGTCAGCGAAATCATTTGCGCCGGGTGAGGCTCGAACCCGAGACCTCCCGTACGCGTGCACGCAGCTCTACCAACTGAGCTACGTGTCTAACCCGAAATAATCTTGTCTTTAATTATATTTATATACTAATTCGGTTTAACCAAAATTCTTTTAATTTCAAAAACATTTTAATTCAACGAACCGGTTCTAGTATCAGGTTTCGAACTCGTGACGTGCGATTCAGTGTTGCACATAGTCCACCGTTGGACTGTGTGTCTAATCTGATTAATATCTCGGTTTTTATTATATTTAACAACTAACGGAGTTAACCCGGTTTAGTTTTAAACAAAAAGGCATTTTATTACATAAGGAGTGCGTGTATCATGAATCGAACTTGTGACATGCGACTATGTTTTGCACACAGTCCACCGCTGGACTGTGTGTCTAACCCGTTCATATTATTGATTTTAAATAAACTTATAACTTATCTAACTTCGTCTTCTACATTCAAATTACAGTCAACTGATTCACTAACCGTTTCTTGTTTTTACGATTAACAAACATTCCTAAGGCTAAAATGAAATGGCAGAGACGGTGTTGGAAGTAACATACCGTAGGAATGATATATCACAGAATTTTCCGGCAATGCGTCGGCTCTGTTTTTGTGCACCTCAACTGAACCAAACAATTAACCATTTTGATTAGCTAATCGTGAAATTGAGGTGATCAGCAAATGTTAACAGAGGGTTTGAATGCCCTTACCGATTCTCAGATGAACATAGAGATTTTCAGAACTTTTTCGGCGAACTGAAATTAGCTGAATACAGTGCCTGAATTCGATTTCAATTGAAAGGTTTAAGTTAGAGATAGCCTAACAATTGTTGAACTACAACGTTATTGAAAGATTTACCGTTTTGAGGATGAATACGGTTTTCCGGCGAATCTTGCAGAAATTTCCGGCGAGTTGTTTTAAGCGCTCAGACGGTCTGAAAGTGTGACGAAAGTGAAATGGAATGTGGGTATGATGTTTCTGAGTCGCTAGAGGGATCTTGAGTTGAAGTAATTGGGACTTGATTATTTTCGGTTATAAAAACCGATGATGATGATAATTAACGTTCATTCAATCTGAATTGATGAGAAAACGTCGGTGCATCGGTTATAACCTGAATGTGCGAGTAAGCAAACGATTTGACAATTGAATTGCCGATTTCCGTTTCTCAATTGGCGCAACCGGTTTAACCGAGTTTGAGTGTAAATGTTATTTGTTTCCTAGAGATGACAGAAAACAACCAGTGGCGGAGTGGTGATGTGTGTGCGTGTTAAGTCTTTGAAACTGTGAACCGGCTGACCCGGGTTCGAGTCCCGGCAGCGACTTTTTATTTTTATTTATTTTGTTTTAACTTTTTATCAAATATAATTTTTATAGTTTAGTTTGTTTGTTAATTATGTATCATTATAAATCAAAATAATCATAAATATACAACGTGACATTTATAACTTGATATTCGATTACAAAACGGAGCGGGTTTGGAAACCCGTTTTTGACAAATGTTACACTAGATAGTACAGAATACCGTCGGATTTAGTTTCAATTTTAAGTTCAGCTCCACAAGACAGCTCCTTTCGTACGTCGTTTTCCGTTACTGAAACATGTTGGGCTTCTCGGATTTGATCTTTGATGTCTGTTATGATTTGCGAACATAGAAGACGAATGGAGTTCGCATAACCCTTTCGACTGAGTGCATCGGCCACCACGTTTGCCTTGCCAGGATGATACCGAATTTCACAGTCGTAGTCATTAAGAAGTTCGACCCATCTCCGTTGCCTCATGTTTAACTCCTTTTGGTTGAAGATATGTTGGAGACTCTTGTGGTCAGTGTATATTTCACACTTAGTACCGTAGAGGTAATGTCTCCATATCTTAAGAGCGAACACAACAGCTCCAAGTTCTAGGTCGTGGGTAGTGTAGTTCTTCTCATGAGTTTTGAGTTGTCTAGAAGCATAAGCTATCACTTTTCCTCTTTGCATTAGAACACAGCCTAGTCCTTGCCCTGACGCGTCGCAATAAACCACGAAGTCATCACAACCTTCAGGAAGAGTGAGGATAGGTGCGTCACAGAGTTTTCGTTTAAGGGTTTGGAAGGCTTCTTCTTGTTTGGGTCCCCATATGAAGGGTTTTCCTTTATGTGTTAAAGCCGTGAGTGGTACAGCGATGCGGGAGAAATTTGCAATGAAACGGCGATAACAACTAGCCAAACCAAGGAATTATCTTACTTCGGTTGGTGTACATGGCGCTTGCCATTCTTGTACTGCTTTGATCTTTGAGGGGTCGACATGTATTCCCTTGTCATTGACGACATGTCCAAGGAATTGTACCTCTTTTAACCAGAATTCGCATTTGGAGAATTTGGCGTAGAGCTTTTCATTCCCTAAGAGTGTAAGGATGAGTCGAAGGTGTCGTTCATGATCAGACTTAGACTTTGAGTATATGAGGATGTCGTCGATGAAGACTATAACAAAGCGATCGAGATAAGGTTTGCAGACTCAGTTCATTAGATCCATGAAGACAGCTGGAGCGTTGGTTAGACCAAATGGCATGACCATGAATTCATAATGACCATAACGAGTTCGGAAGGCGGTCTTTGGGACGTCTTCTTCATGTACTCTGAGTTGATGATAACCAGAACGAAGGTCGATTTTTGAAAAACAGCTGGCGCCTTGAAGTTGGTCAAGAAGATCATCAATGTGAGGTAATGAGTAGCGGTTCTTGACCGTTAAATTGTTGAGTTCTCTGTAGTCGATACACATGCGAATCGTTCCATCTTTCTTCTTCACAAAAAGGACAGGTGCACCCCAAGGCGATGAGCTAGGACGTATGAATCCTTTGTCAGTCAGCTCTTGCAATTGACTGGCTAGCTCTTGCATTTCGGATGGGGCTAACCTATAAGGAGATTTTGCAACTGGTGTAGCTCTAGGTATAAGATCAATGCGGAATTCGACTTCTCTCACAGGAGGAAGTCCTGAAATGTTGTCAGGAAAAAACTTGCGGAAAATCTTTACTACTGGGATGTCTTCAAGTTTCTTCTCCTTGGTTCCCTTTTTGACGACATGAGTTAGAAATGCGACATAATTCTTGCGGAGATATTTTCGGGCTTGAAGACAGGACATTAATTTGAGCCCTTTCGATGGGGTTTCTCCAAAGATTCGTAGAGTCTGACCGTTTGTAAGAGGAATGCGTATAAACTTTTCGCGGCATACAACTTCAGTATGATGTTGGCTGAGCAAGTCCATACCAATTATAATGTCGAAACTTCCCAACTTCATAGGTATGAGGTCAACTGGAAAATCGTGATCGTTTAGAGTGAGAGTACAATTGCGTAAGATAGAGTTTAAGGAGACCGGTTTTCCGTCAGCAACTTCTACCGTTATGGATTCCATGAGTTTATCACGAGTTTGGTTGAGGATGGGTTCAAATTCTAAGGACACAAAACTTTTATCCGCGCCAGTATCAAATAACATGGATGCATAACTACCATTGATGAGAAACGTACCGTTAACCACATTGTTGTCAGCCCTAGCTTGATTGGCGTTGATGTTAAAAGCTCTTCCTCTTGCAGGTGGAGGAGCTTGATTAGCCTGGTTTACTGGATTAGCTTGAGCTTGGGCATGGATAATATTCACTAGGCGTGGACAGGTGTTTCTGAAATGGTTCGGGTCTCCACAGTTGTAACAAGCCCGCATAGGTTGCACCATGGGATAGTTGGGTTGGTAGTAGGATTGGGCTACATGTTGGGTAGGTGGTAGTAGTAAAGGTTGTTGGGCTTGACCCACTATCTGATGGTGGGTTTGGGTTGAGGGCTAATGGCGGTTCGTTCGCTGAGGTACGCGACAGGTTTGAATGGTGTGACCTGCGCGACCACAGCCGGTGCAATGTTGGCAGGGATGATCAGGAAAGTGATGGTATTGGCAACGGTTGCATTTTGGGTATGGGCTGGAGTATGGCCTTTTATATGGTGCAGGTGAGGGGGCAACTTGAGTAATGGGTGCAGCAGGGATAGGGAAATTTGTTTATGTGACAGCAAAGTTTCTGGTGTTTCGCTTCCTCTTATTAGCAAACTTTGAGGAGGAGATGGAATGGTTTGAAGTCTGGCCCTCAACGGGGGCTTTCTTTTTCTCGTCCTTAAATTTGCCGTTGCGAATACGATTCTCGGTAAGCTCGGTAGCCAGTTCCATAGCAGCTTCAAGTGTTGCAGGCGAAGTGCTGAGAACTGTGTCTTGAATTTTCGAGGGGAGGCCTCGAATATAGTGTTCGACTAAGCGGTAAACTGGGGTGAACAAGTTAGGGACCATTTAGTTCAACTCTAAAAACCGTTTGTTGTAGGAAGTATGATCTCCCTCCTTTTGCTTCAACGAATGAAATTCATCCTCTAACTTTTTAATCTCGCTTCTTGGACAGAAGCGTCTCGTCATGATTTCCCTTAACTCCTCCCACGTTAAGGCCATTGCATCTTCGATTCCTCTCTAACCCTTTTCAGTATTCCACCAGGTAAGAGCTACCCCAAATAGCCTCCCGGTTGCGTAACGTACCTTGCGATCCTCGGGACAATCGCATTTGAGGAAGGTGTTTTCCATTTCCTCAAACCAGTGGAGGAGAGCAGTGACACCTTCGGTCCCTTCAAATTTCGGGGGATCGCAATATGAACACTTTTTGGAGGGAGGGTTGTCAACATTCTGATCTTCTTATTGGGGAGGATTGATGGGATTTGCGGCGAGAGCTTGTTGGACTTGAACTACAATGTCAGGAAGCACCGCGGCCATTTGTTTTGCGATCTGGGTGGCTAAGTGTTCGTTTGACCTTCCTGACCTTCTACTCCCACGTTGATGCCTAGCCGACATCTATAGGAACATACATAAGAAGATTGTGAGTTTATGGAGTCTTTTTAGGTGTCATGTGTCATAAAAAAAATAACATAAACATCAATAATGCAACTACATCCATAGGATGTCTTGGGTTTGCTCATGTTTGGCCTCAAATGTCCCCCATACCTTCACCTGTATAGTCATGTGGGCCCCCATGACTATTGGCTTAGTAGGATTCACATTGGTATTGGCGGTTTAACACTCGCATCACCCGAATGAAAACCATGAAATATGTTTGCGAGATGTATGGTCGGAGGGTGTCCAGGTGTAGACACAATGACAACTCAAAGTGGGGTTAGCTCACACGACGTTTGGTATAGCATGCTTTGGCCTAATAGGTCCTTCGTACTCTCATCGTTAGTCCCCAGGTAGGCAAACTGGTCCTTTATTTTGGATTTATACGAATGCCAAGCCTAGACAGGACGTTCCGACTACCGGTACTTGTACCCTTCCAGTTACTACATGCCCGTCATGAGAACTCTCTTTGATGTGATTTGAAAATACAAAAATCGTTGCAAAAGTCATGGAAATTGTGTGGTGTGTGCTCTCATGGATATGATATGTTATGAGAATATGATTCATGATAGGCATTGTATAATAATATGTACTTATGAACATGCTTGCATAACATTGAACGTAACAATAAACATAAAGCATATAAACATCATGAATTTTGCATGTAACACACAAACAATTTAAAAATTCTAATCAACTATAGTATAGGATCTAAGGGTCTAATAACCTATCCTATATCCCTATAGTCATGGCTTTGATACCAATCTGTCATACCCCGACCCGCAGCGGAATAAGAGTCGGGGCATAATTGGGTTATCACCAAAGCTCATGATGTTTACTAATATGTTTCATATTTATTAAATTCAAAATTTCATCCTCAATATTCCAAACAAGTTCATACAATTACAAAGAAAAATAACCAACTAAACAATCCAAAGTCTAAACCGGTTTATTCTTCTAAGCCATCCTATATGTTTCTTGCTGCAACTGGATCACCTGTATCATGTGTAAAAATGAGGGTTTTTGGGTCAACAAAAGTTGGCGAGTGAACCTTGTTAGAAAACATTTATTATTGATTTCTTGTTATATTTATTATGGAAAATTGTGCAATAATCATATGTGAGCAAACGTAAATAAACATACAATAACAATAACAATAACAATAACAATAACAATAACAATAACAAACCACCTTGCATGAATATATGACATGAATGATACTGTATATGTTGGCAACGTCACGTTCACGCTCATAGGTAATGGGGAACGGACGGCCTATGAAGAATGTATGTGCGATCAAGGCTCAAGCAAACGGAGCCGATCGTATGTTGGCAACGCCTCGTTCACGCTCATAGGTAATGGGGAACAGCTCACGCTCATAGGTAATGGGGAGCGGCGGCCTATGATAATGTATGTACTGAAAATGATAAATTTAATCTAAACAATAACCACACAAACAGTTGATACATATTGAATACACATTTGATCATGGATATGATGGATGCACAATTGTTTAAATGTAATAAATAATAAGACACATGATACACCCCAAAAACGTGATTAAAACGGGGAATTTGTAGAGATTCACTCACATTGGGTGCGTTCGATTGATGATGTTGAATGCGCACGAGTTTAGAGGATTGATCGACGAGGAATAACTAACCTAAATAATAAAGAAAAGGTTTGGTAAATAAGTGGATTTTATTAATAATTTTAATAGGATTTTTAGATATGTTTTTGTGAGTTTAGGACTATTTTCTAACTTTAAAAACATTATTTTTAAGTATTTTAATTGATTTTTAAATTAAATAAATTAAAAAAAACATAAAAAAATATGTTGACTTTTTGGGTTGACCGTTGACTATTTGACTTTGACTTGTTGACCGGTTCGGTCGTTTATATTCTTTGCACTGAGTGAGGTTCGAACTTGTGACCTCCCGTACGCGTGCACGCAGCTCTACCAACTGAGCTACGTGTCTAACCTGAAATATTTCTGTTTTTAATTATATTTATATACTATTTAATTTATTCTAAAATTCATTTATTTTAAAAAGGATTTTAATTCTATCGAACCGGCGTGCGTAACAGGTCTCGAACCCGGGACCTGTTGATTAACGTTGCACACAGTCCACCGCTGGACTGTGTGTCTAACCTGGTTAAAACACTTGTTTTTATTTCTCTTATATACTAACTGAAAGTCTCCGTATTTGGGTTTTATAAAAAGTCTGAATATTGTGACGAATCGGAACAAGGACAGACTCGAACCCGGGACTCTATGGTTCAAATGCACACAGTCCACCACTGGACTGTGTGTCTAACCCGAGATATAATCCAATTTATATTAAATTTATATACTGACTAACTTCATCTTCTTCGTTACAATAACCCAGACAACTGATTTTCGACTGATCTTGTTCAATTCAATTAACAGGCATATAAGTGATTAAAATGTAACGGATAGGAAAGGTTTTGGGAATGAACATACCGGAATGATGACTTTTCTCAGAACTCCGGCAAAGTCGTCGGCTCTGTTTTATGAACTCCGTCTGAGCGGACCAATTAACAGTTTTGATTAACTAGTTGTGGAATTGAAGGACTAAACAAGAGTTATCAGAAGGTTTAAATGATAATACCGTTTTACAGCGCGATTTAGGAATTTTCAGAAAACTTCTGGCGAGTGCCGATTATCCGATATCGTCGTCTGGGACCGATTCTGATTGGAGGGTTTGAGTTAGTAAAAGTCTAACAACAGATAGAAGATGAAAGATTTGAGAATTTACCGTTTTGATGAAAGACACGGTTTTCCGGCGAAAGTCCGGCGAGTTCAGAAAGCGTTTCCGACGAACTGAAAATAGAGCGAAAGTGAAATTGGAGGTTCTGTGGATGATTTTGAGTCGCGAGATGATGATATTGTTGGAGTAATTCAGGAAGTGAATGATTTCGGTTATTAAACCCGAAATCATATGAATTCAAGTTCAATAAAAGCTGAATTGATTGAGATCGTGCGTCGTAATGTTTTCGTCGGTTATAACCAGTAATTATCAACACTCAAACGTCTGGAAAACTGAAAGCCGATTACCGGTTTCAGTTTTTGGCGCAAACAGGTGATTCACGGGTAAACTTATGTTTTAATTGTTTCCTAGATTTCACCAAGACATCAAGTGGCGGAGTGGTTATGTGTTTGGTGATAAGGTATTCCGGCTGACCCGGGTTCGAAACCCGGCAGCCCCTTTTTATTTTTAATTGCCTTATTTTTATTTTCTAACAATTTTAATTTCCATATTCTAAAATGTTTATTAGTTATGTATTGTTTAAAATTAAAATAAGCATTAAATGAGCAACAAAAATATGAAACTGATTATTCGATTAATAAACGAAGCGGGTTTGGAAAACCCGTTTTTCGACGGATGTTACAACAGTAAACTTGTCTTCTTAAAAAGATCTTTACACTTATCATCTTCTTCATTACATTTCTTATTGGCTGAGGGGGAGTTTGTGAATCACATGCAATAGTTGATCAAACTTGTAAAGCATGATGGTGAAGAAAACAAACAACCAATTGCTTGTAGTAAAAGTTTTCCATTAAATTCCGCTGCAATTACTTAATTCAATCCATTTTCATCTTTTGAAACCAAAAATTACAAGTAATTCAAACTCAGATCCTAACAATTGGTATCAGAGCTAGATCAATCAAACTTGATTTAACCGTCAATTTGATTTGAACAGATCAGCTCTCACTGCTAATTCGTTTGATTGTATTTACTTGAAAACAAAGTTTTATTACGTTCAAAGTTTTTAAAGCACTAATTTGTTGTAAACAAGCAGAAATGTCTCAAAACACATCAAACACACAGGATCCCAGTATTGGATCTATGTTTAAACCACCTATGTTGAAAAGAAATGAATATTTCATTTGGCAACATAGGATGGGTCACATACTGGCTCAGCAAAACACCGGATGTTGGAGATCCGTTGCGTTTGTGCCGAAAAAACCCGAAAACTACTCTGAGCAGGATTTCCTGAAAATAGAGTTGGATGCAAAAGCGTTTAGCATTGTTGCTTCCGCGCTACCCAACGAAATCTATGAATTGAAACTCGTTAAAGGAGAGTCCCTAACCCAACAGTTCGAACGTTTTAGCTGTCTCATCAGTGAATTAAAACTCTTTAACGTGGAATTTCCTAATTCGATTATCAATAGTCGTTTCTTAAGATCGTTACCAGGGAGACAATAGCTTACGTTACACGAACATCTATTGGTTATAAAGAAATGACCTTTACCCAACTTCATGGTCGACTTCTCACTTATAAGAGAGAGTTGAACCAGAAAAAGAAGTTGCAGGAATCTGGGAAAGTGACTGATGATTATACATTGGGAAACACTGCTTTGTATGGTTATGAAGAAGATTCTGGCAGTGGAAAGGATCATAGTTATGATCATTTTATTGACATAACATCTGGTGGAAATTTTAGCTCTGATTCTTTCTCAACCAACTATGCGTTTACTGCACGTGGGGAAAGCCAAACCTCTGATAATCTATCTTTTGAATTAAATGATTTACAACACTTCGAACCCATTAATTTGGAAGAAATGGACATATTACACCAGCTGGAACTTCTAAGTGTTAGAGCTAGTAAATTTTACAAAAGAACTGGTAGAAGGTTTCCAGGATTGCATGGGGGGTTAAAAGTAGGGTTGGATAAATCAAAAATCAAGTGCTATAAATGCAACAAGCTTGGTCACTTTGCCAGGGAATGCAGATCTCAAATTGCAGTACCAATTGTAACACATCCTGGCAACACAACTCAAGGCACTGTCCAATATT
This sequence comes from Scalesia atractyloides, assembly GCA_947069175.1. Taxonomy (NCBI): domain Eukaryota; kingdom Viridiplantae; phylum Streptophyta; class Magnoliopsida; order Asterales; family Asteraceae; genus Scalesia; species Scalesia atractyloides. The sequence goes on along the minus strand of CAMTDV010000015.1, from coordinate 32,346,774 downwards.
CCCAATATACCCCTGCATCTCAAATGCAAAATACTGCACAGTTTGCACATCCTGCTACTACTGTTCCTATCCATTATGTCCAAACACCTGCACCACAGATTCAACATGTCCAAGCACCACCTCAAGTGCATGTGCAGCAAGTGCCACTTATCACTCAAACTACTCAAACCACTGCCCCTGCAGAGGTTAACCAGCAGAGTTTCTTTACACAAGGCTTTGCTGACTGGAGTAGTTTGCCTGAGGATTTAACTGGTGAAAACTTTGCTCTTATGGCTAAAAATTATTTTGAAAATGAAAATATATGTTTAATGGCCTTAGAGACAATTGTTGAAGGTGATGAATCTGGGGAACAGCAACTAAAAACTGATGAGGTTGATTGTTGTGTTGAAGCAGTGGTTACACTAGTGGTGTCAAATGAACCAGTTGTTGATGAAAAGAACTCTCTGTTGACCCATGGGATACAGATGTGTGTAAAGATGACTGTGATTGTGCTCTTATGGCTGCTGCTAAGGTATCACCTCAGATCCTTAAAGATCTATGTTCTGATAAATGCATTATTGCTTTTGCAAACATAAAACAGGTGAATGAAAATCTTAGAAACAAAATTTTAGAAGATGAACTTAATTTTGAAAAACTTATCAAAGAGTTAAAATCGAAATTGAGTGACAAAGATTCTGAAATCAGCAATCTAAGGCATGAAGCAAGCATAACCAAAGACCAACTCCAAACAATGGTAGAAAAATACCATAGTTGCAAAAAGGAGCTTGAATCTACCCAAATCACATGTGAGAAATGGGTAGAATCATGCAAAGGGTATGAGGTCATGCTTGAAAATCAGATCAAGAGTAACATAAAGTTTGGTGTAGGGTTTAGGAACTATGATCAAATTTGTGAAAATGTTACAGAAATTGATTCTGCAATGGTAGAAATAGTCCTAACAAATTTGGCTGGTGAAGAGATAAAAGTCACAGATCTAAATGGTAACAAAATTGTTTTAGAAAAACCAAAAGTTTTACAAACAGAAAAGGAAATTGAAAAATATCAGTTTAAACCAACCTGGTCTGATGAATGTGATGTCTTAGAAAACTTCAAGCCAATGGATTTTTCAAACATTGAGGGTATTAAAGCCCCCAAAGCAAAGGTGATTCCTATCAAAGACTTGCCAACAGAGGTTACAACCACTGTTTTCAAAAAGTCTGACAGAAAAAGGAGAGAAAAGGTCAAAAACTTGTTTTATGAATTCTGTGAGAAAAGAAATCATGTCACTGAAAACTGTTTTCTTTTAAAAGCATATGATATTAACAAAACTTAACCAATCATCTAACTCATGAGTGTGCTTATCTTAAAACCTACGATCACAAGGTAAAAGAGATTAAAACAAAAGCTCTTGAGAAAGAAGGTTCAAGTTCTGGTAGAAATAAATCTAAGCAGAGCTTTGAACAAATTGAAACATCTGTCACTAAAGAATTGAACCACACCTCTGTTCCCAGAGAAATGCAAGTGACAGATACACCACCAGCAAACATGTTTTCAAGAGGTAAAAGCAAATCAAATTATCAAAGGGTTCCTATGGTTTATGAGAGTTACAAAAGACCCTCTAAACCTAAGGTAAACATGCATCCTCATGGTTACCAACAGTTGATAGGAAATAGGTCACAGCAGTGGTTACAAAAATCTGATCAAACCACTGTCAATTTGCCTGAATTTGTGTCTGGATCATCTGTGACTCCATCCAAAGCCATCTTATGCACCTGAACTAATTGTTTCTACTAGGTGCAGGGAGCTTCTACTTGCCTAGACAGTATTTGGTATGTAGATAGTGGAGGCTCCAGGCACATGACAGGATGTAAAGCCCTGCTCAAAAGTTTCATTGCACATGGAGGGGGTGATATATCCTTTGGGAACAATTCAAAGGGGAAGGTGTTAGGGTCAGGATGTGTTTCAGCAGGAAAACTCAAGTTTGAAAATGTTAACCTTATTGATATCTAAAATTCAACCTTTTGAGTGTCTCACAGATGAGTGATAAAGGATATGGATCCTTTTTCACTAAGAAAGCTTGTCAAATAGTGGGTCCAGATGTTGTCAAGAAAATTGATCAAATAATTGCTAAGAGCAAAGCACAACTGACTGCCAATAGAGTAGGAAATGTGTATGTGGTAGATATGGTAAAAGATAACCCTATGTCAAATGCATGACTGTATTCAGTTGCTTCAAACAAAGAAACAGAGCTATGGCATAAAATAATGGGGCATACAAATCTAAAAACCATCTCCATACTCTCAAAACAAAATCTTGTCAGAGGCTTACCTCAAAAACAATTTTCTTGTGAAGAACATTGTGTTTCCTCTTTAAAAGGCAAACAACATAAAAGTTCATACAAGTCAATAGAAGAGTCCAAAACAACTCAGTGCTTGCAACTGCTGCATATGGATTTGTTTGGCCCTGTGCAAATCATGAGTCTCACAAAGAGAAGGTATTGTCTGGTAATAGTTGATGATTTCTCAAGTTTACATGGACCTTCTTTCTTCACTCTAAAGATGAAACTGCAGGTATTTTGCAAAATTTTGTAATACAAGTTGAAAAGCAATTTTACCTACAGTAAAAATTTTTAGAAGTGATAATGGGACAGAGTTTAGAAACAAGGAGTTAAATGCTTTCAGTGAGTCAAAAGGGATTGTTAGGCAATACAGCATCCCAAGGACTCCAGAACAAAATGGGGTTGTTGAAAGGAAAAACAGAACTCTGATTGAAACTGCAAGAACTATGCAAGCATACTCAGGTTTACCCTTGTATTTCTGGGCAGAGGCTGTAAACACTGCTTGCTATGTTCAAAACAGAGTTTTAATTAAACCTAGGCATCAAAAGACTGCCTATGAATTGCTTTACAAAATTAAACCTCTGATCTCATATTTTAAAGTGTTTGGTTGGCCATGTTTCATATTAAACTTAAAAGATTCTATCTCTAAGTTTTCAGCCAAAATTGATTGTGGTTATTTTCTTGGATACTCAACCACTGCCAAAGCCTACAGAGTTTTTAACTCTAGGACCAAGTGTGTTGAAGATCTCTGAATGTAAAGTTCAATGAACTTTCATCTTTGAAAATCCCAGCAAATCCTACAAGTTGTTTGATCTATCTAAATTTACATTTGAAGATATGTCTGTCAAGACTAACCATGCAGGTACACCATAATCATCAAGTCAGGAGGAAGGATATGATTGCATACTTCCAAATCTCAAGATTAGTTCTTTGGCTAGAGGAGCAGATGTTAGTAACAATGGTGAAAGCTCTGCTGGTTCAACAGTTGTTAACCATCAAACTTCTGCCAGTTCTCAAAATCAATGCACTATTGATAAAATTCCACAACATGTGAACAAAAATCAACATACTTTCACATCAGTACCTCCCATATCTCCACCACCATTTCAATTAGAGGCTGGACCATCAAATTCATCAGCAGAGGATAGCTCAGATGATACACATTTGCAAGCTTCTCCTCAAAATGCTATTGTTCCATACAAAGGCGATTTGATTTTCCTCAAAAGCCATCCATTGAATCAAGTTATTGGCAACATCAATGAGGGTGTGCTCACAAGAAGTCAAGCCCAAAACATTTTCCTTTTTGCTGGCTTTCTATCACTCACACAGCCAACCAAGTACTAGGAGGCACTAAAAGACAACAGCTGGGTAGAAGCCATGCAAGAAGAGCTCCTTTAGTTCAAAAGACAACAAGTATGGGAACTTGTACCATTGCCTAAGGATGTATGTCCAATTGGCAAAAGATGGGTCTTCAAGAACAAAACTGATGAAAGGGGTATTGTTGCCAAAAAAAAAGGCAAGGCTCATGGTTCAAGGCTACAGACAGGAAGAATGCATTGATTATGATGAGACCTTTGCTCCTGTAGCAAGGTTAGAAGCCATCAGACTGTTCTTAGCTTTTGCTGCTTACCACAACATCAAAGTGTTTCAAATGGACATCAAAGTGCATTCCTGTATGGAAAGATCAAGGAAGAAGTATATGTGGGTCAACCACCTAGTTTTGAAGATGCATTTCATCCTGATCATGTGTAAAGGTTAAACAAAGAACTATATGGTGTAAAACAAGCACCCAGAGCCTGGTATGAAACTCTATCCAATTTCTCTTATCCATAGGTTTTTCAAGAGGTAAAATTGATAAAACCTTAATTTTAAAATGGAAAGGAAAAGACTTGATGCTTGTCCAAATGTATGTGGATGACATCATTTTTGGGTCCACATGCACTACTATGTGTTAAGAGTTTCGAAAACTCATGGCAGCAGAGTTTGAGATGAGTGCAATGGGTGAGCTCCAATGTTTTCTTGGTCCCCAAGTAAAACAATTGCAAAATGGTGCATTCATCTATCAAAACAAGTATGTAAAAGAACTGCTTAAAAAGTTTGATATGGATGATTGTAAACCATGCAGCACACCCATGGCAACTTCCAAGCTTTACTATTGATGGCAAAGATAATTTTGTTGACCAAACATTATATAGAAGCATGATTGGGTCCTTATTGTACCTAACTGCATCTAGGCCAGACATCATGTTTGCAACATGTGTTTGTGCTAGGTCACAATCATTGTAACATTTGTCGAAAACGGGTTTTACCAAACCCGCTCCATTTTGTAATCGAATATCAAGTTATAAATGTCCGTTGCCTATTTATGCTTATTTTAATTTTTAATGATACATAATTAATAAACAAACTAAACCATAAAAGTTATAATTGATAAAAAGTATAAATAAAACAATTAAAAATAAAATGGGGCTGCCGGGACTCGAACCCGGGTCAGCCGGGTTGTAACTCCAAAGATTTAACACTCACACGCATAACCACTCCGCCACTTGTTTGTTTTCTGTCAACTCTAGGAAACAAATAAGTCTTATATACAAACCTAGATGAACCGGTTGCGCCAACTGAAAACCGAAATCGGCTATTCAGCCTTCTAAACATTTGAATAATCGCGAATTCAGGTTTATAACCGATGCACCGACGATTCTAATCAATTCAGACTTGAATTGACTTCAATTCTGATGATGATGGGTTTTATAACCGAAAATATCTCATAACCTGAATTACTGCAATCAAAGATCTTCTCGCGACTCAGAAACATTCCACAAACCTCCAATTACATTTCCGCACACTTTACAGTCCACCGGAGAAGTTTATTTTACTCGCCGGAAATTTCTGCAAGTTCGCCGGAAAACCGTATTCTTCCTCAAAACGGTAAGTCCTTCAATACCGTCGTAGTCTAACAATTGTTAAGCTATTTCTAACTCAAACCTTTCACTTGAAATCGAATTCAGACGCTACTATCGGATAATACCAGTTCGCCGGAAAAGTTCTGGAAATCTTTATTTTCATCTGTGAATTGGTAAGGACATTCAAACACTCTGTTAACGTTTGTTTATCACTTCAATTCCACGATTAGCTAATCAAAACGGTTAATTGTCTTGTTCAGTTGAAGTGCACAAAAACAGAGACCGACACCTTGCCGGAATTCTGAAATAAACCGTTCATCGGTATGTTTACTTCTAACTATCGTTTCTGCCATTTCATATTAGATTGTACAATGTTTATCAATCGAATTAAACAAGATATAACGGTGTAATCTACTGCCTGTAAAATCTAACGAAGAAGATGAACTGCGCTAACAATATAAGAATAATTAAAATTGGTATTTTGAACGGGTTAGACACACAGTCCAGCGGTGGACTGTGTGCGAACAAAAACACGCATACGTCCCGAGTTCGATCCCTGATACACGCACCCTCTATGTAATAAAAACGTTTTATTTTTCTAACTGAACCGGGTTAATTCAAGTTAGTTGTTAAGTATAATAAAAAGTTGTATATTAACCAAGTTAGACACACAGTCCAGCGGTGGACTGTGTGTCACGTTAAACCACAGGTCCCGGGTTCGAGACCTGTGGGGTACACCGAGTCGTTACGTGGAATCTTTTTAAAATAAATTATTTTCGGATTAATCTAATTAGTATATAAATATAATTAAAAACATAATTATTTCAGGTTAGACACGTAGCTCAGTTGGTAGAGCTGCGTGCACGCGTACGGGAGGTCTCGGGTTCGAGCCTCACCCAGCGCATTTCAGTCACACAATAAACCGGTCAAAGTCAAAAAGTCAACGGTCAACCCAAAAAGTCAACATATTTTTATATTTTTATTTATTTAATTTAATTTAAATATCAATTAAAAATACTTAAAAATAATGTTTTTGAAGATAGAAAATAGCCTTAAACTCGTAAAAATATATCTAAAAATTCTATTAAAATCCTTAATAAAATCCACTCATTTACTATTCTTTCCGTTATTATTTAGGTTAGTTAATTCTCGTTGTTCCGCTCTTCCAACTCGTGCGCATCTCACCATCTCCAATCAAACGCACCCAATGTGAGTGAATCTTTACAAATTCCCCGTTTTAATCACGTTTTTGGGGTGTATCATGTGTCTTGCTATATATTATATTTAAATCATTGTGCATACAACATATCATGAACAAATGTGTATTCAGCTTGTTTCAACTGTTTGTGTGGTTATTGTTAGATTCAATTTATTATTTCAGTAAATGCAATTTCATAGGCCGCCGCTCCCCATTACATTATGAGCGTTGAGCATGTTCCCCATTATATTATGAGCGTGAACCTGGCGTGCCAACATACGATCGGCTCCGTTTGATTGAGCCTTGATCGCACAGACATTTATCATTTTCAGTACATGCAATACGATCGGCTCCGTTTGATTGAGCCTTGATCGCACAGTTTTATTCATGTTATTTATTGTATGATCTTAGTATGTTAATGTATGCTATCATATGTTATTGTATGTTATAGTTGTGACTGCTATTGCTGCTATTTGATTATTTACATTTGCTCATTTATGATTATGCACAATTTTTCATTGATAAACTAACAAGAAAATAAATAATAAATGTTTATCTAACAAGGTTCACTCGCCAACTTATGTTGACCCAAAAACCCCCATTTTTACACATGATACAGGTGAACCAGCTGCAGCCAGAAACACTTAGGATTGGACTAGAAGAATAAAATGATTTAGAGCTTGGAATTGTTTTGTTTGGTTATTTTTCTTTGTATTGTATGGACATGTTTGGATATTTGGGAATGAAATTTTGACTTTAATAAATATGAAACATATTAGTAAATATCATGAGCTTTGGTGATAACCCAATTATGCCCCGACTCTTATTCCGCTGCGGGTCGGGGTGTGACAGATTGGTATCAGAGCCATGACCATAGGGATATAGGATAGGTTATTGATTAGAAATTTTTAAGATTTTTGTGTGTTACATGCCAAAGTTCATGATGTTTATATGTTTTAAGTTAAATGTTACATTCAATGTTATTGAAGCATGTTCATAAGTATATATTATCATATAATGCTTATCATGAATCATATTCTCATAACATATCATATCCATGAAAGCACACACCACATCATGATTGCTTTTACAATGATTTTTGTGTTTTCAAATCTCATCAAAGTGAGTTCTCATGACGGGCATGTAGTAACTGGAAGGGTACCAGTACCGGTAGTCGGAACGTCCTGTCTAGGCTGGCATTCGTATAAATCCAAAATAAAGGACCAGTTTGCCTACCTGGGGACTAACGATGAGAGTACGAAGTACCTATTAGGCCAAAGCATGCTATACCAAACGTTGTGTGAGCTAACCCCACTTTGAGTTGTCATTGTGTCTACACCTGGACACATTCCGACCATACATCTCGTAAACATATTTTGTGGTTTGCATTCGGGTGATGCGAGTGTTAAATCGCCAATACTAATGTGAATCCTACCAAGCCAATAGTCATGGGGGCCCACATGACTATACAGGTGAAGGTATGGGGGACATTTGAGGCCCAACATGAGCAAACCCAAGACATCCTATGGATGTAGTTGCATTATTGATATTTATGTTATTTTCATTTTCTTAAAGACACATGACACCTAAAAAGACTCCATTAACTCACAATCTTCTTATGTATGTTTCTGTAGATGTCGTCTAGACAACAACGAGGGGGTAAAAGATCAGGAAGGTCTCACGAACGCTTGGCCACACAAATCGTGAAACAAATGGCCACGATACTACCTGACATTGTGGTTCAAGTACAACAAGCTCTCACCACAAATCCCACTAATCCTCCCCAACATAATGACCAGAACATCGGCAACCCTCCTACCAGCAAGTGTTCATACAAACATTTCAAGTCTTGTGATCCTCCTAAATTTGAAGGGACCGAAGGTGTCACTGCTCTCCTCCATTGGTTTGAGGAAATGGAAAACACCTTCCTCAATTGCGATTGTCCTGAGGATCGCAAGGTTCGATACGCCACCGGAAGACTATTTGGAGAAGCTCTCATCTGGTGGAATACTGAAAAGGGGAAGAGGGGAATTGAGGATGCAATGGCCTTAATTTGGGAGGAATTAAGGGAAATCATGACTAGACGTTTCTGTCCTAGGAGTGAAATTAAAAAGTTGGAGGACGAATTTCATTCTTTAAAGCAAAAGGAGGGTGATCATACCACCTATAACAAGAGGTTCTTAGAGTTGAACCAAATGGTCCCAAATTTGTTCACCCCAACTTATCGTTTGATCGAGCATTATATTCGAGGACTTCCCTCGAAAATTCAAGATTCAGTTCTCAGCACTTCACTAGCAACACTTGAAGCTGCTATGGAACTAGCCACTGAACTGACCGAGAATCGAATTCGTAACGGTAAGTTTAAAGAAGAGAAAAAGAAAGCCCCTGTTGAGGGACAAACTTCAAACCATTCCATCTCCTCCTTTAAGTTTGCTAACAAGAGGAAGCGCAACACCAGAAACTTCGCCGTTACTCAAACCAATTTCCCTATTCCTGCTGCACCCATTACCCAAGTCGCCCCTTCACCTACACCATACAAAAGACCCTACTCTGGCCCGTTACCAAAATGCAACCGTTGCCAACATCACCATTCTCCTGATTATCCTTGCCAACATTGCATCGGCTGTGGTCGCGCAGGTCATACTGTTCAAACCTGCCGCATGCCTCAGCGAACGAACCGCCACCAGCCTTCAACCCAAACCCACCAACAAATAATGGGTCAAGCCCAACAACCCCTACTATTACCACCCACCTAACATTTAGCCCAAACATATTACCAACCCAATTATCCTATGGTTCAACCTATGCGGGCTTGCTACAATTGCGGAGACCCAAGCCATTTCAGAAACACGTGTCCAAGGTTGGTAAACATTATTCATGCTCAGGCCCAAGCCAACCCGGTGAATCAAGCGAACCAAGCTCCTCCACCTACAAGAGGAAGAGCTTTCAATATCAACTCTAATCAGGCTAGAGCTGACGGCAATGTGGTTAACGGTACGTTTCTTATAAATGGTACTGGGGCGGATAAAAGTTTTATGTCCTTAGAGTTTGAACCTATCCTAAACCAAAATCGTGATAAGCTCATGGAATCCATAACAGTAGAAGTTGCAGACGGGAAACCGGTCTCATTAAACTCTATTATACGCAACTGTACACTCACCTTAAACGACCACGACTTTTCAGTTGACCTTATTCCTATGAAGTTAGGAAGTTTTGACATCATAATTGGTATGGACTGGCTCAGTCAACATCAGGCAGAAGTTGTATGTCGCGAAAAATTTATACGTATTCCTCTTTCAAACGGTCAGACTCTTCGAATCTTTGGAGAAACCTCGTCGAAAGGGCTCAGCTTAATGTCTTGTCTTCAAGCTCAAAAATATCTTCGCAAGAATTATGTTGCGTTTTTAGCTCATATCATCAAAATGGGAACCATGGAGAAGAAACTCGAAGACATTCCGGTAGTAAAAGATTTCCCGCAAGTTTTTCCTGATGACATTTCAGGACTTCCTCCAGTTACAGAAGTCAAATTCCGTATTGATCTTATACCTGGTGCTACACCAGTTGCAAAGTCTCCTTATAGGTTAGCCCCCTCTGAAATGCAAGAGCTAGCCAGTCAATTACAAGAGTTGACTGACAAGGGATTCATACGTCCTAGCTCCTCGCCTTGGGGTGCACCTGTCCTTTTTGTAAAGAAGAAAGATGGATCGTTTCGCATGTGCATCGACTACAGAGAACTCAACAAGTTAACAATCAAGAATCGCTATCCATTACCTCGCATTGATGATCTTCTTGACCAACTTCAAGGTGCCAACTGCTTTTCAAAAATCGACCTTCGATCTGGCTATCATCAACTTAGAGTACATGAAGAAGACGTCCCAAAGACTGCTTTCCGAACTCGTTATGGCCATTATGAATTCATGGTCATGCCATTTGGTTTAACCAACGCACCAGCTATCTTCATGGATTTGATGAACAGAGTCTGCAAACCTTATCTTGATCGATTTGTTATAGTCTTCATCGACGACATTCTTATTTATTCAAAGTCTAAGTCTGATCATGAGCGTCATCTTCGACTCATCCTTACTCTTCTAGAGAATGAAAAGCTTTACGCCAAATTTTCCAAATGCGAATTCTGGTTAAAAGAGGTGCAATTCCTCGGACATGTAGTCAATGACAAGGTGATACATGTTGACCCCTCAAAGATCAAAGCGGTACAAGAATGGCAAGCGCTACGTACACCAACTGAAGTAAGATCTTTCCTTGGTTTGGCTGGTTATTATCGTCGTTTCATTTCAAACTTCTCTCGCATTGCTGTACCACTCACGGCTTTAACTCATAAGGGAAAACCTTTCATATGGGGACCCAAGCAAGAAGAAGCCTTCCAAACCCTTAAACAAAAACTCTGTGATGCACCAATCCTCACTCTTCCTGAAGGTTGTGATGATTTCGTGGTCTATTGCGACGTGTCAGGGCAAGGATTAGGCTGCGTTTTGATGCAAAGAGGAAAAGTTATAGCTTATGCTTCGAGACAACTCAAGACACATGAGAAGAACTACACCACCCATGACCTAGAACTTGGAGCCGCTGTGTTCGCTCTTAAGATATGGAGACATTATCTCTATGGTACTAAGTGTGAAATATACACTGACCACAAGAGTCTTCAACATATCTTCAATCAAAAAGAGTTAACATGAGGCAACGAAGATGGGTTGAACTTCTAAATGACTACGACTGTGAAATTTGGTATCACCCTGGCAAAGCAAATGTGGTGGCTGATGCACTTAGTCGTAAGGGTTATGCGAACTCCATTCGTCTTCTATGTTCGCAAATCATAACTGACATTAAAGATCAAATTCGAGAAGCCCAACATGTTTCAGTAACGGAAGATGATGTACGAAAGGAGATGTCCTGTGGAGCTGAACTTAAAATTGAAACTAAATCTGATGGTATTCTGTACTACCTAGATCGTATCTGGATTCCTGGCCACAACAATCTTCGTGAAATCCTTATGAATGAAGCTCACAAAACGCGATACTCTATACACCCAGGAGCCGATAAGATGTATCAAGACCTACGATATACCTATTGGTGGCCTGGAATGAAAAAGGATATTGCTGTTTTTGTTTCTAAATGCCTTACATGTTCCAAGGTGAAAGCTGAACACCAAAGACCCTCAGGACTTCTGGTCCAACCTGAAATACCTGTATGGAAGTGGGAAAATATAACCATGGACTTCATTACCGGGTTACCTCGCACTTCTGGTGGGTATGACACTATATGGGTAATAATTGACCGACTTACAAAATCCGCTCACTTTATTCCTATCCGCGAAGATTTCAAGAACGAAAAGCTAGCTCGTATTTATATCAGCGAAATCGTAAGCCGACATGGTGTACCGTTAAGCATTATTTCTAATCGTGATGGTCGTTTCACTTCACGAACATGGCAAGCAGTACAAGCCGCTATGGGTACGCGATTAGATCTCAGTACCGCCTATCATCCTCAAACTGATGGTCAATCTGAACGCACCATTCAAACTCTTGAAGATATGCTTCGAGCATGTGTCATAGACTTCAAGGGAAATTGGGACGCTCATCTACCATTAGTCGAATTTTCGTACAACAACAGCTATCATTCAAGCATCGGCATGGCACCTTTTGAAGCCTTATATGGTCGTAAGTGCCGATCTCCAGTATGTTGGCACGAAATTGGGGAAGCTCAAATCACTGATCCGGAATTGATTCAAGAAACCACAGACAAGATCCATCAAATTCGAAACAATCTTCTAGCGGCTCAAAGTCGTCAAAAGAGTTGTGCAGATAAATGACGGAAGCCTTTAGAGTTTAACATTGGTGATCATGTACTTTTAAAAGTATCACCGTGGAAGGGAGTAGTTCGTTTTGGTCAAAAAGGCAAGCTAGCACCACGCTATTTAGGACCTTTCAAGATACTCGAAAGAGTAGGACCTGTAGCATACAAGCTTGATCTACCAGAAGAACTCAACAGGATTCATCCCACATTCCACGTATCAAACTTGAAGAAGTGCCTCGCTGATGAAAACCTCCACATTCCTCTGGAAGATATTCAGATTGATGAATCTATGCATTTTATTGAAAGACCAGTAGAGATCATGGATTTCGGAGAAAAACTTCTACGACGAAGTCGCATTCCAATTGTTAGGGTACGCTGGGAGTCGAAACGGGTACCTGAGTTTACTTGGGAACGTGAAGACTCAATGCGTGAAAAATACCCGCATCTTTTTCCTACTACTTCTACTACTTAAATTTCGGGACGAAATTCCTAAAAGTAGGGGATACTGTAACATTTGTCGAAAACGGGTTTTACCAAACCCGCTCCATTTTGTAATCGAATATCAAGTTATAAATGTTCGTTGCCTATTTATGCTTATTTTAATTTTTAATGATACATAATTAATAAACAAACTAAACCATAAAAGTTATAATTGATAAAAAGTATAAATAAAACAACTAAAAATAAAATGGGGCTGCCGGGACTCGAACCCGGGTCAGCCGGGTTGTAACTCCAAAGATTTAACACTCACACGCATAACCACTCCGCCACTTGTTTGTTTTCTGTCAACTCTAGGAAACAAATAAGTCTTATATACAAACCTAGATGAACCGGTTGCGCCAACTGAAAACCGAAATCGGCTATTCAACCGTCTAAACGTTTGAATAATCGCGAATTCAGGTTTATAACCGATGCACCGACGATTCTAATCAATTCAGACTTGAATTGACTTCAATTCTGATGATGATGGGTTTTATAACCGAAAATATCTCATAACCTGAATTACTGCAATCAAAGATCTTCTCGCGACTCAGAAACATTCCACAAACCTCCAATTACATTTCCGCACACTTTACAGTCCACCGGAGAAGTTTATTTTACTCGCCGGAAATTTCTGCAAGTTCGCCGGAAAACCGTATTCTTCCTCAAAACGGTAAGTCCTTCAATACCGTCGTAGTCTAACAATTGTTAAGCTATTTCTAACTCAAACCTTTCACTTGAAATCGAATTCAGACGCTACTATCGGATAATACCAGTTCGCCGGAAAAGTTCTGGAAATCTTTATTTTCATCTGTGAATCGGTAAGGACATTCAAACACTCTGTTAACGTTTGTTTATCACTTCAATTCCACGATTAGCTAATCAAAACGGTTAATTGTCTTGTTCAGTTGAAGTGCACAAAAACAGAGACCGACACCTTGCCGGAATTCTGAAATAAACCGTTCATCGGTATGTTTACTTCTAACTATCGTTTCTGCCATTTCATATTAGATTGTACAATGTTTATCAATCGAACTAAACAAGATATAACGGCGTAATCTACTGCCTGTAAAATCTAACGAAGAAGATGAACTGCGCTAACAATATAAGAATAATTAAAATTGGTATTTTGAACGGGTTAGACACACAGTCCAGCGGTGGACTGTGTGCGAACAAAAACACGCATACGTCCCGAGTTCGATCCCTGATACACGCACCCTCTATGTAATAAAAACGTTTTATTTTTCTAACTGAACCGGGTTAATTCAAGTTAGTTGTTAAGTATAATAAAAAGTTGTATATTAACCAAGTTAGACACACAGTCCAGCGGTGGAACGTGTGTCACGTTAAACCACAGGTCCCGGGTTCGAGACCTGTGGGGTACACCGAGTCGTTACGTGGAATCTTTTTAAAATAAATGATTTTCGGATTAATCTAATTAGTATATAAATATAATTAAAAACAGAATTATTTCAGGTTAGACACGTAGCTCAGTTGGTAGAGCTGTGTGCACGCGTACGGGAGGTCTCGGGTTCGAGCCTCACCCAGCGCATTTCAGTCACACAATAAACCGGTCAAAGTCAAAAAGTCAACGGTCAACCCAAAAAGTCAACATATTTTTATATTTTTATTTATTTAATTTAATTTAAACATCAATTAAAAATACTTAAAAATAATGTTTTTGAAGATAGAAAATAGCCTTAAACTCGTAAAAATATATCTAAAAATTCTATTAAAATCCTTAATAAAATCCACTCATTTACTATTCTTTCCGTTATTATTTAGGTTAGTTAATTCTCGTTGTTCCGCTCTTCCAACTCGTGCGCATCTCACCATCTCCAATCAAACGCACCCAATGTGAGTGAATCTTTACAAATTCCCCGTTTTAATCACGTTTTTGGGGTGTATCATGTGTCTTGCTATATATTATATTTAAATCATTGTGCATACAACATATCATGAACAAATGTGTATTCAGCTTGTTTCAACTGTTTGTGTGGTTATTGTTAGATTCAATTTATTATTTTCAGTACATGCAATTTCATAGACCGCCGCTCCCCATTACATTATGAGCGTTGAGCATGTTCCCCATTACATTATGAGCGTGAACCTGGCGTGCCAACATACGATCGGCTCCGTTTGATTGAGCCTTGATCGCACAGACATTTATCATTTTCAGTACATGCAATACGATCGGCTCCGTTTGATTGAGCCTTGATCGCACAGTTTTATTCATGTTATTTATTGTATGATGTTAGTATGTTAATGTATGCTATCATATGTTATTGTATGTTATAGTTGTGACTGCTATTGCTGCTGTTTGATTATTTACATTTGTTCATTTATGATTATGCACAATTTTTCATTGATAAACTAACAAGAAAATAAATAATAAATGTTTATCTAACAAGGTTCACTCGCCAACTTATGTTGACCCAAAAACCCCCATTTTTACACATGATACAGGTGAACCAGCTGCAGCCAGAAACACTTAGGATTGGACTAGAAGAATAAAATGATTTAGAGCTTGGAATTGTTTTGTTTGGTTATTTTTCTTTGTATTGTATGGACATGTTTGGATATTTGGGAATGAAATTTTGACTTTAATAAATATGAAACATATTAGTAAATATCATGAGCTTTGGTGATAACCCAATTATGCCCCGACTCTTATTCCGCTGCGAGTCGGGGTGTGACAATCATCACCTAGAAAGTCTGATCTTATTGCTGTGAAAAGGATATTCAGATACATAAAAGGTGCTCCTACACTTGGTATCTGGTATCCTGCTAATGGGAACATTGAGCTGTCAGGTTTTTCAGATAGTGACTTTGCTGGATGCAAAACAACAAGAAAGTCCACATCAGGAGGTGTTCAATTCCTAGGTGATTGCCTAGTGTCTTGGCAAAGCAAAAAGCAAGTTGCAGTATCCACATCCACTACTGAGGCAGAGTATATAGCTACTGCAAGTTGCACTGCTCAAATCCTGTGGCTTCAAAATCAACTTCTAGATTTTGGTATCACTTCTTTAAAGACTCCTCTCAAAATTGATAGTCAAGAAGCAGGAAATATCATCAAAAATCCTGTCTCAGACTCAACAACAAAGCATATCGACATCAGACATCACTTTGTGAGGGATTGCTATGAAAAAGGTTTGATTTCTTTACAACATGTCCATACCAAGGATCAACTGCATATGTTTTAACAAAAGCACTAGATGCTAACACTTTTGACAGTTTGATCTCAAGGCTTGGAATACTAAACATGGATTAAAAGCATATTTTTATGTTCCATGTGTAAATAGCATTAAAATGTTCTTCAGAAAATCAAAAATCCATCCTTAAAAATAGTTACAATTGATTTTTTTCAATAAATCCTTAAACGTGTGTTCAAAGTACTGATAGCATCAAAACACCGATCGATTAGAAAGTCTATGCACTGTCAAAGTGTATCCTCTGATAGTTGCAAAAAACACTATTCAAAACCACTGTTCTCATGTTCAGCAGCGTTTATCCAAACAACTGTCTTCCATTTTCAAACAGAGGATAAACGTGGACAGATGTTATTCATCAGTCGTTTGCGTTATTTTCCACGTCATCATCACTTTTTCAAAACCCAATAAAAACCTTGTTTTATTCAAAATAGAGGATTGACTTTACTGCATCGATTTTAAAAATCTCAAAGCAGTTTTTCTCTGAAATCAGGGCACCCAAAGTGAAATCCAAAGCGAAATCCAAACCAGAACAACCCCCATTTACTCTTATCATCAAAACACCTCACAACTACACAACAATTTTTGAAGAAACCGATTCAAGCACAAGATATCATCTGATGATAAAAATCTTGAAAGAATCGAAGTTCAAACACATGTTAACCGTCAAAGCTCCTATCTATCAAGACTGTCACACCCCGACCCGCAGCGGAAAAAGGTGATCGGGGCATGATTGGGTTTTCATCAAAGCTCATGACATTTATTATAATGTTTCATATTTATTATTACAATTTAAAGGAGATCATACAATCAAATCATACTAGTACAACATGTTCTATACATCTTTCTAGACTTCATTATTTTTCTTCTAAGGCACTTTTCCTATATGTTCCTTGCTTCATCCTGTCCACCTGTATCATGTGTAAAAATGGTTTTTGGGTCAACAAAAAGTTGGCGAGTGAATCCTATGAAAACATTTAAACTTGTTTATTGTATTGATTATAAAATAAAGTGCATAACCACATATGAGTAAATGTAGATGTAAATTTATTCACAAAACATATAATATTAAATATTGCACACACATACAACAATTGATTATTTTGAGGCACGCGTTGTTCAACTCGTCTCCCACGAGGAACTGATGGGCCTAATGAATGAATTTTGAGGCACGCGTTGTTCAACGAACTGATGGGCCTAAAGAATGAGTTTTGAGGCACGCGTTGTTCAACTCGTCTCCCACGAGGAACTGATGGGCCTAATAAATAATTTGCATACAACTTGACAATATGTAATACATAACAACAAACAATATTTACATTCTAAGTTTAGATCATATAATGGTATAGCACGAGTTTGAATAAACGAATTAATTTAAGCGACACATGATACACCCCAAAACATGAATAAAAAGGGGAATTTGTAAGAATTCACTCACAGTGGTTGCGTTTCTTGGATTGATGATGAATGCGCACGAATTTGGATTTAACCACGAGAGAAACTAACCTAAATAATAACATAATGGTTCGGTAAATAAGTGGATTTTATTAACAATTTTAATTGGATTTTTAGATTTATTTTTGTGAGTTTAAGGTCACTTTCTAACTTTAAAAATGTTATTTTTAGGTATTTTTAATTGATTTTTAAATAAAACAAATAAATAAAAATATAAAATAAATGTTGACTTTGACCGTTGACCGGTTCGGACTTTGTGTATATATGCGCTGGGTGAGGCTCGAACTCGTGACCTCCCGTACGCGTGCACGCAGCTCTACCAACTGAGCTACGTGTCTAACCCGAAATATTTCTGTTTTTAATTATATTTATACACTATTTAATTTTATTCAGAAATCATTTATTTTAAAAAGGGTTTTAATTATGTCGGACCGGTGCGCACAACAGGTCTCGAACCTGGGACCCGTTGTTTAGCGTTGCACACAGTCCACCGCTGGACTGTGTGTCTAACCTGGTTAATATACTGATTTTTATTAAACTTAACATCTTACAGCGAGTTGATCCGGTTCGGTTTAAAAAGAACATTTTTATTTCAGAGAGTGAGGTTGTGTCAGGGATCGAACTCGAGACGTGTGCTAATTGTTTGCACACAGTCCACCGCTGGACTGTGTGTCTAACCCGGTTTAATAACTTGTTTTAATTAATCTTATAAACATCGTCGACTTCGTCTTCTTCGTTCAAAGACTCAGACGACCGATATTCTTCTGTTCTTGATTAAATCGTTCATCGAACAAATTACTGGTTGAAATGTAAAGGATAAGAAGAGTTAAGGAATCAAATGTACCGATCAGACTGTATTTCTCAGAATTCCGGCAATGGTCGTCGGCTCTGATTTGTATATTCCGTCTGATTGAATCAATTAACAATTTTGATCGATTAGTTGTGAAATTGGGTTACCAAACAAGGATTAACAGAAGGTTTAAATGATTATACCGATTCACAGCGTGATTTTGGAAATTCCAGAGGTTTTCCGGCGAGTGCAGAATATTCCGGCTACGTCGTCTGGGATTGATTCTGGTTGATGGATTGAAGTTAGTAATAGTCTAACAATGGATTGAAACCGAAAGAGTCGAGGTATTTACCATTTTGATGTAAGTCTCGGTTTTCCGACGAAAGTTCGGCGATTGCAGAAAATCTCCGGCCAGTGAAATTGATTCGAGAAATGGTGCGATTTTGAGCGAAATGATTTCCAGAGACTTGGGTGTGTATTTATAGGGAAGAATCACGATGAATTGGGTCTGATTTTAGTCTTGATTCGTGGTCAGCTTTTCTCCGGCGGTTATGACTGATGTCGTGGGATTAGACATCGGTTATAACCGATGTTGATGTTAATACATTCATTAAGTCAAAGGAAACCGTCGATAATTGGCGAAATCGTCGGAATTTCCGGCGAGAGCGATTTGGGCGCGCTGATGACCGAATTTGATTTCGAGTTTCATTATATGTTTTAATTGTTTCGATATAACAACAAACAACTCAAGTGGCGGAGTGGTTAAGTCTTTGTTGGTTGAGTCTTCCGGCTGACCCGGGTTCGAAACCCGGCAGCCGGTTTTCTTTTTTATTTATTTTGTTTTCACTTTTTATCAATTATAGTTTTTAAATTCTAAATTGTTTATTAATTATGTATTGTATAAAAATTAATTTGAGCATTAAATACGCGACAAAATTTATAACTGATTATTCGGTTAAATAAACGAAACGGGTTTGGATAATCCGGTTTTTTACGGATGTTGCAGTATCCCCTACTTTTAGAAATTTCGTCCCGAAATTTAAGTAGTGGTATGTTTGACTCGAAAGGAGGGTGGTTTTGACAATTATATACTTAGAAGGGGGTAAGAGTTTAACTTTTATATGAGGCGGTAACGTTCCTAGTAAAGGTTGAATACCCTGCTACAGGAATCGCTTTTTGATGCCTAAGATAAGGAATATTGATAAACAGAGTTGATTGACTAGGTATGATCTCATGCACAAGAGCTTTGATACGTTTGGAAAGATAAGGTTATACCATATAACAAAACTTCTACTACTAAAACCTACATGGAACCTCTCATAACTGCCTGACAATGCCTCTGATCCTTTGGCAAGAATACTTATATATAGGAAGTACCAGCGGCGTATCCACCATATTCTTGTCAAATTTTCATTGGCTTTATCAGTAATTTATGATTAGTTCTATGTGTCTCTAAACACAACAACCAAAACTTGAGTCTTAATTCTGAAAGTATACGTGCTTGAATGATGACAGTACCTCTCTCGTTTGTTATGATGAAGAGGTTAGTCTATGTAGAAGTGAGACACAGCCTAACTTCTTTGAATGATGAGATTTGGAATACATTGAGATGTATGATGATATGAATGCTAAATCAGTGAGTATAAAACAAACTTCAACCATGACATTACTAAATCCTACATGGAACTTCTCATAACCGCCTGACAATGCCTCTGATCCTTTGGCAAGAATATTTATATATAGGAAGTACCAGCGGCGTATCCACCATATTCTTGTCAAATTTTCATTGGTTTTATCAGTAAGTTATGATTAGTTCTATGTGACTCTAAAACATAAACAAACACAACAACCAAAGCTTGAGTCTAAATTCTGAAAGTATACATGTTTGAATGATGACAGTACCTCTCTCCTTTGTTATGATGAGAGGTTAGTCTATGTAGAAGTGAGACACAGCCCAACTTCTTTAAATGATGAGACGGAGATACGTCGTGAGGTATGATGATATGAATGTTAAATCAATGAGTATAAAACAAAACTGAAATAGTAATTCGCATAAGATTCTTGGATAAAATTTCCAATTTATAATTGAGATACGTGAAGATTGAGATAAACATAAAAACTAAGCGGTTGGAGTTGAATTCTTGATTTTTGGTGAAGAAAACTAGTTGGGTGGTTCGTTTGGGTCGTCATTATCTTCAACAGGATTGGCGTTGATGTTGTAAACTCTTCCTCTTGCTGGTGGCCTAGTGGTTAGGTTTTCTTGATTTGCTTGGTTAACTTGGTTTGCTTGAGCTTAGGCGTTTATGATGTTAACCAATCGAGGGCACGTGTTTCTAAAGTGGGTAGGGTCGCCACAATTAAAACAAGCTCGAACATATGGGAACATGGGGTATTGGGGTTGTTGATATGTTTGGATCATGTTTTGAGTAGGGGGTGAGGTTTGGTTTTGAGAGGTGCGGCAAACCTTGCTCAAATGACCATAGCGTCCACAATTCGCACATAGTCGACAAGGTAAGGTAGATGGATGGTGATAAAAGCAAGTGTTGCATTGAGGGTGAGGTCCAAAGTAAGGTTTCTTATTTGGGTAAGTTGAGTTGGGTGCTACTTGAGTGATTGGGATAGCTTGGAGGGGTATGGCTTGTGAAGGTGGTTGATTGTGTTGGGTGACAGCGAAAATTTGCCCATCTCGTTTTCTCTTAGAAATGGGTTGTGAAGAGGATTCGGTTCGGGTGGAGTTTGAGGTTTCGGTTGATGTTTTATCCTTCTTCTTCTCCTCCGTGAAGTCTTTATTCCGTATGCGGTTCTCGGTGAGCTCTGAAGCTAATTCCATTGCTGCTTCCAAAGTTGCAGGTGTGGTACTTGTTACGGATCTTGAATTTTTGAAGGAAGACCCCGAATGTAGTGCTCAATCAAACGGTAGAGGGGAGTGAACAAGTTGGGGACCATTTGATTTAACTCAAGGAATCTCTTGTTGTACGTAGTGTGGTCGCCTTCCTTTTGTTTCAAAGAATAGAACTCATCCTCTAATTTCTTGATTTCGCTTCTTGGACAGAAACGTCTTGTCATGATTTCCTTCAACTCTTCCCAAGTCAAAGTCATAGCATCTTCAACACCTCGCTTGGCCTTCTCTGTATTCCACCATGTAAGTGCTATTCCAAGTAAACGACCGGTAGCATATCGCAATTTAGAAAAGTGTTTTCCATTTCTTCAAACCAATGGAGGAGAGCGGTGACACCTTCAGTCCCTTCGTATTTTGGAGGGTCGTAGGATTTGAAATGCTTGAAGGTGCATTTAGTGGTAATTGGGGGAGGGTTGACAACATTTTGATCTTCTTGATTGATTGGGTTGACGGGATTAGCGGTAAGGGCTTGTTCCACTTGAACTACAATGTTGGGTATTACGGCAGCCATTTTTTGAGCGATTTGGGCAGCCATGCGCTCGCGGGCTTTTCCTGATCTCATCTTCCTACGAGCGAGATTAGAAGACATCTACAAGGAATACATATCAAGAGTATGAGTTGGACGTTTTAGGGGTCATGTGTCGTATTTAGGAATGAACATTCATAAAATAAATATAGAATAATAAATCTACTACATCCATAGGATGTCTTGGGCTCTGCTCGTAATTGGGCCTTGCATGCCGCCATACTTCACCTTCGTAATCATGTGGGCCCCCATGATTACCGGGTTTTTCATATGGTTCGCATGTGTTAGCCTGGTTACGTACACTAAAACCGGAGAAAATCGAGAAATATGTATGTAACGTATGCAGTCATCGATTCTAAAGATGCAGTCATCGATTCTACCGAGAGGCCACAATTGCCGCGAGCAAACATATTAATGACGAGGAACGCGTTTTTGTTATGCTACTAATACTTGTACTTGCTCTGCTATTCTGCCCCATCCTGGCTGAGGAAGAGTTACGGGCGCGTAAAACAAAAAAATACGCTGATGGGGGACGGGCATACTATGTGTAATGAAAAATCCAACCTCGGACAAAGGGCTGATTTTTATACCAAAGCATTTCCATTAACAAGATTTAAATATCTAATGCGACTTAACGGTATTAAAAATTTGCTCCAGGTGTGGACACGGTGACAACTCAAAGTGGGGTTAGTTCGAACGACGTTTGGTGTGGCATGCTTTGGCCTAACAGGTCCTTCGTACTCTCATCGTTAGTCCCCAGGTAGGCAAACTGGTCCGTTATATTGGATTTATACGAATGCCAACCTAGACAGGACGTTCCGACTACCGGTACTTGTACCCTTACAGTTACTACATGCCCGTCGCAGAACTCACTTTGATGAGATTTGAAAAATGAAAAATACGACAAAATCTTGAATAACGGAAGTATGAAGGTGATTTGAATATGTGAACATTGAAATGTGTATGATGAATGTGTATGTAATTATGTATGTTTGACTGTAAGTATAATTCATTATGTATCACATAATATAATATTGGAAGTGTTTGCATGCATTTGTGTATGTATAAATACGAAACAAATAAACATCATGAGTTTGCATGTAACCACGTAAACAATTAAAATCTAATCAACTATAGTATAGGCTCTAAGGGTCTAATAACCTATCCTATATCCCTATAGTCAAAAGCTCTGATACTAATCTGTCACACCCCGACCCGCAGCGGAAAAAGGTGATCGGGGCATGATTGGGTTTTCATCAAAGCTCATGACATTTATTATAATGTTTCATATTTATTATTACAATTTAAAGGAGATCATACAATCAAATCATACTAGTACAACATGTTCTATACATCTTTCTAGACTTCATTATTTTTCTTCTAAGGCACTTTTCCTATGTGTTCGTTGCTTCATCCTGTCCACCTGTATCATGTGTAAAAATGGTTTTTGGGTCAACAAAAAGTTGGCGAGTGAATCCTATCAAAACATTTAAACGTGTTTATTGTATTGATTATAAAATAAAGTGCATAACCACATATGAGTAAATGTAGATGTAAATTTGTTCACAAAACATATAATATTAAATATTGCACACACATACAACAATTGATTGTTTTGAGGCACGCGTTGTTCAGCTCGTCTCCCACGAGGAACTGATGGGCCTAATGAATGAGTTTTGAGGCACGCGTTGTTCAACGAACTGATGGGCTTAATGAATGAGTTTTGAGGCACGCGTTGTTCAACTCGTCTCCCACGAGGAACTGATGGGCCTAATAAATAATTTGCATACAACTTGACAATATGTAATACATAACAACAAACAATATTTACATTCTAAGTTTAGATCATATAATGGTATAGCACGAGTTTGAATAAACGAATTAATTTAAGCGACACATGATACACCCCAAAACATGAATAAAAAGGGGAATTTGTAAGAATTCACTAACAGTGGTTGCGTTTCTTGGATTGATGATGAATGCGCACGAATTTGGATTTAACCACGAGAGAAACTAACCTAAATAATAACATAATGGTTCAGTAAATAAGTGGATTTTATTAACAATTTTAATTGGATTTTTAGATTTATTTTTGTGAGTTTAAGGTCACTTTCTAACTTTAAAAATGTTATTTTTAAGTATTTTTAATTGATTTTTAAATAAAACAAATAAATAAAAATATAAAAAAATGTTGACTTTTTGGGTTGACCGTTGACCGTTGACCGGTTCGGACTTTGTGTATATATGCGCTGGGTGAGGCTCGAACTCGTGACCTCCCGTACGCGTGCACGCAGCTCTACCAACTGAGCTACGTGTCTAACCCGAAATATTTCTGTTTTTAATTATATTTATACACTATTTAATTTTATTCAGAAATCATTTATTTTAAAAAGGGTTTTAAATATGTCGGACCGGTGCACACAACAGGTCTCCAACCCGGGACCCGTTGTTTAGCGTTGCACACAGTCCACCGCTGGACTGTGTGTCTAACCTGGTTAATATACTGATTTTTATTAAACTTAACATCTTACAGCGAGTTGATCCGGTTCGGTTTAAAAAGAACATTTTTATTTCAGAGAGTGAGGTTGTGTCAGGGATCGAACTCGAGACGTGTGCTAATTGTTTGCACACAGTCCACCGCTGGACTGTGTGTCTAACCCGGTTTAATAACTTGTTTTAATTAATCTTATAAACATCGTCGACTTCGTCTTCTTCGTTCAAAGACTCAGACGACCGATATTCTTCTGTTCTTGATTAAATCGTTCATCGAACATATTACTGGTTGAAATGTAAAGGATAAGAAGAGTTAAGGAATCGAATGTACCGATCAGACTGTATTTCTCAGAATTCCGGCAATGGTCGTCGGCTCTGATTTGTATATTCCGTCTGATTGAATCAATTAACAGTTTTGATCGATTAGTTGTGAAATTGGGTTACTAAACAAGGATTAACAGAAGGTTTAAATGATTATACCGATTCACAGCGTGATTTTGGAAATTCCAGAGGTTTTCCGGCGAGTGCAGAATATTCCGGCTACGTCGTCTGGATTGATTCTTGTTAATGGATTGAAGTTAGTAATAGTCTAACAATGGATTGAAACCGAAAGAGTCGAGGTATTTACCGCTTTGATGTAAGTCTCGGTTTTCCGGCGAAAGTCCGGCGATTGCAGAAAATCTCCGGTGAGTGAAATTGATTCGAGAAATGGTGCGATTTTGAGCGAAATGATTTCCAGAGACTTGGGTGTGTATTTATAGGGAAGAATCACGATGAATTGGGTCTGATTTTAGTCTTGATTCGTGGTCAGCTTTTCTCCGGCGGTTATGACTGATGTCGTGGGATTAGACATCGGTTATAACCGATGTTGATGTTAATACATTCATTAAGTCAAAGGAAACCGTCGATAATTGGCGAAATCGTCGGAATTTCCGGCGAGAGCGATTTGGGCGTGCTGATGATCGAATTTGATTTCGAGTTTCATTATATGTTTTAATTGTTTCGATATAACAACAAACAACTCAAGTGGCGGAGTGGTTAAGTCTTTGTTGGTTGAGTCTTCCGGCTGACCCGGGTTCGAAACCCGGCAGCCGGTTTTCTTTTTTATTTATTTTATTTTCACTTTTTATCAATTATAGTTTTTAAATTCTAAATTGTTTATTAATTATGTATTGTATAAAAATTAATTTGAGCATTAAATACGCGACAAAATTTATAACTGATTATTCGGTTAAATAAACGAAACGGGTTTGGATAATCCGGTTTTTGACGGATGTTGCAAAGACGCTCAGAGGAAATTTTGGGCAAACGCAAAGGTTCATTCACAAATGGATGTTCCTTATTCTATCACATCAAAAGTGGAAAAAACACTGATGCAACTTAGCCGTCAATCGATTTCTCAAGTTTTCGAACTAAATGATATGGCACATCCTGTGTCATTTTCTACAAATGAGATGCATGCCGAATTTTTGGAAAGGGGTTACATTGGCCAACTCAAAGGTATGACAATCTTCAAACCCAATTTTCCAGCTGAGATGAGATTTTTTTTTCATACTCTTTTAGCATGTCTCTTAGCAAAGACCACGACTTTCAATGGAATACCATAGAACATTCAGTATCTGGGCTATGCCATTTTAACTGGATCAGATTTAAATTTTTCTCAGATACTGGTCAATGATCTTGTGGAAAATTTTAATAACATTGAGAAAAGAAAAGCTTTCTTGATACATCCACGATTCTTGAGTGTTTACCTTCATAATCAGTTACCTGATGATGATGTTAAGCAAGGCGCTGTGACTAAACCAGGCAGCCTAACTCATGAAACTTTTACAAGAATTACAAATCAAGATAAGGTTTCAAAAACACAAGTAGAGGAGGAAGAACAAGTTTTACCTGAACAAAATGTTCAAAATCATCCTCCTGCTGCTACTAAGCCCACTGCTCTTGGTGATTAGGGCACTACAACCACTGCCCTGAAACCCACACCAAAAATCACCAAAAAGAAACCAAAAAAATATCCAAAAAGCCCACCAAACCCAAAAAGGGTCCTTTGGAAGATGAGATCCCAGAGCTTAACCCAGTGACATCACAAAAGTCACTAACCACTGCTGCTACTTCTTCACAGCAGATGGTTGAAAGATCTTCTACCGGCTTTGAAACTCCTCCTGTATCCTCACAAAAGGATCAGGTTGTAAACACAGGGACACCAAATTATGAAGCTCTAGGACCACTTGGTTCTATCTTCCACAGCCCCTCTCCCAGGGCAATGTCTCTTTCTGCCCCACAATCCTCTCCCATCAAATCACTTCCACAAACAATATTACCCTTGCTGAATGCAATTGAACTAGAGCAGACATTATCCAGTACTTCTCACCAACCCATTCCTGAGAATATACTTCAACAAGATACTAGGTCTGATTCTCTATTCCTTGCTAGCCCATTAGCAATTGAAGATGATACATCCCTTGGGTTACATGTAACCCTTGGTGATAGTTCATCTAGAGCAACTACTATAATTGCTAAACTCCCAAGTTTTCAATTGGACAGTGGTTACATCATTAAGTCTCTGATGAAAGCAACCACTGTTGAGGCTACTAAGGTAACCTCTGTTGTCGGAAGTCCCCAGTACCAAGACAAAAGGGCATCTATGTTTGAACTGGTACTAAAACCTCTGCTCATGATAATATAGATACAACTACCACCTCAGGTCGGAGTTCAGATGATCCTATTAAATTAGGTGATGATCTAAAATATCAAGATTTGACGGAGAGAGTTACAAAGATTGAAAGTTTTGTTGATGAAATCAAAGAACTACTGAAGCAGATGATAACTACAAAGAGTCAACCCTCTCTCATAACCACTGCTGAACTCAAACAAGCCTTAGACCCTCTGTTTCAACAATAAAAGTATTATGCTTATCTTCAACACAAGCATCAGATGCAAGAAATTCGAAACGTGGTGGATGCCAGATACAATGACACTGCTGCAGACATAAAGGCAATTAAGGCTCGCTTGCTAACAACCACTGGTACTGTTCCTCCTACAATAATATTTATTACACCAGATGAAGCCAAAAAGGGGGAGAAACCTTTGAAGAAGTAAGTACTGAAAATGGATATTGAAAAAGCTAGGCCAACAGTGGTTATCCCTAGGCCAGATGGTTCTAAGAAAGTGGATATCACAGATGATTTCCTGGCTAGGGAGAAAAAGAAGCAGAAGACAAGGGTGTTTGATGAGGGCAAAGTGTTGGTTGAGCAAAAGATAGAACAACAAAAAGAAAAGGAAGAGGTTGGTACTTCATCAAAGAAGAGTTCAGTTCAAAAAACTAGGCAACCAACATCCACACCTTCCAAAACTAAGCATGTTGCTACTCCAACCATTGAAACCTTTGCTCCTCAAAAATCAATCACACCTTCTACAAAAACAAAACCTATTTCCACCATAGCAGATGTTACAACAACTGTTGTGTCAACATCTGTTGACACAGCAGAGGTTATAGCAGATGTTAATCCATCCACTGCCATGATCACTTTTACTACTTCCAACCAACCAATACCAACACCCACAAGAATTCCACTACCACCATCACCAACAATCAGTTTCAAAAGGAGGAAAATCACTAATGTTATCAATGAAGATGAGATCATTCTTGCGCCATTTCCACTGTCTTCTAAACCAATGTCCACCACAACAGCTGTTAAACCTCCTTCTTCTCATACTACTGAAGTGCCTCTTGCCACTAAATTCCCATTGGAATTACAAGCTGTAAAATCAGAGATCAAATCTTTCTTTTCAGAAGAAGATCCAGATAAAATGGGATCCCCATCTCTGCAAGGTTACCCCAAATCAAGAAACTTAGAAGAATACAAGAGGCTTAAAGCCTAACAAGCAGAGGATATGACAAAAAAGGGATACCAAGGGAAAGTCTGACAGAGTAATACAAAGTTACTGGCAATTTCAGTTGAGCAAAGTCAGAAGTATAGAAGACTATGCAGAGACTTGAGAAAACATCTGTCAGAAAGAGAAGATAAAAACTTGAAAGAAGATTACATCAATCACATCTTGGAAATCAAGTTATACAAGGCTACAAGGGCATAATTCAAAGACTGGACTGTGAAAGAGTTGGAAGAAGAGGTACAAAGAATGCAAGAAATGTTGAAAGATTCTCTCAAAAAGCCAACTCCTCCGGATTGGAATAAATATAAGAAGATGCCTGAAAAGAATTTGAAGATAAGAAGAAAGAAGGAAAAGTTAATTGCTGCAAATTATGGGTCAAAGAACCAAATCATGAGGTGGACAGAGGTTAAGGTGATTGATACATACAGAGCATTGGAAAAGAGAAGGAAAACATATCCATCCATGACTCTAAAGCCAGATTATTCAAAGGAGGATGCTGCTCATAACGCACAGCTCTCTAAAAAGTCCAGCTCAACATCTGCCCCATCCACACTTGCCTTGCAACATCTAAAAAGGCAAGGGGAGATGTCTGAAAAAGACAATAGAGCGTTTGAGCAGACCTTCATCAAGGAAGGCATCAAGAACATGATTGACTATCCTACTGATGATGCATGTGCTAAGATGGCTGAAGATTTAACAAGATTAGCTCCATTTCTAACCTCAGCAATAAAAGCTCCATCCAGAAAGCCAACAGATCCAAAAATTCTAAAGTGGAAGGTCAACAAAGACACCCACGAATTGACCTTGCTCAAATCTGATGGTCATGCTACCAAACTATCCATGGAAGCTGCGTATGGGCTCATTATAGAAGACTTCCACGAATTACTAAGTTTGGAGCTTGAAAAGGATGCTGATGATATAGAGTCTCTCAATTTTGAACTGCAATTCAAAGGACAAATTAGAGAACTCTTTCTGAGGAATAAAGACCAAGAATAAAGTGTTTTGGCATCATCTGTTCCAAGGGGAGATTGTTGGAATTGAACCCTAAAAAAGGAACATATGATACAAAGCTAAATACACTAGCCGAGCTTTGGTTCCAACTATCAGAGGTTACAACCTCTGATGTATATACACTGGTTTGCCTAAACCACTATCACTTATCATCTGATAGAAGAAAAGAACAAAGGTCTGACTGAAGATGCAAGATCAGAGGATAGTGATCCGTGCTTAATATAGTTTAGTCGTTAATGTAACAGTGCCATGCATTGATAGTTACTTTTAGCAGTGTTTTAGTTAGTTACATTTTGTTAGCTGTCACTATCAACTCTGACGTCATCAAAAGATGCTCAGAGGTTAGATAGTTAGTATAAATAGCTGAGTCGATGTAACAATAAACTTGTCTTCTTAAAAAGATCTTTACACTTATCATCTTCTTCATTACATTTCTTACTATCAAACGTTGTAAATGGGTGAAGGGGAGTTTGTGAATCACATGCAATTGTTGATCAAACTTGTAAAGCATGATGGTGATGAAAACAAACAACCAATTGCTTGTAGTAAAAGTTTTCCATTAAATTCCATTGCAATTACTTAATTCAATCCATTTTCATCTTTTGAAACAAAAACTACAAGTAATTTCAAACTCAGATCCTAACAATTAGTTTATGGATGTAATAATTGCGTAATTGTATATTTTAGTAACGAAAATAAATAAAAAATAATGGCTAAACATTTGGTTTGGTTTACAAGTTCACTTCCATGTTTCAAACCAATCCCCAAACTGTTAAACTACCAAAGCCAGCTAATTCTCAAACCACCCACATCGAGCGGCTTGCTGGAGGGTGTGGTGGGTTTAAACTAAAAACACCCTTTTTCTCAACATTAATGAAACATGTAGCGAAACTGTAACTTAGTTAAGGTTATCCTTATTTTTATACATTCAATTCAACTATTATATGAGCAACGAGTACAAAACATATTAGGTACCCATTCTAATAGAAAACTTTTGACAACCAAAGAATCATCGGAGCCCTCCAACTCATCTAGTTCTTTTGCCTACAAGCGAATTTCATCGGAGATCTTAATATGTTTTTCTAGTTAAGGTTTATTGTGAAAATAATATATAAATTACGTTACAAGTGTGCAAGTAACAAAGTAAACATAGCAAAGAATGAAGGTAGAAACAACAATAACACAAAATCATAAAATTGGATAAAAGTTGAAATCTTATAGGCATATGGGTAGACGTAGAGGTGCACAAAATGGGTATTGGGCCTTACCCATAACAGGGTTGGATCTGGTAAATCATGTATTAATGGACATGGGTTTTTTTTAAGAATTGGGTAGGAACTGGAATCAAGTTTGAGATTTTAAACTCATACCTACTATACCTGCTTACGGTAAGGTAGGGTTGAGACCGGTTCTTACCCAAAAACCAGGTATAACCTGTTCTTGCTTATAACGTGTTTTTAAGCGTTTTTACCCAAATTATTTAAGTTTCTATGTTATATATATATATATATGATCCGGTTCAAATGAGAACCACCACAAATTGCGAGAACCGCGAGAACTAGGCCATCCAAAAGGTATTTTCGAAAATTTTTTTCTCAAAAGTTGTAAAAACAATCACTTGTTTCGGAAAAGAAATTTGAAAAAAATACCGCATACCCACATTTACATGAGGCATAAAAAAATTATCTTTTTCCAAAATTTACGTCTACCGTAAAAAAAACTTGCATATGTCAAAACTACCAACTCAACAACTTTTTTTTTATTTTTTCTTTTACAGATGTGTTTAAAAATTTTTTCATCTACATTTGTGCAAAAAAAATTTGACCCAACTCGCGACGGATCAAAACGTTCTCACGGTTCTCGCAACTCGTGGTGGTTCTCATTTTACCCTTTCCCTATATATAAGACAAACATAACATTAATAAAAGTTAAAAAAAACTTTAACAATAAACATAAAAAATATTTATTTTATTACATCTTTATTTGTTACGAGTCACCGCATCTTCGGCGACTTCTTCGTTAGATACACAAGAAGATAGTCCATTTTCACTTCTTCCTCGAGTACTCTTGCTTCAAGTACTATTTCATCTTCGAGGTTTGTCTTGTCTTGTATACGATCCACCATATCCAAATGATCTTTTAGGAAATTTCACATCTCTATCGATTCGGGAGTGAGCCTTGTTCTTCGTATCGACAAACCCTACTACCGTAGAAGCTTGGACACCAGTAAATCACAGGCCATGGCCGATAGAATCAGATATTCTTTAGCCTTTTCTCTCCACCACGCCAAAAGATCAAATTTGTTATAAACCTTGGTAGACATAGTTGATACATAATTTGCATGACTATACCTGCCTCACTTGTAAAATCCGGGATTAAAGTGGCGACACAAGTAAAATCCGGGGTTAGGTCCAAAAACTATTTTTCAAACTTTTCTTTCATTGGTTTTATCATTAAGCCAAACAAATTATTAAAATATAAAGCCATTAAAAGTACTTCCCTAAGAACTTTACAACATGTAGGATTGTAAACCCCGATTATTTTGTTGTTATCGTTTTCAAAACACTAAGAAATTGAGTGATGTTTTCAACGTTACACCAATACATGTGTCGAACAGGTGCAAGTCATATGTATCACTTAAACTATTATGGAAACTTCTAAAGGCTTAGGATAAAGCACTTTCAAGCACGAGACAAGTTGAATTCCAATAAGTCGGTACGTCTCAGTAAGGACCTCTATGTTTGACACCGATATTAGCATAATGGGCTATGTAATCTTGATATCCTTTCCACATTTAAAACATCGTGTAACACCAATCTAAAAGATTTTATATAGTGACTAACATGTGTATTTTTTAGCCCGGTTTACACTACTAAACTAATAATATGCGCAACACAACGAGTATTGAAAAAAATGTCTTCGCAAATCGGTCTATATTTTAATTTAAAATTTTCAATGGTCGTGGTATTTTTTGAGGCATTATCGAACAATATTGAAAATATTTTATTTGTAAACCATATGTTTGTATTTTACTATCTATAATTTTCAATAAGTTATTTGCGTTATGTGGAGACAGAAAACTATCAAACGCAATCATACGTCTCATCATTTGCCATGAATGGGGATCTATCCAATGTACGGCGACACAAATGTACGATACCGGTAAAGCATGTGGAGCCGACCAAACATCACTAGTTAGGTTCATAGCAGTTTCTAAATTTTCAAAAAATACAATAAAATCTTTATTTGCTTTATTCCATAATTTTAAACAATACGCTTAAGTTTGTTACGATTTACATGAGTGTAGCGTGATTAAAGCGTATCTCGAATCATGGATGTTATTTGCGGGTTGCCGACGTGGTTGACAGGCAAAGCTTCTTGAATCACCACTCTTACTCATTCGGGTTGATCACCTTCCGGTATATCTTTCAATGCCTTGCAAAATTTATTATTAGTATGTTTTTTTTTTCAAAATTGAGTTTGACTCACTTTTTAACAAAGCGCTACAAAACTTGCAACGGGCCTTCGTTGTCCCGTCACTCTTCTCCACCAAATCCCAATTACACCAAGTATCCTTGGCTCGATTATGTAGAAGAACCCCAAAAACGAATGGGGTGGATGTAGAATCGACTCCAACAGATAATTGTAAACGGCTAGCCATTTCGTGTGAATAAGGTAACAAGAAAGTGTAGAAGAATGCGTCAAATGTTAAAAATTTGAACAAGAGTGAACCGATTTTGCATTTTTTAATGCGTTTAAATGTTTTCGAGTTGAGAAATCAACCAATACAACCCAACAATATTTATATTTGAGTTTTACTCTAAAACTGATTTCTAACGGTCAGAAATCGATTTTAATGTTAGGATCCTTGTATGAACCGATTAGGATTCGGTTAGGTGTATATGGGTATGGACCGGTTCCTCCTACCAGGTAGGAACCGGAATCGATCCCACGTCGGTTTCACGGGTCGGTTATGGAACTCGTTTTTTTGCACCTCTAGACGTAAGTTTTACCGAAGCCCATTTATCCACTAGGCCTAATTGGGTTATAAAGGATTTCGGGATTTCAATATGAATTTTAATGTGTTCATTTAGGCCGCCATACCTTGGATTGTACAGTAACCTTCATATTTGGCTTTCAACACTACAAAGCCCGATTCAGATTTGTAGTTACGGACTATGGTTACTTGTCAGTCTTTAGGTACCGGTGACTGAACAAATGATGTTTTTATTTCATTTTTTATTTAGAGTAAGATGCCAAAATGGTCTTTGAGTTTAGGTCACTTTTACCACTTTAGTCTAAAAATGATTTTTTTATCTGAGTCCCTGATAATTCATTTTTGTTGCTATTTTCATCCAATTGGTAAACTGGGTTAATTACCTTCAATTTGCTACAAATTCCGTCATAATCACCCATTGAAATCTTCTAATTTTAAGTTTTGTTTTGTGCCATCAATGGCGGCCCCTGTTCAAATCTGTCTTCAGCGAAGAAACCCGTTGTGGCTTTTCAACTAAGTAACGGCAGAGTAAAAGCTCAAATTTTTAAAGAGATCTCGGGTCTAGTCAATAAAGGTGACGATTTTGCTGCCACAACGCATCCCGCAAATCCGGTGGCTGATAGTGGAGATGGGAGGGTTGTTTAGTCATGAATCTGTGTTTGATGGCTTGTGTTATATAATAATATCCTTGAGAAAGATCCTTAGTTTTATAAGCGTATAGTCTCATTATGTATATAATATAAATATAAATAATCCCTAATCATTTCAGTAGTTGAGAAGAGATTGATGTCATCAGTGGCTTGATTGTGGTGTTGATTAAATTATGAGAACATGGGTAAAACATGAACCCTAATTAAGTAAAGTCAATAATGAACAATAAATAAGACGTATGTACCTGATAAGCCAGCAACCACACCATAGGGAAGTAGACGTCATGTTCATCAGATTGATGGAGTTCCTATTTAGGGTGTACAATTCTGATGAGGTTAATGTGTTCTTGATGAACACGGTTATGAGAGAGAGAGATGGGACGAATTCTGAT
Organism: Scalesia atractyloides; assembly: GCA_947069175.1. NCBI lineage: Eukaryota > Viridiplantae > Streptophyta > Magnoliopsida > Asterales > Asteraceae > Scalesia > Scalesia atractyloides. The sequence goes on along the minus strand of CAMTDV010000015.1, from coordinate 32,312,746 downwards.
GATGTTATGTTATTGGTCTAACCCTAATCTCTCTAGTTATACATCCAAGGGGAAACCCTTAATTAGTTAATAAGGGTAATATGATCCATCAACAACTACCAACTAATATTTAATAAGGAATAATTTAATAACTTTATCTATTATTATATAAATGATTATATTGGCCATATAATATATTTAATATATAAATATATTCTTACATTCTCCCACTTGGCCGAGTAATCATTTATTATGAGCATTAAATAAGCCTGATTAGGAGTTAATACTCATTTTAGCTTTAAACCAAGAACCATAGCAGAAAAATACAGCCATTGAGTCATTATGCAACTCAGGACCCCCATCAGTCATACTACAGCCTCAATTTAAAACCTAACAGTTATGATCAAAATAAGTAAGCCCTTTAAACGTTTTATATGTATTTATATTTGTCTATATGTCATTACACTGGCAGAAGATATCTTAGAGACAAACAAAATAAAAACTGATGAGGAAAATTTAATTAATAGTTAATCATTCATAGTACGATATGCAGTTGTACATGGTCATTAGTTAAAACCCGTCTCTATTATGAGCACTCTTAATAAGACTTATGGGTAATTGACCTTCAGTTATAGGATCCTTAAGCATATCATAAATGTATTCGATACAAAATTTAGTTTCCTTAGTTCGTTCTATGAGTGTAGGATCGGTACTACCTCGATGAGCTACCGGACTGATCTGACTCAGATAGGAGAGGCAGAATTCATTGCTAACGAGTGGAACAAACAACAACGTGATATACTGCTTAAACGTCTCGTAATTGTATTAATAAACGTGAAACGGTTACAGACGAGTAAACAATTAGACAGGGCTTCGCCAAGTCTCCACAAAAAACAGCTAACTTTCTCTAACACCCAAGTCCCCTATTTATAGGCAACATGCAAAACACAGGGAATTGGGTTTCGTACGAAATGGAATTTCGTACGAAAATTAACAGCTAGATTTTCGTATGAAATTGTTACCATTTCGTACGAAAATGTTACAAACTAACAAAACGAAAGATTTGACATATTCTAAGCCCTAATTACATGACCAACTCATCCTAGACGTAGGCAATTGACATTATGGACTAACAAACCCCCCTTGGATGTTGCCGCAGTCTTGGATGGTCCTCAAAACTTCATAAAGTTGATGTGACACTATCTTACGAAAAAGTACTTCTGCTTCTTCCTACGTTCTTCTGTATAACTTGGAGTTTGATCAGTAGGAGGAGGACGGTTGTAGGTATTCCAAAACTGGAAACGTCGAGTTGCTGATTGCTTCACAGTCTTAGCAATTCTCGCTTCTTTCTTGTCTTTCCTTCGTTGTTCAACAGCTTCCAACTCTCTCCAGTTCGTGCTCCATGCTCGCCCAAAATTAATATCATTAGCATAACACACATCAACAACTTTTGGGAACTGAAGAGCTTCCTCCTTGTCTGTGTCTTCAAAACTGATCTTGACATAGAACAGACATTCAATATCTTTCTTGGAGCAGTTAACCAGCCACATGGAATCCAACACTCGAATCCATCTCCACACCTATAAAATACGCTTGTGGGCAATCACTGACTCAGATAATTCTTCCGTTATCTTCCATTAAACATCATCAGGTTGTACACAGATAACCGCTTCTCCAGTCTTTGAGTCGTAGTGCCACCACTTGAAGATCTTATAGAAATCTTGTTCCATGTTCTTTAGTGGCATGTTCTTCATAACACGTGGCTTTCTGATATGCAGAGTCACATCCTTTTCCTTTGTAACTGGATCAACCTTAGAAATTGTCTTAGGATAATGCGGTTTCCAGTGAGGAAAGTTATGCAGTGCTTCATACTTTATCAATTTCCACAGCTCTTGATCATGAAACTTTATCTTCAAATTGATCACTAGTGTCTGAACTAACTCCTTAACATCCCACCATGGCAATGTCTTTATATCTTTCAAGTGCTTGAAATACTACATACCATATTCTCTTTTAACAGCGTAAACATCTATCCTCAATCCATCCCCAACTAATGATGTCACCCAGAGAGATATCAGGATCTCTGGTGAAGAATGCTAGAGGACGGCAGAACTTTCTTTCTGGCGGAAGCTCTTTAAACCACTTTTTCTTCATTTCTATAATCTCTTCACGTGTTGGCGGTTTTGGAGCAGTTCCATCTTTAAGAGCCTCTTCGACCTTCCTTCTTAACACATCATCATTTTCTTCTGTAAACATTTCGTTGAACTTTGGAAAGTCATCCGTTCCATCACCAGTATACTTTGCTGTTGTATCATCGTCGGAATCATCCTCTATGACAACCTTATCATATTTGTTCGCTTCAGGCTGATCTTCGAACACATAATCATTAGCCTATGTAGCACTAATGTTGATAAGTTCTTCCTCGAAATCAAACTCGAATGATTCTTCACTAACATCCAGCATTTTGGCAATCTGCTCCTTTGTGTATTTGTGCATGAACTCCCCCTCTTCAACATCATGCTCGAGGTAGATAACTTTAGGTTTCGGCATGTCATCAGACTTAGTCTCCTCTTGAACCTGTTCAATAGTTAGTTCACAGATAGAAGCATTCATATAATCATCAACATTCAATTCTTCATTAATGTCATCAAAAGATACATTAGTGAGCCTCAGATTGACCAGGCTTTCATATGTTGGATCCACCAATTCATCAATCTCTGCCTCCAGCGCTAAGTCTTTCAAGAATTGTTCCTTTGTTGAGCCCCTTGAACAATTACTCCTTCATCAACTAATACAAATCTCTGCTCAGGAACTTCTTCAGTGGATGGAGCAGTTTCTTCAATGATAGGAGTTTCAGCTTTGGCAGTCTTTGGTGCTGAAATTTCAACCTGTTCAATCACACCTTTCCCTTTGCCTTAAGTGTCTGAAGCTTCTTTGGCTAATCTTTCTCTTTCAGCTATCTTAGCCCTAGCTTCTTCTCTTTCGATTTGCCCAACTTCTTCAGCAAAGTCGATACCCAACTTCTTGATCAAAATCTTCTGCATCAGTTCGATCTGCCTATTGTTAGAAAGGCGTTCAGCTTCATATTATTCCATCTTTTTCCTGAGACACTCATTTTCAGACTGGTAACTTTGTAGAATAGCGTTCAAGCTCTGTCTTTCTTCTTCCAACACTTTGATTCTTTCCTCATAATCTTGCATTACCTTTCCCATTTCCTCAACCTTTTCACTATACTGACAAGAAATTTCAGCAAGCTTTCCAATCTCTGCTTATCTACTTCGAGGAACTTTACCCTTGCTTCATGTTTCTTGATTTCCTCTTCTAACTCTTTCAATCTCCCTTCATACACAACATCTACAGAAAATGATTCTCTCCAGGAGTTGATCCAATGTCAAAATCAAATCCTTCAAACCTTGAAAATTCAGCTGTGTGTGTTGGGTGAGAGGATGTATGTGGGGATGGAGATTGTGGTGTGATAATTGGAGGACGAGGTGGAGAAGTGAAAGGAGACTGTGGTGGTGTTGGATGTGGTGGTGGCGATGGAGGTTGTTGAGGAGTAGATTTAATGGAGGTGATGGTGGAGAGATAGGTCGTGGTGAAGGTTGTGGAGGTGGTGATGGTGGGCGGTGGACAGACGTCTCATCACTAGGAGGAATCACAGGAGATATGCAGCTTTCTTTCTCAACTTTATACTAAGCCTTCCAGCAGTTGACTCTGGTTTCTTTGTTACTGAGTGCTTGACCTTTTTTGCAGCAGGCTTCCTTGCAGGCTTAACAACCGAGAACTCTTTCTCTGAGTCTGATGGTTCATACGGATCATCATTTCTCCTATTTCCTTTCTTTTCCGTTCTTCAGTATTCTTTCTCTCCTTTTCTATTTTCTTTCGCTCCTTCTTTTCTCTATCTCTTCTTTGAGCGTCCAACCGATCCTCTGTGTTAGTGCTAGAGGATGGTCCCTCATCATCACTGTCTCCCCCTACAGCCTCTCCAATAACTTGTCGTTCTATATCTGTTGTAATTTCTTCAAGTGTTTCTTCAACATGCTCAGTAGTCTGTACTGGTTTAGTCACTTGCACCTCCTCCACATCAGGTTCATCAATCAAACCTGTGCTTTCTTTGCTTTCCTTTGTCATTTATGAGCAAAGGATGAAGATTCAGCAGACTTCTTTCTCTTGGAGACAAACTTTGAAATGTCAGTAGAATCCAGTCTCTTATAAGACCCTTTCCTTTTCTGTCCATCATCCTTAACGTACCAATTGCTACGTTTTTCCTCAAAACTTTCCAGATGTGTCAGCTCATCTTTCTCACCACCACTACCTTCATTTCTCCACTTCCCTGGCGGTGGAGGCTTGTAATCTTTGTTGCTGAAAGCACCAAATAGTGGTTTGTACGCAGGCTCTCGACTTTTCTTCTTGTATGAGCTGATATTTACAGATCTGATGCAGTCATATACTCTAATTTCAACAGATCATCTTTCTATTTCTCGAGATCTGGGTGTAAATGATCCAACATCATCTGAATGAATCTCGAATATTGCCAAAAACGATCTCTTCATAGGTTAATCACCATCTGTTCAAAAACCAACTTGCTGGAGTTGTAGGGAAGATTGATAGCAAGAGCATCAATCAAACACATCTGATAGTCGATTAGATAATCCCATCCTCCCTTCCTGTGACTAAAAGATCGAACGATACAGTGTGCCAAAAATCTATACGGTTTCTCCATTCGGTAAAAGCAGCCTTTAACCATTCGCTCTGAATATCCTGTCGGATAGTGACTCTAATCATTGGTATCTAGAATGGATCTGATCAGGTGCTTAGTAATGACAACTTCAATCTTTATCTTTGACTTTTATTACTGAGACAATAGCCCTTGGGTTTTCTTGAAGCCTAGCCGACTTCCAGATCCTCTTAATATGTGTCTGATAAACATCGTGTTTCTTGGTTAGAGCATTGAAGATTGGCAAGCGCTTCAAAAATTCGTGGATCTCCGAAAAAGCTGCAAATTTTGGTTCGTTCTCATCTAGCAGACAACGTGAATTATGCACTGGGCCGAACTCAAGTCGCTTATCCTGTAATGACAGAGAGCACAAGAAATTTAGAGTTGTGGGTAAAATTCTGAGCTCATATCTTGGCTTATATCTTGACTAATTAACGTCTATTTGTGACCAGGATGCCACGTTAGGATGTTGGTAACATCCTGAGGGAGTATCCTGATAGCCACTAATATTTTACATGCAGAAAATGGCTGTAGGACTTGCAACGTATATGAAGACCTTTCCCCTGAAGACTCGCTCCATTCAATTGCAATATGGACGTTGAAGCCGCCAAGACCGGGTCTACAACGTTCCAAATGGAATATTCCGGAGCACCCTAAGATTATAGGAAAATTTGTTTATTTCTTGTAACTATATAAGCCAGATCATAGAACACACATCAATCATTCACACTTCACTCTCTGCTCTCTTACTCTCACTCATTTCTACCGCATTCACACACAAACACTTTACACTAACAATCTTTGTACCACTTAGTAGCGATCTGAGCATTATCCTGCACTGTATCCTGAATATTCAAGCAATAAGTGTCACACCCCGACCCGCAGCGGAAAAGGTGACCGGGGCATGATTGGGTTATCATCAAAGCTCATGACATTTATTATACGTTTCATATTCATTAATACAATTTAATGGAAATCTACAATAAATGATACAACATGTTCTAACTATCAGTCTAAGCTTCTTGGTTCTCTTCTAAGGCATATCCTATGTTTTCCTTGCTTCAACTTGTTCACCTGTATCATGTGTAAAAAGGTTTTTGGATCAACATAATGTTGGCGAGTGAATCCTATGGAAAAACATTTGAACAAGTTTATCCAATTGATTATAAATAATGTGCATACCACATATGAGTAAATGTAGATGTAAATTTATTCACACAACACATAATATTGAATATTGAACACACATACACCAAATGATTGTTTTGAGGCACGCGTTGTTCGACTCGTCTCCCACGAGGAACTGATGGGCCTAATGAATGAGTTTTGAGGCACGCGTTGTTCCATGAACTGATGGGCCTAATGAATGAGTTTTGAGGCACGCGTTGTTCTTACGAACTGATGGGCCTAATGAATGAGTTTTGAGGCACGCGTTGTTCTTACGAACTGATGGGCCTAATGCATGAGTTTTGAGGCACGCGTTGTTCTTACGAACTGATGGGCCTAATGAATGAGTTTTAAGGCACGCGTTGTTCAACTCGTCTCCCACGAGGAACTGATGGGCCTAAATAATTTGCATACAACTTTGACAATATGTAATACATCACAAACAACAATAGTTACATTCTAGTTTAAATCATATAATGGTATAGCACGAGTTTGCATAAGAGAATTAGTTTAAGCGACACATGATACACCCCAAAACATGAATAAAAAGGGGAGTTGTAAGAATTCACTCACATTGGGTGCGTTCGGTTGATGAGGTTGAATGCACGCGAAATGGTTTTAACCACGAGTGAAATTAACCTAGATAAATAGCATTTTGGTTCGGTAAGCAAACGGATTTTATTAATCTATTTTAGTAGGATTGTTGGGTGTATTTTTGTGAGTTTGAGGCTATTTTCTAACCTTAAAAATGTTATTTTTAGTATTTTTAATTGATTTTTAATTAAAATAATTAAATAAAAATAATAAAAAAATATTTGATTTTTGCTACAGTTGACTTTGACCGTTGACTTTGACTGACCGTTGACCGGTTCGAAGGCATATTGTTGTGCGCTGGGTGAGGCTCGAACCCGAGACCTCCCGTACGCGTGCACGCAGCTCTACCAACTGAGCTACGTTTCTAACCCGTCATATATCCGATTTTAATTATATATATATATTAATTAGATTTTAAACAGAAATCCTTTATTTTAAAAACGAATTAAATCCCGAAAACCGGTGCGCTCCACAGGTCTCGAACCCGGGACCTGTGGGTTAGCGTACACACAGTCCACCGCTGGACTGTGTGTCTCACTTGGTTATAAACTCGGTTATCAATATACTTAACATATATCTAAAACAATCCGGTTCAGTTTTGCGGAAAAAGGAATTTTTATTAAGGCAGCGTGTGAGGGACAATACTCGAACTCGAGACCTTAGCTTCAAAGTGCACACAGTCCACCGCTGGACTGTGTGTCTAACCCGGTAAATAACTGGATTTTAATTATACTTAACTATTACCGAAACTTCGTCTTCTTCACTGGTTTTCACCGGAAGTGACGACTGACTGATTCGAAGTGTTGATTCAGTTTTCTTTAGCGTTTAATGATCAATTACAGACGAGATAAAAGTAAGAAGAAAGGAATTTAGGCGTGAAAAGTACCGACTGGTTCTCCTCTGTTTTCCGGCAGAACTCCGGCGACAGCAAGCTCTTCCGGCGACGAGTGTCTTGAAGCAGAGAATCTTCAGAAAGCTTACAAAGGGTGTGGGTGACTTCGGTATAAGTTTAGGGGGTTCAGTGAAGCTCAGAGATTAAAAACTCGGTTTTCCGGCGAAGTAATAAATATTTCCGGCGATTGAGTTTTCGCCGAGAAAAGGTGCGATTTGAGTGTGAAAGGTTTCTGGCGAGTTGTGGGTGAATTTATAGGGTAGTATCGAGATGTATGGGGTCTGAATTTGGTCTCAATTCGAAGTCAGCCGTTCTCCGGCGGTTATGGCTGATGTCGCGGGTTCGGACGTCGGTTATAACCGTTGTGAGAGTTAAGTCTTCGGTTAAATTGAGCGGAAACGTATAATAACGGCGAAGTCGTCGGGATTTCCGACGACTGCTAATTGGGCGCAAATTGACGAATTTGACTTCCGAACTTGAATATTTGAATTAATTGTTTCTTGTTATTAACATAAAATCAAAGCGGCGGAGCGGTTGATTGGCTGAGTGATAAGTTGTTGTTGAGCCGGTTACAGACCCGAGTTCGAAACCCGGCATGAGTAAAACATTTTTATTTTGCGATTTTTATCAGTTTTTCAAAAACTAAATATATATCCCCGCATAATAATTGATTACGTATCGTTTAAAATTATTTTGGGCATTTAATTCGCAACGAAAATTTTAACTGACTGTTCGGTTGATAAACGGAGCGGGTTTGGTAAATCCGTTTTTGACGGATGTTACAATAAGAAGAACAAGGCAGCCGACGTTTGTCATCTCCCGAGGTTTTATGCCGAAGATCTAGTTTGATCAAGGGCTTTCCTCATATATCGCGTGTCCACTTTTACTTTTACTGCTCATTGTTTGATCGTTGATATAGTTTCATATCCTGAGGCTATATCCTGAAACTGCTTTTATAAGCAAATAAACCAACATATTTTTCACAAGTATTACTAGCACACTACCTCATAAAACTAATTTGATCACTAAATTGCTTCGGTAATTTCTGACCAAAACAATTTGGTGCCCACCGTGGGGCAAGTGGTGTTATTTCTATTAAAAACTTTGTTAAAATCACTACTTGGCTTTCTATTGTCAAAACGTTTTTCACAACTGTTTTCAATGGCTTCGAAATCAAACATGAGCTCTTCCTCCATGCCTGCTATGACCTCTGCTACAACTGGTTCATTAGCTCCCCCACCTTCACAAGCAGACTTTCCAAGGAGGAATGAAAGCCAGACACCAAAAGACACAACTGCTGCTCAAAATGTCTCCAGATCCGGAGTTTCAGGGAGAACTCCTGTTTTTGCTTCTAATGATGAAATTTTGTCTTTGTTTGGTAGTATACAGGACCAGATGAAGCAACAACAGGAAACTAACCAGAGGATAATCAGAGAAATCCAACTCTTGAAGTCCAACTCTAAGAGACCTGCTGAGGATGTTGTCAATCCCTTGCAGCCCAGGATGCTGAACTTTAGTTCGGTAGTATATACTGAGGATAACCAGGGCAACGTCATACCAAGTCACTCCCGGAGCAATATCCCAGAAATCCCCTCATCAGCCAGGATGCCGACTGTCAGGGATCCAGGATATGCTCCAGGATATGGCCAAAATCGTCAAGCTGGTAACTTATCCATCAACACTATTATGCCGACTGCTAAAAACTCTGAACCTTCGCAGGATACAAGTGCAACATCGGCATTATCTAGGGAACTCCAGAAATTAAAGGATATGATATCAAGTGTGCCTGGGGTAGTGCAACCAATACCAGAAGTGACCCAGGATAATCACAACATATCCCGCTTTGTTTGCCATATTTGTGATGCTGAAATTCCCAAGAGATTCCAAACACCCAACATGAAGCTTTATGATGGGACGACGGATCCCTAGTAGAATATTGCTAAGTACAGGGAAAGGATGGAAGTAAACCCCATTCCACCCGATCTTAAAGAAGCGTGCTTATGCAAAGGCTTTGGTTCCACCTTAACAGGATCAACCTTAAAATGGCTTTTAAACTTTCCACCTTATTCAATTACTTCATTTGTTCATTTGGTCAATCTGTTTAACAGTCAGTTTTCTTGCAGTAGAAACTTTGAAAAACTAACAAGTGACCTTTACAGGATAACACAGGGCCCTCAAGAATCCTTAAGGGATTATGTAAACAAGTTAAGCAGGGAAACCTTGGATATCCCACACCTTGATGTTGCTACAACTGTGCAGGCATTCAAGATCGGATTACGGAAGGATTCCCAATTTTATCAGTATTTGTGATGAATCCTTGCAGGAACTTGGACGAAGCTCGGAATAGGGCTCTAAGATATATCAGGATTGAAGATGAAAAGAAAATGCAAGAGAGGATGAATTCATCCTCAACATACGAATCAACATACAGGAAATCGGAATCCTCGTACAAACCGTACCGCTCTAAGCCGTAAAGTAAAAATGACAACAAGAAAGTGAATGCTGTCGTGGATGAAGATGGCGAAGAATATCCTGAGTTATCTGAATACTGTTTTTCTAGTTAATACTCCTGAATTAATATATGCCATGCAGGGTTTAGGAGAAAAAGCAAGGTGGCCAAGGAAGAACCAACAAAAGGCTGATTGGAAGGATAAGTCCAAGTGGTGCGCCTTCCATGAAGATTTTGGACATGTAACGGAAGATTGCATTACCCTGAGAAAGGAGATAAGCTATTTTCTAAGCAAAGGCTACTTAAAAGATCTTATCGGCAGGAAGAAGAATAAGGGTCAGGATACTGACAAGGATCCTGAACGAGCAGCATCGCCTCCCCCAGACGCCAAGATAATCAATTTCATATCTGAAGGATCCGATATATGCAGAACCTCTTATTCTGCAGCTAAGAGGCATGCCAAAGAGGTAAAGGCAGAAAGAGGGGATAAGCCAACGAGGGTGACAACACTTACAACTGACAAAGTGATAACGTTCGATAGTGAAGACCGGGATAGAATTCAGGATCCTCATCATTATGGTCTGGTAATCAATTGCTAACCATTTTGTGCGCAGGATATTGGTGGACAATGCCAGCTCGGTCAACATCATTCAACTAGAGACCCTGAAGAGAATGAACATCCCAGAAATGGAGATTACCTCGAAGTCCACTGTGCTTGTAGGATTCAGCGGAGAAGCAAAGAACATTGTTGGAGAGATAAAGTTGCCTGTATACGTTGAAGGAGTGAACTCAATGCAATGGTTTTGTGTCATGGATCCATTACCTGCTACAATATTATATTTGGTAGGCCATGGATCCATGATATGAAAGCTGTACCTTCCACCTATCATCAGTGTGTCAAGATCCCTACCCCTTGGGGGTAGTCAAAGTGGAAAGCGACCAACAGGAGGCGAAGGAATGCTACTCCTCTTCCATGAAGGCGTCAACAAAATCCAGGACATGATAGCAATTAAAGATACAAGCCCAGGATATCGTGGGAACTTTGGAGCAGGATGTTAAGAAAGTTATCCTGGATCAGGATAATCCAGATATCTCGGTGCTTGTAGGGGCCAATATCCCTTAGGATATTGAGAATCAACTTACTAACTTTTTGAAATGCAGGATGTCCACGTTTGCATGGAAACACGAAGATATGACAGGTATATCGAAAGATATTATAACTCACAAGCTTGTAATCAACAAAAGAGAAGGAAATTCGCTCCTGAAAGGAATGCAATTATAAAAGAGGAGGTTGAAAGGTTGCTAAAATCCAAGATGATCGGGGAAGTTAAATTTCCTAAGTGGCTAGCAAACGTGGTGGTGGTCCAAAAGAAAAATGGGAAGTGGAGAGTTTGTTTAGATTACACAGACACCAATAAAGCCTGTCCTAAAGACCCATTCCCATTACCTCATATGGATTCGATGGTAGATGCAACTGCCGGTCATGAAATGCTGACCTTTATGGATGCATCCTCAGGATTTCAGCAAATCCAAATGGAGCCATCCGACCAAGAAGACACAGCATTCATGACACCCACAGGTATATACTGTTATACAGCCATGCCTTTTGGTCTAAAAAATGCAGGTGCAACATATCAGAGGTTGGTCAATATGATGTTTAAAGACAAACTGGGGGACACAATGGAAGTATATATTGACGATATGGTGGTGAAATCAAAGAAAGCGGAGAATCACCTCCAGGCTTTAGAGTGTGTTTTCAATATCTTGGACCAGTATAATATGAAGCTGAATCCTGCTAAGTGCCATTTTGGAATGGGGGCAGGAAAGTTTTTAGGATACCTGGTGACCAAGAGAGGGATAGAAACAAGTCCAGAACAGATTAAAGTTGTCCTGGATCTCAAATCACCATCCAATATGAAGGATGTACAAAGATTAACTGGAAGAGTAGCAGCTCTGAACAGGTTCATTTCAAGATCTTCAGAGAAATGCAAAGAATTTTCTGATATCCTGAAGAAGAACAAAAACTTTGAATGGGGAGAGAGACATGAAGCTGCCCAGCAAGAATTGAAGCAGTATCTTTCAAGCGCACCTCTGCTGATGAAACCTGAGGATGGTGAACCTTTAGCCCTATATCTTGCAGTATCAGGAAATGCAGTAAGTGCTCTTTTGGTAAAGGATCACGAAGGTCAGCAGTATCCTTTTTATTATGTTAGTAAAAGTTTGTTAGATGCTGAAACTAGATACTTACACTTAGAAAAACTGATATTAGCTCTAGTCATGGCATCAACTAAGCTTAGACATTACTTTGAAGCACATAGGATTCATGTTAAAACCAATTATCCTGTTAAAAATGTGCTTAGGAAACCCGAAATGTCTGGTAGAATGGCTAAGTGGTCCATAAAACTAAGTGCATATGATTTAATATATGAACCTAGAAATGCTATAAACTCTCAGGCTCTAGCAGACTTTGTGGCAGATTTTAGTAGTGATATTCAGAATGAGGCTGACCTAGAAGTACAACAACTAGGTGAGAATTCAGGATCTTGGATATTGTATACTGATGGTGCATCTAATGTAAGAGGTGTAGGATCAGGGATACTACTAAAATCGCCACATGGGGACATATTACCCCAGGCTATTAGATGTGAATTTCCTGCTACTAATAATGAAGCTGAGTATGAAGCCCTGATAGCAGGATTAGAATTGGCTAAGAATATGAATGTTGAATGTTTACAAGTGTATGTTGATTCCCTGTTGATTACTAACCATTTCAATGGATCTTATGCAGTCAAAGGTGAAAAGTTAGCTGAATATCTTGAAATTGTTAAAAAATTAGCAGGATATTTTGAAAATTTTACACTTGAACAGGTACCAAGAGAAGAAAATGCTGAAGCTGACGCTCTTGCAAATTTAGGATCTACTGTCAGGATACCTGAAGGAACTCAGATACCAATACTACATATCATGTACCCGGTTATGGAACTTTTAAAGTCTCAGGATATGGAAGTAGTAACTGTGCAAGATCCTGGTGATGGATATCCTGAGGAGAATCCTGAATCCAGGATGACTCTAATTTTGAAGTATCTTGACAAAGGAGATATCCCAAAGGATGGGAATCCCAAGCTTTCAGAATGAAGGTATCTCGTTTTATTATTATAAACGATGTTTTGTATAAGAAATCCCTTGCAGGTCCATATCTAAGGTGCTTGGAAGATCCTGAAACTAAGGAGGTACTTCAGGATATACATGGAGGAGATTATGACAACCATACTGGGGGTAGATCTTTATTCTCAAAAGTGTTGAGAACAGGATATTACTCACCGATAATGAGAAAGGGTGCTACGGAGTATGCTCGAAAATGTGATGCATGCCAAAGTAGGGGTGTTCATGAGCCGATCTGATCCGAGCGAGGGTCTGCTCGTGCTCGGATTGAATTACAACCGATCCGATCCGATCGGTTAGAATTTGCAAATCCGAGAAAAAAAAGTGATGCTCGTGCTCGGATTGAATTTGAATCGAGCAGATCGTTTTTGCTCGGTTTTTCTCAGCACCGAATTTAAAACATGTGTAACAACATAAAAAAAAACTGAAATCAAGACTATTACAAGGCTACATTCAGCAAAAACAAATCCTAACTTAGTTAAAACATGTCCAACACCTTACTGACAAAAGCAATACATAACTAAAATCATGATTCAATTATTATACAACAACACGTTTTTAATTAGCTCCTAATAACACCATGACTCACTGATACAACAATACATTCATATCAATCAAGATCAAAATAAATGAATATACTATTTGTGCATCAAACAATTCCGAACTTACTCTTCTAATTATACATCAATTGTTCAATCTTAGTATCAAAATTGAAGTAAAATCGAGATGAGCAGCAGCGTGAGAAAAGATTGTTTGAAATTGAACTTGAGTAGCAGCGAGGTATGTGGCAGGAGTATGTAGCAGGAGATTAGGTGCTGATTTGAATTTTAGGAATTAGGGTTAGGTTTTGGTATTGAGTTTGGTTAGTATGTTTCTTGGGCTAGTTATCTATATAACTATATATATATATATATATATATATATATATATATATATTTTACAATATAATATATATATATATATTGAATATTTAATAAATATAATTCGAGCGAAACCGAGCGATCGACGAGCGAGCGGACCTTTGCTCATGCTTGGCTCGTTTTCAAATCGAACCGAGCCGAGCGGCTCATTTACAAACTGAGTGTGAATCGAACCAGCATTTTTCGGGCATTTTTCGAGCGATCGTCGAACGATCCTCCATCGTCGAGCAGTTTGGACAGCCCTCCACAGCAATATACTACATCAGCTTGCTGAACCATTATATTCCATCGTATCCCCGTGGCCATTTATGAAGTGGGGAATGGATATAGTGGGGAAACTACCTAAGGCTCCGGGAGGAAAGGTTTTCATGCTGGCAATGACGGATTATTTTTACAAGTGGGTTGAAGTGGAAGCCTTTGTCCAAGTAAGGGATTAAGAAGTGGTCTATTTCATCAAGAGGAATATCGTGACAAGATTCGGGATACCAGCCGAGATAATTTGTGACAGTGGCTCTCAATTCATCAGCAAAAGAACTACTGATTTTTGCAAAAGTTGGGGAATTAAAATGATCACGTCGACACCAGTACATCCTCAGGCTAATGGACAAGTGGAATTCTCCAACAAGATAATTGTCAATAACTTAAAGAAGAGGTTAGGTGCCAAAAAAGGAAAATGGGCAGAGGAACTACCATTTGTCCTATGGGCTGATAGAACAACTGTGAAGAATGCTACTGGGCAAACCCCATTTTCTTTGGTGTTCGGGGCAGAAGCAGTAATTCCAACAGAAATGGTGATACTTACGGCAAGATCAAGCCTACGGGATCCTGAAGCAAATCCTGAAGTCTTATGTCAAGAACTAGATATTGTTGACGAAACAAGGGATGCAGCAAAACTAAGGATGGCAGCTTATCATCAGATGATAGCCAAGTCATACAATAAGAATTTAAGGACTAGGAGGTTCCAAGTTGGAGATTGGGTTTTGAGGAAAGTGTTTCAGAATACAACCAATCCTGCTGATGGGAAGTTAGCCCCAAAATGGGAAGGACCATATGAAATTGAATCAGAATGAGGAAAGGGAGCATACCGAGTCAAGACCATGGAGGGGGATATGTTACCAAGATACTGGAATGCTATACATCTTAAAGCTTATTTCAAGTGAGTTTAGAATTTAATCTCTAACTCAGGATGGTATGAATTCTATCTTTTTTAAATATATTTAATTAAATTTATCATCCTTTGAAACGCAATACTGACTTAAGCATCGGAGGGGTGTTAGCCAAGCTAACACCCACCTTAGTTTGAAGGTGTTTTGTAGGATATGCTTCAGGATAATGCTCCAGGATATTAACTCAAGATGGATCGAAATACTAGAGGATTGGCCCCCTCTCTCACATTTAAGGGATACAGATCCCTTCACAGGTTTAAAGGTGAACACCTTTCTCCCGAATTGGGTTTAAACACCCCGCCTGGAGCGCAAGTTTCAGGCATAGTTCAAGATAGTGGAACCAGTTCATGTAACATTGGCTGACAATTTCGTTATTATTGGCTATATCCTGGATCCTTAAGGTATATGAGGATTGATCACCCTCTCTCTCGAAAGGGTATTTTCATACTCTCAAAGGTTTAAAGGTTTTCACCTTTCTAAGTCTTGGAGTTTATACACTCCCGCCTGTAGCGCACGAAAACATGGGTTTATCCCTAGGATATTAAGGGTTTATCCCTAGGATACTAAGGGTTTATCCCCATGATACTAGAGGTTTAACCCCAGGATATTAAGGACTTATCCCCAAAACTAAAGTTCTTAACAAATTCTAAAGATATAGCAGGTTATGATTGTGTTTATACGCATTCTTTGTGGAGGAAAAGCTACGAAGTTCAATTACTAAATGACGAAATTCTCAAGTATGCCATGCACTGATGCAATATCTTGCACAGACAGGGGACATCTATGCTGGGGACATTACGAAGGATTCAGAGGTTGAAGTCGGAAATTATTGCATAAGTATCTCTGGTATGGCTTTTTATTTTTCAAATCTTGAAAGCCCTATCTGAAGAACCTAAGTTTTCTATAAAGTAATCTTCAACCATGCTTTTGTCTAATATTTTTAAGAGATAACAAAAGTATTGAACATTTATATCAGTATCCTGATCAGGATATTTGATCAGAATATCCCAAACATATCTCTCAAAACAAAAACATAACAACAATAGATAAGGCTAAAAGGTTAGTCTATTATTAGCAACCCAAAATGTCACACTCTTGGTTTCGTCTTAAACCAAGACCCATCCGCTAAGAAGTGTGATAAGTTCTAAAGCATATAAACATTGATGACTAAAGGCTTCGTCCTGAAACTCAGGATCCCTCCACCTCCAGTCATCACAAAGTACTAATTTTAAAGTATAGGAAAAGTAAATTGTTTAGGGGTTATAGACCATCAAATTTAAAAGTGGGCTCCGGCCTAGGCATCAATATCCATCATCACCCACCTCGCTTCCCTTATGCTGCAGCACCTTCAGTAGCATCCTTGGCAGCATCACCTACCACACCTTCACCATCACCACCAGCCTTGCCACCGGCATCTGCTCCAGCATCACCCTCAGGATCCTTATCAGCTTCCCCACCAGTCTCTACCGCTACCTCAACCGCCTTCGAAGACTCAGCAACCGTTGGCTTGGCAGGATATTCCACAGGATTGTCCTCGAGATCCTTCAATTTCGCCTCCCAAGCAGTAATATTCCATGTAGGGCATTCAAAACCCACAGACTTGGCTTCATAAGCCATCTTTAATCTGGCTTGGAGGAGGGAAATTACTACAGATCCTTTGAGGCTGTCACAGTAGGAGACCATGTTCTGCTCGTGTTGGGCTTGTGCAGCATCCAGTTTAACCTGGGCGTCTAGAGTGGCCTTCCTAATAGCTTCTTGAGCTTCCTGGGTAACCGCTTTGTATTTGTCTTCGTAATGCTGGGATTTGGCGGCGGGCTATTTTCCCTTGATCCGCGATAGTGATCTCAGCCTTCTTCAACCTAGCTTCAAGCATCTTGACGGTCCCACAAACTTCCTCGTGCACAACCAGTAGATGAGTTAAGCCCTACAAAGCCGGAGACAGGTATCAGTCTACCTAATCAGGATATCATTTCAATATATATATTTGTAGGATACATGATTGGGATATTTACCTGGCCAATGAGACTGCTGGCCTCTGCGAATCCAAGATTCTTGTAAGCAAACGCTGCAGATGCAGCAGGAGAGTCTGTCTCCTTTCACTTACGAGAGCCGCTGGCACGAGGCTTTGTCGTTGAAGCAGGTTTAGGAACAACGGCTGACTTGGAGCTTGAAGAGGGCTTCGATGCAGAGGAGGGCTTGGAGCTTGGCTCTTTCTTCACTGGTGTAGGTCCAGAGTAGCTATCCAACTCATCTAGGTCAAAAACCTCAGGGGTCTTGGCTGGTTCTGCACGATCAGGGAAGTAATTTTAGACTTAATTAATCAATATCCTGACTAACAGATTATACACAGGATATTAAACAGGATCCTTACCAAACATGTTTAAACTTGAGTGTTGGGTTGAGGATAATGGAGGCGGAATGAAACTTCTTTCGAAGTCCGGAAGCTAGTAGATGGCTATGATCCTCTTCTCTGAGTCGGCGAGGGGAGGTGCTAGTTTTCTGAAGTCAGCTGCACAAGACACAAGGAGAATATCAGTTCAGGATATGGGATAGGATATTTTGGATGACTATCCTAAAACCCTAAAGTCCTACCCTTTATTAACCATTTCACCGGATAATCCGCTCCACCAGGGATCGAACTTCTTTTTACAAAAAAGAACTTGGACTTCCACTCCTCTGCATTCCTGGTGGCTTGGAGTACCAAAGGATCGCTGGAAGTGGAGTAAAACAAAAATGGATTAAACCCATGGGATCTTAACCTGTATGCTAGGGGAAGATCATTAACAGAAAGCTCTGGAATGTGCTCGTTCTTGATGCGATCAAGAACTACAAAAACCCTCCAAAGCATGGCATGGTTTGGCTGAAACTGAGACCGGTGGTACGGAAGAAATCGGTGATAAAGTCGAAAAAGGGAAATCTAAGACCTAATGTGAAAGGATAAGCGTTAAAACAAAGCCCCTCTGAGGAAGACACGTCTGATCGGAGTTCTCGATCATACGGCCTGAATATCGCAGATTCTGGGAAGATACCGGAGGTCCGAAGGGGCTGACAGATGAGCATTGTCGAATGTACAGAGCTCTTTCTCTGGATACTGAAGAAGGTTTTGTGGTGTGAAGGTCGGAACAGAGTCGCCGGAGCTAGACCTAGTTTGCCTCGCCATTATTGACCGGAAAAAGAAGAAGGATGAAAATGAGAGAGAGAAACTTTACCTTATCACTTTCTTGGATTATGGTTAAATGGTAAGCAAGTGGAAAAGAAATAGGGAGGCAATGAGTAAATATAGCCTGGGCAGTTACATCTTTTCAAATCAAGCAATCTTATCTTTTAATGGCCTCGAACAACGTAAAAATGTAACCGTTAGGATTCAGGATCCTCAATGGCAACATTTTTGAGGATAATTGTTGTGGGTGAAATTTTGAGCTCAAATCTTGACTTATATTTTGACTAATTAACGTCTGTTTGCGACCAGGATACCACGACAGGATGTTGGTAACATCCTGAGGGAGTATCCTGATAGTCACTAATATTTTACGTGCAGAAAATGGCTGTAGGACTTGCAACATATACGAAGACCTTTTCCCCTGAAGACACGCTCCATTCAGTTGCAATATGGACGTTGAAGCCGCCAAGACCAGGTCTACAACGTTCAAAATGGAATATTCCGGAGCACCCCAAGGTTATAGGAAAATTTGTTTATTTCTTGTAACTATATAAATAATGAGCCAGATCGTAGAACACACATCAATCATTCACACTTCACTCTCTGCTCTCTTACTCTCACTCATTTCTACCGCATTCACACACAAACACTTTACACTAGAAATCTTTGTACCACTTAGTAGCGATCTGAGCATTATCCTGCACTGTATCCTGAATATTCAAGCAATAAGAAGAACAAGGCAGCCGACATTTGTCAGCTCCAGAGGTTTTATGCCGGAGATCTAGTTTGATCAAGGGCTTTCCTCGTATATCCTGTGTCCACTTTTACTTTTACTGCTCATTGTTTGATCATTGATATAGTTTCATATCCTGAAGCTATATCCTGAAACTGTTTTTATAAGCAAATAAACCAACATATTTTCACAAGTATTACTAGCACACTACCTCACAAAATGAATTTGATCACTAAATTGCATCGGTAATTTTTGACCAAAACAGTTAGGAAAAATTTTCTAACACTTTGAAACTACAGATTTCGTGCGAATAACAAATTTCGCACGAAAATTACTAACTGATTTCGTACGAAATGATAAATTTTTCGTACGAAAATTGACTTCAAGAACAAAATTTAATTGCTTTGTTTTCGTATGAAAATACCAATTTTCATACGAAAATTATCCTATTCGCACAAAAAAATTGTACCAAGTTGAAACCGATGTTAATCTTGTGAATTTTATGAATTTGGACGGTTATCTTAGGATTAAAGGTGCCGATTTTAATATTTATTAGATCAATTTTAACTTTTACCGGCTCAATTATCCTAAAACTACGTTTTAAGTCCAAAAGGTCCAAAATTTGTCAACTTTACGGTCCAATCTTGAAAATATACCTTCACCATTATAAAAGGTGTGCGTATCAACCTCCCTAACGTGAAAAACGTGGTCAGAAAATGAATAGAAAAGATAATCGCCTAGAGAAATCTTGAATCGCACAGAAGCACTTAATGAATTTTCGTACAAAAACAATCACTGTTATATATAGGCTATGGATTTTGTACGAAAATTGTGTTACCAATTTCGTACGAAATCGTTCCTTGATTTTCGTATGAAAATACTGATTTTCGTGCGAATACCCTTAATTCGTGCGAATTCTACTTTTCTTTTCTTGACCTTTGTCCTTTTTCGTGTGTTTTCAATTTTAAGCACCCATTCAGTTGACCAAGTCCAAGCTAATGACCTTGATTAACTGATTTGGTTTCCAAGTCATAGTTAATGACCTTGGTTAACTGCTTTATGACCAAAAACTGACATTTTTGTTGATTTTAAGTTTCAAATTAATGAACTTTTATCTTTTTAGAACAAACTTCTCTTTTTCAGATTAGCTCCCAGCCCATAGTCTCCTAGCTTTCCATAAGCATTCTGTTACTTTTGACTTTGAAGATCAGTTCTCCATCACCGGTAGACAAAAATACTAGGAAAGAATCAAACATCTTTTTGGGTTTTTGGGTTTTTCTAAAACAAGATAATTTCAAACTATGTACAAACATATTTACAGACATATTTTTGCGAGTTTGTGTTAGATGATCATATCAGTTTATTTGAGACACATCACTAGTACCATTGATCTTGATAAAAACATTAAGTGCTAAACAAATTTTATTAGATTGTCAGTATATTGGTCCACTTAAACCTCTACACATTTCTAGAACTTGTATAATACTTTTGCGTATTATTCACCCAAAAGCTGCATAAAAATGAGATAATGTCGTAAAAAGATACGACATTCTACAGTACAAATATTACAAAAGATTCCCAAGAGGAACATCACCTAAATTCGAGTCTTCATCTCTTTCCCTGTACGGAAGTACTAACCTGAGCTCTCAAGGTTTCGCATTCACCCCCTCACAGATATTAGTTAGATATATTCACCTGTGAGATGAAATCTAGGGAATCTCGATGCAGGAGTATATTCTGAAGTGGGATCTGTGTTTCCCACTTCAGAATATACTCCTGCATCGAGATTCCCTAGATTTCATCTCACATGTGAATATATCTAACTAATATTTGTGAGGGGGTGAATGCGAAACCTTGAGAGCTCAGGTTAGTACTTCCGTACAGGGAAAGAGATGAAGGCTCGAATTTAGGTGATGTTCCTCTTGGGAATCTTTTGTAATATTTGTACTGTAGAATGTCGTATCTTTTTACGACATTATCTCATTTTTATGCAGCTTTTGGGTGAATAATACGCAAAAGTATTATACAAGTTCTAGGCCATTGCTGACGCAAAATCAGAAGAACTTGTATAATACCCCAGATATCAATTAAATATAAAGACCTAGTACCTCAGAATCTTGCATTCTCTCAAACGAAAATTTGGAGTACCAAGTCCAAATATCCGAGAGATGTTAAGCCACGGATTTACCAGTTTATCTTATTAGGTTTATATCTCGAAAGCAGTTTACTGAATGTGTGAAGCGTACTGGCAGATCCTTAGAAAGACCTGTTTAGACACCTTTTATACGTTACATTTCTTTAGCGCACTATGATAGTCCACTGATGTACTATCATCTCCTCTTATACACAAAACTCTTTTTGTCTTTTTTTAATGTTTTTGTGTTTTTCAAATTTTTCAATTTTTTTTTATTTTTTTATTTTTCAATGTTTTTGTATTTTCCACAACTTTTTCTCCCCCTAAAATCAAAAACATATTTTTAGATTTTTGTTTTTAAGAAAGCAGGTAAAATATTTACAGAAAAACATGTGACATACCGGTGAGGATCACATCCCAACATTGTCATCCTCAAATTCAACCTCATCCAAATCACCTGATGTCAGACTCTTTAAACCATTTAATTTCAAAAGATTTCGAAATCTAGCTCTGTCAAAAGCTTTGGTGTAAATCTGCTTTTTGGTCATCAGTGTGGATTTTCTCACCAACCTTTTCTCGTGACAATCACGGATAAAGTGGTATCGAATTTCAATATGTTTAGTGCGTGAGTGTTGACATAGATTGACAGTGATATCAATAGCTACCTTGTTATGTACATAAATTGGTGTATCAATAAATTGCAGTCCGAAATCTCTCATCTGTTGTTGTATCCACAAAATTTGGGAACAACAACTGGATGCTGAAACGTATTCAGCTTCACAAGTAGAGAGAGCGACTGCGATCTGTTTCTTGCATTTCCATGTTACCAAACGAGTTCCGGAGAACTGGCAACCAGCCGTTATAGATTTAGCATTCAACTTGCAGCAACCAAAATCCGAGTCAGAGTTACTCGCAAGATTGAAGTCGTCATGACGTGGATACCACAAGCCGGTTCTTAGGCATCCTTTTAGGTATCACATGATTCTTTTGACGAGCAGCAGGTGTGATTCTTTTGGATTAGACTGATATCGGGCACAGAGACAGGTAGGATACATGATGTCTGGTCTTAAAGCTGTGAGATACATCAAGGATCCGATCATGGAGCGATATAGTGTTTCATCGACTTTCACTCCATACTCGTCTGGACAAATGCCGTGATTTGTGGCTAATGGAGTAGATGCGGGTTTAGTTCCTGTCATGTCAAATTTCTCCAACACGTCATGAACATACTTTGTTTGGTGAATGAAAATATCGTCTGGTAGTTGTTCAACCTAAAGCCCCAAGAAGAACTTCATCTCTCCGATAGCACTCATTTCAAATTTGTATTTCATGACTTTCTCAAAGTCCTTACACAACTGTTCATTTGTTGATCTGAAGATGATATCGTCCACATTTATTTGCACAATAATCAGATGACTGTCTACTTCCTTGGTGAAGAGGGTGCTGTCTACTGTTCCTCTTGTGAAACCGTGCCCTAGAAGATGTTTGGAAAATGTCTCGTACTAGGCTCTCGGGGCCTGGTGGAGTCCATATAACGCTTTGTTTAGAAGGTAGACTTTATCCTTGTGTATTGGATCAACAAACCCCGGTGGTTGTCCTACGTACACCTCCTCTTTCACTTTTTCGTAAAGGAAAGCAAACTTTACATCCAATTGGTACACCTTGAAACCTTTCCACGATGCAAAGGCAAGGAAAATGCGGATTGCTTCAAGACGTGCGACTGGGACATAGACTTCATTGTAGTCTATCCCTTCCTGCTGATGAAAACCTTAGACCACGAGCCGAGCTTTGTTGCGCACAACTACTCCTCTATCATCTCTTTTGCACTTGAAGACCCATGGAGTGTTTATCTTTTTCTGATTGTGTGGTAGATCAACAAGTTCCCAGACTCCAAGTTTCTGGAACTGCAACAACTCTTCATGCATTGCTTCCACCCAACTTTCATCTTTAAGAGCATCCCTGTAGTTACCTTTTTCTACCTGAGAAACAAAACAACTAAGAGAAAATCTAGTTTGAAGTGGAGTAACTTTAGAATAAAAACAACTTAGATCCTTATTGATCTGATGACGGGTTTTCACTCCAGCTTGTAGCTCTCTGATGATGTTTTCTGATGGATGGTAAGCGAATGATCTTGGCATTACTTCACCTGGAACATTTACCGTGTTTTCCAAATTCGTAACATTTTGATCAGCAATTTGTTATGAGGAAGTTGCTTCATTCCTTGTACTGGATTCTGCAGTTTGATTTTTCAGAAAATCTTGTATTTTTTCTGATCCTTCATCGGAACTGGATCCTCCATCATCAAAGGTAAGTTCCTTATCTGAATCTGCATTGGCTGACTGATGGGTAGGTGGTGTTGTATCATTCACGACTGGTTCGACTACTGGTTCTTGCTGAGTGTTGCTCGGACCTGCTCCAGATGAGGTTGTGACCGGTTTTGATGGAGAAATTACTAACGGTCTTGAAACTTGTTCTTGAATTGAGATCTGGTGTTGTTGATAAAGCAAGACAAGTTCTTCCTCAGATGGTACGTCTGGAAGGTCAAATGAATTCCACAATCCATCATAACTGAACCGCCACGGATCGCCAAGTTTCTGTGTAGGTGTATTATATCTCTGGCATTTAACATGTTGGACTACTATGACCTAGTTTAGGCTAGGCAAGAAGACTCTCTTTTGCGGACTAGCATATCCACGAAGAATCCTTCCAAAGATCTGGCTCCAAATTTACCGTCCGGGTCTAGAGTGGTACACGGCGATCCAAAGGGTTCCAAATACTTTAGGTTCAGTTTCCGTTGGTTTAGAAGCTCAAAGCATGTCTTGTTGTAGGGCTTGACTGTCAAAACACGGTTAAGGGTATAACATGCAGATGCTACGACTTCACTCCAGAAACTAATAGGAAGTTTTGAATCTGCGAGCATTGTTCTTGTCGTTTCAATGAGCGTGCGATTCTTACGTTCAACTACTTCATTTTGTTGAGGAGTATAAAGGGCGCTGAATTCATGAAGAATACCCTTGTCGTTGCAGAATTAGAGCATCCTTTTGTTTTTAAACTCAATACCATTATCGCTTCTGATTCTCTTGCTTGGCAAGTGATATAGGTTTTCCAATTTTCTGAACAGGATCATAAGGTTTTTAAATGTTTCGTCCTTACTTTCCTTAAAGAAAACCCATGAGAATCTTGAGTAGTCATCTGTCACGACTAGGCAGTATAGATCCCCAAAGATACTTTTCACGTTTAAAGGTCCAAAGAGATCCATATGAAGCCTTTCTAGTGGAAGCTTGATGGAGTTAAGTAGCTTTCTCGGTTGTGATTCCTTGTGCTGCTTACCCTTCTTGTAGCCTATGTAGTTAATATCCCGATATATCAACCGATATATCACTGATATATCGGTTATTGGTCCCTTGCCGAGATATCGATACAAAATGTCCGTCAAAATATCGGTACCGATAATATCAGCGATATTGACCGATATTGGACCGAGATTTGACCAATATATCACCGATTTTCCCGATATTAGTATCTTTCTTCTTAGTTCTACCATCTGTCTTTCTTCTTATTGCTGCTATTAGTGTTTTAAGTCTTAATTGTGAGTTGTTACTATTAAATGTTAGTGTTTTAAGTCTTAGTAAGTTCCTACTTACTACAATTGTTAGTATTTTGTAAGTTGCAAAAGTTTAATTTGTTAATGGTAGGAGAGTATACTTAACTGTTAGTGTTAAATTGCTATATATATATAAATTTAGCATGATACTAAAATTACCGAGATCCCACCGTGATAATCAATATCTCAAATATCGGTCCTTGGCCGATATCCGATAATTTACCGCATTAACTACTTAACTTGCAGCTAATACAATCATATGTTAAGAGAAAGTTCTTGAGATTAACACCCTCCACTAAGTCGTTTTGCACCAAATAATTCATCTTTCTCAGGTGAATGTGACCCATTTTACAATGCCATAAAATTGATTCTTTCTCCGTTGCTTTAGAGAAAAAGCATTGAACCTTTTTTGATGTAGTGGATGCGACGCTCACGTATAAGACGTAGAGATCATTTTCTCTAGGAGCGCGCATGAGGATCCACTCTTCGGGAATTTTGAATCTCGGCTTAAGGATTAATCATTCCTTGTCGTTGAAGTGGGTAGTGAATTTCTTGTCACAAATTTGCGAAATGCTAAGCAAATTGTTTTCAAGCTCCGCAATGTAGTTCACTTTGTCGAACGACATCACTCTGTTAGTGAGAATACCTTTTCCCACGATCCGGCCGCCTTGAGTTCCGGAAAAACTAACATAACCTCCTCTTATTGCTTTAACATCATACAACAAGGCAAGCATCCCTGTCATGTGCCGAGAAGCTCCATTGTCCATTATCCACTTTGATATTGTTGACCTTTGGAGCCCCTGCACATGTGAAAAAGAAGTTACTTAAACAGTGAAACCCAAGCCATTCGGTCTTGGGTGGGTTAGGAATGTTAAACATTGGTTCGGCAATTTTCTTAACCTCTTTCTTCACTCCCACCCATTGTTCAACCTTCTTTACCTTTTCAGTTTTAGGTTTGGTCGAAACGATGGTGTTTTTACATCAGCAGAAGATGATTTGTTTTAACAACCCAGGTTTGTGCACTTGAAAAACCCTTTTTAGAATAGAGCTTAGAATTCTTTTGTTCATTCTTCTTTGATGTTTCTCCAACTTCAAAGTTTGAAATTTGCAGTGACCGATTTCACATTTGAGTTGGATTCAGTTTTTCGTTTTAAGATTTGTTTTGGCACAAACTCTGGACCTTTCCTTTTAATATCTTTTGTGACCTTGCTAACTTCATGAGCAGGATTTGGTTTGTTTGATTTACATTGACGTGCAATGTGACCAACTTTGTTACACTTGTAACATATCCTACTGTTGTTTTCAACAGACGATTCCAAAACTTGCTCACGAAGTTCCTTTTCTTTTTCAAATTCTTTGTTTGATTGTTTACCAATGATTTTCTTTTCATCAACTGAGCTAGTTCCAAAAACAAAGTCTTTCTTTGTAAAATTTGGTTTTTGGAATTTATTGTTAGTTTTCTTCTTCTCAAACCCTAACCCATCCCTTTTGTACTCCGGATTGTCTCTACCTCTTGTATTAATGTTTTTGTAAGACCTTTTTGGATTGGAGTAAAAAAGAATCATCTTGCTTACCAAGATCAGCGGTAAAGACTTCAATCAGCTTAAAAAATTTGTCAACTCGGTCCAAGTTAACATTCTGGATTGGAAACTCTTCATCAGTATATAATTTATCTGATCCTTTTAGTTTGTAAACTACTACATTAGGATCATCATTTAAACTATTTCCTGGTGCAGAAATGTAGTTTTTGTGAAAAATTTCCTCACTTCTAGAAAGTGAAATTGACTCAGATTTCTCAATGTTTGACTTAGCACTTTCGTAAATTGTGCTGTCAGACTTATTTTCGAAAACATTTTCGACCACTTTGGTCACCACATCAGATTCGCATTCTTTTTCAGTTTTATCATAGGTTACATCTATGTTCTCAGGTAGATTTTTTTGCTTTTCAGTGAACAAATTTAAGTTAAGCGACTTTTCCACCCCATCTAGATGCCTTTTTGAGTAACCATTCCACTTGGGTGGTGGAACACGTCTGTAGCCTAGATCTTTGTTTTAATCATTATCATTTACTTCTCCCATTTTGATTTTTTGAAGAATATGATCAATGACGTATGAACTGGTGGAATAACTGATTAATAACTTGTTTACCTGTTTAGATTCAATCCTCACTGTTTCCAGTTCCATTTTCAGCTCGACAATTATGTTTAAGTGTATGTTAATTGCCATCTGCTTGTTCATCATAGTTGCCTTGAGCATTGAAAAAGTTTTGTCATTTTCTCTATTTTTTTGTTCAAATTGTTTGATTGTTTTGCTCAATTTATCATATGCTTCTTTTGTGATGTTGTAATCATATGACAGATGATCATCATGTTCCTTTAGTTCATTGTATTGTTTATCTTTTGTAGAACATGCACAGCAAGGCTCATCACCCTTCTTACATGATTGTTCTATCATAACAGTTTCAACATTACTGTTTGTGTTTACCGATTCTTTGACAACAGTGTTTAACGTTTCTCCCTTAGCTACCTGACCATCCTCAGTGACTACCTCTTTTAAGTTAGCCATCAAGGCTTTGTGGGCAATTTCTGTTAGGTTGTCAACGGTCATCTCCTTGCTTACATCAACTTCTTCAATCTTCTCAGACTTCGACTCCTCATCAGCTTATGTTTTGTGATACCCATGACGAAACCAGGTACACCTTAATTGGTCCTAAACTTAAAGCATTACTAAAACTATAATTGTGAGTAAACCTTATGAAAATTTCATGACTTGTGTGACAATATTTGTTATATCTCGGAGGAATCCGAGAGCACGTCATGGTTGACATGACACCACTAAGGACCAACGATGCGAGGTTGGCATCCTTAGACTTGAACAACGTGTTAAACAGTGACTTGACGTTTAACAGCGCATTAAACCTTTGACGTGGATTATTAGATTATCGGTAGCCTTATTTAAGATTCTGAGTTTAACTTAGATTTGTGCCATAGACTGTGACATAAGATTTAAAAATAATCGAAGCCCGGGCACGCAAAACAAAGCAGCTCCCGGTTGGGGAAACGCATTCGTTCCGGGCATAACATAAGGCAACCGAATGTGCAAGGAACGATCCATCAAGCTTAAAAACACTTAAACGAACGTCAAACGAGAATTTTATCATTAAAACATAAATGGGTTCGGATTTTTAGACGCTTATGCATAATTTAGAACCGGGTTTTTTGACACTAAGTACGCGCAAAACGGAGTCCGTCACGCAAATCGAGAACGCGCGCCGGACCCGAAACGAACCCATGCTTATTTGTAGGATAAACATCATCTTCACACACATAAAACGAAGCACGAGGTGGCCCTATGGGCCCACCTCTATGCGCCACCACACCCCCCCCCCCACATGGTTATAAATATTTTTTTTTCCATTTTCTTTTAATTTTATTCATAAAATTTCTCAAAAACACTAAAAAATCTGCTCTAAAATTTCATTCTCAGCTGATTTCTTCCATTAAAAAGCTTTCATTCAAAGGTATTAGCCTTGATACTCATAATTCTAAGTCCGTTTCTTCGATTAAACGCGATTCTAGCCGAAAAACGCTTTTTAATCCATGAATTTTGGGTTTTTAAACAAGTTTTAGGGCTGGACATGGACACCACATATACCCCTGGTGTTATATGGCAGCCATGGTTGCTAATCAATGGGGTTTGATACCCTAATCAACTCTTATTCGACAAAAATCGCTTAACTATCTGATTAACCGAAAAACAATGAATTAAAGCTTGATTGATCTAAGTTCTAGCATATTTGGATTGTACTTGGTGTGTAGGTACTGAATATAACCTTTACACACTTCTGGGTCAAGATAAACGCTTGGAAACGGAAGAATAGCTAGGTATATCATCCGAAAACCGAATCTAGGCTAGGCAGAAAATTGTTTTGCCTATAACTTGGTCCGTGTAACTTGGATTGAGCTGAAATTTGGTATGGTGATGTAGGGTATTGTCAGGAAGGTTCACATAAAATTTAGAATTTTTAGAATTGTCTACGATTTTTGGTGAATGTTTAACTATTTTACGGAAAGAATTTCGGAAAAAATATCAAACGGGTTCAATAAAGCACCAAATTTATAGAGACACTAAGGAATATATGGTGATTGATCTGGGAAAATTAGGAGTCTATTGGTTGAGTTTTGGTTTGGGTTAAAAATCCGTGTTTTTGGGAGTTTTCCGTAGCCGGAAACGCACCGAAATGAAATCAAAAAATTCTCAAAATTTTTTGAGATGTTCCTGGACATGTATAGAAGGTTCAGGAGTTTTTCGTAATTTTTGAACTTCTGAGAGTATTTTATGTTAATTATGTGGTTAAAAATGGATTATAAATAATTTATGTAAATAAGAAAATTACCAAAATAAATTCCCAGAAATTTATCTCATGATCTACTAAATTCTAATGAGTTATATAAATTTTTATAGATTTTACTCCAATTCTAGATTAAATGGGAATTTATTTGGATTAAAAATAAGTTATTTAAATCGTTTTCGGCAGTTTACCGTGTAACCTGCCAGAACCGGGAACTGACCCAGCCCGAAAAATGCTATAGTTGAAACACTGGGAGTATTCCAGGAGATTCCTGGGCAATTTGGGCACTATGGGTATGCTCTAAGATAATCCGGGAGAATTCCCGACGGTGAAAATGAAAACTCAAATTTGGGCAACTTAGACCCCCCGAACACTCAAACTCCCTTAATAGAAAGTTAATCATTTTTGAATAACCACGTGTTGGCACTTACTGGTATTCCCGTACCATTAACCGAACATGTTAAACTACTGACTTTGGCTTGCACGCGAATCGGTGCCCGGTAGCCAAACTGAAAACTAATACTACCCTGACGTCCATCGCCAACACCATTGTCCTATAGACTCAATCTGAAGTAAAAACTCCTGACCAGATCTAAGTTATAACCATTACCAGCTTAGATGCTGATTTGAGTCCATGCTTGCATGTGTGTCATTAAAGTTGATCCAGCTATTCGACCACTCGTGTGTTGAGACCCCTATTGTCACTGTGAGTTTCACTACCCCGCTTTTAACTGTTTTATTGTTTTACTTGGGGTGGAATGCATGTTACAAACTATGTTGGTTACACAAACTTATGAAGGGAATTTTTCTTCCCTAACACATGAACTGGTTATAAACTGTGTTGATTATACCAACCTGGGAGTGAGTTTTACTCTCCCACTTCTAAACTGTGATACTGTTTCTGAGATGATTGGCATGTTATGAAACTGTGTTAATTGCACCAACTTATGATGTGAATTATCTAACACACGAACTACCTCCCCTCTACAAGTGATTAGCGTAAGCCGTGGGCAATGAATAGTACTATTGGTCTGACAAACCCAGGCCGCGCCCGACAGGAAGGTCGGCAACCAGGTCTGCATGTGTCCTAATTTGGTTATGTTGTTAGACAAAACTGCTAAGGGGCATTGCACTGCACGTGACGCAGTTGATGGGCCGGGAGTGTCTTGGTGACACGTTCCGGTGGCCGGGAGTGTCTGGGATGACACAGCCCGAGGTAAAACAGTCAGGTTTCACTTGTATCCTCATGTAATTCTATCTGCGACTATGACTATGACCGTCGTTATGATTATGACCCGTGCAATTAAACTTGTTAACACATATTGTTACACAGCAATTAAACCAGTTGAACTCACGCAGCGTTTAGCTGACCTTTTTAAAACTAACATGCATTTCAGGTAAAACTAAAGAGGAGTAAGGAATGTGCGTGTGGATGGCTGTAGTAGTAAACTGTAGCAGAATAAGAGCTGTAATAGCTCGTAGTACTGTACCGAAACTTATGGTGTGTAATGTGATACTGATAGTATGTTGTAACCGAGGTTCTCTCTATGTATGATATCATGTTGTTTAAACTATGGAGAATTACCACGTGTCTGCCGCACCCTACATTTGTCTTCCGCTGCGAGTCGGGGTGTGACAGAAGATGGTATCAGAGCCTTCGGTTATAGCGAACTAGGTATCTCCAAAGAACCTAGACTATAATCCTAAGTTAGTCTCCACACGCTGAGAACCTTTAGAAACTGAGTAGTATGGCTATTACCAGGAAGCCCTGGTGGGGCAAATAAATTATTGTGGTCCGGAACACCATAATTTATCCGCTCATACTTAGGGGTCCTGGGAATGTCATTGAGATAGGACAGAAATCCGTCTACTAACGTTACCAACCGCAAGTAATTTTTATAAATCGTAAAAATTGAAACTGCGTGCAATACGTGCTTATGTGTATATTTGTGGAATGTTGAGTTCGGTATTTTGGGTCAGTCCAATCAACATTGTGTGTGGTTTTCTTTTTCAGGTAACATGTCTAATCGTTCGAGTCACCAGTCGACTTCACATATGGAGACTAATCCTGAGGAGGATCCGCTGACACCCCTCTTGTCATCGAGTTACTCGCCAGATCCTTCTGCTTATTGTTGTGGTCCGTACCCACCCAAACCTCGTACTAGACGCGAGGGGGAGGCCTCGAGCGCCTACCGTTCGCCATCACACCACCCGACTAGCTCCTCGGAGCATAGTCATACCCCCGATGTTTCCATACCCGTAGGACCTATCCCTAGGAGCCCTACTCCCGCCACGGGGCATTGGGAGTGGGATCCGGTAGCACCTCGCTTACCGTCACCCGAGACACCGCCTGACCCTTTCACTCCTTCCACTCCGAGTACTTATTCACCTTCCTCATCTAGCCCTTTTGAGATACCCACTTTTGGCCTCCGACAGACGGCTCGTCGGAGGGTGCTTACACTGGTACCTGTGTTTACCCCACCCGTGTCCCCTATTCGTCTGACACCCATACCTATAGAGACCCAGCAGCACTTCACTGCTCGTTTTCTGACCCCACCTCGGGAGGACCCTTCCCCG
This sequence comes from Scalesia atractyloides, assembly GCA_947069175.1. Taxonomy (NCBI): domain Eukaryota; kingdom Viridiplantae; phylum Streptophyta; class Magnoliopsida; order Asterales; family Asteraceae; genus Scalesia; species Scalesia atractyloides. The sequence continues at coordinate 32,281,141 of CAMTDV010000015.1, read as the reverse complement.
TTTCACACATATGAGCGAGGGGGCCCTTCCCAGCCATTTAGAGAGCCTTCTCCACCTGTCTGGGGTATACCTGTTCCTCCTCAGGAGGTGCCTGCTCCCATCACCAAGAGCAGCTTGATGGGATTCCTGTTCGGGCAGATTTCATTACTACGGATGGCACGGGATGAGGATGAGCAGCAGCGGAGGTCAATGGGAGACTACTTGATCGTCTTACAGCAGGCGATCATCGCGCTACAACAGGGTATGGGGTATGTTCACCATGTGCAGGATCATTTCTGTGCGTTGGTATACGGATGCATCGGTGCTATTGTAGGTTTGGTCGTAGGTTTTGGTGGATTGGCATCGCGGATGTGGCGTTCTTAGTATGGTTTTCTTTCGGTATAGATAGAGATGGTGTATCTTTTGTACATCCTACCAAGCACTGGGTGATACCCATGTCGAGGTGGTGATGCAGTCATAGTATTTCACGTTTTACTGATTAGTACTTTTGTTGCATCGAGTCTGTATGTCACTGTGGTGACACATTTTGACAGCACATCTAAGCACTGGCCCTTATGGGTAAAGTCTATGTGCAAATGTTGATGCTTGTATGATGATGACATTTCATATATATATATGACGATGCTTTTGACTATATGTGCCGTGGATTCATGTGTGTGATGAAGTGTGTGATATGTTTTAACCAAATGTGTGATATGTGTTAACTGGATACGTGACATTAATACCTAGACATCTATTGTTTATAATAGAATGGCCCCGAAACGCGCCCCACAGATGACTGAGGCAGATATTGCGCAAATGATAGCGCAACAACTCCAAGTTGTTATTCCGACGATTGTGGCGCAGGTTAGTGCCGGTATTAATGCTAACCCGCAGCCGAACCCGCAACCAGGACCGGTTGGTCAGAACGATAATCAGATAATGGTAGGCCGGTTTGCACATATAAGCATTTCATGGAATGCAAACCGATGGAATTCAATGGTACTGAAGGACCCAATGGGTTTGTGAAATGGGTCGAGAAGTCAGAATCAGTGCTTAACATAAGTAATTGTCCTGCTAATTGCGCAGTTAAGTATACCACTTGTACTTTTATCGACCATGCTTTAAATTGGTGGAACACTATTGTTCAAACTCGTGGACAAGACGCGATTAATGCTATGACTTGGGATGATCTCAAGATTCTGATGAGGGAAAGGTTTTGCCCAACTCATGAAATTCAAAAGATTAAGCACGAGTTTTGGAACCCACAGATGCAAGCCGCTGATCATGCAGGTTATACCAACCGTTTTAACGAACTCGCGCGTATTTTGCCAGACATGGTCCGACCAGAGTCGAAGAGGATTGAAAGGTATATCTGGGGATTGGCCCCAGAAGTGAGGAGTATCATTAACTCAGTGGAATATCGAACCATGCACGAGGTGGTAGCCAGGTCGGGTACCGTTACATATGACATGGTTAGGCGGAAGATTCTGACAATGCTGGGAGAGCCGGCCGGAAACAAGCGGGAAGCCCCGGAGAGTAGTCGCGTAAGGGCAGCAGCCCCGAAGAGGGGGAGGAATACTAGTCAGAACTATGCCATGACTACCCCCACGGGTAATTCTGAAAGCTCCAAAGGAAAGGCTCCAACGTGTAACAAGTGTACTTACCACCACTTTGGCGGGTGTCAAGCAATGATATGCTCGAGGTGCCATAGAAGTGGACATTATGCTCAAAACTGCAGGGTGCCCATGGAACCCAATCCCAAACAAACCCGTTTTCAACCTCCCAGACCTCAACCTCTTCAGCAGCGACCTCAGCAACCAGCACCACAGGTGGCCTATCCCCGTGCATGCTTTGGATGTGGCAGCACTGAGCATTTTCATAATAATTGTTCGAAGTTAGCCCCACAGATGGCAGGAAGGAACCCCCAGAACCAAGCATCTACCTCGAATGCAGCTCCAGGTCGTGCCTTTGTCATGGGACCTGGTGACGCACGCCAGGATCCCAACGTGCTTTCAGGTACGTTCCTCGTTTCCAATCAATTTGCTTCAGTATTATTTGATACGGGAGCTGATAGAAGTTATGTGTCGATTGCATTTTTGCCACTCTTGAATATGCCTGCTGTTGACCTGAAACACCCCTACACCGTTGAACTTGCCAGCGGGAAACCAATTACCAGTCACCAACTTATTGTTAATTGTCCTATAACCCTTAATGGTTACCATTTTACTATTGACCTTTTACAAGTAGAGTTGGGTAGTTTTGATATTGTCGTAGGAATGGACTGGTTGTCCAACCATCGTGCGGAGGTGTAATGCAAATAAAAGGTTGTGAAGATTCCGTTATCCCCCATGGATGCAATTATGGTACAAGGAGAGAAGTTAGGCACCACATTGAACCTTATATCTCACCTTAAGGCATTGAGATGTATACGACAGGGATGTGATGTGTTCTTAGCTAGTGTCACATCGGAGGAGCCAGCCAAGAAGCGTATTGAAGACATACCGGTGGTATGTGAATATCCTGATGTGTTCCGGAGGAATTGCTTGGATTGCCTCCCAATCGGCAGGTCGAGTTTCGCATCGACTTAATACCGGGAACGTCACCCGTTGCCAAGGCCCCATATCGTCTTGCACCATCCGAGATGCAAGAACTATCGACGCAGTTGCAGGAGTTACTCGATTGTGGTTTTATCCGACCTAGTTATTCCCCCTGGGGAGCCCCAGTTTTATTTGTAAAGAAGAAGGACGGTAGCTTCCGGATGTGCATCGACTACAGGGAATTGAATAAAGTCACTATCAAGAATCGTTACCGTCTTCCTAGAACTGATGATCTCTTTGATCAGTTGCAAGGAGCCCGATACTTTTCTAAGATAGATCTTCGGTCAGGTTACCATCAAGTGAAGGTCCAATAGGACGATATTCCTAAGACCGCATTTCGAACTCGTTACGGCCACTACGAATTCCTGGTTATGCTCATTGGGTTTTAACCAATGCACCTGCAGTGTTCATGGACCTCATGAACAGAGTATGTAAGCCCTACCTTGACAAATTTGTCATCGTCTTCATTGACGATATCTTGATCTACTCCAAGAGCAAGGACGAGCACTAGCATCATTTGCGTGCTATCTTGGAGATACCATGGACCGAACAACTATACGCTAAGTTGTCTAAGTGCGACTTTTGGTTATAAGCCGTACAATTTTTAGGGCATGTGGTGGATCAGTATGGAATTCATGTAGATCCAAGCAAGATAGAAGCAATCAAGAACTGGCCAGCGCCGATATCCCCAAAAGAAATACGCCAATTCTTGGGATTGGCCGGATACTACCGCCGCTTTATCGAAAATTTCTCTAGTATCGCACAATCGTTAACCGCATTGACGCAAAAGGACAGGAAGTATGAATGGGGTGAAGATTAGGAAACAACTTTTCAGCTGTTAAAGAAAAAGTTATGTGAGACCCCAATCTTGACGTTACCTGAAGGCAATGATGACTTTGTCGTATATTGTGACGCATCACGACAAGGACTTGGATGCGTCCTTATGCAAAGGAATAAACTTATCGCGTACGCTTCTAGACAACTTGTGACACCTCGAAAATTTCGTCCAATAAAATTCCGACACGTGTCCTGAAAATTCTTGGTTACCATGTATCCGAGAGGGGACCAACGACGCCGTCATGTTGTTCTAATAACCTCTGAACGAGCGTCGAGGAAAGTCGGGGGACTAAAGTGGTGAAAATGCCAAACTTCAATAATCTGGAGGTCCTTACGGACCGTAACCATTTCCGGTTACGGACGTAAGGTTAAATAAACCTTGGTTTCAGTAAGGCGGTTATGGACCGCAAGCCTTTATGGTTACGGTCCGTAACCAATTCAAATCTGTGGGAGCCAGAGGTCCGTAAGAGGGTGCCAGCGACAGAAACATGGCAGCCTGCTGTGCCTGCCACCTTGCTCGCCATTGCCACCCTCCTCCTGCTTGTGCCACGACCCTGCCACTTTTACTCATCCTAGATCAACTCCTAACACCTGGAGTGATCCCATGCTTCCTCCGTTGCTATAAATAGCACCCTTGAGTGAAGCTCCAACTTGCTCATTCTCATATTCATCTCTATCTTGTTCTCTAGAGATTCCAAGCTGAAGGGAGCCTCCAGTCTAGTCTTATTTTCGTGCTAAGGACCTTAAGTAAGTGTCCTTTCCTCCCTCTTTCAGTTTTATTAGGCTTTAAGCCGAGGTCAAAGCGTTTACGTAAAAACACTTTGACTTTGGGCTAAGACCATAATGGTGCAGCCAATGTTCATAACAAACATGGCTACATGATCGTAATAAGGTAGGTGTTAATCCCTCAAGAGGGCACCTCCTGATTACCACGTTTGCTTGGCCAATTGACGGGTCAAAGTTATGTAATAAAAAGTCAAACGGGTCAGTTTTGAAATAAAATCATAATTTTCAATATAGATGTTATAAAACCTGATTTGACACTCTAATAACTTGGTAATAATTGTAATAACATGTGGGAACATGTTTGGCTCGTCAATTCCAGGTCTAAGGTCGGTTCGCAACCGAAAGTCGCAAAGTTTGACTTCTACTTTGACTTTCAGTTCTGACCCGATTTAGCAACATTAGCTGCTGTCCCTAAGTTGCATTATGACCATATTATAGTATACCATAACCCTTTGGAGTTATAGGACATGGTCATGTAGTAATCCGAGCCTTTAAACAAGTATCCGTTAAATATGCCTAAAATGCCCATTTGATGTATAAAATGGTTTAAACATAATTTTCACATCAAAACTCATACCTACTGATATAATATCATCAACAGGATTATTTGGGATATTCACTCAGGTTGCAAAGTAAGTTTAAACTATAGTTTGCATATTTTGTCCTTAAATGACGATGTTACCCTTTCGGCACTTAAAATGGGTTTTAAACATTGAAATTGACCAAAACTTTATACTTACTAATGTAGTATATATATTAACATATTTTGGTCATACAAACTTAGTCACAACAACATTTTTACTTAAACACTATTTAAATCGTCATTTAGCGACTTAATCGCCGTTTCGGCGCGTAGTATGGTTTAAAACCATATTAGAATGTTAAGGCTTGATACCTACTGATTTCAAAACATATTTTCAACTTATTAACGGTAGGTACAGGTCCCAAACTCAGATTCCCAAATAAGTTGTTAATTATATGTGAAATGACCAAAATGCCCTTTTCGGGACATAGTTTGGTCTTAAACTATAAACCACACATATAACTAATGTCCTACTGATATAACATCATAAAATAAGTATTTCTACAGAATGAGTATGATAATAACATCAGTTTACATATAAGCTCGTTTATTACATTTTAAAATGACGAAATTGCCCTTTTAAGGCATAAATTGTTTTTAAAACCATAATGGGCAATCATATCAATAACCTACTGTTATAATAACATATTTTAAACTTAATGGCATATGGAACTTGTGTGGGACTCACCCGGTTACCCAGTTTCGCTTATATACGCACGGTTAAGCCTACGTGACTAGTTTACGCAATTTAACCAAAGCGGGTCTAACCTATTCAAAATATTCTCAAATTCCAGAATGTAGAATGGTAACCCATATTATACAAGTCTAGTACTTGTCGGGTCCAAAATGCATTCTCTTCCGGTCATCGCATAATCTAGCGTTTCGTATCGTTATCTTTACCTTAAAGTTAGCCGGTCTAAGTCAATGACTAAATAAAGACCCGCTAGCTATCTAATCGGTTAATAAAACCATCCATTCAAGACTAGAGACTTCCGGTAGATTGTCGCCAAGCTAGTTTATTTTGATTACGGCTGTGCTTTGCTTATTTTCTTATTACTAAGGACTTTGCAAGCCAGGTAAATACTTTAACTTATTTTCCCTTATACGGGCTTGGGATACTAATACCGCATGGTTGGATATGGGATCAAAGACCAATGAGTGGGGAATTCAAATAATCCATTTTAATTCGTATTGCTTAATATTAAACATTTGGGGGTTAAAACGACCGTGTCCTGGATATCCACGGCTCATTTAATTGCAAATGGCCACGACCTGAGCACGGGGTGTAGGCATACACCCATCAGATGCTAAATTAAAATTATGACCCATTAGGGGTGCACCTATTAAAGGTGTTAAAGTGGTGTGTCTATTAATCATGATCCCTGCATAGTTTTCGGGCTCTAAATGTATTATTAGCATGTAAAACTGATAACATGAAAATTATTTATCCCAAGTTATTTATTAAAACTAAGTACCCTTGCGTACACTAAATGTTTTCAAAATATTTTAAAAATGAGTCGGTTAAATGTATTTACCTGTGAAAACTGACGTATTTTCAAAAGACTAAGTGCAGGTGACAAGTATACGTAATTAGGCTGGAAGTGCTCCGCGAAGCTTAAGAGGAATTGCAACCCTTTGCTTAGAAGCCCTTAGTCAGTTAAATTTCCTTTTGTAATTACATTTCGATCCGCCTGTGGATCTAGTTACAAGCATTGTATTTATTATTTTGAACTTTGAACATTCAAACATTTGTAAATAGTAATTATCCAGACTTCCGATGTGTTATATTGTATTGTTTGGTAATGATAATATCAACTTAAGTCACGATATTCCCCAACCGGGCCCACCGGGTTACACGTGAATTAGGGGTGTGACAGGTTGGTATCAGAGCCAGCTCTTGAGTGAATTAAACACTAGCCTTTTGTGTTTAATCTCGAGAATACGTATTAACACATATCTCTTAGAATTTCGAGTCTAGACTTTGACCTAGGTGTAATCATTTCCATCTTATTATTCTAGCTTGTATTTTGTTTAACTTGTTTTTGAAACAGGAACAATGCCGCCTAAGTTTAGACGTGGAGGAAAGGGTAAAGGACCCATGAGGGGTGGACCCTCAATGACTGGACCATCTTTCACTGGACCATCCTTCAGGCCACCATACAGACCCTCTTTAGCTGGAGTAGCCAACTTACCTGAAAACAACCCTTATGAAGGATCTGGAGATTCTTCATCCCCCTTTGAACCTTACCGACATTGGATATCACATGAATACTCCCCACCTCATTCACATTCTCAGCATTCCTACCATTCTCACCATTCCCATCAATCTCACCATTCACACTCCCATTCCCAACAAGAATACTTCAACTCCTATTTCGATAACCCAGTCAACCAACCCGCACCAGAAACCCCTCCAGTTGACTCACCCACACATATGGAGGAAGATTCCGACCCGGAGGAATTCCAGCAAACCGGATCGTATGGTCATCCTATTGAGCTGTCTAGCGGCTCGAACTCCATGGCAGGATCTCCATTCAGAGGTCCCGATGAATTTGACCAAAGATGGGCACAATATGTGTTCGTCAACATGCCCTCATACCATAGCACTCCCCAACACCAAAACCCATCCCCCCATCCTCACCAAGAGGATGTTGAAATGCAACAGGTGGATCAACCTTAGCCACCACCTGAATCATCATCACAACCACGTCGAAGGCGTGGAGCACGTATGTCAGTACGTGCTGGTCAAAGGTCGGGTTCGCTACCACCTTTGCCACCCTCTTACCCCATCATCCCTGAGGACCCACAAATGGGTGGATCCTCAAACACCTCGCCAGTGGCGGAACCCCCGCTGCAACCAGCTGTTGAGCCTTTGCCTCAACCACCTCTACCACCGTCGGATTTTGCCAATCCAATACCTGCATATACACGACCATCCGGGTTTCACACTGTTGACCCTCCTCGCTTATATAATTACATTCACCATGGTTTAGAGCAAGATCCATATTATGATGCAATTATTCATAATAACCTTTATCATTCCTCTTACCCTTCCTACCCACCTTCTTATACCTCTACCGGGTATCCACCTTATGGATATCCATATCCAGTTGCGCCTCAGCCGCAACGACCTCCACCTCAGCCGCAACCCCAACCACAAGTACCACTCGAGGCCATTAATGAGGCCTTGGATCAAGTAAGGGAAATGCGACAACAGGTCAAGAAATCAGAGAAGAAAACAACGAAATTTATCAAGAAGCTTTACAAAGCCGTAAAAGGAAGGAAGGATGACTAACTTTGTATTTTCATATATGTAATTCAAATTCCAAAAGTCCCTGCTTGGACATTGTTATTTCTGTTAAGTTCCTGCGTGAACTATTTTTGTTATTTTAGGTCCTATATATTAGGCAATTTTGTAATGTTCCTTTTAGTAAAATTTCCTTATTATTTACTTCATCCCATCAATCATCATGATTTTATTCAAGAGTTATTGATCAGCTATATTAACCCAAAAATCCATCAGCCAATGGCTATAATAGATTGGCAAATGAAAATTTCGGAAGTAGCCTTCTATCTAGCAAAGGTGAACAATGTTCAACTTCCGAATTTATCATATCTCTGTGTCAAACCCTATCGCCTAAGTGATTTAGTTAGATCCTGGCTAAAATGTTCAAACACTCAATAGTAGTGTAAAGCCAATGAGTAATAATATAGTAGTGACGCATGACGAACTAACTTATATATTCTGGACTATGTTCAATCTATAAATGCCTATGATGGTCCTTTAAGACCTAGGTTATATATAAGTATACCACATTAATATTTAAAATTCCGTATGGTCATAGAACCATGTTGTGAATAAGGGTACGCCATAATATCTACCAAAATTCATCTCAGAATTTAGAAGTGAAATTTGCAACAAAGGCGGAATCAAACGAAGTAAATAGCAAACGCATCGATGACGACGCCAATGAGAATATCATCATAAGTAAGAATGACTTGAGAGAACTTATTGCCACAGAGATTGGCAAAGCCTTAAAGGACAAATCTGATCACCGATCAGAGTCGAGCGCTTCTCGCTCTAAGCCCGTCTCTAAAGCTAAAACTCAGCCTAGCCACTCAAGGACGAAAAAGGGTGAGGCACACTCCTCGAATGTGAGGAGTATAGCAAAGAGTGATGAACATCCTAAGAAGCCGAATGTCGATGGCGATGGTTGTTCCTACAAGTACTTCGTGTCTTTTAGACCCCGTGATTTTAATGGGGAAAAGGAGCTGTTGAGTGCTTGAGATGGTTGGACGAGATGGAGACGGTGGTGGATATCAGCGGCTGCACTGATAAAAATGTGGTTAAGTATGTGTCTCAGTCATTCAAGGGCGATGCCCTTATCTGGTGGAAAGCCTTGGTTCAATCTACAGGCAAAGTTCATCAACTTAAGTTGGTTTAAGTTTGTAGAATTAGTAAAGGATACCTATTGTCCACCCCATGAGGTAGAGAAAATTGAGTCAGATTTCTTAAATCTGACTATGAAGAACATGGATTGTCAGAAATTTGTTACCGACTACAACTCTCTCTCAAGGCTAGTGCCTTATTTAGTCACCCCGGAGCCCAAACGTATCGCACGTTTCATCAATGGGCTAGCTCCTGAAATCAGGAGTATGGTTAAGGCAGTGCATCCTGGCACCTACAAATCTGCTGTAGAACTATCCCTCTCCCTCACACAAGATTATGTGAGGCAAATGTCAGTTAAGACTGACAATGATGAGAAGCGAAAACGGGAGGACGAAAACTCCCAGAAACTTAACAAGAAAGGAAAACATGGGTTTAGTAAGGATAATCAAAAGTTGAGCGACAAACCCACGTGCAAGATGTGTGGAAAGCAACACTACGGACAGTGTCGCTTAGATTAGAAACCGAAACAATGTAATATCTGCAAGAAGACTGGGCATCGGTCACATGAGTGCCGAAACATAAAAGATGCTACTTGCTTTGGATGTGGTGAGAAGGGCCATATCAAAACAAGTTGCCCAAAGGCAAATACCGAGGGTAAACCCAAAACCTCAGAGGCAAAGAAAGCCACTGCCAGAGCTTTTCAAATGAATGCTAAGGAAGCTATGAAGGATAACAGTGTCATAACCGGTACGTTCCTTATCAACGACGCTTTTGCTAGAGTTCTTTTCGATTCGGGCGGCGATAAATCGTTTGTAGATCATAAATTTAGTGAACTATTAAACTTGCCCGTAAGAACTCTAGACATAACCTATGAAGTAGAGCTCGCTGATGCAACTATAGAAACCGTTTCTTCCATTCTTGACGGATGCTTCATAACCATCAAGAATCATTCTATCCCTGTCTCTCTTTTACCTATGAAACTAGCGGGATTTGATGTAGTCTTAGGCATGGAATGGTTATCGCATAACCAAGCTCGCATTGCCTGTGATAAGAAACTCATCGAACTCAAATCCCCGTCTGGTAAAATCCTCACCATTAATGGAGACAAACACTTTGGACTGTCGGATAAAGCAGTTTTGTTTAAGGCATCTAGATGTATGACGAAGGGATGTGTCATCTACATGGCACAAGTCACCGTTGATGAACCAAAACCAAAGATCGAAGATATACCTATCATTTCCGAATACCCAGACGTGTTCCCAGAAGAATTACCTGGCCTACCTCCTGATAGGCAGGTAGAGTTTCGAATTGAATCATACATGGAGCAGCTCCCATAGCTAAAGCTCCGTACCGTTTAGCACCAACCGAGATGAGAGAATTGAGAACCCAAATGGATGAACTCTTAAAGTAAGGTTTTATTCAACCTAGCTCTTCGCCTTGGGGAGCTCCTATCCTGTTTGTCAAAGAGAAGGACGGATCAATGCGAATGTGCATTGATTACCATGAACTTAATAAGATAACGATCAAGAACCGTTATCCTTTGCCCAGGATCGATGATTTGTTTGACCAATTGCAAGGTGAAAGTTACTTCTCGAAGATTGATTTAAGGTCAGGATATCACCAGCTTAAAGTTAGAAATGAAGATGTTCCGAAAACTGCTTTCAGGACAAGATATGGACATTACGAGTTCTTTGTGATGCCTTTTGGGCTCACTAATGCATCCGCAACATTCATGGATCTCATGAATAGAGTCTGCAAACCATACTTAGATAAGTTTGTCATTATCTTCATAGACGACATACTTATCTACTCTCATAATCAATCTGATCACGAGAAACATTTGAGGTGCATTCTTGAAATTCTGCGTCAAGAGAAGCTATACGCAAATTTTCTAAATGCGAATTCTTGCTACGTGAGGTTCAGTTCCTTGGTCACATAGTAACTGAACATGGTATCCAAGTAGATCCAGCAAAGATAGAAGCAATAATGAATTGGGAAGCCCCAAAGACGCCTTCCGAGATACGTAGTTTCTTAGGACTGGCTGGTTATTATCGAAGGTTCATTGAGAACTTCTCACGAATAGCCGCTCCTTTGACAATCCTAACTCATAAGGATGCTAAATTCAAATGGGGTCCAAAACAACAAGAATCCTTTGAGACGCTAAAGCATAAGTTGAGCAATGCCCCGGTGTTAACCCTGCCAGAAGGTGTGGAGGAGTTCGTAGTTTATTGTGATGCATCGCACACATGCATAGGATGTGTGCTTATGCAGAAAGGCAAAGTGATTGCTTATGCATCACGACAACTAAAAGTGCACGAGAGAAACTACACCACCCATGATTTAGAATTGGGTGCGGTAGTATTCGCACTTAAACTTTGGAGGCACTATTTATATGGAACAAAGTGTATCATCTACACTGACCATAAAAGTCTGCAACACTTGTTCAGTCAAAAGGATTTGAACATGAGGCAACGTCATTGGATGGAAACACTCAACGACTATGATTGCGAGATTCGATATCATCCAGGAAAGGCGAATGTAGTCGCTGATGCGCTTAGTCACAAGGAAAGAATCAAACCTCTAAGGATCAATGCCAAGAGCATTGAACTGAAGAACAACTTGAATGAAAAGCTATTATTTATACAAAAGGAAGCCATGTCAGAGGACAATATCGCAAGAGAAGGATTAGGTGTAACCATTGATCAGTTAGCATCTGGAAAGGACGGAATGTTTAGGCTTAATAATTGAACCTGGGTTCCGATCTTTGGAGGACTTAGAGATGTAATCCTCCAAGAAGCGCATAATTCTAAATATTCGGTTCACCCAGGAAGCAACAAGATGTACCAAGATCTTAAACCCAATTATTGGTGGATGGATATGAAGAAAGATATAGCTAATCATGTAGCAAAGTGCTTGATGTGTTCTCAAATTAAGGCCAAACACCAGAAACCGTCAGGACTTCTACAACAACTTGAGATCCCAGTGTGGAAATGGGAAATGATAACAATGGACTTTATCACTAAGTTACCTAAGACCAAGCATGGCAATGACACAATTTGGGTTATTGTGGATAGATTAACCAAATCCGCTCACTTCTTGCCAATTAAGGAAACATATGACTCTGACAAGCTGGCTAAGCTTTATGTTGATGAGATTGTGTCCTTGCACGATGTGCCGGTATCCATTGTATCTGATAGAGATACAAGATACACATCTCACTTTTGGAAAAGCTTCCAACAATCTCTAGGCACGAGATTAAACTTAAGTACGGCTTACCATCCTCAGACGGACGGACGGACAAAGTGAGCGTACCATTCAAACCTTGGAGGATATGCTTCGAGCTTGTGTGATCGATTTAGGCGGAAGTTGGGATGATCACTTACCCCTAATCGAGTTCTCTTATAACAATAGTTATCACACAAGTATTAAGGCCGCTCCTTTTGAAGCCTTATATGGAAGAAAATGTAGGACGCCTGTATGTTGGGTAGAAGTTGGAGAAGCCCAACTATCTGGACCTGAAATCGTCCTCGAAACCGCGGAAAAGATTGTACAAATCCGTGATCGACTTAAGGCAGCTCGTGATAGACAAAAGAGCTATGCTGACAAAAGGCGTAAACCTTTACAGTTCCAAGTTGGGGACAAGGTTATGTTAAAAGTATCACCTTGGAAGGGTATAATGCGCTTTGGGAAAAAGGGCAAGTTAAGCCTGAGATACATCAGACCATTCGAAATAATCGAATGTGTCGGACCCGTAGCTTATAGGCTTAAGCTACCGGAAAAGCTCTGTGGAATCTATGATGTTTTCCACATCAGCAATTTGAAGAAATACCTCGTGGACGAGTCGTTAGCAATGCCTCATGAAGATATTCAAATTGATGAAAACTTGCGTTTCATAGAGAAACCAATTGCGATCGAAGATCAGCAGGTTAAAAAGCTTCGTAGGAAGCACGTACCTATTGTGAAAGTCAAATGGGATGCCCGTCGAGGTCCCGAAGTCGAATCCAATTTGCGACAAAAGTACCCTTATCTATTCGAATAAATCTCGAGGTCGAGATTTTTATTAAGGGGGTGAAGATGTGACACCTCGAAAATTTCGTCCAATAAAATTCCGACACGTGTCCCGAAAATTCTTGGTTACCATGTAGCCGAGAGGGGGACCAACGGCGCCGTCATGTTATTCTAATAACCTCTGAACGAGCATCAAGGAAAGTCAGGGGACCAAAGTGGTGAAAATGTCAAACGTCAATAGTCTGGAGGTCCTTACGGACCGTAACCACTTCCGGTTACGGACGTAAGGTTAAATAAACCTTGGTTTCAGTAAGGCGGTTATGGACCGCAAGCCTTTATGGTTACGGTCCGTAACCAATTCAAATCTGTGGGCGCCAGAGGTCCTTACGGACCGCAAGGCATAACCCTTACGATCCGTAAGGGGGTGCCAGCGACAGAAACATGGCAGCCTGCTGTGCCTGCCACCTTGCTCGCCATTGCCACCCTCCTCCTGCTTATGCCACAACCCTAGCCACTTGTACTCATCCTAGATCAACTCCTAACACCTGGAGTGATCCCATGCTTCCTCCATTGCTATAAATAGCACCCTTGAGTGAAGCTCCAACTTGCTCATTCTCATATTCATCTCTATCTTGTTCTCTGGAGATTCCCAGCTGAAGGGAGCCTCCAATCTAGTCTTATTTTCGTGCTAAGGACCTTAAGTAAGTGTCCTTTCCTCTCTCTTTCAGTTTTATTAGGCTTTAAGCCGAGATCAAAACGTTTACGTAAAAACACTTTGACTTTGGGCTAAGACCATAATGGTCCAGCCAATGTTCGTAACAAACATTTCTACGTGATCGTAATAAGGTAGGTGTTAATCCCTCAAGAGGGCACCTCCTGATTACCACGTTTGCTTGGCCAATTGACGGGTCAAAATTATGTTAATAAAAAGTCAAACGGGTCAGTTTTGAAATAAAATCATAATTAGCAATGTAGATGTGATAAAACCTGATTTGACACTCTAATAACTTGGTAATAATTGTAATAACACGTGGGAACATGTTTGGCTCGTCAATTCCAGGTCTAAGGTCGGTTCGCAACCGAAAAACGCAAAGTTTGACTTCTGCTTTGACTTTCAGTTCTGACCCGATTTAGCAACATTAGCTACTGTGCCTAAGTTGCATTATGACCATATTATAGTATACTATAACCCTCTGGAGTTATAGGACATGGTCATGTAGTAATCCAAGCCTTTACACAAGTATCCGTTAAATATGCCTAAAATGCCCATATGATGTATAAAATGGTTTAAACATAATTTTCACATCAAAACTCATACCTACTGATATAATATCATTAATAGGATTATTTGGGATATCCACTCAGGTTGCAAACTAAGTTTATACTATAGTTTGCATATTTTGTCCTTAAATGACGATGTTACCCTTTCGGTACTTAAAATGGGTTTTAAACATTCAAATGGACCCAAACTTTATACTTATTAATGTAGTATATATATTAACATATTTTGGTCATACAAACTTAGTCACAACAATAGTTTTACTTAAACACTATTTAAATCGTCATTTGACGACTTAATCGCTGTTTCGGCGCATAGTATGGTTTAAAACCATATTAGAATGTTAAGGCTTGATACCTACTGATTTCAAAACATATTTTCAACTTATTAATAGTAGGTACAGGTCCCAAACTCAGATTCCCAAATAAGTTGTTCATTATATGTGAAATGACCAAAATGCCCTTTTCGGGACATAGTTTGGTCTTAAACTATAAACCACACATATAATTAATGTCCTGCTGATATAACATCATAAAATAAGTATTTTACAGAATGAGTATGATAATAACATCAATTTACATATAAACTCGTTTATTACATTTTAAAATGACAAGATTGCCCTTTTAAGGCATAAATTGTTTTTAAAACCATAACGAGCCATCATATCAATAACCTACTGTTATAATAACATATTTTAAACTTAATGGCATATGGAACTTGTGTGGGACTGATGTGTGGTAAAATACACGTAGTTGCCCTGTGTAAAATGTATAATTTTTGTATAGTTTTTATTTGTGTTTATTTAGTTTTTAGTGTATATGATATTCTTTTGTGTTTTGCCAGGTCCTGGTGCAAGCGAAAATGAGTAATAAGGAAATAACCAGTCAGTTGGGCATAGTAGGGCGCCAGTGACCGAATTGAAATTGCCGCTATTTTCTTGAGTGGGTCGAGGTCACTATCTCTAGTTTATAAGCTCGAAGGAACTAAAAATGTCATAAGATGAAAGGCTATCTAAAAATAATTCATGAAAGTTGAAGGGCTTATTTTGGATATTTGATTAAAGTTGTTTTAATGTTCCATGACCTTCAAAGTCACGACAAAAGAAAAAAAAAAGAATCAGATTGTGTGAGTTGTGTTATGGGTCCCATTGTTGACATACTTGAATTGTTAACCATCTAGTTCTTTTAAGTAAAGAATAAAAAGGTTGGAAGCTGCTTCAATAATTTAGGAGGTGGGAACTAGAGATGGGTATAATAACCGGTTCTAAACCCGACCTGGTGGAACCTATCTGAGACCGGTTCTGGTTTCTACTCGACATATAGTAGAACCGGTTCCGGGTTCAAAATACCCGATGGTTCCTACCTGGTTCCACATTTTTTGAAAAAAATAAGTTCCGGAACCGGTTCCAACCCGTACCCGGGCTGTACCCGTAACCGGTTCTTATCATACCCGGTTCCTACGGTAACCTTCCAGACCCGGTGCCAATATATTTTTAATGTGAGTTTTTTTATAAGTGTTTGCTAGAACAAGGTATAATACATAAACATAAAACTATTTATTACGAGAAACAAGTACCCGGTTACACAAACAACCTAAACATGAAACGTTAAACAAAACGCATAAAACACTAAACATACTAATCATAAAACACAAATGGGTTTACAATACATAAACAAAACTAAACTTTCGATGACCCGGTCCCGGATGCTTCACCCTTTTCATTGTTTTTCGCCTTTGTCACCGGACAATGGTGGTTGGTGTGTTTCTTGAGCGTCGAGTTGGCCGACGCCTTCATGAACTTCCCGCACCCCTTGCATCTAGCCATTTCATGGCTATCTGACATCAAGCACAAGTCAAAGTGCTTCCAAATAGCGGGGTTTCTTTTGGTTTCCAAAACATCCACGACCTCATCGTTGCAAGCCATTGTTATCTCTTTGATAGTATTAGATTTGAATTGGTTAAAGTGTTGATTTTTTGTAGTAAGTAAATGAAATTAGAAGTGGTGTAGAGATTAGAGAATGAGGTTTAAATACAAGAAAAAACCGATTTTAAAATTAATATTTAGTTTCAAATATTAGGAACCGGTTCCTAATAGTAAATGCAGCTTTTTATGACTTGACAAGACTCGACAGAACCGGTTCCTAATAGTAAATGCAGCTTTTTATGACTTGACAAGACTCGACAGAACTAGTTCCTACCCGTACCCGGTTCCAAAATACCCGGAACCGGTTACGACAGGTTCCACATTTAAAAACTTATACCCGGGTACGAACTGGAACCGGTTCCACAGAGGAACCGGGTCTACTGACTAGCCTGAGGAACCGGGTCCGGGTATTCAAAAGACCCAATTTTGCCCATCTCTAGTTGGAACACGGCTTGGGAAGTATAAAGCAATTATTTGGGCCGGTCAAGCATGCTTGGGCTTTTATCACACATCGCAAAACGAGAACAGTAGCCCATGCGTGAAATTTGTTTTTGACTCACATTGCGAAGCCAGTATAAATTAATTCATATAATTCGTAGAGAAGGGGCAGAACCCTATGGATTGAACGAACGGCAGAAGCAACACAGAATCTTAGGACGCAAGCCAGAGGAGGACGAGAGCAGAGGAACAGAGAGACAAGCAAGTTGTTGGATTCGAATAGCATGGTTCGTGATTAAGATTGCAACCCTTAACGTTTCTTGTTTTGATTCTCTTTATTTTAAACAACTATGAACATGTTTTCATATTTTAGACTTTGTTTTGAGTTTGATATCATGTTTAGTGGCTAAAACTTTTAAAGGCACTTGGGTTTGGATGATCTATTGATGCGTGTTTGACTGTAATTTTGACTAATTGACTTTGACAATGTTTTGGAGTAAATTAGTTATAAGTTGCTGCTAGAATTGAATGTGCGTATTATTGTTTCGCTGAATTTATTGATTGGGTTGATGAGTTTGATGCTTTTGGTAGGAATAAGTCACCACTAGTTGCATTGAAACTGGTTTTGAGGTTGTTTATTCACGATTATCAATCTAATTGTTTGAACTTGGTAACAATTCATAACATAAAATCAATTTAAAATCAGCTAGACATTAGTGTGTACCATCTTCTTTGATTCGAAAGATAATTAGAAGTTTCTAGGTAATTCTGTGCATTGTTTGGTAGTCTTGAGCACCTGATAACTCGGGGTTCGTCTGCTTATTCGTGTGTCAGTCAGTCCTAGGATTTTGGTGTATCATCTTATAGCTTGCTTCACATCTAGAGGGTCGGTTAAGGATTAATCTTTGCAATCTAATAGTTGTGGGATTTAAGACCTTTAATTAGGCTTGTTTCCTTATAGCACTCCATCACACGTTTTGGTTGTCTTCATTTGTCGGTTTTTAGGTTCTTGAGTTAGTGAGTCACTTTCCTTGTTACCTAATTACTATAGGATTTATTCTCTTTCACAAGAGAGTAATCAGCTAGAAACCGAAACCTAAGTCATTGGTCAGATAATTGTCTTCACGAGTCATTAGTGATTCATACCTAAGTGGTTTGTTCATCTCTTTTGGTTAAGTTCACAGTTCTTAGTACCTTCGTGATCGCTAGTTCGTTAGTTTAGTTCATTTAGTTAAAATATTAGTTAATTAACTCTAAAAAAACCAATTTCTCAAAATCAATTTAGGACTAGAATTGTGATTAGGGTTAATTATTAGAAGTGCCAGTCTAGAGTCCACGGTTCGATACTCGGTCTTGCTAGTCGTACTACTTTAACGTCCGGTTCACTTGCCGTTGTGTGTGTAGTTAGTGAGTCCCACTTTTTAAAACTTGGTCATAATAAAATAGTACAAAAATAACACATCAGGGAGTCACCCGGTTACCCAGTTTCGCTTATATGCCCACGGTTAAGCCTACGTGACTAATTTATGCAATTTAACCGAAACGGGTCTAACCTATTCAAAATATTCTCAAATTCCAGAATGTAGAATAGTAACCCATATTATATGTGACATCCCGGTTTTTCAGGTATCTTAAACGCACTACTTCACGGTTATTCATTCCTACGCTAAATTGATTCGGAGATTTAATTTACACGCTCGAAATAACTACGCTAACTTTGTGAACTTATCAAATGAATTACGTGCTATGTGTATTAAACGTTTATAAGTTTGGTGAGTTATTATGTCATGTTTCGATGTCGTGATTTTTAGTTATAAAAATACATATATAGTAAATAGATAGACGAATCGAACCGAGCCGCGAAACGAGTCGACCTCATTTCCTTACGACTCAAGGGATTAATCAAAACTTGAGGTTCAAGTTAAAGACCCAAACCGCCCCACCCAAATCCTTGCGGCCGCATGCACCAAACCTCAAACCCTTGATCTTTTTCCTTCCTCCCTTACACTATAAATAGATAAGCATGCATGAGAGTTGTTAACACAAAAAAAGAGGAACCCTAGCTCTAAGATCAGCCGACGGCAGCCTTCCCACTCCTTCTCTCGGTCGCGATCTTCTTCAAAACCCGAATCGACTCCCATCTCGTTCCCGGTTCATTAATCTTCATTGTTAAAGGTTAGGGTTTTCTATTGTTTCGCAAATCATGTTAGGGTTTATGAACTATTGATCATGCTTGTATGTAATGGTAGAATCATGGTAGTGAAAGAGTTATGATGTTTAGTTTGATGATTTGTGCATGAATTGCGATTAAGACGATTAGTTGAATAAAAGGATCATAGGCGGCGTTTTGTGATAAAAATCATATAATATGGTTAGGGTTTGCATGAGTATGATGTACATGATGATATATGATTGATAAATCTGTTCTTGATCGTTCATATTTAACATCTCGATTGTTTAAGCGTGTTATATTGCGATAAAAAGTTGAAAACAGGATGCTGAAGGGTGTTTACAACCAACTTCAATTGGCTGTAACTTGGTTATTATTTATTGAAAAACGGATTTTATGAAGCCTAAAACGTATATTTTTGAAAAACGCTTCTAATGGCGCTGGATTCATATTTTTCTGAGGTCGTTTGATATTTTTAAGTGGTCAATTAAGTGCAGTAACTGAAGCTGTCTAAATTCTGAAAATTTGTTAGTTGTTTATCGAGTCGGATCTCATAATCTGTAGAGAGTTGAATCACGATATTTGTACAGCAACTGGAGATTGAAATTTCCGGGAAACTCCCACTGGAATTTTGTTAATTGGATGAACGGTGATTTTTAAATAAATTCTCCCGTGGACTGCAGTCAGAAAGCGACGAATCTGACTGCAGCCTAGTATATTAATATTTATGAATAATTGGTAAAGTGTTAGGACTTGAAAATTTTATATAAAATTCTACAGTTTAGTTGACACCTTCTGTAAAAAAAATTGGAATTTTTGGAACGTTGGAACTATTTTATAAAAATCCTCGAAAACAGCCTAGTTATGAGCATACAAGCTGAAACTTGATTACTTGCGAATGTGTGTACCAAAATGTCGTATGAGTTGATTTATGTTCATGATAAGTTGATTTGATCATTATGTTGGTATGATAATACTTTGCATGCATGATTGTGTTTTCGAAATTGTTATCATGTGTGCCGCATTGTATGATAGTTATGTGTAGGGTTTGTATCAGTGTGTTCACACACTAACTCTAAATCGATTGACTTGTTAGGACGCGATTAGCGGTCCCATCATTTGCTACTTCTGTGTTACACTAACCGAGCAACTAAAGGTGAGTTCACGGCCCCTAATTTTATCCGGTTTTAAACAACAGGGGGAGAAACATGTATACACTCTACAACTTTATCTCTTTACGTTATACGAAATTAACGTCGTTAAACTATTCGGTAACTAAGTTAATTTTAATGTACGTTATGGTCACTAAGCAGCTATATCACGGAAGTGCTCGACAAACTCTCGGATCGTTAGTATTGGGTTAGATAGCGGGGAGATTATAACTAGTACTACTGGGCCCGACAAGCCCCACCCGAGCTAGTCGCGCTAGCCGACCGGGTATGGTCAACAGGTGAATAATTTAGCCTAACTTTCGCTATGGTCAGTGATAGGCCTGGCAACACGGAGGCACAACAGTCAGCTTCGATCGCGAACACTTATGTGACATAACTTTAGGCTAGCTACCTACATGTTAACATTGAACTTAATTACGAAACAACAATATTATTCCGGGTTAGGAATAATGAAACAAACAACAATATTATTCCGGGTTAGGAATAATGAAATCAACATCATTATTATTCCGGGTTTGGAACAATGGAACTATAACGTTATTCCGGGTTAGGGATAACGGGGAAACAAACTTATAACCGAACAAATGAACTTATGAAAACCTGTGAACTCACTCTTCTTTAATGTTGACACTTGTTTCTTTACATGTTTCTCAGGACGCTAGGAGCTCTAGGTGCACTCACTTGCATTGATGAAGACATCTTTTTATCGAGTCTCATTTACGAATATTGTTTGGGTTTTTCTTTAGTTTTGGCGTTTGTGTTGGCGACCGTTCCTTTACTTTACTTTAATGCTTCCGCTCAACTTTAAAACTAATGCTTCCGCTAAACATTGAAACCAAACTAAGACAACTTAAAATTAACTATGAATGGTTAAACAAATGATTTTGGAAAACGTATAAACTAATCATATAGAGTCGTTCGATGTTACTAGTTTCTCGGATTCTGGTTTGTTCACACGCCTCGCGGTAAAACTCCGCAAGTGGAAATTGAGGGTGTGACATTATACAAGTCCTAGTACTTGTCGGGTCCAAAATGCATTCTCTTCTGGTCATCGCATAATCTAGCGTTTCGTACCGTTATCTTTACCTTAAAGTTTGCCGGTCTAAGTCAATGACTAAATAAAGACCCGCTAGCTATCTAATCGGTTAATAAAACCATCCATTCCAGACTAGAGACTTCCGGTAGATTGTCGCCAAGCTAGTTTATTTTGATTACGGCTGTGCTTTGCTTATTTTCTTAATACCAAGGACTTTGCAAGCCAGGTAAATACTTTAACGTATTTACCCTTATACGGGCTTGGGATACGGTTCCGCATGGTTGGATATGGGATCAAAGACCAATGAGTCGGGAATTCAAATAATCCATTTTAATTTGTATTGCTTAATATTAAACATTTAGGGGTTAAAACGACCGTGTCCTGGATATCCACGGCTCATTTAATTGCAAATGGCCACGACCTGAGCACGGGGTGTAGGCATATACCCGTCAGATGCTAAATTAAAATTATGACCCATTAGGGGTGCACCTATTAAAGGTGTTAAAGTGGTGTGTCGATTAATCATGATCCCTGCATAGTTTTCGGGCTCTAAATGTATTATTATCATGTAAAACTGATAACATGAAAATTATTTATCTCAAGTTATTTATTAAAACCAAGTACCATTGCGTACACTAAATGTTTTCAAAATATTTTCAGAATGAGTCGGTTAAATGTATTTACCAGTGAAAACTGACGTATTTTCAAAAGACTAAGCGCATGTGACAAGTATACGTAATTAGGCTGGAAGTGCTCGGCGAAGCTTAAGAGGAATTGCAACCCTTTGCTTAGAAGCCCTTAGTCTGTTAAATTTCCTTTTGTAATTACATTTCGATCTACCAGTGGATCTAGTTACAAGCGTTATATTTATTATTTTGAACTTTGAACATTCGAACGTTTGTAATAGTAATTATCCAGACTTCCACTGTGTTATATTGTATTGTTTGGTAATGATGATATCAAATTACGTCACGATATTCCCCAACCGGGCCCACCGGGTTACACGTGGAAATTAGGGGTGTGACACAACTAAAGGTGCACGAAAAGAACCACACGACTCATGACCTGGAACTAGGAGCAGTTATATTCGCGTTAAAGATTTGGAGACATTATTTATATGGTGCCAAGTGTACTATATATACTGATCACAAAAGCCTCCAACATATTTTTGACCAGAAAGACTTAAACATGAGGCAGCGCAGATCGGTGGAATTGTTAAACGATTATGATTGTGAGATAAAGTACCACCCGGGGAAAGCTAATGTGATAGCAGATGCGTTAAGTAGGAAGGATCGAATTAAGCCTCTTCGAGTAAGAGCCTTGGGAATGATCGAGCAGACAAGTCTGATAGATCAAATCCGGAACGCGCAGATGCAAGCCCTGGAGGAAAGCCAGTTACCCGGTGAAGGGTTGCACGGGAACGAGAAAAGTTTTGTAAGGAAAACAGATGAGGTATTGTATTTTAAGAATCGAGTGTGGATTCCTGCATGAGCGGAGCTGAGACAATTAATAATGGACGAGGCTCATAAATCGAAATATTCGATTCATCCCGGTACGGATAAGATGTACTATGACCTGAAAGAGTTTTATTGGTGGCCAGGAATGAAAAAGGACGTGGCCGAATATGTGAGTCAATGCTTGACTTGTGCGTGAGTCAAGGCTGAGTATCAGAAACCCTCGGGGTTGTTGCAACAACCCGAGATACCTCAGTGGAAGTGGGAACAAATCACGATGGATTTCGTGATCCATCTCCCGAAAACGCCTCGTGGTCATGATGCGATTTGGATAGTCGTCGATCGATTGACCAAATCGGCCCAATTTATTCCGATCCGCATTAACTATAAGACCGATCAGTTGGCCGAAATTTATACTAATGAGATAGTAGCTAGACATGGTGTCCCGGTTGCTATTATTTTCGACCGAGACAGCCACTTTACTTCGCGATACTGGCAGAAACTACAACAAGCATTGGGGACGCGAATCGATCTGAGCACTGCTTATCATCCCCAAACCGATGGCCAATCGGAACGCACGATCCAGACACTAGAGGACTTGCTTCGGGCCTGTGTCCTAGACTTTGGAGGAAGCTAGGATAAGCATCTCCCACTTGTTGAATTCTCGTATACCAATAGTTACCATAGTAGCATTCAAGCAGCCCCGTATGAGGCCCTATATGGTCGAAAGTGTCGATCACCACTTTGTTGGGTCGAAGTGGGTGACACCCAACTGACGGGATTGAACTAGTTCAGGAAACGACTGATAAGGTCCATCAGATTCAAAAACGTTTGCAAGCCGCTCAGAGCCGACAGAAGAGCTGGGTTGATGTACGCAGAAAACCGTTATCGTTCAAAGTAGGGGAACGAGTTCTGTTAAAGGTATTGCCGTTGAAAGGCGTTATCCGATTTGGAAATTCATGAAAGCTAGCCCCGAGCTACATTGGGCCATACGAATCCTAGCCAAGGTAGGTCCGGTAGCGTATCGGCTAAAGTTACCAACCGAACTTAGTGCCATTCACGATGTCTTCCATGTATCAAACCTGACGAAATGCCTGTCAGGCGAAGCTACCCAGGTACCTTTGGAAGACATACATGTTGAAGATAGGCTCCACTTTGTGGAAGAGCCGGTGGAAATAGTTGATGGTAGGGTCAAGCAGTTAAGATATAACAAAATTTCACTGGTTAAAGTCCGGTGGAACTTTAAACAAGGGCCTGAATTTACCTGGGAACGGAAGGATGAATTCCGTAGAAAATACCCTCACCTCTTCCCTAGCATGACAAAGTAAATTTCGGGGACAAAATTTCTTAACCAGGGGACACTTGTGTGTTGCAAGAAACGATATATGTTATATCTCGGAGGAATCCGAGAGCACGTCATGGTTGACATGACACCACTAAGAACCAACGATGCCAGGTTGGCATCCTTAGCCTTGAAAAACATGTTAAACGGAGACTTGACGTTTAACAGCGCATTAAACCTTTGACGTGGATTATTAGATTATCGGTAGCCTTATTTAAGATTCCGAGTTTCAGG
The DNA here is from genome assembly GCA_947069175.1 of Scalesia atractyloides. Lineage (NCBI taxonomy): Eukaryota > Viridiplantae > Streptophyta > Magnoliopsida > Asterales > Asteraceae > Scalesia > Scalesia atractyloides. The sequence goes on along the minus strand of CAMTDV010000015.1, from coordinate 32,256,909 downwards.
AATAACTTAGATTTGTGCCATACTGTGACATAAGGTTTAAAAATAATCGAAGCCCGGGCACGCAAAACGAAGCAGCTCCCGGTTGGGGAAACGCATTCGTTCCGGGCATAACAAAAGACAACCGAATGTGCAATGAACGGTCGATCAAGCTTAAAAACACTTAAACGAATGTCAAACGACACTTTATGATTAAAACATAACTGGGTTTGGATTTTTAGAAGATTATGCATAATTTTTAAAACCAAGTCTTTTGACACTAAGTATGCGCAAAACGGAGTCCGTCACGCAAATCGAGAACGCGCGCCGGACCCGAAACAAACCCATGCTTATCTGTAGGATAAACATCATCTTCACGCACGTAAAACGAAGCACGAGGTGGCCCTAGGTGCCCAACTCTATGCCGCCACCATACCCCCCCCCCCACATGGTTATAAATATTTTTTTTCCATTTTCTTTTAATTTTATTCATAAAATTTCTCAAAAACTCTCAAAAATCTGCTCTAAAATTTCATTCTCAGCTTAGTTCTTCCATAAACAAGCTTGAATTCAAAGGTATTAGCCTTGATACTCATAATTCTAAGTCCGTTTCTTCGATTAAACGCGATTTCTAGCCGAAAAAACGTTTTTTAATCCATGAATTTTGGGGTTTTAAACAAGTTTTAGGGCTGGAAATGAACACCACATATACCCCTGGTGTTATATGGCAGCCATGGTTGCTAATCAATGGGTTTGATACCCTAATCAACTCTTATTTGACAAAAATCGCTTAACTATTCGATTAACCGAAAAACAATGAATTAAAGCTTGATTGATCTAAGTTCTAGAATATTTGGATTATACTTGGTGTGTAGGTACTGAATATAGCATTTACACACTTCTGGGATCAAGATAAACGCTTGGAAACGAAAGAATCGCTAGGTACATCATCCGAAAACCAAATCTAGGCTAGGCAGAAAATTGTTTTGCCTATAACTTGGTCCGTGTAACTTGGATTGAGATGAAATTTGGTATGGTGATGTAAGGTATTTTCAGGAAGGTCCACTTAAATTTTAGAATTTTTGGAATTTTTTATGATTTTTGGGGAATTTTTAACTATTTTAACGAATGAATTTCGGAAAAAATATTAAATGGGTTCAATAAATCACCAAATTTTACAGAGACACTAAGGAACATATAGGGAATGATATGGGAAAATTAGGAGTCCATTGGTTGAGTTTTGGTTTGGGTTAAAAATCCGTGTTTTTTGGAGTTTTCGGTAGCCGGAAATACACCAAAATGAAATCGAAAATTCTCAAAATTTTTGGAGATATTTCTGGACATGTATAGAAGGTTCAGGAGTTTTTTTCGGAATTTTTGAACTTCTTAGAGTATTTTATGTTAATTATGTGGTTAAAAATGGATTATAAATAATTTACTTAAATAAGGAAATAACCAAAATAAATTCCCAGAAATTTATCTCATAATCTACTGATTTTTACGGAGTTATATAAATTTTTATAGATTTTTACTGCAATTCTAGATTAAATGGGAATTTATATGGAATAAAAATAAGTTATTTAAATCATTTTCGGCAGTTTACCGTGTAACGAACCTGCCGAAACCGGGAACTGACCCAACCCGAAAAATGCTATAGTTGAAACACTGGGAGTATTCCGGGAGATTCCCGGGCAATTTGGGCACTATGGGTATGCTCTAAGACAATCTGAGAGAATTCCCGACGGTGAAAATGGAAACTCAAATTTGGGAAACTTAGACCCCCCGAACACTCAAACTCCCTTAATGGAAAGTTAATGATTTTTGAATAACCACGTGTTGGCACTACTGGTATTCCCGTACCATTAACCGAACACGTTAAACTACTGACTTTGGCTGGCACGCGAATCGGTGCCCGGTAGCCAAACTGAAAACTAGAACTACCCTGACGTCCATCGCCATACCAGTGTCCTATAGACTCAATCCGTAGTAAAAACTCCTGACCAGATCTAAGTTATAACCATTACCAGCTTAGATACTGATTTGAGTCCATGCTTGCATGTGTGTCATTAAAGTTGAACAGCTATTCGACCACTCGTGTATTGAGACCCCTATTGGCACTGTGAGTTTCACTACCCCGCTTTTAACTGTTTTATTTTTTTACTTGGGGTGGAATGCATGTTACAAACTATGTTGGTTACACAAACTTATGAAGGGAATTTTGCTTCCCTAACACATGAACTGGTTATAAACTGTGTTGATTATATCAACCTGGGAGTGAGTTTTACTCCCCTACTTCTAAACTGTGATACTGTTCTGAGATGATTGGCATGTTATGAAACTGTGTTAATTGCACCAACTTATGATGTGAATTATCTAACACACGAACTACCACCCCTCTACAAGTGATGAGCGTAAGCCGTGGGCAGTGAATAGTACTATTGGCCTGACAAACCCAGGCCGCGCCCGACAGGAAGGTCGACAACCAGGTCTTCACGTGTCCTAATTTGGTTATGTTGTTAGACATAACTGCTAAGGGGCATTGCACTGCACGTGACGCAGTTGATGGGCTGGGAGTGTCTTGGTGACACGGTCCGGTGGCCGGGAGTGTCTTGGATGACACTACCCGAGGTAAAATAATCAGGTTTTACTTGTATCCTCGTGTAATTCCATCTGCGACTATGACTATGACCGTCACTATGATTATGACCCGTGCAATTAAACTTGTTAACACATATTGTTACACAGCAATTAAACCAGTGGAACTCACGCAACGTTTAGCTGACATTTTTAAAACTAACATGCATTTCAGGTAAAACTAAAGAGGAGTAAGGAATATGCGTGTGGATGGCTGTAGTAGTAAATTGTAGCAGAATAAGAGTTGTAATAGCTCGTAGTACTGTACCGAAACTTATGGTGTGTAATGTGATACTGATAGTATGTTGTAACCGAGGTTCTCTCTATGTATGATATCATGTTGTTTAAACTATGGAGAATTACCACGTGTCTGCCGCACCCTGCATTTGTCTTCTACTACGAGTCGGGGTGTGACAGTTTTGTTGCTTGAATCAAAAAAACCTGCAAAAGTTTTAACCATATCATTAGGTAACAAATGTTTGAATACGCTAGTCAGAAGTTCTTCTTCTTCAGATGAAGTATTGTAATAATCTTCCGGTGATTCATCGAAGGATGCCTCTGCATATTCTTCGTCAACTTGTTCAGGTTCTTCAATGATTTTAGCTACCAGAGCAAGACTTTCTCCTTTTGTGATGTACTTATTCCAGTTAAAACCTTCGTCTTCTTGAGTGACTACAAGAGCTTTGTTCTTTGTATCGGAATTTGAAGGGCCTTCTTCGATCTGTACGACCCTGGTCTGAGGCTGTGGTCGATGATATATGGCTTTCTTGTAGTAATCATCCGTAAATGGGTTTTTGCTTCCTTTGACTTCTCTGTTTGGACACTCCCGTTTGAAATGTCCTCTTTCCCGACATTTGAAGCATGTTACTTTTGACTTATCGAAACCCAATTTGCCATCAAGACCTCCCAGGTTATCTCTCCCTGTGATTTCCATGAATTGTTGAGCTCTACGAACGATAGATACCATGCACCATTTGATATCAATTAGCTCCATTTCAACTGGATCAATTTGATGATAGTCCTCTCTGGTCATCTCCGGATTCCCAACTCTTCCAGCTATCAGCTATCATATGACTCTAGTACTGAGGCAAGCACGCCCATATGTTGTTTAGTAGCCTTTTCATCAAGATCTTGACCATTCTGGAGAGTTACTGCGATATTGCACTGTATGAATCGTTGGTTGGAATTTGATTGATTACGAGGACTGTTCTGAGGAGCATTCGAGTTTTGAGATGATTGTGCCCCTTGAGGAGTATTTGGATTGAAGGAAGCAAAAGACTGAAATCCACTGGTCTGGGTTGACGGTGGGCTTGATGTGTTTGCACTAAAGGCTGTCTGAATTTTCGGGCTTTGAGAGTCAGTGATTGGACTGCCTTTGAAGTAAAGTTTCACATCTTGTTGCGATTGAACTCCCTTGTTCTTTGCAGCTTTCTGCATTTCTAGCTCATGTGCCTCCAGTTTCTCAATTAACTGTGGCAACCTGAAGTTGCTATACTTTCTCAATATGGTGAGATAGGTTGCCCATTCGCCTTCTGGTAAGGCATCGGCCAGTTTCTCAACTAATTCGTTGTTACTCTTGTGGACTTCCATTCTTTTCATTTGGACAACTAGGTGACAATACCTTTCGATTAGTTGTTTTATGCTTTCTCCTTTTAGAATGTTAAAGATATCAAATTCTTTTATGAGCAAAGCCTTTTTCCTCTTACGAATTTGAGCACATCTTTCCAATTTTAAACGTAAAGCATTCCACCATGATTGAGCAGTATCCTCATGTTGCAGAAGCGCTAGAATGTCTTCTTTGATTGATTGCTGGCGGATATTCATCATTGTTTTCTCATTTATGAATTTCTCCTTTTCGACGTTCCCCGGTTGTGACAAAACCTTTTCTAAACCATTTTCATCAACTGGTGTCTAATATTGTTCTTCTATCGTGAACCATGCATTAAACCAATTAGCTTGAACCCAATTTGTGAACCGCTCTTTCCAACCATCATAATCCTCAGGTTCACTAGTTTTGGCGGCTTCACCATGGTTCCCATTTCGTTGTTGATGTTTAAGTTGTTGATGTTTAAGTTTTGTGCAGCAGCATTTGCGACAGCCGTTGTGGCAAAGGCGTTGTAGAATTCTTCATCACCTAACATTTTGAAAAACACTTGAGCAAAAAAAGATTAGGTATGATGCGACTGACACAAAAAACGTTTACCGAGAAAAGTGGTTTAACCAGATGAGATTTCGCACGAAAATGAATTTCGTATGAAAATAGGTATATTAAATTCGTACGCAAATCTTACCAAGATTTCGTACGAAAATCTTTAATTTTCGTATGAAAATTTAGAACTTAGAAAATGACAATCTGGTTGTTTAACAAGGTGATTTTCGTAAGGAATGTCCCTATTTTCGTACGAAAATTTTAGGTCACCTGAACATTCTTTCTCAGATTCAAGTTTTTCTTAATTTCAGACATGATTAAGTTTGATTTTAGAGTTGTAAGTTTCAAGGATTCGTTAAAACTGATTTTAACAAGTCATACTAAAATCCTAGTCCAAATTGTCCATAAATTCATCTAGATCTAAGTGATATATCAAGAAGGAGTAGAAATAGAGTTATTCAATGGTTGAATCTGGATCTTTGAAGGCTGAATTCGAAGGAAACTTTGTTGTTTGTTCTCAAATCAGACCTCAAGGCTCTGATACCACTTGTGAGTGTAGGATCGGTGCTACCTCGATGAGCTACCGGACTGATCTGACTCAGATAGCAGAGGCGGAATTCATTGCTAACAAGTTGAACAAACAACAACGTGGTATACTGCCTAAACGTCCCGTAATTGTGTTAATAAACATGAAACGGTTACAGACGAGTAAACAACCGGACAGGGTTTCGCCAAGTCTCCACAAAAGCAGCTAACTTTCTCTAACACCCAAGTCCCCTATTTATAGGCAACATGCAAAACACAGGGAATTGGGTTTCGTACGAAATGGAATTTCGTACGAAAATTAATAGCTAGATTTTCGTACGAAATTGTTATCATTTCGTACGAAAATGTTACAAACTAACAAAACGAAAGATTTGACATATTCTAAGCCCTAATTACATGACCAACTCATCCTAGACGTAGGTAGTAGACATTATGCACTAACACGTTCATAGACGAATAATTAATTACGTATCGAAATATAATGCAACACCTCTCGAACTGTTACTGTTCAAGGAGACATGGTAGCTGACTTTATCACAATAAATCTTCAATATATTATTTATATGGATTTGATAAAATTATGAGTCCACTGATAAATTTTCAACAACATTTAGTAACTATTGCTTTGTGATTAGCAACATATTATGTCATTATAACTTAAGTTGTTGTTATCAGATCATTATGACTCCTTCATGAGAACGGTTTTGTCTGCTGACATATGGATATACTCCAGAATTACATTTTGTCATCTTTGAATATTACAAAGTTAGAGTAATCAACCAGTATGAGTTCTCACTTCTTCTTTAAGTTATAGTTTCTCGTTTCTTTTACAGATATTGTAATACTCTATTACATGCTTCACATTAATATAGACATATCTAGTGTGTTGCAAGTAAGTAATATCTAACCGAGTATAGACTTGAACTTACATAAGGCTTCTAATTAATGAAGCATAAGAAAATAATCTCACTGATCCTATTATCCTCAAAATGATAGCAATATTGTTTGTTACATATGTAAGGACCCATTTTAGATTAAACTTATGGAACGAAACTAATGTCCCATTGGGTCCATCTCGGTATATTATGATATATATCACTTAAGAGATATCTCTGAGATCTATTATACCAAAGTATATGTGAACACTACTTTGACTTATGTAACATATACTTGTCAAAACAATATCATCTATATAAGGACAAGTTTATTTTAGTTGCTCCCACTTATCTTGAGGTAGGTGCATTAATCCACTTGGTTCTTAAATAAAATAATTGCATTAAGAATTCATCACATTTTAATGTTTGCATTAACCCATAGATGGATTTTATTGGCTTGCAAACAAAGTGTCCCTTTAACCTTCAGTTTAGAACTTTCAGGTTGTTTTATGAACATGTAAATATGTAGGTCAATTATTAGGGAAAGTTGTTTTAATGTTCTTCTGATGTAGCTCTAAATTGTTGTGAGCTACTAGAACAGTGATGATCCTCAAAGAAACTTTTGTAAGACAGGTAAGAAAATTCTTTGATAATTTATCTCATCATGAGTATAACCATTGACAATTAATCATGCTTCTTCATGTCTTAATATTTAATTAATCATGCTTCTTCGTGTCTTAACTTTCAAATCCTAAGATTTGATTATGAACACTCTTAGGTAATTCAATCAAATCCCAAACGTTATTCGAACACATAAAATCAGTTTTACTAGAAAACAGTTTTATTACATTTAGAAGATTGATTGACACTAAGGGCTTAACTAGAAGAGGTATGATTAGTAAACTTTCCATTATCCATTTCATCTTTAGTTAGGGAGAATATGTAATCATCAAAGTTAGTAGACTTTTAAACCTAGATGACCTCCTGAGTTGATTATTAGGTATATTAGGAGTTTTAATTTTATGGATTAGCTCTTGGTTAGGTTGCTATCATTTTCAGGATTTTAGATGTTTAACAGTTGGTGCAATAAAATGTACAAGAGGTGTAATCGGAGTTAAATTCAGAGTAAAATTTAATGACTCTCTTCCCCCCGCCTCTTGTATTCCCTGCAAGTCATGATAAAGACTTTACTGCTCCCACTGACCTTAGAAGTCTTTAGGAATTCAGCATGCTTAGGGTCAATATTTAAAGACCAACTAATTCTAATAGAGAAACATATTAATGATGTTAGTCATTGTAGTTTCTCTTATTGAGGATTATGTTAGTTTAAGTAAGAAATCTGAGTGTACCCACAATTAAGCAACAATGAAACTTTTATAAAAGTAGCATTAAATTCTAATTAGACAAGATTTAATGGAATAATGTCAAGAGCAGTGTCTTGTACAATAGGTGTAAATTGAAGTAATGTAAAATTTTCACTCCCCCACCCCTTGCAACTTTTGCAAGTTATAATTAAGACACTTAATGCTCCACTTATATTTGATATCTCTAGGAATATTACAAGAGAAGTTTCAATAATGTACGTGACATGGGAACCTATCATACATATGTTGGACTTTATTTGTCCAGATGTTATAAGAGAACTTAGGGACATATTTAGAAGAAATCATATTAAGTAGGGTGGGGGTAACCTGCTAATAGGTTCTATCTTAGCCCTATCCACCTATATACCCCCTCTTAAAATCTTGTGACCTAGCACTATCCCCTCTGTCACCATGAAGTGACACTTCTCCCAGTTTAACATCAGATTAACTAAGCACTGATTGAAGGTGGCACCATAGATTGAGAAGTCATCCATGAAGACCTCCATAGAAGTCTCAAGCATGTCTTGGAATATAGAAACCATGCAACGCTATAAGGTAGTTGGAGTGTTCACAAACCGAATGGCATGCGTCAGTATGCATAAGTGCCATAAGGGCATGTAAATGTCGTTTTATCCTGACCCTCCAGTGCAATGGGGATCTGAAAATAACCCGCAAAATCCATCGAGAAAATAGTAAAACGGTTGACCCGCTAGACGCTCCAACATCTAATCGATAAACGGAAGAGGGAAGTGATATTTCTGGGTGGCGTCATTTAACTTATGATAGTCAATGCACACACGCCAACTGGTGACAATACGAGACGAGATAAGCTCATTCTTCAGGACAACTTGGGTCAGACTAACCCACGGTGAATCAGAGATGGGGTAAATCACCCCGGCATCTAACAACTTGAGGACTTCTTTCTTGACTACCTCTTGCATGTTCGGATTGAGGCGCCTTTGAGGTTGCACCACTGGCTTATAATCATCTTCCATGAGTATCTGGTGGGTACAATAGGTGGGGCTTATGCCCTTGGTATCTGAAAGCCTCCATGCAATAGCTTCCTTATTCACTCTCAACACCTCTAACAACCTAGACTTCTCCTCCTCTGCCAATTTAGAAGAAATAATGACGGGTAAACTGGATCCCTCACCTAGAAAGGTATACTCTAAATATGACGGGAGGGACTTAAGCTCTAACGGGGCGGGTTTCTCTAGGGGAACTCTGATGTGTATAAAATGCAACATATAAATTACATCAAATAAGGCATAAAACTAACCCTTTTCTAGTACTAATGTTGGAAAAAGCACGTTTCTTTGTTCCTTTTGAGTTTACAGAACCAAATGAGCTTAGAAGAACAAAAGAAGCAAATAAGCAGCCAAACCAACATAAATACAAGAAAAATGAATAATGTGACATGCCCGACCCCTCAACAGCACCCCAAAGAGAAAAACAAGGAGGCAGAAGCGGACCACGGGGCCGTTCCCAGCCAGGCATGGGGCGTGGTCAGCCCTTGTACTTAAAGACAAAGCATGCAGAAGCTTCCATTCCCACCACGAGGTTGTGCCCAGGCCACCATGGGGCATGGTCAGACTCTAAGATTTGTAGAATCTTGATAATACAACTAAGAGTTGACCACGGGGTAGTGCCCAGGAGCTACGGGGTCGTGTGTGGCCCTCTGCTGACAGCTGCAATTGATGAAGGAAGAGAAGAAGCCGGCCACGGGCCGTGCCCACTGGGCACGGGGCCGTGGCCGGGGGTACTGTTTTGACTATAAATATGGGTGCTTGGTTCACTTCAAAGGCATCCCTTGGCAAACCACTTCTCTCTCACTTTGCCACCATTCCACCACTACTACAACACCAACACCCACCACCATCATCCATATATCATCTTTAGAGTGTGTAGTAATCTCGGGATCCAAGATTGATCGTAAGAGTTCTTGTCAAACAAAGGTCATTCTTGGCTAATCTCTTACATCACTTGGTGAAGACAAGTCTTTAATGTTTGCTTTTGATTTTTAATATTTTGGCACTTTTTAATTGGGTATGTATTAATGACTTTAATAACTAGTTTATTATATTGAAATTGAATTTATTCATGATGTCATTGATTTGCTCATTCGTGTCTTTAAGTTCTATGTAAAGCGCGTTAACTACTTGGAAGGGGGTTAGAAGGGTGGTTTGGTAAAGTTCTTATCTCGTTCAGTGTATAGATCCTGCGAGAACTTGGTTATAGCTTACTAGGACTTCCTTCAATGCCCCACGGGTATTGGATGGCGAGGGTGCGAATAGATTGAACCCCTCATATGTAAACTACTATTAAAACTTTAAACCGGCTTCTTGGGATTGTATCCATGCTGACTCAAACCACTTAGCCAAGGGTAACATCACATTCAAAAGAGAGACCTACTACTTTTCGCATTAATAACTTATTTAATTAGCTTTCAATATTCCGACCCTTTGGGATTGTATCCCTGTTGACTCAAACCACTAGGTTAAGGGTAACGTCACCTTTAAAAGAGGGGCCTACTACTTTAACTAAGATAATCTCTTAAAAAGTCCGAAAGTGCGAAAATCATCAAAGGATACATTAAAGAGGAGTTGGATCCAAGTGATTCTATCTTGTCTATTTGTATCAAAAATTTGTAACGATTAGACGTTGAGGATAAACCGGTACTAAAAGCTCTTGTGTCCTTGGACGACCTCGGTATTTTACCAACGCTATACTACGCTCACGATGAGTGCACTTGCCCAAGTGTGTGTTAGTATAATATCGTGTTTTATAAATTTAAAACTTGACTAACGCGTAAATATTAACAAATTCATATCACGCTTAACTCACAGCAAACTCTATCACTCTAACACTTCAGGAACCCAAGGTGTCCCTCTTCTACTTCACTCTCAACTTCCACAATCTCTTCAATTTCCTCAACTACACCCTCTCCTACCAAATCGGCTCCACTAGTGAAGTCTAGACACTTGTTAACACATGATAAGAACGAGTTTATGAAATAAACCGAGTTACATGGACCGCTATAATCGTTGGAACCACTAGGGTGTTGCATAGAACGAGCTATCTCAAATGTTACTTTCTCCTCATCGACTCGAAGTGTGATGTTACCGTCAAAGACATCAATGATAGCCTTTGTGGTGCACAAGAATGGACGTCTTAAAATGATAGGAACTCTCACATCAACTTCCATATCAAGAATGACAAAGTCTGCGAGAAAGAGAAACTTATCGACCTTAATTAAGAGATTTTTGACAACGGCCACGAGAATACTTGACGGAACAATCGGCTAAGGATAGGGTCATTCGAGTAGGTGCCAATTCTCCTAGGTATAGTTTCTCATAAAGAAAATAAGGCGTAAGGTTAATACTAGCAGCTAAATCAGCTAAGGCTCTACACTCGGTATCACCCCCGAAGAGACACGGAATGGTGAAAAGGCCCGGATTCGTCAACTTTTTGGGACGTTGTTCAAGATGACGGCAGAACAACCCCCATTCAATAGGATGTTCGAGATCTCTCCTAACCGATCTTTGCGTCTAAGAAGGTCCTTTAAGAATTTTGCGTATTTTGGCATGGATTGAATGGCCTCAATGAATGAAAGATTAATTTTTAATTTCTTAAACATGTCGAGGAATTGTCCATATTCCTTAGCATATTTCTGATGCTTAAGGCGGCCGAGATATGGGACGCGCGAAAGATCTATGATTGGCGATGATTTAACCTCTACGGGTTGCTTTTCTACACTCTTCTCAACTCGGGGTTCCTCGGTGTGTGCGGTACTTTCTATGACTAGCCATGTTTTGCACTTTACCGGGAGCATCCATCTCAACCTTCTCATCCACTAACTCTTCTTCCTCTTCCTCAACTACCTCTCTAGCTACACCCCCTCCTAAGATCCTACCACTACGGGTTAAGATAGCTTTCAATTGGGCTGTCGGGTTCATTTGGGTGTTGCCCGAGAAATAACCGGGTGGTCTCTCTTGCAACTGACGAGAAATGTCACTGACTTACCTTTGAATACCTAGAAAGCATGATTGTTGGTTCTTTAAAAGAGTAGCATATTCCTCTAAGGTTCTTTGTGTGTTTTGGTCCTTAACAAGCAATTGAGACAACATGGACTTAATCTCATCTAGACTATTACACAAGTCTTAGTTATTTGAACCTTGACTGTTTGACCCCCCCCCCCCCTCACTAGGATATTGCCTATTTGAACTCCCTGAGCTAAACTGATCATGCGAACCCCCACCATAAAACTGACCCAGCATACCTGAACCCCACTATAGAACTGACCTTGCCCCCTGTTTTGAGTTTGACCTGTTTGGAAACCAAACCGGAAGAATGGAAACTATTATTATTATTATTATTATTATTATTATTATTATTATTATTATTATTATTATTATTATTATTATTATTATTATTATTATTATTATTATTAAATAGGTTAGTGGGACCTTGGGTTTGACCAGTAATCAACTCAACTTGCTTTTGAGTGAGCAACGGACACTTGATTGTATCGTGATCTCCCCAACAAACCTCACATCTATCGACCTTAGCTTTAAGCTCCTGAATTTCTTTAGTAACATCTCTCTCAAAACTCTCTAAAGCAACGATTACCGTTGATTCCAAGCTAACTTGGTGTATTCCTCAAGTAGTCGAGGAAGTACTAGACACAGGAATGGAATTCCTGGCGACCGATCCTTAGTTTGGGTCAAAATGTGCGAAACTCTCAAACAGGTCATTGCATTCGACCACCGTTTTCTTGTCCATGAGGTGGCCTCCTGCTGAGGTGTCAAACCGAGCGCGTGTCTTAGGGTTGAGACCGTTGTAGAATTTCTCTACAAGTGTCCAATCCGATAGACCATGCTGAGAGCATCGATGTGACACCCGTTTATTTTTATTAGTTTTGAACAATTTAATTATTGTTCTATTTTTAATTTTAACTTGAAATAAGTAAATTTAGGATTTTTATGCTTGTTCGTATTTAATGATTGGTGTTATTATTAATTAAATTTGAATTTATGATATGTAGATATAGATTTAAATAATAGGAGATATTCATTTATATACTTATATAATAAAGACTTAGAGACAGAATAGGAAAGAAAAGAAATCATCGGCCAATATCTCGCAAGATACCGTATGAAACTTAGCCTCTTCATCTAGAAAACCCTCTCATATGAAATTGAATAGAGACAACTGCATCGTAAACAAAAGAAATAAGGAGACCGCATTCGTAATTCCGCAGAAGCAGCTAGTAGCAATCGCGTTTTGAAGGTAACATTCGTTGATGATTTTAGACATGTCATGATTTCGCATTCGATGCTTAAGAGAGGTCGACTAATTGAATTTATAATTCTAAACCATTGATCTCCGTATGTAGTTTTGATCCTCATAAAATGTTGTTTCATATGATCATAAATATACATATAGGCTTATTAGATTGAAGGAGGTTAATGATATATAGATATGTATGTGATGGCGCATGCACAGAGAAAGAAGAAAATTTTCAACAAATATATAATAAAATCCAAGTTTATAAATGGGTAGGAACATAGAGATGTCTGCGTCTGACTTAGAGAAAAATGGCAGAAGCCTATTCATTTTAGTGATTTCATGGGAACGAAGGGATATCGTGTTTTCGATTATTCACTCGTTATTTAAAAAGGTTTCATATAAAACTTACTCATTTATACGATAACGTGTAATTTACTAAATTATGATTTTTCTTTTTTCTAGTTTGAAAGGGTTTGTCGGTTGGATGTCAGAAAGCTTGGTGCCATGTTATATTGGAACCTATATGGCCAACCTAAATACATTCTTAAAATAATTATAGTATAAACAATTACCTAAATATTTTTCCAAATGATAAGAAACTTATGATGTAACTGGATCAGAAAAACGTTTTTCTTAAATTCAAACTTTATAAGGCTTCCTTAATTAATTAAATAATAATTAAGGCTTTGAATTTTTATTATAAAACAACTATGGTTTGGAATAGAGAGTCGGTAGAACTAATAAAGTAGTTTAGGATACTTCAGAGTTATGATATGCATATGAAGTTTGTTCCTAAGGTGTGAAATAACGGATGATATTTTTACATTAACTGTCTAGGTTGAAGAGTCAGTAGAACACTCGGATAAACACTAGATTTATTCAATCTTGTTAAGGTAAGATATTGTTTTCTGAAATTACGGGTACACGTCAAAATTATTCTTATCATTGCAAGTTAATTTTGATTTTTGTGGTGTTATATACACATGTTTGTATGATGGGTCGGGTTACGGGTGTAGTATTTATTCGTACTATTGTTTGTATGCTGACTTGGATTAGTTGCTCTTATGATTATTATACTTGACGATGAAAATTGCCCTTAGATAATACGAAACGATGTAGATGACACTAGACATTGAACCTTTAAGTCAAGTGCATGTTAAGGGCCTTAAAAGATTAAAGATTAAGATAGACTTAGAAAAGAACTAAAAAATAGAGAATGAACATGATTGAGAGGTAATACTCTCTGATGGATCCATCCTAAGATTTGGTGTGGGTGTGTTTCATGCACACACCAGGAGCGGTACGCGGCAACTAAGATTTTTAAAGACACACCCAAGAGCCACACGCGTGAAGTACTTGCTCGCTATTGTCTACGGACGATGGCTAACGACAACGGTGAACTGTTTTTGTGCTCCTTCACTTAGTCGGTTGTAGTGGACTTTCCCCGACCGGTCTACCCGATACGCATGGTTTATAATGTGTAGTTCTGGAGACCTAAGGACTATCCTCCACGTGGTTTACGACGATGAAAGATGAATGTTGAAAGATAATGAATAAAACCACATGATACGATAAAGATAAAGATTTATGATATGAGCGCGATAAGATGAAAAGATAAAGATTAGATAAGATGACGATAGGCACGATCTTAGGGTTGTTTGCTTGATCATGTTGTGGCATTTGGATCATAACTTGCAATCACATGAAACAAATGATTTGATGAACTAATTATGATTTACCCTTTATCTTACTCAGCTTTAAAAAGCTGACACTTGCTTTCCAAAATCGATGTGTATCATTTTCAGGTTAGTTACGATTGTTAGACATGAAGCTGTTGGGGAATGGGTAGAGAAACTTTGACAAGACGTGACGAATTTAGATGATTCGTTTATTTATTATTTATATTTAAGGGTTCGTTTATGATTTTGTTGCTATGTACGACGAGTAACACCCATTTTTTATAGTGTAATCATTTTTTGTAAATGGTTTTATAATGTAAACATACGACTGTGAGTTTCCGCGGCGAAAGAAATTATTGAAATCTAATATTTTACTAAAGAAAATGCAGGGTGTTACAATTGTGAAAGTAGGCTCTGGAATCTCTCCCAGGCTAAGTAGTAGGGCTCGTCAGTCTCCATCCGGAACGAATGGATCTGATCGGAAGGCGAGATGCTTTGGCGGGTGGAAAATACTTGGCGAGAAAAGCATCTTGAAGGGCAGGCCAGGTGGTGAAGGTACCTGCTGGATGCGAATTGAGCCATGTGGCTGCTCGACCAGCAAGTGATAGCGGGAAGAGCTGAAGGAAACGGGCATCAGCATTAGCACCTGTTAGGATCTGAGTTGAATTACTTGTAGTTTTTGTTTCAAAAACGGAAAATGATTGAATTAAAAGAGATTTGAAGCGGAATAAGATGGAAAACTTTGACTACAAGCAATGGTCGTTTGTTTTCATCATCATCATGCTTTCAAGTTAATTAACTTGCATGTGATTCACAAACTCCCCCTCAGCCTTTGTAATTACAGTTTGGTAATGAGAAAATGCAGAGAAGATGATATGTGAAAGTTGATCTTTTAAGAGATAAGTTTAAAGGTTAAAAGAGTTGCCTATTTATACTAACTATCTAACCTCTGAGCATCTTTGATGACGTCAGGGTTGATAGTGACAGGAAACAATAACTAACTCTAAACACTGCTTATACTAACTATCAGTGCTTGGCACTGTTACATTGATTAACTAAGCTAACGACTAAGCTTTGATTCCTATCCTCTATCCTTGTTAACTCTGGCAGACCTTGAAGCTTTGTGAAGGCAGATGATAGGATGAGCAATCTTTATGGAAAGCGGTGTAAGTACATCAGAGGTTGTAACCTCTGATAGTTGAACCAAAGCTCGGATAGTGTTATTTGGCTTTATATCATATGTTCCTTTCATAGGGTTCAATCCCAACAATCTCCCCCTGGAACAGATGATGCCAAAAACACTTTATTCTTGGTTTTTATTCGGCAGAAGGAATTCTCTTATTTGACCTTTGAATTGAAGTTCAAAGTTAAGAGATTCCATGTCATCAGCATCCTTCACCAGCTCTAAACATAGTAGTTCTTGGAAGTCTTCTACTGTAAGCTCATAAGCATCTTCCATGGATAGTTTAGTGGTTGCACCATCAGACTTGAGCAATGTCAATTCATGGGTGTCTTTGTCGACCTTCCATTTTAGAATTTTTGGGTCTGATGGTTTTCTTGAAGGAGCTTTTATTGCAGAGGTTTGTAAATGAGCCATCTTTGATAAATCTTTGGCCAGCTTGGCACTTGTATCATCTGTGTGATAATCAATCATATTATGAATCCCTTATTTGATAAATGTATCCTCAAACTCTTTGTCAGTCTTTTCATTCATCTCCCCTTGCTTTTTTCTGTGTTGCAGGGCAAGTGTGGAGTGGGCAGATGTTGAGCTGGACCTTTTAGAGAGTTGAGCTCTGAGGATAGCATCTTCCTTTGAGTAGTCAGGCTTGGGAGGCATGGATGGATCCTTTTTCCTTCTTTCTTCCAAACTTTTGTAAGTGTCTAACACCTTCATCTCACCCCATCTCATCACTTGGTTTTTGGAACCATAATGATTTTGAATCAGTTCTTGCTTCATTCTCTTCAACTTCAAGGCATTTTCAGTGATATCTTTCTTGTATATATCCCAGTTGGGAGGAGTTGGCTTTTTAAGAGGGTCTTTCAACATTTCTTGCATTCTGTTGATTTCCTCCCTTAGCTCATCTATGCTCCAATCCCTGAACTATGGCCTTGTTGCCTTATACATCTTCTTTTCCATGATATACTCAATGAGTTCACTTTTGAGCAACTTATCTTCCCTTACTGACAACTGGTTGCTCAGATCCTTGACAAATTTTGTAGAATGGTGACTTTACTCAGTTGAAAGGACATGATAATCTGTATCTCTCTATCATTTTTACCAGCTGATTCTCTTTTGACAATATCCTCTGCTTGCTCCTTTTTCAATTCTAGATAGGCATCAACATTTGCTGGTCTTGGATAGCCATCAAGGGATAGAATTGTTCTTTGTCAGGGCCATCCTCTGAAAAGAAACTTAGGATCTCTTCCCTGGCTGCTGGTAAATCAAGAGGATACAACTTTGATGCAGGAATGACTTTAAGAGTTGAAGAAGTTATAAGCACTGATGTGGGGATCGCTGATGTTGATGATAGTGGAAGAGGTGCAGAGATCTCATAATCATTTATCACTTTTGTGATTTTCCTCCTTTTAAACCTTAAAGTAGGTGATGGTGGTTGCGGGATTTTTGGTGGTGTGGATAATGGTTGAGTTGATGTGGGAAATGTGATCATGGCAGTGGATGGAGTTGCATCTGTTGCAACCTCTGTTGTCTCAACAGATGTTGACACAACAGTTGTTGTAACATCTGCTTGTGTGGATGTGGGTTGTGGTTTTGAAGATGTGATAGGTTTTTGAGAGGCAGAGGTTTTCATGGTTGGATTGGTTTTAGGCTTAGTTTTAGGAGGTGTTGATGTTGGTTGCCTGGTTTTTCTAGCAGGAGCTCTTTTTGATGAAGTACCAACCTCTCCTTTTTCTTTTTGCTGATCAATCTTTTTCTCAACCAACACTCTGCTCTCCTCAATCACATTCTTCTTGTGACTAGCTCTTGCCTTGGCCACTAGTTCTTCAGTTAAATCTATCTTCTTTGAACCATCAGGCCTTGAATGTTCAATTCTGGCCTTATCGTCATCTATTGTTAGCTTCTTTGGACCCAAAGGTTTATCCCCCTTTTTGGCTTCATCTGTTGTAACAAATATAACCGTTGGAGGTGCATGGCCAGTGGTTGTGAGTAGATGTTCTTTGATAGCTTTAATATCTGCTGTAGTGTCTTGATACCTTGATTCAAACATGTTTCGAACATTATTCACATGATGCTTGTGTTGTAAATCCAATTAATGTTGTTGATGTTAAAACAGAGGGTTAAGAACTTCTTTGAGATCAGCAGTGGATAGAACAGAGGGTTGACTTTTTGTAGCTATCATCTGCTTTAGTAAATCTTTGATTTCACCAACAGAGTTTTCTATTCGAGTCACTCTCTTCGTCAAATCCTGGTATTTTAGATCATCACCTAATTTAATAGGATCATCTGAACTCCTACCAGTGGTGGTAGTTATATCTACGTTATCATGAGCAGTGGTTTTAGGACCAGCTTCAAACATAGATGCCCATTTGTCTTGGCACTGGGGACTTCCCACAATAGAGGTAACAGTTGTTGCCTCAGCAGTGGTTGCCTTCAACCAAGTCTTATTAATGAAACCACTGTCCAACTGAGAACTAGGGAGTTCAGCAATTGTAGTGGCTGCTTGTGTTGAACTATCACCAAAGGTTACATGTAACCCAAGGGTTGTAGCCTCTTCATTTGCTGATGGGCTAGCAATAAATAAAGAATCAGACCCAGCCATTGGATGAAGTATATTCTCAATAATAGGTTGTTGAGAAGTGCTGGTTTGTGTCTGAACTAATTCAATTGCATTCAGCAATGGTACAATTGTGGGTGGAAGTGAAGGTATTGGTGAAAGTGGTTGAGTAGAAAATGACATTGCCCTGGGAGAGGGGCTGTGGAAGATAGACCCAAGTGGATCTAGAGCTTCACAAAGTGGTGTCCCTGTGTCTACAACCTTTTCCTTTTGTAAGGAAGAAGGAGGAGTTTCAAAGCCGGTGGGAGATCTTTGAACCATCTGCTGTGAAAAAGTAGCAGAAGTGGTTTGTGACTTTGGTGTTGTCACAGGGTTAACCTCTGGGATCTCATATTCCAGAGGACCCCTTTTGGGTTTGGTGGGCTTTTTGGAGATTGTTTTCATTTTCTTTTTGGAAAATTTTGGTGTGGGTTTCAGGGCAGCGGTTGTGTTGCCCTGATCACCAAGAGCAGTGGGCTTAGTAGCAAAAGGTTGAGATTGAACATTTTGTTCTGGTAAAACTTACTCATCCTCCTCTACTTGTGTTTTCTCAATTTTATCTTGGTTTGTTATTCTGGTGAAAGTTTCATGATTAAGGCTGCCTGGATTAACCACAGCGCCAATTTTACTTTCAGGACCTTTAATTTGATCATGTAAGTAAACACTCAAGAAACGTGGATGCATCAAAAAAGCTTTTCTTTTTTCAATATTTTTAAAATTATTCATAAGATCATTGAACAGTATCTGGGAGTAGTTCAAATCGGTGTCAGTTAAAATTACATACCCCAGATATTGCATGTTTAATGTGATTTCATTAAAAGCAGTGGATTTTGCTGAGAGAAAAGTAAGAATGGTGTGAAAGAAAAATCTCATCTCAGCAGGAAAGTTAGGTTTAAAAATGGTCATACCTTTCATCTGGCCGATATAACCTCTTTCCAGAAATTCTGCTTGGATCTCATTAATTGGAAATGACACAGGGTGTTGTATGTCATTTAACTTGAAAACTTGAGAGATCGATTTGGGGGCTAATTTGCATCAACACTCCCCCTACTCTTGAAATTATTGTATAAGGAACACCATCGGTAGATGGGTGAACCTTTGCATTTTTCCAGAAATCATGAAGAGCATCAATGTAAATGGGGGCTTGACGGTTAACATGTGCAAGAATTTAGACTTTTTCAAATTCGAATCATTAGATGATAGCGAGTATTTGCGTCGTTTTCTTCAAGTATGGCCGTGTAGTTGTGTGGGGTTTTGATTATGAGAGTGAAAGGTGGAGGTTCTTCTTGTGCTTTTGCTTTGGATTTTGAAGATTTTGATTTGGGAGCCATGGTGTTTGAGAGAAAAACTGTTTTGAGATTTTGTAATCGACATAGTTTAGGGTAATCACTGGTGAGATAAAACAGGGGTTTTATAGAGGTTTTGAAAAAGTGAACATGACGTGGCATCTGTTGCAAGATCGGATGGCTAACATCTGGCCACGTGTAAACTCTGATGAGAAAAGTAACCGTTGATGTGGCAAAACACTGTTTTAGGACAGAGGTTTGGACAATACTGATTTTGTTAACGCTATCAGAGGATAGCCATCAGTGGTTTTGAAGAGGTGAAAAATAAAAGTCAGAGGATACACTATATCAGTGGATAAGATTTTAAAGCCTATCAGAGGTTTTGAGCAAATAGATGTTGTGATCAGACTTTTAAAGATTTATTGAAAATTTTCAATTTTAAACTATTTTTAAGGAATTTTTGAATTTCTGAAAAGATTTTGATGCTATGTACACATGGATTTACAAGAAAACTTGTTTTTAATCCATGTTTAGCATACCAAGCCTTGAGATCAATTTTTTAAAGGTAGATGTATCCAATGCCTTGGTTAAAACATCTGCCCATTGATCTAAAGTATAGACATGATGCAAAGAAATCAAACATTTTTCATAGCAATCTCTCACAAAGTGATGTCTGATGTCAATGTGCTACTGTAGTTGAATGAGAAACTGGATTTTTGATGATATTTTCAGCAGCTTGACTGTCCAATTTGAGTGGAGTCTTTAGTGCAATGATACCAAAATCCAACAACTGGTTTTGAAGCCACAAGAGTTGAGCAGTGCAGCTAGCAGCGGCAATATACTCTGCCTCAGTAGTGGATGTTGAAACTGCAACCTGCTTTTTGCTTTGCCAAGACACTAGACAATCACCTAAGAATTGACATCCTCCTAATGTGGACTTCCTTGTAGTTTTACACCCTGCAAAATCACTATCTGAAAAACCTGAAAGCTCAATATTCTAGCTGGATACCAGATACCAAGTGTGGGAGCACCTTTTATGTATCTGAATATCCTTTTTACAGCAATAAGGTCAGACTTTCTAGGTAATGTCTGTGATCTGGCACAAACACATGTTGCAAACATGATGTCTGGCCTTGATGGAGTTAGGTACAATAAAGACCCAATCATGCTTCTATAAAGAGTTTCATCAACAAGGTCATCTTTACCATCAATGGTGACTAGCTTTGAGGTTGCCATGGGTGTGCTACATGGTTTACAATCATCCATATCAAACTTTTTAAGCAGTTCTTTCACATACTTGTTTTGATGGATAAATGTACCACTGTGCAATTGTTTAACTTGAAGACCAAGAAAACATTGGAGCTCACCCATTGCACTCATCTCAAACTCTGCTGCCATGAGTTTTCGAAACTCTTCACACATAGCAGTGCTTGTGGATCCAAAAATGATGTCATCCACATAAATTTGGACAAGCATCAAATCTTTTCCTTTCCATTTTAAAAACAGGGTTTTATCTATTTTGCCTCTAGTAAACCCTATGGATAAGAGAAAAGTGGATAGAGTTTCATACCTGGCTCTTGGTTCTTGTTTCAAGCCATACAATGCTTTGTTGAGCTTGTAGACATGATCAGGATGGAATGCATCTTCAAAACCTGGAGGTTGACAGACATACACCTCTTCTTTGATTTTTCCATACTAAAATGCACTATTTATATCCATTTGAAACACCTTTATGTTGTGGTTAGCAGCAAAAGATAAGAACAGGCGAATAGCTTCCAACCTTGCTACAGGAGCAAAAGTCTCATCATAGTCTATACCTTCTTCCTGTCTGTAGCCTTGAACCACGAGCCTTGCTTTGTTTTTGACAACAATACTCCTTTCATCAGTTTTGTTCTTGAAGACTCACTTTGTGCCAATTGGACTTACATCTTTTGGCAGTGGCACAAGCTCCCAAACTTGTTGTCTTTTGAACTGAAGGAGTTCTTCTTGCATGGCTTCTACCCAGCTGTTGTCTTTCAGTGCCTCTTGGTACTTGACTGGCTGTATGAGTGATAGAAAACCAGCAAAAAGACAAATATTTTGGGATTGGCTTCGTGTGAGCACCCCAGATTTGATGTTGCCAATAACTTGATCTGCTGGATGGCTTTTGAGATAAATCAAATCACCTTGGTATGGAACAATAGCATTTTGAGGTGATGGCTGCAAATGTGTATCATCTGAGCTAACCTCTGCTGGTGAAATTGAAGTATCAGCCACTAATGAGAATGGTGGTGGTGGTATTGGGGGTATGAGGTAACATTTTGATGATTTTGGTGCCCAGATGTAGGACTTTTATCAACAGATGTTTGATTTTGTGAACTGGCATAGGTTTGAGGATCACCACTGTTGACCCAGAAGTGGCAGAGTTTACACAAGAGCTTGTAGCACTTGATCCTCTGTTTGAAGAATAGACTTTTGTTTGTGGAAGCACACAGTCGTATCCTTGATCTTGATCTTCTTCAGATGATTGTGGTATACCTGCATTGTCTAGCTTGATAGAAACATCAGCAAATGTGAATTTATCTAAATCAAAAAGCTCTGCAGGATTTGCTGGGATTTTTAGTGATGACAGTTCATTGAACTTCACATTCAAAGTTTCTTCAACACACTTTGTCCTAGAGTTAAAAACCCTGTAGGCTTTGGCAGTGGTTGAGTATCCCAGAAAATAACCACAATCAATTTTGGCTGCAAACTTAGATATAGAATCTTTTAAGTTCAAAATGAAACATGGACAGCCATAAATTTTAAAATATGAAATCAGAGGTTTGATTTTATACAAAATCTCATAGGCAGTCTTTTGATGCCTGGGGTTAATCAAAACTCTGTTTTGAACATATCAAGCAGTGTTTACAGGCTCTGCCCAAAAGGACAGGGGTAAACCAGAATCTGCTAGCATAGTTCTTGCTGATTCAATTAAGGTTCTGTTTTTCCTTTCAACCACCCCATTTTGTTCTGGAGTTCTTGGAATGCTATATTGTCTAACAATTCCTTTTGACTCACAAAAAGCATCCAACTCCTATTTTTAAACTCTTTTCCATTGTCACTTCTAAAGATTTTTACTGGAAGATCAAATTGTTTTTCTACTTGTTTGACAAAGTTTTGCAAAATGCTTGCAGTTTCATCCTTAGAATGAAGAAAGAAGGTCCATGTAAACCTAGAGAAATCATCAACTATCACTAGGCAATACCTTTTGTGTTTTAAGCTCATGATTTGCATTGGGCCAAATAAGTCCATGTGCAACAGTTGTAAACACTGGCTTGTTTTGGACTCTTCAATTGATTTGAAAGAACTTTTATGTTGTTTGCCCTTTAAACAGGAAACACAATGTTCATCACGGGAAAATTGCTTGTGAGGCAAGCCTCTTACAAGACTTTGTTTTGAGAGTATGGTGATAATTTTAAGATTTGTGTGTCTAAGTCTTCTATGCCATAACTCAGTCTCTTTGCTAGAAGCAACTGAGAATAGACATGTCCCAGACATAGGATTATCTTTTAGCATATTTACCACATACACATCCCCACTTCTGTGAGCAGTGAGTTGTGCTTTGCTCTCAGCAATGATTTGATCAATCCTTTTAACAACCTCTGGTCCCACAATTTGACAAGTTTTCTTAGTGAAGAAGGATCCATATCCTCTGTCACTCATTTGTGAGACACTCAGAAGGTTAAATTTCAGATTGTCAATCAAATTCACATTTTCAAACTTGAGTTTACCAACCAGAACCGACCCAAACCCTAAAACCTTTCCCTTTAAGTTATTACCAAAAGATATATCACCCCCCCCCCCCCCATGAGCTATGAAGTCCTTAAGAATGGTCCCTTTGTAGCAGCCATGAGAGCACAATCACACTCATCTTCACACACATCAATGTTCCATGGATCTGTAGGAGAGTTTTTTTCCTTATCAGCAGCATTTTCTCTTTCTTTACTTGAAACCGCTGTTTCAACACAAACTTGAACTTCATCAGATTTTGACACTATTTCCACAGATTCAACACCTTCAGCACTTAAACAAAATTTTTGTTCAACATCATTTTTGGCCATTAAAGCAAAGTTTTCATCAGTCAAATCCTCAGGCAAACTGCTCCAGTCAACATAACTTTGTGTGAAAAAGCTTTGTTGACCAACCTCTGCTGGACTAGCAGTGGTTTGAGCAGGTTGTGTAACAATGGGTGCTTGTTGAACAAGCACTTGAGGATGAGATGGTGCCTGAACATATTGAATTTGTGGAGCAGTGGATTGAACATAATGCACTGGAACAGTGGTAGCAGGATGTGCAAAGTGGGCAGTGTTTTGAACATGTTGAGCAGGGGCATATTGGGAATAATGAGCAGTGTTTTGTGTGTGCTGAGGTCTAGGGCAAGGATGAGTCACTATTGGTCCAAAACTTTGAGACCTGCATTCTTTCTCAAAGTGTCCTAGCCTATTACACTTATAACACCTGACTTTTGATTTATCCAGCCCAACCTTCAACCCCCCATGCAAACCTAGGAATTTTCTACCAGTTATCTTATAAAATTTACTAGCCCTAACACTCAATAAGGCCAGTTGGTGAAAAATATCCATTTCCTCAAGATCAGAAGGTTCAATGTGTTGTAAATCATTCAGCTCAAAGGATAGATTGTCAGAGGTTTGGCTTTCCCCACTAGAAGTAAAAGCATAGTTAGGTGCATATGTTTCAGATCCAAAGTTCCCACCAGATGTAATATCTATGTAGTGATCATAACTTTGGTCCTTACTGCTGCCAGAAACCTCTTCTTGGCCAAAAAGAGTTGTATTACCCAATGAGTAATCATCAGTCATTTTGCCAAAATCTTGCAACTTCTTTTTATGGTTTAACTCTCTCTCATAAGTGAGGAGTATCCCATGAAATTTTGTCAACGACATTTCTTAAAACCCAACAGATTTTCGCGTTACATAAGCTACCGTCTCCCACTTATCTGGTAAAGATCTAAGGAAACGACTATTGACAGTCGAATTAGGAAAAACCACGTTAACCAGTCTAAGTTCACTGATGAGACAGTTGTAACGTTCAAATTGTTGTGTTAGAGACTCTCCTTTCAAGTGACAAAACATTTCATACTGCTGATTTAGAACTTCTCTATTACTTTCTATCACTTCCTCAGTCCCGCCGAATTGCTCCTTAAGTGCATCCCATAACTCCTTTGCACTATTGCAATGGAGTAGACCAGCATAAATTTCATTGGGTAAGGCCGAAGCAACTACGCTAAATGCCTTAGCATCCAATTCAATTTTCTGGAAATCCTGCTCCGAAAAGTTTTCAGGATTTTTTGGCACTTGCTTGGTTGGATCCTCTATGCTTGGAACCATTGGAACGTGAGGTCCATAAGCAACAGATCTCCAGCAACCGGTGTTTTGCTGAGCAAGGATGTGAACCATCCGTCGTTGCCAAATGAAATATTCATTTCTTTTGAGCATCGGCGGTTTGAACAAGGAACCAGAATTGGCATCCTGTGTGTTTTGAGACATTTTCAGTTGATTTTTCACAGATTTTGTTTTAAAAACTTTGAACGTAATAAAACTCTAAATATCAAGCTAAATACAACCAAACTGATTAGTAAGAGAGCTGATTTGTTCGAACCAAATCGATTGTTAGATCGAATTTGATGAATCGAGCTCTGATACCAATTGTTAGGATCTGAGTTTGAATTACTTGTAGTTTTTGTTTCAAAAATGGAAAATGATTGAATTAAAAGAGATTTGCAGTGGAATAAGATGGAAAACTTTAACTACAAGAAATGGTCTTTTGTTTTCATCATCATCATGCTTTCAAGTTAATTAACTTGCATGTGATTCACAAACTCCACCTCAACCTTTGCAATTACGGTTTGGTAATGAGAAAATGCAGAGAAGATGATATGTGAAAGTTGATCTTTTAAGAGACAAGTTTAAAGGTTACAAGAGTTGCCTATTTATACTAACTATCTAACCTCTGAGCATCTTTGATGACGTCAGGGTTGATAGTGACAGGAAACAATATGTAACTAACTCTAAACACTGTTTATACTAACTATCAGTGCTTGGCACTGTTATATTGATTAACTAAGCTAATGACTAAACTCTGATTCCTATCCTCTGTCCTTGTTAACTCTGGCAGACCTTGAAGCTTTGTGAAGGCAGATGATAGGATGAGAAGTCTTTATGGAAAGCAGTGTAAGTACATCAGAGGTTGTAACCTCTGATAGTTGAACCAAAGCTCGGATAGTGTTATTTGGCTTTATATCATCTGTTCCATTCATAGGGTTCAATCCCAACAGCACCCTTGAGCTGGAAAGTGCTGCAAAAGTGGGTTAAATGGTTAATATGGAATGGGGCATCCTCGTCGTCACGACCGTAAAATTGACAGGACTTGGTGATAGTGTTCATGGCGTACAATGGGATTTGCCAAGATTTTTCATTGTTGATTTGGGGAAGGGTGATGGGTGAATTCACACCGGAAAACCGGTGGTAGATTGTTGGTGGACAGTTTGACGGTTTGCCATATTTGGCACAACGGGCGGCGGACTCGGAGGACGGGAGGGTGGTGGGGAATTATGGAGTGATGACTTCGAAGTGAAGTCGAAGGTTGGTGGTTTAGATGGAAGGGTAGAGTCAGGATAGCTGAAGATGAAGAAGACGATGTACTGGGGTGGAATAGGATAAGGAATGCTTGTCCGTTGGCGGCTTCAGCGGTGGTCTTTGCAAACGTCTATGGGGCATACACTGCAAAATTGACAGAGAAACAAGTAAGAAGACTTAAACAAACGACTCAAGGAAAATAAAAGACACTAAAAATATTTAGACTCCTACGACTCAAACAAACACGTAGCATGTATGATGTCAATTAAGTCCAAACAAAGGTAATCAACGCAATTGCCAAAGAGTCCCCGACAACGGCCCCAACTTGTGTTGGTACATAAGGTCTATTTTCTGTGTCTTGGATCAAGTCTGTTTGGATTAGAGTTGAAAATGTTAAGTTTAAAGTTATTGTATGTATGATTGGGACCAAGTTCGCACGAAGTTGCATTGTAATGGACTAGTTAGCACGGAGTTGCACTTCGTACGAACTAGGTCCAAGGTCTTTTGGTGCAAACTGGTAACCCTATAAATAGCCGTCTTGGTTCTTTTATTTGTAGCACTTTTGCAACTTGTACGGAGAAGCTCTGTCAGTCTGGAAACTCAATGTATATGATTGGACATTAATAAACTGACATTTAAACTGCTAAACTCGTGTATTTGTCACTATTACATGTAATTTCCGCTTGCATGGACTAGATAACAAATTTAGGTACCATAACTAAGGACGGATCGATCCTACAAGTGGTATCAGAGCTATGGATGTCTGATTTGTTGATGTCTACACGAGACATCTTCTACTTCTACTCATTTCTTCTTATTTTCACCTTTTTAATGAATCCACGGTCAAAATGGGCTAAATTTTGAATATGTCATGTTAAATCACCTAATGATAAACCCCTGAGAGTTTCAGATCAAAATTCAACCGAATTCATGTCGAAATTTACAAAAAACTAAGTTTTGGGGAACATTTTGTCCAAATTAGTTAGACCTACTTCGCACGAAGTGGTCCAAAAGTGTTAAATCTGGTTTTGTTGTACTTCGCATGAAGTAGTCCAAATTTGTTAAAACTGAATTTGTGGTACTTCGCACGAAGTTGTTCCAGAGTTTTTGTCAAAAAGTGTTACTTACTTCGCACGAAGTTGGTCAAGAAAAGTTTTTCAAAAAACTTGTTACTTACTTCGCACGAAGTAGCTCTTAAAACTTACTAAATTTTCAAGTTTTTCAAGTGTGTTCCAGATTTCAGTTTGCTAAGATGGAGTCGGAATTTTATAACGCGTTCGCAACCACTGCGGAGAAAGCTACAAACGTAGTCGCCTAAATTAATTTGGAAAACGAAGGACCGCAGTTAAACCTCCAAAGCTGATGAACCTCGAAGATTATGAAAGCTGGAGAGAGAAGTTCGAAAATTGGGTTCAAGCGAACCATTCAAACTGTTGGTTGGCAATCGAAACGAAGTACAAATTGCCGGTAGATGAGAATCAGGTCGAGAAACTACCGAAGAATTTTAATCCACAAGAAAAGGAAGACTTCTTGAGTGAAAAGAAAATGATGAGTTTATTGCGAAAATCAGTAAAAGAAGATATCCTGATGCTCTTGCAACACGACACCCATTCGCAAACCTTGCAGAATGCATTGTGCCTGAAGTATCATGGTAGCACCAAAATGCAAAAAAGCAAGAAAGCGTTGTTGCGAAAAGAATTTTGATATTTTCAGTTTGATGAAAGGAGAGACGATGAAGCAACTGATCGAGCGCTACTGGCATTTGATACATCAGTTAAAAAGATACGGGATACTCAAGACTGATGAGGAATTAGTCGATAAGCTTGCTGATTCACTACCTGAGGGAAAGTGGTCTACATATCTCATGGTGTTAAAAATTGGAATCAAATATAGTGGATATAATCTAGCTACTTTCATTGAGAAACTCGAAGGCCATGAAATTGAGCTTCAGAAGATTGCTAGATCGAAGAGCGCACAAGTAGTACAAGATGTCGGTCTTTACTATAAAGCTGGGACTACTGAAACTCAGAGCCCTAAAATTCAAACCGCTTTCAGTGCGAATAATTATGGAAGTTCTAATTCAAGCCAGTCAAGCTTTCAATCATTTCCGAGTTATAATCCGAATACACCTCAAACACCGCAGACACCTCAAGATACAAATCCATTTTATACTCAATCAAGTCAATCAAGAATTGCTAGTTCAAATCCTAACGTCATCCAATGCAATATTTCTGTTAATCTCAACAATTCACAAAATTTCAATGAGAAAATGGCAATACAGCGTATGGCATTACTTGCCACTGTTCTAGAATCTTACGAGAGTTTGGTCGCAGGAAGGATTGGAATCCTGAGATGACTGCTGAAGATTATGACCAAATTGATTAGGAAGAACTTGATCTAATGGATATTCGTTGGTGTATGGCGTCTATCATCAGAAGAGCTACAAGATTCATGGAGTTGACAGGAAGAGAGATTGGTGACGGGAAGAGTAAATTGGGATTTGATAAATCCAAGGCTACATGTTTCAAGTGTCAGGAAAAAGGTCACTTTAAACGTGACTGTCCAAACAGAGAAGTGAACAGTAACCAAAATCCAATCGGGAATGGCAATGATTATTACGAGAGAGCTATTTACCACCGACCTTCACCACAAACAAGGGTTATTCAGATTGAGAACGGTCCTTCACCATCAAGAGAAAAGGTGTTGGTAGTAACACAAGAAGACGAGGGCTTCAATTGGAACAAGTATATCACCAAGAATGATAGCTTAGCTCTCCTGGCAGAAATAATGAAGAGCCAGAACCAGAACCCGAGATAGAGGAATCAAGCGCTGTTTGCGATGATGATGATTGTCTGGAAGAAGCATTACTTGGAGAACTACTTCAATGTTCTGAAGAGGAGGATTTTGTTCATAATGATTTTAAGAACATTATTCCATCTAACTTGATGCCGACTTTTGCAGGATTTTTCACATGTAGTCATGCTCAGACGGTGGAAGTTGAAAAATCAGAAGTCGAAGTCATGATTGATGTTGAAAAGGAAATGACTACAGAAAATTTAACCAAAATTTCTGACAAAGCAATGATGCCAAATCTTAAAGAGGTAGGGTCTGAGTCAGAAAATAAAAATGTTCAAAATGAAAAATCTGAAAATATGGTTAGAGTGCAGGTTGTCGAGATTGAAAAACCTTGTACAAAATGCCTACAACCATGTGAAAAAGGTTCTGAGAAATCTGAAATCAAAGATTTAAATAAACATAATGAACACTTCAGATACGATTACAGAAACATGAAAGAAGCTTATGATAAAATGAGATAAACATGGAAAATGGTCGAGCAAACAAATCTTGAACAATGTAAAACTATTGAAATGTTAAAAGCCACAATGATGGAAAAACAAACGGCTTAACATTCATATTAACAAGATTGTTGAGCTTAAAATGGAATTGGAAACTCAAAAACTTGAAACTGATAGAGTGAATAAACTTTTGATCAGTTATTCAAGTAGTTCATATGTCATCGACCATTTTCTTCCAACTGTAACAATCGTAGAGGATGGTCAAGTTGAGAAGAAAAGTGTGGACTATAAAAAATGTCCTCCACCCATGTGGCAAAGTTATGCCAGAAAGAAACCTGAAGGGATGGAGAAGGTGCTCATTTAAAACTAAAATCTGAAACAACAGATGAGCAGCCTGAGAACATTAATGTAGTCTATACTAAAACTGAGAATGATAGTGAATCTGAAATTGTGAAAAATGTAGTAAAAAAGTTTTGGAAAGTGATTCAATACTTCAAGCTTTGAAAGTGCTGAATCAAGTCTAAAAAGTTCAGATTCTGATTCACAATCTGGAAATGAAGATAATTTCTATGAGAAGGTTTCTTCAGAAGATAGTTTAAGTGATGATCCTAACGTTGTTTTATACAAAGTTAAGGATTCTTATAGACTATATTTTGATGAAACTTTTCCGATCCAGAATGTGAAAGAAGAACAAATTGATAAAATTTTCAAACTGGTAGAAGTTAAAACAGAAGATCTCGATAAAAATCTGACAAAATTCTATTCAAAATCCAAAAAGGTCTTTAACAATTATCGAAGGAAAGGTGTGATTTTCCTGAGACAAGAAGAGTCCGATTGGGTTTTGAAACAAAGAAGAATGAAAAGAAGGTTCCGAAACAAAATTATAATAAAAAGAAAATGGAATTTGTTTCTGGAACTTACACGGTAATTGAGAATGAACAGATTGGTAAACAATCAAACAATGAGTTTAAGAAAGAGAAACAATGTTGTGAGCAAATGAAGGTCCGTGATCAAGCGGTTCTTGACGGAAGTTAATGTGTAACGTGTCAATTTTGATAGAATGTTATTACAGAAGGAGTAGAAGCAGAATGCAGCGAAAGTCTTCTATTATTCATTCATACCGAAAGAGTTTACATCTTTATAAATCCAGCTGCCGGAATTCCTGGAGAGAATCCGGCAGCACCTCCCCGTAGGGATGGCAAAAACTCAAATGAGAAAATGAACAACACACATATATAGGGAGACAAGTTCGCTGGTGAGGAGGGAAGTTTGGGCAAACTTGACTATGTCAAGTTCGGCCGAACTTGACTTCACAAACACATCACAAGCGAACTTGTCCCTTTTACACAGAAAACTCCGTATTTTGGTCGTGTGTTTGTTTCTAACCTATACAATATTCAACACACGCTCTAACTAGCCTATTCGACAAGTGACGAACACAAAGTGCATCAACAGATTCCCCCTTGTTCGTTACTGTCGAATCTTGGCCTTCAAACGTGAGTCGTTTTTGAATATTCTGCAACTTAAATCAAGGTGTTTGCCGATGTCGTCGAAACACGTCAACAAAATTCCCACTTAATTGATGATTTGGGTTTGCTTATCAACATCTAATTCCCCCTGAAATCTCCAGTTCAGATATTTGTTGCACAGTTTCCAACCTCCTCTGATTTGCTTGACCGACATATTATCTTGAATAGACACCAATTTGAAGCTCATCAATGCAGCTTCTCCATTTCAACTTTAACCACATCCGCGTTCAGTTTAGAGCATATCTCCCATGCTCGATCTTTCGATCTTCAAAACTCAACCGGAAATTGATAGAAACTTCAAAATACCACACCGGTAAACTTCAAATCAATGTTTACCCGCAAAAATCTGAAATCCCAATTTCCGTAATCACTCCTGATCAGCAAATCGGTAATCTTTTTCAATCAGTAAATCATCATCGGAACCAAATCATCTGGTAACACTTCGAATCTGAGAATCACTCGTCCATGATCAAAATCACATTCTTCCTCTTCAGTCACAATAACAGATATATAGCTATCTCCGGTAGATCAGCGCCACTTAATCACCAAACATCATCATTCAACGGCGGTTAGTCCAAAGAGAAGAATGATTCATCTGCTTGAAGACTAAAAATAATGGCCACCAAAGGCTATCCTCAGATTTCCTTGGTAATTTTGAAACCATCCGTCTTCGGAGCTAGTCACTAATTCCTAAGATCATCACCGAACGTTATGAACGTCCTTAGTTCCTCACTAGTACTAATGACTGCTAATCCAGCTAAATGTTCCTTCACCGGAGATCAGGACTCTAACCCTTAAGCATCAATTTGTATCATGATCTGAATAATCTGAACTTCCTGTGATCAAGAATCCCAATGAATCTCAAATCTCTATATTTCCTGGTTAATCTGTAGTCGGAAACCACCCGAATACTGTTGCACTGTCACGAATTTCAAAAATGCCGGAATCTTCATATAAGATGAAATTTTTATTCTCCCTCATTTTTTGCAAATTCTGACCATACCAATTTTTTTACTGAAATTCCCCCTCAAATCCGGAATTTTCAGTATTAACAGATGCGGAATTTACTCTAAGGCCCATCGGTAGTCTTCAACCCTAATGATCACCAAATTGATTTGGTATCAATGACTACCCTCTCATCTTCAACCATCTCTAACCTCATCATCTCAACCTCTCTCTAAGGCCTCCGATGGTGTCCCCGAACATTCAGCATCGGACGTTAAAATATCGAAAACAATTCTATCACCAAATTTTTCTGGACACCTGTCTCATCAAACCGAGCAATAAATTTTTTCGATGCCTTTTTTTTAGGCATTGGACCAAGTTCAGGCGTACTTGGTCACCCATCACCAAGTTCGGGCGAACTTGGTCTCCCATCTCACAAGTTCGGGTGAACTTGATCAATCATGATACAAGTTCGGGCGAACTTATGCTTATTTTCAATGAAAATCAGTCAAGTTCGGGCGAACTTTATGAAAAATCATGAAAATCCTTGTCAAGTTCGGGCAAACTTGATGAAAAATCATGAAAATCCATATCAAGTTCGGGCGAACTTGAGGAAAAATAATGAAAATCCATGTCAAGTTCGGGCGAACTTGATCCCCCAAACTAGCCTTTTTCACATTTTTCGATCCAGAATCCTTATTTCTTCGAATTTCGAGATGATTCCACCATAGTCGAAAATGGTTTTCTAACAATCCTATCCGTTCAGTTTTAGATTTTGTCCGTGGATTGTATGTTTATTTGATGATTTTCGTCTAAAACCCCTCCTAATGTCCATAAATGTCCAAATTCATGAGCGTAGGTCATAACCGTAGCTCTGATACCAATTGAAGGTCTATTATACGGATCGTTCTGGCACTAATCTGACAAACCTAAGGTAAACGTGCGGAATCCGTTTGCTTAGGCGACATTGGATACACTCATTTGTTTCTATTTAATCACCGTTTCATTAATATTCAACGTTACAGATCCTGGAAACACTTGGAGAGAGCTTCGCCGTCTCTGTGCCAAAATCACTGAAGTTACAAATGAAATGACAAGACTCCTATTTATAGGATGTCAAGTTCGCTTGTGGGATGCAAGTTCTGGAGAACTTGCTTAGTCAAGTTCGGCTGAACTTGACTACAAAACATACATTTCAAGCGAACTTGGCCTAAAACATACATAAACTTCGTCATTTCGCTTCTAAATACAGACTCGATATTATACGGTGACATAGGCAACAGACATATTCATCAATAGACTCCCCCTTGGATGTTACCGTAGTCATCATTCTTCAAATAAGTTCCTGAGTCTTTAATGTTCTCTTGATCTTTATTTCTTGAATAACTTTATCATCCATGCTCCCCCTTACTTTAAGCTTTCTGTTATCTTCAATCAACATGTTTATCTAGCTCCCCCTCAAATGATGCTCCGAATCTCTAAGATTTGACGATTAAGAACAATCAGACGTATCCACACACAAATAGTTTCTTAACAGTCTCGTTGGTCCGGCTCACATTCAACATTATCAAGTTTCCATGGAAGATTTGAAAGAAAATCTTTTGGATTTTTAATATTGAATGCAGAAATGTAAACAAACTGAAATGTAATATTTACAGTTTATATTTTTGTGAGAATACGTGCTAGAGGATCATATCAGTTTACTGAGACATATCAGTTGCACCGTTGATCTAGATGAAACACTCAGTTTAAACAATTCACATGGATTCTCAATATTGTTGTCCACTTAAACTCAATCTAGAAACTTATACTTACTGATACATTAAGGTACATTAATTTGCACTAAGTTCTTATGGACCCCACGATCTCAGCATATCCCCTCATCATGTAATACACTGACTCAAGTAATGCCTTTAAACTTTCATCAACTGTGATATGTGTGAAAATAACGCAGAATGTTTAAACATTAACAATCAGGTCGATCTTTCGATATGCGGAGAAAGTCCAATGTTTAAAAAAAATAAGAAATAAAAACAAGTTGAAATTGTTTAGATCTTAACCACCAGTTTGATATTCACATATCGCAAAGGTGATCCAACATTTAAATGAAACACCAAGTAAAATAAAGCAGAAACATTTAGGCACTAACATCCAGTTCGATACTTTCGTATACGCCGAGGATGTCCAATGCTTAAACAAAATAAAGAAATAAAACAAGTTTAAATCTTTTGAAAATGAAAACACAATCACAGTGACTTTTTCAGTAAGATGTGAAAGTACACCAACAAACCGGTTTTTATGCTTTTTGGCATTCAGCGATTACCGAGTAGGCACACACTCACAAAGGACAAAACTAAGTACTATGCTTTCAATCGTGTTTCCCACTAGAACTAGGCTTTTCTATTTAGGTTTGTAATATTTTCGCAAAACTACTAGTCTAGCTGAGGTTACCGACACATCTTTAGTGAGATTGTTTAACCATTTTAAACAATACATATCTTTAGCATGCACTGATAGTCCACTGATGTACTATCATTTCCTCTATTCGCACAAGTAATCTCATTTTTCTTTTTTTAATGTTTTTGAAATTTTGAGATTTTCTAATGTTTTTGGCTTTTTGAAAAATTTTATCTATCTAAAATGATTTTGAAATGATGTTTTTCAAATTTACAAGAATATTTTTGATTTTGACAATTTAAAATTTTTCTCCCCATAAAATTGAAAACATCTTTTAAAATCGAAAATAAGAATCTTCCATTGTAACCATTTAACGACTTTCTACGAATGTGAACGCGAGACTACCATTTTGTTTGTGTGGAATATCACTCCTGTCTCTTGTCTCTCTGTATGAACAACCACTGCTTCTGAAATGACATTTGGCTTGAAGCTTGGTTATCCTGCACATTCAAACAAGCTTTAATCAGTTTTAATTGGAACCCATTCCATTCTGGATTTAGGTTTACCAAAATCATTAACATCTGAAGTAAACAAACTATCACACTCTTTTTGATATTCAAACAGTTTGATAGAAACTTTATTTGAAAATTTTACTTTCTTTGATTTTTTAACTGTTTGAATTATCAAATTTTTCTCCACTGCTCTCTCTTTTGTCCTCAGATTTGTATCTGATGAATTCGTTTTACTTGACTATGAGTAAAATGATTCATTAGAACTTTTATCTGATTTTTTAGACGTATCCGATGACAAAATCTTTTCCAAATACTCTCTAACTTTTTTCCTCTTTTTTCTCAATCTGTCTTTTTGCCCTTGTGATAACTTGACTTTTTGTTCTTTGGGCTTCTATATAGTTTTCTCATTTTTCTTCTCTGTTTTCTTCTCCTCTGGTCTTTTCTCCCCCTAAGATTTAACCGATCTTCTTTTCAAATTAGTCAGACAATCCCTGGAAATATGACCTTTAATTTGACATTTATAGCATCTTCTCGTATCAAATCTCTTTTCAGGCAGTTAACAGCAATGTGTCCACCAAATCCACAGTTGTAACATACTCTGTTATCATACCAATCTCTCCATTCAGACCAAACACCCAAATCAGCACATTGATTTGACGTGTAGTAGTCATCTTTCCTGTTTCTTTTGTAAAATTGATTTGACTTTGAAGCACTGTGGTCCGACCTGCACCACTTATTCTCAAATTTTTGTGAGTTTTTAGAATGATTGGATGACCGTACCGATGAGCTTTTATTTTTTATTTGAAAATTTTTAGAATTTTGTTTTTCATGTTGTTTGTTTTTGTTCTCCATTCTGCTTAGAAGGTTTTTGCGTTGACCATTCACCATTTTCAGTAGATTGTAGAACAGTTTCTTGAAATTTTTCTTTTAGTTTTAAAAATATTTCATGTTTATCATTTTTAGCTCTTTCATCATCGATAGTATCATCACAATCTTCAATTACGACATCGTCATAACTTGTAACAATGTTACTTATTGGATTTTCCTTTTTACTATTATTGATTGGTTTTGGATATATATGGTCTAACTTTAAAGAGGAAGTCACAAAACCATTCAATAATTTTTCTGAATTAGCAGATTTATTTTTAAGAGTCTCAACTTCTTTTTCAAGTTGAGCAATTTTCTCAATATGAGAATTTATTGCTTTTTGATTTTCTATATTTAATTTTTCAAAAAAAATGTTTTCATTTTTAAACATTTTTATTTCATTTTGAAAATCTATTACCATTTGTAATTTTTCATTTTCTGAAATTTTTATTTTGTTTTCAAAACTCTTTTCATTTTCTTTTAACTTTTTATTTTCTAATGTCAAACTCTCAATTTTACTCAAGAGTTTTGTAACATCCGTCAAAAACCGAGTTAACCAAACCCGTTTCGTTCATTAACCGAACATTCAGTTAAAAATTTCGTTGCATATTTAATGCTCAAACTAATTTTAAACGATACATAATTAATAAGTATATTAGAATATAAAATTTATATTTGAAAATTTATTAAATTTAATGAAATAAAAATTTATTGCTGTGGCTGTGATTCGAACCCGGGTCAGCCGGATTAAGCTTAGCGACTTAACACACACACATTCCACCACTCCGCCACTTGATGTTTTTGTAAGTTTTAGGAAACAATTAAAACTTATGATCAACCATGAATGAACCTGTTGCGCCAAACTGAAACCGTAATCGGCTTTCAACCGTCCAAAATGTTTGAGTGATCGCGGATTCTAGATTATAACCGATGCACCGACGATCCTAATCAATTCAGTCTTGAATTAACTTGAATTCTTGTGATGTTCGGTTTTTATAACCGAAGATATTCAATTCCTGAATTACTCCAACAATTGCTTCCTCTCTCGACTCAAAATCATCCACATAACCTTCAATTTCACTTTCGCTATACTTTCAGTTCGTCGGAAAAGCTTTTTGAACTCGCCGGACTTTCACCGGAAAACCGTGTCTTCCATCAAATCAGTAAGTTTCTCAATTCTTTCATCGTCTATCAGTTGTTAAGCTTTTGCTAACTCAAACCCATCAATCAGAATCAGTTCCAGGCGACGATATCGGATAATCATCATTCGCCGGAAAATCTCTGAAAATTTCTAGAACTCGCTGATAAACGGTATAAATCTTTAAACATTCTGATAACTCTTGTTCAGTACTTCAATTCCGCATCCAGCTAATCAAAATTGTTAATTGGTCCGCTCAGATAAAGCCCATAAAAACAGAGCCGACGACTTCGCCGGAATTCTGAGAAAGATCATTTCTCCGGTATGTTACTTCCAAAATCTTCTCTGCCATTTCATTTTAATCATTTGAATGTTTGTCAATCGAATTAATCAAGAAACAGTTGGATTAACCGTTGTCTGTGTTTTGAACGAAGAAGATGAAGTCTAATATGATTATAAGATTAATTAAAATTGGTATTATAAACAGGTTAGACACACAGTCCAGCGGTGGACTGTGTGCAAACAATACGCTTACGTCCCGAGTTCGATCCTTGACACACGCACATTCGCTGTAATAAAAATGTTCTTTTTTTAACCGAACCCAGATAACTCACAGAATCATGTTAAGTATAATAAAAACCGGATTATTAACCAGGTTAGACACACAGTCCAGCGGTGGACTGTGTGCAACACTAACTCATACGTCCCGGGTTCGAGACTGGTTGACGGCACCGGTTCAAAGCAATTAAAATCCTTTTTAAAAATAAATGATTTTCGGATTAAGTTAAATAGTATATAAATATAATTAAAAACAGAAATATTTCGGGTTAGACACGTAGCTCAGTTGGTAGAGCTGCGTGCACGCATACGGGAGGTCACGGGTTCGAGTCTCACCCAGCGCACACATACAAACGACCGAACCGGTCAATGGTCAACAGTCATGGTCAACGGTCAAAAAGTCAACATTTTTTATTATTTTTATTTATTTATTTTATTTAAAAATCAATTAAAAATACTTAAAAATAACGTTTTTTAAAGTTAGAAAATAGCCTTAAACTCACAAAAATATATCCAAAAATCCTATTTAAATTGTTAATAAAATCCACTTATTTACCGTACCTTTTCGTTATTAATTATGTTAGTTATTCCTCGTCGATCAATCCTCTAAACTCGTGCGCATTCAACATCATTCACCGAACGCAACCACTGTGAGTGAATCTCTACAAATTCCCCGTTTTAATCACGTTTTTGGGGTGTATCATGTGTCTTATTATTTATTATATTTAAACTATTGTGCATCCATCATATCCATGAACAAATGTGCATTCAACATGTATCAACTGTTTGTGTGGTTATTGTTTAGATTAAATTTATCATTTTCAGTACATACATTTTCATAGGCCGCCGCTCCCCATTACATTATGAGCGTTGAGCTGTTCCCCATTACATTATGAGCGTGAACCAGGCGTTGCCAACATACGATCGGCTCCGTTTGATTGAGTCTTGATCGCACATACATTATCATAGGCCGCCGCTCCCCATACATTATGAGCGTTGAGCTGTTCCCCATTACATTATGAGCGTGAACCAGGCGTTGCCAACATACGATCGGCTCCGTTTGATTGAGCCTTGATCGCACAGACATTTATCATAGGTCGTCCGTTCCCCATTACATTATGAGCGTGAACGTGACGTTGCCAACATATACAGTTTCATTCATGTTATATATTCATGCAAGTTGGGTTGTTATGGTATGTTATGGTATGTTATTGTATGTTATTGTTTGTTGTTGTTTGATATTGTATGCTATTGGTTTGTTATTGTATGTTTATTTATGCTTGTTCATATATGAATATTGCACAATTTTTCCATATTAAACACAATAAGAAATAAATAATAAATGTTTTCTAACAAGGTTCACTCGCCAACTTTTGTTGATCCAAAAACCATTTTTACACATGATACAGGTGAACAGGATGAAGCAAGGAAAACATAGGAAATTGCCTTAGAAGAAAAATAATGAAGTTTAGAAGGATGAATAGAACATGTTGTATTTGTTTGATTTGATTGTAGGATTCCTTGTAAATTGTAATAATAAATATGAAACATTTTAATAAATGTCATGAGCTTTGATGAAAACCCAATCATGCCCCGATCACCTTTTCCGCTGTGGGTCGGGGTGTGACAAGTTTTGCATTATCTACCTGATACTTGTCTACATCATAGACCAGGCAGACTGGTTTAGAACTTGAAGACTCATTTGTGGATATACTTGAAACCAGAGCTTCACAGTTCTTAACCACTACACTCTCTTGAAACTTATTCTTTAGAGATGTCCATAATTCTTTCGCAGTCTTGTATTCTGGTAAAAGTATCAGGATGTCTTCCTTAACAGATTGCTGGATAAGATTAATCATTTTCTTTTCAGCAAAATAATCATCTTTCTGTTGAGTAGAATATTTGCACTTCTCCAGAATTTTCTGATTCTCATCTCTAGGAACGACATAACCTATCTCAATCGCAACCCAACTGCGGAAATGCATAGCTTGTACCCAACTCTCAAATTTTCCTTTCCAAACTTCATACTTGTCCATACTCATCAACTTTGGTGGCTTCTAGGACCCCATTTCGTTTTCCAAATTTATCTGTGTTCAAAACACTTGAAAAATGATTATCAAACAGACAATTATAGAAAAATTTGACTTTTTAATCGACAATATTAACGTATCGGTTTGCTAAAAACGTTTAAAATTTTTCGAAAAATAGTTTTTACCAGATTAGAGCTTTAAACTCGTCTCGTCGATACGAATCTAACGATATATAATGTCCGAGACGTTTTTCAGATTTCCATGCCTTGTGCTAACAAATAATCAGATTTAACAAGTTCGGGCGAACTTGTATATTGCTTGACAAGTTCGAGCGAACTTGTGAGACTTTTCAAAAGAACTTACAAGTTCGGGCAAACTTGTAAGATATTCAAGAGATTTTAAAAGTTCGGGCGAACTTGTAATAGATTTTCAACAAAATTTAATCAAGTTCGGGCGAACTTGATGAAATCTTAATGAAAAGTATGCAAGTTCGAGCGAACTTATCAAAAATCTTGAAAAATCAATCAAGTTCGGGCGAACTTGATGAAAAGTTATGAATTTTTCAGTCAAGTTCGAGCGAACTTGATGTCAAGTTTGAGCAAACATGAGTTATTCGAAATGGTTTTTTGTAATTTTTGACATGAATTCGTTTGTTTTAAGCTCTGATCTTTTCAAAGGTTTATCTATTATGGATTTTACGTATTATACTTGAAAATCAGTCCATTTTGTCCGTGAATTGTCCAAGAAAAGTTAAAAATAGAAGAAATGAGTAGAAGATGAAATGATTTCAGTTCAATGTCTTCAAATTAGGCCAATCCTGCTCTGATGCCACTTGTAGGACCGTGATCAGGCGGTTCTAGACGGAAGTTAATGCGTAACGTGTCAATTTCGGTAGAATGTTATTACAGAAAGGAATAGAAGCAGAATGCAACGGAAGTCTTCTATTTTTTATTCATACCGAAAGAGTTTACATCTTTATAAGTCCAGCTGCCGGAGTTCCTGGAGAGAATCCGGCAGCACCTCCCCGTAGGGATGGCAAAAACTCAAATGACAAAATGAACAACACACCTATATATAGGGAGACAAGTTCGCTGGTGAGGAGGGAAATTCGGGCGAACTTGACTATGTCAAGTTCGGCCGAACTTGACTTCACAAGCACATATCACAAGCGAACTTGACCCTTTTACATAGAAAACTCTGTATTTTGGTCGTGTGTTCGATTCTAACCTATACAATATTCAACACACGCTCTAACTAGCATATTCGACAAGTGACGAACACAAAGTGCATCAACAGCAGAAGTTGGATTCATCTGCTAAAATTGATAGCAGAAGGTGCTTCAAATGCAACAAAGTCGGGCACATTGCACGACGATGTGTGCAAAAGAATCCAAGATCTATTTTTGGCAGACAAAGGTTCACAGAAGATGATAATCAAAAACCACCAAATTTTGCTCCAACAAAAATTTTAAAAAGAAACACTGAAAATGAAAAACCAGTAAGTGATTTCGGCTCTACAAGTGGTGTTAAAACTACCAGTGGTATTAAGAATGATACTGGTAATTCATCAGTTAAAAATGAGTCTAAAGAATCAACGTTTTATCCTAAAAACGCAAACTTGAATGAACAAATATGGGTGGTAAGAGCAAAATCATCATCTGTGACAACCTAACAATATGATTCAACCAAGGGTAAAGAAAATGTTGAACAAGCAAGCACTAGTGAGAGTGTAAAGATTGAAAAAGTTGACAAACCGATTAAAATTGACAGCGAAAAAGAATTTCCTAAACTCACAAAACCCAAAAAGAAAGTTGATTTTGCAAAAATGAATGTCGATGAGTACTTTGATGATGAGGTTGATTATGAGTTTGAGAATGATTATGAAAGTGATTACGAAGATGCTTATCCAACACCCAAGACCAAAAAGGCTTGGGTTGCACTCCTTAACTAGATACTTGTTTGTGTGTGCAGGGGCTTCCGCGGTCTATTTTCTCCAAATGGATTATGGAGAGTGGAGCTTCACAGCACATGACCGAGATGCTAGCTTTGCTCTACGACGTTAAATCTATCAAAGGTGGATATGTGAGTTTTTCAGGAAATCAAGGCGGTCGGATTATCGGTGAAGGGAAGTTGTCAAATGGAGTGGTATCTTTTGGTAGAGTGAACTACATTGCGGAGTTAGAAAACAACCTGCTGAATATCTCCCAAATATGTGATAAGAAGCTCACCACACATTTCAATGACAAAGAATACATGATTTTGAAACCGGGATTTAAGATTCTAGAAGAATGGATTTTGATGAGAGCTCCCCAAGAGAATGATTTATACGTG
Source organism: Scalesia atractyloides (assembly GCA_947069175.1). Classification (NCBI taxonomy): domain Eukaryota; kingdom Viridiplantae; phylum Streptophyta; class Magnoliopsida; order Asterales; family Asteraceae; genus Scalesia; species Scalesia atractyloides. The sequence goes on along the minus strand of CAMTDV010000015.1, from coordinate 32,215,119 downwards.
CTTGATATGGGAGTTGCTACTACGACATCAAAGTCAGCTCAACGCTTTGTTACGAAAGCTACTAAAAAAGAATCCGTGTGGTGGCATAGAAAGATGGGTCGCATACATTTGAGAAAGATGAATTTTTTCTGGTTCACAATAATCTTGTTGATGGAGTTAATCTAATGAGTTTTCTTCTGAGCGATTATTGCTTAAGTTGCAAGAAAGGAAAGCAACACAAAAAGTCTCATCCGAAGAAATTGTTGAATTCAATCAAGCATTTCTTGGGATCTATATTGTTTGGTAGTGATGGATGATTTTCAAGATTCTCATGGGTATTCTTTCAAGAATCGAAGGATGAAACATTCCAAAATCTAATGATTCTTTTTAGAAAGCTCGAAAATCTATATCATCTACCCATTAGAAGAATCAAAAACGACAATGGAACGGAGTTCAAGAATAACCGAATCCTTGAATTTTGCAACAAAAAAGGCATTCTTCATGAATTCAGCACACCCTATACTCCTCAACAAAACCGATTAGCTGAACGTAAGAATCGCACGCTCATTGAAACAGCAAGAACAATGCTTGCTGACTCGAAACTGCCTGTATGTTTCTGGAGCGAGGCTGTTGCATCAGCATGTTATACTTTGAACAGGGTGTTAACTGTTAAACCATTTAAGAAGACATGCTTTGAGCTTCTCAATCAACGAAAACCTAACTTGGAGTTTCTTGAACCTTTCGGATCTCCTTGTACGGTAATTGATCCTGACGGCAAATTCGGTTGGATGTCGCTAGAAGGTTTCTTTGTTGGTTATGCAAGTCCACTACGGCGGGTTACTTACCAAATATGAATCAAGTGGTTCTTGTACAACATGTTGATTGTTGAAGATATACAATACCAACTCAGAAAGCAGGAGATTCTTGGATGTTTAACTATGACAACTTGTTGGATTCTTTTGAACTACCAGAAGAACCAAGTAAAGAGGAGATTGCATTGTTATATCAAATGCATCAAGAAGCTAATCAAGAACAAGTTCCATGACCAATTGTGGTAAGTCAACCACCTATTGGTACATCGAGTTCTGAAAATGCTCAAACCAGTGTTCCTGAAGAACCAGTTGCTGCACCAGTTCAAAATTCATCTGAGCCCATTCTTTCTCCTACTAACGATTATCATTCTAATGAAGCACCAACTTATGATCAGAATGGTGATTCAAGTTCTGACAATGAATCTGAGCAGATTACGAGTCTCGAATCAATCTGCAGGTCTAGTTCAAGAAATGAAGCATCTACAAGTGGTACTGTTAATGATGATGTGGCTGAACAAAACATCACGAATCTGGAGAACGAAGTTGTAGTTTCTGACGAAGTGATTCCTGGAAATCTATCGTATCACCCTTCAGACAACACAATTGGAGAACTACGTGCAGGAGTGAAGACGTGAAATCAAATCAACAAAGCACTTAGTTGTTTCTATACTAAGGTAGCTAATGTTCAAGAGTATTGATCATATCGTTGTTTTATTTCGCAGATTGAACCAAAACATTGGAAGGAAGCAGTTGCTGACAAAAGCTGGGTTAATGCCATGCAAGAAGAATTGCAACAATTCGAGAAGTTAGGCGTTTAGAAGCTTGTGGATCCTCCAGCAAATCAAAAGGCCATTGATACTAAATGGGTCTTCAAGTGTAAGCGTGATGATAGAGGAGTTATTGTTCGAAACAAAGCTCGGCTTGTTGTTAAGGGTTTTCATCAGCAGGAAGGGATTGATTACACGGAGGTCTATGCACCGGTTGCTAGACTAGAAGCTATTCGAATTTTCTTAGCATTCGCATCATGGAAGGGATTCAAGGTATATCATTTGGATGTCAAATCAGCTTTTCTCTACGGAAAGGTGAAAGAGCTTGTGTATGTTGGATAACCACCAGGGTTTGTCGATCCACTGAACAAGGATAAGGTATATCTACTTGATAAAGCACTTTATGGGTTGCATCAGGCCCCGAGAGCCTGGTATGAGACTTTGTCTCAGCACTTGTTAAGAAATGGCTTTACAAGAGGTACTGTGGAAAGTACACTCTTCATCAGAGAAGTTCAAAGACATTTGCTGGTAGTACAGATCTATGTGGACGACATAATCTTTGGATCTACCAACGATGATCTATGAAAGGAATTCGAAGACATCATGAAGAAAAAGTTCGAAATGAGTTCGATGGGAGAGATGTAATTCTTTCTGGGATTACCGGTTGATCAATTGCCTGATGGTATTTTTATTCATTAAACTAAATATGTTCATGACATTTTTCAGAAGTTTGAGATGACGAGTTCTAAACCTCTCTCAACACCATTGGCGATCAATCATGGTCTATGCCCAGATGAAACAGGAACCAAAGTGGATGAAACTTTGTATCGGTCGATGATAGGATCTCTAATGTATCTGACAGCTTCACGTCCATACATTATGTATCCTACGTGTCTGTGTGCCCGTTATCAGTCCAGCCCAAGAGTATCAAACTTGATGATCGTGAAGAGAATATTTCGGTATTTGAAAGGCTGCCCAAGCACCGGCTTGTGGTATCCGAAGAACGACAACTTTGATCTCACTGGATATGCTGACTCTGATTTCGAATGTGATAAACTAAACGCTAAGTCTACTACAGCCGGTTGCTAGTTCTTTGGAACTCGAATTGTTACCTGGCAGTGCAAGAAACAAGCCGCAGTCACTCTCTCGACGTGTGAGGCTGAATACATTTCAGCTTCCAGTTGTTGTTCACAACTCTTGTGGATACAACAACAAATGAGAGACTTTGGATTGCAATTTCTTGACACACCTTTGTATGTAGATAATAAGGCAGCAATCGACATAACTAAAAATCCAGTTCAAGATGCTAAAACAAAACATATTGAAATTCTTTATCACTTTATTCGTGACTGTCACGAGAAAAAGTTGATACGAATCGAAAAAATCCACACAGAAAAACAAAAGGCAGATTTTTATACCAAAGCACTTACTCTAACAATATTATAAATATCTAATGAGACTAAATGGTATGAAAAATCTTTTGTCTTATGGGGATGATGTTGAATATGGATCGGACGATGAGTTTTTGTGATCCGCATTGGTTAGTCACTTTATTTTCAGCTAGGATTTATTTCTGTCTTTATAAAATCAAAAATATGTTTTTGATTTTAGGGGGAGAAATTTGGGAGAAAATACAAAAACATATAAAAATTCAAAGGTATAAAAACATGAAAAAGACAAAAAGAGTTTTTGTGTCAAAGAGGAAATGATAGTACATCAGTGGACTATCACAGTACGCTAAAGAATTGTAGTGTTAAAAGGTTTAGAAAACGAATCTCACTGTGGATGTGCCAGTAGGCTTTGCACGTTCAGTAGATTGTCTCTGGGATATAAACCTAACTTTGAAACTTCTTAATTTGTGGGTCAACATCTCTCAGATATACGGACTTGGTACTCCGAAATTTTGTTTGAAAGATTGCCTAATTCTGAGATACTAGGTCTTTATAGATAACTGATATCTGTGGTATTATACGAGTTCTTCTGATTTAGCATAAGCGATGGCCTAGAACTTGTAGAATACTTTTGCTTAAAACCCTAAAAACTACAGCATATTGAAAGTATCAAAAGATATAATCAATTGCAGTACAAAAGGATTCCATATTTGAACAACACATTAAAGTCGAGCCTTCATCTCTTTGTCTGTACGGTGGTACTAACCTGAGCTCTCAAGGTCTCGCACAACCCAGATACAGATATCAGTTAAGCTATAATCACATGTAAGATGAAATCTAGGGAATCTTGATACGGGAGTATATTCTGAGGTGGGAAACACATTTAAGTCAAGTTTCTTAATTCTACCTAACATATCTCGGGTCAAGTGAGAAATGTGTTGAAGTTTAAGTGGACAAACATACTAATAATCTAAGTTTAAGTGAATCGGCTTTGAAAACTTAAAGTCTTAAAAAGGTCAACGGTACAAGTGATTTGGCTCAAAAAACCGATATGATCCTCAAACACGAACTCATAAAAAATGTCTGTAAATATGTTTGTACTTAGTGCTTTACATTTCATTTTCATAAAATCCCAAAAAGATTTTTAGTGTGTTTTAGCATAAACTTTGGAAAATTCAAAAAGTTTTTATTTCTATCTTAGTTTCGACGACCAATGATGGAAAGCTGATCTTCAAAGTCCAAAGAAGGAATATGCTGATGAAAATCTTGATACAACGGGTTGGGAGCTAATGAAAAATGATGAAATGTTTTGCAAATTGTAAAAGTTTATTAATTTGAAGCATTAAAACTGCCGAAAAGTTCTCTTTGTTCATAAAACGTCAAACCGAGGTCATTAACTTGACTCGCTAGACAAATTGGTTAACCAAGGTCATTAACTTAGACTTGGTTAACTAAGTGGATTTTCATAACTGATAAAAGGTCAAAATTCAGGGTTTAAATTGAAAAAATCACAAAAGTTCTGAAAAAATTTGACATTGTGTTAATACAACTTTGGACGAAGGGAGTTTTGTTTACACTTTACCAACTTCGGACGAAGTGATTCAATGAAGTTGTTGATTGTCTTGTGACAACTTCGTCCGAAGTACTCCTTTTAGTATAAATAACACTACTTCACACCAAATGGCAATTATCTGTGTGTGTTAGCAAGGTGCGATTTTGTGCGAAGTTTGAAATTGCAATTGAGATAAAACTCTGTTCAAATTAATACTTGATCTAGGTGATTAGTACACCTATTTCAATGGCCGAGGTAGATTTCAAAGCTAAAATCATGAATTTATGCATAACTGTGCATGTCGGTCATTATATTGAATAATCTGTTAGATCTAGGGTTTAAATAATGAAATTGATTGGATAAAAACCTTAAACGACATGCTTAACAACTGAATAAATCATCAATTTGAATGTTGAGACATGTTATGGTGTTACAGATTTGATGTTCATAATGGGGATGATGACCTAGTTCGTACGAACTAGGTCATGATCTTGTTAAATGTATTCAAGTCCCACTTCGTACGAAGTTATGATTTGATTAATAAAAATTGTTAAAACCCACTTCTTGTGAAGTAGGGATCTGATGAAATAAACTTGTCAATATGTTAATGTCCCAGTTCGTGAGAAGTTGATCCTTGAAATGTTAAAAATGTCAAATTTTTCTAAGTGTGTTATTTGTGTGATCATGCGGGAAGTTGTGCAGCTTGCGTATTCGAAGTTCCAAAATACGTGTGTTAGCTTGGATAAGAAGACATATCCAGGATTAGAACCATTCTCTGAAGTTCTAGAATTTATGAAGTGGTTGCCGGTGACGAAAGATATCACAAATCAACACATTGTCTACCGTTCTCATGTTAACTTCTTCTGGAACTTAGCAAGGCATGATGAAAAAGACAAAGTTATTAAGACTGCTGCAGTCAGAGTTGGTGATGAAGACAAGGTGATTAAAGTCATAGAAGCAGATATTCGCAGAGTATTAGAGTTTAATGATAAGGTTGATGATCCTACGGGTTTTGATGAATGTATGGTGAAAGGATGTTTCTACAGAATGGCATATCGGGGTTATGTGAACGCGTCATCTTTCAAGAAAGGCGGTCTTGGTTTGCCTTACAAATTCTTTTTACACGCATTGATACATGCTTTCAGTCACAGAAGAGCTGGATTGGACGACATGCAAGATTACATGATGTGCATGGCTACTGCTCTTGTCTTAAACAAGAAGTTCAATTATTCTCACGTTGTTTTTGAACATATGTCGAAGAACATGGAAAAAGACAAGTATCTGATGTATCTGCATTTCGTTCAAATGCTGATAGACGAGAAATTCAAAGATATTAAGAAGGAGGTTAATGATATGTTTTATTTACATCATATGGACGAAGATACTTTGAAGAAGCTAAAGGTCTATCAAAGACAAGAATCGGCTCCAATTGCTAAACCTATGTTGGTGCAATCGTCAAAGCTGACTATGTATCCCCACCTGATGGTAAATGGAGAAAGGTTGAGAGTGGAGATGAAAGTGTTGAAGCTGAGATGTTAAAAGATTTCAAAGAAAAAAGAAGTCCATGGTACATAAAGACAGAACCTGAAAAAAAGAAGCATAAGAGAGCTTCTAAAAAGGTCGAGATAATGTTAGTGGATGAGCCAGAGAATGAACCAGTTCATGTAGAAGAAACTCCAGAAGCAAGTATTGCTATGAATGTTGAAACAGAAAATGTGGAGACAGAAATTGTTGAAGGAGATGATCACGAAGTTATTTCTGCTACTTCTGATAAAGACGAATCTGAGGAAGATCCAATTGATGTTTTGCATAAAGCTTTCGAAGAAAAAGAGGAGGAAAGGTTAAAGAAAATAGGTGATCTATACGAGCCTTCTGATCATGAATCTGAGGAAGAAAGGCCAAAGAAGAAATCCAAACGTGTAAAATCAAAGGCTGGTATTGCCAAGAAGTTGAATGGATCTCCTAAGACGAAAGGGAGGAAACTACCAAAGAGAAGGTATCATAGTCAAAGAAAGAAAGCCGAAAAACCAATCATTACCAAACCAACTGTTTCTAAACCTTTTCAACCTCCAACCTCACCAATTCACATAACACCTCCTACATCTCCTTTGCACGTCCAAACACCACCAACCACTACACTACCACCAAAATCACCTCAACCATCAACACAGAAACAAACAACTCCCAAAACCACACAAAAATCATCCGCACCTAAACAAACACCAGCTCAATCTACTCCTCAAAATCAAAGCTCAGAACGTGAATTTAGAGATGCGTTTGGTAATATCCCGTTACCTCCACATGATTTCGTTTCAACAGAGTCATTGGGGAATATGTTCAATGAATATAAGCTTGATGACCTAGAGAAAAGAATCAAAGGGTTGGAAGAACAAATCAAGAAGAACGATGCTGATAAAGAGATTCTTGAAGCAAGAGTAAAGTTTGTTGAGAACAATCGTGAGTACTTGAAGCCAGTTGTTGAAAGCCTTTGTTCTGACACTGAAAGATTGAGAAAAGTAGTCAATGATTTGGAGAACGAAGAGCTCAGAGAAACAAAAGGTTTGATATGCTTCAGAAAGTTTTAGCAAATAACCTTGGAATAGATTTTGCCGCTGAGTACGACCGTCGGGAAGTACAAGAAGCGAAACAAAGAGTTGCTGAGTGAGAAAAACAAAATGTTGTTGAGTCTGGAGCCCTTGGAAGAGGAAAAGAAATTGTTGTAGGTATTGTTGAACCATTAGTTTGTAACACCCCGACTGCGTAAAAACAACAAACCGTGACGGAAACGTCGAGGAGTCACGTTAACAGATTGTTCCAACAACACATGGTAATTAAAGTTATGTTTTATTGAATATTGAATTTCATAGTTACATTGTCTTGGAGTTTAAAACAAACTAAATAAACTATTGTCTTTCAAATTTTAAGGCACTAAGTCCGCGTCCAATCCTACGTGAGCATGCATCGACGTCAAACTTGGTTTCTTGAAACATACGTGAAAACGAGTCAGCAAAAATATGCCGGCGAGTACATAGGTTTTGTGAGTGTGTTAAATTCATGGCCTTGAATATGTATTTGCAATACCTCGTCAGACTGCTAGAGTCGTTAATTGAAAATCATGTTATCAAAAGGCATTTGGTATTGCAATAATAACTAACCAACTAAAACAAGTTAGTTATAGTTAATAAAAGACATGTAGCCATGATATTGACCAAAACATTTGTTTTGTAAAATTCGAGTAGTAAATCGTCTTGAAGAAACTTTGTATGGTTTATATCTTTAATTGAAAATCGTTATATGTCATTGTTTGAAAACCTTTGTTCCAAGTGATGCAAATAACGCCACGAATGTAATACGATAAAAGCACTTATATATAGGAAGTACTAGCGGCGTATCCACCATGCTTTTATCACATTACACATGAACAGTTATCTAAATCACTTACCATAAACCAATCGTCAATTGTTCGTCTCATAAGCCAATTGTTCATCGTCCGTGTAAACAAATCGTCCTTGTTTTAATTATGAAAACTTTTGGTCGTTTTGGTGAATACATTCAAACCTGTGTTGACTCGTCTATACCACCAAAGGGTATCTTTAAATTGCAATAACAAACCACCAAAGGGTTTGTTAAAGTAAAGAGTTTCGGTCGTTCCCCAAACTTCCCCACAAACACCGGGAACCTTGGTAACGGGATTGTCAGTCCTATGGTACCATAACTTACTACTGGTCGGCTTAGCCAAAGCTAATGAATGTCATTCGTGTCATGTATATAACGCACCAACAAGTTCGTTCACATTATTGAAATCGTCGTGCTTTTATAAACCATAGCATTTGTAATTTGAAAACTTGAAAACAATTTAGCACATATCAATCACCCCAAAATATTGAAAACATAAATGAGGGGAGCTATGTACTCACTTGGGATTGCATAGTAACATTGAATAAAAGATCAAACAAGCTCAAAAGTCTGAGAAATAAAACATGTCCTAAAATTGGATAACCAGTGCTCTGATACCAATCTGTAACACTCCGACCGCGTAAAAACAACAAACCGTGACGGAAACGTCAGGAGTCACGTTAACAGATTGTTCCAACTACACGTGGTAATTAAAGTTATGTTTTATTGAATATTGAAATTTCATAGTTACATTGTTTTGAGTTTAAAACAAACTAAATAAACTATTGTCTTTCAAATTTTAAGGCACTAAGTCCGCGTCCAATCCTATGTGAGCATGCATCGACATCAAATTGGTTTCCTGAAACATATGTGAAAACGAGTCAGCAAAAATATGCCGGCGAGTACATAGGTTTTGTGAGTATGTCAAATCCATGGCCTTGAATATATATTTGTAATAGCTCGTCAGACTGCTAGAGTCGTTAATTGAAAACCGTGTTATCAAAAGGCATTTGGTATTGCAATGATAACTAACCAACTAAAACAAGTTAGTTATAGTTTATAAAAGACATGTAGCCATGAATCTTGACCAAAACATTTGTTTTGTAAAATTCGAGTAGTAAATCGTCTTGATGAAAACTTTGTATTGTTTATCTTTAATTGAAAATCGTTGTGCGTCTTTGTTTGAAAACCTTTGTTCCAAGTGATGCAAATAACGCCACGAATGTAATATGATAAAAGCACTTATATATAGGAAGTACCAGCGGCGTAGCCACCATGCTTTTATCACATTACACACGAACCGTTATCTAAATCACTTACCATAAACCAATCGCCTATTGTTCGTGTCATAAACCAATTGTTCATCGTCCGTGTAAACAAATCATCCTTGTTTTAATTGTGAAAACTTTTGGTCATTTTGGGGAATACATTCAAACCTGTGTTGACTCGTCTATACCACCGAAGGGTATCTTTAAATTGCAATAACAAACCACCAAAGGGTTTGTTAAAGTAAACAGTTTCGGTCATTCCCGAAACTTCCCCACAAACATCGGGAACCTTGGTAACGGGATTGTCAGTCCTATGGTACCATAACTTACTACTGGTCGGCTTGGCCAAAGCGAATGAATGTCATTCGTGTCATGTATATAACGTACCAACAAGTTCGTTCACATTATTAAAATCGTCGTTTTTTATAAACCATAGCATTCGTAATTTGAAAACTTGAACACAATTTAGCACATATGAATCACCCCAAAATATTGAAAACATAAAGAGGGGAGCTATGTACTCACTTGGGATTGCAAAGTAACCTTGAATAAAATATCAAACAAGCTCAAAAGTTCGAGAAATCAAACGTGTCCTAAAATTGGATAACTATGTAAATATCGGGACCTTAATCGGCGGATCGGATAGAATGAGGTCTTGTAAACCAAATGAGTGTTGGAACTCATATGAAATGGTTTAACAAAGTTAACATTCTGATTTGGAAAGATTCCTAAGTGCTTTTGACCCGTTATGACTCGTTAAGGTAGTTTACGCTACTTTAACGGATCATCTACCTAAATACGTGTTCGGATGGTTAGATATGTTTTATGATAAGTCTAATATACCAAAATAAGTTTAATATAGTTGCAACATCAGTTTATATGTCAAAATATTGGTCACATATGCTTAAAGTTGATTAATGCGCAAAAAGGGCAATTTGGTCATTTATAAAGTACCTAAGAGCGACTCATCATATAACTAACCAAACGAAGTGACCATAAGGTATAACCTCAGAGGGTTATTCCCTATACAACTATGGTCATAAATATGTGTTTGGTCAAATCCTAAGATCGACCAAACGGGTCGGATTCGAAAGTCAAAGCGGTGGTCAAGACCGCTCGACTTACGACCCTAAACAAGCACTAAACTAAAAGTGACGAGTTAATCATGTTAAACATGTCTAACTAAATTTATAAAACTGATTTGGTATCGAAATAAAGTGTTTTGATACCCGAAAATAGTTCCGTCGTCTAATGCGCATTTTGCGCATTATTGACCGAAACTTTGACTCGTCACTACAACTAGTGAACGTGGTAATCAGTAGGCATGATCGCTATGGATCATAACCATCGTGATTACGATCACATTGCAAAGTCCAATTGGACTTTGACTTGACCAATTAATGGTCAAAACTGAAAGTCAAACAGTAAGTCAATTTGTTTGACTTTTGGCTTAAAATAGCCAAAAGAAATAAACAAGACTAGAAAGAGCACTTACTTGTGTTGGAAAAACACTCAAGAGCTCAAGAAAACTCAGATGGGAGACCTCCAACAATGTGATAATCTCCACTTAGAGCAAGAGAGGAGATGAAGTGAATGAGCAAGTTGGAAGTGATGGATTATGCACCTATTTATAGTTGTGGATGATGCACAAGATCATTCCAAGTGTTAGGAGGCTTCAAGAGATGATAACAAGTGTCCTAACATGTGTCATAGCAGTTTAGAAGTCCATGGTTTCAAATTGATGGGTTTTGGAAGCTTGGAGTGGCCATCAAGCAAAAATTACATAGCTGGCAGCTCCAACCATAAGTTACGTTCTGGCAACCGTTAGCTGCGGTCGGGCTAGGCTGATCACACTTCACAAGTTTCAAAAGTGGCAGAACAGGCCCCTACACTTGTTTTAAGGTGTTTTTGACGCGTTTAACCCCCGTTAACTCAAAGTTTACGCTTTATAAGGATGTTAAAGCATAGGAGACTTGAATTATGCCCAAAAATATCATGGATATCGGTTCGTTCGGTTGTACGGTTGCGGTTTTCGGTTAATTACGACGAAAATCGTAACGAACGCGTAACGGATGATATTTTTGCATTCCGATCATTAAAATAATAGATTTTAATGATTACAAAAATTTTTGGATGTGTGGCCATGTTCCGGATAACGGTATACGCGAATCAGCATAGTTTCACAGAATTTGCAAAATAGCCCCTTAGCTTGAATAAACATGTTTTTGCCATACCGAAGCCCTCAAAACTTATTTCTAAGTTATGTAAAGAGTATTTAGGGTATGTTTAGATTATGTCATTGTTCCGGAGTGTACGTCGCGTTAAACTGATTACGTTTGCGTAACAGTTTGCGATTTCACTTCCAGAAGTTGTTTAAGAGTTCGAATCGTGCAAGAATTGAATACGTGCAATTGTCAAGATAAAAATACAAATCTCGGAAATAAATCACAAAAATTTCATTGATTGATAATTTGTTTGGAATCGTTACACGATCGGATCACCACAAATGTCATAGTCTCCCCTATTTTAGGAAATTTCGTCCCGAAATTTAATTAGAAGAAACTTGTGGAAATAGATGTGGGTATTTTGCTTTCATTTGATCCTCTCATTCCCAAGTAAATTCTAGGCTATGTTTGGATTCCCAGCGAACTTTGACTATCGGTATCCGTCTGCGCTTGAGTTTCTTGACTTCACGGTCCAGAATCTCCACAGGTTTCTCGATAAAGTGCATAGTGTCATTTATGTGAATTTCGTCGAGGGGAATGTGAAGATTTGTGTCGGCTAAACACTTCTTTAGATTGGACACGTGGAATGTTGGGTGAACGTTCCCAAGTTTCGGAGGTAGCTCAAGTCTGTAGGCCACCTTTCCGATTCTTTCAACGATCTTGAATGGTCCAACGTATCATGGTGCAAGTTTTCCTTTCTTTCCAAATCTGACCACTCCTTTCCAAGGGGATACCTTGAGTAGGACGTGATCACCAACTTGGAATTCCAAGGGCTTGCGTCGTTTGTCCGCATAACTCTTTTAACGGCTTCTAGCTGTTAGAAGGTTATCGCATATTTTCTTGACTTTGTCTATTGTGTCATGAATAAGTTCAGGTCTAGTAAACTAGGACTCTCCAACTTCATTCCAATAGACAGGTGAACGACATTTTCGACCGTATAAAGCTTCAAAAGGCGCCATGTTGATGCTGATGTGATAACTATTGTTGTAGGAGAATTCGATCAACGGTATATGCGAATCCCAACTACCACCAAAGTCGATCACACATGCTCTAAGCATATCCTCCAACGTTTGAATTGTTCTTTTAGTTTGGCCATCCGTTTGAGGATGATAAGCAGTGCTCAGATTGAGTTTGGTTCCCATAGCAGATTGCATGGTCTCCAAAAGTGAGATGAGAACCGAGCATCTCTGTCAGATATTATGTCCAAAGGAACACCATGACGAGATACAATCTCCTCGACATAGATTTTGGCGAGTTTGTCAGCAGAGTAATCCTCACGAATTGCCAAAAAGTGTGCTGACTTTGTTAGGCGATCAATGACTAACCAAATGGCATCATGACCTCTAGATGTGTGCGCTAGTTTTGTGATGAGATCCATCGCAATGTTCTCCCACTTCCATACTGGAATTTCTGGTTGTTCAAGCAAACCAGATGGGCGTTGATGTTCAACCTTGACTTTAAGAAAAGTTAGGCATTTTGATACATACAAGGCAATGTCCTTTTTCATACCCGGCCACCAATACTGGGTACGAAGATCCTTGTACATCTTGTCTGCACCAGGATGGATTGAATAACGAGACTTATGAGCTTCGTCCATTAATAAGGTGCGGAAATTGTCTTGACTTGGAACCCACAAACGGTTCAAATAATAGAGTAATTCATTATCTTCCGTTTTGAGTTGGAGTTCGAGATTTTGAGGTAGCTCATTTTTCAACAAGCTTTGGTTCACACACGTACGTTGTGCTTGTAGGATACGAATCTGAATATCGGATTGAATTCGAATACAATGAAGTTTGATACGTTCCTTACGACTAAGCGCATCGGCTACGACATTCGCTTTGCCAGGATGGTAACAAATTTCGCAGTCGTAGTCGTTTAAAAGTTCGACCCAGCGTCGTTGTCTCATTTTCAGCTCCTTTTGATTGAATATGTGTTGGAGACTTTTGTGGTTAGTAAAAACCACACACTTCGTACCATAAAGGTAGTGTCTCCAAAGTTTGAGAGCAAAAACTACAGCACCTAACTCAAGATCATGAGTCGTATAGTTCTTCTCGTGGACTTTCAATTGTCTTGACGCATAGGCTATGACCTTATCTCGTTGCATGAGAACACAACCAAAGCCTAGATTCGATGCGTCACAATAGACAACAAAATCATTGTTTCCATCGGGTAAAGATAGAATAGGAGCATCGCAGAGCTTTTGTTTCAAAGTTTGGAAAGCTTCCTCTTGTTTGGGTCCCCACTCAAAAGGCTTATTCTTTTGAGTCAAAGCGGTGAGGGGAACCGCGATCTTTGAGAAGTTTGCGATGAATCGACGGTAATATCCAGCAAGACCAAGAAATGAGCAAACTTCTGTAGGAGTAGTGGGTGTGTTCCAATCCTTAATCGCAATGATTTTGGAAGGATCCACATGTATACCTTGCTCGTTGACTATGTGTCCTAAGAATTTAACTTCTTTTAGCCAAAACTCGCACTTGGAGAATTTGGCATAAAGTTGTTCTTTCTTTAGTAGTTCCATAGTTAATCGAAGGTGTTGTTCGTGTTCGGCTCGAGACTTGGAATAAATAAGAATGTCGTCGATGAAAACAATGATGAACTTGTCCAAAATAAGGTTTACAAACCCGATTCATCAAGTCCATGAAAACAGTTGGAGCATTTGTCAAACAGAAAGGCATGACAGTAAACTCGTAGTGGTCGTATCTTGTGCGAAAAGCAGTCTTGGGAATATCTTCTTCGAGCACACGAAGTTGATGATACCCAGAACGCAGATCAATCTTTGAAAAGTACCTAGCACCTTGTAGCTGATCAAAGAGATCATCGATGCGAGGTAGGGGATATCGATTTTTGATTGTGAGTTTGTTGAGCTCACGATAATCGATACACATACGGAAAGATCCGTCCTTGTTTTTCACAAATAGGACAGGAGCGCCCCAAGGTGAATGGCTCGGACGAATGATCCTTTATCAAATAGTTCTTGAAGTTGTTTCGATAACTCTTGCATCTCAGACGGTGCAAGACGGTATGGAGATTTAGCAATTGAGTTAGCACCAGGTACTAGATCAATCTGGAACTCGACTTAACGTACAGGAGGTAAACCAGGGAATTCTCCGGGAAGGACCTCAGGATAATCCCGAACAATGGGGATATCATGAACAGTTTTTGCCTTTGCCTTTCTCCTCTACGATATGTGCCAGGAAGGCTACATAGTTCTTTCGTATGTATTTTTGGGCTTGGTTACAGGTCATGAGTTTAAGATTACTAGCAGGTTTCTCTCCACGAACTTCTAAGACTTCACCAGAGGGAAGAGGTATTCGAACTATCTTGTCAAAACAAATAACTTCGGCATGATGCTTGGTTAACCAATCCATTCCTATGATGATGTCGAAACTCCCGAGTTGCATTGGTGTGAGGTCAACGGGAATAGGTGGTTATCGAGGTTCAATTGGCAATCATGAATGACAAAATCAAGTTTAAGAGGTTCGCCACTAGCTATCTCGACAGTCAAGGGCTTTCCTAGTTTAGTTCTTGGCATTGAAAGCAATGCTTCGAAGGCTAAGGACATGAAACTCCTAGCAGCACCCGAATCGAAAAGAACAGAAGCAGAATGATTGTTGACAAGGAACGCACCGTTAACGACTTCGTTATCAGCACAGGCCTCGTTAGCATTAATGTTGAATGCTCGTCCACGACTTGATTGGTATTGGATAATTTCGGGCAATTGTTCTTGTAATGGCCCATCTCGCCGCAGTTAAAACATGACCGGGTGGAAAGTGAGGTCATTTTCTTGGGGTTGGACAGGGTTCTGTGCATCTTGGTTTGGAACAGATCGACAAACGTTGGCCAAGTGACCAAATCTTCCACAAGTTGTACATTGACGACATGGTTGATGAACTTGGTAGTGACCGTTGCACCGATTGCACAACGGTGCAGTACCAGCATATGGCTTCCTCACAGGAGGTTGAGCTGGTTGGTTTTGGGGAGTTTGACTAGGTTGGGCAGCTGAAGCGGGTTGTGCAGTAACGGCAAAGTTCTGAGAAGCCTTACGCTTCTTCGACTGTTTAAAAGGCTCAGCTTTGTTTCCCTTTTGTTTATCTTGAGCGGTTTTGGCGGATGATTTCTTATCGCCTTTGCGATGAAGGTTACCCTTTTTGACCTGAGACTCGGTCAAAGTTGCAGCTAGCTCAATGGCCTGTCAGACAGTGGTTGGATTACTTCCAGTAACAAGGCAAACCATCGATATACTTCTCGATTGCCTTATCCAAAGGCGTCACCATTGAAGGACAGAGTAAACTCAACTCCTCGTACCGGTAAATATAAGCACGATGTTCACCACTATCCTGTTTGAGATCATGGAATTCGTTTTCGAGCGCCCTCTGCTCATGACGAGGACAGAATTCCTTCATCATTAGAGCCCTAAGCTCTTCCCAAGTTTGCGCTAAGGCCACATCAGCACCTCTGTCTCTCATAATACCATTCCACCATGTAAGAGCTCTCTTTTTGAATACGCTCGACGCAAACTCAACTTTTCACTCATTCGAGCATTGCACATGACGAAAAGTACTTTCGAGGCTCTCAAACCATTGCAGAAGCCCAGTGGCTCCCTCAAACCCAGAAAACGAGAGTGGTTTAGCCGAACAAAATTGTTTATAGTTGCAGGGAGCTGGTGCATTGTTATTGTTATTGTTGTTGTTGTTCGCTTGATTAAGTTGGGTCACGAGATTTGGGAGTACCGCGGCAATTTGCTGAGCGATAATAACTGCCATTTCGGCATTTTGGGTTGTATCACGTCGTTGAGGCATTCTAAGAGAAATCATGGAGGAAGATATGTGAGATTGACATTGAAATAAATCAAAATAGGTATTGAAAATATCGATGACATAAAGATGGTGGTCATTCGTTCATTTCTCCAAAACAAACAAACGACACACGGTGACTAATCAAAGTAAATGGGTCTTTATAATGTATCGCTAAGGCATGCTTTAGCCTATAAGTGGACACTCACCCCAAGAGTTCCCAGGTAAGAGTGATTGGTCCGATCAAGTGGATTTGTACGAACACTCTAACCTTGGACAGAAAGTTCGGGGTACAGGCACCCACCCTTCCAGATTGCATGTGTTCACATTAATAAAACCCAAACTTTGACGAGATTTGAAAACCTTGAAGGCATAAAGCCCAAAAATGATTCATCTAAGAATAGATGTTTTTCTTTGCAAAAAGTTTTCGGAAAGATTTTGTTACTTTTGTATTGTTTTTTGTAATCACCTAAGGATAGGTGATAGTATTGTATTTTATGAATCTAAACGCAAGTAAACTCGCGTTAGGGTCCTAGGAAGGTTATATGTCTAGGTCAAAGCATTACTAATAACCTAATTCCCTATAACCAGTGCTCTGATACCAATATGTAACACTCCGACCGCGTAAAAACAACAAACCGCGACGGAAACGTCAGGAGTCACGTTAACAGATTGTTCCAACTACACGTGGTAATTAAAGTTATGTTTTATTGAATATTGAAATTTCATAGTTACATTGTTTTGAGTTTAAAACAAACTAAATAAACTATTGTCTTTCAAATTTTAAGGCACTAAGTCCGCGTCCAATCCTATGTGAGCATGCATCGACATCAAATTGGTTTCCTGAAACATATGTGAAAACAAGTCAGCAAAAATATGCCGGCGAGTACATAGGTTTTGTGAGTATGTCAAATCCATGGCCTTGAATATATATTTGTAATAGCTCGTCAGACTGCTAGAGTCGTTAATTGAAAACCGTGTTATCAAAAGGCATTTGGTATTGCAATGATAACTAACCAACTAAAACAAGTTAGTTATAGTTTATAAAAGACATGTAGCCATGAATCTTGACCAAAACATTTGTTTTGTAAAATTCGAGTAGTAAATCGTCTTGATGAAAACTTTGTATTGTTTATCTTTAATTGAAAATCGTTGTGCGTCTTTGTTTGAAAACCTTTGTTCCAAGTGATGCAAATAACGCCACGAATGTAATATGATAAAAGCACTTATATATAGGAAGTACCAGCGGCGTAGCCACCATGCTTTTATCACATTACACACGAACCGTTATCTAAATCACTTACCATAAACCAATCGTCCATTGTTCGTGTCATAAACCAATTGTTCATCGTCCGTGTAAACAAATCATCCTTCTTTTAATTGTGAAAACTTTTGGTCGTTTTGATACTTGAATGATTTAAAGAGGTTTCCTTATTCGGATGTTGAAGAGTTGACACAAACAAATAATATTAGTTATCAAATGAAATTCCATGATCAACGTTTGTGGAAGGTTATTAAGTATGAAACAACACATGGTTTCAATCATTGGAAGACATTTATACCAAAGTGTCGAATCAAGATTAACAAAGTTACAAAGGAAAGAGATGTGACGTTAGTGATGAAAAGACCGAGGGTGATGAAAAACATGCCTTTGATGCCGATTGAACAAGACTTTTATCCGGTATTCAAGTGGTGGCAGGTTGATCCCGAAACATGTGAAGCTGTAATTGTGTTAAGAGCTGATGATGGATGGGATATCACTGCAGAACAAACACCAGAGATAATCGAAAGACTAAGGATTTGGGGTTTGTGGAGAACAATAAGAATACTAGACCCGATGTGGTTAGTAAACTGTTCTAAAGATGATATCAAATGCTTGTTCTTTAACAAGATTTACTACGATAAGAGGGAGGAACTCAAGCGTAAGAATACCAAGGTGTGATAAATGTTTGTTACGCACATGATTTACTACGATAACATCGTTTTTTATAAACCAAAGGGTTTGTTAAAGTAAACGGTTTCGGTTAATTACGACGAAAATCGTAACGAACGCGCAAATGACCGTAAACGCGTAACGAATGATATTTTTGCATTCCGATCATTAAAATAATAGATTTTAATGATTACAAAAATTTTTGTATGTGCGGACATGTTCCGGATAACGGTATACGCGAATCAGCATAGTTTCACAGAATTTGCAAAATAGCCCCTAAGCTTGAATAAACATGTTTTTGCCATACCGAAGCCCTCAAAACTTATTTCTAAGTTAAGTAAAGGGGGGTATGTTTAGCTTATGTCATTGTTCCGGAGTGTATGTCGCGTTAAACTGATTACGTTTGCGTAACAGTTTGCGATTTCACTTCCATAAGTTGTTTAAGAGTTCAGAATCGTGAAAGAATTGAATACGTGCAATTGTCAAGATAAAAATACAAATCTCGGAAATAAATCACAAAAATTTCATTGATTGATAATTTGTTCGGAATCGTTACACGATCGGATCAACACAAATGTCACATAGTTGAAGAAGTGACTAAAAGGGGCTTGATAACAATAGGCGAGGTAGTTGATATTGTAGACAATCCTATCTTACAAAGGATTGCTGATCGTTAACGTTTGATTGCTAAGTGAGTGAAAGTAACTGAAGAAGAAGAAGAGGATGATGAAAATAATGATGCTGATGATGTGGATGATGATAAAAAGTATGATGACGAGAAGAAGGATTATGATGATAACAACGATCAGGGAGGATCAAGCATTACTGTAGAATCAGCAAAGTTTACTGAACGTTTTGATTATGAAGAAGCTCTAAACGATGATGCGAATGTTGTGGATGTTCAAGCTCAGGGGGAGCAGAAAGGCCCTAGAGAGTCAGAAGTGGAATCAGGAATCTTCACAGCTAGTCCTTCAACATCTGTTCCTAATTTCAATAAACCAATGATGCTGATGCTAGAGCACAATGTTGAAGAAGGTGAATTTGTTCACAACTACACCAAAGAAGAACTAGTGGTTCTACTAGGTGTTGATGAAGAATCTTCCGAGTTTGACTTTGAAGAAGAATTAGTGAACATAAGTACTTTTGAGCCAAACAAATATGTTTACAAAGTTGTACCATAAGCTGATAACTACGATCATGTCATAATCGAAGATGCATCAGATGAAGAGGAAGGTACTGAAAGGTATTCTGGAGACAACACGGATTGTTTTCCTACTACTGAAGAAGTAATGAATCAAATTGATATGGATCTGTAGAAGCAAAAGATAGATGAAGTTGTGAAGACATTAACTGTACCAAAGAAGATGAGCAAGGAAGAGATAGCTAATGTGAAAAAGACTTGGTTTAAAGAACTGCCAAAAGAGAGGAAGTTCAAAAGGCCTCTAGCATTCTTTACCAGAGACAAAGACAAATCGCTCGGGGATATTCTAAGTTGGGGATGGTTACGCGAGTTGAATGTGTATGCAATTAAACGAGAGTATGGAGTACAGTATGTTTGATACTTGAATGATTTAAAGATGTTTCCTTATTCGGATGTTGAAGAGTTGACACAAACAAATATTATTAGTTATCAAATGAAATTCCATGATCAACGTTTGTGGAAGGTTATTAAGTATGAAACAACACATGGTTTCAATCATTGGAAGACATTTATACCAAAGCGTCGAATCAAGATTAACCAAGTTACAAAGGAAAGAGATGTGACGTTAGTGATGAAAAGACCGAGGGTGATGAAAAACATGCCTTTGATGCCGATTGAACAAGACTTTTATCCGGTATTCAAGTGGTGGCAGGTTGATCCCGAAACATGTGAAGCTGTAATTGTGTTAAGAGCTGATGATGGATGGGATATCACTGCAGAACAAACACCAGAGATAATCGAAAGACGAAGGATTTGGGGTTTGTGGAGAACAATAAGAATACTAGACCCGATGTGGTTAGTAAACTGTTCTAAAGATGATATCAAATGCTTGTTCTTAAACAAGATTTACTACGATAAGAGGGAGGAAACTCAAGCGTAAGAATACCAAGGTGTGATAAATGTTTGTTACGCACATGATTTACTACGATAACGTCGTTTTTATAAACCAAAGGGTTTGTTAAAGTAAACGGTTTCGGTTAATTACGACGAAAATCGTAACGAACGCGCAAATGACCGTAAACGCGTAACGAATGATATTTTTGCATTCCGATCATTAAAATAATAGATTTTAATGATTACAAAAATTTTTGTATGTGCTTACATGTTCCGGATAACGGTATACGCGAATCAGCATAGTTTCATAGAATTTGCAAAATAGCCCCTAAGCTTGAATAAACATGTTTTTGCCATACCGAAGCCCTCAAAACTTATTTCTAAGTTAAGTAACGGGGGGTATGTTTAGCTTATGTCATTGTTCCAGAGTGTATGTCGCGTTAAACTGATTACGTTTGCGTAACAGTTTGCGATTTCACTTCCATAAGTTGTTTAAGAGTTCGGAATCGTGAAAGAATTGAATACGTGCAATTGTCAAGATAAAAATACAAATCTCAGAAATAAATCACAAAAATTTCATTGATTGATAATTTGTTCGGAATCGTTACACGATCGGATCAACACAAATGTCACATAGTTGAAGAAGTGACTAAAAGGGGCTTGATAGCAATAGGAGAGGTAGTTGATATTATAGACAATCCTATCTTACAAAGGATTGCTGATCGTTAACGTTTGATTGCTAAGTGAGTGAAAGTAACTGAAGAAGAAGAAGAGGATGATGAAAATAATGATGCTGATGATGTGGATGATGATAAAAAGTATGATAACGAGAAGAAGGATTATGATGATAACAACGATCAGGGAGGATCGAGCATTACTGTAGAATCAGCAAAGTTTACTGAACGTTTTGATTATGAAGAAGCTCTAAACGATGAAGCGAATGTTGTGGATGTTCAAGCTCAGGGGGAGCAGAAAGGCCCTAGAGAGTCAGAAGTTGAATCAGGAATCTTCACAGCTAGTCCTTCAACATCTGTTCCTGATTTCAATAAACCAATGATGCTGATGCTAGAGCACAATGTTGAAGAAGGTGAATTTGTTCACAACTACACCAAAGAAGAACTAGTGGTTCTACTAGGTGTTGATGAAGAATCTTTCGAGTTTGACTTTGAAGAAGAATTAGTGAACATAAGTACTTTTGAGCCAAACAAATATGTTTACAAAGTTGTACCATAAGCTGATAACTACGATCATGTCATAATCGAAGATGCATCAGATGAAGAGGAAGGTACTGAAAGGTATTCTGGAGACAACACGGATTGTTTTCCTACTATTGAAGAAGTAATGAATCAAATTGATATGGATCTGTAGAAGCAAAAGATAGATGAAGTTGTGAAGACATTAACTGTACCAAAGAAGATGAGCAAGGAAGAGATAGCTAATGTGAAAAAGACTTGGTTTGAAGAACTGCCAAAAGAGAGGAAGTTCAAAAGGCCTCTAGCATTCTTTACCAGAGACAAAGACAAATCGCTCGGGGATATTCTAAGTTGGGGATGGTTACGCGAGTTGAATGTGTATGCAATTAAACGAGAGTATGGAGTACAGTATGTTTGATACTTGAATGATTTAAAGAGGTTTCCTTATTCGGATGTTGAAGAGTTGACACAAACAAATAATATTAGTTATCAAATGAAATTCCATGATCAACGTTTGTGGAAGGTTATTAAGTATGAAACAACACATGGTTTCAATCATTGGAAGACATTTATACCAAAGTGTCGAATCAAGATTAACAAAGTTACAAAGGAAAGAGATGTGACGTTAGTGATGAAAAGACCGAGGGTGATGAAAAACATGCCTTTGATGCCGATTGAACAAGACTTTTATCCGGTATTCAAGTGGTGGCAGGTTGATCCCGAAACATGTGAAGCTGTAATTGTGTTAAGAGCTGATGATGGATGGGATATCACTGCAGAACAAACACCAGAGATAATCGAAAGACTAAGGATTTGGGGTTTGTGGAGAACAATAAGAATACTAGACCCGATGTGGTTAGTAAACTGTTCTAAAGATGATATCAAATGCTTGTTCTTTAACAAGATTTACTACGATAAGAGGGAGGAACTCAAGCGTAAGAATACCAAGGTGTGATAAATGTTTGTTACGCACATGATTTACTACGATAACATCGTTTTTTATAAACCAAAGGGTTTGTTAAAGTAAACGGTTTCGGTTAATTACGACGAAAATCGTAACGAACGCGCAAATGACCGTAAACGCGTAACGAATGATATTTTTGCATTCCGATCATTAAAATAATAGATTTTAATGATTACAAAAATTTTTGTATGTGCGGACATGTTCCGGATAACGGTATACGCGAATCAGCATAGTTTCACAGAATTTGCAAAATAGCCCCTAAGCTTGAATAAACATGTTTTTGCCATACCGAAGCCCTCAAAACTTATTTCTAAGTTAAGTAAAGGGGGGTATGTTTAGCTTATGTCATTGTTCCGGAGTGTATGTCGCGTTAAACTGATTACGTTTGCGTAACAGTTTGCGATTTCACTTCCATAAGTTGTTTAAGAGTTCAGAATCGTGAAAGAATTGAATACGTGCAATTGTCAAGATAAAAATACAAATCTCGGAAATAAATCACAAAAATTTCATTGATTGATAATTTGTTCGGAATCGTTACACGATCGGATCAACACAAATGTCACATAGTTGAAGAAGTGACTAAAAGGGGCTTGATAACAATAGGCGAGGTAGTTGATATTGTAGACAATCCTATCTTACAAAGGATTGCTGATCGTTAACGTTTGATTGCTAAGTGAGTGAAAGTAACTGAAGAAGAAGAAGAGGATGATGAAAATAATGATGCTGATGATGTGGATGATGATAAAAAGTATGATGACGAGAAGAAGGATTATGATGATAACAACGATCAGGGAGGATCAAGCATTACTGTAGAATCAGCAAAGTTTACTGAACGTTTTGATTATGAAGAAGCTCTAAACGATGATGCGAATGTTGTGGATGTTCAAGCTCAGGGGAGCAGAAAGGCCCTAGAGAGTCAGAAGTGGAATCAGGAATCTTCACAGCTAGTCCTTCAACATCTGTTCCTAATTTCAATAAACCAATGATGCTGATGCTAGAGCACAATGTTGAAGAAGGTGAATTTGTTCACAACTACACCAAAGAAGAACTAGTGGTTCTACTAGGTGTTGATGAAGAATCTTCCGAGTTTGACTTTGAAGAAGAATTAGTGAACATAAGTACTTTTGAGCCAAACAAATATGTTTACAAAGTTGTACCATAAGCTGATAACTACGATCATGTCATAATCGAAGATGCATCAGATGAAGAGGAAGGTACTGAAAGGTATTCTGGAGACAACACGGATTGTTTTCCTACTACTGAAGAAGTAATGAATCAAATTGATATGGATCTGTAGAAGCAAAAGATAGATGAAGTTGTGAAGACATTAACTGTACCAAAGAAGATGAGCAAGGAAGAGATAGCTAATGTGAAAAAGACTTGGTTTAAAGAACTGCCAAAAGAGAGGAAGTTCAAAAGGCCTCTAGCATTCTTTACCAGAGACAAAGACAAATCGCTCGGGGATATTCTAAGTTGGGGATGGTTACGCGAGTTGAATGTGTATGCAATTAAACGAGAGTATGGAGTACAGTATGTTTGATACTTGAATGATTTAAAGATGTTTCCTTATTCGGATGTTGAAGAGTTGACACAAACAAATATTATTAGTTATCAAATGAAATTCCATGATCAACGTTTGTGGAAGGTTATTAAGTATGAAACAACACATGGTTTCAATCATTGGAAGACATTTATACCAAAGCGTCGAATCAAGATTAACCAAGTTACAAAGGAAAGAGATGTGACGTTAGTGATGAAAAGACCGAGGGTGATGAAAAACATGCCTTTGATGCCGATTGAACAAGACTTTTATCCGGTATTCAAGTGGTGGCAGGTTGATCCCGAAACATGTGAAGCTGTAATTGTGTTAAGAGCTGATGATGGATGGGATATCACTGCAGAACAAACACCAGAGATAATCGAAAGACGAAGGATTTGGGGTTTGTGGAGAACAATAAGAATACTAGACCCGATGTGGTTAGTAAACTGTTCTAAAGATGATATCAAATGCTTGTTCTTTAACAAGATTTACTACGATAAGAGGGAGGAAACTTAAGCGTAAGAATACCAAGGTGTGATAAATGTTTGTTACGCACATGATTTACTACGATAACGTCGTTTTTTATAAACCAAAGGGTTTGTTAAAGTAAACAGTTTCGGTTAATTACGACGAAAATCGTAACGAACGCGCAAATGACCGTAAACGCGTAACGAATGATATTTTTGCATTCCGGTCATTAAAATAATAGATTTTAATGATTACAAAAATTTTTGTATGTGCGGACATGTTCCGGATAACGGTATACGCGAATCAGCATAGTTTCATAGAATTTGCCAAATAGCCCCTAAGCTTGAATAAACATGTTTTTGCCATACCGAAGCCCTCAAAACTTATTTCTAAGTTAAGTAAAGGGGGTGTGTTTAGCTTATGTCATTGTTCCAGAGTGTATGTCGCGTTAAACTGATTACGTTTGCGTAACAGTTTGCGATTTCACTTCCATAAGTTGTTTAAGAGTTCGGAATCGTGAAAGAATTGAATACGTGCAATTGTCAAGATAAAAATACAAATCTCGGAAATAAATCACAAAAATTTCATTGGTTGATAATTTGTTCGGAATCGTTACACGATCGGATCAACACAAATGTCACATAGTTGAAGAAGTGACTAAAAGGGGCTTGATAGCAATAGGCGAGGTAGTTGATATTGTAGACAATCCTATCTTACAAAGGATTGCTGATCGTTAACGTTTGATTGCTAAGTGAGTGAAAGTAACTGAAGAAGAAGAAGAGGATGATGAAAATAATGATGTTGATGATGTGGATGATGATAAAAAGTATGATGACGAGAAGAAGGATTATGATGATAACAACGATCAGGGAGGATCGAGCATTACTGTAGAATCAGCAAAGTTTACTGAACGTTTTGATTATGAAGAAGCTCTAAACGATGAAGCGAATGTTGTGGATGTTCAAGCTCAGGGGGAGCAGAAAGGCCCTAGAGAGTCAGAAGTTGAATCAGGAATCTTCACAGCTAGTCCTTCAACATCTGTTCCTGATTTCAATAAACCAATGATGCTGATGCTAGAGCACAATGTTGAAGAAGGTGAATTTGTTCACAACTACACCAAAGAAGAACTAGCGGTACATAATGTCTATTGTCTGTGTCTTGGATCGAGTCTGTTTGTATTAGGGTTGAAAATGTTAAGTTTAAAGTTATTGTATGTATGATTGGGACCAAGTTCGCACGAAGTTGCACTGTAATGGACTACTTCGCACGAAGTTGCACTTCGTACAAACTAGGTCCAAGGTCTTTTGGTGTGAACTGGTAGCCCTATAAATAGTCCTCTTTGTTCTTTCATTTGTAACACTTTTGCAACTTGTACGGCGGAGCTCTGTCAGTCTGGAAACTCAATGTATATGATTGGACATTAATAAACTGACATTTAAACTGCTAAACTCGTGTATTTGTCACTGTTACATGTAATATCCGCTTGCATGGACTAGATAACAAATTTAGGTACCGTAACTAAGGACGGGTCGATCCTACAACTTGATGTGCTAAAAGTAGTTTAATAAAACAAACTAACTTAACCAAATCTAGACACTAAGTTATACTCTAGACTCTTGAAACTCGATTAAACTACTAACCAGCAAGGGAACCGATCGACTCTAGTAAAGCTAAATAAGTCTGGAAATCAAACCAACGAGACTCTATTTAACTACGCTAACTACTCTATTTAGAATAAAACTGACACGGACATGACACTAAACGTTTTTATATTTTTTTGTTGGGGGGGTGTTCTAAAATATCCTAAAATTGCAAATTAATTAAATTAATAAACTAAGTTAACTAGACACGAACTAACTTGGGTTTTGTCAAATGATGGAGACAACTACCTAGACTGGAATCCTGGTTTGCATTGGTAATGATATTATCAAGATGTTAATTATTTTGGAACCGTGATCTTCTAATACTAAACCTGTCGAGATACTGAACAAGAGCCCCGACCCTTCTCAATAAGACACATATGGCACTCAAAAGGCTGTTATGAACACCGGTTGGTCTAGACTCCCTCACAGGCTATCTAAGTGGTTTACGAAAGTATCCTAATCCGATTTACTCCCTCACAGACTATAAACCTAGGATAAACTTGGGTTCTCAATTTGACTTGTTAGACAACGATCACTAAGGAAAATAGTTCAGACTCCTCACGAAGCTCCTACCTAGCAATTTAGTGACTTAGACCTATCAATAACCTCGCACCTCACAGCTATTGAGATTAGTAGAACACTTAGACTCACTAAACTATCAATTACTACTTCTTAGGTGTATTGGCCAATTAACCCAAAGATTACTAAATAAATTATAATCTAGCATGAACCTATTATGTGAAAGACATCCTCCAAGACTCACACGAAGCAATAAACGACAATTAAACAATTCTAAGCATGCAAACACATCAAACCAATAATCATGTCGATTACTTTCGTAAATAATCCATAAATAATTAACAACCTATAATAAAAATCTAAACTTTACATAACCAATCATCCAATCTAGTAGGTAGAACAAGGTTTTTTAGCCTAACATAGTCATGGAAACATTCAAAACAAGAGTATATTCAAAGAAAAGAGACATGGTTAAAACTAAGTACAAAGAATAACGAAACCCGAATGGTAAAACACGACCCAGATGACTTCCTTTGCT
Source organism: Scalesia atractyloides (assembly GCA_947069175.1). NCBI lineage: Eukaryota > Viridiplantae > Streptophyta > Magnoliopsida > Asterales > Asteraceae > Scalesia > Scalesia atractyloides. Next base: position 32,188,103 of record CAMTDV010000015.1, on the reverse strand, counting down.
TCCGACCTTCAACCGAATGCTTCAAGATCTCGAAAACGCTCCAAAAAACTCCAATTTTTCGCCCAAGTTAATGCAAAATCGTAATTAGGGTTAGTTTTCTTGTTAATAATGTTTTTATACGATTCAAACAAGCATCCAGCTCCAATATTAATCCTGCCGCGAAATATATCCCCATTGGGTTACGCCACGGGTAAACTCTCAAGGCGTCACGTAGCGCGGCACTTCAAAATCAAAACCATTATTTTATTGCCTTCGCGTTACGCGAAGGCTCTTTCTCTTCATGGTCGTGTGACGCGACGGGGTGCTTTTTCCAGAATTTCTTGATTTTCGTTCCCGTTCAGCTACGACACGACCCGATTCTCATTGCTAACTCTTTTTCAACATATTTCCTGCATTTTTTTATCTTTTTAGCAACCCAGACATGCAAACAAACAAACTATTAAAATAAACGAATTCTACCTAAAAACCGAAGCAAACAAAACGAAAAGCATACAAACTTTACACGATAAATGGATGTATTTTGCAATACATCACCTGCATTGAGGGCAATGTAGAGTTTAAGTGTGGGGATGAGAAACTGTCGTTTGAGTCTGTATATAGATTTGTAGTGTTAGTTGAGTTAATAATTTTTTTGAAAAAATACAAAAATAAAATAAAAAATCCAAAAATCCAAAAAAAATTAGAAAATGCCATTGATTTAGAGTTTGCTAATAAATACAGAAAATGATGGTACAGTCGAGTATTTTCGGTTCTCAAATAATAATAATATGAGTTTAATAAAGTTGAGCATGTGTCTAGTTTGGATATGTGGGTAAGCTCTTCCGGCTTTTAGGTTCCTTTGAGCTAAATTAACTTAAATGTTAGGATACCGGTGGGTACTCATCTAGGAGAAACAGAGAAGCCGAAACCACCAATAATAGTATAAGGGATACCGTTATAAACTAAAAGTCTTAAAAAATTTATCAAAAGAAAAAAAATATGTGCAACATTGAAATATTGAGCTAGATTGATAAAGACGAGGCCTATGTAATCTTTATTGGGGATGATGACTCTGATATAGATTTCCTCTAGGTTGAGTTAAATAAAATTGCTAAAATTTCGAAGCTCACGTTGTCGCTTTCGGGGATAGTGACTCTGGTTGGGACAGCCTCTGGGTTAGGTATGCGAAAATCTAGTGCTCATGAAAGAAAAAAAAAGAGAGAGAAAAAATGTTTGATTTTAAATTCTTTGGGTTTTGGTATAAAACGGTTAGAAAATAGCCAATTGGTTGTTCCTTTTATTTCATAAGCTTGAGGCGGGATTAGGTGGATTTTTGGCTTTCTAGTGTGAGACCTTATGTTGACTAACCGAACATGAACATAAATAATCATGATAAGGGCCTAGGAACCGGTGTTGAGTTTAAGAGGTCGTAAACCCACAATCGTGAGTTAACACGTGTTTGATATTTAATAAGATAATTTGATTTTTTTTTTAGATCGAATATTACTTTGGCTATGATTTCGTATGCATATATCTTTTTCAGGGACGAAAAAAGAGTAAGTGTGGGGATATTTGATATATTGCAAAATACATACATTTATCGTGTAAAGTTTGTATAGTTTTCATTTCAGTTGTTTTGTTTTTTAGTTAGAAATAGTTTCTATTGATAGTTTGTTTATTTGCAGGTCTTGGTTGCTGAAAAGATGGAAAACCGTTGGAAATATGATGAAAAAGAGTTAGCAACGAGAATCGGGTCGTGACGTAGCTGAACGGGAACGAAAATCAAGAAATTCTGGAAAAAGCACCCCGTGTTGATGCATTTTGTGTTCGTCACTTGTCGAATAGGCTAGATTGAGCGTGTGTCGAATATTGTATAGGTTAGAATCGAACACACGGCCAAAATACGGAGCGTATAGTGAAAAAGGGAACAAGTTCGCCCGAACTTGACCTGTGATGGTCAAGTTCGCCCGAACTTGGCATGTAATGGTCAAGTTCGCCCGAACTTGTCCTGTGAAGGACAAGTTCGCCCGAACTTGTCCATAACACACTCCGGGCGAACTTGTAACCCTATATATAGGTGTGTTGTTCATTTGATGTTTACGTTTTTGTAATCCCTACGGGGAGGTGCTGCCGGATTCTCTCCAGGAACTCTGGCAGCTGGACCTAAAGATGTATACTCTTTCGGTATGAATGAAGACTTCTGCTGCATTCTACTTCTACTCCTTTCTGTAATAACATTCTACCAAAATTGACATATTATGCACTAACTTCCGTCTAGAACCGCCTGATCACAGACCTTCAATTAGTATCAGAGCTACGGTTATCACCTACGCTCATGAATTTGGACATTTATGGACATTAGGAGGGGTTTTAGACGTAAATCATCAAATAAACATACAATCCACGGATAAAAAGTAAAATTGAACGGATAGGATTGTTAGAAAACCATTTTCGACCGGATCTATGGTGGAATCATCTCAAAATTCGAAGAAATAAGGATTCTGGATCGAAAAATGTGAAAAATGGTTGGTCTTTAAAGATCAAGTTCGCCCGAACTTGTATCATTTTGATCAAGTTCGCCCGAACTTGTCATATTTTGATCAAGTTCGCCCGAACTTGTCACATGGTGACCAAGTTCGCCCGAACTTGCCACATGGTGACCAAGTTCGCCCGAACTTGTCACATGGAGCCTAAAAAAATTTGTTGATCGTTTTGACGAGACGGGTGTCCAGAACAAATTTGGTGATAGAAATTTTTTTCGAGTTTTTAACGTCTAATTCGGCATGTTCGGGGACACCGTCTAGAGCTTCAGAGTACAGATTTGCTGATACGGTCACAAAATTTTAAAGATAACGGGAGAGTCATTGATACCGGTGCAGAATGTTGATCATTTGGGTGTCGTGACTAGTAATGGGCCTAAACGTTAAATCCGCATTTGATGAATATTGAAAATTCCAGATTTGAGGGGGAATTTCAGTGAAAATTTCAGAATGGTCAGAATTTGAAAACATGAGGGGGAATAAAGATTTTACGATATATGAAGATTCCGGTATTTTTGAAATTCATGACTGCTGCAACAGTATCCGGGTGGTTACCGATTGCAGATTATCAGGGAATGCAGAGGATTGAGATTCATCGGGTGATCATAGGAAGTTCAGATTTTTCAGATTATGATACAGATTGATGCTTAAGGGTTAGAGTCCTGATCTCCGGTGAAGGAACAGTTAGCTGGATTAGCAGTCATTAGTACCAGTGAGGAACTGAGGACGTTCAAAACATTCGGTGATGATCTTAAGAATTAATGACTAACTCCGCAGACGGATGGTTTCAAAATTACCAAGGAAGATCTGAAGTTATTTGAGATGTAACTGATGATAGCCTTTGGTAGCCATTATTTTTAGTTTTCAAGCAGATGAATCATTCTTCTCTTTGGACTAACCGCCGTTAGATGACGATGTTTGTTGATTAAGTGGCGCTGGTCTACATGTGATAGCTATATATCTGGCATTGTGACTGAAGAGGAAGAATGTGATTTTGGTCACGGACGTATGTTTCTCAAAGTCGATGCGTTACCAAATTATATGTTTCTGATGAAGATTTGCTGATTGAGCAGATTACCGATTTGCTGATCAAATCATTCTGAGGGGTGCTTAACTGTGATTATGGAAATCGGGATTTCAGATTTTCGAGGGTATTCGTTGATTTGAAGTTTTCCGGTGCGGTGATTCGAAGTTTCTATCAATTGCCGGTTGAGTTTTTGATATTTTAGGAGTGTGCGGAATAAACTCTCGATGCTCAACGCTTATTCAAAAACTGAACTCGGATGCTGTTATCGTTGAAATGGAGAAGCTGTTGCATTGATTAGCTTCAAGTTGGGGGTTATTCGAGAAAATTTGTCGGTCAAGTAAATCAGAGGAGGTCGGAAACCGTGCAACCAAAGATCTGAACTAGAGTTTTCAGCGGGATTGAAAGTTGATAATGCGAGCACAGATCATCAATTAAGGGGGAATATATTGACGCGTTTCGACGACATTGGCAGACATCTTGATTGAAGTTACAGAATATTCAAACACGGCTCAGAGTTTTGAAGATCAAGATCAAGCTTCGACAGTAATGAACAAAGGGGAATCTGTTGATGCATTTTGTGTTCGTCACTTGTCGAATAGGCTAGATTGAGCGTGTATTTAATATTGTATAGGTTAGAATCGAACACACGACCAAAATACGGAGCGTATAGTGAAAAAGGGAACAAGTTCGCCCGAAGTTGACCTGTGATGGTCAAGTTCGCCCGAACTTGGCATGTAATGGTCAAGTTCGACCGAACTTGTCCATAATACACTCCGGGCGAACTTGTAACCCTATATATAGGTGTGTTGTTCATTTGATGTTTAAGTTTTTGCAATCCCTACGGGGAGGTGCTGCCGGATTCTCTCCAGGAACTCTGGCAGCTGGACCTAAAGATGTATACTCTTTCGGTATGAATGAAGACTTTTGCTGCATTCGTGAGGAGTCTGAACTAGTTGCCCTATTGATCGTTGTCTAACAAGCCAAACTGAGAACCCAAGTTTATCCCAGGTTTATAGCCTGTGAGGGAGTAAATCGGATTAGGATACTTTTGTAAACCACTTAGATAGCCTGTGAGGGAGTCTAGACCAACCGGTGTCCGTAACAGCCTTTAGAGTGCCATAAGTGTCTTCCTGAGAAGGGCCCGGGGTCTTGTTCGGTGTCTCGACAGGTTTAGTACTAGAAGATCATGTTTCCATAATAATTAACATCCTAATAATATCACTACCAATGCAAACCAGGATTCCAGTCTAGGTAGTTGTCTCCATCATCTGACTACACCCAAGTTAGTTCGTGTCTAGTTAACTTAGTTAATTAATTTAATTAATTTGCAGTTTTAGGATATTTAGAACACCCCCTCCCCCACTCCCAAAAAAATATATATAAAAAAAACATTTACAGTCATGTCCATGTCAGTGTTAGTCTAGATAGAGTAGTTAGCGTAGTTAAATAGAGTCTCGTGGGTACGATTTCCGGACTTACTTAGCTTTACTAGAGTTGATTGGTTCTCTTGCCGGTTAGTAGTTTAGAGAGTCTAGAGTATTACTTAGTGTCTAGATTTGGTTAATTTAATTTGTTTTTATAAACTACTTTTAGCACATCATATGTCTACCACCAAAACCTTCCTCAGCAGACGTGTCCCTTTTCATGATCCCACTCTTTACAGGTCTTTGGTTGGGGGTCTTCAATATCTCACCATCACTCGCCCAGATCTATCTTATGTTGTAAACCAAGACAATCAGCACCTACACTCTCTTACCAATTCTCATTTTCAACCGGCCAAATGTATCCTTCGCTATGTTAAGGGAACAATTGCCTTTGGGTTAACCTTTTCTAAGCCCACTACTACCACCTTAGTTGGTTATTTTGATGTCGACTGGGCTAGATTATTGAGACCCGACGGTCCACTTACGGCTATTCCACTTATTTAGGTGGTAATCTTGTCTCATGGAGTGCCAAGAAACAACCCACGGTATCCAGAGCCAGTAGTGAATCTGAATACCGTGCAATGGCAAACACTGCAGTAGAAATCACTTGGCTCACACATCCCCTTCGAGAACTTCATGCGTTACCTATGGATTGTCTGACTCTTCTCTGTGACAACAAAAGTGCAATTATCTCAATCAGAATCCGGTCTCTCACATGCGAGCCAAACTCATAGACATTGATTACCATTTTATATGAAAGTTTGTCTCGTCTGGACGGCTTCACACTAAATTTGTTCCATCCAATCTCCAGGTTGCGGACATTTTCACGAAGTCTCTCAAGACCTCTCTATGAAAAATTTCAAAGCATACTACGTGTTGGTCCCCCACTTCTTTGATTGAAGGGGGTAATAGCCTACTGTGAATCAATCTATTGATTTACCTTGATTTTCTGTCATTCATTGTATTGATTGTACATTCATTGTGTATATTTCATTTCCTAGTAAACTCATTGAATCAATCTATTGATTTACCTTGATTTTCTGTCATTCATTGTATTGATTGTACATTCATTATGTATATTTCCTTTCCTAGTAAATTCATTGTGCATATTTCCTTTCCTAGTTTAGAATGCTTATGTATGGCTATATATTGTAATTACTGTGAGGAACTAATCAAGAGATTTGAGTTCTTACAGATTAAGTCTTATTGGGCTTTAAACTAAACTTACATTTAAACATAGGTTAACTATATTCATGATACTATTTAACAAAGCGAAAACAAAATCTAGTAGTGGGTTATTAGAAAGGGGCGACGACTACCACAAGTTATGACGTAGACTCTGCCACTTGGGCCGACCTTAGGTAGGCACCCTTCCTAAATGCAACGGAAGACATCAACCTAGGCCATAGCCCTTCTTGATTACCAATTGACCCAGTCAAGGTAGGTGAGTAGAGCACTGGCCTCTCTTACTTTTTATACACCACCACTCCCCCATTGTCTTTACTCTCCCCACCGATGTGGGATAGCCTTGTTTAACCTTTTTTACGATGTTTCCAAAATGATCTCTCAAGACACAGTTTTCTTCATTATATATTTATTTTATAGATATATTAGTTGTATTAAATCATAATGGATAACAAAATAACACTTTCTGGGTCATAAGATTTTCTATGAAAACCGAGTTAAGATCATCATCTGGTTCCAATGCTTGTTCGTCTTCATCATCAAGATTTACCTTGCTGTTCATTTAGTATTGTCAAGTCATTTGAATCAGATAGGAAATGTCTTAACTCAGCAACGCTTTTTGCATTTTTAGACAAATGAATGCTTTGTTGCTAGTGATTTTGCATTCAATCTCCGCTCCTAATTCTTCTTCTACTGGCTCTGCTGGTTTTATATGTTCTTGGAGATCGAATGAAATTCATGCTCTACTAATCTACCATGAATCGATACAAATGTGAACAACTGTAGAAACCTTTGAGAAGGATAAAGTAAGTGTGTCGAGTAACAGCGTGAAGGCAACTATTTGTTCCTGTTAAGCACATGTGACCTTCATTTGTCACTTTGGATTATAAATCTTTTTGGTAAATGTGAACACTCAGTTATCGAAAAATCCAATGTTAGTAGGGGCGTAGTTTTGTAAACAACTGAAGTGAAGAACCTAGCATGTGTTTATGAAGCTCGTGCTCGACCTCATTTACTAAATTTAGATTCAAACTCATTTAAGCTCGGTTCAATTCAAGATTATATCAATTGGTCTACGTTAGTCAATTTAAGCAAAAATCATAATTTGTTCATGTTTTAGGCACAAATTATCACAAGTTAAAAATTAATCACAGTCGGTTCATTTAGTCGATTTGATTTATATAAGATTCACATTAAGTTCAATTTGTGATTTAGGCACAAATTATCACAACTTTAAAGGATAAATAGAGATCACAATCGAATTACCAGCAATTTGCTTCTATGGACACCGACTTTCAGCAAGGATCTACACTAGTTACCAGCAAGAGCCAACACATTCAAGTGGAGCAAATGACCAAGAAAGAACATACGTTGGAAGTTGGATTAATCAACCGCTGACTTTTCAATGTTCGAGTCTTCAAGAACCCGACACTTGGATTTTCGGCCAACGCTTACCCAACTTCTGTAGGACCAAAGTTATATGTTGTCTACTTTAACTTGGTCCCAACAACCAACAATATGACAGTAAACTTTCCACATATCTAGGTTGGTCCCAACTTCAAACTTCATTTTTTTCCAACAACCAACACTATATTCGCTGACAAAATATATCAATACTATAATTTGATTGCAGAAATGTTACCCTCAAAATTTGGATTTTATGAAAATTAACTTTGATACAACAAATATATCAATACTACGCAGTTCATACAATAAAATCTAAAATCAATCGGAAAATATACAACCAAATATTTATGAAATAACATTATGTCAGATTCTGATTTAGAGGGAATGCATCGAAATCAAACAAAACAAGTTCATATAAATCTTATTATAAAACAAACAAAACAAGTTCATATTAATCTCTGCAATTAACATCACCAGATTATGATCTAGAGGGAATGCATCGAAATCAAGAAGCTAAAACGAACATGTAACAACAAAACTGTAAAATACAGAAGAAAGCAAAAAAAAACCTGATCGAAACCTTGAAAGTTATGATCGCCAAGGCCGGAGAAGAAACTGGACAGTCCAACGTCGGAGAAGGAGAAAAGTACAAGAAAGTTGATCGGGATTGTTAAAACTTTTTGTTAAGTATGTAATATTTTATTTATTTGGTTTACAATAAACAATTAATACATAACATTTTGTTATTTAATAGTAAATTTATATGTTCTGTTTATAATTAATAAATTAATAGATAAGATTTTGTTTAACAAATTGTTGTTAATAGATTTATAGGTAACATATTTTTACAAAATCTATAAAAGGTGTACATGAGGAATGCTATTTTTAATAAGTATATTATATCCCTTGTAATTTTATGTTTATACATTTCGATCCTATTAACGTAAAAATGATCCATATGATATACATGATTATATTCAATTCTGGTTCTATTATATGTCCAATTAGTAAAAGTAAAATAACTAACAAAAAAAAATTAAACTTTCTAAATATTAAACAAAATGTATATCTAATAATTACAATTAATCCGTGATTATTTTATATTTTTATCGATTAATGATTAGCGTTGTAATATTGTGAGCAAATTGATAATGTTCAGCATATGGCATTTTTTATTTATATTGATTAATGAATAAAACTTAAAGCATTATGTACTTACGATTGATTTGATGGAAAGATTGATCTTATGGTCTAAAACAAACCCGTGTAATATACGGGACATAAGCTAGTATCACAAATAAGGGACCTAGAAAACCCTTTGCTTTAGTTGCTACGATAGTTATTTTTGTTGACAGCATGTAACCTTTAATCAGTTATGCAAAAATAACCCGGTTCAAAATCCAGTCATTTTGCTTTTCTGAAATATGTGAGAGCGACCGAGTAACACGAATACCTGACCCAAGCCCAGACTGATTAAGCATATTTGGGTTTGGCTACCAATCCTAAATTTGGACACAAATTCAGTCTGCTTCACTTAATAACCGAAATAAGAAACATCTTTGGGCTTATTTGAGTTGCGGAAGTGTCATTACAGGCTTATTTGAGTTCAGTTGACAACCTCAGCCTTATTTGGGTTGCAACAGTATACATTATATAAAGAACCAGATTCTATACATGTGCCCGACAATCATATGAAGCCTCGACAAAGAAAATAAACTTAATAAATAAGTTTGTTACTTGAGGAAATTAATATATTTATAAACGTAAAAACAGTATAAATTCTCAAAAGTTACAACTTCTCTGATCGCTGGCGTTTGATGCAATTCTTTCACGCACCAAACTGTTTATATATAACTCGAGTTAGAACCAACCATCGTTTTGATATAAATGACATTTCTGATGGTCGCTTGCAACTTATGATATGATCACCTCTGATCCCTTGCATAGCTCAAGCTGAGGAACCCTGTCATCAAACATTGCAAGTATGAGCCACATAACATTCACAAGCAATTTAAGTAACGGGTTTATTTGGAAATTAAATTATATAGTTAAAATGTTAAATGCCTTTTGTAACTCTGGTTAGCATACAAAAATGAATAAATAAATAAATAGAACTGTTTAAATGAACTAATGGGTTAAAAATGAATTGGTAGAGAGTGATCTATTTAAAAACTTACAGCCCCCTTAATAAAATTCATACCTTTGTTTGACTCCGATAATTCCTGTGCCCGTCTGCATAGGTATGCCCATGATAATACATTCACTAACACCTTCTATTTTGTCTACTCTACCATTCACAGAAGCGTTAAAAAGATGGTCGGATGTTTTCTCAAATGACGCCAACATCAACACACTTTCTTTCATTTTTTGAATCCCAAATCTCGTGATCCCCAAAACTTCCCCCTGTTCATAGCATATATATATAAGTACAACAGGTTATAAAAATATAACCGAAAATCACACTGTTTAGTAAATAACAAAGTATTAAGATGGAATGTACCTTATACGTCATGACATCAGCTAAAAGCATCATATGTCGAATATCTATACTCATTCCGTGGCTTTCCATAGTGTATTGGATCTCTTTAATAATTGACCTTCTTGCAGCTTCAATGCCAAGTGTACTTTGTACCTCCAGAATATGATTACTTGTTGTTTCATGTCCATTTATTCCTTCCATACCCATAACTGACTGAAGGCCCGTTCTGAAAATTCACACATTTTACGTATATTAACCATTTGAAAAAACAATCAAAAGTAGTTCATATATCCATCAATTTCAAGTCTTAAACAAGTGATAAGGGAACGGGTCAAATGGGGTTAAACTGATCAAATACGAAGAAAAAGTGTATTTTTATGCATAAAAGTTACACAAAACGTTTGCAGGTCAACTTAACTTCAACGGGTCAGATCTGTACCCCAAAATAGATGCAATTCTAAACTAGACATTCTTATGGAATAAGATACCTAAAGTATCCCATAATAGTGTCTGACTATGAGTTGAACGCCTAAATACCCTCAATATAGTGGCAAGATGAGAGTTGTTTTGTTAACCGAAAAGTGTACCAAATCACAAACTCACCCTTCTACAAGCAAGTTAAACTTGTCCTGCTCCTTTTTCTTGTTGATCACAGCACGTTCAATGGTACCAATGCCCTGCCAATTAAAAAAAACATTGGAAATAGATGTGAGGCACCTTTCAACCCATTTGACGGTTTCCTTATAGACTAGTTATTTTGAATTTGCCCATTTGATCCATTAGAAATAAACCAGTTACCTTCACAACGACTGTTGGAAGCCTATTTCTGAGCCCATGAAGATCAAAATAAAGTTTTTCCCTATCAGATGGAGGATTAATTTCAAGTTTCCTAGCATCCAAAACCTTGATATGCTACACACAACAAAATATTTCAGTAATTATACAAAAAACTTTGACAAGCCCGAATAAAATTCTTACATGTTCTTTCAGTTTGATTTTGGGAGTCTTTAGTATTGATTCTTTCACAGTATGTGCGTCTACGGAAAGTTGTAGGGCTTGAATTGTTGACTTGTCAAGGGTAATAACAATAGAAGCAGATCTTAATCCCAGTACAAGCTTTATACTCTTTGCAACCTACATCAAAAAATTAAAAATAAAATGAAACAAACTTTTTAACAATGATAATTTTAAAACTTGAAAACGAAAACCAAACCTGCCCCAAAAGAGTTCTCTCCATTTGACCTTTAACCAGCTTAGCAAACGATATGTTATCATTAGTTCTGAGTTTTGCAGTGATGACAGGTGTGCTGATTTTCTTGGCTGCATTTAAGATCTCCTTAATACGAGGAACCCCGAGAGTGACATCTGTCTAAGAGTTAAGTAGCACACCACCCTATACACTACAACGTTAAAACAAAATTACATACTATGATCAAATGGAAGATATTAACAAAAAAGGATACTCATGCTTGCAACTCCAGCAAAATGAAAGGTTTTTAACGTCATTTGTGTTCCTGGTTCTCCAATACTTTGAGCACCAATTGCACCGATATTTGTTCCGGCATCAATCTTTTTTTGATGGTAACGAAAGATGCATGTATCTAAGAATACCTGCAGCTGCTGAGAAGTGATGCCACATATGCTTTGAGAAACCTTTTCTATGATTGAAGATTGTTCATCGTCTAGTTGTCCATCATGCGGTAGAAGCGCTTGTTTAGTGATTTCTAATGTTGCAGCGTATTTGTCAATAAACTGTTTTAATTTCTTCCGGAAGTCCTCAGAGCAACCCCCTTCGGGAGTCATATCATGCATAGAAAGACGCTCGTCAACCACTTCCCGAATCTCTGAAGAAGAAAGACCTCTATGTTGCCCAGCAGGACATGTAGCCTATTGTATAAAATTTTATTAGTATGTTTGGCAAAACAGGCTGGTCACATGGGTTGTGTGACGGGTCAAAACTTTGAGAAGGGTCAGGGTTCGGGTCAGGTCGGCACTCTTTTTAACATTTTTTTTTGTCTTTGTTTTGAAACTATAAACGATTAAACAGGGAGGATGTCAACAGAACATATGGCACATTCGTCATTAGACTTTAATTTTGCTTCATTACATTCGTTAACTTATAGTCATAGAACATGTAACAAACATGCTGTTTTTATAAAGTTTAAGCACTTAATCATGCAAAAAAGAGGATCTTTGTTAAATTTAAAAGATAAAAAGATTTAATAATGCAAAAATAAAGGAACTTAAGTCAAGGGACCTTTTTGTTGAGTTTTATAAGTTCAGGGATTAAAATGCAAAAGTAAAGTGCATAGACTTACGTGCAAACTCATTGAAAGTCCATAGGGTTTCAATTTTAGATTTGAAATAGTTGTATTACTTGTAAATACTTTCAAGTAGAGGTTGTGCGCACTTGTATATATAATGGTTGTATGATTTAATGAGAGGTTCAACCATTGCAAAAAACATCTGCCCTTGCAAATAATGAACATATTAAATATGATTGTAGAAACTTATATAATAATATTGATCCAGATTATTTTAACAGAATTAAAAGATTATCAACACTTCAACCTGTTTTACATGTTTCCCTTTTAGTTAAGATATAACTTTACCGTTCATAGAAAAAAAAAATAAAGCAAAAACCAGCCCATTTTCAAATGAGCGAGTTAAAATTCAACCATTACCTATTACACAATAATCAGATGTAGCAGAAAAGGTGGATATGATAGAAATGAAATTAGGGTCAAACCTTGGCTTTCATCAATAAACGATCAAAATTAAGAGGAAATCCTGCCTTTCCTTCCATCTGAGACGGGTCCCGTCCATCCCCACCGTATGTAAATTGAACAATACATGCACTGGAATCCCTTACTGTATTGTCATAGTAAACAGATAAGTCCTCCAATCCCTTTATCAGTTTCCGGGACATATAACCAGTGTCAGCCGTCTTAACTGCAGTATCCACAAGACCTTCTCGTCCTCCCATTGTGTGGAAGAAAAACTCAGTAGCAGTTAAACCGCTATAAAAAGAATTTGCTACAAACCCTTTCGCCTGCATTCAGAAAAAAACAAATTATATATTTAATAATTTATAGTTATAATTACTTGAGACTTTTGACTAACAAACATTCAGAAAGAGCCTTTATAGACTATGAGAGCAGAAAGCATACAGCGGGTGTCTTTGACTGTCTAGGAAAATGTGGAAGACTTCGGTCCATAAATCCATTTGGAGCACGTTGACCTCCAACTGATTGTTGACCAACACATGCAATCATTTGACTAATATTGATAGGAGATCCTTTTGACCCACACTGAGACATAATTAACGGGCTGTTCCTCCAATGTAGTTTTTCCATACAAACCTGTACAACAAATCATCATTTTCATTACTTCAATGTTTCCATACAAACATTAAATATAATATCTTTAAAGATTCTTAACTGATTGAAAAAACAAATGTTGTATTACCTTTCCGGTTTCATCTCTGATTTTATTTAGGACACCTGTTATCTCCGCTTCAAGGGTCTGAGCAGCATTACAACCAGGTTGCAGTTTGAGCTTCCCTTTATTAAAATCGAGAATGAAGTTGTCACATTTTTTGTTCCCTTCGGAAATAATCCTGATTGTATTGTCATTCAAATTATCGCCAGGTTGAACATCATCAATTCCAATTGAGAATCCATGATTTCCTATCCACCGAGCACTGCATCAGAATGACATCATCAATCCATATCTCACTTGATTAGTGATTTATACACACACACACGCACACGTATATATACATATATAGGTTGAAGATCATTACAGAACACATTTATTACAAGACACAAATTTAACCCGTTTAAGTTTTTTTATCAATAGTTCATATTTCTCAAAGGTTGTGCTCCTTACATACACAGTCGTAAATTTTGTTTATAAAAACCATGAAACTTAACCTTTTTCACATGTTTGTTTAGCTTTGTAGTGTTTACCTAAATATAACCCACACATGTGTAGATTATATACATAAACCAACAATCTAAAACGAGTTTGTTCATAATTTTTTTTGAGTAAATTACTTTTTAAGTCCCTGAGTTTTAGTGGTTTTAACCACTTGAATCCAAAATCAAAAAGTTTAACGCCCTGAATACCTAATTTTCCTATTTATAACCATCCAGGTCCATCTTATTAACTATGTTATATTTTCTCAGTTATGTTGTGAAATGACCGTTATACCCTTGCCATTAAACTAAAAAATAAATGTAATACTTTATATATAACCCCACACCCCCTTCTCTCTCTTTAGTACACACACTCTATCTCTCTATATCTACTGTACACTTTCACTCTCTCTCTACAATCTCCTCCCTCTCTAAACTTCCATACCGTCGCAAAGATTTTGGAGAATCAAAGCAGTCTTGCTTTAAATTAATTGTGTAGCCAATCAAGAATTAGGAAGAGTATCCACTTACGTTTCAAGGTAGTATAACAAATATGAATGCTAAATTGCTAATAATACAACTCATCATCATCATCATACTCAGTAAATCCCACCAATAGCACAGCTAAGGTAGGGTCTGAAGAGGGTAAGATGTAGACAGCCTTACCTCTACCCCGTAGGAATAGAGAGGCTGCTTCCAATGAGACCCCTGGCTTGAAATTGCTAATGATACAACTAAAAGCATTAAAAGTTCACCTAATTCGCCATTAAAGAGTTCATCATCATCGCCAAAACAACGTTAAAAGAGTACTAATTTAACGTTATTTTACTCATTCCGTGAAAATAACGTTAAAAGAGGAGGATGGTTAACCATGCATCATGTGGTGGCGTTGATAGCCGAAAGACAAGGGGGTACATGCACTAATCGGCCTTTGTCTCAATTGTTGAGTGTTATGTGCCTTATGTCTAAGGCTTGATGCAAAACTACTATCAAGCCGGGGGTCTCACTGGAAGCAGCATCTCTATTCCTACGGGTTAGAGGTAAGGTTGTCAACATCTTACCCTCCTCAAACCCTACATTAGCTTTGCTATTGGTGGGATTTACCGAGTATGATGATGATAACGACCATCATCATCATCGCCAAAACAATAACTAAAAAGCAACATCCCAACATCAGGTTCAAAAGTATATATAATGAAGTATGAAATAGCAACATCATCACCTCAAAACTTCATAACTCAAAAAAGCAACAAAAAATTAAACAGCAAGGCAGCTTGCCGGAGCTTCAACTTGGAAAAATTAAACTATCAACTTCAATATTAAAAATAGCTTTAACCCATCATTCGGAACATGATAATACTGATACATAATCCGTCGAAAGTATAATAAAACATAATCTGTCATCAACAAAACTGAATTATTATGTTGGATTAGTCCACAATTACACAGCGTTCGAATTCAATTATTAGGGTCAATTCGATTTAAAGGTTTCAATTCGAAAACCAAATTCGTTATTCGGTTCAGATAAGAATTCAATTCGACTGAATCATATTTCGGGTTTTCCGAATCTGCAAATTATAAACAAAACACTCCTATACGGCTATACCCAACTTCAATCAAACATGGTAAATTCAAAATAGTGATACCACATATTTCGAATACCAACTGACAAAACCGTTAGTACCGAAGCAAGTATGTCAATTTGAAATTTATGTGGTTGTGCGAAGGTGGGGACAGGGTTGGTATGGAGGTGCAGTGTGATGGTGGTGGTGGGTGGGTGGTGGCAGTTGGAGGTGTAGTGGTGGTGGTGGTGGCAGTTGGAGGTGTAGTGGTGGTGGTGGTGAAGATGAAGGAGAGAAAAGAGAGAAAGTAGGGGTTGAGGTGGTGAAGTGGGGGTTGACGATGGTGATAAGGGTATTTCATAAAAATTTAACTGAGAAAATCTAACAGAGTCAGTTAGTTGGACTCAAATTGTTGCAATTGTTAATAAATTGGACTCAGATGGTTATAAATAGGAAAATCAGTTACTCAGGGCATTAAACTTTTTGATTTTGAACTCAAGTGGTTAAAACCACTAAAACACAGGGACTCAAAAAGTAATTTACTCTTTTTTAGAGAAAAATGCCTAGATAGTCCCTGTGGTTTGGTTCATTTTCACCTATAGTCCCTACACTTCTAATTTTACAGCTATAGTCCCCAGCTTTTGCACATTCGTTCTCGGATAGTCCCTAGCGTGAATGGGTGTTAGTTTTTGGTGTTAAGTGGGTGTGAAATTACTAATATGCCCTTCTATTATAAATAAATGGGGCCACCTTTTACCCATTTTCAGAGGACCACAATGGTTATTTTACCACTCAATTCTCATCTTGCACTTTATCTACTTCAACCAAAAAACTTTAATCCAAAAAATAAATTTATTACAATTATGAAAATAAGATCATTCAAACCGGAATTGAAACCCATTGTGATAAACATGAATAAAGTGCAAGTCCGGCTGGGATTCTCTCACATCAAAACAAAGGTAAACACCATTAACACATGTTCATGAAAGATTCTTGTCTGATTTGACTAAAGTGGAAGAACATACTAGTTGAATGTGTGTTTTTTGCTCATTCCAAGCAATAATAGGTTCAGTTTACGAAAAGATATAGAAGCTCAACCGGAGTGAGTTAGAGGTTCGCCGGAAAACGTCTTTTGCCGCTGGAATAGCGTGGGGGTTGACAGAATGAAGTAGTGTCGTTTCAGGTGAATGATTGTTGTGTTTTAAGGCCTTGGGAGAAGATGGATCTAAAGAAGTTCTGGCCAAAACCGAAGCTACGGTGAAACACGATGGTAATGGAGAAGATGAAGTGATGCAGGTGGTTGTGGTTATGTGGGTTGACTTTGACCGGAATTAGTTTAAATATAAAATGTTGGCCCCACCTTAATTATATATATAATTTATTTTTGATTTTATGTTTTAATTTTGTTTCTTTAATAATAAGGGCATTTTAGTCATTTCACACCCATTTAACACCAAAAACAAACCTCCATCCATGCTAGGGACTATCTGAGAACGAATGTGCAAAAGTTGGGGACTATAGCTGTAAATTTTAGAAGTGTAGGAACTATAGGTGAAAATGAAGCAAACCACAGGGACTATCCGGGCATTTTTCTCTTTTTTTATTCCAGGAGATGATTAGAACATTACCTTTAATACCATCTATATCTATATCTATATCTATACTATAAAATAAAAGAAAACCATGGGGGACACTTGTCAAAACATGAGGCCATGCTATTTTTGGTTTTCCTCCCTCTCTCCCGTATTTATTTATGGATACTTATTCATATTATTAACCAAATATTTTAATATAAAATTACTTACGAATTTCTATATTAACTTATTTTTTCCTACTTAAAAGCTTCTATTTAAGTCTCAAAAATATCACTAAGCTCAAAATTATGTTCGTTAAAATTAATTTAACATAATATATAATTGTCACATCAAAGTTCATTCTTTTCAAAACGTATCTTGACTATTGTACGTGTTAAGAGATTATATAATATTTTATTCAGCCCGTGCCCTACGCAAGATCGTAAACCTAGTTTTCTTATATTTGCCAATAAAAACAGCATAAAGTACATAAGTCCAAGTAAACACCTTTTCGGCTACACTAGATTTACAAAACGTACAAAAATAAATAAATACCTTTTTGATTTACAAAATGCAGTCACGTGGTGCTAGAAATTTTTTTGTATCGTAACAGAAATATACCTTAGTTTTGCTAAACGGTTCATACAAGCAGCTGCAGCATGTGAATTGTAGTCCCTAAGAAGAACCGAGTAAAGTCCATCTTTGTTTCCATTCCCTGTAGCACTCATTAAAGTTGTATTAAAATAATGGACAATATATTTCGTTTTTGTAACCATTACAATACTGTGGGAAACTGAAAACGAACCAAAAGTAGCCTTTCCAAGCTGGCCACTTATAAGTTCACTGTTGTAGATGCAGACATATCCATCATTGGGGCACATTGTCTCATACGGCCTCACCCTTTTTCCACTCGCTTTCGTGTAACTCTTTTCCGTAAGAGTCAGATTCAGATAAACTTTCATATCTGCATGTGGTCGCAACAGTACACTAACTAACTGTTTACCAGTCCAGAGCTCTATTGGCTGCAAAAGAATAATAATAATAATAATCAAAATAAATAAATAAATAAACGGAATATTAAACAACACAATCGAAATTCCATATTTCAAATCCTCGTATCTTGCCTTAATAATAGCAGGAGTTGGCAAATCAAGTATATCCATTGCATCACCCATATAACAACACATGAGTGAAAATGAAGCACGGTCATAAAACGTGTCTTTTCTTGTTATAAGAAATGACGATGTCAAAAAATCTTGAGTGGATGCAACCAAAATCTCCCCATTTTTTGGTGTGCATAAATTGTTCTGCACCTGCACAATTGAAAAAAAAAAACTAAGTAGTAATTATAAAAATTATTACAACAACAATAATAATAATAATAATTACAACAACAATACTGTGTGACATCACCAATAATATTCGCAGTTTCATATATATACTTAAAAGTAACTTAAGGAGTTTGTAGAAATGATTACCCCCATTAGCATTAGAGCCTCTGTTCGGGCCTCTTCAGTTTGTGGAACATGCATATTCATCTCATCACCATCAAAGTCAGCATTGTACGGATTACAAACAGATTCATTGAACCTCAAAGTCCTCCAAGGCATAATTCGGGCCTGCATAAACCAAATAATAAGATTACATAAAACCAAATAGAAAAAAACTATAAAATTACGAAATTTACAGCTTTTAACGAAAATAAGATTTCATCAAACTCACTCTGTGACTCATGATTGACATACGATGCAAACTGGGCTGCCTGTTGAAGAGGACAACATCACCATCTATTAAATGACGATCAACCACGTCACCAAATTTCAACTCGTCAGCCAAACGTTTTCTCGCATTGATACTCAAAGACCTGTAGCAGCACGTTTTATCAATACCGTTAATTAGAGCGCAGAGCTAACAACACTAAAGCAGTAGAGCACCAACAATTCTTACATCATGGTACCATCTGGCTTTCTGATATGCTTTGCGCCAGGGTATTTAGAGGTACCATTACGCACAGCTTGTCTCAGTCTCTCTATATTGTGATGTGAAACACGCTCAGGGTACGTCAAAATCCGAGCCATTAAGATAGGAATCGCCACCTGGACCAAAAATCTCATCATATGATAAACTATCTAATAAAATAGGATTTACATAGTTCTATAATCAAATAATAAGACATTATAATCATTTGAATAACATGTTAAATGACTTTTGACCTATTCACCATGTTTCATTTCTAACCACTGTTTTATATTTAACCAGTTAACCTGTATAAGGTATTATTATTATATATATTATAAGGCTATTATGTCATACCGTAACGAACTGAATAGATAAGGTTTATGTGGCTTATAAATACTGCCGCGACGTGTTTTTTTATCTTCACGTAGACTGGCCCGTTGCGATTTGCTTATTTATATCTACGTTTCAAACCCGCTGCGAAGCGCGGATGGTAGCCACTAGTTGTAAATAAAATGCAACCCGAGCTAACTCAAATTCATATAAAAACGTATGGGTCAAAAGGTAACTAAATGAGCAGCTAAAACAGGCGGGTCACCTTGACAACACCTGTTTGTCCAAATTTTTGAATTTCGTAAATAACCAAATCTACTAAATTTGATTTAATTTACTTTTTTGAGGCAATTACACACAAGTTAAACAACTCTTGAGCTGTTTCCCCATTTAACCTGTTTCATGTTTAGTTATTTTTTATACTTTAGCCATTTGACCCGTTGTCAAAAAAGTGCAGCCCAAAATGACGTGTTCTCATAAACAGGTTAAAAACATTTCAAACCTCTGTAATCTTTAAATTTGGGTCGGGTGAAATAACAGTTCTGCCAGTATACTCAACACGTTTCCCAGACAAATTCCCACGAAAACGTCCTTGTTTTCCCTTCATACGTTGAATAAGACCAGCCATTGGTTTGGAGTTTTGATTAAGAGTAAACGACGGTGGTAAACGAACATCACTGTTTATATATTGTGCAACTGTGTATTGCAGATGATCCCAACAAACCTACAACAACATCATCATCATAAGAAAATCAACAGAGTCAACAAAACTACAAGTGTTTCATTTAACGATATGAATTCGATGGTGTTTAACCATACCAGGTGTTTTTGGTTAGAAGCGGCTGTGTCGGTTAACAAGCTATGAACAGAAGCATTGATTCTTATAATTTCTCCCAACTTCAGGGTAACGTCATTCTCATTGCTGCAAGATAGAATATACAATGTAAGCAAACAAGTGCTGAAATTTTAACTCGTAGGCTAGGTTACTATTGGTTCTATGGTTATTTTGATGTCGTGGATCCCATTTGTTTTGTATGGGGAGAAATAAAATTGTGGTTGTGAGACTCGTGTACTTGCTAGGAAAAGATATAAAGACAGGACCTACAGAAACAGGAATGGAAATGAAGGAACATGATAAAAAATGGAGCATAAACACTTGATTCTTTGAGAAAAAAATGAGCTAAATAAGAGGAAAAAATCAGAATAAAAAAATCGGAACAAGAAGAGTAAAAGAAAAAGATACCATATTCTACAAATATTACCCTCCATAGCACTTACGGCGAAACACGAAAATAATAAAAGAAAGCGATGGTGTTCCCTTCATTTGTATACAAACTCACAAAAAAAAAAACTGAATGCAGATTCTCATAATCATGCATTAGCGATAGGACACCGTAAAAAAATGTAATAATGTTAACCTTGTTGCATCAAGTTTGACAGATGGGCGAATAGGTATGGGAGGAACGGGAATGGTTGATATAATGAGTTTCTCGGGTCTATCAGCAAGATAAAGCAAATCACAATCCTGTAACACGATAAAAAAAAATTATTCACAAATAATCTATATTTTAAGAGTGCTAATGTTATGTTATGTTATCGTATTATGTAATAGCTTATATGTTTAGCTATATAAAAATACTTGAATATGTGTGTGTATATTGTAGACGCTACACAATTATAAGATCGAACACTAGTTCTAGTTAAGTTCAATAATTTATGACATAAACGCATAAAGTCAGCCGAAAAATGAACCGGAAGTCAATTATACCGCATCCAGCATCTTCTTAAAAAGTTTAAGAACTTTGTCAGGGTTTAACATAAAGGATAAATTAGCAGGTATCTTCATCTCCATCATGTTAGAAATAGCATCATCGGATTCCTTTGAGGTATTATCTTGAAGCTTGCTACGGTCATGTATAACTCCCACTGTTCCAACAGCTTTTTTAATTATACCTGTATTTTTTATTAACAACGATTAGTAAAACAAAATGCAGTAACATTATACTTGAGGTAAACAATAAACAGGAAAAAAAGGGTAAGGTTTGAACCATTTATATAACCACATCTGGAGCATGTTACTGCTTTCTTACTACTTGCCATAGCAGTGCACCTTTTAACTACCATTTTATAAATACCATTCTTCTTCAGATGATCCATATTTGGACTTCTCATCTTCTTTAAGTAGTCTACGCGTTCTTCCTCAGACAATAATATTCGGGAACAAAACTAAAAAAGAAAAACAAATGAGAATTATAAAGACAAAAGTGAAATAAAAAAAACAGCTTTAATATACTTATAATATGAAAGATAATAATTGTAAAATGAACATAAACCAAAGCTACTTACCTTGCATATGCACTTCAAAATTTCCACAATATGAGGTAAATAACCGACATTAAATACTGGCAACGCAAGTTTTATGTAACCGAAGTGACCAGGGCAGTCTTGAAAGCTACCATGGCACGTCTCGCAAGTGCCGAACTTGTTCGGAGGACCCTGAAATACCAAAAGCACGCCTTTCAGAACTTAATGACAAAAAAGACTACTTATAAAGAAAAAAATAGATTAACGCATCAAACCAGGCAGGCCTAAAAAATGTAGCATAAATAGAAAACGAAGATATACCCATACAAATTTTTATTCAATATAATTTTTAACCAAACGCGCTGAATGATTCAAAAGAATAAGAGATTAGATGATCGATCGTAACGTCCCAAATTTGATAAAGAGCATGCTATGTGAAGTATTGTACATAGCCGTGTGATTTGTATAAAGCATAGATTCGAAAATGGTACTAAACCTGCGTTAACAAGTGATTAGTAAAGCTGCAAATGATGTTTAGTACTTGTAACAAGTGTTTAACCTCAGAATTTAACAAGATTAATTCACGAACATAAGTTGAAATTGGAATGGGTAAAAAACAATAGAAAACAAGATTTTAAGAAATTGGTGTGTACGACTCCAAAGTATTGCTTAGCATGTTTGCTAACACTACTAAAAGTGTTTAGAAAGACTGAATTATGCTTTGGAAACAATAGATTAAGATCGGTGAAATCTGTCAAATTGATTAAATTTGACATAATGTTAAGGTTGACCAATTCGATGATCAAATAAACTAACTATAATTCTATTAGCCTAAGATACATATCAAAATTTGTTTAAAAGATTAATTGAAAATTTTGATCTAAAAATGATTTTTTGGTGAAATGGATTAGGACGGGTCAATGAGTTTAAAAAAAAGAAGAAATTAGACAATTAACATGTCAGCATAAAAATATGTAAACCAAGGTTCGAAAGTACGGAATCGTGCCTCGAGGCGTTTTCCCTTCGCCTCACGAGGCGTACGCCTCGAGGCGAACCAAGGCATAAGCCCAAGGCGGAACTAAAAGTAAACATAAATTATATATCTTATAAAAAAATAAAATACTAACTAATTTCATCATCATATTCATAAAAAACACACAAAAAAAGGCATGATATGTTTGAAATTGACACAAAAAGTCAAAAACATCAAAAACTGCCGGAGGCGCAACTTTTCTTGGCACCTCAGCCCTATGAGGCGCACGTACAAAGTAACCCCCCTGAGGCGCCTAAGACTCGTTTTTTTGGCGCACGCCTCAGCCATTTTTTTTAACCACGATGTAAACCAATGGAATGGAATATTAGTAATAAATCAGCTCCATCCAAACACGCGAAACCAATTATCTAATATTTGAACCCACCCAACCAATTAGGGTTAAGCAATAACTGAACCGTTAACCAAAACCGAACGGAAACTAACCAAATTAGTTGAAAACCGAATTAACCGAAGATCGGTTGTCGTCTTTTTATTTTTTGTACCCTCAGTTAACCGAACAGAACCATTCATATATTTCTATACCTCCATGTCATTTCATGTAATTTACGTTTTGTACCTCCATTTCATACATTTAAACAACCAATTCTGCAATTCATGTATTTTCACCTCAATTTTTATGTAATTATGCTAACATGAAAATTTCACGAATTTATACCTTCATTCCGAGTATTTCTAGGTATAAATTTTAGCCCAAGTTTGGTTTGGTCATTAACCGAACCGAGCCGAAAACCGGCAAAATAACCGAATAAACCAAGCCGATTTACCAAATACTGAATGGTTGATATAATAGATTAACCGATTACTTCGGTTTCGGTAAAGACCGATAACCGAACTGAACCGGTGAAATAACCGAAAACTGAACGGTTAATCAAATAGATTAGCCAATTACTTCGGTTTCGGTGAAGACTAACAACCGAACCGAACCCCCAAACCAATAATCAACATTACTAAAATCCTCATCATACCTCGTATTCAATATAAACTCAAAATTCCAAATTATATGAAATGATCAACGAAAAAGCAAATGCAGTAACACAAATTACCATATGCGGATCCAACAATCCATTGGCAACGGTGCCTTTACTATCTTCAAAACCATAACACTGCGAACGAGACACTTGAACTTCCCCCATTTTGAGCACATCCGCATCAGAAAACAACGAGAATTTAATACTCTTACTGCATTTATTTAAATCAAAACCAAACAATTAAGCACAATCAGTATGATTATATGCAATCGAAACACGAATATTGTATGAAAAGGCTTACATTCTTCGAGGTCCAACATCTTCGATGTAAGGTTGCTTCGTGAATGAAATCGCAGTGTCTTGTATCATACCTCTGTTCATCGTATCAGTGGTTTGAGAGAGATGGGGGTGGGGGTGGGGGTGGTCTAGGGTTTAAGGTTTTGAGAAAAGTGAATGAACGAACGCATTCTGTTTCGTTGCGGTTATGTAGCGTGTGGCCCACTGTGGGTTTTGTGGATCTTGGACTTCCGTAGTGGAAGGGTTTTGGGTCTAACGTCTACGTTTCTGAGGCGTTTTTGATAGTTTTTTATTGGGCGTTTACTTAAATTCTTAAACACGCCGGATTAAACAGAGAATAGCCAATGAAATGTTTTTTGATGGTTTTTATTTTATTTTTTAATTCAATTCAATTTTAATATCTAATTATTGGAAGGGATATTATACCACTACACCAATTTTTAACTTTAGGTCCTTTTATAACTAAGAGTCACATGTTAAATGTCCAAGGGAGGGCCTGACGTTCAAGCCCCACTTCTCATGGTCTTATAGTTGTGACGGGTGGATTTTAGTATCTCATGTATACATTTTAGAAACTTAAATTGCAATTTGATTTCGTGTGTTTTAAAAATAAATATTTCTTATTTTTAAAAAATAGATATTTACGTCTCTGGGGTTTTCATTTCGCTAAGCTTGAATTTGTCATTAAAAAGTTATAAGAAACGGGGGTAATTTTGTCTTTTCACACAACCCCCCCCCCCCCAAACCATTTTGTAACCCATCACTTTACACCCCAAGCGTTTACCACAACCCAATCCGGTTTTCGTCTCTAGCAACTTCACGACACCCAAACGATCTTCATAAATGTAATCTAAGATGTTATTTGTTAAGTGTTGATTTGGATTGTAGTGATGAAATAGTGACACTTACTGCCATGATCACAATTGGGAACATCTTTTATCAACCAAGGAAAAAACAAGGTCAAGCTTATCAAAAGAAGGCCAAATTTTTTCAACTTGAAGGAGATCATTTGACTTTGCTTCTTGTTTATGAGGCTTGGAAAGCTAAGAATCTGTTGGGGCCCGGGTGTTTTGAGAATTTTGTTTAGGCTAGATCACTGCGGAGTGCATAAGATATAAGGAAGCAGCTTTAATCTATCATGTAAATGTATGTTCTCTTTGCTTTTGTTTACATTGATTATGTTTTAACAATTGCTTTTTGATTCCCTGTTTATAATTTTGAAACCAATGATGTGGCTCTGTTAATTAAATGTTTCTGTACATTTGTCTATTCTCAACCATATATGGTAAATGGTTGGTTTGGGTTATGCTCTAGCTAATAGATGCAATGAGTATGTGTGGTGGATGGTGGTGGTGGGATATGGTGGTGTTGTGTGGTATAATGGATGGTGGTGGGTGTTGAGTTTTGATGTGTGCTAAACAGACTATTAAAATTAACTAAATTAGACTCTCTAGACTCGACACTAAAAAGCTTTAAAATCTAGACTCGACCTAAACCTAACCACACAATCGGCAAGTGTACCGATCAATGTAGTATAACCTAAGTAAGTCAGGATATCGAACCCACATGACTCTACTGATTACGCTAACTAGACTCTAATAGACTCGGACAGACACGACTCAAACTGTTTCATTTTTTTTTGGGGGGGGGGGGTTACTGAAAATTCTAAAGAAATCTATCAAACTAATTATTAACTAAAATTATACGAATTAATACGAAGACTGAACTCAGATGGTGATAAAGACTACCTAGACTAGAATTCTGGATTGATTTTAAGAATTTACCGATTAAGTTAACCACACGTTTTATGGAATCGGGATCTTGTGATTCTAAACCTATTAAGACACCAACTAAGCCCCTCAACCCTTCTCGGAGGTGAAACTTATGGCACTACCTAGGCCGTTAATCCTACCGGTTATTGGACTTCTTTTCAGTTATCTAATTATTGTGTAAGTACCCTAATATTGACATACTCTTTTCCAATTATAGATCTAGGGTAGTTTGAGTATCTTGATTTGACTTGATAGACTAATAAACAGACGGGGCAACTAAGGCACGACTTTTTCCAAAGACTGTCTAAAGCAATTCGCCGGGTACGACCTACCAATAGCCCCGCACCTTCCAGCTATAAGGACTAGTAGAACACTGAAATCTAGCAAATTATCAACTATCACTTCTAAGGTTTATTGGCAAATTCACCCTAAAGGTTAAAGACACAAGGTCAAAGATCTAGCATGAACCTATTCCGTAGCAGACAACCACCAAGATTCACACGAAGCAATAGATAACAATAAACCAAATTAAAGCATGCATATACACCAAACCAATCAAGTAAACCTTTTACTAAACATAATTAATCCATCAAAACGTGCAATTAACTAAAAAGGTTCAAACTTTAATCAAATCCATTCATCATAGTCTAGACAGTTAAATGTTTAGCCAAGCATGGTTATCAACGAAAGCAAAACAAAGTTAATCAAACAGGAATTCATCGTTACAAGTTCTGAAAAGAGCAATCAAACAAACAAGGATTGTAAAACCCGAGCTAGTCTTCAATCTTCGCTTAACCGATTGATTCCCTGATTCAAAACCTTCAACCGCATCTAATTCACCTCCAAACTAAGCTCTTGAAATCCCAAAATTCGTAACGCTAACACCGGAGGCAACTTGTTCTATTTATATGCGAAAACATCTCATAAAACCCGAAACAAAACAAGAATTCTGCGAATATACCCCCGTCGCGCTACGCGACGGGTAAGCGACCAGGGCGTCGCGTACGGCGGCGCCCCCTTATCTGTTGTTTTTTTCTTCGATCATTCGGCTTCCCGACTCGCGTACGACTCCTGTTTTTCTACCAAACTGCTCGTTTTAACTCGTTTATCATCACTTTAAGCAACGGGGCCTGAAATCACAGCTTAACGTCAGCAGTATCGAAATTCTAACCTAAACTAGACTCAAACTACCTAAAAACTAACCAAAACATACACTATAAACACATGTACTTTGCAGTACATCAAACATCCCCACACTCAAGACTTTTTCGTCCCTGAAAAAGAATCTATGCAAAACGGAATCAGAAACAGAAAATTATTCAGGTCAAAGTATAGATTACTTATTAAAATCAAAACTCATGTTAGCCACGATTGCAGATATATTTGTCCTTTTAAATCCAAACCCGGTTCCAAGCCCTCATCATGCAAATTTAGTTCAAGTGCGGTCAATCTACCTAGAGTTTCACACTAGAAGCCACAGTCCATCTAATCTCGCCTCAAGCTTATAGAACAAAAGGAACGATCACTGGACCAATTCCTAACCGTTTTATACCACAATTAAAAGAATTTAAAACCAACTTTTCTTTCTCTCTTTTTTTCAATTTTTTTATTTTTTTCTTTGAGCTTAGACGTTGCTTTACCTAACCTAGAGGCTGTCTCAACCAGAGTCACCATCCCCGAGAGCAACAACGTGAGCATCGGTAATTTTTTTGCAATTTCGATTTCGACATATCCCAGAGGCATTCTAAGTCAGAGTCACTATCCCCAACGAAGATTGCGTAGGCCTGCGCTACTTTTCTTAGTTTCTAACTCAATTTCTTCCCTTTTTAATCAAATCCATAAATAAAATTATACTACGACTCTAATGAACGACTCTAATGTCCCATCCCCACACTCGAGATTTGCATTGTCCCTAATGCAAGAGTAGAACAAGACTCAACAATACCAAACTAAAAACTACCTACGAATTCAAACTAAAGAAAACTAAAATTACAAAACTCTACAATGAAAAAGACTTAGCTCGAAAAATGTGAGACTATCAACGTGTCAGTCAATTCCACATATGCCCTCCAATACCGAACGTGCTCAGCAAACAATACCAAACTCTCTCTCACACGAACGGAAAGCGGCTCTAATCATCAACCTAAAAACAAACATACCATACCAAACCAACCAAACACAAATATCCGAAATACAATCATCCGAAGTTCAAAAGATAACCAAACATATTGTCTTAACTAATACAACCCAATCGAATTATTAAAGCAGCATACAATAGAATAATCATAAAAGGATATATGCCGCTTCAATCCATTTCCATCACTCGTCATCTTCCTCCTCATCCATCTGTTGCACACCCGAACCTCCTGCCTGCTGCCATCCATACTGACCACCATAACCATAACCACTCCCCACTGATCGTAACCCAGATACTGCCCATAGACGTACGGGTTCTGCTGCTCACCACCATAAACTAGCGGTGGAAGTAATCCGGAAAAAGGTGGAGGTACATTCAAATTCATACCGGACATCATGTACCTCAGCATGTCATCCTGGCAGTGGTGGCTCTGCATCGTTCACTAGTGATCAACTCTCATCCTATCCTCTAGCTGATCGAAACGCTTCTGGTTAAGGTTAGACACATCTTCATGAGTAAACGGATCGGGTCGTGGCTGTCGGGGCTGGCGAAGTGGATGCTGCTGAGCTGGGATCTCATGCCTCTGTCTAGGTCTCTATTGACGTGTCGGGATAGCACCCTGCATGACATCAGCCGCCTCAGTGTCTGCTGGCGAGTACATCCATTCCGGCGGATCCGAGTAAGTCAAAATACCGCTGACTGTAGATCCCCAACACTCCAGTAACTCGTTGGAAAACTCTGTCTCATATGCTCCAACTTATATTTCGTGAAAGCACCCAAATTAGTAACCTAGAAATATATGGCCCCAGATCCAACGTTGCCCGGTTTCCCCCTCTGCGAATCCTATTACAAGACCAAGCGAAGAAACTTGCCAAATTCCAATTTCGCTTCTCAACCATACACATCAAGGCAAAGATATCTAACCAATTAGCCTTGTTCTCACCTGACCTTCTTCCTACAATCGTTGTCGCCAGCACCTTAAGAATATACCTATATACCGGATCACCAACCGAAGTGGTAAGGTTCGTACTAGCGAACGGTACTTTAGCAATCGTCTCCCGGAATCTGGCCAACTCACTCGAAGCCAAACAATTGGCTCGCGGATGATTGTATACACCTCTCAGCCCGTCAACAAACTCATATTTCTGTACTTCCTCCTTAGAAATAGAAACCCAAAGCTACCCCAAACTCAGCAATACTCATCTCATACAAATTTCTGTCCAACGAAAATGATACCGCATTTTTCTCAGCAAACGTACCCTCTTTATGATAGAAGGTACAATGAAACTCAATCGTTAGCTCTGTATACTGTGGCCAGCGGCAATCCACTGCCTCAATCAATCTCGGCCCAAACAAATTCGCTACTCGTTCACGAACTCCCATTGTTTGTAACCAATCCCAATCAATCGTACGGTGTTCCAAAAGACTTGTTTTCGCATACTTCACCAGCTTTTCCCTCTCTGCACTGTCTTCCTCAAAATCCAAGATCGGGTGGTCGACGATCCTTTCAGGTCGACCATAAACTCTCCAATCTCAACTACGATATCTGATCTTCCTTTTTCTTGAATCCGGAAGACTCCGCTGTAAGGCCAGATCTCCTTGTGGGCGAGGAGTTGGGCCTCTTTGTCTCTTTGGGTCCCTGGAAGAACATTCACCTGACATTTCCTGCAAACACAAGATAAAGATTTAAGCGATACGAATCAAACAAACACAGTCTATTTTTGGTATTTTG
Source organism: Scalesia atractyloides (assembly GCA_947069175.1). NCBI lineage: Eukaryota > Viridiplantae > Streptophyta > Magnoliopsida > Asterales > Asteraceae > Scalesia > Scalesia atractyloides. The sequence goes on along the minus strand of CAMTDV010000015.1, from coordinate 32,158,453 downwards.
GGTTTTCTATTTTTTTCTAATTATATTTGGAAACAACCACATAGCATTACATTCGCGACTGAAACCGAAAATAAAGTTGACTAAAAACATGGGTTACCGTTTACAAAAGCTTAAGTTAACAAACTTGCCCGAATGGAGATTGAGTACGGGCAAAATGTATTCGACTTGTACGTGCATATTAGTAAACCCGACACTAAACTCTAAGAACTAAATAGCTAGACTCAAAAACTCAAACGACTCAAGACTCAATGTACACTATCTCCTCCCGGCACTTTAATTGTCCCCAATTAAGCATAAGTGCCAAAATATCCCAACATTTAGGCAAAACAAGTTGAAAGTTTGAAACTTTTTAAGCAAAAAGGTGACGTTTTGTGCAAAAGGTTTATTTGGAAAACGACTTGCATTCGCAAAATCAGTTCAAAAACTTATTTTTTTTAACGAAAACAACTTAGTTTAGCCCATATAACCCAAAAAAACATCCACACAATAGCCCCGATGTCCAAACACAACCCACAAAGCTCAAATAACCTCAACAAATCAACCCGAACCACCCGCAAACCACATTATGAATAATCATCCCAAACAAACCCAACTACAACCTCCTATCATCATCTAATCATGAAAAATCATAACTTTAACGAACCAACCAAACCCTAGACTTAACAAATAACTGACCCAACACTTACAAATGGTAAATGAAGTTACCTACAAGTGAGAAATCACAGAAAACATACCTTGGGGTCGGATTAAGTAAGAAAAATGAAGACTTGGACTTGTGGTGCTCGAACTTGTCCAAAAACGCAAAAATGATATCGCGAATTGGGTGAAAACGATAGTGGGTATAGTAGGGAAAGTGATTGTGGTGATGTAGGAAGAAAAATGGTACGATTTGGAGGAGAAATGACCGAGTTACGGTGAAAATGGTGATTTTAGCGACGGCTTGAGCACCCCCCCCCCGGTTGCGTATGGCAGCGCCCTAAAAATGTTTGTTTTTTGAACTGACTTCGTCGCGTAGCGCGATGGGCCCTGGCGCTACGCCAGGGTCCATTTTTTACAGAAAGTTTCTTAAATTTGGAGCTTCATGCCTTAGAAAAAATTTGCAATTCCGAAATTTTCACCCCCAATGCCTTAGAAACTTTTTCAATCACTTTCCCACACATCCAAAACCCCCAAAATTTTCTAAGTGTCAAAAAACATACCTGAGACATCTTTTCTAATGCTTTCTCTGTTCCGTAATGATGATGAACCTGCAAAATTCTCAACCACACAAAACAAAGACCGACAAACTACCAAACTAAACGTTAGAAAGTAATGAAAGACTCAAATGATGACTCTATACAAATGGTACAAAACGTTGGGTTTTCACCCAAAACACTAAGTGGTGGCTTTTGGTGGAATTTCGAGAGGAGTGTCCTCCCTCTCATTCTTATCTAGCGGTCCGCCAATGTAGTGCTTCAAACGATGGCCATTTACCTTCCAACTCCGGCCATCAGACTCATCCATAATCTCAACCGCTCCATACGGACACACATAAAGAACCATGTACGGTCCCGACCACTTCGACTTCGACTTCAACCCAAAACAATCCCTGCGCGGGCCGCGCAAAATGTCTATTCAAAGATCTACAAAGAGCAGCTCGTAATAACCTTACGCCGGAATATAGAGAGGCCTAATATTCATTTAACATCCTTGCGCGGATACGCGCAAGGAAACAGTTAAGCTTGAAGTGAGAATCTCATATGATCCGCGCACAGAATGAAAGGTTTCTGTTCTAACAACCATACGCCGGAGCCTTAAGAAAAGCTTCTTAAGAAGGTCCGCGCAGGGGCAGCTTAGAAACAGACAAAAGGAATCTTTCTGTTACAATAGAATGGACATTTGGCATCTGGCAAAAGGATCACAGTTGTAAAGCTTCTAGAAACGTTTACACACTCATCGTGCTAGGGCACCTTTCAGTTGTAACCGAATGACACGTGGCGTCATCTAAAGTTTTCAGTTAGATCACGATGATGACATGGTCACGATGCAAAGAAGGAACGATCTCATAGTGACACGTGGCTATTCCATAGCTATCGATTCAGACTTGATCCGTGTGCCTCTAACGTTGAGCTCAATACTTAACGAAATGGCAAGATTCCGTTAAGTTTTCATCTCTCCATTTTTCCCGCCAAAAACCGGTTATAAATAAGTGACTTCGGAAACAAGTAAAGGTATTCACATTCAATTACTCTCACTCTTACTTCACTTAAACTATTTCCGATAGCTTGTACTTATTCGTACGCCGGAGGGTGGTCACAAGGAGAACCCCCCTTCTCCTTGTGGCGAGGCTGACGGTGTCTGTTTTGCAGTTAATCGGAGATCAGTCGCAGCAAATATCACAATCGGCAAACAATCGGAGGATTAACCATTTTATGAAAGAGACTCTTCCCCTAGATCTGATCTGATTCCGGTCCTTCTGATCCAGTGTATTTTCATTGGCGCCCACCGATTACTTCTTTCTTCTCATCTTTTCGATTTGTTTTGCATGAACCTTCAGCATCATGGCTGATGGTTCTTTTCTGATAGGTCCTCGATCTGAGATTTGTCACTTTGCTCGTGGCGCTCAGATCGACGGACAGATTGAAGAGTGTCCGGCGAAGCTGATGTTCAGCATGACTTTGGTCATACGAGCATTCCAGTGACTCCGGCGGCTCCACATGTTGATTTTGCTTAAATTTTACCACCTGGCGAGACTCCGTTGTCTTGGCTTATTAAATCTCAGCCTGCTCTAAATGCTATGTATGCTCAACTTTGTGCTCAGACCGGAACTCCAGCTTTTCAAGCTCCGGACAATGCTCCTAAGGTCCGTGCTTCACCGGCACCTCGAGTGTTGAGTTATGATTCTCAGATCCGTGCTCGTGCACCATTAAATGTGCATGAAGATGAAACTGAAAAGTATTCTCAGACGAATTACGATTCTACTTATTCTGGTACTCGTAGACAAGAGAATACTCAACGATGACCATCTGTTCACTCACGTTTGGGCCCACGGCTATCACAACGGCGAGACACCCAAACCGATGAGAATGATAAGTCCTATGAAGAAGGAGATAGCATAAGCGTGTTTAATCGATTGTCCAAAGATCATGCAAGTTATAAGCCTAAGATTTGGGCAACATACAACCCTGAAGCGGAACATGACTATAACCTGGTGTATAGGCCTGCTAAAGCAGCTGAACAATCAAAGTTTGTGAAGGAAATAGCATTGGCTCCGCTAGAACAGGCAAAGCTACCATCTAACATTGGGAACTTTAATGGCTTAACTGATCCAGATGATCATATGCCCCTGTTCACAGGCGCATGGCTTATTGGTGGGTGGACACTGCCCATGTGGTGTCACTTGTTCGTACAAACTCTCACAGGCGCTGCACGTGTATGGTTTGATAACCTTCCAACGGGTAAGCTCTCATCCTGGAATGATCTCAAAGAGAAGTTTCTTACTTATTTCAGCCAACAACGGCGCTACGTCAGAGATTTCTCAGATGTGATGAACATCTGGCGGAAGGATGACAAGAGCCTAAAAGATTTTGTAACTCGTTACAACAAAGAGGTGTTAGAAATTGGAGATGTGCATGAGGATCTTATCCGCGCGCAGTTTAAATACGCGGTAAGGTGTGATGAAATGATCAAAGTACTGTCTGGAACTACTGGTCTTCCCAAAAGTTGGGATAAACTTATGGCAGCGGCCAAGGATTACGCCCAAACAGAGTGAAATCTGAATTCCAATAGACCACCTCTACCTCAGAATCGTCCTTGGGATTTGAGTAGAGGTAGTCGGAAGTTTAAGAAATGGAAGGAGTCGAATTAGAACTCATACTCACCTTATTCACCAGTAGATGCACGCGCAACAGTTAACAAAATCACAACTCAGAAAGCAGTTAAGCAAGAAAACCGTGATAGACAGTGGACTCCGCTCCTCAAATCTCCTGCAGAAGTTCTCAGCACAGAAAATTACTAGTTTAAACAGCCTCAACCCATGAAAAATAAGAAGGGACAAGATCCAAGTCTTTCCTGTGATTATCATAAAGATACGGGGCATACAACTGATAACTGCATCAGCTTGCGCACAGAAATAGAAAAGGCCCTGAAAAGTGGGAAACTCACACATCTTTTACAGAACGTGCGCAAGGAAGTGAAGCAAATCACGCGTGGTGATGAAGGTCCTAGCAACAAGAAAGCAAAGCAAGTTTGCATGGTTCAAGGAGGATCTTCGCGCAAACGTCAACAAAAGCGCACTCACAGTGAGAACTGGCGCGAGCAGCAGGTGATATTTCCGGTCGTACTCGGAGGACCGCAAGAGGTTCGTCCCGTGATAATTACTGGTATTTTCGGTCATTACCGAACTGATTATATGTTTATAGATCCTGGGAGCTCGATGGATATCATTTACGAACAGTGCTTTAAGCAGTTAGACCCAGAGGATAAGGCGCGCCTAGAGCCAGTCGATTTTCCATTGACGGGTTTCTGCAATGAAGCTGTATTTCCGTTGGGGCAAATTTCGTTTCCAGTTACATTATCGGATGGCCGAAATTCACACACAGTTCATGTCAATTTCATGGTCATGCCAGCAACGTCGCGCCATGATGTTCTGTTGGGACGAAGCACTCAAAGGAACTTTAGCATGATAACATCTACACCACATGCTACGTGTGGTTTCCCAACGGAATCAGGTGTTGCAATTTTATATTCAAAGAAAGAGGTTATGTCTATTGAGGATGAACCTCCGACAAAAGTCGCGAAGCCGTCATCACCGAATAAGCCTGAAAAATGGGTGCTCAACAGTATGTATCCTGATCAAACAATCTTGCTTGGGCCTGCCGTATCCTCAACGATTCGCGCACGTCTCAAACAATTGTTATTTCAAAATATGGATATTTTCGCTTGGTGCCCAGCAGATATGACCGGTGTACCCATAGACATAGCAGAACACTGGTTAAACACGTTTCCATCTGTTGAACCTGTAGTGCAAGCAAGCAGCCTTGGCCCAGAGAAAACTCACGCGATGAACGAACAAGTCTCTGAACTGCTTGACGTTGGGATATTATGAGAAGTAAGATACCAGACCTGGGTAGCAAATCCCGTTATGGTTCAAAAACAAAATGGTAGTTGGCGTATGTGCGTGGACTTCAAAGATTTAAACAAGGCGTGCCCAAAGGATTGCTATTCCCTTCCAAAGATCGATAAGAAGGTTGATTCTTTAGCATCTTTTCGCTGGAAGTGTTTTCTAGATTGTTACAAGGGTTATCATCAAGTACAAATGAAAAAAGAAGACGAAGATAAAACAGCTTTTCGCACAGAGAAAGGAATTTTTTGTTACACAAAGATGCCTTTCGGTCTCCGCAATGCGGGCGCTACTTATCAGAGGTTGATGGATAAAGTCTTCGGCGAGGATATCGGGGTGACAGTTGAAGTTTATATTGATGACCTCGTCATCATGAGCCTTGATGAAGAGTTAATGCTTTAAACATCTAGCGCACGTTTGATTCCTTGCGCAAGGTTAATCTGAAACTCAATCCAGCTAAATGTTCTTTTGGTATGGAGGAAGGAAAATTCCTGGGGTTATTGTGACAAAGGATGGTTTTAAAGTTAACCCAGAGAAGATTGAGGCGATTCAGCGCATGCCATCACCAACAACAATCAAGGAAATGCAACGATTAGCCGGTCGGCTGGCCGCGCTTAATCATTTTTTGGCAAATCATGCGGCAAAATCTTTTCTGTTAATCAATACTTAGCGCAATTGTGTTAAGAAAACTCAGTTTAACTGGACCCCAGAAGCGGAAAAGGCCTTTCAAGAGATGAAAGAATGTTTAATTCAATTGCCAACCTTAACAGCTCCGCGCAAAAAAGAGCCTTTGATTCTGTACTTATCGGCATCTGACATTGCTGTCGGAGCGGTACTACTTGTGGAGCGTGACGGAGTTCAAACTCCAATTTACTACGTTAGAAGATGTTAACGGACCCAGAAACTCGTTACGCAATGATGGAGAAGCTGGTCCTAGCGCTTATCCACGCTTCACGCAGACTGCGCGGGCATTTTTCTGGTCACGTTATTATAGTTCTTACCAATTATCACTTGGGGCAAATGTTGTCCAAGCCTGACGTCGCTAGTCGTTTGGCTAAGTGGGCTATAGAATTGGGAGGTCACAATATTGTTTATAAACCCCGACCAGCTATCAAAGGTCAGGTTTTAGCTGATTTTATCACTGAAGTGCCTCTTGACAAAATACAAGAATGTGAAGCGGTGCAAAACCCGATCCCAGTCATGGATGATCGCGTGTGGTCCTTACACACGGACCGCGCATCAAACGAAGATGGCGCAGGGGCTGGCCTTCGTTTAGTTAGCCCTGAAGAACATGAATATACTTACGCCATCAGACTGGATTTTAAGAGTACAAACAACGAAGCAGAGTATGAAGCTTTTCTTGCCGGGCTACGCTTGGCTATCAAGATGGGTGCGAAGAACTTGGAGGTGCACGTTGATTCCCTATTGGTCGCAGGACAAATCAACGGCCTCTACGATGCTAAAGGCGAAACTATGGGCACTTTACCTTGAACAGGAAAAATCATTGATCTCTCAGTTCCAAACTTTCAAAGTCATTCATGTCAACCGAAGCGAAAACAAACATGCGGACGCTTTGAGTAAACTGGCTGCCACCAGTTTCAAGCATTTAGCCAAGGAGGTGCGCATTGAAGTGCTACAAAACCCATCTGTTCCGTTGCGCCTGTGAAACTTTTTGAAATTGGGAATCCATCATGGATGTCACAAATTATTATGTTTTTACAACATGGCTCTCTTCCTGAAGGAAAGGCCGAGGCGCGAAAGATCCAAAATAAAGCACTTCATTACGAAATAGCCGATGGAATTCTGTATCGAAAGACTTATATGGGTCCTCTTTTATGCTGTGTCGGTAGAATGGATGCATAGTATTGTCACACCCCGACCCGCAGCGGAATAAGAGTCGGGGCATAATTGGGTTATCACCAAAGCTCATGACATTTACTAATATGTTTCATATTTAATAAAGTCAAAGTTACATTTCCAAATATCCAAACATGTTCATACAATACAAAGAAAATAAACCAAACATAACAATCCCAACTCTAAATCATTTTATTCTTCTAGTCCAATCCTATGTGTTCCTAGCTGCTGCTGGTTCACCTGTATCATGTGTAAAAATGGGGGTTTTTGGGTCAACATAAGTTGGCGAGTGAACCTTGTTAGATAAACATTTATTAATGAATTACTTGTTAGTTTATCAATGAAAAATTGTGCATAATCATAAATGAGCAAATGTAAATAATCAAGCAGTGGCAAATAGCAATCACAACTATAACATACAATAACATATGATAGCATACATTAACATACCAACAACATACGATAAATAACATAAATGAACTGTGCAATCAAGGCTCAATCAAACGGAGCCGATCATATTGCATGTACTGAAAATGAAAATGTCTGTGCGATCAAGGCTCAATCAAACGGAGCCGATCGTATGTGGGCATGCCAGGTTCAACCTCATAATGAAATGGGGAACATGCTCAACGCTCATAATGTAATGGGGAGCGGCGGCCTATGAAATTGCATGCACTGAAAATAATAAATTGCATCCAACAATAACTACACAACAGAAACAAACTGAATACACATGTTCATGATATGATGTATGCACAATGGTTTAATTATAATATATATAACAAGACACATGATACACCCCAAAACGTGATTAAAAGGGGAATTTGTAAAGATTCACTCACATTGGGTGCGCTGGATTGGAGATGGTGAGATGCGCACGAATTAGATGAGCGGAACAACGAGAAATACTAACCTAAATAATAACGGAAAAATATATTAAATGAGTGGATTTTATTAAGGATTTTAATGAAATTTTTAGATATATTTTTGTGAGTTTAAGGCTATTTTCTATCTTTAAAAATGTTATTTTTAAGTATTTTTAATTGATTTTTAAATTAAATTAAATAAATAAAAATATAAAAAAATTGTTTATTTTGCGTTGACCGTTGACCGTTGACCTGTTGACTTGTTGACCGGTTCGGTCAAGTTTGCGCCGGGTGAGGCTCGAACCCGAGACCTCCCGTACGCGTGCACGCAGCTCTACCAACTGAGCTACGTGTCTAACCCGAAATAATTTGTTTTTAATTATATTTATATACTAATTCGGTTTAACCAAAATTCTTTTAATTTCAAAAACATTTTAATTCAACGAACCGGTGCCAGTGACGGGTTTCGAACTCGCGACGTGTGACTTAGTGTTGCACACAGTCCACCGCTGGACTGTGTGTCTAACCTGGTTATTATCTCGGTTTTTATTATACTTAATATCTAACTGAGTTAACCCGGTTTAGTTTTTAAACAAAAAGGCATTTTATTATATAAGGAGTGCGTGTATCAGGGATCGAACTCGGGACATGCGTATATGTTTTGCACACAGTCCACCGCTGGACTGTGTGTCTAACCCGTTCATTTTACTGGTTTTAAATAAACTTATAACTTAATTAACATCGTCTTCTTCATTCAATATTTCCGTCGACTTAATCACTGATCCATTTCTTGTTTTTACGATTATCAAACATTCTTAAGGTTAAAATAAAATGACAGAAACGTGTTGGAAGTAAAATACCGTAGGAATGATATATCACAGAATTTCCGGCAATTGCGTCGGCTCTGTTTTTATGCTCTTCAACTGAACAAGACAATTAACTGTTTTGATTAGTCAATCGTGGAATTGAAGTGATAAACAAACGTTAACAGCGGGATTGAAGGTCCTTACCGTTTCACAAACGGAAATAAAGACTTTCAGGAAATTTCCGGCGAACTGGAATTAGTTGAATACAGCGCCTGAATTCGATTTCAATTGAGAGGTTTAAGTTAGAAATAGCAGAGGATTGAAGAACTGCAATGATATTGAAAGATTTACCGTTAGAGGATGAATACGGCTTTCCGGCGAAATTTGCAGAAAATTCCGGCGAGCTGATTTAAGCGTTCTGATGGTCTGAAAATGTGACGAAAGTGAAATGGGATGCTGGTATGATATTTCTGAGTCGCGAGAGTGGTCTTGAGTTGAAGTAATCTGAACTTGATTACTTTTCGGTTATAAAAACCGATAATGATGAGACTTGATGCTCAATCAATTCCGACTTGATTAAAAATCGTCGGTGCATCGCTTATAAACTGAATGTGCGAGTAAATAAGCGATTTGACGATTGATTTGCCGATTTCCGTTTCTCAGTTAGCGCAACCGGTTTAACCGAGTTTGTGTATAAATCTCATTTGTTTCCTAGAGATAACAGAAAACACAAAGTGGCGGAGTGGTGATGTGAGTGTGTGTTAAGTCGTTGGAGTTGTTCTGGCTGACCCGGGTTCGAGTCCCGGCAGCAACATATTTTTTTTATTTATTTTGTTTTAACTTTTTATCAAATATAATTTTTATAGTTTAGTTTATTTATTAATTATGTATCATTTTAAGTCAAAATAATCATAAATATTCAACGTGACTTTTATAACTTGATATTCGATTACAAAACGGAGCGGGTTTTGAAAACCCGTTTTTTACAAATGTTACAAGTATCTGGTACGCGAAATTCATGAAGGGTTGTGTGGAATTCATGCAGGCCCACGCATGGTTGTCGCAAAAATCATGAATGCGGGTTACTACTGGCCTGGCATGCACCTTGATGCCGTAGAACTTTTAAGAAAATGCTTCTCATGCCAATGACACGCGCCTGAAACATTGCGCCCCAAAAATCCGTTGGTTCCGGTTACAACGGCCTGGCCGTTTCAACAATGGGCCATAGATTTGGTGGGTCGTTTTCCTGATGCTCCGGGCGCAGTGAAATTCATCATAGTCGCGGTCGACTATTTCACTAAATGGGTGGAAGCTAAACCTTTAGCTTCAACCACGACAATGGTCACCCGAAAATTTATTTGGGAACATATCATTTGTCGTTTTGGCTTACCTTTGCGCATCATCACGGATAATGGTACCAACTTTGCCTCTGAATATTTCCAGCAGTGGATGCGTGAGATGAACATCGAACATGTCTTTGCTTCCGTTGCGCACCCGCAGGCCAACGGTCAAGTAGAAAGTGTCAACGAACAGATTGTCGATGGTATTAAGCCAAGACTAGGCACTGCGCGCAGAGGTTGGGTGGATGAGTTGCCAAGTATTCTTGGGCTCATCGCACCATGCCAAAGACAAGTACTGGCGAAACTCCGTTCAGCTTGGTGTATAGAACAGTGGCAGTGATCCCAGCGGAGATAGGCCTTCCATCTCCACGCATGCTTGCTTTGGAAAGACAGAACAATAACAATGAGCGCAGACTTGATTTAGACCTCTTGGAAGAGCGCGGATAAAACGCTGCTATAAACGAGGCTAAATATAAATCCAAGCTTGAAAAATACTACAATGCGCGCGTCCGCATCTGCACCTTTCTACCCGGGGATTTCGTTCGCGCGATAACGAAGCTTCTAATTCCGAGAAACCGGGAAGATTAGCTCCGCGATAGGAAGGGCCTTATATAATAAACGAAGTCCTTGGCAAAGGCGCATACACTTTGAAGCGCATGGACGGCTCCAGCGTTCCCAGAACCTGGAACGCCCAGCAACTGCGCCGCTGCTATGTGTAATCTCAACTCTAAATGCAAACGCTGCGCGCTTTGCGAATGACTGCTTACAATAATTTTTGGTTGTAATCTTAGCGAAAATGTTAAGCTCAATGCTTTATCAATGAAATTATATTCTGTCGCTACTTACATTTCTCGCAAATATATTTCTTACAAATGCATGCAATTACTTTGGAAAAATAAAAACACTACGGCTATTAACACTCATGAGCTACAAGGCAAACAAATACTTACGCTCCTACATGAGTTAGTACACTACGTTCATTTGTCTTATCCTACACAATTAACTGTAATCATGCAGATATTGTAATCCAAATATATTATATCAACAAACCAACCGTACTTGCGCAACCGCGCATTAGTACATACCATGTCACAAAATACTTCGATAAGTGTTTTGCAATTAACAGAAACAGCAAAACAAAACCTACTTTGGAGTTTTTGCAGCGCCTTCATCTTCTTCCACTTCCGCAAAAATGTCTTTTAAACGATCAACGAAATCGTCATGAGGATGCGCGTCGTCAACAAGATCCATGATTGGGATCTGTAAATGATCATATCTTTCTTTCGCTCTGGTAAAGGCCGCGCTAGTGTTTGTTCCATGTGTAGCTGATCGGCTATTGTCCCATTTCACTTTCAAGGCATATGAGACATGGGCTGCACATTCGATGTATCCTTGGGAGTGGCCATCAGTCCGCGCCGATACCATCAGTTGCGCCACCGCTTCGTCAAGCTCCGTTGAGTTCAATATCGAATTGGCAATCTGCAAAGATATATGACATTCAGAATACATAAAGCAGCAAGCTATAAACTGGCGAATCATTCAAACACTTACTTTTACAATCCCATATTGTTGCATCCAAGTGAGCTTGTTCATCAAGGACTCGGCGAGGCTTTCAGAAGTGGCTCGAGCAACTTTTGTCTCTTCGACTTTCTTCCCACCTTCAGAAAGACGGCGTGTCAGCTCAGCTTTCTCAACTTGAAGCAGCTGCATGTTTTTCTTCATAATCTCCAGTTCCGTCTTTGATTGCTCCTGCTCAAAAAGCAGAGAGGTAAGATCAACAATTTCTTTGATCCTAAGGACAATTAGAGCACTAGTCTCTACCTCTTTTTGCTCACTACGTTCACAGGGTGAAACGAGCCTCCTCTGCCGCGTCAATCACATCTGCCTTCTCTTGTTTTAGTTTCTCGATTTCTTTGCGCAGAGAAATTTTTTCATTGTTATCACGATCATAAGCCTCTACAAAGCACTTGCGATCTGCAGCATGCTGCGCAGCAGCGGCCTCATACTTGTTTTTCCAACTAGTGGTGGACCATTTTCCGTTTTCCTCTCCGATTCAAATTTGGTTTAGCCTCTAGCTCAACCAACATCTTCTTCACCCTCTCATTCTCGACACCTACCTTGAACTTTGTAGCCTCCACCTCGTCCCACTATTTGTTAATGCTGCGCCATTCGCGCACAATTCGGTGCATAGTGGATGAGGCCATGGCTGTCTCTTGCAAATAAGATTGGTAGGTTTGCTCATGGTTCTTTTCTTCTTGAACATTCACCTCCGCCGGAGGGAAAATACCCTTATACCATTCTCGGCAGGCTTGCCAATCTGCGAACGTATCACCTTGTTTTAACTTCCAAACAGGTTGGTGAATAGCAGAGGCCCGCTTCATAGAATAGGATCTGTAATAATAGTCCCCAGGAGTTTCCTCGGGGCGGATGGGGGATTCTTCTTCTAGATCATGGAAGTACGATCCAGAGTCTTGACCGACAGTGGAAGGACCAGTACCCTTGGCAACACCCTATGTTGCAGCCTTTTCAGTTCGCGCAAGGGGAGAGGCTGGTTTGTCATATTGTGCATAAGAATCCTTCTCAACTCTGGGCGATGTGGCAGCAGTATTTTTTACCTGCTCGCCAGCAGGGCTATCAACACACCTGTGTTTTGCTCTTCTTCTGGAGCAGTCTTCTCAGGCTTTTCAAAGAACATAGACTCCAGGTCATCACTTCTCATCCTTTCCTCATCACCACCCTTGGTAGAGCCTTCCGCTTCTGCTTTATGTGATGACGGGATGGGTGAAGTTTCAGGAGCTCGCGCAGCTTTCACCATTTTCTCTGAGAAATAAAAGCAGTATTCAGAAAGAGGGTTATGATATTCAATGGTAATATTCCACAAACTCACCAGGAGAGAATTTCTCAGCAAGCGCATCCAAGTTACTCTTCTTCCCAATTCTCCCTCTTGCAATCTTCTTTGTTGGTGGTATGGGAGGATCAGACTCCACATCTTTTCTTTTCCTCGACTCACGAGGAATTAATGATTATGGGCTTGAAGGTACGTCGATAGGGTCCTCAGGGTTGGCAGCTGGTATCCCGGCGCATCCTTTGGCTCCGCCTTCGGTTTCTTTACACCTATAGGCGCAAGACCCTCTAATGAGTCAGACACCACCACATATTCACACCATGTATCAGACACGATGCGCTTACCTTTCTTAACCTCCGTTTTCAAGGTCCCAACAGCTTTAGGCGCAGAGGCATCCATCTTCTCCGGAGGCAGAACCTTTGCGGAGGGTTTCTTTTTCTTCTTAGAATCTGGGCCTATGCCTAAATGTACCAAGTCACCTACTAAGTATTCAAACAAGGAAAGCACGCGCCATAAGTTATATTGCAATATTACTAAAAGCTCACCGTCAGTTGTAATATTGCAATATCAACTCAGGCATCAGTTAGGTGAAACTTATCAGCGGTAGCTAAAGGTTGCGCTCGAAGCTCTTCTAGATCGGGTAGCTCAAAGTTCCCCAAGATCTGTGTAAACCAGGTTTCCTCATCCTTACGAATTGGCGCTTCCTCCATCTTGCCTTTCTCCCTTTTAAACGCAACTTGATAAAGGGGAGTCATTGCAAAAAAAAACAACAATGAAGATGCTATACAAACAAGGGATGTTATTCAGGCTTCAAGTAACTCACCAACACCATCTTCAACATATACCGGTTTCTCTCGACGCTCAGCTTTCCACAACATACTCATCCCCGCGGCAACCAATGCCTTTTCTGATAAAACAACGTTGGGCACATCCTTCAAGTTTTGATACCAAACTTCATCAACTGGAATGGCTGTCGTCTCTAGTTCGACGTCTTCTACTCCCCTAAACTTCATCTTCATCGGAATCACCACAACCTTGACATAGAAAAACTTTTGCTTCCAATCGTGGTACGACTTGGGAGGCACAAGCAACAATTTTTTGGCCGGTTGTCTCTGTTGAAAGGAGTAAAACCCCAGTGAACAGTGTAACTGGTAAAACACTCTGAATTTCTCAACAGTGGGGATCATGTTCATCGATCTAAATACAAACTCGAAGTGACCAATCCGTACCATTCCCATCGGATTCAACTGAGAAATGTGGAATTTATAGAACTCGAGGATCTCCAGCATAAAATGGGTCACCGGTAAACGGAAATTGCCCTCGGCAAAGTAATCATAAAACAGTGTAATGTATCCGGCAGGTGCATTTGCAGCCGTATCAGTCTCACCGGGATACCTAGCATCCCATCCCTTCGGAAACTTGAAATTATGGACCAGATTGTCGAATGAGTCTCGGCTCCACTTTAACACCGGTAATGATGATGTCGATGGCATCTCCAATGTATCTTCTGGTGTCGAACTTGTAGCCATAACACAAATCTGTCACAAAAGGAGGACGATAACCGAAATTGACCGTAGCAAGGTCTTGGAATACTCACGATAGGTTTCAAATATCGGAGATAATGATCGGAAAACTATAAGGACTCACCGGAAAACTAACAGTTTTTCTCTCTAATTGCACAAGTAATGAGACAAGTGATGATGGTTTCCTTATATACTAATCGCAATTAATGTCTGATGTGACAACGACGGCTTTTCGTCTCTCACATACCCTAGACAACTTTAAGGGCGAGTGAGAATAGTAATCGCCTATACACGCGTGTGAAACCGACTTCCCATTAATGCAGTAAGGGGCAGTACAGTTGACAGGCTGTCAACAGTAATCATCACGTCACATGCACGTTTTTCTCACCAAACTTCCTCTTCTGGATGACTGATACGTGTCTCAATTTGAAATTCAAATTTCTTGAGAACATACACGTAATCTTCAAAGCACTCTTAGTGTAACACACTAATTTCTTAAGTCCAGTGCTTCACCTATTTGCCTTTAGCGCATAGGAGCAACACTGGACTGGGGGGACTTGAAGGGGTATGGTCCCAAAAACCCTGCGCGGCCATGCAGAATGTCTATTCAAAGATCTACAAAGAGCAGCTCATAATAACCTTACGCCGGAATATAGAGAGGCCTAATATTCATTTAACATCCTTGCGCGGATCCATGCAAGGACACAGTTAAGCTTGAAGTGAGAATCTCTTATGATCCGCGCAGAGAACGAAAGGTTTGTCTTATAACAACCATACGCCGGAGCCTTAAGAAAAGCTTCTTAAGAAGGTCCGCGCAAGGGCAACTTAGAAACAGACAAAATGAATCTTTCTATTACAACAGAATGGACATGTGGCATCTGGCAAAAGGATCACAACTGTAAAGCTTCTAGAAACGGTTACACACTCATCATGCAAGGGCACCTTTCAGTTGTAACCGAATGACACGTGGCGTCATCTAAAGTTTTTAGTTAGATCACGATGATGGCATGGTCACGATGCAAAGAAGGAACGATCTCATAGTGACACGTGGCTATTCCCTAGCCATTGATTCAGACTTGATCCGTGTGCCTCTAACGTTGAGCTCAATACTTAACGGAATGGCAAGATTCCGTTAAGTTTTCATCTCTCCATTTTTCCTGCCAAAAACCGGTTATAAATAAGTGACTTCGGAAACAAGTAAAGGTATTCACACTCAATTACTCTCACTCTTACTTTACTTAAACTATTTCCGATAACTTGTACTTATTCTCATGCCGGTGGGTGGTCACGAGGAGAACCCCCATTATCCCCCTAGCGTGGCTGTCGCAGCAAATATCACAATCGGCGAACAATCGGAGGATTAACCATTTTATGAAACAGACACTTCCCCTAGATCTGATCTGATTCCGGTCGTTCGGATCCAGTGTTTCTTCAAGTCAGTTTTTCCATCATATGACCTCCCGCATTAGTGTCAAAAACGATCAAAGTTTTGTGGTTTAGATTGGACGGGAAGGTGGTGGGGAAATATGGGGTGAAGACTTCGGGGGTGAAGTCATAGTTTTGTGGTTTAGATTGGAGAGTAGAGTCAGAACTGGTGGAAGATGAAGGAAGTGGTGTACTTACCTGGGAAGATGACGAAGAGAAGGTTGACTTGTCCGTAGGTGGTTTTGGCGGAGGTCCCTGTGAGCGCAGATGTGGCATCCAATGCAAACAAAGAACACCTACGAAAGAGAGAACAAACACTAGTTACTAAAACTCAAGCTAGAATTAAAAAACTCAAAACAAAACAAAACACGTAGCACGTATATGTCAATTAAGTCTATCAAAGCTAATAAACGCAATTGCCAAGAGTCCCCGACAACGGCGCCAAAAACTTGATGTGTGCTAAATAGACTATTAAAATTAACTAAATTAGACTCTCTAGACTCGACACTAAAAAGCTTTAAAATCTAGACTCGACCTAAACCTAACCACACAATCGGCAAGTGTACTGATCAATGTAGTATAACCTAAGTAAGTCAGGATATCGAACCCACATGACTCTAATGATTACGCTAACTAGACTCTAATAGACTCGGACAGACACGGCTCAAACTGTTTCATTGTTTTTTTTTGGGGGGGGGGGCTACTGAAAATTCTAAAGAAATCTATCAAACTAATTATTAACTAAAATTATACGAATTAATACGAAGACTGAACTCAGATGGTGATAAAGACTACCTAGACTAGAATCCTGGATTTATTTTAAGAATTTACCGATTAAGTTAACCACACGTTTTATGGAACCGGGATCTTGTGATTCTAAACCTATTAAGACACCAACTAAGCCCCTCAACCCGTCTCGGAGGTGAAACTTATGGCACTACCTAGGCCGTTAATCCTACTGGTTATTGGACTTCTTTCCAGTTATCTAATTATTGTGTAAGTACCCTAATATTGACATACTCTTTTCCAATTATAGATCTAGGGTAGTTTGAGTATCTTGATTTGACTTGATAGACTAATAAACAGACGGGGCAACTAAGGCATGACTTTTTCCAAAGACTGTCTAAAGCAATTCGCCGGGTACGACCTACCAATAGCCCCGCATCTTCCAGCTATAAGGACTAGTAGAACACTGAAATCTAGCAAATTATCAACTATCACTTCTAAGGTTTATTGGCAAATTCACCCTAAAGGTCAAAGACACAAGGTTAAAGATCTAGCATGAACCTATTCCGTAGCAGACAACCACCAAGATTCACACGAAGCAACAGATAACAATAAACCAAATTAAAGCATGCATACACACCAAACCAATCAAGTAAACCTTTTACTAAACACAATTAATCCATCAATACGTGCAATTAACTAAAAAGGTTCAAACTTTAATCAAATCCATTCATCATAGTCTAGACAGTTAAATGTTTAGCCAAGCATGGTTATCAACGAAAGCAAAACAAGGTTAATCAAACAGGAATTCATCGTTACAAGTTCTGGAAAGAGAAATCAAACAAACAAGGATTGTAAAACCCGAGCTAGTCTTCAATCTTTGCTTAACCGATTGATTCCCGTGCTTCAAAACCTTCAACCGCAGCTAATTCACCTCTAAGCTCTTGAAATCCCAAAATTCGTAACCCTAACACCAGAGGCAACTTGTTCTATTTATATCCGAAAACATCTCATAAAAACCCAAAACAAAACAAGAATTCTGCGGATATACCCCCGTTGAGCTACGCGACGGTAGGGGACCAGGGTGTCGCGTACGGCGGCGCCCCCTTATTTGTTGTTTTATTTTTCTTCGATCATTCGGCTTCCCGACTCGCGTACGGCTCCCGGTTTTCTTCCAAACTGCTCGTTTTAACTCGTTTATCATCACTTTAAGCAACGGGACCTGAAATCACCGCTAAACGTCAACAGTATCGAAACTCTAACCTAAACTAGACTCACACTACCTAAAAACTGACCAAATATACACTATAAACACATGTACTTTGCAGTACATCAAGTTTTAAAGATTTATAACAATGTGGATCGGGGGCAAAATAGACTTTTCATAACATGGATCAGAGGCAAAAAAGACTTTCACTCATTTTCCAACGGCCAAACTAACATAAGGGTGCAAGCTTAAGCGAAATGGAAACCCTTGGGACACAAGTATCCATTTTTTGAAAATAGGGACTCAAGTTGATATGATAACATACTAAAGGGGTGAAAACTGTAGTTTACCCTTTGAAATATTGTTTATACCTAACTAAAAAAGAAATATGACGACAAACTTTTTGTTGGTATAAATTTTATTTGTAACAATTTTGTCGTTTTAAAATATATATTTTTAACTCATATTATCATGGTGTAATAAGTGGATTGTCGTTTGAATCGAATTCTAGTTCAATAGCCACACAATTTTTTTTTATGAATAGCAATAACATTATATTGGTTTCCTAAAATCACATTACAATTCCCTTAAATTTAAGTTGATAGTTTATAGATGTAAAATAAAAATATTAAATAAGGAGCTTGATACTTGAATTTACCTTAGTCCTTGTTAGAATCTGAGTTTTCGCTTGTGTTTGTTTTATGATATGGGGTAATGAAATGTATATAAAGTTGATATGAATTATGGAAAGTAATAATGAATGCATCAGAAATTAAAGTCAAATACAAGAGTGGAAAGTTTATCAAACTTTTTTCAATTGAAATCAAAAGATTACAATTATAAGAATGATTATACAAACCCCCCTCTGCCTGATCACTTTCTTCCATTCGAAAAATCATGTGATAAAATATATCTCTAATATGTGAAACCTATTTATACTAAGTACAAACATTTGTTCGCAATCAGGGCTGACATCACCCTGATAGCAACATCTAACATTCCTAACAGAAAAGATTCCACAAATGTTAAAACATTTGGTAGAATTAACAACTAATTAAATATACTAAACAACTGTTTAGACTAACATTGTTACATTGATAAGGTATGTTCTTTAAACCTTTGTTGCTTTGTTCCAAACATCTGTTTAGGCCCAACAAATGTTTGATCTTCACCTTCAGTGCTTTCTCTTCATCAGGTACTAAACAACTGTTTAGACTAACATTGTTACATTGATAAGGTCTGTTCTTTAAACCTTTGTTGCTTTGTTCCAAACATCTATTTAGGCCCAACAAATGTTTGGTCTTCACATTCAGTGCTTTGTCTTCAACAGGGCTTTGCCCTTTGAACATATGTTCTTTCTTCTTCAACAATGCTTTCCAGTCTTCAACAGTGCTTTGTAATTTTCAAACAGATACTCTCTGGTGTTCAAGATTCACTATGATTGGTATTGAAAGTTGTATGAGAGTTGTGTGAAGCGCATGACTGAAGTGTATGTTTATAGATGAAGCTTGTGGAGGCATGACTATTTTAACGCATGACTTGATTTAGTTCCATGCGTAGGACTCTTCAAGAAACTCAACGATCCATTCGTACAATAAGAATGTCAAGTGATAAAATAGATCTCTAATATGTGAAATCTATTTATACTAAGTACAAACATTTGTTCGCAATCAGGGCTGACATCACCCTGATAGCAACATCTAACATTCCTAACAGAAAAGATTCCACAAATGTTAAAAACATTTGGTAGAATTAACAAATAATTAAATATACTAAACAACTGTTTAGACTAACATTGTTACATTGATAAGGTATGTTCTTTAAACCTTTGTTGCTTCGTTCCAAACGTCTGTTTAGGCCCAACAAATGTTTGGTCTTCACCTTCAGTGCTTTCTCTTCATCAGGTACTAAACAACTATTTAGACTAACACTGTTACATTGATAAGGTCTGTTCTTTAAACCTTTGTTGCTTTGTTCCAAACATATTTTTAGGCCAAACAAATGTTTGGTCTTCACATTCAGTGCTTTGTCTTCAACAGGGCTTTGCCCTTTGAACATATGTTCTTTCTTCTTCAACAATGCTTTCCAGTCTTCAACACTGCTTTGTAATTTTCAAACAGATACTCTCTAGTGTTTAAGATTCACTATGATTGATCTTGAAAGTTGTATGAGAGTTGTGTGAAGCGCATGACTGAAGTGTATGTTTATAGATGAAGCTTGTGGAGGGCATGACTATTTTAACGCATGACTTGATTTAGTTCCATGCATAGGACTCTTCAAGAAACTCAACAATGTCAGCTTTGATAATCATAATTCCAAATCTTTTCTATCATTTATTATACCATGCATGTTCTTTGTGATGACCCTAACAACATATAATCTTGCATATCTCTGTTGAACTTAGCAGTATATCATCGCTATATTATACGTATCATAGATATGATGATAAAATGTATTACCAAGTCATGTGTCATGCTCGCATCCTCATCTCACACGCCTTATCCTACCCTAGCACACCTTGTAACAACTCGAAAATTTGATTGTTATCTTTTCTTTTGTTTTTCCGTTTATCTATCCTTTGTAAATCCGAGATTCGGTTAATAATAAAGTTTATATTAATTAATTATGGTATTTTACGTTATTATCGCATCTAATCGCTTAATAAATCGCATCGCCTATCTTATCGCATCACAAATCGCAGTTATTTACGTGGTTTTATGTTATTTATGTGTTATGTGTGTTTGTGGTTATGTTTGCAATCGCTATCGCATCGCTCTCGCACTCTCGAATCGCTAAATCGCACTATTATATCAACTATAATGCTTAACGCTTTAATTTAACGCTTTATATAACTATTTAAGGCGAACCAAATAACCAAACGAACACTTAACGCGAAATCGGAAAACGAAACTTGGTCACCAGGCCAAGTTCGACCGAACTTGCCTACCACAAGTTCGCCTGAACTTGCCTGATAACCAAGGATCCCTTGTTTGCCATCAGGTTCGCGCGAACTTGCATATGTATATGCAAGTTCGGCCGAACTTAACCTAATACCCTTCAATATTCTTCCAAGTTTGCGCGAACTTGCATGGAAACATGCAAGTTCGGCCGAAGTTATCTCCCTCAGCTCTCTCTCCTATAAATACTCAGCTTATTCCTCTCATTTGCACTTGCTGACCAAGTTCGCTCAGAGCTCCCTCATCCCAAATCTCTCGTGTTCTAAGTAAGAAACGACCCGATTTCGACTACAACAACGTTTATCAACAACCAACAAAGGTTTACAACGATTTTGCACAAGGATCTACCTTCGTTTTCATCAAAACCCATTCTTTTACGAAAATCTTCATCTTTTTCTTCAAAAACTTCTGTTTTAAGCTTAGATCTACGCAATACGAGTTCGTTTAGCGATAGTAGAGACTTCCCAAACACGAGATCTGTAAGATCGGCTTGTAAGTGATAGATCTGAGAAAACCTTTGATAAATATCGATTTTGACATAAAATACGGACTTTTGAGGATGTTTTGTTCATTTTCTGATATGAAACGAAGCATCTATCATTCAAGATCCCAGATCTGGAAGCACAAGGACGTTTATGTTGGTTTACACAAGCCGGACTACTCTGAATGAACCCCGAGTTCGCCCGGATTAGCCCATGCTTTTGTAAAATGGCTAAAACAGCTCTAAAAGACCTCTCCGACCTAATTTTGCTCAGTAGCACAGGGTTGGAGGAATGAACACTCGATTTACTCAGCAAACGACGCGAAAACGCAAGATTCTGGACCCGAAAACATCAAGTTCGCTCGAGAATCACCAGTTCCCCAAGTCAAGTTTGATCGAACTGATACTCAAGTGGGTCAAGTTCGACCGCACTTGGGTACTTTTCACCAAGTTTTCTTGCAAGTTCGCCCGAACTTGCATAGTTTCTTAGGAAACTATACAAGTTCGCCCGACCTTGTCTCCTCAGTAAGGATTCTCCACAAGTTCGCCTGAACTTGACAAAATTCCTAAGAATCTCATCAAGTTCGACAGAACTTGGCTCATAACTCACCAGAATTACACAAGTTCGCTCGAACATGTGTGTTCACACACAAGTTCGCCCGAACTTGGCTATTGCCCTACCAAGACTTAACCGTTTCAGCTTTTCGAAAGACTGATGCACTTCTGTTCGTTTACAGGCTGATCCGGCGCACTCCGCAACCTCTCCGCAGAATCTCCTACTTACCTAAAATGCACCCACAGTAAGTATACTTGACCCATTTTTGCTTTAAACGCACTTTTGGGTGTTACATACGTTCCTATAAACAAAATCACATCACGAATCAAAATTGTTTATCACATGCGAATAATCTGATTGTATATGCTCGACACGTGATACTAGAAACATGTGACTAGGACTTATTTTCGTTAACTTGCCACCTTAGCTAGTATGGCACTATAGTGTGGCTTACACCCGACGGGGTCTAGTTAGGATGGACGCGCAAGCCTTCTCACGGTAGTTAGCATGAGAAATGAGCCTATGTTATGTTAAGTGTTTTGGTGTATCATGATATGTAATTAGATTGTTTCGCAAACGCTTTCTCGACTATGCTAGTATTATTCAAACTCGTATGCTCACCTTTACTTAATTGTATTGACCTGTATTTTAACGTATGTAACAGGTTGAGGATTTATAGCTTGGATGCGTTGGATGTTGCATGCGTAGTTTAGTTTGTTTTAGAAGGGTTGTAATAAAATCTAGGGGATATCGAATTGGATTGTGTTTAAGAGATTTTGTTGGTATGAAATGGTTATTTTGAAGGTTTATGAGTTTGATAGTATGGGATATTAAATGTTGATGTTTATCTTTGAAATGGCTGTTATGGAAATTCTCTTGATCAATCTGATTCGCCTAGTGCCACTACCCTGATGGTTCCGCCATCGGTTGGGGTGTGACAGATTGGTATCAGAGCGCCATAACTTAGGATAATAGGTAGAATTGCCATGATTCGACCTAGTAGCATGTTTAAGTACCCGATTGACCTATCTTTGACTTAAATGTTAAACTACTTGCCATAAATGCTTAAATGTGCCTTTCCTAAGGCTAATGCAATAATACACACTTGGAAAACGCTCGCATCACACCAAACGAGTGATCAAGTCGAGAATAGGTGTGAAAACCGAGAACTCTCGACGAGATCATTCACTCCGTGCATTCTCTCGCACGAGATACCTTCGTTGAGTTAGGAGTGACATCCACACCTCGACGAAAATCTCCATTTCTATCTAGGAATGAAGTTACTAAGTTAGGGGTGAAACCCGCATCTTAGTAACTAATTCCGCAATTTGATTTTCAATCTCACCAAAGTCTCGGTTACGCCGATGGTTTGGAACACATATTAACTGGAAGGGTAAACATCGTTAGCCGCTTGCGGTGAGAACGTTTATCTATTAGACCAAAGCGTGGGTCCAAATGCAAAGGGGTAGTCGAATCACTTTGGCCTGTCAAACGTCTCAAAACCCCGGACAATCCCAATTGATTTAAGCCTATATCGTCGATTTACGCATCATCGAGTTTATTATTACTTATGTGTTTCAAATCTTGAGAATTTTCGCTTTATTCGATTTCTCTCTTTGATGATTTATCATATCATCGTTTTCTCGATTTATCGCATTTACGCTCCATCGAATGTATGCACAACTCGCACAGCTATCGTAATCTAAAACGCTAATTAATACACCAACCAAACAAATCGCTTAACCCACTGACGCCTATGAGGACGTATGCCTCATACGCGGTATTATCTCGCTTATCTCGCTATTATATATCGCTTATATATCTCGCTTATATCTCGCATCTCATATCGCGCTACGCATTGTTATTATTAGAAGGTTACGTGCAAATATGTGCTTACGTGCCTATGTGCTTCTGTGCTTACATGCTTATGTGTCTATGTGGATACGTGCTTATGTGTTTTTGGTGCCTTGTATGAATAGTTATAATAAATCTTTAAACATAACTCTATTATAATCGAATCTCGTCTAATCTAAATCCTTCGTGTAGATGTCTTCTATGGGATCGCACACCCGAAGGAATCTCCAGCGCCCGCAACGCCGACAAGCGCATGGCCTCTATGGTAGCCAAGGAAATGGCTAAGGTGATTCACAGATTGTCAGCGAAATTCAAGCGATTAGCAGCAACTCTTCAGTTGACTCCAAGGGAGATGCCCCGAAACCCCACTTCAGCTTTAAGCAGTTCAAAGCATGTGGACCGCTTACTTTCTTAGGCACCGAAGGGCCAAGCCATGTTCCACTGGTTTGACTCTATCGAGGTCACATTCCGCCAGAGTGGATGTCCTGAGGCTCTGCGCACTGTCAATGCTACCGGCGTGTTTCAATCAAGGGCTCTCGACTGGTGGACAACCGAGCGCAGCAGGCGTGGGAAAGACGAAGCTTACGGACTCACTTGGGAGGAACTTAAGGAAATTATGATCAAGGAATTCTGTCCTCCCTACGAAATCCAGAAGTTGGAGAACGAATTCTGGAATATCAAGCAAGATGGTCCCGATAACGCTGGTCTCTCTGCTCGCTTCAAACAGTTGAGCATCGTCTGTCCCGGTCAAGTGGATACGACCGAAAAGGCAATCAAGAAATACCTCAATGCTCTCCCCCATTGCGTCGCTGACTTTGTTCAAGCAGCACGCCCTGCTACTATCGAGGAGACCTACCAACTAGCCGCCGAGATTAATGACAAACGAGTTCAGTCTGGTTACTTTAAAAGCAGCAAGGTCGCAAATCAGGCAGTCACCAAATCAGCAGCTCCTACTACCGAACGACCCGAAAGCCAAAGAACAGTGGTCGTGGTCGCAAAAGGAAAACCCGAGCAAGAACTTTGCTCTAACTGCTCCAGCGAACCCTCAGCCACTCCAGTCAGCAGCACCAAATGCACCACCAGCAAAGCGTGCGTACACTGGTCCGTACCCTATGTGCCCTAAGTGCACATATCACCTGCCGTTGGTGGCAATTGCCGATTCTGTACCAACTGTAACATCTACGGCCACTTCACTGTCAGCTGCCGTAGTGGTCCTCGCCAGCCAGCTCCTCAGGCTCCAGCAGCACCAGCTTTACCTGCTCCTCCTCAAGCCAACCAGCAGCAAGCTCCAAAGGCACGAGCGTGCTTCGTGTGTGGTGATCCAAACCACTTTGATAACGTTTGCCCAAACCGCACCGTTAAATAAGAGCCTCAGCAGCAGCCACCACCGCAGCCTCAGCAGCAACAACAAGCTGCGCGTGGAAGAGCCTTCAATCTCAATCACCGCCAGGCCCAGAATGACAACAATGTTGTCAATGGTACGTTTCTCGTTAATGGTATTTATGCTTCATGTTTATTTGATACTGGTGCCGATAATTGTTTTGTATTTTTAGAATTCGAAAAGGTTTTAAAATGTAAGCGCGCTAAACTCCCAAAGACTTTCAATGTGGAAGTCGCCACCGAAAGAACCGTTACCGTTAACTCCGTTTTACGTGGTTGTAATCTCTATCTCAACAACCATGTCTTCTCAATCAATCTCATACCTATGCAGTTAGGTAGTTTCGATATCATAGTAGGCATGGATTTTCTTTGTGAAAATCATGCTGAAGTTGTATGCTTCGATAAAATGATTCGTTTTCCTCTCCCTAACGGTGATCAACTCCATGTTTATGGTGAAACTCCCTCAAAGAAGTTGATGCTTTTGTCATGTACTCGAACACACAAATGCTTGCAAAAGCGATGTGTTGCTTTCCTCGCTCATATCGTGAACCCGGAAAAAGAAAAGAAGACTTATAAGGATGTTCCCGTTGTTTGTCAATTTCCTAAAGTCTTTCCGACGATCTACTCGGTTTACTCCCTACTCGAGATGTTGAATTCCGTATCGATTTAGTTCCCGGAGCTACTCCAGTTGCTAAAGCTCCTTATCGCCTCGCACCATCCGAAATGCGCGAGCTATCGAGCCAACTTCAAGAGCTTCTTGATAAAGGCTTCATATGCCCGAGCACTTCATGGGGCGTGCCTGTCCTTTTCGTGAAAAAGAAGGATGGATCCTTCCGTATGTGCATCGATTATCGTGAACTTAACAAACTCACGATAAAGAACCGCTACCCTCTTCCTCGAATTGACGACTTATTTGATCAGCTTCAAGGTGCTACTTGTTTTTCCAAGATCGATCTTCGTTCCGGTTATCATCAGTTATGCGTGTTGGAAGAAGACATTCCTAAAACCGCCTTTCGTACCCGTTATGGCCATTTCGAATTCGTGGTCATGCCTTTTGGTCTTACCAATGCACCTGCGGTCTTCATGGATTTGATGAACCGTGTGTGCAAAGCTTTCTTAGATCGTTTCGTTATTGTTTTCATCGATGTTATCCTTATCTATTCGAAGTCGAGAGACAAACACGCGCGTCATCTCCGTTTAGTCCTCGAACTTCTTCAAGGAAATCGCCTTTATGCTAAGTTCTCAAAATGTGAATTCTGGCTTGAAGAAGTCCAATTTCTCGGCCACATCGTTAATAGTCAAGATATTCACGTCGACCCTGCAAAGATTGAAGCCGTCAAGAGTTGGATTACACCGAAGAATGCTTCCGAAATCCGTTCATTCCTTGGATTGGCGGGTTACTACCGTCGATTCATCACCGACTTTTCAAAAATCGCCGTTCCGCTTACCGTATTAACTCATAAAGACAAACTTTTTGTTTGGGATTCCAAGCAAGAGGAAGCTTTTCAAACTCTCAAGCGTATGCTATGCAACGCTCCTGTTCTCGCTTTACCTGACGGAAACGACAATTTCGTTGTTTATTGTGATGCCTCAAACCTTGGTCTTGGTTGTGTTCTCATGCAATGAGACAAGGTTATCGCGTATGCGTCTCACCAACTCAAGATCCACGAGAAGAACTACACAACCCATGATCTCGAACTCGGTGCAGTTGTTTTTGTATTGAAGATATGGCGACACTACCTTGACGGTACAAAGTGTACGGTCTTCCCCGACCATAAGAGCTTACAACATATCTTTAACCAAAAAGAACTAAACATGCGACAACGTCGATGGGTTGAACTTCTCAACGATTACGATTGCGAAATACGCTACCATCCCGGCAAAGGAAACGTCGTCGCCGATGCTCTAAGTCGACGAAGCTATGTATATGGTATTCGTGACTCTCAAGCTTGTGCTAAACTTGAAACCCTCATCTGTGCCACTCAATTCGCCTGTTTTAATTAGAATACCCTTCAAGATGAAATGAAATGTGGTGCCGTAACTCAGCTTGTATCTAAATCTGATGGTATTTACTACTATCTCAATCGCATTTGGATTCCCAGTCGTGATAATCTTCGTAAGTTGCTAATGGACGAAGCTCATAAATCTCGATATTCCATTCAACCCCGTGCCGACAAGATGTACCAGGACCTTCGTCCTAAGTATTGGTGGCCGGGCATGAAAAAGGATATCACCTTGTACGTCTCAAAATGTTTAACTTGTTCGAAGGTTAAAGCTGAACATCAAAGGCCCTCTAGTTTACTCGAACAACCGGAAATCCCGATGTGGAAGTGGGAGAGTATAGCTATGGACTTCGTTACTAAACTCCCGCGTACTTCATCCGGTCACGATAGCATTTGGGTTATCGTTGATCGTCTCACCAAATCCGCGCACTTTATTGCTATACGAGAAGACTTTAAGGTCGAACGGTTAGCCCGAATCTATACCGACGGAGTTATATGTCGACACGGGACGCCTCGTGACATCATCTCTGACCGAGATGGTCGTTTCACCCGCGTCTCTGGGAGACCTTTCAATCCGCTCTCGGTACTACGCTTAATCTCAGTACCGCTTTTCACCCTCAAACCGACGGTCAGACTGAGCGTACGATCCGCACCCTCGAAGACATGCTTCGTGCGTGCATCATAGATTTCGGTTGTAACTGGGATACGCATTTACCTTTGATTGAATTCTCGTACAATAATAGTTATTATACCAGCATTCAAATGGCTCCTTTTGAGGCACTGTATGGAAGAAAATGTCGATCGCCTATTGTATGGCACGAGATCGGAGAAGCACAAATCACCGGTCCCGAGCTAATTCAAGAAACGACGGACAAGATCCTCCAAATCAGAGACAATCTCTTGAAAGCTCGGAGTCGTCAAAAGATAAACGCCGCAAGCCCCTACAGTTCGAAGTGGGAGATCACGTTCTCCTAAAGGTTGCGCCTTGGAAGGGAGTGGTCCGCTTCGGCAAGAAAGGAAAGCTAGCACCTCGATACGTTGGTCCCTTTAAGATTATGGAAAGGATCGGTAAAGTAGCCTATCGTCTCGAATTACCAAAGGAACTCAATAATGTACATCCGACTTTCCACGTGTCTAATCTCAAAAAGTGCTTAGCCGAAGAAAATCTGCATGTCCCTCTCGAAGATCTGCAAATCAACGAGACTCTCCATTTCATGGAAAAGCCTGTGGAAATCATGGACCGGGAGACCAAGAAACTCCGACGCTCTTGAATCCCTATCGTGAAGGTCCGATGGGAGGGCAAACGCGGCGCCGAGTTTACTTGGGAATTGGAAAGTGATATGAAGGCCAAGTACCCTCATCTATTTGTTACATCTACTGCTTAATTTCGGGACGAAATTCTCTAAAGTAGGGGACTATGTAACAACTCGAAAATTCGATTGTTATCTTTTCTTTTGTTTTTCCGTTTATCTATCCTTTGTAAATCCGAGATTCGGTTAATAATAAAGTTTATGTTAATTAATTATGGTATTTTACGTTATTATCGCATCTAATCGCTTAATAAATCACATCGCCTATCTCATCGCATCGCAAATCGCAGTTATTTACGTGGTTTTATGTTATTTATGTGTTATGTGTGTTTGTGGTTATGTTTGCAATCGCTATCGCATCGCTCTCGCACTCCCGAATCGCTAAATCGCACTATTATATCAACTATAACGCTTAACGCTTTAATTTAACGCTTAATATAACTATTTAAGGCGAACCGAATAACCAAACGAACACTTAACGCGAAATCGGCAAACGAAACTTGGTCACCAGGCCAAGTTCGACCGAACTTGCCTACCACAAGTTCGCCTGAACTTGCCTGATAACCAAGGATCCCTTGTTTGCCATCAGGTTCGCGCGAACTTGCATATGTATATGCAAGTTCGGCCGAACTTAACCTAATACCCTTCAATATTCTTCCAAGTTTGCGCGAACTTGCATGGAAACATGCAAGTTCGGCTGAACTTGTCTCCCTCAGCTCCCTCTCCTATAAATACTCAGCTCTTTCCTCTCATTGCACTTGCTGACCAAGTTCGCTCAGAGCTCCCTCATCCCAAATCTCTCGTGTTCTAAGTAAAAAACGACCCGATTTCGACTACAACAACGTTTATCAACAACCAATAAAGGTTTACAACGATTTTGCACAAGGATCTACCTTCGTTTTCATCAAAACCCATTCTTTTACGAAAATCTTCATCTTTTTCTTCAAAAACTTCTGTGTTAAGCTTAGATCTACACAATACGAGTTCGTTTGGCGATAGTAGAGACTTCCCAAACACGGGATCTGTAAGATCTCGGCTTGTAAGTGACAGATCTGAGAAAACCTTTGATAAATATCGATTTTAACACAAAATACGGACTTTTGAGGATGTTTTGTTCATTTTCTGATATGAAACGAAGCATCTATCATTCAAGATCCCAGATCTGGAAGCACAAGGACGTTTATGTTGGTTTACACAAGCCGGACTAATCCGAACGAACCCCGAGTTCGCCCGGATTAGCCCACGCTTTTGTAAAACGGCTAAAACAGCTCTAAAAGACCTCTCCGACCTAAGTTTGCTCAGTAGCACAGGGTTGGAGGGATGAACACTCGATTTACTCAGCAAACGATGCGAAAACGCAAGATTCTGACCCGAAAACATCAAATTCGCTCGAGAATCACCAGTTCCCCAAGTCAAGTTCGACCGAACTTATACCCAAGTGGGTCAAGTTCGACCGAACTTGAGTACTTTTCACCAAGTTTTCTTGCAAGTTCGCCCGAACCTGCATAGTTTCTTAGGAAACTATACAAGTTCGCCCGAACTTGTCTCCTCAGTAAGGATTCTCCACTAGTTCACCCGAACTTGACAAGATTCCTAAGAATCTCATCAAGTTCGACCGAACTTGGCTCATAACTCACCAGAATTACACAAGTTCGCTCGAACATGTGTGTTCACACACAAGTTCGCCCGAACTTGGCTACTGCCCTACCAAGACTTAACCATTTCAGCTTTTCGGAAGACTGATGCACTTCTTTCGTTTACAGGCTGATCCAGTGCACTCCGCAACCTCTCTGCAGAATCTCCTACTTACCTAAAACGCACCCACAGTGAGCATACTTGACCCATTTTCGCTTTAACGCACTTTTGGGTGTTACATACGTTCCTATAAACAAAATCACATCACGAATCAAAAATACAGCGAAATCAACTTATTTTCGTTAACTTGCCTCCTTAGCTAGTATGGTACTATAGTGTGGCTTACACCCCGACGGGGTCTAGTTAGGATGGACGCGCAAGCCTTCTCACGGTAGTTAGCATGAGAAATGAGTCTATGTTATGTTAAGTGTTTTGGTGTATCATGATATGTAATTAGATTGTTTCGCAAACGCTTTCTCGACTATGCTAGTATTATTCAAACTCGTATGCTCACCTTTACTTAATTGTATTGACCTGTATTTTAACGTATGTAACAGGTTAAGGATTTATAGCTTGGATGCATTGGATGTTGTATGCGTAGTTTAGTTTGTTTTAGAACGGTTGTAATAAAATCTATGGGAGATCGAATTGGATTGTGTTTAAGAGATTTTGTTGGTATGTAATGGTTATTTTGAAGGTTTATGAGTTTGATAGTATGAGATATTAAATGTTGATGTTTATCTTTGAAATGGCTGTTATGGAAATTCTCTTGATCAATCTGATGCGTCTAGTGCCACTACCCTGATGATTCCGCCATCGGTTGGGGTGTGACACACCTACAGAAACCTAAGCGAAACCTCTGTCCGGACTCTTACAGACTCAGGACTCTATACGTTATGTACATTTAGATTTCTAATTATGGCCACACAAAAATGCACTAACATACATTTTCTTGGGAGTCTAGTTTTTCTCTACACTAAGCTTTTTCTTACACCTTTGTTTGCTTTACCCTTAACTTCACCTTAGATCTACCCTGACTTAGAGTCTTTTAGGATGCTTATAGAGACTTTTAAGAGTGTTCATGTCTTTCTTTGTTTCTTTGCTACTTATCATTGATAGTTATTACTATTAACAATACGCTTTTTGTTATTAATTTCCTTAAATGCACTTTTTTTTGTAAATTGCGGGTTTACTACATTTTACTTGTCAAATAAAAAGTAAGTTCTAAAGGCTTCATTGTCCGTGAGAGCAACCTCTCTTGCCCCTGGTACCGCTCGTCCCACACTTTCCAAACCTTACGAGTAGCTTTTAGCGACAAATTTTATGGTTATTAGCGGTGACTTTTGTCTCCGCTAAAGTGTCTTTTCTTGTAGTGATAACAATATATTATTTAGATTTTGTGACACATCAATATTTTTAAAGTTAAATATGAGACGCTATCCGATTATTTAAACTGTTCGATAGGCCGGTCTGACTAGAGAACCAATAGTTGGTCCTTTTTTTTCTAATATTTATTAATCAATCAAATCTTAAAAACAAAACAATCGCAACCCAAAAAATAAAATAAAAAATGTTTGCACGGCTCGATCGATCATATCCATAATCTACCTAATTTTTATCCTCCATGAATTTTTTTTACTCAAAAAAGTACATGCAAATGAGGGTAACTAACAATGCATAATCAAATCACGCATTCCCTCTATAAATACCCCTTCACTGAACAATTCGTTATAATCAAACACTAAAAACCAAGGGGGCGTCAGCAATGAAGACGGTGGAGTCGGTGTCATCAAACAGTGGTGGCGGGAGCCGGTGGTGCCCTACACCGGAGCAAGTGATGTTGTTAGAAGGAATGTATAGAGGAGGTTTGAAAACACCGACAGCAACACAAATACAACATATAACAGCAAGGCTCTCTCTTTACGGCAAAATTCAAGGCAAAAATGTGTTTTATTGGTTTCAAAATCATAAAGCAAGAGATCGACAAAAATATCAAAAGAAACTCTTGGCAATGCATCAACACAACGTCTTTACCCTCCTTACAACTCATCTTATCATCATCATCATCATCCCTTTGCACCTCAGGTAAACTATTCAGTTATCTTGGATTGTAGAAGTTAATTAAATCAATTGAATTTATGTTTAACTAGTTGAAGCTTGGTTAAATTAAGTTAAAGAGTATACCTTATAATCTTACACTAGAACAATAGTGTTGAATCAGTGTGTGATGTGAATCACAAGAGTGTCACGTTGCCAGTTTAATTTGTGGCCTTAAAAACAGTGAGGCACACGAGACAGCCTAAACCTAGCTAATTACTTATTAGGGTTTTGGATGTATTAAAAAAAAAGCTACTCAAAGTCAATTGGATTTCCAACGCCTAACACAACAATTGGTGAGTTTGGTAATAGTAAGAGTCAAGGATCCAACCAAAGGTTAGCCTCTCTATAAACATCATTAGTGAAGCTACCCTATTAATTTAAAGGTATCCTAAAAAAAATTATCGTACAATCAAAGGACCAGAAAACTCACAAATCAAAGCTCAATGCCAGTCAACGATCAGCAAGGACAACTTTCAGGTTGCATAGGGACGATTCTAGCGATCAAAACAGACGCAAATTCCGAATCAGCCAACAACAGGGACAATTCCAGTGATCATCGGGCCAGTAGGGAACTATTATTTCAAGTTTTCAGCACTTAGCAGACAACAACAAGCACTTCAGAGTTCAGGGAGCAGAGATGATGTCGATTTCAAAAGATGCATTTTGTTTCCAAATTGTCGCCCATAATCAAAAGGTGTATTTTGACGTTTTGGGTCTTGGGATAATCTTTGTTATTTACTAATTAGGCCTCTGTTCACCACCACCTTCACCGCCACCGCCACCACCACCGCCACTGAAGAGTAGTTATATATAAAATACACATATATAACCATGTGTCAATATATCTCGTTTCACCTTCTCGTATTGTAACTATCCATATTCTATTTTTTATTTGTATAAATATAAGTTTTCTTAACATATTATTTTATAATTCCTAAATCTTTATTAATAGCTATTTAATACACGAGCTTCACCTAGTATATGAATGTATAGACACACACTCAGTATTTCATTTATTTAAACTAATTCTACAAAGATTATTTTGAGGAAGATGAAGGATTGTTAAATTTTATTTTACCTAAGATAATTAATCTAGTTATGCTTGTTTAATTAATGAATTGCAGTTGTTCAAATTTTTTGTTTTGAACGGCTAACTGCTTTCCACGTGTAAACCCACTCTTTCGGAGCTATGTCCAAAGGCCGACTACTCGACCACCGCTAGAAAGCGTAGCACACCCCTGGTGCACAGAAAGCCCGTAAAATAGGTAAAACTGTACCCCTCCTTGGACTTGAACCTGGGTAAAACCACAGGCCAAGTCTTCACCGAGATGGGAACAACCACTATGCTATAGTGGAGGAGCCGCAGTTGTTCAAATTATGCTACCGAATTGAGAGTGAGAGCATTAAAAAAGAGTTTACTTTGTGAACATTAATTTCACAAAATAAATTCTTGATTCATTTCACAACAAAAGAATACGATCATCATGCGCATATCTCTATACAAGAATATTGTTTACAACAAATTTAATTGGTTGAATACTTAAATTTCATACAAGTTATATTTCTATATATAACTGTGTAATTATCATACAGGGTGGTGGTGCTGGAGTAGTTGAAGATAGGTCACGCTGCAGAAACATGGTCAGCGAAAAGAATGTAGACCAGACCTCCAAGAAGATAACGTTTGATTGCTCACTAATGGAGAGTACAAGTCCATATTGCACATGGGTACCACCCGAAACCCTACAACTCTTTCCGACCACACCACCAGCACCTCTAAACCCTAGTCAACCTAAGTGAAATGGACAAGACCCGAATCTTTGATGTTAGGGTTTGGTTTTCAAGAAGATGATTTTAAGAAAGTAATATTTTTTTTTCTTTTAGTGACATGTAACTCATGTAATAAAGATTGTACCTTATGCCAATATTATGGTGTTGTGACTGTTTCTGTTATGTCACTAGACATTTGCATGCCAGTAGTAGTACTACATAAAGAAACATGAAAGATCTGAATTGCTATAGAAGCTAGCATTTACTGATGGAATTGAAATGTCAATTTCACAAACTTGGCATGTGCACTGGGATTGCCAAAGCTTCTGTCATTCTGTGTTTGGTTAATTTCGAAATTTGTTCTATGTCCCCTTTACAATTTTCTGGTATTTTTGTTTTGTATAAAAGGAATTAGTTATGTTGATCTTTGGCTCATTCAATTAAGTTATCATAGATACATATTGTTTCAAACTATATTTCTAAAACCTTAGAACTCGAGTACTCATAAATAGTTTTTGAAAATAGTTTTCAAGGCTCGAGTTTTACTCATATTTAATTTATTAAGTATTATATAAATTTTTATATACATTTATAACTATATATATATATATATATATATATTTATTGAAAAGATAATAAGAAAACCTTTATAAGTTTAAAAAAACTTAAGAAACTCAATATTCACCATCTATCTTGAAATCCTATAGTTGAAATTGCATGTTACATAAAATAACTTTTAAAAAAGATGTTACAGACCGACTAGAGTACGTATAATAACATTTTGATTTTTAACCTGGCTGGCTTGTCTGGTACACTAATTTTTTTCTATAAATGCACGTAACATTAAGAACTCATAGATTTTAAGCTTGAAAATGTTACACTCGTAAAACCTTCCAAATTTGTTGTTAAAAAAAGGTGTAACATGTAATTTTACATCTACGTAAAAGACGAACAAGTTGTAACATATTAACTATCTCTCTCCTGATAAAAGCTCAGAATTCTTAAAAGGTTGTAACATGTGGCAATATGTGGTCCTTCCATTGAGTTCCTTGAGTTTTTTTAACTCAAAAGGGGTTTTCCTCTTTAATTACCATATATATACATAGGGTAATTATAGGAAGAAACATCATATTAGTTAAGAAATATTACGAAACCCAAATGAATCGAATTTCTTTTACGATCTCTTACACCTTTTCTGGTGGAACTTGTATCAGCTTGACACGTTAAACATGTACTGAAAAATCACTTTTTGTAACAGGTCTAAAAGATATACTAAAAAGCACTTTGTGTAAAGATTCAATCTCCATCCTTGATTATTTTGAATGGATGGTTGTGATGAGGTTTCTAGAGTTTTTGTAACTCAGAAGGGTTTTCTTTCTATCCATTATAATATATATATATATATATATATGTGTGTGTGTGTGTGTGTGTGTTGATTGAGATAAAAAATTTAATTAGGAAGAAAAAAACAAGAGTTATCTGCCATTTTCGTCTCTATAGTTTGTCCAATTATACAAGTTCAAGCTAAATTTCAATTTTGTACTATTTTTGTCCTCAACATTATAGAAAAATGCCAGTTCCATCAAAAAAAGCATGAGTTAACTGACATTTCATCCCTGTGGTTCGTCTAATTATTCGATTCAACCTTTGTTTTTTGGATGGAACTTGCATGTTTCAAGAAAGCCATGGCTTTTTTTAGGTTTTTTTTTTTTTGGGGGGGGGGGGGGGGGGGTGAGGGCGGGGGGTTATGGAGGTTTTTTATGATAAGGTGTAGGGGGTTTAGGTTTTTTGGGTGGTGGTGGGGTGGGATGGGTATTTAGGTTTTGGGTGGTGGTGTAGTGGGTTTATTTTAAGGGTAATTTTGTAGAATAGTAACCAAGTTTTAAAAGTATTCCAATCAGGTCACTCAACATTCATTTTTTATTAAAATTAAGGGTTTTATCATCCTTTCATAGGTAACCGTGGTGATGCGGATTTTTGTTTTTCCCTTTCATTTAGTGCTAACGTCGAGTGATGACGTGGATTTTAACTTATTTTTTTTTTAATTTTCAATGTAATTAAAGTGTTTTTATTTTAAATAAATTAAATTTCATATATTAAAATAATCCGACCATAGCATCTTATGCTCAATTTTTCTCTTGACACGTGGAAAAAGGACATGACTCGATTTGAATGTTAAGTTATCTAAACGATATGGGTGACTTAATTAGAACACTTTTGAAACTTGGTTACTATTCTGTGATATTTTCCCTTTATTTTATTGTGTTTATATTGGTTCTTGCGGTTCTTGCAATAAAGGTGGTTCTCGCATGAACCTTGCCCTAGGGCAAGGTTCATGCGAGAACCACCTTTATTGTGAGAACCGCACAAGGTTCATGCGAGAACCACCTTTATTGCAAGAACCGCACCACCTTTATTGCAAAATAAAATCTAAAAAAATCAAAAAGCACTCAATTTTTTAATATTTTTTATATATATTTCAATATAAATATACTTACGAAATCGTGTTAGTTGTCGTCATTAGAAATACGTAGAAGGGTAATGGTAATACGACTCTCTGTAGTTTTTCAACACACATGTATATCTACATATATTTATACATGCAAAATGTTTCGTGTCCAAAAGCAAGCGCCTTGTGTCTCGTTTGAAAGTAATAAAACTCATATAACGACGCCTATTATATTTTTACGGTAAAGTGTCGTACTTTGTTTAGACTTTGAAAATAAATATAAACAATAATTATATTTATTTTATGAAATCTTCAACTCCGTTGTGCTTGAAATAAGTATAAACCGTTATATTTATTTAGTAAAAACTTTCGGCGTTTAAAATAAATATGAGATGATATATTTATTTTGGTTTGGTTTTCGAGTTCTAAACATTGGAAATAAATATAAATAATTATATTTATTTATAAAGTTTTCGAGTTCGTTAATTGGAAAACATTATTTCGTAGAAATGTTGTCAACTCGTTTTATAAGTTATAAAGTATCGTCACAATTAAATACACGTTCATATTCATTTTATAAAAATACATTGGATCCGATAGATGTCGTTTTTACAATAAACGCGTGTGGATTTTTACGAAAAACGGGGAGAGTTTTCTCTGTTTTTAGGATAACCCGACAACTCAATGTGTCGATATATTTTCAAAACTCAACAAGTATTCACCCAACAATACATATAATTTTCGTCCAATGTTCAAAACATAATAACTTTTTTTTGTCGACACAAGACTAGTACACACACATATACATATATATATATCGTGAGAAACTGTCAATTCGTTTTTAACTAACGTATACTCGATTTATATACATAAGCTCATCGTACAGTTTAAGAAATCTCTATAATTATTCGGATATATTTGTCGTTGCTAGTCGGTTTGATTTGAGCTCGGGTTCGATAAATCCATTATCATGATAATCTATAATAAAAATTTATCAACGCCTTATTTCTAGATCACCAAGGCTCGTGTTGACTGCGTTTGATCGAGGGTTGACCAACTTTGACTTTTGTTGACTGAGTCAACTCGGTTTAACCGAGTTGACTGGGTTGACTCACTTGACCACATTTGACCCGTATGCTGTAAAGACCGAATCCGCTTGTGCTTTACTAACCGAACCACGAGACTCAAGCCCTTGACTCGGTTTGACTGAGTTGGACCCGAACCTTAATTCCGACCCGCACCCGGACTGAACCGAACCTACCGAGTTGACTGTGTATTGACCGGGACTCGAACCGTGCTGAGTTGTCAGAATCGAGTTGACTCGGTGTCGTACCGAGTTGAACCAAGTGACCCGAGAAGAAGCTAAACCGAACACCTGAACCAAGTCCGACCCCAACATCACCGCCGCCGCGGCTCTGCCGCCGCCGGAGAAACGCTACACCACTCCTACCATTACCTAAAATGAAACCAAACAGTCCGGAGAAAGTGGACACGAAGAATGTTATTTACAGGTGCTTACCGGAGTATGGAACCTCGAAACAAGGCTGTCGAAGCTTGAAAACGTCATCTCCACTGCTGGAATCGAAGAATAGATGCCGGAATCGGGTTCCGGAGAGTTGATTTGGTGGGGGTATGCGCCTCCACGCGCCGGAAAACCTTCGCCGGACCACTGCCGCTGGCGGTTGCGCCGCTGTGGCTCCACCGGTGGTCGGTCGGCTCCGCCGGGCTGTGTTCGCCGGAAGTCATGAGAGGGGAGAGAGAATCTGGTGCTTACCGGAGTACGGAACCTCGAAACAAGGCTGTCGAAGCTTGAAAACGTCATCTCCACTACTTGAATCGAAGAATAGAACCGGAATCGGGTTCAGGAGGGTTGATTTGGTGGGGCTACGAGCCTCCACGCGCCGGAAAACCTTCGCAGGACCACCGCCGCCGGCGTTGGCGCCGCCGGTGGTCGGTCGGCTCCGCCGGAAGTCATGAGAGAGGAAAGAGAATCTGGTGTGTGGTGTGTGTGTTTGGATAAGATATGAGTGAAAAGGATGAGTGAAAAGGATAAGGTTAAGGAGGTTTTATAGCTAGGGTTTTTAGTGTGTTGGGCCCAAGGCCCACGAGCCCGTTTCTAGTCGTTTATGCGGCCCGATAGCATTTCCGAGGACCGTTTTCGCTACCAAACGTTGTGTAGTGTCGCAATTTGTTATTTTAGGGTCATAAACATGTAAAATAGTGTTGGTAATCCTGATTAGTCGCGTATGTTTGTCGGTTTCGTTAAAATCGCGTAAATGCCTCGTTTGTCGTTTCTGATCCATTTTTTGATCCAATTTCGGCTACGAATATCAAAATTCGATTACGAATCTAAATTCTTCATAATATTTCGGTTTTGAATAGGATTCACGTGTTCTGTTTCGTTGCCGGTGCATTACTGTAGTCGCGTTTTTCGTACACGTAAGCGTTTGGTGCTAATCGAAGCACCGAAATCTCGCAAAAATCAAATTTATATGCATAAATTATACGTATAGAATTCGTATTCGTCGGCCTTGTCAGTATTTTTCAGATGTCAGTTCGTTGTCGCTTACGTTCAGCAGTTTTCCCGAAATTCACCATACGCGCACTCAGTAAAGTTAGATAGGCGTTCTTAGGCGTTTCAAAAGCCTAATTAAGTTAATACGTGGCTTAAACACCATTTATTATCGCTTTAAACGTTTGTGATTCACGTAATTAAAAGCCTAAAAGTACCGGTTGTCACATAAAACACCACAAGAAATTAATCAGGCTTTAAGCTAAGTATGGTTGCAAAAGTCGCTAGGCGCCTCCTAGTCGGTCGACCGGTGAGTTGAGAGTACTCGGCCTAGGCAGAGAGTACTCGGGGAGTACTCAAACATGTCAAATTATAAAGAAAATCAGTTTTCAGAAATTAAGTATATGTCAAATAACATATATTTACTAAAACTTGTAACAAAATACGTGAAAATGATATTGATTCGTTAATATGATAAACATAGAAATTATGTTTTATTTTCTTTAAAGTCAAACTCGGTCCGATTTGGCCTACTAGATCCAATTCTGACAAAGGTTGACCGCTTTTGACCGATTCAGAGTAATTAAGTGGAGTTGAAGAAAGTTGTCTCGGCAGGCTACCTTGTAACGCTTACTCGGGGACTACTCGGTCTTGGAAACCTTGTTTTACAACCATGAAGCTAACAAATGGGTCGTTCAGATGTAAAAAAAAAAAACTTGCATCAGTCAAAACCACCGACTCGACAGTTTTTTTTAAATTACAAATGTTTTTATAATATATTCATCTACGTTTTTACAAAAAAAAATGGCCAAACTCGCCCAGATCAAAAAGTTTTCGCGGTTCTCGCAACTCGTTGTGGTTTTCATTATATATATATATATATATATATGGGTTGGATCATGAGAAAACTAGTTTAAATGAGAAAACCAAAAATAACTAAAAAAGCCAAAAAAAACATATAAAAAAATTGAATTTTTTTTTTATTAAAAATCACTAATATTAATATATAAAAAAAGTTTACTTTCAAAAAAAAAGTTGTAATGCACATGTGCACTAATACGGAAAAGCCTAACCCACCTAACCCACCCCCACCGACACCCTAAAAAACCTAAACCCTCACCCGCACTCCCAAAAAAAACCTAAACCCCCCCCCCCCCCCCCCGCCCCATTTACAAAACAATATTTATAGTTTAGAAGTTAGCCCATTGGCATTACGTTTAGTGAGTCTGATACTCATTAGATTTAAAAAAAAAAACATTATAGAATGACACGTTTTTTCAAGCTCAAACAAATTATACGAATTCTTATATACGCCTCTGTCTCTCCTATGATTTTAATACTGAATAGATGACTAATCTAAAGGTTGTACATGTTCCTGGGGTTAGAGCTTAAAACTAGAATGCCTAAGCAATAATACAAGTTAAAAAAGCTAGCTAGATTAGTGGAAACACGTTGTTTCTCTTTATAAAATGTAAAAGAGAAAAAGAAAATCATAGCCCGTTTCACGTGCATGAACCGAAACTCCTCCTCGATGTTATCAGGAAGTGACACGTGTCCTTTCCAACTCGTTGAAAAAGTGAATATTCCATCCATTTTCGATGAAAACCCAGCCCGGATGATCCCACACACACTGCAGTACTGGTGGTTGCAGATGCTGGAATTACCATTTTGCCCTAGGTCACAAACAAATGTGGAGCAGTGAAACCTAAGGAGCTCGTTTCCGTCCGCGAGGCAACGAGCTCCAATGTTTCTCGCTGCCTTAGACTTCACTGTCTCGCGGTACTCTTCAAACCGGTTAAGTATGTTAACACTGTTGTGGATCTTCATGATCCTGTAAACCATTGGGGTTGGCCCAGTACTAGGCCAACCCGTTTGGAATATTATGTTAACAATGTTTTTACCCGGTTCGTCATCGAACAACTCTGACACGGAGTGTTTGAGCGCCTGGTGTTGTTCGAGCAAACCGGGTTTTTGGAAAATTTCACCGGGCAGGGGAAAATGTCGTTTCGAAGCGAGAAGAAATCGGATTCGGTTAAGGATCCGGGTTGGGTGATGGCGGAGTTACGTAAGGAGCTGGTGGATGATACCGGTGATGCCAACGCGTGATGGATAATGGATGAGTTTGCGTCGGTTTGGGATGAGGGTTTTGATGAGAAGATTTGTTTGATAAAACCCCATGAGGTGGAGAGGGTTTTATGGGTTTGAGTTTGGTGGTGGTGGGACGGATGAGGGGGAGGGGTGACGATGGTTTTCGGGTGGTTTTAGAGCGGGGACGGTGGTGATCGGAGGTGGGAAAGATGATGAAACAACCAAGGTGGATGAGGATAATGAAAAGAGATATGAATTTAGTAAAAATAAGAGCCATGAGAGAGAGAGAGAGAGAGAGAGAGGTGCATGGAAAGCCAATGGAAGGAAGAATAAATGTGAAACAGATTAGGTGGAAAGCTAACTTAATGATATTGTTATGTTGAAACCTGGCCTACAACACTTTCATTTCCATCACTTGATTTCATTAAGCATTAATATATTTTTAATTGTTTGCAAAGATAAAGTTTTGATTAGATTAATAAAAGTATATACGTAATAATTATATGTTATGAATTGTATTTAGGGGTTTTTAACTTTATGCTTTCATGATGATTTGGTCCATCTCGTATTTAAATGAATATGAATATAGAAAGAAGAATCGTTTTATAAATTATCAAGTTAGAACTAAGACAATGACACCACATGCTGTCGAGTATGTTTGCTGCAAGTTGATTTCGCTGTATTTTTGTTACCTTAAGTATTCCAACCAACATCATGTGTCATCCATTGTGGCATAAAGAGAATAATGGCAAGCCAATCGTCTTCAACTTTTAAACCCGGCATGATACTCTACAAGCAATGATCTTGGATCTTTCTTTCGAGTCCACATCGACAAACAACCACATTTCTTTTCATTGCACTTCCCACAGCAACATCAAACTAATGAATAAAGGTGAGAATTCTCGACAAGACTTAAAACACCACAAGAAAATAATCAGGCTTTAAGCTAACAAATGGGTCGTTCAGGATGGCCCATTTAATAAATGGTTCGTGTTAAAATCAAAATTAGATAAGTGAACTTTAAACTATGTCAGCTGAATTTCTGTACCTTCATCAGTTGATTTTCGCGTGTGGAACATAAACATTGTAGACCGACCCAAATTTAGGGTGTTTCTATGTTAGACTGAAGTTCATTTATCAATAATCATATGTGTTTTGTTGGTTCTTGTATCCTGTTCTTTTGAACTTGTTTAGATTATAATTGTACCTGTAAACGATGATTAAATTGTATAGGTGCTATGCTTGTTTGCACCCAAGAGCCGTAAACTACCAGGTTAAATAATTATATCACCTTAACCTTCTAATGTTTTTTTTGAGAAGAAGTTTATGATATTGATTGGCTTGAGACACATAGTTTGCTGTAGTAAAATTACACCTAACAATCATGATCCGTTATGGGTCACTTTTGTTTGCTAATAGGGTTGGTTTTGCAGCTGTGGCCAAAAAAGAAGATCAAGTAAAACTGTAGGAAAGTTTGGAGAATGGGTTTGGAAGTATGTGCATCGTTTATTGTTTTTCTTTTAACTGTTTAAGATAAGTAATACAGATACATTTATTAAGAAACTAGTTTAAGTACCCGTATGCTACACGAGTGGTCTTAAAGTAAATTATATTATTTAACAGGGTCAACACGTATCGATATCTTTTGGACATATCATAACTTTTTTCCTCTTTAGATTTGCTATCGCAAGTGCTAGTACACTAAAGAACCGAACTAATATTGACCAAATTCCCGTCAGGGAATCTCTTAATTCTATATGAGTAACATATAACATTTCTTCAGATTGTACAAACCAACATGTCACTTTAAAAAAATAATATAATTATTTAAAAATCAGTTTTCATAAAAAGAAATACAATACAATACAATACGAAATATAAATAGTCAAATAAAAGATGTGTTAAGCAATTGCCGAAATGAGTCCTGTAAACTTACGTCAATTGTTTTTCATTGAAGATTTATGTTATAGCATCCTTAATCATATCATAATTATCACAAAAATGGTCATAAACATCATGCCATCCAATAAAAGTATTATACACAAATCAGTTAAAAAAAAGCTGATGAGGGTAAGTAAAAGAATGTGAGTCAATCGAGTCAATAATCCTAAACTTAATGGGTTTGGGGTGGTTGCTTTGTCGTTTTGGTTGATAAGGTTCGGGACACCAAAAGCCACCATAAACGTAACCCATCTTAGCCCATTTGGTCTCAAGATATCCTTTATTATGCTTTGTAATGGGAGTTAAAAGGGGAACTCTGCCTTCAACTTCTAAGCCATAGCCCTTGAGCCCACTGTACTTAGCAGAGTTGTTTGTTATCAACTTCATTATCCTAACTCCTAAATCTCTCAAAATCTGCATAATAAGTATAATCAAATGATATAAGAAATCGGAAAATTTGGGATATCGACATTCGACTCCTTTTCCTTATCGGGTCAACGGTAAAAATCAAAGGGTTTAGTTGAAAAGGAAACGGGTCAAAATATACTAAAGTGTAATTGTATAGCATACAACCTCAATCACTGTATCAAAACTGTCGATCTATTAAAGATTTTTGAAGGACAACGTTTTGAGTCAATCCAACTCAATCCATACCAAAGATTAC
This sequence comes from Scalesia atractyloides, assembly GCA_947069175.1. NCBI lineage: Eukaryota > Viridiplantae > Streptophyta > Magnoliopsida > Asterales > Asteraceae > Scalesia > Scalesia atractyloides. Next base: position 32,115,057 of record CAMTDV010000015.1, on the reverse strand, counting down.
CTTTTGAACCCAAATATATGTTGACCCGTTACCCATCCCACCTAACCTGCCCATCTTGCCAATGCCACCTATATGTACCCATACCATTTCGGGTCATGAACATTTGCTCATAGTGGTGGGAACTTCAACCCGTCCGCTAAAAGCATGCATGGAAAGAAACAGATGTACATACCTTCCTGCCTTTGCCAAGGGAGAGAATACTCAGGTGTAGTGTGAGTACAATAAACCTAAGAAACTAAATAAACAATAATGTTAAATGTTAACCATAGTTAGCGATGAGGATGGCAAAGATGTTAGCATATAACTAAAAATATGTAAATGCAAACTTCATACTGAATTACACAAGATTATCACCGTCTTCTTGGTTCCATAATAGATAAGACTAATTTTTTGGTTCCATAATAAATAAGACTGCGCAAAGTTTTGGTAGAGTGTGATCATCTTAGCGTTTTTCAATCGAAGCCAAATAATCAGATCTAGGGTATGTTCGGAACATTTCTTTGAATGCAAAAGATAATATATATTTTTTAAATAGAGGCATAATATAATAATTTATAATGATTGATCTGCTTTTACTATCAATAAAAGGTGCATTTCCAAACTTTAAAGTATCTATTATATTTACCTTCACAACGACATTAAGAAAAGAATAATCTTGAATTTTACCAGACTCGCCCTGCAGAAGTGATAGTGGAACATTATTAAAACATTCTAACAGACTAAAAAATAGTAAGTGTAAAAGCACATACTTACATGTGAAATTAGTGTAGTTATTTCAAGTGTAAAAGCTGAACCAATCTGCACATTGAGGGCATAACCAATTGCCCAAGATTAAATCAAACTTCTGTTTTTAAAAATTATGTAACTATGCTCTTAAAAATAGGAGGTTCATAACGCATAGTAAAAATTTACATTGCAAATAGTAACCTACAAATTTGGAGAATTACAGGCGTGGACAGCAATCCTAGGTTCTACAAACATCAACATTAGTGGTAAACAAAGACTTCCTTGCATAAGTGAGCAATTAATTACTAAAAGCACTTAAGAGTCATGAAGTAGACGTTGAAGCAAGCGATTGTATGGACTCCCTTGGTCCAAATTTAAATAGGACAGTCCTTCCTTTTCACCATATCAAACCTTGTCTAATTGAAACAAAGGGCTACAATCTATCCACAACCGTAATTAATCCAATTCATATCTAACTGAAACAAAAAAAAGTAATGGGACAGGTATTTTCAAGGCACCACCTCACTCCTTACACCAATTCATATCTAACTGAAACAAAAAAAAAAGTAATGGGGCATGTATTTGCAAGGCACGACCTCACCCCTTACATGGGGTAAACAGTGGGTGTCCATGTCAACATAACTATGAAATACAATACCAGTGGCCCTGTGCCCAATAAAAAAAGGTGTTCTAAATGCAAAAGGTAAAAAACATAAAACTACCATCTTAGATCTCTTAAAAGTTTATAAGCTAACTAATTTCTATACAATTAGCGTTGAGATATTTTAATTAAAATGATTCTTTAACTCAAATTTACAGAACACCAATCAATTTAAACAACACACAGTGCCTTAGGGATGAGCATGGTACCTGTTCGGTACCGAACCGATACCGGTACCGAAATACGGGGAAAATTGGTACCAGTACCGGTACTGAATATACCGGTTTGGTACTGGTTTCTAGGGGTTTTTACCAATAAAAAGGGGAAAATAGGAACCGGTACCGAAAAACGGGAAATGGGAACCACTACCGAATATACCCGGTACGGTTCGATACCAGTATGTTACCGGTACCGAAAAACGGGGAAAATGGGAACCAGTACCAAATATATCCGGTACGATTTGGTACCGGTATGGTACCAGTTCGGTACCAAATGCTCATCCCTACAGTACCTTACAAAGGTTTTCACCACTAAACATCAAGAAAGAAGTAACACCTAAAATTTACTTTGGCATTTTAACAAATAGGTCATGTGCATGTCAATAGAGCACTCATAAGCAGCAAGTGTGGTCAAATTACTGAACCCTGTAGAACTTGTCGTCAAACTACGAAAATGGCCAACTGTAGTGACTACAAACTCCATGTGGGATTCTCAAAAAAAAAAAATTCAGTAGTAACTGAGTGAATATTACGCTTGTTGAATAAAAAAGCAAATGACAATAAAGTAATTCAAGCCGAAAGGGATTAGAACATACTCTGTGTATGCCACTGGTGCAACATTACTGACTGTTTTTCGAGTTCAAAGCACTATTGTATATCCTCTTGTGCTATCTCCACACACGACATTATCATCCCATGAGATACTTCCGATTTCACCTTAATGACATATACAGATAACCATCATTTATTATGCCACCGGACCATCTTGACATATCGATGCCAGCAAAATTCAGAATAGGTTTTCCTATTCTTATATGGGAAAATCACCAAATTAACCTTTTTACTAAGATATAAAGATAATAACCATGACTTTTTAGAATTACCAAAATAGCCATCCTGCACCAAAACCATTTCTTCCTGCGCCAATCATCTAAACCTCCTACAACATTAAATTTCATCTACTGCTCCATATGGCGCAACACCCCTTCTTCCTGCGCCACCCCTTAATCTCTTGCGTCATTCAAAGATTCTAGCTTGCTTCCACCTTCATTGCACCAGGCTTCTCCTGCGCCACACCATCTTGCGCCACACTTTTCTGCTGCGCCATTCTTGTCCTCCTGCGCTGATAATCTGACAAATTTGATGGCTACTTTAGTAATCTTTGTAGTCAACTTGGCTTATATGGTGATTTTCCCTTCTTTTAATTCTTAAGCATTATTAAAAAAATCAAATGAATGATCTTACCTAATCACCTTCATCTCTTTAGCATCTTTCACTTGATTTAGAAACATCTTCACACATTCAAGGTTGGTGCCAAGGTTTTTCTTCCCTTATAAATCAATATAAATAATGTTGAGATTCTCATACATACCAAATTACTTGACCAACAAAAATATAAGATGTCAGACAATACAAAATTAGGAGCATCATACCAAATCATTCTTGAAGTTCATCAACTGCTTCAATTAAGTAACGCACCCTCGGTGAGTTGCATTAGTCGCCACCAAGGAAGCTTTATCTTTTGCATTCCTAACCGTCACAACATCATTCTTTACCTAATATCAAATCAACATCATCAATGAATTGGTGGTTTAAACAAAACAAAACCCTAGATACCGAAACGAATTAAGGAGCTATTTTTATCAGGTTTCCCTAATGAAGAACAAATGGTACCTATAATTTGAAAAAAAAAAACGTGTAACGAACATGAAAAAATTGTGAGCATGCCTTTATCTTGAATGATAAGAAAAAGTCTGCGGTGCGATAAAAGGAAAGAAGCAGACGTAGAGAATGTTAATCTGTCATCACCGATGGATTTCTAGATCGTCGATTTGAATATCACAGAGGAAAATGGCTTAAACATATGAAGAGTACATTAGCTGTTTCATAGTTGAATGAAGGAGAATGGAGTAAACCTTTTGCCACTCATCAGAAGTGAAGCAGAAGAGAGAAGAAAATTCATTCTGCCGCTTAAAAGACAAATATCAGCCTAACCTAAGTAGCTATGCCAGCCATATCACGTATGTATTTCTTTGGTATAATAGATAGAAGATAGATGTTGTTATCAACCGAGACATTTTGAAAAGTATTGGATTTCTTGGTTCCTTGGCTAGTCTAACCGGTTATGCTTTGAACTCTTGTCATTTTGGTTGTTTTATTATTTTTTCACCAGTTATTTGGTTGGGAATCGGGCGGTTCACAAGCCGAACCGAATCGATTGGACCTTTGCTCGTGTTCCGTTTGTATATAAACCAAACCTACCGAATCAAACCGAGCATTTTTTCAACCGAGCCAAAGTCGAACAAGAGCCTTTCGATCAGAGCATTTTTTTCGATCAAACGTGTTTTGAGCGTCACAAAATAAATTGGAAAGTGACGATGGGCGTTTTAGCTTTTAGAGTAAAATGTAGTTTTCGTCCCTGAAGCTTCGTCTAATTAGAACACAAGTATAAATCTAATAAATAACAAGGAAAATGTCATACTTTTTTAGTTTTTCAAAGTATACAGATTTTTTATTTACCATTGTGATATTAATTTATAAAAAAAAATATTAAGCGACTTAGATAAAAAAAAATCTAGTAAATAATATCACATGAAACTGAAAGAATCCAAAATTATTAATATGCATACAAAAGTTAATAACTTGATAAATAAGATTGTTTGCCTCATAACTACAAACTAGAATTTTGACATGTGCCACGTGTTGCAACGGCAACATCGTGTTTGTCATTTCATTACACTCGTGACGATGATATCATTATACATAGATGATAAAAAGAGTATAATGTCTTGGACGTTGCAGTTTAAATTTGTAAAGATAATTTAGATAGCGTTGTAAAGTCGTAAAAGTAAATTAGATATTAACGTGATTATGCATAGATAAAAAAAAAGTATAGTATTGCGTCACACGTTACGGTATATAGTCATAAAAGTAATTTAAATAAAACAAGGTGTCAAGTTATTAAATAAAAAAGATTGGCGGGTCAATTTGTTCATTACCAAAAGTTAGAAGTGAACGTGTAACTTACTTAAAGATGTAGATTAATAGTTTTCATGTCAAAAGTTTGCGTGTGTGACTCGCGCGTTATTACGGGTGTGAACTCGAATATATAATAGGATCATGCTAATTACACACGGTCCCAATTATTTTCACACCCCAAAGCGCCCCGCTATGGCCAAAGCGGAGCGCTTAGGGTTACTTTTCCAGATAAAATGTGATTTGACTGACGTCTGAGTGACATAAAGGTGATACGAGGTTTCAACCGGTATGATGTTGTCACATGAACCATAAGCGCCGCGCTTTGGCCAAAGCGTGGCGCTTCGACCCCAAATCTCGGCTTTTAAAAGCTGGCCAGGCACGAGAGTTAAGGCATTCGATTTCTAAACAACTCAACATATTGTTTCCAAACATACGGGGGTTTTGCTGTTTTACTTGTGTTTCTTCAAAATAACGCGCGGTTTTGCTGTATTAGTTGCGTGTCTTCAAAAAAACGATGTCGTGGTTAAGCATCTATCTTTTCGGTGAATATTCTAACGAGTTAGTTGTTCCTGATTCTTACGAGGGGATCAGTATTTCTAACTCGTATGAGAAACCGGTCTCGTCCAACTTGAGGGGATTTGAATATGGGATTCGTTATCTGGATAACACGATGGAGCTGGATTTGAATATCCTTGTGTGTAACACCTCGTAAAAACCCATCCTATAAAATTCCAACACGTGTCCCGCTGATCCTCGTATGCCACGTGCTAAAACGAGAGGGACCAAATGCGTCGTTATGTTATTTTATAACCTCTGAACGACAATTTGATAGTTAAGGGACTAAAAGTGTCAACATACTAAAACTAAGCCTCTGAGTGACCTTTTAATGAACCGAGACTCTTATGATATTATTCATATTCTTGTGGGTGCCTACTATAAGCCAAAGAAGGCTTTATGCACTAATTATAGCGTTACACGCAAGTTTGGAAGTTCAAGGACTATTCCAGACAAACTGCAGAAACTTGTTGATTCTTGTATTTTGAATACAGACCCTATATATAAATCCAAATAGTTATATTCAATAAAATCTTGTGTTTTATTGATAAGAATACAAGGATGTCCACCGTTGCGAAATTTCGATCGTTTTTGTGTCCGTTTAAGCGTTTTACGCATTTCTGCAAAACGCACGACCGTACAACCAAACGAACCGACATATGGGATATTTTGAGACATAATCCAAGTCACATATGCCTTAACACCCTTATAGAGCCTTGAAATCAGGTTAAAAGGGGTTACGGGTGACAAAACCGACGAAACAAGTCCAGGGGCCAAAACTGTCAAAAAGTGAAAGTGCGGGTTGCTGACCTGGGTCCATACGGACCGTATGGTTGGACCCTTGCGGTCCATAAGCCATCTGCAGATCAATTTCTTGCTTGGTCATCAAGCATAACTTCACCATTTGACAGCTAGCTCGTTTTACCACCAATTCACCTGGTCTTGACACCTCCTTAACACTTGTAATCATCCTAAGAAGCCTCTAAACACTTGGAATGATCTCCTTGATCTTCTTCAAGTATAAATAGGTGGTGGGTTCTTAGTTTAAACTTGCACCTTTTCTTCTCTTATCCTCTATACTCATAATTGGAGGTTCCTGATTATTTGGATGCTTCCTTTGAGTCTTCTTCAGTCATTAGGACCACAAGTAAGTGTTCCTTCCATGGCTAGTTCTTTTATTTTCGCTTTTAAAGCCAAAAGTCAAGCGTTTTCGATAAATGCTTTGTCTTTCGGTTTAGACCTTAATGGTCCAGCCATTGTTCGCAACGAACGTGGCTACGTGATCGTAATTAGGTAGGTGTTAATCCCTCAAACGGGCACCTCCTAATTACCACGTTTACTTGGTCATTTGACGAGTCAACATATTAATCTTTTAAAAAGGTCAACGGGTCAGATTTCGAAATATTCATAAACTGAGTTTAAAGATGTTCTAGAATATGTTTTAACACATAATCAACTTGTTAATAATTATTAGAACATTTGTAAACATGTTCGGCTCATCAATTCCAGTTTTAGGGTCGGTTCGCAATCAAAAGTCGCGAAGTTTGACTTCTGCGTTGACTTTCGATTATGAACCGAATTAGATTAGTATGCTACTGATGTAAGGTCCGGTTATGATCGTATTTTGATGTAGCATAACCCTCTAAGGTTATATTACATGATAATAATAGTTATCCGAGTTTTATGCGAGTTTCCGTAAAAATGCCAAACTTTGACTACATTGCCCTTTTATATAAAAATGAGGTTTTAAACGCCAATGAACTTGCAAATGATTTAGGTACTGATATGTTAACATGTTTAACATATTTTGATGTTGCAAATCTGACCATAAACCGAGTTTTTATATAATATCGTAAAATACGCTTTAAAGTGACCGAAAAGCCCTTTCGACGCATAGAATTATTTTAAACATAATCTATCATACCAAACTCATTACCTACTGAAATAGTATCATTATTAGAAGATATTGGGATGTTATTTCAGTTTATAACTGAGTTTATGCACAAGATCTTGTATTACGCTCTTAAATGACGATAACGCCCTTACGGCACCTAAAATGGTTTTTAATCATGATTTTCATACAAAACCTTTTACATACTGATGTGTTATATTAAATAACATATTCTAACTATTTAAACTTGTTCAAAACATCAGTTTTCGTAAAACATCGCAAATATCGTCCTTTAACGACTTTAAAGCCTTTTCAGCGCATAATATGGTTTTAAACCACATTTACCAACCATGACTTGTTACCTACTGATATTATATCATAAATAAAGTGTTTTCACAAAATGTTAATGGTCGTAACATCAAATTTTACGCAAGTTCCTTTTATACGTCGTTAAATGACCAAAACGCCCTTATGAGGCATAATTTGATTTTAAAACGTTAACGGGCATACAAGTTGATATCCTACTGATATTATAACTTGATTAAAGTATATTGGCATATGGAACTCGTTCATGACTCATCCGGTTACCCGGTATCGCTTATATACGTACGGTTAAGCCTACGAGACTAGTTTACGTAATTTAACCGAAACGGGTTTAACCTTATCATTTTTTATTTCAAAATCCAGAATGTTATATGTTTACCCATATTATACAAATCATTGTACTTGTCGGGTTTAAACTACATTCTTTCCGGTCATCGCTTAATCAAGCGTATCGTACCGTTTTTAATACTTTAAGCTAGCCGGTCTAAGTCTACGACTTAAATAAGATCCGCTAGCATTCTAATTGGTTATTTATAACATCATTCCATACTAGAGCCTTCCGGTAAATTGTACCTACGCTTACTTAAATTGGATACGGCTGTGCTTATTATATTTTCTTATCTTAAAAGGATTGATAAGCTCAGGTAAATACTCTTTACCTATTTTCCCTATACGAGCTTGGGATACGGTAAATTATTACCGCATGGTCGGGTATGGGATTCGAAGACCAATGTGTTGGGAAATTCAAATAACCCGTTTTGATTCGTATTGCTTGACTTAAACATATGGGGTTAATTCGACCGTGTCCTGGATATCCTTGACTCATTTAATTGTAAGTGGCCACGACCTAAGCACGAGGTGAAGGCATAGACCTGACAGATGCGATACCGTTCAAATAAATAATTTTATAACCAAATATGGGTTTTCCCAATAAGGGAATAAGTGGTGTGTCGGTTAATCATGAACCGGCATTGATTCCGGTCCCGATATGTATTGTCAAGTTATGTAAAACTGATAACATGAGATATTTAAAGATAAAACATATGTACCAATGTTTACATAAAAATGATTATGAAATGTTTTCAAAATGTGTCGGTTGATTGTATTTACCAGTGTAAACTGACGTATTTTCAAAAGATTAAACTACAGGTACAAATATGTAAATAGGTTGGAAGCTTCTCAGTAGCAACACTAGAGGATCTTGCAAGTCCTTAGATGTGCCCAAAGTCTGTTGCACATCTTTTGTATATATTTTCGATCCGCCTGTGGATCTTTATTACGAGCCATTGTATTTGAACTTTGAACATTTCGGTTTGTAATAATATTTAATCCAAGCCTTCCGCTGTGCTATTCTGTGTTGTTTGGTTATGATGATATCAACGTACGTCACGATATTCCCCACCGGGCTCACCGGGTTATACGTGGAAATTGGGGTGTGACAGGTTGGTATCAGAGCCAACGTTTGAGTCAATTAAACACTAGCTTTTGTGTTTAATCTCAAATGACACAGTAGCATATTCCTTAAACTTTCCGAGTCTAGACTTGACATAGGAATGTTCTCATCCCTGTTAAATAAATCTTGCTTTGATTTTATGTATTTCAGATACAAGTCGCCAAGCAATGAAGCCATTGATGAAAATTCTTCTCATCCGGAGCCACGGAGTGCTATGCTTCGTACTGCGACTAAGTTAAGCATGCGACCGGTTTGGAGGAAAGACCTTTATAAGCCTATTCCTAAACCCAAACCTATTGAAACCTTTAACCAAACTTCAGAGTCCATACCGGAGGTCCCTGAGACTCAAATATTGAAGTCTGTATTTGTGGAGTCCATACCAGAGGTCCCTGAGTCTCCAACTTCAAATATTATACCAGTGGATATTTATGATCCATATCTGTACATCTGAATTCCTGAAATTCCAAAACTTTATGCTATCAAACTCTAATTCGTGATCCATTTTATTCTTTAACCAATTGAATCCTTAGATTCTACTTTTACAATAAATTCCGATTCGGAGTTATTACACTTTCTATTAAAAACCTTTGTGTCAAATGCCATACGTGGCAAGCCAAGAAGAGGAACAACAAGAAATGAATTAAAGGAGACTCTGGAAAATCCTTCTTTCAACTCCATTTTATTTTTCTTTGAGTCCTTATGTTGACATGTCTCTTCTGTTTAGTCCCTGCGTGGACATTTGTTTATTATAGTCCTTATATGGACCTATCCTTCGACTTAAGTCCCTGTGTGGACACTTGTTCCGAATAAGTTCCTTTATGGACATATTATTTCATTATAAGTACCTTGTGGACATGTTATTTCTTATAGTCCCTATATATGGACATATATATTCTTTTAGTCCCTGTGAGGACTTGAGTTGCTTTTAAGTCCCTGCGTGGACAAGTTAGTTATTAAAAGTCATGTTAAGGGAACTATTGTAAACTCCTATTGATTAATGGAAAGAATTTTGAAGTTACTAACATTATGATATATGTATTCATTACATCCTTGTTCAAGCGATCGTCTCGATTTTAATTCGAACTTTATCGATCTGCTATAAATTTCCAAAAGATCTTCTTGATGGTTTACTCCAGCCAAGTGACAAGTTCACATTAATTGGCAAATATAAAATGGTAGTTAAGAAGTAAAGCCTTCTACCATGATAGTTAAGGAAGATCATCCCTTCTATCCAGAGGTGGTGAACTATGTTCAAGCCTCCAAGCTTTTATGGTCAATATGATCATGGCTACATTGATAAACCATTTGAAGACAATTATTATTTATTAACATTCAAGTAATGTTATACTCCTGACAATGTGACTTGAGGAACCACACTAGTCGTCTGGGTGAAGAACTATGTCCAAGCCTAATAAAGCCTTATGATCGAATTAGATCCTGGCTAGCATCATCAGTGCGATGATCATAGCATCCGTTAGTGATGTAGTGCCTACGGGCCATGATTTAACATCCATTAGTGATGTAGTGCCTACGGGCCATGATTTAACACCCATTAGTGGTGTTTCGCCTACGGGCTATGTCGTCAATAAGACAATGATAGTTGTGACCGTTATGGTTCCCTGTCCAAGGTAATGGGCTATGCCCAAGCCTCATAATCAATATTATCAATGCGATCGTAACTACTATCATCAGTGTGATGATTATTATTTTAACATCGTTTTGAGATGTCATTTGATTTGCCTACGGGCCGCATAATATTGTCAATTATGACAACGACAGTTGTGGTCTACAACCCTCTGTCCAAAGATGATGAACTATGTTCAAACCTTAAAGCCTCTTGACCAATAAGATCGCGGCTTATATATGTTTAAATGTCCATTAATGACAACGGGGTTTGTGCCATATCTATATATGTTTTATGATGAGGCCATTTGTGCCATATCTTAAGTCCTTTGTCACAAGCTTACGAGCTACTTAAAATGTCATTATGACAAAGACAGATGTGACTTTATGATCCACTGTCCCATAAATTCATGGACTTTGTCCAAATTATATTTTGCCTATAATAGTCAATTGAGACTTGGGCCAGTACATCTTAATAACACTCTTAGTAGTGATAAAGCCAAATAATTGTTACAATGAGCACAAGGGCGAAGGATTTACATATCCAAGTTTATAAGCCTAAATGGTTGGATAATACCATGGCTAACCCATGAAATATATATTTTAATAGTATTGAAGCATTAGAATGGCTCACTCCGATGGTGCAAGTAGTCATCACCACGACAACGATAACGATAAGAATAATGCGAACATAGTCATCAATGAGGACGACTTTCAGGCTCGCATAGATGCAGCCGTAGGAAAGGCTATGGAAAAAGCCTTTGAAAAGTTTAAAGAGTCGAGTGCTACTCGCTCTGAATCTGTATCTAAACCACTCTCGAAACCACCTTCCTCTAATAAAAAGGAGAGTTCTGTACACTCCTCTAATGTGAGGAATGAAGCTAAGAAACAGGAAATTCGTGATAAGGACCATTCTTCCAAGGATGGGTGTTTGTATAAATACTTTGTCTCGTGCAAACCATGAGACTTTAATGGAGAAAAAGGGGTTGTTGAAACCCTAAGGTGGTTAGATTAGATGGAAATAGTGGTTGATATCAGCGGCTGTGCTGATAAGGATGTTGTTAAATTTGCATCCCAGTCTTTCAAGGGCAATGCCCTAATCTGGTGGAAGGCTTTGATGCAGTCAACTGGGAAGGTGCACTTATATAATTTAGGATGGTCCAAGTTCGTGGACCTAGTTAAGGATATTTACTGCCTACCTCATGAGGTGGAGAAGATAGAGATGGATTTTATAGCACTCTCAATGAAAAATCTTGATTGTCGGAAATACGTTACCGACTTTGATTCCTACTCTAGGCTAGTGTCCTACCTAGTTACCCCAGAGCCTAAACGCATCGCGCGTTTTATTAATGGGTTGGCTCCAGAGATAAGAAGCTTGGTTAAGGCAGTTCAACCTAATACTTATAAATCAGCAATTGAACTATCTCTTTCCCTCACCCAAGAGCTAGTGAGACAAAAATCGGTCAAAGTTGAGACCGATGGGAAAAGAGAAAGGGAGGAGGATAACTCCCATAAATCTAAGAAAAAGGGCAAGTCTGGATTCAATAAGAACCACCAAGAGTCTGATAAAAAGCCTACGTGCAAGATCTGCAATAAAAGACACTAGGGACAGTGTCAAGATGACCAGAAGCCTAAGCAGTGTGGTATCTGCAAAAGAACTGGTCATCAATCCCACGAATGTAGGGACATAAAGAATGCAGTCTGCTTTAGCTGTGGCGAAAAAGGCCACATCAGTACTAATTGCCCTAAAGCTGCCAAAGAAGGTGCAGCTAAGCCGGGAGAGGCCAAGAAAGGAACCGCCGGAATTTTTCCTAATGAATGTCGTAGGCAGTATATATCAATAATGTCATCAGGAACATTCCTTATCATTATTCAAGGATATGTTCTCTAGGAGTCCTGTTTTGATTCAGGCACTAATAAGTCTTTCATAAACCATAAGTCCAGAAAACTTTTATATATATTCATGAGAACTCCAGATATGAAGTATAAGGTAGAACCTACCAATGAAACCATAGAAATCGTTCTTCCTATTCTTGATGGATGCTTTTATCCATGAAAATCAGTCATGCTCTTCCTTCGGTTGAAGTATGACGAATTCTTATTATTAATATTATTTAAATTATTTTATTTATTTATCTTATTAATTTCTATCGATTACGAATGCCAAACTAGTTTGATAGAAGCGCCATATGATAATTGGCAGTACCTTAGTGTGTCCCATAGATTGCTTTCATGCCTGATCAACATGAAGGTTTAATGCGTGGAACCACTAGGATCTCCCAACAATCATATTGTACTAAAATCAGCAAATGGTATTCAAAGAGATATTTCGTATCGAAATTGCTTGAGTGAGTGCGCTACTCAAAGCATCCAAGTATTTGAAAAGCGAATGTGTCATTTTATTGGCACAAGCGACGTTAGATGAACCAAGCTGAGATTGAGACTACCTCTGCAATCTCTGTTTATCCTGATAAGTTTCTGGAGAAAGGCTTGTACAGCCTAGCTCGTCATTTTGGGAGTTCCGATATTGTTGGATAAGAAGGACGGTTCAATAAGGTTATGCGTTGATTACCGCAAGATTAAACAAGGTAACGATAGGAATCGTTAACCGCAGCCCAAGATCGACAATTTGTTCGACCAATTATAAGGGTTAAGTACCTCTTTCAGATCGATTCGGATGGTGATTAGAATGACCATTTTACCCTAAATATTTTATATAAGCATCAAGGCTGCTCCTTTGGAGGCCTTGTAAGGGAGAAAGCGTCAAACAGTATTTGTTGAACAAAAAAATCGGGGAGGGCCCACTAATTTGCTCGAGGGTTAAAAATCGGTGTAAATCGCACCTTAGTGTGTGTGTTTGATGTTTGAGTTGTAATGAGACTGAAGCGGTGCACTTCAGGGTTAAACGAGGGACCAAAGCGCTTCGCTATGGCCAAAGCGGTGCGCTTCGGTTTAAATTTTATGCCTAAGCCCCCCGCTTTGGCCATAGCGGGGTGTTTCCGGATCGAAAACCTGCCTCCAAAGCGATTCGTTCATACGTAACTCCATTATAAGTTGTTTCCGGATAGTCAAATACTTTTTTGTTTCCTTCCTAACCCAACAGCTACCGATCGAAACTCACAATGACCATCTGGTTTCACGTCCTTTATTCTTACGATGTATGGATGGTTCATTTTGGGAATCTGACATACGTAGTTACGGATCGCTATATCCGTCTTAGGACCGAGCTTGATTATCGGAAATTAGGGTGTAGGTTGAGCGGTTGCGTTTTCTTTTGTCTTCCAGAGTCTTGGGATGATACGTACGAGCTGTGACGGGGAAGATCGTATGAGGCCTCGAGCAAAGTTTCTTCTGACGGAATATACGAGCTTTTTCTGACAGCTTCAACCTTCCTTTGTTCCTGCGTTTTCAATGTTGGGCGACCACGAGTTTTGTTCAGAACAATAGGAGGTTTTTTGTTATTGTTGCCTGGGTTGAGGATTTGCTGAAACTTTTCAAAGAAGCTCCTTTTCACTTGAGGGGATGTTGGATCGATCTATTGTTTTAATTTTTCAAATTCCGCGTCTACATCGATATCCTCTATCTTATTCCTTCCCGGCTTGAAGTCAAGCTTCTTCCAGAACACGTCTATCGAATTGATACGGATTTGCTGACCTGTGGACGAAAACAAAATAGGTGACAAAATCATAACGGCAAAGGTCAAAAATATTAATTACCGTTATTTTCCAACTTTTCCAAATGACAGGCACATGGCAAACCACAACTGGTAAAAAGTTGGCAACCACAGCTTGCACCGTAGGCTCTCAACCTGTCTTCCTTACGTTTTAGCTCCATATTCAAAATCTCAATCGCAAATATTGAAATCTTTCTGAGAATATTTTCAAGCATGGGATAATCCTTGTGGTGGTTCATCACTTTCCGGAGGCTTGTTTAAAAGCTACTTCTAATCTTGGCGTATAGTCTATCAACAACATGATCAACATACAATACAAGTTTATCCAATGTGTTGCGATTACTTGGAAAATGACTTTTTAGTGTTGCATGCATGCTCTCAACCCTGTTGGTTGTAGTTTGGTGAAAGTTAATAGTTTTGTTAGTCCAGCAAGATGCAAAGATTTCACGGTACGGATCCAACCAGGATTTCCTCAAATAATCAAAAACCTCTGAAATTAAAAACGTAAATAGTCAGTTTTTGTTATTATATAAAATTTGAACATAATTATGTAAGAAATACTCACGTTCACGACCATCTTCTTTCAGCTGTGCTTCAAGGTTTTCCAAGTTATACCTGTATATTTCCTCGGTCGTAGACTCGCACAATGGCCAAAATGTACGTACGAATTCTTTCCACTTCTTGTTAGAGAATTTCTTCTTGCTGTTCTTGTTAATATTTTGTTGACTATGGAACCGACAAAGATACTTCTACGCTTTTGGAAAAACTTTTTCACACGCGTTAATTAGCGCAAAGTCCGTGTCTGTTAAAATCATGTGCGGCTCCATACAGCCTACCAGCATAGACTTGATCCTCTACAACACCCATATGTAGTTCTCTAACTTCTCAGCGGAAATTACCGCACCAGCAGCCGTAAACGATTTGTTTGTCGATGTCATGCCTACTGTCACACCCCAACCGATGGCGGAAACATCGGGATGAGACGAAAACGAGATTGCTCATTGCTCACAACATTAATAAGTGACAATAATTAATTAAACCATATTTCATTTCATGAAAATTGTCAAATACATCAATGTAACAACACAAAGAAACAACATAACATTTGCAAAGTCATAACAAAATTGATTCATCAGCATTAAACCTAACGTCTAATTTGTGTGTATCTACTCCTTGCTATATTTTTTCATAGCATCATCTCCTTCAACATGTAACATGTTTTAACATAATGTCAATGCGAAAGCAAAGGCGACTACAAAAGTTTAGGCATAGCATACGTATACGAATAAGTTTAAACAATCCTCATGGCAACTAAATCTATACAAGAGCAATATCAAGGCACGCAATACTAATAATCAAACCCTTAACGCAATCACGATGTTTTAACATGACCTCACGAATAACACGATGGAGGTGGATGCGTGAATTCCTATAGCGCTAAGCATGTCAAACGAAGGCTAAAAA
This sequence comes from Scalesia atractyloides, assembly GCA_947069175.1. Lineage (NCBI taxonomy): Eukaryota > Viridiplantae > Streptophyta > Magnoliopsida > Asterales > Asteraceae > Scalesia > Scalesia atractyloides. The sequence continues at coordinate 32,099,490 of CAMTDV010000015.1, read as the reverse complement.
TAGTTAATGACTAAAGCATAGCATAACGAATATCCAAGACAAGCATCAAGTATGAGATTCAAGTATTCATGTGTATAAGATTGTTTGTGCGTTTCATAAAGTTTAAGTATTCGTGATTTTTGTATAAGTAAAACATGTTACACCGAAAAGTGTTATAAACAAAAGTGGGTCGAGTGTACTCACAGTTTTGCTAAGTCTTTTCTACACTTGACAATCCGTGAAGACGTTGGTTCGAGGATAACGTCGAATTATCCTACAAGAGGAAACGAGGCGTATGGGTATAGAGTTTCGACGGGAGATTAGGAGTATTCGAGCATGATTAAAAATACGTTTGATAAAGTATTATGATACGAAAGTATTCACTAAGATGTAACACTCGTTCTTGACACTATAGTAACTCTTACGAGTTGGATGTGATTTCATAGGTTCGGGACCTATTAGAATCGTGACAAGGAATTACATACTTTAGTGTTAAACTTAATAACTTGATAGTTGATTATAAGGTCATTATCAAGGTTTCGGTTTTAGGATTATAATATAGTTCCATATAGTATATATAATCATGTAGGAGGTGGGAGGATGAACCATCCACTTTGGAACCTCTTAGTATCATGTAAGTCAAGTAGGAGGTGGGAGGATTAACCATCCACTTTGGACCTCATATGATTGTTCACCACTTCACGAGTCACCAAAGGTAACAAGGAGGGTCTTAGAACAAGATAATAACATACAAGAAAGTAAATAACATGAATGTAAAGGTGACACCTAGATTCCAAGTAGCCAAGTATAAAACAACCCGACGAGCACACGAGGACACTTGTCAACGGCTTTGCGGGGTTGTGACACTTTTAGGTCTAGTAAACTAGCTTGGGATCTTGATGAAAATCATCAAGTGATGTGTGGTCTCAAGTTAGGATAGCCCAAGATTCCTTGGTGGACACACATGAACAAGCTAAGAACTTGCATCACTTGTGAGCTCAATGTTCTTCAAAAACCAAAAGTTTGGAGTGTTTAAACACTCATATTTACATGGTTAACAACCTTGGTTAGTCCCCATAATCATATATGTGATTAGGAGCTCAAGAACACTAGGATGAATGAGAAAAGTATGAGATTAAACAAGTTTTTTTGAAAAGTTAAATCATAACAAAAAGTTCTTGGACATTTTGGGGCATTTCCAGGTCTGGATTCTCCATGGAGAACCCTAGGAATTCAACCCAAAGTTTATCCAAGCAAGTAGGAAGAAGAATGAGATGATTTGGTTAAGAAATGAGCAAGATATGCTCACTTTTGTAAGAGGTATACAATCTGCCCGAATTCTGATGTTGCAAGAGTTTTTGGAGTGATTAGAGAGGGATTAGATGGAGTTTAGAAAGTCTTTTAGGTGTGGAGGGACTTGGTTTATATAGGGGAGGAGTTGGGTAGTGGTTGAGAGGTGATTTAATGGAGTTTGGAGGTGATTAGAGGGTGAGAAGTGGTTAAAAAGCATTAAATCTCGTAGCTGTCAACAGACCTGCATGGTCATGCGGATTCAGATGCATGGTCATGCGCAGCACAGCTTTCATGGTCATGCGGATTCAGATGCATGGTCATGCGAAGCGCAGCTTGCATGGTCATGCAATGTCAAGCACATGGTCATGTAGATCTCAGCTTACATGGTCATGCAATGTCAAGTGCATAGTCATGCGAAAGTGCAAAATTTCAAGAAACTTTCCAAAATTTATAGTTTTTAATTTTTGTAAAAAGAAATTAATTAATTTTATTAACTAATTTAATTAATTAAGTTAATAAATTAACTTAATAAGTTAATAGGTAATTATATTTTCGTAACAAATTTAGTTTAACAATTACGAGTTTTACGTTTAAGTCTTGATTACGTATACATACCATGTTTGCAAGTTATCACACGTTTACGATTGAGAGTACCACGAATACGTTTACATGTTTAAAGTATGAACAAGTATAAGTGTAACATGACTATGATTAACATAATATGGATAAAATACGAGTTTCCCATTACGATCCAAGTCTCGGTTTACAATGTTTACAACAAAAGATGAATACAAGATACAACGCTTACTAAAAATAGAAGTACGATACAAGGTTTCCAAATATAGAATGTATAGAAACGCGGGGCGTTACACCTACGACCTGAACAAACGGCAGGTTGTACGGGTTCGTTTGTAGGTGGCGTCAATCATTAGCACATACGGGAAGGCACACCACATAGTGAATGATTTTTTGTGAACAAAGAAGACATCTTCAACTGCGTTCGATATCTCATTCGTGCGCATGTAATAAGTGTAATCTTTTTTCGCAAAAAATGTTTTCAAGTTTTTGCATCGGAGGCTTACCGACATTTTTGCGGCATTGACCTTCTGAACATCGTTGTGTATATCTTTCAGAGTAAGCTTTCTAGCCGGATTATTTTTCGTCAGCGTTCGCCAGATACTGCGGTTGGGAATATCTTGCTCTGCCAGCTGCTAACCAGTCTTTTATCATCCGAAGAAAGCCTTCTCGTATACGCGTGACCCTCTAGGTTTTCGATAGGAGTGTGGTTGTGCTACGCCTTCGTCACCTCGATCCTCCAAACACTTCCGTTTGATTCCGAAAACCCGATCATCTTGAACAGGCAGCCTATTTTATTGCTACCCATTTTCCTCTGTGTAGCTATACTCTTATGCTCCCCACCAAGAGTGCATTGGAACCAAATCTTGTGATTTTCTGCTCTTTTATTCGACCTCTTAATCACAACGAGGTAACCATTGTCTTTTGTCGTGTCTTGTACCCAATACACCAACTCTTTACGTGACGAAAAGGTCTGCGTTGTATTAAATGAAAATGTAACCGGGTAACAGCCTTCCTCGTCAACTGACATATCCTCCTGCTTACCATCGTCACCGAGGTCCGAATAGACTTGATGTTCAATGCTCTGCTCACAACCGTAACTGTGGTCTGGATAGCCCTCCTGCTGTGCAAAGCTGTGCTCGCCACCGTAACTGAAGTCGGGATAGTTTGGAAGACCGTACGGATATTCAGCCTGAGGATACGCTTCGCCTTCGTACCCGTAATTCGAATAAACTTCTTGTGCGTACGGGTCCTCCACAGGGATATTCAAATCCAGCTCCATCGTGTTATCTCGATATCGAATGCCAGATACAACCTCCTCCTCCTTCAAGGTGGACGAGACCGGTTTCTCATACGAGTCAGAAATAGCGATCCCCTCGTGAGAATCAGGAACAACTAACTCGTTAGAATATTCACCGAAAAGATAAATGCTTAACCACGATATCGTTTTTTGAAGACACGCAACTAATACAGCAAAACTGCACATTATTTTGAAGAAACACAAGTATAACAACAAAACCCCCGTATGTTTGGAAACAATATGTTGAGTTGTTTAGATATCGAATGCCTTAACTTTCGTGCCTGACCAGCTTTTAAAAGCCAAGATTTGGGGTCGAAGTGTGGCGCTTAGGGTTCACGTGACAACATTGTACCGGCTGAAACCTCGTATCACCTTTATGTCGCTCAGACATTAGTCCAATCACCTTTTGTCTGGAAACCTAAGCGCCCCGCTTTGGCCATAGCGGGGCGCTTTGGGGTGTGAAAATAATTGGGACCGTGTGTAATTAGCAGGATCCTATTACATATTCGAGTTCACACCCGTAATAACGCGCTAGTCACACACTCAAACTTTTGACATGAAAACTATTAATCTACATCTTTAAGTAAGTTACACGTTCACTTCTAACTTTTGGTAATGAACAAATTGACCCGCCAATCTTTTTTGCTTAATAACTTGACACATTGTTAACATTCATAAACCTTAGGCCATGATTTGAGAAAAAATAAGAATTCTTACTCAGATAGTTAAAATGAGTAAAGCTCAGGGAGTCAAACCGAAATTACTTTTATTATTCTTAGTAACCAAATTAAATAGTTAACATTCATAAACCTTAGGCCATGATTTGAGAAAAAATAAGAATTCTTACTCAGATAGTTAAAATGAGTACAACTCAGGGAGTCAAACCGAATTAACTATTTTATTATTCTTAGTAACCAAATTAGATTTAAAAAATCAAAAAAGAAATAAAGATAGTTACAAGTTCAAATTATGGGCGGAGTTAGCCATAAGAAGTCAAATAGTTAACATTTATAAACTTTAGGCCATGATTTGAGAAAAAAAAAACAAGAATTCGTACTCAGATAGTTAGAATGAGTAAACCCTGGGGAGTTAAACCGAGATTAACTCTTTTATTATTCTTAGTAGCCAAATTAGATTAAAAAATCAAAAAGAAATAAAGATAGTTACAAGTTTGAATTATGGGCGGAGTTAGCCATAAGGAGTCAAATAGTTAACATTCATAAATCTTAGGCCATGATTTGAGAAAAAAACAAGAATTCGTAACCCCAGGGAGTTAAACCGAAATTAACTCTTTTATTATTCTTAGTAAACAAATTAGATTAAAAAAACAAAAAAGAAATAAAGATAGTTACAAGTTCGAATTCTATTTCAATCGGGTTTATCGTGGTGGACCTTTTTACGACGGGTTTTCCCCAGAACTGGAGATGGTGGGCTTGGGCTATCAGGCGTTAACTCTATCCATTTTTCTTACCATTTTTATCTGGCTCGTTAACTCCATCCATTTTTCTCTGTTAAGTCAGGGATATCTTCGTCTTTTTTATTAACTTAAAGGGCAATTTGGTTTTTTTTCACTTTATATACAAGCATTTAGCCTAATTTACAAGTATTCAAAAAAAGACGAAGATACACCTTCCTTTACGGAGATAAATGAATGGGGATAACAAGCGGATGAAAATGACAAGATTTCAAACCTTTGGAATCCAGATGAAGAGAAACAAATCTTTGAACGAGAGTCATAAAACTGGCCAAATCTTAGGGACGAAAATGATATTTTACTCTTGCCAGATTTTTTAGTATTTATTATTTGAACAAATATTTGAGAAAAAAAAGAGACTATGAAAAATTTAATTATTTTTTAAAACTAAACTTTATTATTATGAAATAAATAAACACAGTTAATTAATTATAAATAATCGTATGTAATTATCTAGTACATTAAATGTTAAAATATACATCAAATGATTATCACTTTCACTAACTCACCAAAGTCTAATGGGTGTATGGAAGAATATCGGTGCGATAAAAAAGAGTTCCTTAAAAGAAACTTAAGTTTAGATCACAAATTGAGACGCGAAGTGGGAAAGGAGACAGGGTTAGTATGGCAATTTTTGATTGTGAGATTTTGGGGATTCGTTTCGAATCAACATTCGTCCAGTGTTTTATCTAAAAAATTTGGGAGCGTATTTTCAGTTTTTCACAACTGCTTGCAGTTTCAGTTTTGAACAAAAACACATTTAGTCCCTTAAGTTTTCAAAAGTGCATATTTAGCCCGAAATTCAATTTCTGATGCATTTTTGATAAAGTACTTTTGTCCAAAATAAAAAATTTCCAAACTGACCTGGCAGCTCGACCCCAGCCAGGGGCTGCCGCCCCTTGGACCCTGCTCCCAGGGGCGCTGCCCCCTTGGATCCCCCGTTAGTCCCGATGACATTCAAATAAGCGTGCACTCTTATTTGAACGTCACACGCAATCTCAAATTACACTAAAATATCCAACATACCTCCCCCATTTTAGTGTAATCAAGAATTACCTAACTTGTTCACAGCAATCAAACAAACTAATGCATAAATGAAATGTCGTGACGATTGAATTTCATATTAGTATATTACACATTCCAAATATTCGAATTTGAGGGTGTCTCTAAGGATTGAACCCTTAATACCCATAATGAATACATGAAGATAATATACACATTAGTTTACATACATAGATCTAACTTGACACTATCTTTTACTAGATTATGTCCCTATCCTTCATAAACATATCAAAGCCAAGTCCAAGCTTCTTGAAGCAGCTAAACTTCATGCTCATATAGGTAGCTATTTTACTCTTGCACCTGCAAATGCAATTTTTCAAAAGAGCTATTAAGAAGATATACCTCAACCTTACTTACCTTGCAGATCTAAACACATACCTTTGGGATAATTTTAATGTTGTGTTCCAAACTCTAGATGTTAAGCTTTCCACATTGAATTCTGCACCTAACGTCATATTAGGTGGGAATTGGGTATCTTAACATGAGAGTTTTCAGATGGACTTTAACCCTAATCCCACAGCTGATCCTTTCACGAGATCTCTAGTTAACCCTTTGGTTAAGTGATCAGCTAAGTTATGTTGAGTTCTCACATACTCAACCGAAATCGCACCATGCATGATGAGCTCACGAACCATGCTATGTTTCACACCTAAGTGTCTTGACTTGCCATTATACACTTGACTATACGCCTTAGACAGTGTAGCTTCACTATCACACCTTATAGAAATGGGAGCCATTGGTTTTGGCCACAATGGAATCTCATAAATCAAGTTTCTTAGCCACTCAGCTTCTTTGCCAGCTGCGGCTAATGCTACAAACTCAGACTCCATTGTCGAATCAGTTATGCAAGTCTGTTTCTTTAAAGCCCAAGAAATGGCACCTCCCACAAGTAGGAATACCCAACCACTTGTGGAAGAATATTCTTCCTTATTGTTTATCCAACTTGCATCTGAATATCCTTCAATCACCGAAGGAAATCCAATGTAAGTTAGACCATAATCCATGGTTCCTTTCAAGTATTTGAATACTCGACCTAGTGCTTGCCAGTGATGAGTACTAGGATTGCAAGTAAACCGACTAAGTTTTCCAACGGCATACGCTATATCTGGTCTGGTGCAGATCATAGCGTACATAAGTGATCCAATCGCTCTTGAGTACTCAAGTGGAGATACTGCAATGCCTTTATTAGGTAATAGCTTCAGACTAGGATCAACAGGAGTACTTGCGGGAGAACAATCCTTGAAATTGAACTTGTTCAAGATCTTCTCAATATAGTGTGATTGAGAGATTGAATTGCCCATGTTCTCACGTTTGATTTTAATACCTAAAATCACCTCAGCCTCCCCCATATCTTTCATAGCAAACATAGATGATAAAAATTCTTTTGTTCTATTGACTTGATCTTGGCTAGTGCCAAAAATCAACATATCATCTACATACAAACAGATGAAGACTCCGTTTCCAGAAGCATCAAACTTGCTATAAACACATTAATCTGCTTGGTTTAAAGCAAAACCATTAGACAATACAATCTCATCAAACTTTTGATGCCACTGTTTGGGTGCTTGCTTCAAACCATAAAGATATTTAATTAGTTTACACACCTTGTTTTCACTTCCAGGCATAACAAACCCTTCTGGCTGTTTCATGTAAATCTCCTCATCTAATTCACCATTTAGAAATGCAGTTTTCACATCCATTTGGTGAATTACAAGATTATGTATAGCAGCAAGTGCTAATAATAATCTAATGGTGGATATCCTTGCTACATGAGCATATGTATCAAAGAAGTCAATACCCTCCTTTTGTCTAAACCCTTGGATTACTAATCTGGCTTTGAACTTATCAATAATACCATCCACTGTAACATTTGTAAAAAAACCGGATCTCCAAAACCCGCTCCGTTTTGTAATCTTGTACCATGTTATAAAAGTTTCGTTAATTATTTATGATTATTTTGAGTTTAAACGTTACATAATTAATAAATAAATTAAACTATAAAAATTATATTTGATAAAAAGTTAAAATAAAATAAATAAAAAACATTTGAAGCTGCCGGGACTCGAACCCGGGTCAGCCAAGCCTTCAACACAACTTAATTTTCTTTCACTAAACCACTCCGCCACAATGTGTTTTCTGTTAACACTAGGCAAACAATTGGAACTTATACGCAAACTCAAATTAACCGTTGATGCCATCTGAATAACGGAAATCGGCAAACCGATCGCCAAATCATTTCGAATTCATCTGGCCAGCTTATAACCGATGTATTTTGGTTTCTAATTAAGTCAGAATTGAATGAACTTAAAGTTTCATCATTTTTGGTATTTGAAACCGAAAATTTATCAAGCTCTGATTTAATTCAAGTTCCGATCATTTGCACGATTCAGAACTATCACCACAACACTCCAATTCCTTTTCGTCGCGTTTTCAAATCATCTGAGCACCTAAAACAGTTCGCCGGAATTCTCTGCAAAAGTCGCCGGAAAACCGTATTCAACACAAACCGGTAAAATACTCTTTCTTTACGACTTCAATCTATTGTTAGAACTTTACTAACATTAACCCATCACTCAAAATCAGCCACAGACGACTTTGCTGGATTTTCTGTGTTCGCCGGAAAATTTCTGGAATTGCCGGAAACTCGCTAGTTATCGGTATGCACATTCAAACGTACTAATAATCAATACACACTAGTTCAATTTCATATCTAATTCCTTAATTCTGTTGATAGACCCTCTCAGCCGAAGGTTCGAAAACAGAGCCGTCAAATTCTCGCCGGACTCTCTGAGGAAGACAACCTGTTCGGTATCTTCTTTCCCCAAACTGTTCGGTTTAGTACATTCAAGCTAGTCGTCATGTTTATTAATTTGATTAATCACGAACCAGATGTTTGAGTAAGGTCTGTGATCGTAATGAAGAAGATGAACTTAATAATGAGATAAGAGTAATTAAAATTCGGATTATAAACGGGTTAGACACACAGTCCAGCGGTGGACTGTGTGCAAATTTCACATACACGTCCCGAGTTCGATCCTTGCTACGCGCACGTCTTACGTAATAAAATGCCTTTTTGATCCAGAACTGAACCGGGTTAAAACAGGTAGTTGTTAAGTATAATAAAAACCAAGAATATAACCGGGTTAGACACACAGTCCAGCGGTGGACTGTGTGCAAAATGAACTTCACGTCGTGCGTTCGAATCTTGTCACGAGCACCGGTCCAGTTGAATTAAAACGTTTTTGTAAATAAAGGAATTTTCGGTTAATTCAAATAAGTATATAAATATAATTAAAACTGAGTTTATAACGGGTTAGTCACGTAGCTCAGTTGGTAGAGCTACGTGCACGTGAACGGAAGGTCGCCGGTTCGAATCCCGCCCGGCGCAGAAATATCCGCTGACCGAACCGGTCAACGGTCAACAGTAAAAAAATAATATTTTTTTATATATTTATTTATTTAATTTAATTTAAAAATCAATTAAAAATACTTAAAAATAACACTTTTAATGATAGAAAATAGCCATAAACTCATAAAAATATATCTAAAAATTTCATTAAAATCCTTAATAACATTCATCCACTTAATATATTTTTCCATTATTATTTAGGTTAGTATTGCTCGTCGACTCGCTCATCTAAATCATGCGCATCTCACCATCTCAAATTCAACGCACCCAATGTGAGTGAACCTTTCAAATTCCCCATTTTAATCGCGTTTTTGGGGTGTATCATGTGTCTTTGTTTATTTACATATTATAACGAAACTATTGTGCATACATCATATCATGACATGTGTATTAGTTTGTTGCTGTTAAGTAGTTAATATTGGATGCAAATTATTATTACAGTACATGCATTTGCCGAGGCCGCAGCTCCCCATCCATGAGGTTGAGCTTGTTCCCCATTTTATTATGTGGTTGAACTGTGGCGTGCCCGCACGATCGGCTCCGTTTGATTAAGCCTTGATCGGTCATTTCAATTTACATTTCCAGTTCATGCAATACGATCGGCTCCGTTTGATTGAGCCTTGATCGCACAGTTCAATTTACATTTCCAGTTCATGCAATACGATCGGCTCCGTTTGATTGAGCCTTGATCGCACAGTTCATTTATGTTAGTTATCGTATGATATTGGTATGCTCATGTATGCTATCAAGTGTTATTGTATGTTATAATTGTAACTGCTATTTGCCAATGCTTGATTACTTACATTTTCTCTTTTATGATTATGCATAATATTTTATTGATAAACTAACCACAAAATCATTATCAAATGTTTATCTAATAAGGTTCACTCGCCAACTTATGTTGACCCAAAACCTCCCATTTTACACATGATACAGGTGAACCAGCAGCAGCTAGGAACACATAGGACCTGGATTAGAAGAATAAAACGATTTAGTATTTGGATTGTTATGTTTGGTTATTTTCCCTTGTATTGGATGAACATGTTTGGATGTTTGAAAATGTAACTTTGACTTCATTAATTATGAAACATAATAGTAAATGTCATGTGCTTTGGTGATAACCCAATTATGCCCCGACTCTTATTTCCGCTGCGGGTCGGGGTGTGACAGATTGGTATCAGAGCCATGACTATAGGGATATAGGATAGGTTATTAGACCCTTAGAGCCTATACTATAGTCAATTAGAAACTAATAAGAATTTTGTGTGTTATATGCCAAATTTCATGATGTTTATATGTTTTATGTTAAATGTTACATTTGATATTGTGCAAACATGTTCATAAGTATTTATTTATCAAATAATGCCTATCATGAAATCATATGCTCATAACATATCACATCCATGAAAGCACACACCACATCATGATTGATTTTACAATGATTTTCGTGTTTTCAAATCTCATCAAAGTGAGTTCTCATGACGGGCATGTAGTAACTGGAAGGGTACTAGTACCGGTAGTCGGAACGTCCTGTCTAGGCTGGCATTCGTATAAATCCAAAATAATGGACCAGTTTGCCTACCTGGGGACTAACGATGAGAGTACGAAGTACCTATTAGGCCAAAGCATGCTATACCAAACGTCGTGAGAGCTAATCCCACTTTGAGTTGTCATTGTGTCTACACCTGGACACGTTCCGACCAAACATCTCATAAACATATTTTGTGGTTTGCATTCGGGGGATGCGAGTGTTAAATTGCCAATACTAATGTGAATCCTACCAAGCCAATAGCCATGGGGGCCCACATGACTATGTAGGTGAAGGTATGGGGGACATTTGAGGCCCAACATGAGCGAACCCAAGACATCCTATGGATGTAGTTGCATTATTGATATTTATGTTATTTTCATTTTATTAAAGACACATGACACCTAAAAAGACACCATAAACTCACAATCTTCTCATTTTATGATCCTGTAGATGTCGTCTAGACAGCATCGGAGGGGTAAGAAATCGGGAAAGTCTCGGGAACGTTTGGCCACTCATATCGCGAATCAAATGGCCACGATATTGCCTGACATCGTGGTACAAGTACAACAAGCTCTTGCTGCAAATCCTACTAACCCTCCTCAACAACAGGACCAGAACATCGACAACCCTCCTACCATCAAATGCTCTTACAAACATTTTAAGTCCTGTGATCCTCCAAAATTCGAAGGGACTGAGGGAGTCACTGCTCTCCTACATTGGTTCGAGGAGATGGAAAACGTTTTCTTAAACTGCGATTGTCCTGAGGATCGCAAAGTTCGTTACGCCACCGGGAGATTACTTGGTGTAGCTCTCACTTGGTGGAATACTGAGAAAGGAAAGAGGGGAACTGAAGATGCGATGGCCTTAACTTGGGAGGAGTTAAGGGAAATCATGACTAGGCGATTCTGTCCTAGAAGTGAAATTAAGAAATTGGAGGATGAATTTCATGCCTTGAAGCAAAAAGAGGGTGATCACTCTACTTACAACAAGAGGTTCTTGGAGTTGAACCAAATGGTTCCAAACTTATTCACTCCAACCTATCGTCTGATCGAACATTACATTCGAGGACTTCCCTCGAAAATCCAAGATTCGGTTCTCAGCGTTTCACCGGTAACACTCGAAGCTGCCATGGAGTTGGCAACGGAACTAACCGAAAACCGAATTCGCAATGGGAAGTTCAAAGAAGAAAAGAAGAAAGCCCCTGTTGAGGGACAAACCTCAAACCACCCCAATCCTTCCTCTAAGTTTGCTAACAAGAGGAAGCGTAACACCAGGAACTTTGCAGTCACCCAAACCAACACCCCTATTCCTGCTGCACCCATCACTCAAGTCACTCCTCCACCCGCGCCATACAAAAGACCCTACACAGGCCCATTACCAAAATGTAACCGTTGTCAGTATCACCACTCCCCTGATTATCCTTGCCAATACTGCACCGGCTGCGGTCGCGCAGGACATACTGTTCAAAACTGCCGCACGCTTCAATGAACAAACCGCCACCAACCTATAACCCAAACCCACCAACAATTAATGGGTCAAGCACAACAACAACTACCATTTCCACCCGCCCAACATTTAGCCCAAACATACTATCAACCCAATTACCCTATGGGCCAACCTATGCGGGCTTGCTTCAATTGCGGCGACCCAAGTCATTTCAGAAACACATGTCCAAGGCTGGTCAATATTATTCATGCTCAGGCCCAAGCCAACCCTGTGAATCAAGCGAACCAAGCTCCTCCACCTGCTAGAGGAAGAGCTTTCAATATTAACGCAAACCAGGCCAGAGCTGACGGCAATGTGGTCAACGGTACGTTTCTTATAAATGGTAGATATGCCTCTATGTTATTTGATACTGGTGCGGATAGAAGTTTCGTGTCATTAGAATTTGAACCTATCTTAAGCAAAAATCGGAATAAGCTCGCGGAATCCATAACGGTGGAAGTTGCGGACGGAAAACCAGTTTCATTAGACTCTATTTTACGCAACTGTACACTCACCTTAAACGACCACGATTTCTCAGTCGACCTTATTCCTATGAAGCTGGGAAGTTTCGACATCATAATCGGTATGGATTGGCTCAGTCAACATCATGCGGAAGTTGTATGTGGTGAAAAATTTATTCGTATTCCTCTTTTAAACGGTCAGACTCTTCGAATCATTGGAGAAACCTCGTCGAAAGGGCTCAACTTAATGTCTTGTCTTCAAGCTCAAAAATACCTTCGTAAGAATTATGTCGCGTTTTTGGCCCAGATCATCAAGAAGGGGACCACAGAGAAGAAACTTGAAGATATTCCCGTAGTAAAAGATTTTCCACAAGTTTTTCCTGGCGACATTTCAGGACTTCCTCCAATCAGAGATGTCGAATTCCGTATCAATCTTATACCTGGTGCTACACCAGTTGCAAATCTCCATATAGGTTAGCCCCCTCTGAAATGCAAGAGCTAACCAGTCAATTGCAAGAGTTGACTGACAAGGGATTTATACGCCCCAGCTCATCGCCTTGGGGTGCACCTGTCCTTTTTGTAAAGAAGAAAGATGGATCTTTTCGTATGTGCATCGACTACAGAGAGCTCAACAAGTTAACCATCAAAAATCGATATCCTTTACCTCGCATAGATGATCTTCTTGACCAACTACAAGGTGCCAGTTGCTTTTCAAAAATCGATCTTCGATCTGGCTATCATCAGCTTAGAGTGCATGAAGAAGACGTCCCTAAGACTGCTTTTCGAACTCGTTATGGCCACTATGAATTCATGGTTATGCCGTTTGGATTAACCAACGCACCAGCTGTTTTCATGGACCTAATGAACAGAGTCTGCAAACCTTACCTCGATCGATTTGTTATAGTTTTCATTGACGATATTCTTATCTATTCAAAATCTAAAGCTGATCATGAGCGTCATCTTCGACTTGTTCTCGCACTTCTAGAAAAGGAAAAGCTTTATGCCAAGTTATCTAAATGTGAATTCTGGTTAAAAGAGGTGCAATTTCTCGGGCATGTAGTCAATGACAAAGGAATACATGTTGACCCATCAAAGATCAAAGCAGTTCAAGAATGGCAAGCTCCACGTACACCAACTGAAGTAAGGTCTTTTCTTGGACTTGCTGGCTATTATCTTCGGTTCATTTCAAACTTCTCTCGCATTGCGGTGCCACTCACGGCTTTAACCCATAAGGGAAAACCATTCGTATGGGGACCCAAGCAAGAAGAAGCTTTTCAAACTCTTAAACAAAAACTTTGTGATGCACCAATCCTCACTCTTCCTGAAGGTTGTGATGATTTTGTAGTCTATTGCGACGCGTCAGGGCAAGGATTAGGTTGCGTTCTCATGCAAAGAGGAAAAGTCATAGCTTATGCCTCGAGGCAACTCAAGACTCATGAAAAGAACTACACCACTCATGACCTCGAACTTGGAGCCGTTGTATTAGCTCTTAAGATATGGAGACATTATCTCTATGGTACTAAGTGTGAAATATACACTGACCACAAGAGTCTTCAGCATATCTTCAATCAAAAAGAGTTAAATATGAGGCAACGAAGATGGGTCGAACTCCTAAATGATTACGACTATGAAATTAGATACTACCCTGGTAAAGCAAATGTGGTGGCTGATGCACTTAGTCGAAAGGGTTATGCGAACTCCATTCATCTTCTATGTTCGCAAATTATAACCGATATTAAGGATCAAATTCGAGAAGCTCAACACGTTTCAATAACAGAGGAAGATGTACGAAAAGAGATGTCCTGTGGAGCTGAGCTAAAACTTGAAACTAAATCTGATGGTATTTTGTATTACCTAGATCGTATCTGGATTCCTAACCACATCAATCTTCGTGAAACACTCATGCATGAAGCTCATAAAACGCGATATTCTATACACCCAGGAGCCGATAAGATGTATCAAGACCTACGGTACACCTATTGGTGGCTTGGAATGAAGAAAGATATTGCCATTTTTGTTTCCAAGTGTCTCACATGTTCTAAGGTGAAGGCTGAACACCAAAGACCCTCAGGACTTCTAGTCCAACCGGAAATACCTGTATGGAAGTGGGAAAATATAACCATGGATTTCATTACCGGGTTACCTCGCACTTCTAGTGGGTATGACACTATATGGGTGATTATAGACCGACTTACAAAATCAGCTCACTTTATCCCTATTCGAGAAGGTTTCAAGAACGAAAAGCTTGCTCGTATTTATATCAACGAAATCGTAAGCCGACACGGGGTACCATTAAGTATTATTTCTGATCGTGATGGTCGTTTCACCTCACGAACATGGCAAGCAGTACAATCCGCTATGGGCACTCGATTAGATCTCAGTACCGCCTATCATCCTCAAACTGATGGACAGTCTGAGCGCAACATTCAAACTCTTGAGGATATGCTTAGAGCATGTGTCATAGACTTCAAGGGAAATTGGGACGCCCACCTACCGTTAGTTGAATTTTCGTACAACAACAGCTATCATTCGAGCATCGGCATGGCACCTTTTGAAGCTTTATATGGTCGAAAGTGCCGATCTCCTGTTTGTTGGCACGAAATTGGGGAAGCACAAATTACTGGTCCAGAATTGATCCAAGAAACCACAGACAAGATTCATCAAATCCGAAACAATCTTTTACCAGCTCAAAGTCGTCAAAAGAGTTACGCAGATAAACGACGGAAGCCCTTGGAGTTTAGCATAGGTGATCATGTGCTTTTAAAAGTATCACCGTGGAAGGGAGTAGTTCGTTTTGGTCAAAAGGGAAAGCTAGCACCACGTTACGTAGGACCTTTCAAGATACTCGAAAGAGTAGGTCCTGTAGCATACAAGCTTGACCTACCGGAAGAACTCGACAGGATTCATCCCACATTCCACGTGTCGAACTTGAAGAAGTGCCTCGCTGATGAGAATCTTCATATTCCACTGGAAGATATTCAGATTGATGAATCCATGCATTTTATTGAAAGACCAGTGGAGATTATGGACTATGGAGAAAAGCGTCTTCGGCGAAGTCGCATTCCAATTGTTAGGGTACGCTGGGAGTCGAAACGGGGACCTGAGTTTACTTGGGAACGTGAAGACTCAATGCGTGAAAAATACCCGCATCTTTTTCCTGCTACTTCAACTGTTTAAATTTCAGGACGAAATTCCTAAAAGTAGGGGATACTGTAACATTTGTAAAAAAACCGGGTCTCCAAAACCCGCTCCGTTTTGTAATCTTGTACCATGTTATAAAAGTTTCGTTAATTATTTATGATTATTTTGGATTTAAACGTTACATAATTAATAAATAAACTAAACTATAAAAATTATATTTGATAAAAAGTTAAAATAAAATAAATAAAAAACATTTGAAGCTGCCGGGACTCGAACCCGGGTCAGCCAAGCCTTCAACACAACTTAACTTTCTTTCACTAAACCACTCCGCCACAATGTGTTTTCTGTTAACACTAGGCAAACAATTGGAACTTATACGCAAACTCAAATTAACCGTTGATGCCATCTGAATAACGGAAATCGGCAAACCGATCGCCAAATCATTTCGAATTCATCTGGCCAGCTTATAACCGATGTATTTTGGTTTCTAATTAAGTCAGAATTGAATGAACTTAAAGTTTCATCATTTTTGGTATTTGAAACCGAAAATTTATCAAGCTCTGATTTAATTCAAGTTCCGATCATTTGCACGATTCAGAACTATCACCACAACACTCCAATTCCTTTTCGTCACGTTTTCAAATCATCTGAGCACCTAAAACAGTTCGCCGGAATTCTCTGCAAAAGTCGCCGGAAAACCGTATTCAACACAAACCGGTAAAATACTCTTTCTTTACGACTTCAATCTATTGTTAGAACTTTACTAACATTAACCCATCACTCAAAATCAGCCACAGACGACTTTGCTGGATTTTCTGTGTTCGCCGGAAAATTTCTGGAATTGCCGGAAACTCGCTAGTTATCGGTATGCACATTCAAACGTACTAATAATCAATACACACTAGTTCAATTTCATATCTAATTCCTTAATTCTGTTGATAGACCCTCTCAGCCGAAGGTTCGAAAACAGAGCCGTCAAATTCTCGCCGGACTCTCTGAGGAAGACAACTTGTTCGGTATCTTCTTTCCCCAAACTGTTCGGTTTAGTACATTCAAGCTAGTCGTCATGTTTATTAATTTGATTAATCACGAACCAGATGTTTGAGTAAGGTCTGTGATCGTAATGAAGAAGATGAACTTAATAATGAGATAAGAGTAATTAAAATTCGGATTATAAACGGGTTAGACACACAGTCCAGCGGTGGACTGTGTGCAAATTTCACATACACGTCCCGAGTACGATCCTTGCTACGCGCACGTCTTACGTAATAAAATGCCTTTTTGATCCAGAACTGAACCGGGTTAAAACAGGTAGTTGTTAAGTATAATAAAAACCAAGAATATAACCGGGTTAGACACACAGTCCAGCGGTGGACTGTGTGCAAAATGAACTTCACGTCGCGCGTTCTAATCTTGTCACGAGCACCGGTCCAGTTGAATTAAAACGTTTTGTAAATAAATGAATTTTCGGTTAATTCAAATAAGTATATAAATATAATTAAAACTGAGTTTATAACGGGTTAGTCACGTAGCTCAGTTGGTAGAGCTACGTGCACGTGAACGGAAGGTCGCCGGTTCGAATCCCGCCCGGCGCAGAAATATCCGCTGACCGAACCGGTCAACGGTCAACGCTCAACGATCAACAGTAAAAAAATAATATTTTTTTATATATTTATTTATTTAATTTAATTTAAAAATCAATTAAAAATACTTAAAAATAACACTTTTAATGATAGAAAATAGCCATAAACTCATAAAAATATATCTAAAAATTTCATTAAAATCCTTAATAACATTCATCCACTTAATATATTTTTCCATTATTATTTAGGTTAGTATTGCTCGTCGACTCGCTCATCTAAATCGTGCGCATCTCACCATCTCAAATTCAACGCACCCAATGTGAGTGAACCTTTCAAATTCCCCATTTTAATCACGTTTTTTGGGTGTATCATGTGTCTTTGTTTATTTACATATTATAACGAAACTATTGTGCATACATCATATCATGACATGTGTATTAGTTTGTTGCTGTTAAGTAGTTAATATTGGATGCAAATTATTATTACAGTACATGCATTTGCCGAGGCCGCAGCTCCCCATCCATGAGGTTGAGCTTGTTCCCCATTTTATTATGTGGTTGAACTGTGGCGTGCCCGCACGATCGGCTCCGTTTGATTGAGCCTTGATCGGTCATTTCAATTTACATTTCCAGTTCATGCAATACGATCGGCTCCGTTTGATTGAGCCTTGATCGCACGGTTCAATTTACATTTCCAGTTCATGCAATACGATCGGCTCCGTTTGATTGAGCCTTGATCTCACAGTTCAATTTACATTTCCAGTTCATGCAATACGATCGGCTCCGTTTGATTGAGCCTTGATCGCACAGTTCATTTATGTTAGTTATCGTATGATATTGGTATGCTCATGTATGCTATCAAGTGTTATTGTATGTTATAATTGTAACTGCTATTTGCCAATGCTTGATTACTTACATTTGCTCTTTTATGATTATGCACAATATTTTATTGATAAACTAACCACAAAATCATTATCAAATGTTTATCTAATAAGGTTCACTCGCCAACTTATGTTGACCCAAAACCTCCCATTTTACACATGATACAGGTGAACCAGCAGCAGCTAGGAACACATAGGACCTGGATTAGAAGAATAAAACGATTTAGTATTTGGATTGTTATGTTTGGTTATTTTCCCTTGTATTGGATGAACATGTTTGGATGTTTGAAAATGTAACTTTGACTTCATTAATTATGAAACATAATAGTAAATGTCATGTGCTTTGGTGATAACCCAATTATGCCCCGACTCTTATTTCCGCTGCGGGTCGGGGTGTGACATCCACCTTCATCTTCCTCTTGAAGATCCATTTACTTCCCAATGGTTTACAACCAGGAGGTAAATCCACCAATTTCCAAGTGTTATTTTACAAAATAGAGTCCATTTCATCTTGGATGGCTTCTTTCCAAAATGAAACATCCCTTGAAGCCATTGCTTCACTATATGTCTTTGGATCCTCATCAATATTGAAACAATATTGATATTGAAAATTAATATTAATCCTAGATCCTTCAACTAAGTACAGTTGAAAATCGTCACCATAAGACTTGGCCTTTCTTTCTCTTGAACTCCTTCTTGGTTCAGTGCTAGTTGAAGGCATAATTTCTTTTCCACTAGAAATCTGGAGAGAATGATTCATATCCTTTGGCCTAGGTATAAATGTGAATCTTTCTTCATCATATTCTACATTTCCACTTCTTGCCTCAATAACCGTATGTACTGAAACGTGGTCATTTGGTTCTATTACATAGAACCTGTGAGCAAATGAGTGCTGAGCATATCCAATGAAAATGCATTCTATACCTCTTTCCCCTAAGTTTCTTATCTTAGGATCATTGAGCCTAACCACGGCTCTACAACCCCAAATAGGTAATGCCTCTACAGTTATTCTTACTACCCACAATAAGTTTCCAATGACCATTATTGAACCAAGCTGTTGTAGGATCACGAAAAGATGATACATTTTCGTGTATTGGCTTGATGATTGAGTTGTTGTCAGGTTTGATCCATTTTCGAAGGTAGGGATCAGAATAGTTGGCAGGTATAGCATAGCTATGGGCTTGGTGGCCAGGTTCTGGTTTTTCGTTAATTATTCCTGTGTATATGATCACAGGTTTATCACCTGGTAGGATTGTAGCGGATCCAGACCAACATCCATATTTATCGAATGGTTTCGATGGTACTTTTGCTGGCTCCAATGGGATCCAGTTTATCATGTCTTTCGACACCAAATGCCCCCACACAATATTGCCCCATAGTGCACCCTTTGGATTGTATTGATAAAACAAATGGTAAAAAATTTTGTAGTACATTGGTGCTGTTAAAAATGAAAAAGAATATTATAAAAAAAATTAACTAAGTCTATAAAACATTTTAAAAAGTATATAGATAACTGGCCTTAAAAATGCTTACCATTTGGATCTACGTTGGTTCCAATACCCCACATCGATATCATGCAAAAAGACATTAATTTAGTTACATATAAGACAAAATGTTATAAAATAAATACGAAACAGAAACAGAAACACAAAATGGAATTAATTAAATGAATAGTTGTTAAATCTGTCTTGGTAACAACAAGGAGACTGATAGTTACAATTTAATAAGTAATTAATAAAAACAATACCACTGGCCTTAGATCTTAACCGAAACAATTGTAGCGTTTGGTACAGACAATAATATAACTTCTGTACAAACTAAAACCGTAGTGTTATGTTAATATAAGTTTACTTAAAAGAATATTACGTATATTGATAATCGATAATCAGTAAATAAATAATATATACCTTAATCTAAAAACAGCATTGCAAGGAAAGAATTCTTTACGCTAGGAAAATTAATCACATCTTAAATAAATCAAGTTAAATATTAATTTGTTTGTTAAGTCTTTGTTATTATATCATCAAAAGCTCGTGTGACAAAATCCTAAATAGTAAAGATTGGCTTTGATAATCTCAAGCTCATACATGACTACTAAATTCTCTTTTACAACCATCTGATACATTACTTACGTGCATCGTTACGCATCTATAATGTTTTTGGAGTTCGGGTTCTATTTTTTTTTCAAAGTCTGTAAACAGCATATATCCTGGAAGCATTTGTTATATTTTGGATTCAGTTTATATAAAATACTAATTTACAACATTTTCGTGCAATAAATATTGTACATTATGCTGCACAGTCTTGTACCATATTTTTAGTTTCTACGATTATCATAAAAAATAATGTTATCTTTTGTTTTTTATTATGTACCCAAATTTCGAGAGCATTGACTTGACTTAGTAGGACAACGACATCAATGTGATAACTAATTAACCTTTAAACAATTTTACAATTATTAGAATACATGTCTATATACTTGCTAGTATTAAGCCTTTGCGTTGCAACGGTTGTCGTAAAATTATGTCAAGTAGTATCAATGTTATACCACTGTCAGCAACCACCAACACCGGAAAAGCTTGTAAAAACAAACAAATAAAAAAACGAAAAAATAATGTCGAGCGAAAAGCGGATGTAAAATCTTTGAATCATGAACACTCTGCAAAGAAATTAAACCGAAATGTAAAACATAAAAAAAATAACCAAGTCAATCTGGGACCCGCGCGTTGGACGAATTTATCAAACGGAGAAAAATAAATGTGTAGCGACGGGTCAGTCAAACGGGAAAAAATATACGAAAATATGTTAAACCCCACACGCACGTTGCGGTGCGTTAACTCACAAAATTTAGAACGTATTGAAAAATTTGGGAAAGATGAAAAGTATAGTGGACCAAAACTGAAGATAAAAAAGAGTTGGGATTAAATTGTAAAAGATGAAAAACTTTGGGTTAAAAATAAAAAATAAAGGGTGTAAATTGCAAAATTTAAGTTATTTATTAATCTTAAAGATAAGGATAAAAATAAGTGATTATATATATATATATATATATATATATATTAGTTATTAATATTATTATTAAATAAATATTAATAAAAAATTATGAGGTTGAAGGAGAGAATGCCATGTGACATTTTTTTGTAATCTTTTATTATAAGTTAGATTATAATTACGAGTACATATGGGAGGACAAAACTAACTTTCTAAATAATGTTAACAGTTTAGTAATTACAAATTTTAAATCAAATAATACAATCTTTTAAAACATATTTTTGACTTTTAATTAATCTCCTCTCACAATTTTTAAATAGCACTAACTTTTTTATATGTTCATTTTGTTTTTTTTAATTACACCATAAAAACGAGTATCTTATTTTCTTTAATTTAAGTATGACATTGTTATATATATTTTTTATTTTTTGAGTAAATTGTGGTTTTGATCCTTGTGGTTTAGTGATTATTACTATTATTTACAAAAGTCAAATGTCTTGCAATTTTAGTACTAATGTTTCTATTTTATTGCAGTTTTGGTTTACCATATCAACTCCATCTATGTTATTGTTAAACTCTTATCACATGTGCAAAGGTATTTTAGTAAATAACCATTCTCAGTGAAAAAGGCTAAATATATTTAATTTTTCATATCCAAACCCAAATATAAAATTCTAATTCCATTGAATGTTGTAAAGGGTTGGATTTTTTTCGGTATGTATAAAAAAATTAATTTCTCTAAGTTGATTACGAACGTCTGAATTTATATCACAAACCATCTTTTTCACTAATGTTTTTGTATTTCATTTATAGTTTGTTTTTAAATTGTATTCAAACAAATAATTAAATGATTATTAGTCCTTAAACAATGTATTATGCTATAATAGTGTTGAACTGATTTTTTTAATATCATACAATCTTTATAGAACACATATAGAAATTCATAAATGTATGTAGTATGTTCATGCCTCTTATGAGTCGTTTAGCTCACATAACTTTAAAAATTTGTTATAATTTGGAATTAATTGTATTATCAAGTGAATAGATGGATTTTGGACTTTGTAAAACTAATTTCTTAGAATTTTACTGTAAATAGGGAAAATATACAAACTATATTATACAAGTATTTATCACTGTATTGTGGATAAAGTTATACACGCAATAATTATAAAAAACATAATAAAAGGTATTTTTTTTCATTTATAGTACACGCAATAATTATAGAAAAAATAATAAAAAGTAATTTTGTCATTTATCATATTTGCATTTTAATTCCTTTAACATTTTTTACAAACAAAACATAATAATATTCAAGAATACCTTTGCAAATGTCTATCATGTGACAAGGGTTTAACAATAACTTGGATGGAGTTAGTGTAGTGGACCAAAATCGCAATAAAATAGAAACATTAGTATTAAAATTGCAAGACATTTGAATTTTGTAAATAATAGCAATAGCCACTAAACCACATGGACCAAAATTGCAATTTACTCTTATTTTTTAATGTCCGGTTCCAGTTTCTTGCTTCCCCCACGATTTATAAATTGACATAATTTTTTCAAACGTTGATATTTTTTAAAGAATTAATGAATGACACTATAAAATGAACATTTTATTCTCTTTAATTTGAATATTGTATTTTTCTAATTATAAAAATAACATATTACGTGATTAGCAAAGTTTGTATTCCTCGTCGTGTCTAACATGTTACGTTGTAACTAATATTTGTGTTTCCTGCCGCATCGCGCATGCACCCATCTATCGTTTGTGTAAAGCATAAAAAACAAATAAAGTTTCCATGCGAAGTGTGTAAATCACAGAAAAAAAGGAGGCAAAATTGTAAATAACAATACTCTCTATAGTGATTATATAATTAAACTACATGTATTTTTTACTCTATATATGATTATTCTAGGGTAATTGTATTAAAAGTGTAATTATTTAATTATATTCAGATCTAACTCAAACATATAACCAAATTAATTACTTAGAGTATATTTATACCTAGCGTATAGTGGAGAGTTTAAATGAGAAGAAAATTTTTGTAAGAAAAAAAAAGTTTCAACCAATAAAAATGCTTCATTTTTCTTCATTTAACATTTGCATTCAATTTTAATGTAAGTGTATATTTATAAACTTACATATATCTTTAATTTCTAGTCTCCCTTTTTAATAGCTAACTACATTAAATTTGTAACTTATTTTTAAAATATATATTTTTCAAAAATTAAAAAAAATAATAATTTAGAGCGTAGGACAAGTTATTAGGTGTGTAAGATAAATTTAATTATGTGTATAATAAATTTGAAATGTGTAGGATAACTTTTTATGTGTATATGCAAAAAGAATTAGTTAGAGGATGATAGTATTTATTAGTAATTAATTAGTTAAAGATAATAATAAATGAGATGAAAGAAAAACTAGTTAATATTTTTACAGTTATAATCTTTGTTTTTTTTTTCTTCACAGTTAAATTTTATTCTCAAATGAATCTTTCCACGGAGTGCTTCTTTTACGGTGGAAAAAGAAGATAGGTGTAATTATAGTTATGTGACCGCTCATTTTTTTTCATTCATATCGCAAGCCATTTTTATTTTTAAGAATTAACCCTATATATACACAAATATAAACGAACAACCTTAATATACTCTTAACAGATTACGACCTTTAAGTTAATAAGTTTTCATCAATAAAATATATCTTTCAACATAAATATATTTGCCATCAGAAGTTATAAGTAATAACATTTAAGTAATAAGTAATTACATTTGGTCACCATCACGGACTTCAAGACAGTGTAAACCGGTCTTGCAACAACGTAGCAATACAAATTCCACCTTTCTCGTGAATTTTTACAATAAAATTAACTAATAAACGTTTCTTTCAAATTAGAATAAATAAAATTATATTATAAAGGTTTACAATTATTATCATTCAAACAAGGCTGGCTCTTTCCGTCTTCAAAGATTCGTTTTCTCGTGATGTTTTACTTGGTGAAATAATATTATATGATTTTCGCGTTGGAATTAGGATGTGAATTCAACATTTTTCTTTCATGAAAGGTAAATATAATTATATCGTAAAAATGAGCTTCTCACAATGAATTTCATATCCTTATCCATATATTTCCACTAAAAACAACTGTTTTTTCTCTCATTTTCAATTAAATAATATTTTTTTATACATTTATCACTACCTTTTCTCTCTCATTCACTCACAACCATTCCTAAAAATATTAAAAATTTTATACAGTTTCTATCTCCAGATTTTTTTCCCATATATTTAGAGATGAACAGTAACTTTCCCATATATTTTCTATCTCCTCCACTCAAAAACACTAACAACCATTCCTTATAATATAACTAAACTACCTCAGATCTATTTAAGGATTTCATTGTGAATGCTTTTTAAGATCTGATGACAATGCAAGCCCAAAAAAATAGAGAAATCTGGGAATTATTAGCTTTTAAGCATGAGTTGAATCATAATATTGGATTATTGGTATTAGAATTCTATTACGTGTGTTGCTTGATCTGTACAATTTTATTGAAATTAGTTTAATTTCATTAAAAAAAACATCTTTGACATGAAAGCAAAACATGGTGACACTGATGACAAAAAAACTGGATTTGTAATTGTAACTGTGTGTAGTGAGATATAACAAATATAGGATGGATTATTAGTAACTTAGCTAGAAATAGATACAACGTATGTGAAGATGAAAAGAAGAAAGAAATACCGTTCATCCAATTTTTCTTGGGTTGAAAGTGATAACCAGTTCTATAAACTTGCTTAACCTTCTCGACATGATTGGTTTGATACCTAAGATGCACGTTATGGGACGCCATAACTCCTTTTCCATGGAAATTGCTCAGCATCAACAAAAGACATATTAACAATGCTAAACTCCATACACACCTATTGAAAACCAGCATCATAAAGACTACAAGAATTTGAATCTTAATATAATTGTGGCTTGGACTTTGTCCATCAAGAATATGAAAGAAAGGAAAAGGTTGGTTGTCGTTTAGAAGAGTTACGAGATAGAAGAAAAAACACACACCAGAATGAGTAAGGGCGTGAAAAGAAAAACAAGAGGATATAAGAGAGAAGTTGGAAAGATAAAATGTATATATAGAAGAAAGTCTCCATCAACGTGAGGATAACGTTAAATTTTACCAGGGCATATTTTTATATCATTATTTATAATAGGTTGTTTCCTCGCGCGTTGTGGTGATATGTTATTGCGGACATTCGATCGGTATCGGTTAAGTTTGTTATAACGATACATGCACTCGGTATAGAATTCAATACATGTTTTACATCAACTGAAAATGAAAAAAAACAAACACCGGTACCGACAACGATGTTGTCCAAATGATATTGATCAGTTCAGATCGTCACAGTGCGGGTAATATTCGTTTATCATTGCAGGAGAGTTGTATAAATGAAAATTATCGAAACTTTAAATCATAAAAATGAATACATGTACATGTAACAATGTTGTTCTACTACATACCTTAGTTTATCGAAAGTAAAAACAATAAAAATAAGTACTGGTACCAATACCGATGTTGTTCGTTCGGTTTCGGTTCGGATGACTAAGTTGCGGCATAAAATTCATTAACAAACATGAACCATACAAATGAGTATATATATAGGCACCGATGTTGTTCGTTACGGTATAGTAGAGATACGATGTCAGTTTATCGAAAGTAAAAACAATATAAATAAGGTTTATCGAAGACAAAAAAATATAAATAAATACTGGTTTGTCGATGGAAAAAAACAATATAAATAAATAATGGTTTGTTGATGGCAAAAACAATATAAATAAATACTAGTACCGATACATATATTAATTGGTCGGTTCGGTTCTTTTTAGTACGATAGCGGTACAATTAAATATAAATAATAATATGTATAAATGAATCTATTGTAGTATTAAAAATATAAAAATATGAAGAAAAATACTATATATTATTATAAAAATTAAGTTAATATTCATACTCACTTTCCAATTATATATATTAAATTGTTGCATTCCTCTATGCTTGCGGCGGGCTTTAAGCCAATATCGGTTCGATGGATTACAATACCGTAACGATACCGGCATTCGACACAACAATCAATTCGTGTTTACATCAATTGAAATCATAAAAACGGATACTTGTACCGGTACCGCGATTGTTCGGTTGATATCGGTTTGTTGCGGTACCGATACTACGATTATAAAAATGATATTAATTAACGTATTTAAGGTTAAAAGTAAACACAATAATAAACTTTGTTTACATCAATTAAAATCCATAAAAACAAATACTTGCACCGGTACCAGTGTTGTTCAATTGATATCGGTTAGGTTCGTTACAGTACTGATACTGCAATTATAAAAATGATATTTTTAACATATTTAAGTTTAAAACTAAACATAATAATAAACTTTGTTAAAATATTATCAATGTATTATCTATATATTAAAAAGCAAAGTCAATGAATAGTGTTTTAAATATTATCTATATATTAAAAAGCAAAGTCAATGAATACATTTTAAACTTTTATTATTAATACTACAATACTAATTATTTTCTTTGCTTTTTAAGTTGGATAAACTTGATGTCAACTGGTAATGGTATCGAAAATACCGGTATGGTCCGGTTGTAATCGGTACATGAAGGTAAAAACCGGCATCGGCCTGGTAGAGAAAACGCCAAAACTCGGTACCGAATTGATCGGTACCGAATTGATTTTGAAAATCTTTTAGTTCGGGAAATTCGGTACTTACGGTACCATTTGCTCATCCTTGATCATGAGTACTGTACGAACAACGGTATCGTGCAACCTTTTTTGTTGATTTTCTTCAACTTTTAATGATTTTTTTAGTTTCAGGAGTAGGGATGAGTTTTGTGCCAACCGATACCGAATCAGTACTGGAACCGAAAATACCAGTTACTAACGGTATATAAAGGTAAAAACCGGTAGCGAACATTTATCTATATATTAAAATGCAAAGTCAATTAATAGTGTTTTAAATATTATAATAATATATACATTTTTTTAACTTTTATTATTAATACTACAATACTAATTATTTTCTTTGCTTTTTAAGTTGGATAAACTTGATGTCAACTGGTACTGGTATCGAAAATACCGGTATGGTCCGGTTGTAATCGGTACATGAAGGTAAAAACCGGCACCGGCCTGGTAGAGAAAACGCCAAAACTCGGTACCGAATTGATTTTGAAAATCTTTTAGTTCGGGAAATTCGGTACTTACGGTACCATTTGCTCATCCTTGATCATGAGTACTGTACGAACAACGGTATCGTGCAACTTTTTTTGTTGATTTTCTTCAACTTTTAATGATTTTTTTAGTTTCAGGAGTAGGGATGAGTTTGGTGCCAACCGATACCGAATCAGTACTGGAACCGAAAATACCAGTTACTAACGGTATATAAAGGTAAAAACCGGTAGCGAACATTTATCTATATATTAAAATGCAAAGTCAATGAATAGTGTTTTAAATATTATAATAATATATAAAATTTTTTTAACTTTTATTATTAATACTACAATACTAATTATTTTCTTTGCTTTTTAAGTTGGATAAACTTGATGTCAACTGGTACTGGTATCGAAAATACCGGTATGGTCCGGTTGTAATCGGTACATGAAGGTAAAAACCGGCACCGGCCTGGTAGAGAAAACGCCAAAACTCGGTACCGAATTGATCGGTACCGAATTGATTTTGAAAATCTTTTTGTTCGGGAAATTCAGTACTTACGGTACCATTTGCTCATCCTTGATCATGAGTACTGTACAAACAACGGTATCGTGCAACTTTTTTTGTTGATTTTCTTCGACTTTTAATGATTTTTTTAGTTTCAGGAGTAGGGATGAGTTTGGTGCCAACCGATACCGAATCAGTACTGGAACCGAAAATACCAGTTACTAACGGTATATAAAGGTAAAAACCGGTAGCGAACCGGTACCAGGATCGCCAAAAGTCGGTACCGAATTGGTACTTAAGATATTTCGGTTCGGGAAATTCGGTGCCGGTACCCAGAACCATTTGCTCATCTCTAACCACGGCTTCATACGAACATCATTACCATACAACTTTTTTGGTTGATTTTCTTTCGGTTATCTTTTAGTGTTTTTTTCTATATTTTCTTTTTATTTTTGTCAGCGGTTCCGTGCGTGACGCGCTTGTAGTGATTTCAAAACACATGTAAACACGGACTAAATAACAAAAGAAGTTCGCCACAATGCGGCGATTATCAAAAACCTAGTTGAAATGAAATAATAAACATATTGAAAAAGCTATATATTATTAAAGAATTAAAGTCACTACTATTTATTGAGTCTTTTCAATTTTATATATATATATATATATATATATATACCACTACCAGATACAACCATAAGAACTCCTATCATTCAATAAGATTTAACATATCATCTATATTCAAATTAAATCAAAGGTGTAATATAGTCTTTTACTATTGATGTCAAATCATTTCTCTCTCTTATTTTTAAAAGTCACATCTATTTTCTTTCTCTCCTTTCATTTTAAAAGTTTCGATTTTTATATGTTTTCCACAAGTTTGTAGCCTAGACGAGGGATTAAAGAATAATAGACCAAAACTTTGATTTTTATATGTAGCCCCAAATTTCTTTAAGGGACTGAAGATTAATACTTGTCGATTTTAGTTTATAGACTCTTTACATGTTTTATTGGAAAGTTTGTTGCTTGTTTTTATCGGTTTCAAATTCCCCAACTGAATTTCATCTATTTCTGTTGTAGTTTACTGAAAAGGGTAACTCAAATAAAAAATTATGTCAAGCAGATATGTATTCATCCATTTTTATACTTTAAAAATCATGGTTGTTTCACATTATCTTTGATTTTTTTTTGCTCAAATTAAATTTTAGGTTTGTATTTATTTGAATGAGTTATGTTTCTTTTTCTACTAACATCTCAAAAAATCTTTAATATTGTTCTTTTGGTTGCTTTTGGGTGATCGGTTTGATAGTAATTAGATCATGTCCAGAGCCAAAGTCGAGTCAAGCCGAGCTCGAGATTTTGGTTTTATTTGAGGGTTATATTTACGAGCCGAGATTTCAGTTATTCTATATTTTGATCGTAATTTCGATCATTATTTTATGTGAAAAAACATTCGACAATGTGCATTAAAAAACATTCGACAACGTGCGTAAAAAAATTTGACAATGTGCGCAAAAAATATTTTGACAACGTGCGTAAAAAAGCTTTGACAATGCGTAAACATTAACACGAACTGCGTATGAGAACACCACTATATAAAAAAATTAAAAAAAAGTTTAGACAACGTGCGTAAAAAAAGGTTTTCTTAAGGTCATGATCGCCGACCCGAGCTTTTTTAAACGTTACACGCAAATCTAATTTTTTAAGCGTATGTAAAAACAGAAGGCGTAAAATAGTTTTTACGAATGTTTGAAAAATGTGTTTACGTAAGTTGTCGAATGTATAATTTTTTTTTGCACGGTGTTGAATGCAAAAAAAAAGTTTTTTACGCCCGGATCATCGGTCCGGGCTCCTCTAAACGTTACGCGTAAATCTATTTTTTCAAACGTATCTAAAAACGGCACGCGAAAATGTTTAGTTTCTACATACGTTTGAAAAGTTGTTTCTCGTACGTTGTCGAATGTAAAAAAAATTCGCGTACGATGTCGAATGTAAAAAACTCGCGCGCGTTGTCGAATGTAAAATAATCGCGCGCGGTGTCGAATGTAAAAAATATTTTTTTATTACACACGATAAGTTTTTTACGCCCCTGATCGCCGGCACGAGCTCATCTAAACGAACAAAAAATGAAGATTAAGATCAGATATTGAAGATGTTCTTTTTATACATGTAGTGTAATTTTCTTGTATAAAAAAAATCTTATGTTGTAATTAATTTTTTTAAATAGATAAATATAATTAATATTGACATGAATAGTGATTTAATATATGATGTTTGATTGTAAGTTTGACAAGTTGACATGAATAGTACATAAGTTAAATTTACCAAAATACCCTTCTTGTACCATTTGTTCTTTTTTAATCAATAATATCACTACAAGACAAATTAAATTTAAACAATTCAATCTCAACCACTCATACATGAGAGATCTAGGGTGGATAATGATTCATACGGTTCTCGCATCTAAAGGTGGTTCCTATTTTAACTCATCCCTACATATATATATATATGTGTGTGTACATATATGATTCGGTTCATATGGGAACCTCTATCAGGTGCGAGAACCATGAGAACTCCTCCTATTCAATAGAATTTTAACACATCACCTATAATCAATTTAATTTAAAATGGTAGTTTAGTCTTTTTCTCTCAATGTCACATCCCATCTCTCTTATCTATAAAACATATCACATCATTATTTATATGTCTAACACACGAATATCTCTCTCCTTTCATCTCATTATTTATATGCCAATGAGGTGATGGTGGAGTGGTAAGGGAGAGACTTGATGTTCTAAGGGACTCAAGTTCGATTCTTACTCTTCCCATTATTTATGCGGCACCTGGTGATGATGGGAGACTAGGCGAGTAGGCGGCGATCGCTAGTTCGATCCTTGAACTGAGCGGATTTTACCTCACCGCACTGTCGTGCTTTCGGGCGAGTGTTCACGGGCTTCAGCTTTAGGTGAGGGCTTTCCCTGGTTCGGAGGCGAGTGTATCCCGATGTGGTGAATTCCGCCAGTAGCCCATTTGGAGGATTCGTTGGCCGTTCAAAAAAAAGGAAAAAAACATATTAGGTTTTAAATTCTAACTACAAAAGTATTATGTAATTTTGAAAATACGAAAATATCGAAAATGATATCTATTTCTTTTTGCTCTATTATCCCTAATTATTACATATTGTTCTTTGTAAAATGCAAGCTATATTTGTCTTAAATGTTTATTAGAAATTATAAAATTATCGAAAATGATATCTATTTCTTTTTGCTCTATTTCCTTAATTCTAACATAATGTTCTTTATAAAATGCAAGCTATATGTGTCTTATATGTTTATTGAGAATTTCTATTTCATTTGTTAACGTTTGATGACTTTGCACTACAACTTTTTAAAAAAACATTCGACAACGTGCGTAAAAAAAGTTATGACAACGTGCGTAAAAAAGTTCTGACAACGTGCGTAAAAAAAGTTTTACCACGTGCGTAAACATTTACACGAACTAAGTATGTGAACACCCAATATAAAAAATAAATAAAAAAAGGTTTTGAAAACGTGTGTAAAAAAAGTTATTTTACGGAAGGCGTAAAATAGTTTTTACGTATGTTTTGAAAAATGTTTTTACGTAAGTTGTTGAATGTAAAATATTTTTTTGGGCAGGGTGTCAAATGAAGAAAAAAGTTTTTTACGCCTCGTTCCGAGGTCCTCCAAACGTCACGCGTAAATTTATATTTCAAACATATGTAAAAAGGCACGAGTAAATGTTTAGTTTTTACATATGTTTGAAAATTGTTTCTCGTACGTTGTCGAATGTAAAAAAAAATTCACGCATGTTTTCTTTTTATACATGTGTAATTTTTTGTATAAAAAACCATGTGTTATAATTAATTTTTTTAAATAGACAAACGTAATTAATGTCGGCATGAAGAGTAATGTAATCTATGATGTCTGATTGACAAGTTGACATGAATATCACACAAGTCAAATTTTCCAAAATACCATTCTTGTACTATTTATTATATTTTAATAAATAAAATAGCTACAGGACAAATCAAACTTAAACAATTAATCTCAACCACTCATACATGAAAGATCTAGAGTGGATAATGTATCTTACGGTTTTCACATCTAAAAGCGGTTCCTATTTTAACATATCCCTCTCTCTCTCTCTCTCTATATATATATATAATTTTATGTGAAGGGTAGTTTTGTTATTTCACAAACTTTGAACATAAATTTGTATATGTATATATTTGCATGTTTATGGTTTGCGTTCACCTTGATTAGAGCTATTTGTTTGGATTGAATTAAGTAAAACGAGACATTAATACCCTAGAAAAGTGTTTTAAATACGATTTAAAAGTGTATAGTTTATATGCTATAATCTTTGAAGAGTGAAACTTGATTGGTTTAAATGTTTAATGATTAGTTTTAGTTTAAATAGCTCTTTTTATATCTTCATAGCCTCTCACTTTTCATATTCGTGGGCTAGAAAACAAACATTTGATTCGTTTTCAAAAATAATATTATATATGAAGAAACCCTAGATCAACTAGACCGGAATCTAAGTAGATCTATGGATTGGGCTCTGCATAAAAGGTTAACCATTCGTTTGGTTTCACGATGGATGATGAATAAAATAATATTCCGGCTGATCCTGCAAAA
Organism: Scalesia atractyloides; assembly: GCA_947069175.1. Lineage (NCBI taxonomy): Eukaryota > Viridiplantae > Streptophyta > Magnoliopsida > Asterales > Asteraceae > Scalesia > Scalesia atractyloides. The sequence continues at coordinate 32,066,937 of CAMTDV010000015.1, read as the reverse complement.
CAGAACACCGTTAGCTCGCCAAGGGGAGAAGGGGGTTCTCTCCGTGACCACCCTCCGGCGTGAGAATAAGTACATGTAGTCGAAATTAAAGTATTGTAAGAGAGAGAGTAGTTGAGAGTGAATCCCTTTCCTTGCACTCCAAGTTACTTATTTATAGCCGGTGTTTGGCACCAAATGAGAGATTGTTAACTTTAACGGAATCTTCTGCTATTCCGTTAATGTTTGTTGGCAATCCGTTAGTGCACACGGATCGTGAGCTCATCAGCGGTTAGGGAGGTGCCACGTGTCAACATGAGATCACTACATTTTATAAATGTGAGCATGCCATCACCGTGATCTTCCTCAGCCGTCCAGATGCTGCCATGTGGCAATTGGTTATAACAGAAAAGATGCTTGCACGATTGGGTGTTAATGACTTTTAGAAGGTTTCACAGCTGTTACGCATCTATTATTCGCTATGTGTACATTCTGTACAACAGAAAAGATTCCCTTTGCTTCTGCACCAAGTCAAGGATTTTGCTAAGGGAAAGTTTCTCAGGATTTACTGTTTCCTTGCGCGAGAAGCGCAAGTTAGTTAACTGATCTTCCTTCTTCTCCTTGCTGCTTAGCGCAACGTTTGGTGGATACTTGCTTTGATATAAATATCTGCGCAAGGTTTGTGCATGAAGCATTATCAAACGAGAATGTTCAAGGTTAACTTTATACCTTGCGCGAGGCCGCGCAAGGTAGTTAAATGAAGCATTATCAAACGAGAATGTTCAAGGTTAACTTTGAACCTTGCGCGAGCCCGCACAAGGTAGTTAAATGAAGCATTTATCCAAAGAGAATGTTTAGGCTTTTAACTTTAAACTTGCGCGAGCCCGCGCAAAGTATTTATATGATCCTTTCCTCTCTTGGATATTTGGCGCAGAGTTCTAATAAATCTTATTTTGGCAAAGAAGTCTGCGCGCAATTTTCTTAGAAGTTATTAATGGGTATGGTTTCCTTGATTGGCGCAAGGTTTTTGGGACCATACCCCTTCAAGTCCCCCCAGTCCAGTGTTGCTCCTATGTAAGAATAAAAAGTAGGTGGAGCACTGGACTTAAGATAAATGTGCTGCGCTAGGTAAGGACTAGCTTTTTGTTGCTTTATGCATCTTGGTGTCGTGTCGTAAGTGAATTTTGAAAAAGTATTTGAATTTCAAATATACTTAGACACGTATCACTTATCCGGATGGTGCAGTTGGTGACGACGCACGTACTTGAGACGTGGTGGTACTGTTGACAGGCTGTCAACAGTACATGTGTTACTGTATTTAATGCTATTTTGGCGACACTCGCGCGCGTGGGGCGGTTACTGTTCCCCACTCGCCCCTGCGGTTACTTGGGGATACGTGACCGTCGCAAAAGTCGCTGCAGTCAAATCGTGCATTAATTGCGATTAGTATATAAAGGGATCAACGATCCATTTGCTTCCTCACCAAATTAAATCTTGAGAGAAACTTGTGTTCACATATTCCGGCGACTTTTAAAGTTTTCTAAGTATTCTTCAAAGTTTGAGTTATGGCCACCGGTGCAAGTTCTGCTGAGATACCGTCGACGTCAAGTTTGCCACTGTAAAAGTGTCGAAGAAAGATTTCGATAATCTTGCTACCAACTTTCTTTTTGCTCCGTCCTGGAAAGCGTTTTTTCGGTGGCGAATGCAACGGTGGCTGATGCGCCGGCCTGCTACATCACATTATTTTATGATTATTTTGCCGAAGGGAACTTCAGGCTTCCGGTGACCCATTTCCTGCTGGAAATTCTAGGTTTTTATAAGCTTCATATTTCTCAATTGAGCCCGATGGGAATGGTTAGGATCCGGCATTTTGAGTTTGTTTGCCGGTCGATGCAGATCGTACCGACGGTTGAGAAGTTCAGAGTCTTCTATCAGTTGCACTGCTCGTTGGGTTTTTATTCGTTCCAACAACGTGTGCAAGCCAAACGATTGCTGTTAGTGCCGCCCAAATCTTACCACGACTGGAAACAGAAGTTCTTCTTCATAAAGGCGGCGGTGATCTCGATGAAGATGACATTCCGAGCCGGTGATGAGATCGAGCTGGAGACCCTTCCAATACCTGCCGACGAGGTGTGGTATCAGGATATTAAAGATGTGCCCAACATTGTTTTGCCGGAGAGGGCCCTCACGCTGCCGGGATGAGTATTTTTGGAAGAAAGAACGCCGGGAAAAACTGGTGTATACAGAAGATGGAACTGGTATGTAACCTTTTAACTTCCTAGTAATATCCTTTAATAGATATGTACTGATGCAAAAATGTTTGTATGTAGCTGCGCCGCTCTACTTGGTCTCTTTTAAGAGAGAGAAAGGGAAAATGGCCGTCGTGCCTATTGTTAAGGGTGAGGAAACTTGGTTCTCACAAATCTTAGGGAACTTTGAGCTGCCCAAGAAGGAGGATCTGGAGGCGCAACCATCTTCGAAGACTGGTAATTAAATTCTTACAAAGCCTAAGTTGATATTGCAATATTACTCTTGAACATATTTTCTAAGTAATATTGTAATATAACTAATGGCGCAACCCTTGCTCAATATGATTGATTATGTAGGTGATTTGCTAAACTTGGGCGTAGGCCCTGACTCGAAGAAGAAGAAACCAACCTGCTGCTGCAGCTGCTACGCCTCCCCCTTCCAACCCAGATCAGAAAACCAAGCAATCAGCTGCTGCGAAAGCTGAGGGTAAGAAAGGTACGCGTCTCGTATCTGACTGTTGGTGCAATTATGTGGTGGTGTCGGACTCACTGGAGGGTCTTGCGCCTGTAGGTTTGAAGAAACCGAAGCTAGAACCCATTGACACCTCCTCTCTTCCAGCTGCGAACCCAGATGATCCCTTGGAAATACCCTCTAGCCCGGAAGAGGCGTTGAAGCGCACTTCCAAGAAGAGGAAGGAGGCGGAAACTAAAACTCCTGCGCCAACAAAAGTTGCGCGCCCTCGCATTGGCAAGAAGGGCAATCTGGATGCCTTTGCAAAGAAGTTCTCACCTGGTACGTTTAGTTTGTTGCGCATTTCTGTCAAAAAAGTTGCGCAGAATCTTATAGTTGGTATTTGTTAATATGCTTTGCATAGAAAATGTTGAAGGCTGGGCCGGCCACCTCATCTGCTATACCATTGCCGCGCAGGCCTGAGAACGTTGAGGAGGGAGATGCGGGGCAAGAAACTCCTGTTTTGATCTAGACCCTATCGTCCCGGAAAATATTGAGAAGGTGGCTCCGGAAGAAGAGCCCAAAATTTTTGATGTTGAGAATCCTGCAGGCGAGCAGGTTAAAGATACAACTACAGATGTTGGGGTGAGAGATACTGCTTCCGCAGAACAAGAAAAAATATCTTCCCCTGTGCCGGAGCCGTCAAAGTTGATATCCAAGGGAGCTGGCCCTTCAACACAAAGCGAAGGCTTTATGTTTGCTGAAGATTCTGATGAGGAATCGCCCATTCGCCCAGAGGAGACACCTGGGGATTATTATTACCGTTCTTATTCTGAGAAGCGGGCCTCTGCGATTCATCAGCCCGTGTGGAAGGTTAAAAAGGGTGATGTTTTTACTGATTGGCACTCCTGCATGGAGTGGTATAAGGGCATCTTCCTGCCGGCGGAGGTGAAGCGCCAGGAAGAAAAAGACCACGATGCTACTTACGAGTCATATTTGTAAGAGTCTGCCCTTGCCTCTTCCAAAATAAACAGGATTGTGCGCGAATGGCACAGCATGAACAAGGAGTGGGAAGAGGTTGAGCTTGATAAGGCGAATGCCAAACTCGAGAAAGAGAAGACATTAAAGATGCTCGTCGATTTTGAGGCGGAAAAGGCCCAGTTTGAGGAGGAGAAGAAGACCGAAGAGTGGTCTGCGCTGTCGTGGAAGCGCAAGTGTGAGGCCTCTTCTACGCAATATGCGGACGAGCGCAAGCGCTTTGTGGAGGCTTGTGATCGTGATAACAAAGAAAAGATATCTATGCGCAACGAAATTGAGAAGCTTAAAAAAGAGAAAGCTGATGCAGTTGCGACGGCAGAAGAGGCGCGCTCACATAGAAAAAGGAGCGAGCAGAATGAGGTATCAACCAAAATGACTCTCCTTCTTAAGAATAAAGAAATTGATGATCTAACTTCTATGCTATTTGACCAGGCGCGGCTGCAAGATGAGGTTGATAGTTTGAAAAAAGATATCAACCTTCACCGAACAGAGAAAGCCGAGTTGATCCGCCGTTTAACTGAAGGTGAACAAAAACTTAATGACACGGAGGTAGCTCGTGCTACAGCAGAAAGCCTGACCGAATCCCTCATGAACCAGCTTACCTGGTTGCGGGAGTACGGGATTGTGGAGGTAATATTCCCTTTTCTTTATACATGTCTGGTTTGATTGTCGCAACATATATTGATTGTATTTGTATACAGATCGCAAATGTCATCCTTAACTCTACGGAGTTGGATGAGAGGGTAGCAGAATTGATGATGGCTGCGCGCAGTGACGGGCATGCCGAGGGCTATAAAGAGTGCACTTTGCACATGGCACATGCACTGAAGACCGAATGGGATACAAGCCGTGCTGCCACGCATGGGCTAAATACTGCCGCCATTTAATCTGCTGCTAAAGAAAAATATGATCAATTGCAGATTCCGATTATGGACCTTGTGGATGCCGCGCTGCAGCAAGATGACTTTGTTGATAAACTAAAGGAGATCTTTTCTTCAACAAAGAAGCATGCGGGAACAAAATCCATACAATAGGAAATTTGTAATTTTTTACTTTGTGATAACTTGTAACGTTGCGCTGCTGCGCAAGTACTGTGTTTGTGAATATAACATATTTCAGCTTTACAATGTTTGCATGGGACCAATTACTTGTGTTGGATAGACAAATGAACAATTTCTTTTCTCCTATGTGAGCGTAAGTATTAAGTTAGCTTGTGGCTCATGAGTTTGTGTTTTTGTTTATCCAAAGGAATTGCATGCATTTGTAAATGAACATATACAAGACTGTAAGCAGTGGCAAAGTATTTTATTCATACTGACAAAGCGCAAAGCTATGGCTGCCACTAAGATTGCATAACAAAATAAGGTAAGCAGTCTCGTTACGCAACGCTCAGAAGTTGCTTAGAGGACTGAGATTACATATAACATCGGCGTAGTTGTTGGGCGTTCCAGGTTCGAGGAACGCTGGATCCGTCCATACGCTACAGAGTGTACGCGCCTTTCCCAATACTTCATTTATCACGTATGGACCTTCCCATCGCGGGGCTAACTTCCCCGGTTTTTCGGCATTCGACGCTTCATTATCGCGAAGAACAAAGTCACCAGGCAAAAAGGAACAGATGCGCACCCTTTTGTTGTAATACCTTTCAAGCTGAGACTTGTACTTAGCTTCGCGAATCGCTGCATTTTCTCGTCGTTCTTCCAATAAGTCTAGGTCGATTCGCCTTTCTTCTTCGTTATCTTGTTTTTCCAAAGCTAGCATTCTTGGAGATGGTAACCCAATTTCAGCAGGAATCACAGCTTCCGTGCCGTACACAAGGCTAAAAGGAGTTTCTCCAGTACTAGTCTTGGGCATAGTTCGGTGTGCCCACAAGATGCTAGGCAATTCGTCAACCCATCCCCGCCGCGCCGCGCCAAGGCGGGCCTTGATACCGTCGACCAACTGTTTGTTTATGCTTTCAACTTGACCATTTGCTTGTGGGTGCGCAACAGAAGCGAAAACATGCTGGATTCCCATTTCGGTCATCCATGTTTGCAACTCTTCAGCCATTAAATTTGGACCGTTGTCTGTAATAATGCGTATGGGCAGACCAAAACGGCAAATAATGTATTCCCAGATGAATTTGCGAATTACCATCGCTGTAGTAGAAGCTAAAGGTTTGGCTTCAACCCATTTGGTGAAGTAATCGACCGCAACAATGATAAACTTGACTGCGCCGGGCGCATCCGGGAGTGGTCCTACTAAATTAATGGCCCATTGCTGAAATGGCCAAGATGTTGTGACGGGTACCAAAGGATTCTTTGGGCGTAACGTTTTAGGGGCATGCCTTTGGCAGGACATGCATTTGCGCAAGATCTCTACAGCGTCAACGTACATTCCGGGACAATAATACCTTGCGCTTTTCACTTTGGCTACTACCATGCGCGGCCCAGAATGTATACCACATAGTCCCTCATGAACCTCCCTGATCAGGTATTGCGCATCATATTTGTTAACGCAGCGGAGCGAAGGACCCATGTAAGAGCGTCGGAACAGAATACCGTCAATCCATTCGTAATTGAGGGCTTTGCATCGTAACTTACGTGCTTGCGCTTTATCTTCTGGTAAAGAACCATGTAACAAATACATAATTATTGGAGACATCCATGATGGATCTCCTACTTCGACCATTGTTACTTGTCTGAAGGGGACTGATGGATTACTTAAAACCTCGATGTAAACTTCCTTTGCCAAATGTTGGAAACTAGTTGCTGCGAGTTTACTCAAAGCAGCAACATGTTTGTTTTCACTTCGCTTGACGTGTGTGACTTTAAATTGTTGAAACTGTGCTATAAGAGCCTTGGCTTGCGCCAAGTATAAAGCCATGATATCTCCCTTTGCATCGTACGTTCCGATTACTTGCTCAGCAACTAGTAATGAATCAACATGGGCTTCTAAATTTGTTGCACCCATTTTGATAGCGAGGCGTATGCCTGCTAGGAAAGCTTCATATTCGGCCTCGTTGTTGGTGCTTTTAAAATCCAACCGAATTGCATATGTGAATTCTGCTCCCTCTGGACTCATTAATCGAAGACCTGCTCCAGACCCATCACTGTTTGATGCGCCATCTGTAAACAGTGTCCATGCTCTATTGTCTATGACTGGGACTGGGACTGGGTTTTGAATTGCTTGGCATTCTTCAAGCTTATCAGCAGGAATTTCAGCGATGAAATTTGCCAAAACTTGGCCTTTGATAGCTGGTTTAGGTTTATAACAGATGTTATAACCTCCCAATTCTATTGCCCACTTCGCAAGTCGTCCAGAAACATCTGGCTTGGTCAGGACTTGGCCAATGTGAAAATTTGTTAAAACTGTAATAACATGTCCTGAAAAGTATCTTTGTTGCCTGCGCGAAGCGTGGGCCAATGCTAAAACTAATTTCTCCATAATTGAATATCTTGTCTCTGGATCATTCAACATCTTGCTGATATAATAAATTAGAGACCGGATCCCTTCACGTACTACTAACAAGACAGCACCTACTGCTACCTCAGATGCAGCAAGATATAAGACCATGGGTTCTTTTTCACGAGGAGCAGTAAGTGTGGGAAGTTGAACTAAACAATCTTTCATTTGATGGAAACCTTGATCAGCTTCAGGAGTCCATGCGAACTCTTTGCTCTTTGTACAATTGCGCAAGGTTCAATAAATGGATAAGACTTTGCAGCATGATTGGCGAGGAAGCGGTTTAACGCAGCTAACCTTCCAGCCAAATGTTGCATCTCTTTTGTCACACCCCGACCCGCAGCGGAAAAGGTGATCGGGGCATGATTGGGTTATCATCAAAGCTAATGACATTTATTTTAACGTTTCATATTCATTAATACAATTTAATGGAAATTTACAATCATAATTACATCAATGACCTAAGCATCAGTCTAAGCTTCTTTGTTTTCTTCTAAGGCATTTCCTATGTTTTCCTTGCTTCATCCTGTTCACCTGTATCATGTGTAAAAGGGTTTTTGGATCAACAAAAAGTTGGCGAGTGAATCCTATGGAAAACATTTGAACAAGTTTATTTAATTGATTATGAAATAAAGTGCACAACCACACATGAGTAAAAATAGATGTAAACTTATTCATAAATCAATTTAATATTAAACAATACACACATGAACAATAATGGATTGGTTTTGAGGCACGCATTGCTCAACTCATCTACCACGAGGAACTGATGGGCCTAATGAATGAATTGCATAAACATGATAATATGAAAGACATACTACAAACAATATAAACTCAATAATACACACACGAACAATAATGGATTGGTTTTGAGGCACGCGTTGCTCAACTCGTCTACCACGAGGAACTGATGGGCTTAATGAATGAATTTCGTATAAGTTGTCAAAATGAAATACATAATTACCACAATAATAACAATCTAAGTTTAGATCACGATATGGTATGGCACAAGTTTATATAAACGAGTTAATTATTTTGTGACACATGACACACCCCAAAACGTGTAATTAAAAGGGGGAGTTGTAAGATTCACTCACAGTGGGTGCGTTCGGTTGATGATGTTGAATGCACGCGAAGTGGTTTTAACCACGAGTGAAATTAACCTAGATAAATAGCATTATGGTTCGGTAAGTAAACGGATTTTATTAATCCATTTTAGTAGGATTGTTGGGTGTATTTTTGTGAGTTTAAGGCTATTTTCTAACCTTAAAAATGTTATTTTTAAGTATTTTTAATTGATTTTTAATTAAAATAAATAAATAAAAATAATAAAAAAGTTGACTTTTTTGACTGTTGATCGTTGACCGGTTCGTATGCGTATAAGTGTGCGCTGAGTGAGGCTCGAACCCGAGACCTCCCGTACGCGTGCACGCAGCTCTACCAACTGAGCTACGTGTCTAACCCGAAATATTTATGTTTTTAATTATATTTATATACTAATTAGTTTAAACAGAAAAGCCTTTATTTCTTAAAAGCGATTTTAATCCGTGACTCGGTGCGCTCCACAGGTCTCGAACCCGGGACATGTGGTTTCTGCTAACACACAGTCACCGCTGGACTGTGTGTCCAACTTGTTAACTTAACTGATTTTTATTATACTTAAACAGAAACTAAGTATTTTCATTTCTGACTTATTTAAAAAGTTTAATAATTATCTGGGCCGGTGCGGTAGCCCGGACTCGAACTCGTGACCTGTGATTTAAACATACACACAGTCCACCGCTGGACTGTGTGTCTATCTTGGTTATTATTCCGGTTATTATTATACTTAACATATACCAGTGGTGACTCCGGTTCGGTTAACAAAAAAGGCATTTTTATTAAGGCAGCATGCGTGGGACAAGATTCGAACTCGAGACGTTAGTGTGTTTATTGTGCACACAGTCCACCGCTGGACTGTGTGTCTAACCCGAGTTATAACTTGATTTTAATTATACTTAAACATTACAGGACTTCGTCTTCTTCGTCGATTTTAACCAGAATCGGAAGTCCGACTGGTTCAATGTTTTAATCGGTTTCTTTAGCGTTTTTTAGTTAATTACAAGTGAGATATAAATAAAAAGAAAGAGAAATTAGGCGTAAGGTATACCGACTGGACTCCTCTGTTTTTCCGGTAGAACTCCGGCGACAGCAACCACTTCCGGCGACGTGTGTCTTGCAGCAGCGAGTCTTCAGAAAGCTTGAAAAGGATGTGGGTGACTTCGGTATAAGCTCAGGGGGTTTAGTAAGGCTTAGAAGTGAAGGACTCGGTTTTCCGGCGATGTGCAGAAATATTCCGGCGAGTAAATTTTCGCCGAGAAAGGGTGCGGTTTTGAGCGAAAAAGCTTGCAGAGGTTCGAGGAGGTATTTATAGTGCAGGTCGTCGATGAATTTGGTCCAATTTCCGACTTGATTCAAAGTCATTACGTTTTCCGGCGGTTATAGTTTGTGTCGCGGACTCAGGCGTCGGTTATAACCGATGTGTGTTTAAAGTTTACGTAATAACTGAAGGAATCGTAATTTCTTGGCGAGTTAGTCGGGATTTCCGACGACTGAAATTTGGGCGCCGGTTTTGAATTCGGAAAGACATGATATGAATTAAATAATAATTAACAAAGAATACAAGTGGCGCAGTGGTTTAAGTGTTGAGTGTTAAGTATGTTGTTTGACCCGGCGACTGACCCGGGTTCGAAACCCGGCAGAAACAATTTATTTTTATTTTCTTATTTTTAACAGTTTTTCAAAAACTAATTATATATTCCCATATAATAATTTATTATGTATCGTTTAAAATTATTTTGATTAAATTTGCAACGAAATTTTTAACTGATTGTTCGGTTAATAAACGGAGCGGGTTTGGTAAAATCCGTTTTTGACGGATGTTACATCTTTGATGGTATTAGGGGAAGACATTTTTTGTATCGTTTCGACCTTCTCAGGATTAACTTTGAAACCGTCTTTGGTGACGATGAAACCCAAAAATTTGCCCTCCTCCATGCCGAAGGAGCATTTGCTTGGATTTAACTCTAGATTTACCTCTCGCAGAGAATCAAAAGTTCGTTGGATGTTGTCTAACATAGTGTCTTCTGAATTACTCATAATGACCAAATCATCAATGTAGACTTCCACAGTTTTCCCGATATCATTTCCAAAAACTGTATCCATCAATCTTTGATAAGTAGCTCCCGCATTGCGGAGACCAAAAGGCATCTTGGTATAACAAAAAATGCCTTTCTCCGTGCGAAAAGCGGTTTTATCTTCGTCCTCTTTTTTCATCAAGACTTGATGACAACCTTTATAACAATCTAGAAAACATTTCCAGCTAAAGGAAGCTAATGAGTCAACCTTTTTGTCAATCTCAGGAAGAGAGTAACAATCTTTTGGACACGCCTTGTTTAGATCTTTAAAATCTACGCACATCCGCCATCCGCCATTATGCTTCTTTACCATGACTGGGTTTGCCACCCAGGTCTGGTATTTGACTTCGCGCAGAATACCAGCATTTAATAACTCGGTGACTTGTTCGTTCATCGCCTCTGTCTTTTCTGACCCGAGGCTGCGCTTTTTCTGCACAACTGGTTCTGCTGATGAAAATACATTCAGAAAATGTTCCGCAACGTTGCGTGGGACACCGACCATGTCGGCAGGTGACCAGGCGAAAATGTCTTTGTTGCGAAACAACGGTAGTTTAAGTTTTGCGCGAATTTCAATACTGACTGCAGGCCCTAATAAGATTGTTTGTTCAGGATACTTATTATTGACTACCCACTTTTCTGGTTCGTTACTTGGCAATGTCTTGACAGCCTTCGTAACTGGTTCTCCAATTGACATAATTTCTTTCCGCGCGTAAAGTATAGCTATACCATTTGGTGTCGGAAACCCACAAGCAGCGTGTGGAGCGGAGGTAATCATACTAAAATCACGCTGGCGCGGCGTCCCAATAGTACATCGTGACGAGAATTTGCCAGCATCACCATGAAGTTGACGTTACTCGTTCGAAAACACCTTCCATCAGATAAAGTAACAGGAAAAAGGATTTGTCCTAGAGGAAAGACAACCTCATTGCAGAACCCAGTTAATGGAAAATCAACTAGTTCCAAGCGTGCCTTATCCTCAGGATCTAGCTGTTTAAAGCACTGCTCATACATAATATCCATGGAACTACCCGAATCTATAAACATATAGTCTGTTTGGTAGTGCCCAAAGATACCAGTGATAACTACTGGCCGGTCTTCTTGAGGACCTCCTAGAACGATAGGAAAAATGACTTGCTGTTCGCGCCAAGTGTTGTTTTAAAAATGTTGAAGGCTACGCTTGCACGATGATCCACCTTGAATCATGGAAACGTGCTGTTTCATTTTCTTGTTGCTAGGCCCTTCGTTCTCGCGCGTAATCTGTTTAATCTCTTTGTGCACATTCTGGAGTAGATGTGTAAGCTTCCCACTCTTTAATGCTTTTTCAATCTCCGTGCGTAAACTGATGCAGTTATCTGTTGTGTGGCCTGTGTCTCTATGATAGTCACAGAACAAATTTGGGTCTTGCCCTTTTTTGTTTTTCATTGGTTGCGGCTGTTTGAACTGATAATTTTCAGTGCTGAGAACCTCAGCCGGAGATTTCGTTAAGGGAGTCTACTGACGTTACCTATTCTCTTGCTTAATCGCTTTTTGAGCTGTTATCTTGTTGATTGTTGCTCGCGCATCAATTGGTGAACAAGGAGAATACGAATTCTGACTTCACTCTTTCCAATTTCTCTTATACTTGCGACTACCTCTACTCAGGTCTTGCGGACGATTCTGAGGTAGAGGTGGCCTGTTAGAATTTAAGTTACGCTCAATCTGGGCGTAGACCTTGGCTGCCGCCATGAGTTTTTCCCAGTTTTTTGGAAGGCCAGTTGTACCGGACAACACTTTAATCATTTCGTCACACCTTACCGCATACTTGAACTGCGCGCGTATAAGGTCTTCGTGGACATCTCCAATCTCCAACACCTCTTTATTGTAATGCATTATAAAATCTTCGAGGCTTTCATCGTCCCTCTGCCAGATGTTCATTACATCTGAGGAATCGCGCACGTATCGCCGTTGCTGACTAAAGTGTGTAAGAAAATTTTCTTTTAAGTCATTCCAAGAGGAAAGTTTACCTGCCGGCAAATTATCAAACCAAAGGCGCGCAGCGCCGGTAAGGGTCTGTACAAATAGGTGACACCACTTTGGCAATGTCCAACACCTAAGTAACCCTGCACCGGTAAAGAGGCGCACGTAATCATCAGGGTCGGTCAAACCATTAAACTTTCCAACGTTGGATGGTAATTTTGCTCGCTCCAATGGAGCCAGTGCTATCTCCCTGGTAAACTTTGATTGTTCAGCTGCTTCGGTTGGGCGATACACCAAATTGTAATCATGCTCAGCTTCTGGATTGTATACTGCACGTACTTTTGGCCTGTAACTAGCATGATCTGCAGATATTCGATTGAAAATACTTGCACTATCCCCTTCCTCATAGGTTCTATCGAGCTCATCGTGTTGGGTGTCCCGTTTCTGCGAAGACCGCGGGCCCAAACGAGAGTGGACATATGCGCGACGTTGAACGTTGTCTTCTTCCCTTCTATTACCAGAATGAACAGGATCATTCATGGTTTTAGAATTCATTTCTGTTCCATCTTCAGGCATGTGCGAAGGGGAACAAACATGACTTTGAGTATTATAACTCAAAACTCGAGGTGCCGGCGAAGCACGGACCTGAAGAGCGTTAACCGGAGCTTGAAAAGCCGGAGTTCCGGTTTGGGCACATAACTGAGCATACATAGCGTTTAGAGCCGCTTGAGATTTGATTAACCATGATAATGGAGTCTCTCCAGGTGGTAAAATTGACGTAACATCAACCTGATGAGCCGCCGGCTTTACAGGAATACTCGCATGATTAGGATCATACTGAGCATTAGCTTCGCTGGAAGAATCCTCAACTATTTGTCCGTCTACCTGAGGTCCGACAACAACGCGTCGAACCCCTGATAGAGGACCTTGAAAAGATGATCCGTCAGCCATGATGCTACAGATCTAAGTGAAACGAAACGAAAGATAAGAAAGAATTGAAATCGGTGGGCGCCAATGAAGAAACCCTAGATCAACTAGACCGGAATCTAAGTAGATCTATGGAATGGGCTCTGCATAAAAGGGTTAACCCTTCGTTTCGTTTCATGATGGATGATGAATAAAATAATATTCCGGCTGATCCTGCAAAACAGAACACCGTTAGCTCGCCATGGGGAGAAGGGGGTTCTCTCCGTGACCACCCTCCGGCGTGAGAATAAGTACAAGTAGTCGAAATTAAAGTATTGTAAGAGAGAGAGTAGTTGAGAGTGAATCCCTTTCCTTGAACTCCAAGTTACTTATTTATAGCCGGTGTTTGGCGCCAAAATGAGAGATTGTTAACTTTAATGGAATCTTCTGCTATTCCGTTAATGTTTGTTGGCAATCCGTTAGTGCACACGGATCGTGAGCTCATCGACGGTTAGGGAGGTGCCACGTGTCAACATGAGATCACTACATCTTATAAATGTTAGCATGCCATCACCGTGATCTTCCTCAGCCGTCCAGATGCTGCCATGTGGCAATTGGTTATAACCAAAAAGATGCTTGCACGATTGGGTGTTAATGGCTTCTAGAAGGTTTCACAGCTGTTACCCATCTATTATTCGCCACGTGTACATTTTGTTACAACTGAAAAGATTCCCTTTGCTTCTGCACCAAGTCAAGGATTTTGCTAAGGGAAAGTTTCTCAGGATTTACTGTTCCTTGCGTGAGAAGCGCAAGTTAGTTAACTGATATTCCTTCTTCTCATTGCTGCTTAGCGCAACGTTTGGTGGATACTTGCTTTGATATAAATATCTGCGCAAGGTTTGTGCATGAAGCATTATCAAACGAGAATATTCAAGGTTAACTTTGAACCTTGCGCGAGCCCGAGCAAGGTAGTTAAATGAAGCATTTATCTAAAGAGAATGTTTAGGCTTTTAACTTTGAACCTTGCGCGAGCCCGCGCAAGGTAGTTATATGATCCTTTCCTCTCTTGGATATTTGGCGCAGAGTTCTAATAAATCTTATTTTGGCAAAGAAGTCTGCCGCAATTTTCTTAGAAGTTATTAATGGGTATAGTTTCCTTGATTGACGCAAGGTTTTTGGGACCATACCCCTTCAATATATATATATATATATATATATATATATATATATATATATATATATATATATAGGGATAGGATTTAGAGATAACGGTGAGAAGTGTGAAACACTGAGAACGGCCATCAGCCTTGGATCAAAACAATCAATGGATTAGATCGGTACGGTGGCGTTTTCGTAAATAACATGAACTTTCGAACGTGGACGGGCTTAATTAAGGGATAAAAAGGTAAATGTGCAACTACAAAACCCATATAATACGGGACCAAAACATATATACTCCCGGAGAAACCTCCTACAATTCCATCGAAAACTCGAAAACCCTAGAAAACGCGAACCCTAGAAGATTATGGCGTCGAACCGTCAAACAAGATCTAGAAGCAACAAACACAGTAATTTAACTTTGATTAACATTATATTAGTTTAATGATGTTTTAGGCGGTTTACATTTATCATTAATTGCAGTTTCCATGAATGAGGAATCTGGGGAGTCGTCAGCTCCTAAACGCCCAAAAACCACCGAGCAGAAGAAAATAGGAAAACATGGTACAAATGGTTATTTTTTATAGTATTTATCTGTAAAATATCATATATCATGTAATATACTTTGATAGTTTGTTTCTGAACACCAAAATAAATGAATCGTTATGATATGTTTTGACTGTATGAGAACGCCAACTTACTTACGTCATTTGTATTATTAAAACGCCATAAAATGCCCGTTGTTGTCTATATTGTATTGGTTCTATAACTCGTTTTACTGGTACTAAAACGCCGTTAAATTAAACTTGTTTCACAGGCAAAGAGGGTTTAAGGATAACAATAAATAGGCAGACAGGCAAAACCCAAAACGCCAATAAGAGGAAAGCCTTAAGTCAGAATGTTGAGGTTGATGAACCATTTTTTCAATTCACTGGGGCTAGAATTTTGTTAAGAGTAAAACATATAAACTTGACTGGTTGGTTTATAAATCTCAAAAAGACTAAAGGCAGTCTGTAAACGAGATGGGATTTGGTGCTGCGCTGAAAATGAAAATTGACAGCATACCCAGAATGCTTGGGTACTGGTTGGTTGAAAATTATAATCAAAGAACAAACAATCTTAATGTTGGCAACCATACAATACACATCATTGCCGAATTGGTAAACTCTTTAATGAGTATACCGAATGGAAACGTGGCCGTGATGGGGAAAAAGGTCAACAAATAAAGACAAAGTAGTGGAAGAGTGGAGAGCACAGTTCAAAGAAATTGGATGGATTGACAGACCAAGTGTGAAGATCTACTTTGACAACATCTTACCTCAGATTCGCAGCTTTGGTAGAAGCTTCTGCCTAAATTTCCTTGTGGCATTCTTCACTATAATTGGGCATGCAAGTGATAATGCGGTCGTCAACTAACTGTTCTTGCACTATGTTACACCAGGCTTTCAAATAAACCAACTAAACTGGTGCGCTTATCTCATCCAATGCTTGCAACTCGCCAAAACCGCGTGGTCTCCAAAAACGCATTTCACAGGACCATTGATTGTACTTGCGGTAAGAAAAAAACAATTTCAATATACAAAAAGGTTTTAACAAAACAATAAAAATTTTATGAATTCAAATTTAATTGTGTTACAGCTTGCCTTGGTGAATGATGCTTGCAATAGAAAAAGCCTGCCACAAGAAAAAGGATACCCAATTGAGTGGGTTACAACAAGCACTCTTGACATGTTTGAGAGTATACTAGTTAAAAGGAAAGATGGTGGAGAGCCAAAACGCCAAGATGGCAAAGAAATTAAGAAGGAAACTGTTAAAATGACTAAGAAAACAGAGTTACAACTAGTTGGTTATGAATAAGTCAGCAAAAGAAGAGCAAAAAAAATACAGGGTGTTGATGAGGAACATGATGATGATGAGGTGGGTAATGATGATGGTGATGATCATGATGAGGTGAATGATGATGATGGTGGTGATGATCATGATGAGGTGGATGATGATGATGGTTTGGGTCATGATGATAATTATGATGATGCTGAAGCCGGCCTTGAGGTTCAAAACGCCATGATGATAGATGGTGACAGAGTAGAGGCTTTCTATCAACGTATTGTCAATGAAGAATTAGAAAACCAGAACATTATGTTTGAAGTTTCTGCATCAGGAAATCATGCTCTAGTCAGAGCAATAACACAGTATTAAGACCACGATGTTGGTGAAAAACAACAAAACAATGAAGTTGAGGAGGTATGTTGTTCGAATGATAACTATAACAATAAACACAAAACGCCATACATAATAATTCCTTTTCTTTTTTCCTGGCTGAGAAGATGGATGTGGCATACAAAGAATTAGAAAACTGTTACAACAAAATAACAACATTGTTAAATCACGCAAAAATTGAACATCCAAACAGCCTCTTGGTACACATAAAATACTCACAATGTCTGGCATTGTTAAAGAACATGTCAACATTTGTTGCTGAAAACGACAATGAAGTGCCAGATGAGAGAGAAGAAGAAAAAAATGAATTTGAGATTGGGTTGGGAGTTGAAGGTGGTGAAAGCGAAGTGCAAAGAGAAGAGGAAGGGGTAGAGGAGGTTGGAGTGGATGTTGAAAGTCAAAGAAAAGAAGGTGAAAATGAAGATGAGGTTGGAGTGCATGGTGAAGGTGATGAAAACGCCAGAAAGGTAACTGATGGTCAGGATGAGGGAGTGCCAGCAATTGGTGGTGAAAACACCGTTGAATTGCCTAATGGGAGAGAAGAAACTGAAAACGCCAATGAATTGGCTAATGAGAAGGAAGAAGCTGAGGAAACCAATAAAGTGCCGGCTGATATGGAAGGAGATGAAAACGCCAATGAATTGGCTACTGAGAGGGAAGAAGCTGAGAGGGAAGAAGGTCAAGGCAACAAGAATGTGGCTGGTGAAAACGCCAGTGAAGTGGCTGATGGTGGCGAAAGTACAGATGAAGAAGATATTAATGAAAATGATATTGAAAGGTGGGATTGTGATTTCAAAACACGTGAATATCATATTCTCAGATATAATGGGGAAAAAATAACTAAAATAAATATACCTGAGGTTTTGGAACTGCCGAGGGAAGACCTAAACCAAATGATTGAAGTAAAAGAAGGTTTAGATTGTTCAAGGATGGTAAATGAAATGCTCAGAGCTATAAAAGACCACCTGAAGCCCGCTGAAGAAACGCCAAGTATGCCTATATTTGATGAAACACCAAATATCCCCCAACAGAAACACAATACACTCAAAGGTTCATCTCTGAACTCAAAAAAGCAACTGAGCTAGTCAAAGACAAAATGCCAAACATGCCCCTGACAGAGACACAGTTCAATGATGGCTTCATTTCACAACTAGAAAAAATCTAGGGGAGATAATGAGCAAAAGTGTTGACCAACATGGTACAGTGGTTGATGAAACAAGATGTCAACATCCACCCTATGAAGGTAGGAAAAACCTCATGCATAGTTTTGAAGACTAGGAGACACCACAGAAAACGATGGATAAAGAAGCCACTGAAATATCACAACTCAAAATGCCAAAAAGTTCTGATATGCATGAGAAGGGTGATGGGAACAAAATGCCAGACATCACAAAGTTGATACAAGGTAACACCATTCTAAACCCAGAAAAAATGCCTTGTGATGAAGTGGATGATAAAGATGATGATGATGTTAATAATAAAAAGGATAAGGCTGTGGAAAAAAAGAGAAGAGAGAACAAAAGAAGAGTAGAGCATGTTTTTCGCCTTATGTTAGAAGGCAAGTGGTTATTAATGCACCAAAAGAGAACCAAGAAACCTACATTTCCAAGTACATATTGTCGCAACTCCCGAACCCTACCCCGGGAGCGGGAGCCGCAAGAATAGCAGGCAGGTGGTACCGGTGTTTATTAATGTGGCAGCGGAATTAAAACATCAGGATCGTAGTTAGGAAATGAATTTCTGAGTTTCAAAACACCATACTTTTATATTAAACAAATGGGACGAAAACCCATGTTTTATTCATAACATCTTTATAGGGATAAATCCTAGTTACTAAAAATATAAACTTTTATTTAGGTAACTTTATAGCCACTTTTTTTTAAAGCCTTCAGTGCTCCATAGCTGGCTTCTTATAGCTTCACATTAAGTTACCTGAAACGCGTTTTAAAAATATTTTATCAGCAATAAATACTGGCGAGTTCATTCCATTTTATAAAATGACACAACATTACACTTTACAGTACTAAGAGCGATTACAATGTTTATATCTACCAAATTACTCATTCAGTATTTGTCACTCGACCGGATCTGTGACTATGGTCATATCACTCATTGGCTAACCCGTTGTCCAATGGTGACGCTTGTCAAGTAATGTATACAAAACCCCACATACCGGCAGTAATTGTAGAATACAAAGACTTAATCACTGTAAGTATAACTGAAAAACATTTAAGGTTTGGTAAAAGCAGTTGAGAAAAAGAGAATGACTCACAAAAAGATTTACAAAAAGAGAATGTACTCACATTGAAAACTTAGGTGTTCCTACGGCCTTTTTGGTGATAATTCCTGATTACTTCCTGGAATTTCTATTAAAACATACAATGCACACGTGTTAGTAAATTAACCCAAGTCACTTTAGCCATACAGCATGAGATAGAGCCCCAACGAATCTTAGTAAGGCAGAGCCTTGACATGCGTCGGTGGGTCCTAAATCAATCGGGTAGGATGCCCATACAGCACGAGATAGGACCCCAAAGAACTTAGTCAGGCAGAGCCTTGAAATGCGTTGGTGTGCCCTAAATCGGGTAGGGTAATGAATTAGTGATCGGGGGTTAAAATACTTACAGCGGGGGCGTTTCGCGGGTTTAGGGGTTTTGGGGGGGGGGTGTTGTTCAGAGAAATGGGGATAGAGAGAGTATACGATCGAATTTTTCGTTCGATCTTGAGCATAAACTTCACTCCCACGCTGCTTTATTTATACCCGAAATTGGTTTCACCCGCGCGTCGTGCGGGATTCAGGGTTCCCTCTCGCGTGGCGCTTGAAACACCTAGCTAGGGCTAGGTCAACCTCGTAACGAGTTAGGGTTGCCACTTGTTGCAAAACGGAGACACATGGTGTCGACCTCCCCCGCGTCCTGACAGAGACACATGTCTCTGGCGCGTGGCGCCTGAGCTACCTAGGTGTGTCTGCTCCGTTTTAGTGCCGTGTCTTGATTCGCATGCCCGGTTCTTTGTTTCGGCTTGGTTTGGGGCGTTTTGGAGAGTTGTTACACATATTCACTGGATGCGGAGATTATGAGTATGTACATTCTTTTATAGTAAAACGTCATTTCTTGTGTGGACATAAGTGAGAATAAATAAAACGCCATGTACTGTTTTTTTTCTTTTGCAGTAGTATAGTGTTCAAGATCGATGGTGTGTCAGAACTCCATAGGGTGATGGCTGAGAGCATGAGACCCGGATTGTATGCACACATATGCATTGTTATAAGTTGGGGGCATATCCTGAATTACGGAGAAAGATACAAGGCTAATGAACTCTTTTAGCTATATTTAATTGATGCAATTATATTATGACTTTGTTTTGTTCTTAAAAATGTCATTCATCAAACGTGTAGAATACGCCCGCATATAAAAAACAGATTGTAACATTTGCATAAATCGGGTCTCCAAAACCCGCTCCATTTTGTAATCCTGTACCAAGTTATGAAATTTCATTAATTTTTGATGATTATTTTGGGTTTAAACATTACACAATTAATAAATAAACTAAACCATAAAAATTATATTTGATAAAAAGTTAAAATGAAATAAATAAAAACATTTGTAGCTGACCGGACTCGAACCCGGGTCAACTGCCTCCAACAACCTATCAACCGATCCTTTAACCACTCCGCCACCAATTGTTTTCTGTTAACATTAGGAAAACAATTGAGTTTTATACGCAAACACGAATTAACGGTTACTAACATCTGAATAACGGAAATCGGCAAACTGAACGCTAAATCCTTTCGACTTCGTTTGGCTAGCTCATAACCGATGAATATCGGTTTCTAATTAAATCCTAATTGAATGAACTTAAAGACTTCATCACTTCCGGTATTTGAAACCGAAAATGTACCAAACTCTGATTAAATCCAAGTCCTGATCATTTGCGCGAATCATAACTATCACAACAACACTCAATTTCATTTTCGTAAAGATTCAGAACCGTAAGACCCTCTGAATTCGATCGCCGGAAATTTTCTGCAACTCACCGGAAAACCGGGACTTGCATTTTCACGGTAATTTCTTCGACTCTTTTTGTTTAAAACATGTGATTAGTCAATCTCTAACACAATTCCATCATCAGAATCAATCTTAGCCAACATTTATCGGAAATCCCACCTTCGCCGGAAAGTTTCTGAAAGTGCCGGAATTTCACTGTGAAAGGGTAAGATATCCCACACTTCATTTAAACCTTGTTTAGATGATTTAATTCTATAAATAATCGAACCACACTGTTAATTGTTTCAACAGTCGGAGCTCAATTCCTGTACCGACAAAACTTTCGCCGGATTTCTGTGTTTATTTCCAATCGGTAAATCCTGTTCTTTAAACTCTTTCCGTTCCTTACTATTGAATTACTGATAGTGTTTAAGATCTTTGAAAGTCGCAAAATCAATCTTAACCAGTTGAAATACGCTGACAGTTTAATCCGATGAAGAAGATGAACCTATTTCAGAACATAAGAGTAATTAAAATTCGGATAATTAACGGGTTAGACACACAGTCCAGCGGTGGACTGTGTGCAAAGTTTATATACAAGTCCCGAGTTCGATCCTTACTACACACACACTCTACGTAATAACATTCCTTTTTATTTATAAACTAACCGGGTTAGAGCGAGTAGTTGTTAAGTATAATATAAATCAAGAATATAACCGGGTTAGACACACAGTCCAGCGGTGGACTGTGTGCAAAACAAACTTCACGTCGCGCGATCGAGTCCCGTCACAAGCACCGGTTCAATGAGATTAAAACGTTTTGCAAAATAAAGGAATTTTCGGTAAATTCGAATAAGTGTATAAATATAATTAAAACTGGATTTCTAACGGGTTAGTCACGTAGCTCAGTTGGTAGAGCTACGTGCGCGTGAACGGAAGGTCACCGGTTCGAATCCCGCTTGGCGCAAGTATTTACCGCTGACCGAACCGGTCAACGGTCAACGGTCAAACAGTAAAAGAATAATATTTTTTTAAATATTTATTTGTTTATTTTAATTCAAAAATCAATTAAAAATACTTAAAAATAACATTTTTAAAGATAGAAAATAGCCATAAACTCACAAAAATATATCTAAAAATCCCATTAAAATCTTTAATAAAATCCATTCATTTAAATATATTTTTCCATTATTATTTAGGTTAGTAATTCCTCGTTGACTCGCTTCGTCTAAATCGTGCGCATCTCATCATCTCAAATTCAACGCACCCAATGTGAGTGAACCCTTCAAATTCCCCATTTTAATCACGTTTTTGGGGTGTATCATGTGTCTTGTTCATTTACATATTATAACTAAGTTATTGTGCATATATCATATCATGACATGTGTGTTAGTTGTTGCTGATAAGTAGTTATTATTGTTTGCAAATTATTATTTCAGTACATGCAATTGCCGAGGCCGTAGCTCCCCATCCATCGAGGTTGAGTTTGATCCCCATTTCATTATGCGGTTGATCAGGGCGTGCCCGCACGATCGGCTCCGTTTGATTGAGCCTTGATCGGTCATTTCATTTTACATTTCAATACATGCAATACGCTCGGCTCCGTTTGATTGAGCCTTGAGTGCACAGTTTAAATTACATTTCCAGTTCATGCAATACGTTCGGCTCCGTTTGATTGAGCCTTGAGCGCACAGTTCAATTTACATTTCCAGTTCATGCAATTCGATCGGCTCCGTTTGATTGAGCCTTGATCGCACAGTTCATTTATGTTAATTATCATATGATGTTGGTATGTTCATGTATGCTATCGATTGTTAATGTATGTTATAATTGTAACTGATGTTGCCATTGCTTGATTTCATACATATGCTCTTTTATGATTATGCACAATATTTTATTGATAAACTAACCAGAAAATCATTATCAAACGTTTATCTATAAGGTTCACTCGCCAACTTATGTTGACCCAAAAAACCTTCCATTTTACACATGATACAGGTGAACCAGCAGCAGCTAGGAACATATAAGACCTGGATTAGAAGAAATAAAACGATTTAGTATTTGGATTATTATGTTTGGTTATTTTCCTTTGTAATGAATGAACATGTTTGGATGTTTGAGAAATGTAACTTTGACTTCATTTAATTATGGAACATAATAGTAAATGTCATGTGCTTTGGTGATAACCCAATTATGCCCCGACTCTTATTTCCGCTGCGGGTCGGGGTGTGACAGATTGGTATCAGAGCCATGACTATAGGGATATAGGATAGGTTATTAGACCCTTAGAGCCTATACTATAGTCGATTAGAAACTTATAAGAATTTTTTTTGTGTTATATGCCAAATTTCATGATGTTTATATGATTATGTTAAATGTTACATTTGATATTGTTCAAGCATGTTCATAAGTATGTATTATCAAATAATGCCTATCATGAAATCGTATGATCATAATATATCACATCCATGCAAGCACACACCACATCATGATTGATTTTACAATGATTTTCGTGTTTTCAAATCTCATCAAAGTGAGTTCTCATGACGGGCATGTAGTAACTGGAAGGGTACTAGTACCGGTAGTCGGAACGTCCTGTCTAGGCTGGCATTCGTATAAATCCAAAATAAAGGACCAGTTTGCCTACCTGGGGACTAACGATGAGAGTACGAAATACCTATTAGGCCAAAGCATGCTATACCAAACGTCGTGAGAGCTAATCCCACTTTGAGTTGTCATTGTGTCTACACCTGGACACGTTCCGACCAAACATCTCATGAACATATTTTGTGGTTAGCATTCGGGGGATGCGAGTGTTAAATTGCCAATACTAATGTGAATCCTACCAAGCCAATAGCCATGGGGGCCCACATGACTATATAGGTGAAGGTATGGGGGACATTTGAGGCCCAACATGAGCGAACCCAAGACATCCTTTGGATGTAGTTGCATTATTGATATTTATGTTATTTTCATTTTCTTAAAGACACATGACACCTAAAAGAGATACCATAAACTCACAATCTTCTCATTTTATGATCCTGTAGATGTCGTCTAGACCGCATCGAAGGAGTAGGAACTCGGAAAAGTCTCGGGAACGTTTAGCCACTCATATCGCAAATCAAATGGCCACGATATTACCTGACATCGTAGTACAAGTACAACAAGCCATTGCTGCAAATCCTACTAACCCTCCTCAACGACAGGACCAGATCATCAACAACCCTCCTACCATCAAATGCTCCTACAAACATTTTAAGTCCTGCGATCCCCCAAAATTCGAAGGGACTGAGGGAGTCACTGCTCTCCTACATTGGTTCGAGGAGATGGAAAACGTTTTCTTAAACTGCGATTGTCCTGAGGATCGCAAAGTTCGTTATGCCACCGGGAGACTACTTGGTGTAGCTCTCACTTGGTGGAATACCGAGAAAGGAAAGAGGGGAACGGAAGATGCGATGGCCTTAACTTGGGAGGAGTTAAGGGAAATCATGACTAGGCGATTCTGTCCTAGGAGTGAAATTAAGAAATTGGAAGATGAATTTCATGCCTTGAAGCAAAAAGACGGTGATCACTCTACTTACAACAAAAGGTTTTTGGAGTTGAACCAAATGGTTCCAAACTTATTCACTCCAACCTACCGTCTGATAGAACATTACATTCGAGGACTTCCCTCGAAAATCCAAGATTCGGTCCTCAGCGTTTCACCGGTAACACTAGAAGCTGCCATGGAGTTGGCGACAGAACTAACCGAAAACCGAATTCGCAATGGGAAGTTCAAGGAGGAAAAGAAGAAAACCCCTGCTGAGGGACAAATCTCAAACCACCACACTCCTTCCCCTAAATTTGCTAACAAGAGGAAGCGTAACACCAGGAACTTTGCAGTCACCCAAACCAACACCCCTGTTCCTGCTGCATCCATCACTCAAGCCACTCCTCCACCCGCGCCATACAAAAGACCATACACAGGGCCACTACCAAAATGTAACCGTTGTCAGTATCACCACTCCCCTGCCTATCCTTGCCAATACTGTACCGGCTGTGGTCGCGCTGGACACACTGTTCAAAACTGCCGCACGCTTCAACGAACAAACCGCCACCAACCTATAACACAAACCCACCAACAATTAATGGGTCAAGCCCAACAACAACAACCATTTCCACCCACTCAGCATTTAGCCCAAACATACTATCAACCCAACTACCCTATGGGCCAACCTATGCGGGCTTGTTTCAATTACGGTGATCCAAGTCATTTCAGGAACACATGTCCAAGGCTGGTCAATATTATTCATGCTCAGGCCCAAGCCAACCCTGTGAACCAAGCAAACCAAGCTCCTCCACCTGCTAGAGGAAGGGCTTTCAATATTAACGCAAACCAGGCCAGAGCTGACGGCAATGTGGTCAACGGTACGTTTCTTATAAATGGTAGATATGCCTCTATGTTATTTGATACTGGTGCGGATAGAAGTTTCGTGTCATTAGAGTTTGAACCTATCTTAAGTAAAAATCGAGATAAGCTCGCGGAATCCATAACAGTGGAAGTTGCAGATGGAAAACCAGTTTCGTTAGACTCTATTTTACGCAACTGTACACTCACCCTAAACGACCACGATTTCTCAGTCGATCTTATTCCTATGAAGCTGGGAAGTTTCGACATCATAATCGGAATGGATTGGCTCAGTCAGCATAATGCGGAAGTTGTATGTCGTGAGAAATTTATTCGTATTCCCCTTTCAAACGGTCAGACTCTTCGAATTATTGGAGAAACCTCGGCGAAAGGGCTTAACTTAATGTCTTGTCTTCAAGCTCAAAAATATCTTCGCAAGAATTATGTCGCGTTTTTAGCCCATATCATCAAGAAGGGGACCTCAGAAAAGAAACTTGAAGATATCCCTGTCGTAAAAGATTTCCCACAAGTTTTTCCTGACGACATTTCAGGACTTCCTCCAATCAGAGATGTCGAATTCCGTATCGATCTTATACCTGGTGCTACACCAGTGGCAAATCTCCATATAGGCTAGCCCCCTCTGAAATGCAAGAGCTAGCCAGTCAATTGCAAGAGTTGACTGACAAGGGATTTATACGCCCCAGCTCATCGCCTTGGGGTGCACCTGTACTTTTTGTAAAGAAGAAGGATGGATCTTTTCGCATGTGCATCGACTACAGAGAGCTCAACAAGTTAACTATCAAAAACGATATCCTTTACCTCGTATAGATGACCTTCTTGACCAACTACAAGGTGCCAGTTGTTTTTCGAAAATCGACCTTCGATCCGGCTATCATCAGCTTAGAGTGCATGAAGAAGACGTCCCTAAAACTGCTTTTCGAACTCGATATGGTCACTATGAATTCATGGTTATGCCATTTGGATTAACCAACGCACCAGCTGTTTTCATGGACCTAATGAATAGAGTCTGCAAACCTTACCTTGATCGATTTGTTATTGTTTTCATCGACGATATTCTTATCTATTCAAAATCTAAAGCTGATCATGAGCGTCATCTGCGACTTGTTCTTGCACTTCTAGAAAAGGAAAAGCTTTATGCCAAGTTCTCTAAATGTGAATTCTGGTTAAAAGAGGTGCAATTTCTTGGGCATGTAGTCAATGACAAAGGAATACATGTGGACCCATCAAAGATCAAAGCAGTTCAAGAATGGCAAGCTCCACGTACGCCAACTGAAGTAAGGTCTTTTCTTGGACTTGCTGGCTATTATCGTCGGTTCATTTCAAACTTCTCTCGCATTGCGGTGCCACTCACGGCTTTAACCCATAAAGGGAAACCATTTGTATGGGGGCCCAAGCAAGAAGAAGCTTTTCAAACACTCAAGCGAAAACTTTGTGATGCACCAATCCTCACTCTTCCTGAAGGTTGTGATGATTTTGTAGTCTATTGCGACTCGTCAGGGCAAGGATTAGGTTGCGTTCTCATGCAAAGAGGAAAAGTCATAGCTTATGCCTCAAGGCAACTCAAGACTCACGAAAAGAATTACACCACTCATGACCTTGAACTTGGAGCCGTTGTATTTGCTCTTAAGATATGGAGACATTATCTTTATGGTACGAAGTGTGAAATATACACTGACCACAAGAGTCTTCAACATATCTTCAATCAGAAAGAGTTAAATATGAGGCAACGAAGATGGGTCGAACTCCTAAATGATTACGACTGTGAAATCAGATACCACCCTGGTAAAGCAAGTGTGGTGGCTGATGCACTTAGTCGAAAGGGTTATGTGAACTCCATTCATCTTCTATGTTCGCAAATTATAACCAATATTAAGGATCAAATTCGAGAAGCTCAACATGTTTCCATAACAGAGGAAGATGTACAAAAAGAGATGTCCTGTGGAGCCGAGCTAAAACTTGAAACTAAATCTGATGGTATTTTGTATTACCTAGATCGTATTTGGATTCCTAACCACATCAATCTTCGTGAAACACTCATGCAGGAAGCCCATAAGACGCGATATTCTATACACCCAGGAGCCGATAAGATGTATCAAGACCTACGGTACACCTATTGGTGGCCTGGAATGAAGAAAGATATTGCCGTTTTTGTTTCCAAGTGTCTCACTTGTTCTAAAGTAAAGGCTGAACACCAAAGACCCTCAGGACTTCTAGTCCAACCAGAAATACCTGTTTGGAAGTGGGAAAATATAACCATGGATTTCATTACCGGGTTACCTCGCACTTCTAGTGGGTATGACACTATATGGGTGATTATAGACCGACTTACAAAATCAGCTCACTTTATTCCTATTCGGGAAGATTTCAAGAACGAAAAGCTTGCTCGTATTTATATCAACGAAATCGTCAGCCGACATGGAGTTCCATTAAGTATTATTTCTGATCGTGATGGCCGTTTCACCTCACGAACATGGCAAGCAGTACAATCCGCTATGGGCACTCGTCTAGATCTCAGTACCGCCTATCATCCTCAAACTGATGGACAGTCTGAGCGCACCATTCAAACCCTTGAGGACATGCTTAGAGCATGTGTCATAGACTTCAAGGGAAATTGGGACGCCCACCTACCGTTAGTCGAATTTTCGTACAACAACAGCTATCATTCTAGCATCGGCATGGCACCTTTTGAAGCTTTATATGGTCGAAAGTGTCGATCTCCTGTTTGTTGGCACGAAATTGGGGAAGCACAAATTACTGGTCCAGAATTGATCCAAGAAACCACAGATAAGATTCATCAAATCCGAAACAATCTTCTAGCGGCTCAAAGTCGTCAAAAGAGTTACGCAGATAAACGACGGAAGCCCTTGGAGTTTAGCATTGGTGGTCATGTGCTTTTAAAAGTGTCACCGTGGAAGGGAGCAGTTCGTTTTGGTCAAAAGGGAAAGCTAGCACCACGTTACGTAGGACCTTTCAAGATACTCGAAAGAGTAGGTCCTGTAGCATACAAGCTTGACCTACCGGAAGAACTCGACAGGATTCATCCCACATTCCACGTGTCGAACTTGAAGAAGTGCCTCGCTGATGAAAATCTTCATATTCCACTGGAGGATATTCAGATTGATGAATCCATGCATTTTATTGAAAGACCAGTATAGATTATGGACTATGGAGAAAAGCGTCTACGACGAAGCCGCATTCCTATTGTTAGGGTACGCTGGGAGTCGAAACGGAGACCTGAGTTTACTTGGGAACGCGAAGACTCAATGCGTGAAAAATACCCTCATCTTTTCCCTACTACTTCAACTGTTTAAATTTCGGGACGAAATTTCTAAAAGTAGGGGATACTGTAACATTTGCATAAATCGGGTCTCCATAACCCGCTCCGTTTTGTAATCCTGTACCAAGTTATGAAATTTCATTAATTTTTGATGATTATTTTGGGTTTAAACATTACACAATTAATAAATAAACTAAACCATAAAAATTATATTTGATAAAAAGTTAAAATGAAATAAATAAAAACATTTGTAGCTGACCGGACTCGAACCCGGGTCAACTGCCTCCAACAACCTATCAACCGATCCTTCAACCACTCCGCCACCAATTGCTTTCTGTTAACATTAGGAAAACAATTGAGTTTTATACGCAAACACGAATTAACGGTTAATGACATCTGAATAACGGAAATCGGGAAACTGAACGCTAAATCCTTTCGACTTCGTTTGGCTAGCTCATAACCGATGAATATCGGTTTCTAATTAAATCCTAATTGAATGAACTTAAAGACTTCATCACTTCCGGTATTTGAAACCGAAAATGTACCAAACTCTGATTAAATCCAAGTCCTGATCATTTGCGCGAATCATAACTATCACAACAACACTCAATTTCATTTTCGTAAAGATTCGGAACCGTAAGACCCTCTGAATTCGATCGCCGGAAATTTTCTGCAACTCACCGGAAAACCGGGACTTGCATTTTCACGGTAATTTCTTCGACTCTTTTTGTTTAAAACATGTGATTAGTCAATCTCTAACACAATTCCATCATCAGAATCAATCTTAGCCAACATTTATCGGAAATCCCACCTTCGCCGGAAAGTTTCTGAAAGTGCCGGAATTTCACTGTGAAAGGGTAAGATATCCTACACTTCATTTAAACCTTGTTTAGATGATTTAATTCTATAAATAATCGAACCACACTGTTAATTGTTTCAACAGTCGGAGCTCAATTCCTGTACCGACAAAACTTTCGCCGGATTTCTGTGTTTATTTCCAATCGGTAAATCCTGTTCTTTAAACTCTTTCCGTTCCTTACTATTGAATTACTGATAGTGTTTAAGATCTTTGAAAGTCGCAAAATCAATCTTAACCAGTTGAAATACGCTGACAGTTTAATCCGATGAAGAAGATGAACCTATTTCAGAACATAAGAGTAATTAAAATTCGGATAATTAACGGGTTAGACACACAGTCCAGCGGTGGACTGTGTGCAAAGTTTATATACAAGTCCCGAGTTCGATCCTTACTACACACACACTCTACGTAATAACATTCCTTTTTATTTATAAACTAACCGGTTAGAGCGAGTAGTTGTTAAGTATAATATAAATCAAGAATATAACCGGGTTAGACACACAGTCCAGCGGTGGACTGTGTGCAAAACAAACTTCACGTCGCGCGATCGAGTCCCGTCACAAGCACCGGTTCAATGAGATTAAAACGTTTTGCAAAATAAAGGAATTTTCGGTAAATTCGAATAAGTGTATAAATATAATTAAAACTGGATTTCTAACGGGTTAGTCACGTAGCTCAGTTGGTAGAGCTACGTGCGCGTGAACGGAAGGTCACCGGTTCGAATCCCGCTTGGCGCAAGTATTTACCGCTGACCGAACCGGTCAACGGTCAAACAGTAAAAAAATAATATTTTTTTAAATATTTATTTGTTTATTTTAATTCAAAAATCAATTAAAAATACTTAAAAATAACATTTTTAAAGATAGAAAATAGCCATAAACTCACAAAAATATATCTAAAAATCCCATTAAAATCTTTAATAAAATCCATTCATTTAAATATATTTTTCCATTATTATTTAGGTTAGTGATTCCTCGTTGACTCGCTTCGTCTAAATCGTGCGCATCTCATCATCTCAAATTCAACGCACCCAATGTGAGTGAACCCTTCAAATTCCCCATTTTAATCACGTTTTAGGGGTGTATCATGTGTCTTGTTCATTTACATATTATAACTAAGTTATTGTGCATATATCATATCATGACATGTGTGTTAGTTGTTGCTGATAAGTAGTTATTATTGTTTGCAAATTATTATTTCAGTACATGCAATTGCCGAGGCCGTAGCTCCCCATCCATCGAGGTTGAGTTTGATCCCCATTTCATTATGCGGTTGATCAGGGCGTGCCCGCACGATCGGCTCCGTTTGATTGAGCCTTGATCGGTCATTTCATTTTACATTTCAATACATGCAATACGCTCGGCTCCGTTTGATTGAGCCTTGAGTGCACAGTTCAATTTACATTTCCAGTTCATGCAATACGTTCGGCTCCGTTTGATTGAGCCTTGATCGCACAGTTCATTTATGTTAATTATCATATGATGTTGGTATGTTCATGTATGCTATCGATTGTTAATGTATGTTATAATTGTAACTGATGTTGCCATTGCTTGATTTCATACATATGCTCTTTTATGATTATGCACAATATTTTATTGATAAACTAACCAGAAAATCATTATCAAACGTTTATCTATAAGGTTCACTCGCCAACTTATGTTGACCCAAAAAACCTTCCATTTTACACATGATACAGGTGAACCAGCAGCAGCTAGGAACATATAAGACCTGGATTAGAAGAAATAAAACGATTTAGTATTTGGATTATTATGTTTGGTTATTTTCCTTTGTAATGAATGAACATGTTTGGATGTTTGAGAAATGTAACTTTGACTTCATTTAATTATGGAACATAATAGTAAATGTCATGTGCTTTGGTGATAACCCAATTATGCCCCGACTCTTATTTCCGCTGCGGGTCGGGGTGTGACACAGATAGTTATCGATACAGAGAATTTAACAGCAACATGGAAACGGTTTTGCAACACGCCCGTTTCAAAGATGACCAGAAAGATAAAAGATACAACAACATGAGCTGGTCTTTGTGTCAATTTTATACGAAAAACATGCCTGCTTCAATATAAAACACAACAGAGTTGATGTATTGGATAACAACGCTAGAGAGGATGACCTCAGCATCAAGAAAAAATATGAAGGATGGGTGGAAAAGTTGGTAAGTATCTCAAAACTTTTTATATAAAAAATATGTTGACAAAAAATCCATAATAATATATACAAAAAATGTGAAACTGCAGCAAGATGCTTTTGCAAACTACTTGCGTATTCAAAACACCCGAAGACCCAGATCATGAAGAACGCGCCTATTATCAGGCAAAAAATGGATTGAAGGACAGAGAGAAACGTGATCGACTGTGGAATTTTTTGCAATGAGGCATATGGAAACGTATATTGGGGAGATGACTGGTTGGCATTGCGGTCTGGCAAATGAAACTACACCAAATGCCCTACAAAAAAGACAACTAAATGATCTCAAGATTAAATACATTGCAAAACTACTACTGCATTACAAAAATGAACACAGAAAAAAGGTGGTCAAATATTTAAAAAAGTTCTTGGAGTTAGGGCCAGCAAAAATTAATGAATTGTATGAAAAGGAATTCAGAAGAACAGAACAAATGACGGGCACAATATATAGATGAAGTTAAACGCCATGGATATCTTTCTTTTTGTAATTTTCATGATGACTAATGTAGGCTAATGTGTTTTGTTTTAGACTACTACATATTAAAACGCCATGAATTTCTTTCTTTCTTATTAAAAGGCCATAACTTAAATTGTTAAGAAATAGGAAGAACTGATTTTTATAGTTACTAATCAAATATGCAAAAACAAAGCGTAAAATGCCATAATGAAACGCCATAAAAATGAATAGATAACTTGTTTTTACAATTAACAAACTAATCCGATTTGCAAAACAAAACGGTCTAAAACGCCATTAACAATTTATATATAATGAAAACAAGGATAACGCCGTATATTTGGTGGTGTTGAAGAAATAAAGACATTTTCATAAAAAACTGCTTTGGAAACAAATAGACAATAAAAGGCCATGGAAATAATGATAACACCATCTTTTAAGCGGGTTGAATAATGATAATCGTACCCCGCGTACCATTTAGCACGCTCATGGCACGTGTTAGGCTAGGATCCGTTCTCACCGTTCTCATATTTCAAATAGTTTTCTCCTGATCCCGTTTCTATATATATATTATATATATATTTCTTGCACATTGAAAACTTGATATTGCTATCTTGATTAATGTGTAATTTTAAAATCCAATCAATCACTTAATTATAACTTAAATTAAGAGAGTTCCATATTTATTTATATTTGGATGGGAATTCTGTCTATTAATATTTCCTTACGTCGGATTTTTATCAATCTGTCGGATGACGACACCGCTAAAATCTGAAACTCTTTATGTAACAGTAGACCTTAACTTTCTTAAAAGATAGTGCACGTAAAATTTTTGGATACCAAATTTACTGTTTTTTTCATCTTGTTTTTTTACATGTGCTTGGATGAATTTTAGGCTAATAAGTTCATTTAAGATAATTCAGATTATAAAGAGCTTTAAATCATGGTACATGAATATCTTGCTTTTCCTAATTTTGGTAAAAGCTAAGATTTAAATTTGTGAAGTTGAAGTCTAATTGATCATTGAGTTGTTGGCTTTTCTACACTAGTTGTTATTACATGTTGAAATGGCAACATGTTTTTTATAGATATTGTAAACCACTTGTCTGGATTGTTGATTACTTATCGAGTGGACTAGTTCTGAAATAAATCTCCGGGTGAGTAAAATGGATGGCATAGGGGTAAATCTTTGTTCAAGTTCTATCCTTTTTTTTAATTTGCATAGTCTTAAATCAACAATGTTTATTGGTTTTATAAAATGGGAGGCTATGTGATGCATTTGGGTCCCAAAGCTAAGGCTAGAGCTTTACTTATGCAATTTGGATAAAATTTAAATTGCATTTATTTATGAAAGAGAAGTATTTGTAATGTTTTAATGAAAGGATAAGGTATGAGAAACTAAAAAAGAAAACAAAGACGATGAAGATATTGAGAAAAATCCTGTCATAGAAACTTCATGGAAGGGCTAAACGTGAAGGTATGTACTAAAAATAAAGTTATAACAAATCTTCATATGTTTTTACACATGTGTAAATCATATATTTGAAAGTTTACACACGTGTAAATCTTAACATATATGGAAATAGGGCTAGGTTTTTATGAATAACCCCCTTAATTGTGAACACATGTGTAAATTATATATATGAAGGTTTACACATGTGTAAACCGTAATACCATAAGAAAACAGAAACAAAAACATGTTTAACTGACAATCTCGTTGGATAAATTTACACATGTTTAACTGAGAATTTACGCATGTGTAAAATAGAAACTCACACATATGTAAAATAAATTTACACATGTGTAAAACAAAAACTTTGTAAAAGAAATTTACACATGTTTAACTAAAAATTTACACATGTGTAAGTCGATCAGTTGTTTATAACGACATGTATAACACGTGACTTAAATACTAGTTTGGGGATGTGAAAATCATGTTGGGTTTGGTGTTTGCTGATGATTTTCTTTGGTGTATGTATGCTTGAAGTTTTGGCAGGTTGAGGAATGAGGATGATGTTTTTGCATGGCCGAGTTCAAGGTTTTTGGTGATATTAATCGTCGGAACCCTATTAGGTTCCAATTGTTAGACCATAGCTAATGATTTGGGGTTGGTGTATTCCTTGGGGTATATCCAAGGAAGTCTAATGCCCGCAGGTTCCAATTGTTATTTGATGATGTGGCTGCTGATGTGGTTGCTTATGTGACACATACTTAGTTGTTGGATTTTAATAATCCCAACTTTCACCACCACCACTAGCCACCACCACCATTATCAGCCACCACCATCAGCCGCCACCACCACCACTATCAGCCACCACCATCAGCCGCCACCACCACCACCACCATCAGCCGCCACCCTCATCAGCCGCCGCCATCATCATCAACTGCTGCCACCACCACCATCAACCGATGCCACCACCATCAGCCGCCACCAACCACCATTATCCGCCACCACCACCACCATCAGCCGAAAAACCACCACCACCACCAGCCGCCACCCACCTAGTTTTTGGTGGTGGCGGCTGATGGTGGTGGCGGTAGTGGGTGGCAGTTGATGGTGGTGGTGGGTGGCGGTGGTGGTGGGTGGCGGTGGTGGCGGTGGCGGTGGTGGTGGTTGGTGGTGGCGGTAGTTGTTGATGGTGGTGAAAGTTGGGATTATTAAAATCCAACAACTAAGTTTGTGCCACATCAGCATCCACATCATCGAATAACCAGGTTTGTGCCACGTAAGCTGCCACGTCAACAAAAAACTAACCCAGTTAGAAAAGGATCGATGGGGGGGGGGGGGCAAATTCTTACAAGTTGGAATTGTTAGAGGTAATTTTTGAAGTTTGGATTAATGCCGGCCAATTGGTGAAAATTGGGATTATTAGAATCCAATATCCCAAATAAATATAGTAAACTTCTTAGAACATAAAAAAGTTCACATTTTTTTCTATAACAATTTAATATTCTATAGATGTCTTATATGTTATTTTTATATATTTTTTCTATAACGACTTATATGTTCATAAAACATTTTTTTAGTTTATTCTGAGTAATTGTTTTAATTTTAGATTGGGCAAGATTGAACCGTTAGTGCCCTTTTACATGGAGGAATAAGTCAATAATGGGAAGAACAACTCACCACAATGATGTCCCACAGTATTTCGTTTGTTGTCACAACATTGTCGTCTATGGAAATTTCATCCATCATGTTCACATCACTGTTTGTGGTCATCTTTCACTCCGCCTTAAGAAAACATTTTCTTAAAATACAGACATGTCATAATTCATAAATAGTTTATATTATTTAAAAATATCACATACTTATATTATAAATCATGTTTGTTCTTAGTAAATACAAATTTTTTCTTGCATCTCCTGCATGTAAAGGAAGTACTTTAGTATATCATTAGTTCTTTTCATTTTTGGTATGAGTTACTTTTTCAATCTTCTACAACATGTCACTTGGTTTTATTAGTTATTTCTTTATATTGAAAGAGGAAATCATAGTTTTGCTTGAAAAGTCATGGAACACATGCTAAATTCAAAACTTAACTAATTTAAAAGAGATAACAAGAATAAGTGCATAAACATATATATATATATATATAGGATAATGCTGGATAGAAAACCCTTTAATTTAAGAAAACCCTAAAAACTCAATACTTGGTCCACATTGCGCCACGTGTCCACCCTTTATCTCTCCTACTTTATGCCTTTTGAGGGCATATATGTAATTTAACTTACCCCTAAAGATTCTTTCCCCCTTTTGTACCCTACATGTCACATTAAATCTTTAATTCGTCATATCTTTTATCTATTTTTTATTAAAATAAATTTTCTTTTCAAAATTTCTTCATCTTCCTAAAGAGCTCTAGTTCCACCATTAATGTACCATGGAGTATCCACCAACAATTGACTTTGAGATTGAGATCGAAGATGAAGGAAATGCTCCAGGTTTGTTGTTTATCTTGTGGTGTTTCTCTTTGTTGTACAAGCATGTGTTCCATGTACATTCAGTAATGTTCCGGAAGGAAATGTTCCAGGTTTGTTGTTTCTCTTGTGGTGTTTCTCTTCGTTGTACAAGCATGTGTTCCAGGTTTGTTAATGTTCATGAAGAAAACGTTCCAGATCGTGACTCGTTGTTGGGGGGGTAAATGCATGGTACCCCTGACCGCGGAGGGTTCTCCCTCCCTAAGCTAGCTTAGCCCCATAGCTGCCTGGCGGTTACTACCCAGCAGGATTATTCGGGCCGAGCTGGACTCGAACCCGCGTCCTCCCATGTGGAATGGGTGAGGCTGGCCACTGGGCTGACACCCCGTGGTTTATCGTTACTCGTTGTTTGCGTTGACTATGTTAATGTTTATATCATTCTCTTCATTGTATCCTTAGTTGATGTTTGTTTTTTTTTCAGCCGATACACATGCTGCTTCCGATGAAGTCTGTTATCCAAAAATGTCTTCCGATGGTTCTAGATCTAATCAACTGCCCTGTGATGGTTCGGGGTCTAATCAAATGCCTTCGATGGTTGTATCTTTGTCTGTTTTTTCTTTTCTTTTTATTGATTTTCCTGGTTCTACATGATGACAAGCCCGACACAAAACAATGAAGAACGTGTTTTTCATCATGTTTATAAAACCGGCACGTTTCGTTGATAATTATATTGGTTTACATCGTCATACCCTAATACATGTTACACTTTATACAATTAGACATAGTCATACAGTTTAAATTATTATACTTATGACGTGTTTAACACATGCCCGATTTTTTATTTTTAGACGTCTAATAATCGGCACATCTGATTTTAGAAACGAAAAGCCAAGTTTGTCTTACAGCACAACCAACGTAACACGTGTTATTATCTGAACTCCTGTTTCACAGCTAAACCAGAGTAACATGTATGTGTTTAAATGTTACATGAAAACACATTTTCGTAACACATGTTAGATGTTACATGAAAACACATTTTTATAACCCTTTTTTTCATTATTCTCTTAATTGTATCCTTAGTTGATGTTGTTTTTTCATTTTCAGCCGATACACATGCTGCTTCCGATGAAGTCTGTTATCCAAAAATGTCTTCCGATGGTTCTAGATCTAATCAACTGCCCTGTGATGGTTCGGGGTCTAATCAAATGCCTTCGATGGTTGTATCTTTGTCTGTTTTTTCTTTTCTTTTTATTGATTTTCCTGGTTCTACATGATGACAAGCCCGACACAAAACAATGAAGAACGTGTTTTTCATCATGTTTATAAAACCGGCACGTTTCATTGATAATTATATTGGTTTACATCGTCATACCCTAATACATGTTACA
Organism: Scalesia atractyloides; assembly: GCA_947069175.1. Lineage (NCBI taxonomy): Eukaryota > Viridiplantae > Streptophyta > Magnoliopsida > Asterales > Asteraceae > Scalesia > Scalesia atractyloides. Next base: position 32,029,872 of record CAMTDV010000015.1, on the reverse strand, counting down.
CTTTATACTATTAGACATAGCCATACAGTTCAAATTATTATAGTTATGACGTGTTTAACACATGCCCGATTTTTTTATTTTTAGACGTCTAATAATCGGCACATCTGTTTTTAGAAACGAAAAGCCAAGTTTGTCTTACAGCACAACCAACGTAACACGTGTTATAGTCTGAACTCCTGTTTCACAGCTAAACCATAGTAACATGTATGTGTTTAAATGTGACATGAAAGCAATTTTCATAACACGTGTTAGATGTTACATGAAAAAACATTTTTATAACACTTTTTTCAACGTAACACGTGTTACATGTTACATGTTGTTATAACTTTCCATGCATACGCATTTTTATAAACCTGTAACATGTGTTTTTGTTTATGCAGAAACAACGCCACCACCCTCTGTGTTTCATTCCCTTGCAAGCAATTCATTCACAACACGAGTATAAATTGTATAGGACCCGTCAGTGCGTATAGATGCCCCATGCCACTAAGAGTTGGTCATCACATTGTTAATGGGACTTCTGTTGACTTTAAAATTTTCAGCCAACATATAAGACAACAAAGGTAGCCGCTGAACAGCGAAGGCACACCGTTAATGGAAGCTACCTCAGCCTTTTGTCTTACTGCTCTGTGTTTTCGTTGACTAGTACTATGTAATTTTAGACTCTAATTATTTTGTCCGTCAGGTGTTGTTAAGACTTTTTGGGCGTGTTGAAGTCCACTTCAGTTTTTGTCTTGTAGTCTACCTCTTCTGTAACTCTGCTTTTATTAAGTTACTAGTGGGACCCACGAATCCATTTCTAGTAGTTTTAACACACGTTATAATAGAGTCTCAACTCATGTCATATCTGCTAAACATGGTTTTGTATAGTAACCTGCCTGTATACAATAAATGACATGTCAGGTTACAAAAAAATTATAACAGCGGCTTAACACAGGTTATGTATCAACACATGTCAGTTTACAGCTTGGTGTTTCTGCATGATCACATGTTAATACACGTTATATACCGTTCAAAAACGGACGTAACACATGTTTTGAATCAACACATGTCAGTTTACAGCTTTGGTGTTTCTGCTGCTGCGTGCACCACTAACACATGTAATACATGTACTAACAACTCTCCCCCGGTACAACGTGACCTATTCAAGGGTCAGTCATTGTCTATCGAGCAATCCATTCGAGCTTGTAGACATCCTTTCGACGTCTCCATCAAAACAAACCTCTTAAAATATGAAACGAAAACCAAGTGATTACAGAAACCCAAAAATAATTCCCAAGAGAAACAACCAACTCCAAATTAATTGTAGACTCTAATTATTTTGTCCGTCAGGTGTTGTTAAGACTTTTTCGGCATGTTGAAGTCCACTTTAGTTTGTTGTCTTGTAGTCGACCTCTTCTGTAACTCTGCTTTTATTAAGTTACTATTGGGACCCACGCATCCATTTCTAGTAGTATTAACACACGTTATAATAGAGTCTCAACACATGTCATATCTGCTATACGGGGTTTTGTATAGTAACCTGCCTGTATACAATAAATGACATGTCAGGTTACAAAAAAATTATAACAGCCGCTTAACACATGTTATGTATCAACACATGTCAGTTTACAGCTTGGTGTTTCTGCATGATCACATGTTAACACACGTTATATATCGTTCGAAAAGGGGCGTAACACATGTTATGAATCAACACATGTCAGTTTACAGCTTTGGTGTTTCTGCTGCTGCATGCACCACTAACACATGTAGTACATGTACTAAGAACTCTCCCCCGGTACAACGTGACCTATTCAAGGGTCAGTCATTGTCCATCGAGCAATCCATTCGGGCTTGTAGACGTTCTTTCGACGTCTCCATCAAAACAAACCTCTTAAATATGAAACGAAAACCAAGTGATTACATAAACCCAAAGTGATTACATTAACCCAAAACGAAAACCAAGTAATTACCAGCCCTTTGAAAAAGCCCTTTTCATAATTACCAGCCCGAGCAGATTCAATCGTAGTCTACACAACTTGACAAAAAAATACATATACTATATGTGTGTAATACCAAAAAAAAAGGAAAACATACAAAAAAAAAACATACATCCATAACCTTTAACTGTCTTCACGACTCAATCACACATCAATAATTACCCAACGCTCTTTGTGTTGGCCCAAATCCACGTTGATGCTTTGAAGGTCCTTCCCGGGCACAATCCGTGTTCTTATCATCGGATATAACAAAAACACTATGTCGTCTGGTACTTTTTTGCCCTAATCTATTTCTTCTCTTCCTATATTGTAAAAAGCAAGACAAAGTCAGTTTCCATATTCGCAGCCAAAAACCCCTTTTACAGGGACGATTGCACAAGAACTATAACCCTAACCAAACATTACAACTACATTGAACGGGAAATCGATTACAACAACTTACCTTTTACTCGACCCCTTCATCAACAACACAAACAATCAATGATTCAGGTAAAATTTCAAGAAAAAGATATAAAAAGCAACAACTTTTAAGTGAGGGAAGAGACGATGACGAAGCTTTAGGGCATGTTTGTCCCGGATGTGGTGTTTTTACGCAAGATGGTGATCCTACTCAACCTGGGTATTATCAGAAAAAGAAAGTGGAACTCATAGATAGGTTTGAAGATGAATTTGTTTTGGATGATATAGAAGGTGAGTTAGAAGATATTGATAAATGGAAATTTTCTATTTTGATTAGACATGTACTGCATTGTGCAGTACTCTGTGTATTCCAAAGCCCCAAAAAACCCATTTTCCAATACCTAAATTGCCCATCCACTTGTACTTTATGTACCATAAGAATTAATTTAGATTTAATATTTACCAAAAAATATGATAGCCATTGATCTAATTAGATGAAACACAATCAATGGATGATATTGGGGTTCCAAGGTTTTCTCAAATACTTAGGGTTTTCTATCTGCCCTTCCCTATATATATATATATATATATATATATATATATATATATAGGATTAGGATCAAGAGTGAACACCCTCCTCAGTTGTGAACTGTGTGAACTCATTTTGGCCCTTGATTTTTATGATCTTGAGATTTAGATGAGTGGCATGATGGTAATTATGTGGTTAGTTTTTTCATTTAATTAAATACAAAAAGGGTATATATGTAATTTTCATCTTAAATTGATTACATAAATTATATTCTCTCTCACAAATCAAAACCCTAATCCTATATGGTTCAGTAGACATTTGATTCATCTGTTATCTAATTGTTTCCTTCCACCACTCCACACCCACACCCATCTGACCTAGAGAGAGAGGGAGGGAGGGTTAGAGAGAGGTCAGCGATGAGAGAGAGAGAAAGAGGAGACCGGCCACCTCCCTACGGTGGCGCGGCGACAAAAGGACGGCAGAGCCGTCACTACGGCGACCGGAAATGCCGGTATTGGTGGCTGAAGGGATCGTTCTAGTGGGGTTTCTCAAACATCAGGACCGGCGGAACAGAGAGAAGACGGCGAGAGAAAGAGGAGACCGGCCACCTCCTTATGGTGGCGCGACGACAAAAGGACGGCAGAGCCGTCACTAGGGCGACCGGAAACGCCGGTATTGGCGGCTGGGGGGATCGTTCTGGTGGGGTTTCTCAAACATCAGGACCAGCGGAACAAGAGCCACCGCCGGCAGCGCTAGGGCCGGCTCGCGGTTCAGGGTCGTTTCAGTCAACTCGGTAAAACCGACTCAACTCGGTTAGATTTGGTGCGAGACTCTGTCAGACTTGGTTCGAGTTAACCCCGGTTCAGCTTCAAGTTGGTTTTGGTTCGGGTTAGGTTACATAGTTAACTCGGTTTAGTTATGAATTTAATCGGTTCAGCAGGTTCGGGGCACGTGTCAACTCAGTTATGAATGCGATTTACACATGTGTATTTCTGATTTTGATCTGTTAAAATGTGATGTACACATTGTATTCTGATTTTGCCCTGTTTTTAAGGCGATGTACACATGTGTATATCGTTTTTTTTGTGATATCTCAAAAAAAAATTTGTATTGAATGTTGATGTACACTTGTGAATTACTGTACACATATATACAATGCTGAGTACACATGCGTACTGTTTTATTTATATCCAAGTGCACATGTGTATACCGTTGAAATGTAAAGGTTACGTGGATCTTAAAAATCAAAATTTGAATTGGGGATGATGAATTTAAAATCGGAAAGATATTGTGGATAATGAATTTAAAATAGGAAAGATGTAACTTAATTCAATTATTAAAGTAATGATTTAAATCTATTTTTTATTTAATTACAATCCTACCCTTAACAACTAAAAAGAAAATCAAAGGTCCAGATCAGTTCACACAGTTCACTCTTGAGAGGTTATTCACTATAGAACCCTACCTTATATATATATATATATACATATAGTTTTAACTTTGATACATAAGACGGTTATCTAACTTCATAACTTTTTTTTGAAAAGAGAACTTTATTAAAAACGGCTGGTCTGACAAAAAACACAGGACCGCACCACAACCAATTACACCATATACAACGGGTAATTACACCACTCTGTCCAGACAATGTCCTTATACTTAGACCTGTTTCTCTTCGTTGTACAAGCATGTGTTCCATGTACATTCAGTAATGCTCCTGAAGGAAATGTTCCAGGTTTGTTGTTTATCTTGTGGTGTGTCTCTTCGTTGTACAAGCATGTGTTCCAGGTTTGTTAATGTTCTTGAAGAAAACGTTCCAGATCGTGACTCGTTGTTGGGGGGGTAAATGCATGGTACCCCTGACCGCGGGAGGGTTCTCCCTCCCTAAGCTAGCTTAGCCCCATAGCTGCCTGGCGGTTACTACCCAGCAGGATTATTCGGGCCGAGCTGGACTCGAACCCGCGTCCTCCCATGTGGAATGGGTGAGGCTGGCCACTGGGCTGACACCCCGTGGTTTATCGTTACTCGTTGTTTGCGTTGACTATGTTAATGTTTATATCATTCTCTTCATTGTATCCTTAGTTGATGTTTGTTTTTTTTCAGCCGATACACATGCTGCTTCCGATGAAGTCCGTTATCCAAAATGCCTTCTGATGGTTCTGGATCTAATCAACTGCCTTGTGATGGTTCTAGGTCTAATCAAATGTCTTCTGATGGTTGTATCTTTGTGTGTTTTTTCTTTTCTTTTTATTCATTTTCCTAGTTCTACATGATGACAAGCCCGGCACAAAATAATGAAGAACGTGTTTTTCATCATGTTTATAAAACCGGCACGTTTCGTTGATAATTATCTTGGTTTACATCGTCATACCCTGATACATGTTACACTTTATACAATTAGACATAGTCATACAGTTTAAATTATTATACTTATGACGTGTTTAACACATGCCCGGTTTTTTATTTTAGACGTCTAATAATCGGCACATCTGATTTTAGAAACGAAAAGCCAAGTTTGTCTTACAGCACAACCAACGTAACACGTGTTATAGTCTGAACTCCTGTTTCACAGCTAAACCAGAGTAACATGTATGTGTTTAAATGTTACATGAAAACACATTTTCGTAACACATGTTAGATGTTACATGAAAACACATTTTTATAACACTTTTTTTCATTATTCTCTTAATTGGATCCTTAGTTGATGTTGTTTTTTCATTTTCAGCCGATACACATGCTGCTTCCGATGAAGTCTGTTATCCAAAAATGTCTTCCGATGGTTCTAGATCTAATCAACTGCCCTGTGATGGTTCGGGGTCTAATCAAATGCCTTCGATGGTTGTATCTTTGTCTGTTTTTTCTTTTCTTTTTATTGATTTTCCTGGTTCTACATGATGACAAGCCCGACACAAAACAATGAAGAACGTGTTTTTCATCATGTTTATAAAACCGGCACGTTTCGTTGATAATTATATTGGTTTACATCGTCATACCCTAATACATGTTACACTTTATACTATTAGACATGCCATACATTTCAAATTATTATAGTTATGACGTGTTTAACACATGCCCGATTTTTTTATTTTTAGACGTCTAATAATCGGCACATCTGTTTTAGAAACGAAAAGCCAAGTTTGTCTTACAGCACAACCAACGTAACACGTGTTATAGTCTGAACTCCTGTTTCATAGCTAAACCATAGTAACATGTATGTGTTTAAATGTGACATGAAAGCACATTTTCATAACACGTGTTAGATGTTACATGAAAAAACATTTTTATAACACTTTTTTTCAACGTAACACGTGTTACATGTTACATGTTGTTATAACTTTCCATGCATACGCATTTTTATAAACCTGTAACATGTGTTTTTGTTTATGCAGAAACAACGCCACCACCCTCTGTGTTTCATTCCCTTGCAAGCAATTCATTCACAACACGAGTATAAATTGTATAGGACCCGTCAGTGCGTATAGATGCCCCACGTGTCACACCCCCACCCGCAGCGGAAAAGGTGATCAGGGCATGATTGGGTTTTCATCAAAGCTCATGACATTTATTATAATGTTTTATATTTATTATTACAATTTAAAGGAGATCATACAATCAAATCATACAAATACAACATGTTCTACATCTATCTAAACTTCATTATTTTTCTTCTAAGGCACTTTCGTATGTGTTCCTTGCTTCATCCTGTCCACCTGTATCATGTGTAAAAATGGTTTTTTTGATCAACAAAAGTTGGCGAGTGAACCTTGTTAGAAAACATTTATTATTTATTTCTTGTTGTATTTAATATGGAAAAATTGTGCAATAATCATATGTGAGCAAACGTAAATAATCATACAATAACAAACAACAACAAACAATAACATACAATAACAAACCATAACATACAATAACAAACCAACTTGCATGAATATATAACATGAATGAAACTGTATATGTTGGCAACGTCACGTTCACGCTCATAATGTAATGGGGAACGGACGGCCTATGATAAATGTCTGTGCGATCAAGGCTCAATCAAACGGAGCCGATCGTATGTTGGCAACGCCTGGTTCCGGCTCATAATGTAATGGGGGAACAGCTCAACGCTCATAATGTAATGGGGAGGCGGCGGCCTATGATAATGTATGTGCGATCAAGGCTCAATCAAACGGAGCCGATCGTATGTTGGCAACGCCTGGTTCACGCTCATAATGTACTGGGGAACAGCTCAACGCTCATAATGTAATGGGGAGCGGCGGCCTATGATAATGTATGTACTGAAAATGATAAATTTAATCTAAACAATAACCACACAAACAGTTGATACATGTTGAATACACATTTGTTCATGGATATGATGGATGCACAATAGCTTAAATATATTAAATAATAAGACACATGATACACCCCAAAAACGTGATTAAAACGGGGAATTTGTAGAGATTCACTCACATTGGGTGCGTTCGGTGGATGATGTCGAATGCGCACGAGTTTAGAGGATTGATCGACGAGGAAAAACTAACCTAATTAATAACGAAAAAGTAAGGTAAATAAATGGATTTTATTAACAATTTTAATAGGACTTTTGGATATATTTTTTGTGAGTTTAAGGCTATTTTCTAACTTTAAAAACATTGATTTTAAGTATTTTTAATTGATTTTTAAATTAAATAAATAAATAAAATATATAAAAAATGTTGACTTTGACCGTTGACCGTTGACCATGACTGTTGACCGTTGACCGGTTAGGTCAGTTATATAGTTGCACTGAGCGAGGTTCGAACCTGTGACCTCTCGTACACGTGCACGCAGCTCTACCAACTGAGCTACGTGTCTAACCCGAAATATTTCTGTTTTTAATGATATTTATACACTATTTAAGTTAATCCGAAAATCATTTATTTTAAAAAGGATTTAATTGTGTCGAATCGGTGATCTCCACAGGTCTCGAACCCGGGACCTGTGGTTTAGTTTGGCACACAGTCCACCGCTGGACTGTGTGTCTAACTTGGTAAATATTACGGTTTTTATTATACTTAACATCTTACTGCGTGTGGATCCGGTTCAGTTTAAAAAAAGAACATTTTTATTACTGCGAATGTGCTTGTGTCAAGGATCGAACTCGGGACGTATGTGTGTTTGTTTGCACACAGTCCACCGCTGGACTGTGTGTCTAACCCGTTCATAATACTGATTTTAATTAGACTTATAACATAAACGACTTCGTCTTCTTCGCTCAAAACACAGACAACGGTTAACCAAACTGTTTCTTGTTTAACTCGATTAACGAACATTATAAGAAATTGAAAGGTAATGAACGGAGAGGGTTTGGGGAAAGGATGTACCGAACAGGTGTCTTTCACAGAACTGCGGCAATGATTCGTCGGCTCTGTTTTGTGAACTTCGGCTGTTAGGATCAATTAACAGTTTTGATTGATTAGATATGAAATTGAACTACTGAGCAACGATTATCAGTAGGTTTAAATGATCATACCGGCTCACGGCGTGATTCTGGAAATTTCAGAAGTTCTCCGGCGAAAGCAGAATTTCCGACAACGTCGTCTGGGATTGATTATGGGTGATGGATTGATGTTAGTAATGGTTTAACAATAGAATGGAACAGAAAGATTTGATGTATTTACCGTTTTGAGGTGAGTCTCGGTTTTCCGGCGACTTGCAGAAAATTCCGGCGATGTTCAAAAAGTAATTCCGACGACCAGAAAATAGAGTAAACGTGAAATTAGAAGCTCTGGGAATGTAATTGAGTCGCGAGATGAGGATTTTGTTGAAGTAATTCCAGAAATGAATGTTTTCGGTTATAAAAACCAAACATCACATGAATTCAAGTTCATTAACGACTGAATTGATTTAAAATGTCGGTTTATCTATGATCAAGATTCCGCGAGCACTCAAACGTCTTGGACGGTTTGAAAGCCGATATCGGTTTCAGTTGGCGCAACAGTTTGATTCTCGGTTGTAGATATGATTTAATTGTTTCCTAGAACTCACAAAAACATCAAGTGGCGGAGTGGTTATATGTTTGTGTGTTAAGTCTTTGAGGTTACCCGGCTGACCCGGGTTCGAATCCCGGCAACAGCATTTAATTTTTATTTCATTACTTTTAATAAATTTTCAAATATAAATTTTTATATTCTAATATACTTATTAATTATGTATCATTTAAAATTAATTTGAGCATTAAATATGCAACGAAATTTTTAACTGAATGATCGGTTAATAAACGATGCGGGTTTGGTTAACCCGGTTTTTGACGGATGTTACAGTATCCCCTACTTTTAGAAATTTCGTCCCGAAATTTAAGTAGTGGCATGTTTGACTCAAAAGGATGGTGTTTTAGATTTGACAATCACATACTTTGAAGGGGGTAAGAGTTTAAATTTTGTTTGAGGCGATAACGTTCCTTGTAGGGGTTGAATACCCTACTACAGGAATCGCTTTTTGTTGCCTAAAGTGTATGAATATGGAACATGGATACACAGAGTTGATTGACTAAATATGATTTTATGCATAAGAGTTTTGATACGTTTGGAAAGATAAGGTTATACCCTAAAACAAAACTTCTGCCACTAAAACCTACATGGAACTTCTCATAACCGCCTGACAATGCCTCTGATCCTTTGGCAAGAATACTTATATATAGGAAGTACCAGTGGCGTATCCACCATATTCTTGTCAAATTTTCATTGGTTTTAACAGTAAGTTATGATTAGTTCTATGATGTGACTCTAGAACATAAACAAACACAACAACCAAAGCTTGAGTCTTAATTCTGATAGTATACATGCTTGAATAAAGACAGTACCTCTCTCGTTTGTTATGATGGAGAGGTTAGTCTATGTAGAAGTGAGACACAGCCCAACTTCTTTAAATGATGAGATTGAAATGATATGAATGCTAAATCAGTGAGTATAAAACAAACTTCAACCAAGACATTACTAAATCCTATATGGAACTTTTCATAACCGCCTGACAATACCTCTGATCCTTTGGCAAGAATACTTATATATAGGAAGTACCAGCGGCGTATCCACCATATTCTTGTCAAATTTTCATTGGTTTTGTCAGTAAATTATGATTAGTCCTATGTGACTCTAAAACATAAGCAAACACAACAACCAAAGCTTGAGTCTCAATTCTGAAAGGATACATGACTGAATGATGACGGTACCTCTCTCGTTTGTTATGATGAAGGGGTTAGTCTATATAAAAGTGAGACACAACCCAACTTCTTTAAATGATGAGATCGAGGTACGTCGAGATGTCTGATGATATGAATGTTAAAACAATGAGTATAAAACAAAATTGAGATGGTAATTCGCATTAAGATTCTTGGATTAAATTTTCAATTTACAAATGAGATACGTGAAGATTGAGATAAACATAAATAAAACATAAACACTAAGCGGTTGGAGTTGAATTCTTGATTTTTGGTGAAGAAACTAGTTGGGTGGTTCGTTTGGGCCGTCATTATCTTCATCAGGATTGGCGCTGATGTTGTAAACCCTTCCTCTTGCTGGTGGCCTAGTGGTTAGGTTTTCTTGATTTGCTTGGTTAACTGGGTTTGCTTGAGCTTGGGCGTTTATGATGTTAATCAATCGAGGGCACGTGTTTCTAAAGTGGGTAGGGTCGCCACAATTGAAACAAGCTCGAACATATGGGAGCATGGGGTATTGAGGTTGTTGATATGTTTGGATCATGTTTTGAGTAGGGGGTAAGGTTTGGTTTTGAGAAGTGCGGCAAACCTTGCTCGAATGACCATAGCGTCCACAATTCGCACATAGTCGACAAGGTAAGGTAAATGGATGGTGATAAGAACAGGTATTGCATTGAGGGTGGGGTCCAAAGTAAGGTTTCTTATTTGGGTAAGTTGAGTTGGGTGCTACTTGAGTGATTGGGATAGCTTGGAGGGGTATGGCTTGTGACGTTGGTTGATTGTGTTGGGTGACAGCGAAAAGTTGCCCATCTCGTTTTCTCTTAGAAATGGGTTGAGAAAGGGATTCGGTTTGGGTGGAGTTTGAGGTTTCAGTTGATGCTTTATCCTTCTTCTTCTCCTCCTTGAAGTCCTTATTTCTTATGCGGTTCTCGGTGAGTTCTGTAGCTAACTCCATAGCTGCTTCCAAAGTTGCAGGTGTGGTACTTATTACAGGGTCTTGAATTTTTGAAGGAAGACCTCGAATGTAGTGCTCGATCAAACGGTAAAGAGGAGTGAACAAGTTGGGGACCATTTGATTTAACTCGAGGAATCTCTTGTTGTATGTGGTGTGGTCGCCTTCCTTTTGTTTCAAAGAATAGAACTCATCCTCCAATTTCTTGATTTCGCTTCTTGGGCAAAACCGTCTTGTCATGATTTCCTTCAACTCTTCCCAAGTCAAAGTCATAGCATCTTCAACACCTCGTTTGGCCTTCTCTGTATTCCACCATGTAAGTGCTATTCCAAGTAAACGACCAGTAGCATATCACACTTTGCGATCATCGGGGCAAGCGCAATTTAGAAAGGTGTTTTCCATTTCTTCAAACCAATGGAGGAGAGCGGTGACACCTTCAGTCCCTTCGTATTTTGGAGGGTCGCAGGATTTGAAATGCTTGAAGGTGCATTTAGTGGTAATTGGGGGAGGGTTGACGACATTTTGATCTTCTTGATTGACGGGATTAGTGGTAAGGGCTTGTTGAACTTGAACTACAATGTTGGGTATTACGGTAGCCATTTGTTGAGCGATTTGGGCAGCCATGCGCTCGTGGGCTTTTCCTGCTCTCATATTCCTACGAACGGAATTAGAAGACATCTACAAGGAATACATAACAAGAGTATGAGTTGGATGTTTTTGGGATCATGTGTCGTATTTAGGAATGAACATTCATAAAATAAATATAGAATAATAAATCTACTACATCCATAGGATGTCTTGGGCTTTGCTCGTAATTGGGCCTTGCATGCCGCCATACTTCACCTTCGTAATCATGTGGGCCCCCATGATTACCGGTTTTTTCATATGGTTCGCATGTGTTAGCCTGGTTACGTACACTAAAACCCGGAGAAAATCGAGAAATATGCATGTAACGTATGATATTCGGAATGTATCCAGGTGTGGACACGGTGGCACCTCAAAGTGGGGTTAGTTCGAACGACGTTTGGTGTGGCATGCTTTGGCCTAATAGGTCCTTCGTACTCTCATCGTTAGTCCCCAGGTAGGCAAACTGGTCCGTTATATTGGATTTATACGAATGCCAACCTAGACAGGACGTTCCGACTACCGGTACTGGTACCCTTACAGTCACTACATGCCCGTCGCAGAACTCACTTTGATGAGATTTGAAAAATGAAAAATGCGACAAAATCTTGAATAACGGAAGTATGAAGATGATTTGAATATGTGAACATTGAAATATGTATGATGAATATGTATGTAAGTATGTATGTTTGACTGTAAGTATAATTCACTATGTATCACAAAATGTAATATTGGAAGTGTTTGCATGCATTTGTGTATGTAATAAATATGAAAGAAATAAACATCATGAGTTTGCATGTAACCACATAAACAATTAAAATCTAATCAACTATAGTATAGGCTCTAAGGGTCTAATAACCTATCCTATATCCCTATAGTCAAAAGCTCTGATACCAATCTGTCACACCCCGACCCGCAGCGGAAAAGGTGATCGGGGCATGATTGGATTTTCATCAAAGCTCATGACTTTTATTATAATGTTTCATATTTATTATTACAATTTAAAGGAGATCATATAATCAAATCATACAAATACAACATGTTCTATACATCTATCTAAACTTCATTATTTTTCTTCTAAGGCACTTTCGTATGTGTTCCTTGCTTCATCCTGTCCACCTGTATCATGTGTAAAAATGGTTTTTTTGATCAACAAAAGTTGGCGAGTGAACCTTGTTAGAAAACATTTATTATTTATTTATTGTTGTATTTAATATGGAAAAATTGTGCAATAATCATATGTGAGCAAACGTAAATAATCATACAATAACAAACAACAACAAACAATAACATACAATAACAAACCATAACATACAATAACAAACCAACTTGCATGAATATATAACATGAATGAAACTGTATATGTTGGCAACGTCACGTTCACGCTCATAATGTAATGGGGAACGGACGGCCTATGATAAATGTCTGTGCGATCAAGGCTCAATCAAACGGAGCCGATCGTATGTTGGCAACGCCTGGTTCCGGCTCATAATGTAATGGGGGAACAGCTCAACGCTCATAATGTAATGGGGAGCGGTGGCCTATGATAATGTATGTGCGATCAAGGCTCAATCAAACGGAGCCGATCGTATGTTGGCAACGCCTGGTTCACGCTCATAATGTAATGGGGAACAGCTCAACGCTCATAATGTAATGGGGAGCGGCGGCCTATGATAATGTATGTACTGAAAATGATAAATTTAATCTAAACAATAACCACACAAACAGTTGATACATGTTGAATACACATTTGTTCATGGATATGATGGATGCACAATAGCTTAAATATAATAAATAATAAGACACATGATACACCCAAAAAACGTGATTAAAACGGGGAATTTGTAGAGATTCACTCACATTGGGTGCGTTCGGTGGATGATGTTGAATGCGCACGAGTTTAGAGGATTGATCGACGAGGAAAAACTAACCTAATTAATAACGAAAAAGTAAGGTAAATAAATGGATTTTATTAACAATTTTAATAGGACTTTTGGATATATTTTTGTGAGTTTAAGGCTATTTTCTAACTTTAAAAACATTGATTTTAAGTATTTTTAATTGATTTTTAAATTAAATAAATAAATAAAAATATATAAAAAAATGTTGACTTTGACCGTTGACCATGACTGTTGACCGTTGACCGGTTAGGTCAGTTATATAGTTTCACTGAGCGAGGTTCGAACCGGTGACCTCTCGTACACGTGCACGCAGCTCTACCAACTGAGCTACGTGTCTAACCCGAAATATTTCTGTTTTTAATTATATTTATACACTATTTAAGTTAATCCGAAAATCATTTATTTTAAAAAGGATTTAATTGTGTCGAATCGGTGATCTCCACAGGTCTCGAACCCGGGACCTGTGGTTTAGTTTGGCACACAGTCCACCGCTGGACTGTGTGTCTAACTTGGTAAATATTACGGTTTTTATTATACTTAACATCTTACTGCGTGTGGATCCGGTTCAGTTTAAAAAAAAGAACATTTTTATTACAGCGAATGTGCTTGTGTCAAGGATCGAACTCGGGACGTATGTGTGTTTGTTTGCACACAGTCCACCGCTGGACTGTGTGTCTAACCCGTTCATAATACTGATTTTAATTAGACTTATAACATAAACGACTTCGTCTTCTTCGCTCAAAACACAGACAACGGTTAACCAAACTGTTTCTTGTTTAACTCGATTAACGAACATTATAAGAAATTGAAAGGTAATGAACGGAGAGGGTTTGGGGAAAGGATGTACCGAACAGGTGTCTTTCACAGAACTGCGGCAATGATTCGTCGGCTCTGTTTTGTGAACTTCGGCTGTTAGGATCAATTAACAGTTTTGATTGATTAGATATGAAATTGAACTACTGAGCAACGATTATCAGTAGGTTTAAATGATCATACCGGCTCACGGCGTGATTCTGGAAATTTCAGAAGTTCTCCGGCGAAAGCAGAATTTCCGACAACGTCGTCTGGGATTGATTATGGGTGATGGATTGATGTTAGTAATGGTTTAACAATAGAATGGAACAGAAAGATTTGATGTATTTACCGTTTTGAGGTGAGTCTCGGTTTTCCGGCGACTTGCAGAAAATTCCGGCGATGTTCAAAAAGTAATTCCGACGACCAGAAAATAGAGTAAACGTGAAATTAGAAGCTCTGGGAATGTAATTGAGTCGCGAGATGAGGATTTTGTTGAAGTAATTCCAGAAATGAATGTTTTCGGTTATAAAAACCAAACATCACATGAATTCAAGTTCATTAACGACTGAATTGATTTAAAATGTCGGTTTATCTATGATCAAGATTCCGCGAGCACTCAAACGTCTTGGACGGTTTGAAAGCCGATATCGGTTTCAGTTGGCGCAACAGTTTGATTCTCGGTTGTAGATATGATTTAATTGTTTCCTAGAACTCACAAAAACATCAAGTGGCGGAGTGGTTATATGTTTGTGTGTTAAGTCTTTGAGGTTACCCGGCTGACCCGGGTTCGAATCCCGGCAACAGCATTTAATTTTTATTTCATTACTTTTAATAAATTTTCAAATATAAATTTTTATATTCTAATATACTTATTAATTATGTATCATTTAAAATTAATTTGAGCATTAAATATGCAACGAAATTTTTAACTGAATGATCGGTTAATAAACGATGCGGGTTTGGTTAACCCGGTTTTTGACGGATGTTACAGTATCCCCTACTTTTGACGGATAACAGCCGCTTAACACATGTTATGTATCAACACATGTCAGTTTACAGCTTGGTGTTTCTGCATGATCACATGTTAATACACGTTATATACCGTTCAAAAACGGACGTAACACATGTTTTGAATCAACACATGTCAGTTTACAGCTTTGGTGTTTCTGCTGCTGCGTGCACCACTAACACATGTAATACATGTACTAACAACTCTCCCCCGGTACAACGTGACCTATTCAAGGGTCAGTCATTGTCTATCGAGCAATCCATTCGAGCTTGTAGACATCCTTTCGACGTCTCCATCAAAACAAACCTCTTAAAATATGAAACGAAAACCAAGTGATTACAGAAACCCAAAAATAATTCCCAAGAGAAACAACCAACTCCAAATTAATTGTAGACTCTAATTATTTTGTCCGTCAGGTGTTGTTAAGACTTTTTCGGCATGTTGAAGTCCACTTTAGTTTGTTGTCTTGTAGTCGACCTCTTCTGTAACTCTGCTTTTATTAAGTTACTATTGGGACCCACGCATCCATTTCTAGTAGTATTAGCACACGTTATAATAGAGTCTCAACACATGTCATATCTGCTATACGGGGTTTTGTATAGTAACCTGCCTGTATACAATAAATGACATGTCAGGTTACAAAAAAATTATAACAGCCGCTTAACACATGTTATGTATCAACACATGTCAGTTTACAGCTTGGTGTTTCTGCATGATCACATGTTAACACACGTTATATATCGTTCGAAAAGGGGCGTAACACATGTTATGAATCAACACATGTCAGTTTACAGCTTTGGTGTTTCTGCTGCTGCATGCACCACTAACACATGTAGTACATGTACTAAGAACTCTCCCCCGGTACAACGTGACCTATTCAAGGGTCAGTCATTGTCCATCGAGCAATCCATTCGGGCTTGTAGACGTTCTTTCGACGTCTCCATCAAAACAAACCTCTTAAATATGAAACGAAAACCAAGTGATTATATAAACCCAAAGTGACTACATAAACCCAAAACGAAAACCAAGTAATTACCAGCCCTTTGAAAAAGCCCTTTTCATAATTACCAGCCCGAGCAGATTCAATCGTAGTCTACACAACTTGACAAAAAAAATACGTATACTATATGTGTGTAATACCAAAAAAAAGGAAAACATACAAAAAAAAACATACATCCATAACCTTTAACTGTCTTCACGACTCAATCACACATCAATAATTACCCAACGCTCTTTGTGTTGGCCCAAATCCACGTTGATGCTTTGAAGGTCCTTCCCGGGCACAATCCGTGTTCCTATCATCGGATATAACAAAAACACTATGTCGTCTGGTACTTTTTTGCCCTAATCTATTTCTTCTCTTCCTATATTGTAAAAAGCAAGACAAAGTCAGTTTCAATATTCGCAGCCAAAAACCCCTTTTACAGGGACGATTGCACAAGAACTATAACCCTAACCAAATATTACGACTACATTGAACGGGAAATCGATTACAACAACTTACCTTTTACTCGGCCCCTTCATCAACAACACAAACAATCAACGATTCAGGTAAAAGTTCAAGAAAAAGATATAAAAAGCAACCAGTTTTAAGTGAGGGAAGAGACGATGACGAAGCTTTAGGGCATGTTTGTCCCGGATGTGGTATTTTTACGCACGATGGTGATCCTACTCAACCTGGGTATTATCAGAAAAAGAAAGTGGAACTCATAGATAGGTTTGAAGATGAATTTGTTTTGGATGATATAGAAGGTGAGTTAGAAGATATTGATAAATGGAAATTTTCTATTTTGATTAGACATGTACTGCATTGTGCAGTACTCTGTGTATTTCAAAGCCCCAAAAAACCCATTTTCCAATACCTAAATTACCCATCCACTTGTACTTTATGTAGCATAAGAATTAATTTAGATTTAATATTTACCCAAAAATATGATAGCCATTGATCTAATTAGATGAAACACAATCAATGGATGATATTGGGGTTCCAAGGTTTTCTCAAATACTTAGAGTTTTCTATCTAGCCCTTCCCTATATATATATATATATATATATATATATATATATATATATATATATATATATATATATATATATATTGGATTAGGATCAAGAGTGAACACCCTCCTCAGTTGTGAACTGTGTGAACTCATTTTGGCCCTTGATTTTTATGATCTTGAGATTTAGATGAGTGGCATGATGGTAATTGTGTTTTTTCATTTAATTAAATACAAAAAGGGTATATGTGTAATTTTCATCTTAAATTGATTACATAAATTATATTCTCTCTCACAAATCAAAACCCTAATCCTATATGGTTCAGTAGACATTTGATTCATCTGTTATCTAATTGTTTCCTTCCACCACTCCACACCCACACCCATCTGACCTAGAGAGAGAGAGAGAGAGAGGGAGGGAGGGCTAGAGAGAGGTCAGCGATGAGAGAGAGAGAAGACGGCGAGAGAAAGAAGAGACCGGCCACCTCCCTACGGTGGCGCTGGGGCGACAAAAGGACGGCAAAGCCGTCACTACGGCGACCGGAAACGCCGGTATTGGCGGCTGAAGGGATCGTTCTAGTGGGGTTTCTCAAACATCAGGACCAGCGGAACAGAGAGAAGACGGCGAGAGAAAGAGGAGACCGGCCACCTCCTTACGGTGGCGTGACGACAAAAGGACGGTAGAGCCGTCACTACGGCGATCGGAAACGCCGGTATTGGCGGCTGGGGGGATCGTTCTGGTGGGGTTTCTCAAACATCAGGACCAGCGGAACAAGAGCCAACGCCGGCAGCGCTAGGGCCGGCTCGCGGTTCAGGGTCGTTTCAGTCAACTCGGTAAAACCGAGTCAACTCGGTTAGATTTGGTGCGAGACTCGGTCAGACTTGGTTCGGGTTAACCCCGGTTCAGCTTCAAGTTGGTTTTGGTTCGGGTTAGGTTACATAGTTAACTCGGTTTAGTTATGAATTTACTCGGTTCAGCAGGTTTGGGGCACGTGTCAACTCAGTTATGAATGCGATGTACACATGTGTATTTCTGATTTTGATATGTTAAAATGTGATGTACACATTGTATTCTGATTTTGCCCTGTTTTTAAGGCGATGTACACATGTGTATATCGTTTTTTTTGTGATATCTCAAAAAAAAATTTGTATTGAATGTTGATGTACACTTGTGAATTACTGTACACATATATACAATGCTGAGTACACATGCGTACTGTTTTATTTATATCCAAGTGCACACGTGTATACCGTTGAAATATAAAGGTTACGTGGATCTTAAAAATCAAAATTTGAATTGGGGATGATGAATTTAAAATAGGAAAGATATTGTGGATAATGAATTTAAAATAGGAAAGATGTAACTTAATTCAATTATTAAACTAATGATTTAAATCTATTTTTTATTTAATTACAATCCTACTCTTAACAACTAAAAAGAAAATCAAGGGTCCAGATCAGTTCACACAGTTCACTCTTGAGAGGTTGTTCACTGTAGAACCCTACCTTATATATATATATATATATAGTTTTAACTTTGATACATAAGACGGTTATCTAAGTTCATAACTTTTTTTTGAAAAGAGAACTTTATTAAAAACAGCTGGTCTGACAAAAAACACAGGACCGCACCACAACCAATTACACCATATACAACGGGTAATTACACCACTTTCTCCAGACAATGTCCTTATACTTAGACCTGTTTTTAAGCCAAAAAAATCAAAAAGATCTGACTTCTCCAAAAATGTCTTCACTATCTCCTCTACCATTGGCAAAAACTTTCTCGTTCCTAGCTTTCCACATCGCCCAACACATCACTATAACCAGACCTCGAATTATCTCCTTGGCTTTATTGTCCCCACTAACCCCTTTGTGAATATTGAGGACATCCGAAAACGAAAAAGCAAAGATCGGAGGGATATTAACCCAATCATCGCTACTTCGCAAGCCGAGAAGATGTGATCCACAGATTCCACTCCTTCCCCGCAAAGAGCACACAATGTCGATTCGACCGGGATATTCCTTTTTTCGAGCGCTTGCCTAGTCGGAATCCGATCCATCGAAGACCTCCACATAAAAATCCTGTATTTAGCCGGCACCCATCCACACCCCTTGACTGTGAACGGAACCTCCTCGACCCGATCCTCCGCTGCAAAAGCCTTGAAAGAACTTGTCGAGAACACACCTGAGGCTTCCGGAGACCAAACCCATCAATCCCTGACGGATGAGAGCTTCACACTTCCGAACGAGATCACAAACTCTTCCAGCTCCATAATTTCGCTGACAGAAACCGGATCTCTCGACCAACTGAAATGAAAATTTAGCTCCTCCCCTGAACCCTCCAAACGGTCACTCACCCAACAAGATTTGTCTTTTTCAAGAGCAAAAAGGCCAGGCCATTTAAACATAAGGGCCGAGTCACCAAACCAAACATCAGTCCAGAATCTAATGTTGTTACCATTTCCCACCACACCTTTAATTAAACTGTGAATACTTTTGCCTCCATTTTCATAATATTATACCACACCCCTGGAACCGCCGGGTTAGCCGGTAATGA
The DNA here is from genome assembly GCA_947069175.1 of Scalesia atractyloides. Taxonomy (NCBI): domain Eukaryota; kingdom Viridiplantae; phylum Streptophyta; class Magnoliopsida; order Asterales; family Asteraceae; genus Scalesia; species Scalesia atractyloides. Next base: position 32,009,953 of record CAMTDV010000015.1, on the reverse strand, counting down.
TGACCACCTCCTTTTCCTACCGTGACATGCCAGAATAACTCTCTTCCCTAAGCTATTTTCTTCCACTTTAAACCTCCAGACCCATTTTGCCAAAAGCGCCTCGTTGACTTGTTTGAGCTTACACAATCCTAGACCTCCATCTTTCTTGTGACGTGAAACCTTATCCCACGCAACCCAATGAGTTTTCTAACCTCTTCCGAACCCTCCCATAGAAAGTTTTTCATAAGGGATTCTAACTTATCCACCACTTTTACCGGCGCCTTAAAAAATAGAAAAATAATAAATGGGGAGACTCTCTAACACCGCTTTAATTAGCACTACCCGACCACCGATAGATAAAGAATGAGCTTTCCACGATGCCAACCGATTTTTGAATATCCTAACAATTGGATCCCAATTTTTCACCCTATTCATATTAGCTCCCAAAGGAATTCCCAAGTACGGGTAAACGGAGTATCACCTCTTTTGCACCCCACTATCGAAGCCATTTGGACCACTTCCCCATCTTCGGTTTTCACCCTATTCTAACTTCGTAACTACCTTTTTGTTGTCCTCCAAGTGTTTATTCGTTTCTCTATTTAAAGTTGATTCTCTCTCTCTCTCTCTCTCTCCGTATACACACATACTAGGTTAGAAACATGTGTATTATACGAGCTCAATAAATTAAGAATTATAGAATGATATTTTGAGACAAAATATATTTACAAAAAATATTAGAAAATACAAACGGGTGAAATAAGAAGCAAGAAAAACAAATCTTTTACTCATAAAATTAAAATTATGATACGTGACATAACCAATTATTCATTTTCGTGTATAATTTGATTATTATATTAAAAAGCCTAAGAACCTAAGAAACGTTAGAAGAACTCTAAACCATTGTGTTTAAGGGAAATGAGATGCAAAGATGGAATGGGTGGCCATTTGGAGTTCATTTCACATTTAAGTTTAGGCAAGTAGGGGAAAAAGGTAACAATTGGCGTTAAACTTCAATAACATTTATTTTTAAGTTGAATAGTATACATTATTATTGTGTAAATATACAATGAAATAAAGTTTTTTAATCGAAATTCGAGTATAACATTACTATTTAAAAAAAAAAACTTTTTTTTTTTGTAAACTATTGAACCTGGGTGCGTTTTGTTAGGGTCTTGATAGAGACTAAGAGTGTGATAGCCTAGTGGGTTATCGCTACCAAACATTTATTTTTTGTTGAACGCATTTATCCATACCCCTTGGGACATGTGACGTCTTGTGGCTTCTGAGGCTTTTAACATTTTTTTAGCATACTAACCCATATATGTATGTGTGTGTTGAGGGGGATTTGACTAGGCTACTCTTGGTTTATCCAAAACGACTTAAATGATACATGATAAGAACGGATAAAAGCAAGATATGTGAAAATGAAAATGACTTGGTTGCTACTTTTCCGTGACAAATGTAATGAGGTTACAACTACAACTACTCCTTTGACTAGTCCAACTGTTAAACCAGAAACAAAGTAAATACTCCACTTGCATTTTGCGATCTGAGATGGTTAGGGTTCGTTCATGAGTTCAAATCATAACTTGATTAAACATGGCAACAACCCTAATCATTACCTCATATGCACACTTTAAACAAATCAACAAACAAAGTTGGCAATTTAACAAGCCACATATACACCACCCCTGAGTCAATCCAAAATGAGAGACATCTCTGCCATCAAGATTTTGGAAGGATATTGATGCAAGCATATCTTATATTTTTATTTAAAATTTGATTTTTCTATTTTATCTTTTTCATGGTTATAAATTAGGGTCTATGGTTTATTGTTTATTCAGTTTTGAGTTTGATTATTGTAAAGAAAACCTTTTAGGTTTCTTTGAACCATTCGGTTCCAAGTTTTTGAATGAATCATTGTGTTTGAGCAATTTGATTGCACGCGAAACTGCATCAGATATGACCCAAGAAAACAAAACAAAACAGACCGCCCAAAACAATTCAATAAGTCGTAGATGTAGAATGCAACTTGGAAGTGTGTTTGACATAACCAAAAGATGGCCTCAATTTCTATATGATATGTTTCCATATTGTATCACAAAATCCACTATTTCAATATTTCCATGTCCCATAAGCCTCGAGGTGGTCCGTTTACATATAAACATATCAATTCAGGTTATATTTTTATATAAAAAACTGGTAAAATATTAAAGGTGTGACTTCATGACAATCTGAACTTGATATAATATTATATTTACCCAACAATAAGTCATATATAGGGTTAGGATCATGTGAGAAACACTAAGCTAATTAAGAAACTTAAGAAGCATTCTGGACCACACATTTTATCTAAGCTTTTCGTAATATACACATACGTATAGTTTAAAATTGACTATATACATATGTGTATAATCCAATATATATAATGTATATAGTGAATTTAAATTATACGTATGTGTATATTACGAAAAGCTTAGAGAAAACGTGTGGTCTAGAATGCTTCTCAAGTTTCTCAAATAGGGTGGACTTCTCTTAGGATCCCTGCCCTATATATATATATTTATAAGTTTCTCAAATAGGGTGGACTTTTCTTAGGATCCCTACCCTATATATATATAGGGTAAGGTTCATGCGAGAACCACCTTTATTGTGAGAACCAAGAGCTACCTTTACTGCAAAATAAAATCTAAAAAAATCAAAAAAAGACTCAAATTTTTTTTTAATAATTTTTAATAAAAATCGTTATAATTCGTTATAAAAAAAAAACTTTTTTTTTTCGAGTAACAGTTATCCATGCACATGTGCATATGTATCATAACTTCGACAAATCCAATAATACGTTATCACAAGTAGACAATTGTACTTTAATTTACAATACCATCCATAATACACTCCATTTACATTAAATGCATATGTGCATCATTATATATAACAATTATATACGGCGTTTTGGTACAAAAAGCTTATGATTTTGAATGATGAAGTAGGCTCATATATATGTTTTTTGGTTAGTTATATCTAGTGGTTGATGGGTTCATTATAGTTGTCACTTTGTGATGTAATATCTTGATTGGATGGTATAAACGGTGTTTATATACATGTAATAAAGTGAAAATATTGGTATTGGTATTGTATTATAAATGGTAGGAGGTAATGGTATTGTATTATGGATGGTATGATAGATGAAAGAGAAAGTGTATTCAAAGTAGTGTACCAAAACACCTTATTTCATGTTGATACATATAGATGCACATGTGCATTTCTTATATTGGTAACGTAAAAAGTAGTGTGTTACACATGGTAGTGTAAATGAAAGTACAATTGTCTAATGTTTGTAATGTATTACAGAATTTGTCAAATAAATGACGAAAATGCACATGTGCATGGTAATGCATTATGGATGGTATGATAGATGAAAGAGAATGTAAGTTACATGTTAATGAACGTTTTGTAACAAAAAAAATAAAAAGCACCGAGTGGATTTTTTATAAAAAATTACAAAAATTCAATTTTTTAGCTTTTTTCGTAAACACTGAAATTTAAAAAAAATATATATATAAAAAACCATTCGGCGCTTTTTGTTTTTTTGGTTACAAAATGTTTATTAACATGTAACTTACATTCCCTATTTTTTTAGAAAAAAATAAAAATGTTACATAGGGTTTTCTTAAGTTTTCTCAACTTAATTAGCTTTTCTCTCTATACTTCACCTATATATATATATATAGGGAGAGGATCATGAGAAAACTAGATATAAATGAGAAAACTAGAAAACTAACTAAAAAATCCAAAAGAAAGCATAAAAAACATACAATTTTTATTTACCATTTTTTTATAAAAAATCGTTGTTTTTTATGTATAAAAAAACTTTTTTTTCAAAAAAAACTTGTATTGCTCATGTGCACTATATGTGTACTACACATGTGCATTATATGTATATGTTGCACATGTGCATTATATGTATATGTTGCACATGTGCATTATATGTTTTTTTTTTGTTTTTTTTTTAAGTTTTTTTTATATATTACATATAGCGATTTTTTTATAAAAAAATCAAAAAAAATTTGATATGTTTTTTTTTGGCTTTTTAGTTAGTTTTTTGTTTTTCTCATTTAAACTAGTTTTCTGATAATCCATCCCATATATATATATATATATATATATATATATATATATATATATATATATATATTGTGGTTAGGATCATATGAGAAGTATTAGGCTAATTGAGAAACTTAAGAAAAAATCTGAACCACACATCTTAGAAAAGGGATAAAAAACTCGGAGGGGTATTTTCGGTATTTTAGAAAAATTATAAAACAAATCGTATATAAAGCCTTTATTTACGTTAAGATGATATTTTCATTCAGATTTGAGAAAGAGAATTCATACATCGGAGCATCTTTTGGTTTTTTAACATTTCTGTGGTACTCTTCAACTATGTTGTCAATTGCTTCAACTTGTCACAAATAGAAATTAGGAATTACTCTTTTATATACATATATGTATGAAAATAATTCATGTGTATATACTTATTATTCTAGAAAAATATATACATATATGTATTTACCTGCACTAGCATTAACATTAGAATATGAATATTTGTCTTCATCTTTCTGTTTTACTTCGCTCGCTGAAAAATATTACTTTTTTACTCACTTTACACATGTGTAAAATATAAATAAAATATACATATATGTGTACTTGAATTACCCTTCTCTTCATCTTTTTTTGTATCATCTTCAGATCCTTGATCATCTGATCATTTGTATCATGCTTGCCTTCTTCATCTTTACCATCTTTTGTTTGATCGTCTTCAGATCCTTTACCATCAGATTCTTCATTTGCATCATGCTTGCCTTTTTCATCTTCAGACCCTTCTCTTTTTTTTATCATCAGATCCTTCTTTTTTTGAATTATCATTGTCTTCTTCTTCATCTTTAAACTCAAGAAATTTGCCGTAGATTTCTTGGTATTCTTCAATCGCTTTAACCACGTCATGGTTAGTGGGAAATTTTTGTTTGAAATCCTTGATTTTTTCTTCAAGCTTTAACTTTTGTTCAACATTCTCCTTACACATCCCACGTAAGCTTGCTAAATATTTCTGAAAAGGGAAATCATAACAAAACTTTAATATCATATAAGAATATATTTTTTAATTTAAAACTTGGGCATTACCTCCAAACTTTTTTCATCGCCTTCTTTACCCTCTATCTCTTCTTCACTTTCAATATCATAACTGATGTTATCTTCAAATAGATCTCTGATTTGACCTAAACCGAACCCACCGTTCTTTATTTCTTGTTGTTCTCTTTTTTCCATTTTTTCTTTGTCCCAATAAGCAATTGGTGGTATACCTCTTTCGTTATCGATTCCTTCACATGTAAGTGAATCTAGATACAAAAGCTATAAAGAACAAAACAATTAGTCATAAAAAATAACATTTCATAATGCAAGCTATAATGAAGAAACTTTACACATGCATATACACGTATATATAATTATACACATATGTATAATGTAGACCTTTCTACAAGCAAAGATGAGCAAAACAATAACACAAATATGTATATTGTAGATGTGTTAAAGAGGTGTAAATAAAATAATTATACATATACGTATAAGGTGAACATATTTTACAAGTTAAGATGAACATAACAATTATACACATACGTATAACGTAAACATGTGTTACAAGATACAGTTATACACATAGCTACATGTTTACAAGATAAGATGAACAAAACAATTATACACATGCGTATAGGTAAACATGTTTTACAAGTTAAGATGAACATAACAATTATACACATACGTATAATATAAACATGTGTTACAAGCTACAATTATACATATACGTAAAATATATAGATGTTTTTACAAGCTATGTTGAACAAAACAAACATGTATACATGTATATACAGCTTCAAACATTATAAAATTATACAAGCTAAGATGAATAAAATAATTATACATATACGTAAAATATATAGATGTTTTTACAAGCTATGTTGAACAAAACAAACATGTATACATGTATATACAACTTCAAACATTATAAAATTATACTTAAATAAAAAGTTTAGATCACGTACCACAAGAAACATAAGAGGACCTGCAAATTGTGATTTTACATTATAAGGCTTCCAACACTTTTTACATCCTCTCAAAATATCCAGTGTGTACTCACACCAGTCATAATCACAAAAGTTATTTTCCATGCGCAACAAATCCAACTGTTGGAACTTGCAAGTACCATTTTGTGTAGACTCCATCAAGGTTGTAATAACAAGCATCAATTTTGAAAAGTATTTCTTCATTATAATCGTTTTCGACAATTTTCACACCGATTTGATTTGGACTAATTAAAGCAGTTGGATATCTATTCTTCCACACAGTCACTATAGACTCACGTACTTTCAACCTTTCTTTTTCACTTATAATTCGACTTCCACAAGGAAAGCCAAGCAATTTACTTATTGCTTCTTTGTGTACCATAATTTTTCTATCTCCTTCTAGCTTTATTTCCATTGTCTCTGGATTGAAATTAAGAACAATGTAATGTGCCAGTTTTGCTGATATCTTCTCGATTTGCACTGTCAAAAGTTTCCCAAATCCCATTCTTTTGACTATGTTTCTCTGTTTTTTGTGAGCTTTTTAGTTACTTCAAATAATCCGTGTGGTGTTGTTCTTGTTCGAATCCCAAACCAAGCAGGTGCTTTTCTTCTTTTCTTTTTTTTTTCCATTTTCGTACCAGCTTTGCTTTCATTTTCACCAAGTTTCTTTTTCTTATTTTGAACAACTTTCTTTTTTGTTGTTGATCCAACAAAATTAACCATATCAGATTATACACATATGTATATATACAACTTATATATACACATATGTATATATACAACTTATATACACATTGAAGTTTAAATATACAGATTTTTAAAACTAAAGCAAATTTTGACTAATAAGAACAAAACAGTTCTTATCAAGGTTGAGACATATGTGTATACCAATATACACATTGTGGTTGAGTATACAAATATTGAGCAAACCGTTTCTATACATATATGTATATTTAAATATACGTGATGTGTGCTAAACAGACTATAAAAATGAACTAACTATGACTCTCTAAGCTAGACACTAAAAAGCTTTAAATTCAAGACTCGACTTAAACCTAACCACACAACCGGCAAGTGTACCGATCAATGTAGTATAACCTAAGTAAGTCCGGATATCGAACCCACAGGACTCTACTAACTACGCTAATTAGACTCTGAAAGACTAAGACAGACACGACTAAAACTGTTTTAGTTGTTTGGGGGGGGGGGGGTTACTTAAAATCTACGGAAATCTATATTAAAACTAATTAAAGACTAAATTAACTAACACGAACGAAGGATGAAAGTTGTTCTCAAGCGGTGATGAAGACTACCTAGACTAGAATCCTGGATTGATTTTAAGCGTTTACCGATTAAGTTAATTACTCGTTTTCTGGAACCGGGATCTTATGATACTAAACTTATTAAATACCAGCTAAGCCCCTCAACCCTTCTCGAGGTGAAACTTATGGCGTTACCTAGGCCGTTAATCCTACCGGTTGATTAGACGTCTTTCCACTTGTCTAATATTGTGTGAGTACCCTAATGATGACCTACTCATTTCCAATTATAGATCTAGGGTAGTTTGAGTATCTAAACTTGACTTGATAGACTAATAAAACCGACGGGTCAACAGAGGCATGATCTTTTTCCAAAGACCAACAATAGCAATTCGCCGGGTAAGACCTATCAATAGCCCCTCACTTTCCAGGTATTAGGACTAGTAGAACACTAAAATCTAGTAACCTGTTAACTAACACTTCTAAGGTTTACTGGGCCCTTCAACCTTAAAGACTATGAACTTATCCTATGATATAGACACTCACCAAAGTTCACAACCTAATACGACTCTATTCCATGATATAGACAGTCACCAAGAATCATATGAAGTAATAGTAAACAGAAAACCAAATCAAAGCATGCACACACACCAAGCTAGATAAACAAACTGCTTACAGAGAACAATTAATCCATAACAAACATTTAATTAACGAAAAAGGTATAAACTTTATATCAATCCATTCATCAAAGTCTAGGTAGTAAAGATGTTTAGCCTAGCATATTCAGTAACAAAAGCAAAACAAGAAAAGTCAAACTGGAATTCATTATTACAAGTTCAGAAAAGAGAAAACAAGACAAACAAGGATCGTGTAAAACCCGAGAAAGTCTCTAATCGTCAATCTTCGCTTGATCCAATGATTCCAGAGCTTCGAAACCTTCAAACTCAGCTAATATGACTCCAGAACGGCTGCAAGAACTCCTAAAATTCGTAACCCTAATCAAGGATGATTACGTTTTCTTTTATACCCCGAAATCCAACTCAAAACGCATCACAAACAAATTTTCCACGAACAGATACCCCGTCGCGCTACGCGACGGGTGAGGGCCAGGGCGCCTATATCTGCTGATTTTGTCTTTCGTTTCACGTTCAGCTCTCGGTTACGCGTACGGTTCCTGTTTTCCTTCCAAACTGCTCTTATTTCTTCGTTTTTCACAACTTTAAGCAACGGGACCTGAAATCAATGCTTAACGTCAGCAGTATCGAAATTCTAACCTAAAACAGACTCAAACTATCTAAAAACGGGACAAAATATACACTAAAAACATAAGTACTTTACAGTACATCAAACATCCCCACACTCAAGACTTTTTCGTCCCTGAAAAAGAATCTATGCAAAACGGAATCAGAAACAGAAAATTATCCGGGTCAAAACATAGATCACATTATTAAAACCAAGACTCATGTTAGCCACGATTGCAGGTATACTTGTCCTCTTAAACCCAAACCCGGTTCCAAGCCCTTATCATGCAATTTAGTTCAAGTGCAACCAGTTTACCTAGGGTCTCACACTAAAAGCCACAGTCCATTAATCCCGCCTCAAGCTTATAGAATAAAAAGAACGATCACTGGACCAATTCCTAACCGTTTTATATCAAAATCAAAAGAATTTAAAACCAATTTTTTTCTTTCTCTTTATTATTCTTTTTTTTCTTCATTGAGCTTAGACAATGCTTTACCTAACCTAGAGGCATTCCGGCTGTAGAGTCGCTATCCCCAACTCGGATTACAATAGGCTTCGGTAATTTTTCCTTCCTATGCAACTTAATTTCATACATCCCAGAGGCATTCTAAGTCAGAGTCACCATCCCCAACGAAGATTACGTAGGCCTGCGCTACTTTCTTAGTTTCTAGCTCAATCTATTTTTTCCTTTTTCATGATTAAAAATTCTAACGATTTTAACTTATAACGGCATTTTTATGCTATTATTGGTGGTTTCAATTTCCTATTTTTCCTAGATGAGCACCCACTAGTAAACCGACAAATAAGGTATATTAAATCAAAGGAACCTAGAACCGACTCGAGCCTACCCGCATATCCCGAACTAGACACAAGCTCGACTATTTTTTCTCATATTATCATTATTTGACCCCGAGCAAAAATCCATCTTTTCTATGAATTTCCGTTTATTTTTCTGCAAACTTCTTTATTCAAAAGACATTTTCTAATTTTTCAATTTTTTTTTACAAATAGCTCAAAGACTCAACTATACTAAACTCTAAGATAGACTCGTAATGTCCCATCCCCACACTCGAGATTTGCGTTGTCCCTAATGCAAGAATCGAACAAACTAAAAACTAAACTAACACTACCTACGAATCTAAAAACTAAAGAAAGCAAAAATGCAAAACTCTACAATGAAAAAGACTTAGCTTGAAAAATGTGAGACTGTCAACGTTCCAGTCAATTCCACATATTGTCTCCATTACCAAACGTGCTCAGCAAACTATACCAAACTCTCACACACGAACGGAAAGCGGCTCCAAACATCAACCTAAAAGCACATCCATACCAACCAAACAAATGCAAATATCCAAATACAAGCATCCGAAATTCAAACAAACAAAAAAGTAAATTGTCTTTTCCTACTACAACCAAATCGAACTAAAGCAGCATAAAAAAATAATATAGAAATAAAAAGGATATACGCTGATTCAATCCGCCTTCATCACTCATCGTCTCCTTCATCCATGTGGTGTGAACCTGAGCCTCCAGCTCCATGCTGACCACCGTAGTTATACCCATATCCACTCTGGCCTCCCCACTGGTCATACCTCGGGTATTGACCATAAACATAAGGGTGCTGCTGCTCAGCACCATAGTCGGAAGGTGGAAGTAACCCAGAGAACGGTGGTGGTACATTAAGATCCATACCTTGCATCATATACCGCAGCATGTCATCCTGCTTGTGGTGGCTCTGCATATTCCACTGCTGGTCCACACGCATCCTGTTCTCTAACCTGTCAAACCTCTGCTGGGTCAAATCGTAAACTGCCTCATAAGTAAACGGGTTGGGACGTGGCTGTGATGGCTGGCGAAGTGGGTACTGTGGAGCCGGGATCTCATGCCTCTGCCGAGGCCTCTGTGAACGCGGCGGGATAGCACCCTGCATGACATTAGCCGCCTTCGTACCTGTTGGTGGCTGAACCTGCGCACCGGATAATCTTCCCACTCTGGCGGGTCCGAAAATGTCAGAATGCCAACCGACTGTAAATCCCCTATGCTCCAAGAAACTGTTGGGGGACCCGCATGCATATTCTCCACTTTGTACTTTGAAAACGCATTCAAATTAGTAGCCAACCGAGTAATATAGGGCCCAAGATCTAATGCTGCCCTAGCTCCTCCCCTCCGTGTCCTATTACATGACCATGAAAAGAAACTTGCTAAGTTCCAATTCTTCCTCTCCACAATGCACATCAAGGCGAAAATATCCAACCAGTTCGCCTTATTCTCACCCGATTTCCTTCCCACGATGGTAGTCGCTAGCACCTTAAGTATGTACCTGTAGACCGGGTCACGAACTGTAGTGGTAAGGTTCGTACCCGCGAACGGTGCAGTAGAGATCGACTCCCATAATCGGGCTATAACACTCGGGGCCAGACAGTTATCCCTCGGATGATTATAAACACCCCTTAACCCATCAACAAATTCAGCCGTTCGAACTTCTTCCGCCTAATAAAAACCCAACGCTACTCCAAACTCGGCTATGCTCATCTCATAAAGATTTCTGCCTAGCGAAAATGATACCGCATTTTTTCAGCAAACGTACCCTCGTTGTGTTGGAAGGTACAATGGAACTCAATGGTTAGCTCTATGTACTGGGGCCAACGACAATCCACTGCCGCTATCAGTCTTGGCCCAAATAAGTCTACCACTCTATCTCGAACCCCCATCATTTGTAACTAATCCCAGTCAATAGTACGATGCTCCAACAAATTCGTTTTCACATACTTGACCAATTTCTCTCTCTCTCTCTCTGAAGTGTCTTCCTCAAAGTCCAGAATCGGGTGCTGAACGAGCCTCTCAGGTCGACCATACAGTCTCCGGTCTCGCTCACGGTATCTTATCCGTCTTCTTCTTAGGTCCAGTGCCGGATCTCCTTGTGGCTGAGGAGATGGACCTCTTTGTCCTTTCGGATCCCTTAAAGAACCTGCGCCTGACATTTCCTGAAAACACAAGATAAAGATGTAAGCAATACGAATCATATTCAAAATTATTTTTTTTAGAAATGGAATCAGCCGTATAGCATTACATTCATGACTGAAACCGAAAATACAGGTGACTAAAAACATGGGTTACCTTTTACGAAAGCTAAGTTATCGACAAATTTTCCCGAATGGAGATTGAGTACTGGCAAGACATCTTAAACTTGTACGTGCATATTAGTAAACCCGACACTAAACTCTAAAAACCTCTATCTAGACTCAAGACTTAATGTACACTACCTCCTCCTGGCACTTTAATTGTCCTCAATTAAGCATAAGTGCCAACAAATCCCGATATTTAGGCTAAAACAAGTGGGAGTTTGAAACTTTGAAGCATAAATAAGGCACCTTGTGCAAACGATTTATTTGGCAAACAACTTTGATTCTAAAAATAAGTTCAAAAACTTATCTTTTTAACGAAACCTAAGTTAATTTAGCTAATAAAACCCAAAACATCCATATTAATAGCCCCAATGCTCAAACACAACCCGCAAGACTCAAACAACCTCAAGAAAACCAAACCGGACCTCCTACGAACCACATTGTGAATAAACATCTCAAACAAACCTAACTACAACCTTTAACCATCCTCCATGAGGGAAGAATCGCAACTTTAACCAACCGACCAAACCCTAGAACTGAGTAACAGTTGACCCGACACTAAAAACAGTAAATAAAGTAACCTGCAAGAGAGAAAATCACAGAAGACATACCTTGGAGTCGGATTAAGCAAGAAAGACTAAGACTTGGTGTTGTTGTGCTCGAAATCGCCCAAAAACACGAAGAAATATCGCGAAATTTGGAAAACCGGATGGTGGCGATTGTAGGGGAAGTGATTGGGATGATGTAGGAAGAAAATTGGGGTAATTTGGTGGTAAAATGGCTGAGATATGATGATTTTTGTGTAAAAAGCGGCTAGGGTTTCGTATGGAGGAGATGGAGTGGTTATGCAACAAAAGGGTCAAAAGAAAACAACTTTAACTGACCCTGGGGGGCCTCGCATACCACGATGGGTATGCCTGGGGGCGTCGCGTAGCGCAGCCCTACCCAATTTAATTAAAAAATGAACTGACCCGTCGCGTAGCGCGACGGGCCTTAGCGGGGCGCGAGGGGCTGTTTTTTACAGAAAGTTTGTGGAAATTTTAAGTCCAATGCCTTAGAAAAATTTTCATATTCCGAAAATTGGCTCCCCCAATGCCTTAGAAAAATTTTCAATCATTTTCAACCATTCAAAACCCCAAAATTTTTTAACTGAATCTTCTCTCCTCGCGCTGTATCCTTTCCGTAACGATCATGAAACCTGCGAAAATTCTCAAACACGCAAAACAAAGAACGAAAAAACTACCAAAATAACGTTAGAAAGCAAGAAAATAAATAACTACGAATCGTATACAAAAGGTACAATTGGGTTCTCACCTAAAACACTAAGTGGTGGTGTTCGGTGGAATTTCGAGAGGAGTGTCCTCCCTGTCATTCCTATCTAGTGGTCCGCCAATGTAATGCTTCAAACGATGGCCATTTACCTTCCAACTTTTGCCATCGGATTCGTCCACAATCTCAACCGCTCCATACGGAGACACATCATTTACCATGTAAGGGCCCGACCACTTCGACTTCAACTTCCCTACAAACAACTTCAACCTAGAATTGTAAAGTAGCACTCTATCACCCTTGCTAAACTCTTTGATCTTTTTCAATTTGTGATCATGTAAGGCTTTGGTTTTCTCCTTAATACTCCATGATCGAGCATAAGCCGCATGCCTAAGCTCCTCTAGTTCATGAATTTGAAAGAAACATTTCCTAGCGGCTTCGGTCATGTCAAAGTTCATGGTTTTCAACGCCCAAAGGGCACGATGTTCTAACTCGACGGGGAGATGACAAGCTTTTCCATAAATGATCATGAATGGAATGGTACCTAAAGGTGTTTTGTAGGCGGTTCTGAATGCCCACAATGCATCATCAAGCTTATCGGACCAATCCTTCCTATTCTTCCCCACAGTTTTCTCTAAAATGCGTTTGACACCCCGATTTGCGTTCTCCACTTGTCCACTCGTTTGCGGATGATAGGCGGTGGACAAACGATGAGTGACCCCGTAGCGTGCAAGCAACTTCTCCATCAATGCATTGCAAAAGTGAGTGCCACGGTCACTAATTAGGGCCTTAGGTGTACTAAAACGACAAGAAAGTTTCTTGAGGAAGTTCAACACTACTCGGGCTTCATTCGTGGGAAGAGCTTGAGCCTCAACCCACTTTGACACATAGTCAATCGCCACGAGAATGTACCGGTTCCCTTTCGAGGTGGGGAACGGTCCCATGAAGTCTATTCCCCAAACATCAAATACTTCTACCACTTGGATTGGGTTTTGAGGCATCTCATCTTTGGCCGAAATGTTGTCGGTTCGTTGACAAGCATCACATGCTTTCACAAACCTCTCGGCATCACGGAGTATGGTGGGCCAATAAAAACCACAATCAAACACCTTTTGTGCGGTCGTATGAGCTCTATGGTGGCCTCCCGTTAGACCCTCATGCACATGTTTAAGGATGTTCATTCCCTCTTCTCCAGATACACAACGCCTAAGGATCATATCTCCTCCTATCCTATAAAGGAAAGGGACATCTCACAAATACTTTCTAGCCTCACTAAGAAACTTCCTACGTTGTTGCATATTCATTCCCTTGACAATATTGCCACTAGATAAATAATTCGCTAAGTCACAAAACCACAGCAATCCTTCTTCCTCGGCATCAACAAACTCTATCGACTCGTGAGGGAATGTGTCCCCTATCTCCTCCTCCCAAATCTCCTCTCTCTTGGGATCCTCAAGATGTGAAAGATGGTCGGCGGCCACGTTCTCGGCCCCACTCTTATCTCTAATTTCGATATCGAATTCGGAAAGTAAGAGGATCCAACGAATAAGTCTAGGTTTCGCGTCTTTCTTTTGGAACAGAAAACGCAACACGGAGTGATCGGTGAAGACTATGGTTTTAGAAAGAACGAGGTATGAGCGGAATTTGTCGAAAGCGAAAACCACGGCTAGAAGCTCCTTTTCTGTCGTGGTGTAATTCTCTTGAGCGTTATTCAATGTTTTACTCGCGTAGTAGATCGGGTGGAAGTGCTTTTCCCTTCTTTGTCCTAAAACCGCTCCTACGGCATAGTCACTCGCATCGCACATGAGCTCAAACGGTAAGCTCCAGTCGGGCGAGATAAGAATGGGTGCACTAACAAGCTGCTCCTTCAAAAAGTTGAAGGCTTTGAGACACTCGTCGTCAAAGACGAACGAAACATCCTTCTCTAGCAAACGGGTCATGTGTCGTGTGATCTTAGAGAAATCCCTAATGAAACGTCTATAGAACCCCGCATGACCTAAGAAACTACGAATCGACTTCACACTCGTGGGTGGTGGCAACCTGCTAATAGTATCAATCTTCGCCCTATCTACCTCTATACCATCCCTTGAAATCTTGTGACCTAAAACTATCCCATCGGTCACCATGAAGTGACACTTTTCCCAATTAAGCATTAACTTCGTTTCAACACACCTCTTCAACATCTTCTCGAGGTTCTAAACACTGCTCAAACGAATCGCCATATACTGAAAAATCGACCATGAAAACTTCCATGGAACTCTCTATCATATCCTGAAAGATGGCGACCATGCATCGCTGAAAGGTAGCTGGAGCGTTACACAGCCCAAATGGCATGTGTCGGTACGCGAAAGTGCCATAGGGGCATGTGAATGTGGTTTTATCCTGATCCTCTGGTGCGATAGGGATCTAGAAATAACCGGAAAAACTGTCGGGAAAACAGTAAAACTGCTGACCCGCGAGACGCTCCAACATCTAATCGATAAAGGGCAATGGGAAGTGGTCTTTTTGGGTGGCATCGTTCAATTTGCGATAATCGATGCATACACGCCAACCCGTGACCGTGCGAGAAGGGATAAGCTCATTCTTCGAGTTCATGACAACGGTCATCCCTCCCTTCTTAGGGAAAACCTGAGTGGGACTTACCCATGGTGAATCGGAAATGGGATAAATCATCCCTGCATCTAAGAGTTTCATCACCTCCTTCTTCACTACATCTTGCATGTTAGGATTGAGGCGTCACTGAGGTTGCACAACAGTTTAAAATTGTCCTCCATGAGAATCCGGTGGGTGCAATAAGAAGGGTTATACCCTTAATGTCGGACAACCTCCTTGCAATGGCCTCTTTGTTGGCCCTCAACACATCTAACAACTTAGAGTTCTCACCATCCCCTAGTTTTGATGGTATGATAACGGGTAGCTCTGATCCCTCTCCTAAATAGGCATACTCTAGGTGAGACGGAAGGACCTTAAGCTCTAAGGGTGGTGGTTGGGTGTTATCACTAACCTCTAACACTTCGGGAATTATCGAAATCCCCTCATACCCTATCTCTTCCACCTCTAACACTTTCTCCTCTACTACCTCTCCTCCTACCAAGTCGGCACCACTAATGAACTCTAAACAATGGTCAACACACGAGATGAAAGAGTTCAACAAATATACGGAATGACATGGACCACTATAATCATCGAAACCACTCGGGTGGCTCATGGAACGATCAATCTCGAGAGTAACTCTCTCCTCACCAACTTTAAGAGTTATTTGCCCATCATATACATCTATGAGAGCTTTGGCGGTACGCAAGAAAGGACGACCTAAGATGATAGGAACTCGCTCATCAGCTTCCATATCAAGAATAACGAAATCAGCGGGAAAAACGCATTTGTCGACCTTGACTAGCAGATTCTCGACAACACCTCTAGGGTACTTCACGGACCGATCGGCTAAGGATAATGTCATACGGGTAGGTGAAAGCTCGCCTAAGTCTAGCTTCTCGTAAAGAGAAAATGGCATCAAGTTGATGCTAGCACCTAGGTCGGCTAAGGCTCGTGTCTTATTGTCACTACCGAATATACATGGGATGGTAAAGATACCGGGATCGGTGAGCTTCTCGGGAAGCTTGTTCAAAATGACGGCGGAACACCCTCCATTCAACGGAACATTTGACAACTCCCCTAGTTTCTCCTTATTTCTAAGAAGGTCCTTTAAGAACTTAGCGTACTTAGGCATGGACTGGAGTGCCTCTATGAAGGGTAGATTGATCTTCAACTGCTTGAAGATATCTAAGGGTGCCCATATTCCTTAGAGTATTTTTTATTCCTAAGACGTGAAGGAAACGGGACACGTGAGTGATCTACGAGTGGAGACGGTCTAACGTCAACGGGTGGTCTCTCTACTCTCTGCTCTCCTACCGGCTCACCGGGCGGTGAGGTACTTTCTGGGACTAGCCTAGCTTGCACTTTGCCCGGCGCCTCCATCTCAATCTCCTCATCAACTAACTCCTCATCCTCACTCTCAACTCTCTCCTCTACTCTCGGGTTCTCTACAGTCTTGCCACTACGGGTGGTAATGGCCTTGGCTTGGGCATTCGGGTTCTGTTGGGTCGTACCTGAAAACTGACCGGGTGATCTCTCCTCGAGTTTCCTAGACATATCACCCATGACCTCTCAATGTTGTGGAGTGAATATTGGTGGTTCTTAAGTAAAAGTTCATGTTCGGAAAGGACCTTTTGGGTGGCTTAGTCTTTGACGAGTATTTGACTCATCATGGCTTCTAGATGCTGAAGATGACCCCCTACATCACTATTTGACCCCTGATTTGGTTGAACCTGACTATTCGAACCCTCACCCCCAGTTTGACTATTGAACTGCCCATTTGACCCCCCACTTAAGAACGAACCCTGCCCCCTGTTTGGATTTTGAGCTACCTGGAAACCAGGGGGGTTACTGGTGGAACGAAAGTTATTATTATTATAGAAATTATTATTATTATTATTATTATTATTATTATTATTATTATTATTATTATTATTATTATTATTACGCCACCCCGAGTTAAAATTGCTACCAAATCCACTACCCTGGCCTCTACCTAGACCTCCCCCTACAAAATCGACCTGTTCCTCACCGATCAACAATGGGCACGCACTAGTATCATGACCCCCTCGACAATACTCACATTTAGCAACTTTTTACTTGATCTCTTTAAGCTCACGAGTGAGGTTTTCCAACACGGCGGCTACACTAGGATCCAGGTTAACCTGGTTTACCCCTCGAGTGGGTGCACTAGTAGTGGTATTTGAATTACCACTCGAATACTGCCGGTCAGACTGCGACTGAGCTTGAGATTGGGCAAAGCTTTCGAAACGCTCTAAACACTCGGCGACAATGAGTATTCCCATCATGTGACCCCCTGCATTAGTGTCAACATGATCACGAGTCTCTGGGGTGAGACCGTTGTAGAATTTCTCACAAAGAGCCCAATCAGAGAGACCGTGTTGAGAGCAACGAGCAACTAAGTTTTGAAAACGCTCCCAAGCAAGGTAATAGGGTTCGTCAGGCTCCATGCGGAATGAGTAAATTTGATCGCGAAGACGTGAAGCTTTTGTGGGCGGGAAATACTTATTCAGAAAGGCTTGACGAACCGCCCAAGTAGTGAAGGCACCGGTTGGATGAGAGTCCAACCATGTAGCTGCACGGCCCGCGAATGAAAATGGGAAAAGCTGAAGATAGGTGGCATCTTCGGGCGCTCCATGGAGTCTAAAGGTGGCGAGCATGCGAGAGAAACGATTTATATGAGCGGGTGCATCCTCGTCATCGCGACCATGGAACTGAATGGTATTGGTGATGGCTGTCATGGCATATGAGGGAATTTGCCATGAGTTTTGGTTAACGATGGGTGGGACAGTGATGGGTGAGGCGAGACCGGTGAAATTTTGGGTAGCTTGTTGGTGGACGGTTTGTCTACGTTCGGCCATTTGGACGATGGGTGGGCTTTGGGGACAGGAAGGTGGTGGGGAATTATGGGGTGAAGACTTCGGAGTGAAGTCAAAGTTCGGTAGTTTAGATTGGAGGGTAGAGTCAAATGGGTGGAAGATGAGGGAAATGGTGTACTTAACTGGGAAAATGAAGAGGATGAGGTTGATTTGTCCGTCGGTGGTTATAGTGGAGGTCCTGTGAGCGCAGATGTGGCATCCACTGCAAGCAAAGAACACCTACCAAAGAAAAACAGACAATAGATTACTAAGACTCAAACAAGTAAGAAAAGAAAACTAAAACAAAATAAAACACTTAGCACGTATATGTCAATGCAGTCAATCAAAGCTAATAAACGCAATTGCCAAGAGTTCCCGGCAACGGCGCCAAAAACTTGATGTGTGCTAAACAGACTATAAAAATGAACTAACTATGACTCTCTAAGCTAGACACTAAAAAGCTTTAAATTCTAGACTCGACTTAAACCTAACCACACAACCGGCAAGTGTACCGATCAATGTAGTATAACCTAAGTAAGTCCGGATATCGAACCCACAGGACTCTACTAATTACGCTAATTAGACTCTGAAAGACTAAGACATAAACGACTAAAACTGTTTTCGTTGTTTGGGGGGGGTTACTGAAAATCTATGGAAATCTATATTAAAACTAATTAAAGACTAAATTAACTAACACGAAACGAGGATGAAAGTTGTTCTCAAGTGGTGATGAAGACTACCTAGACTAGAATCCTGGATTGATTTTAAGCGTTTACCGATTAAGTTAATTACTCGTTTTCTGGAACCGGGATCTTATGATACTAAACTTATTAAATACCAGCTAAGCCCCTCAACCCTTCTCGAGGTGAAACTTATGGCGTTACCTAGGCCGTTAATCCTACCGGTTGATTAGACGTCTTTCCACTTGTCTAATATTGTGTGAGTACCCTAATGATGACCTACTCATTTCCAATTATAGATCTAGGGTAGTTTGAGTATCTAAACTTGACTTGATAGACTAATAAAACCGATGGGTCAACAGAGGCATGATTTTTTTCCAAAGACCGACAATAGCAATTCGCCGGGTAAGACCTATCAATAGCCCCTCACTTTCCAGGTATTAGGCCTAGTAGAACACTAAAATCTAGTAACCTGTTAACTAACACTTCTAAGGTTTACTGGGCCCTTCAACCTTAAAGACTATGAACTTATCCTATGATATAGACACTCACCAAAGTTCACAACCTAATACGACTCTATTTTGTGATATAGACAGTCACCAAGAATCATATGAAGTAATAGTAAACAGAAAACCAAACCAAAGCATGCACACACACCAAGCCAGATAAACAAACTGCTTACAGAGCACAATTAATCCATAACAAACATGTAATTAACGAAAAAGGTATAAACTTTATATCAATCCATTCATCAAAGTCTTGGTAGTAAAGATGTTTAGCCTAGCATATTCAGTAACAAAAGCAAAACAAGAAAAGTTAAACTGGAATTCATTATTACAAGTTCAGAAAAGAGAAAACAAGACAAACAAGGATCGTGTAAACCTGAGAAAGTCTCTAATCGTCAATCTTCGTTTGATCCAATGATTCCAGAGCTTCGAAACCTTCAAACTCAGCTAATACGACTCCAGAACGGCTGCAAGAACTCCTAAAATTCGTAACCCTAATCAAGGATGATTACGTTTTCTTTTATACCCCGAAATCCAACTCAAAACGCATCACAAACAAATTTTCCACGAACAGATACCCCGTCGCGCTATGCGACGGGTGAGGGCCAGGGCGTCACGTAGCGCGGCGCCCTATATCTGCTGATTTTGTCTTTCGTTTCACGTTCAGCTCTCGGTTACGCGTACGGTTCCCGTTTTCCTTCCAAACTGCTCTTATTTCTTCGTTTTTCACAACTTTAAGCAACGGGACCTGAAATCAATGCTTAACGTCAGCAGTGTCGAAATTCTAACCTAAAACGGACTCAAACTATCTAAAGACGGGACACAATATACACTAAAAACATATGTACTCTGCAGTACATCAATACGCTAACTATGTATATAATTTTACCTCTCGTAGTGTTGTCAGCTTTCTCCTTCTCCTCTTCAATATCTTTTGCCTTCCTTTTCTTTCCACTTATCTTTTCAACGTTTTGGTTTCATAACAGATATCCATATCCTATATAATAACAATTCTAACGTTACTGTTTGGGCATTATTACTTGGGTCTCAGTCTAATATACGTATGTACGAATATACGTATTTGTATATATGCATATATACTCATATGAAGTTTACATTAAGTCTTTTTTTAATTAGTTGTCAGGCTGATATACTATTCTGAAACAGGTTGGTATAAGTTGGTTAAGAACTAAACCGAAACAGTTTTGATAAAATTTGACATAGATGTTTGACAAAGGTTTACCCAAAATTCATTGGATTTTAAAACAGTTTTTTTCAGAAGTATATATACATATGTGATACATTTGTATACTTTACCTCTTTTGGGGTGTTCATTTATGTCCTTGTCGTCTTCAGTACCTTTAACCTTTCTTTTCTTCCCAATGGTTTTTCCTTCCACATTCTTTATTTCTTTTTGATTTTTAGCTCCTACATAATTCCATTTCTAACATTATACTAGAGTTGTACAAATATGATAGAATACAATAAAAACATAAAACGGATATGTATTACCTTCAGATTTCTTTGTTGATGCTTTTTCAACCTTGCTTTCATTAAATTTTTTTATCATCTTTTGCTTCCTCAACCTTTTTTTCATTAACTTTTTTTATCATCTTTTGCTTCTTTTTCAGCTGCAATAAAAAAACATTATGAAATGTACACATGCGTATAATAAAAACAATAAAAAATCAGCAAACAAATATATTGAGTACCTTCGGATTTCTTCGTTGTTGCTTTTGTTTTCTTAAGCTTGCTTTCTTTAAATTTTTTATCATCTTTTGCTTCCTCAACCTTGCTTTCATTAACTTTTTTATCAACTTTTGCTTCCTCAACTTTGCTATCATCTTTTGCTTTTTTTCAGCTGCATTAAAAAAACATTATCAAATGTACACATGCGTATAATAAAAACAATAAAAAATCAGCAAACAAATATAATGAGTACCTTCGAATTTCTTCGTTGATGCTTTTGTTTTCTCAAGTTTGCTTTCTTTACCTTTTTATCATCTTTTGCTTTTTTTCATCTACATTAAAAAAACATTATCAAATAACATTATCAAATGTGACTACATATAAGTTACAAACCTAAATGTACTATTAAAGAGTACATTTTTTTGGTTTTGCATCAGAAACACCTTTGCGTTCATCTACAATGTACACCAGAGTATATTAATCACAACATGGATTTTATGTTAAATGTTTTATTTATATCTAAATTTTTAAATAAAATATTAATAGTTATACATATATATATATTACATAACGGAGTACATTTCTAAGTTTAACTACAACATGTTTTCTAACAATTTCACACAGCATAAGTATACATATACATATACATATAATAAAAACATTAAAAAATCAGCAAACAAATATATTGAGTACCTTCAGATTTCTTCGTTGATGCTTTTGTTTTCTCAAGCTTGTTTTCTTTAACTTTTTTATCATCTTTTTTATTTTCTTCTATTTCTTTGTTTGCTTCTTTTCTTTTCACCACATCGATATTTAATAGTTTTTGCGCCAAATCCTTTATAAACTCTTCTTTTTTTCCCTCTTTTCCAGCTGTAATAAAAACAAAGATTACAAACTGTACACCAATGTATTATATACATACATTTAAAATACAAACGTAAATGTATTACTAAACGGTACCTTGTTCATATTCATTGCTATTCTCCATCATTGATTTTAATATTTCTTCCATCTCAGCCTGATCTAATGTTGAAAATTAATTTTTAATAGGGAACATGTGTATAACATTACAAAACACGTATAATAACTGGTGTACACATGTGTACACCATTACAAAACACAACAACTCTACAAATACGTATGCATACTTCAGAACAAAGTATAATATTATGTTTAACTACAACTAAAAAAATTAAATAGTATAGGTATATGTATGTGTATACCATTAGAAAATACATATAATATCATCCTTAATATCAGGTATACGTATGTGTACACCATTACAAAACACAACAGCTATACACATATGTATCCATACTTCACAACATAGTATATTTCTGTGTGTAACTACCACATGCTTTCTAAAAAAATTCAAACAGCATAGGTATACATATGCGTACACCATTACAAAATACATATAATATCAGCCCTAATATCAAGTATACGTATGCATACACCATTACAAAACACAACAGCTATACACATATGTATCCATACTTCACAACAGAGTATATTTCTATGTTTAACTACTGTTTTCTAAAAAAATCAAACAACAGGTATACGTATGCGTACACCATTACAAAATACATATAATATCAGCCCTAATATCAAGTATACGTGTGTGTACACCATTACAAAACACAACAGCTATACACATATGTATCCATACTTCACAACAGAGTATATTTCTATGTTTAACTACCACATGTTTTCTAAAAAAAATCAAACAGCATAGTTATACATATGCGTACACCATTACAAAATACATATAATATCAGCCCTAATATCAAGTATACGTATGCGTACACCATTACAAACTCAACAACTATACACATATGTATCCATACTTCAACAGAGTATATTTCTATGTTTATCTAAAATTTCAATAGAACAAGAACAAGTATAGTATGCATATGTGTATATCATTCCAAAACACAACAATTATACATACACATTATCATAACAGAGTGTAGACCATTACAAAATAAAACATATATCAGTTTTAGACCGAAATGACACAAACACTGACAACAAAATTTGTAAACCCTAGGTAAAATCGCAGCCAAATATCAGCCGATTGTATTAATCTATCTATCATTCAATAAATAGCGATCTAAAACTTTAGATAACACTACACTTTTTTAGATGAAAACGAAACCAAATATCGGTTTATCAAACCCTAACTCAACATTTATGATATCGACAAACAATACATTCAAATAACTAACATGAAATTTAAGTTTACGACTAACAAGAACATTTCATATCGCACAATAGCAAGAATTTTCTGATTTTTTCAGTTTTTTTGATAAAAAAGAAACGAAAACTCGTAATCAAACCTTTGAATGCAAGTTATGCTTATCGTCGTCGAAATAGTGCAGTGGAACTGAGCGATTGAATGAAAATCTCCGTCGAAACCCTAGATTTTAGCTGTTTGTAGAGAGAGAACAGGGAAGGTGAAGGGTTTTTTGGGGGAATTTTGAAACGAACGATTTGTTAACCTGATGTTTTGTACACGCTTTGAAATTAGAATGTTTATTGACCATATTGCCCCTCCACCTTTTATTTTAGTTAAATTAGCTTGATTAAAATGTGTGGTCCAGATTTCTTCTCAAGTTTCTCAAATAGGGAGTTCTTCTCTTAGGATCCCTACCATATATATATATATATATATATGTATATATATATATATATGTATATATATATAGGGTTAGGATCATGTGAGAAGCACTATGCTAATTGAGAAAGTTAAGAAACATTCTGGACCACACATTTTTTTAAGTTTTTTGTAATATACACATACGTATAGTTAAAATTGACTATATACATATGTGTATAATCCAATATACATATATGTATATAGTGAATTTTAAACTATACGTATGTGTATATTACGAAAATCTTAGAAAAAATGTGTGGTCCAGAATGCTTCTCAAGTTTCTCAAATAGGGTGGACTTCTTTTAGGATCCCTACCATATATATATATATTATATAGGACAAGGATCCGTTAGAAACCACCCTTTATTGCGAGAACCACGAGAACCAGTGTGAACACAAACAGTAATACCTAAAAAATCCAAAAAATACAAAAAAAATTATTTGTCTTTTTAATATTTTTTTTTGAAAAAGTCGCTATCTTTACTCAATAATAAAAAAAAAAATTGGGTACCAACTATCCATGCACATGTGCATTTTCGTCATTTCTTTGACAAATTCCGTAATATATTACAAACATTAGACAATTGTACTTTCATTTACACTACCATGTGTAACACACTACTTTTTACGTTACCAATATTAGCAATGCACATGTGCATCTATATATATATAACATGAAATAAGGTGTTTTGGTACACTAATTTGAATACATTTTATCTTTCATCTATCATACCATCCATAATACACTACCATGCACATGTGCATTTTCATCATTTCTTTGACAAATTCCATAATACATTACAAACATTAGACAATTATACTTTCATTTACACTAGCATGTGTAATACACTACTTTTTACGTTACCAATATAAGAAATGCACATGTGCATAGATATGTATCAACATGAAATAAGGTGTTTTGGTACACTACTTTGAATACACTTTCTCTTTCATCTATCATACCATCCATAATACACTTCCATTACCCCCTACCATCCATAATACAATACCATTACCTCCTACCATTTATAATACAATACCAATACCAATATTTTCACTTTATTACATGTATATCAACACCGTTTATACCATCCAATCAACATATTACATCATAACAACTATAATGAACCCATCAACCACTAGATATAACTAACAAAAAAACATATATATGAGCCTACTTCATCATTCAAAATCACAAACTTTTTGTACCAAAACACCGTATATAATTGTTATACATAATGATGCACATGTGCATTTAATGTAAAATTGAGTGTATTATGGATGGTATTGTAAATTAAAGTGCAATTGTCTACTAGTGATAACGTATTATTGAATTTGTCGAAGTTATGATACATATGCACATGTGCATGGATAACTGTTACTCGAAAAAAAAAGTTTTTTTTTGGTAACGAATTGTAACGATTTTTATTATGGTGTTTGCATACTCTTGCATTAGGTAGGACATTAGGATATGGTGTTCGCTCAAATAGGTAAATAGAAATTTTAAAGTATTTTAAATGGATATATTAGATATTAATGTTTTCATTGGGTATAAAAAATCAACCCTAGCTAAATAGTGAACTAAGTCAAAAAAAATGACAAACAAGTCAAAAGTTACACAAAATGCAGTGTAAATATATACAACTTACTAAATAACTTTATTTAGAATTATAATTTTATTATTGTAGTTATTATAATATAATATTGACACATACCAACCATTTGCCACCTTTATGTAAACTTATTATTAATCCATTGCTTGTTCTTGTGGAATGTATCACGAGCCTTCTGCTCTATTAAAGCAGATTGCCTTGCATGATCTTCATGTAGGCTCCCAAGATTGTTTGCATGATCTTTATCTAAAAGAGTGAAACATGTTAGCAACTAGATGGGGCCTAGTGAAGCTGTATAAGTGAGTTAAGCAGGTCGTAACCGGTTTGGCGGGTTGAGCTGACAAATGGGTGGGTTCTAAATTCTAACTTGGCTAGAGTTAACGTGTCTCTATACAGAAATTAAAACAAAGCATATATATGTATGAATAATGAACAAAAAACGATTTAACAAAACGTTCTTTTCTTTATTTAATAAACATCTAATGTCACTATAGACCAACTAGTTTAACAATAATAGTTAGATATTTGCATGTTTCAATTATATATATATATATATATAGAGAGAGAGAGAGAGAGAGAAAGAGAAGGTGGGGTTCGGCTACAAAGTCCATTTTTCTACAAAGTGTACAAAGTCATAAAACACCATAATTTCAGCCATAAAACATACTCAAAACCGTGGAGATCTCTAAAACACAATATCTAAACCCTAACAATCCTTAAGAACTTCAAACACACTATCATCGTACAACTAGAATATGAAACACAACATGATAATCAACATAAAACACATTAATGCTAGTCATTCGATAATCAAAGCCTTATCATCCAAAACATAACACAAAACCCACAAATATGATGTTTTAGTAATCTCCACTATGTTATTTGTGGGTTTTGAATGTGTTTTATGGTTGACATTATGGTGTTTTATGACTTTTTTACACTTTGTAGGAAAAATAGACTTTGTAGTCAACTCCCACCATATATATATATATATATATATATATATATATATATATATTACTTAAATAGTTTTTAGTTATATTTAGTTTAACCAAACATTTTTTTCTTTGTTTAATATTTACTCTAAGCTGTTTCACATTAACTTACTACTTTTAAGTTGTAAATAGATATATTATTTATGTATACTTTTATTATCATTCAGATCAATGTTTTACAAATAGGGGTGTCACATAATTTATTAAACGGATTAAACATCTCAAACCATTTTACAAATAGGGTGTTACATGATTAATTAAACAGATTAAATATCTCAAACCAAACACGGTACGTTGATTAAACACGCTAGAGGCGGCAACACATAACCCATCTTTTTATATTTGATGTGTGTTGTATTTTTAGAGGGGGCAACACATAACCTATTTTTTTATATTTGATGTGTGTTGTATTTTAAGAAATGGGTCATTTCACTCCAAGGCTAAAGAAATCACATGATTCCATGCAAGTGGGCCGATCCAGAAAAAAACTTCATTGTTCTGGGGGGAAAGAAAATGGGTCGAAGGGATTAGCTGGCCCGTAAAAGGTTTTAACGATTCAAATGGGCCAATAATAATTCGCGGGGGGGGGGGGGGGGGGGGGGGGGGGGGGGTTGAGACTTTGAGGTAGAGGTGCAGAAACCGGGTATTTTTAATAACCGGTTTTGGTTATGGAACTGGTTTTAGTTTCTCGTTTTAAAGGTTGGAACCGGTTATTGCTATAATCTGTTCGGTTCTGGTTCCGGTTATTTGACCAAAAACCATACCCTACGTGCCCGGTTCCGGGTAGGGTTCGATTCCCGTTCTTAAGGAACCGGGTATTAACATACCATATTTCGGGGTTTTATACCTTATTTCCGAGTTTTTTAGTTCTATGTTTTCGTATTTTTTAATACTTTATTGCGTTTTTATTACCCTATTTTCTCGTATTTATTATTATTATTATTAAATATGGATTGTATAATGTAAGAAAAGTAAAATAAATGAACTAACTTAAAATTAAGAGAAAGATATCAGAATCATGTATCGGGTATAGCCGGGTATAGTAGGTTCTAGTTCCGGATCTTGTCCGGTTTCGGGTATTAACTGGGTACGATCGGTTTCGGTTCCAGGTATTGAGATCAAAATGCATACCCTATATATAACCTGCGGGTATGGTTGGTTCCGGTTTCGGTATAGAATACCCGGGTATTAAAAAACCGGTTCCGGGTACGGCTTTTTTGTGCACCTCAACTTTGAGGTTGTAGGAACCAAACTAGGGACTAGAGGACGGATGTGGATATCTAAATCCAGATTTTCCCATTAGACCCTTAAGCCTGGTCACCACAGAGTCACATATAGGCTGATGTAGCGCCGAGCCAACGTGTGGAACACCACGCTGCCTAGGTGTGATCCATGATTGTGAAGGGTAGGGTTGTCGTGAAGCTGCTTTCGGGTTTCTATTACAATTTGATTTTATTTTTGAATAGTATTTCATCTATCATTTAATTTGATTTTCTTCTAATAACTTGTACTTATTAATATTTTGTAAAAATCTAAATACACAATCTTTTTAATGTTTTTATGAACGCTTTTTTTGGTCTCATAAGCACATTGTAGTGTGCGTTATCTTAGCACATTGTAGTTTTTTAATTATTACGTAATGTTTTTATTTATTTATGTGAATCCTTTATTTAATTCACATTTATTTTTATGTTTAATTTACAATTTCTTAAAACTTTAAAAGTAATATTTGCATCTAAAAAATAAAAATGATGTGGCATTGAAAATCATTTCCCATGCCAAGTGATGGGAAGTGAAAACTTATGTGGGGTTGATGTGACAGTGAAACCGACGTGATATATCAAAACCACTCCCTATAGCCTCACGATCAATCTATAGGTTGCGGATTAGGCTGACTAAACAATACGGGCCAAAACTTTAAGGCGTGTTTAATCGAACGTCCATGCTTCTGGAGTCGTCAGACCCACTTAATCACTGGACCAAGTGCATGGAACACCTAAATAGCCCAAGAGTAAAGCAAGTGGATCTGGACGATGTGCATGGGCTGCCAAAACTATGCAAGAATGCAACAGGGGAAAAATGTTTGAGCCATGGCATGGGCTGCTTAATTAAGACCATGTGGCCGTAAATCACATGGATCTTTCTCGATGGATATGAGGATCCGAAAACCCGATTGCCTTTTCTATAAAGAAACGTAATGTGGCTAGCTTTCTTTAGGCAAACATATATACTCTCTACAAATTTACTTGTAAAATTCACGTACTGCATGCTTTATGGGACACAAACCCACACCATTTTGGTAGGAATAAACACATGGTGCCACGAGTATATAGCTCGCAGGTGGAGGGCTGATAATGATTTGTGTTTCTCCAAACGCCAATTTGAGGAGCGTGTGAGGACAGTATCTGAGTAATGAACTTGAGTAATAAATAGTGTGTCGTTGAGTACCAACAAGTGGGAAATGAGTCGTGATTGGTTAAACCGAAACCAAAGAAGGTTTCTATTTGGGTTTGATTTTGGATCTACCGCTTAGTTTCAGGAATCGTAGTAACATTGACCAAACTACAAGCTGGATTGTCAGGCATATCATATTGGTGACATGGGCATTGTTGAGTCTTTGCTAGTGGTGACAGTCCGGGCCAAGCAAAAGCCCAATATTGTTCCTCTAATCATTCTACGGGGGTTACATGTTCATTGGACATGTAGTATGAGTGGAAAACACCTGGTTGAACATATAGGTTGTAAACTAGTTGAGTCAATCCCGAGCTTAAGAGTACTTAAGTTCCAGTCGTTCATATATATATGGTTAGGATCATTTAAGAACCCTATATATTTTCAGAACTCGCAGAACTAATCAAGACCGTTCAATCATATGATAAATGGGTTAAAAGAGTAATGGCAAATACGTAAATAAATAAAACATTGAGGAGATTGAATTAAAAGAAATTGGGTAATTTAGTAATTTCACTCAACTCTTTCCATAACCAGTCCCCTATAATCGCTCCTTTAAACCATTTTGATTTCATTCTCTCTCCTAAAATTCAACTTAATTCACGATTAAAAATAAAGTTTCTTCATCTTCAAGATGAACTACTAGATATTCTTTTCTTCTCTGTAATACATTAGCTTTTATATATGGAAAGCATATTTTTTCTTCTCTGTAAGTACTAGATATACATGTTTTCATTAATAGTTTATATCTGAAAGCATATTGAGTTTCTTTGAAAACAGTATACCAGAGCTATGTTAAAAACGATTGTATGGAATACTACAATAAAATAAATTTTACTTATTAGAGATGTTTTATAGCATATTTCAAAACACAATTAAAACAAATTTCAAAACACTAAATATTGTCTGATGGTCGTGTTAATATTTCGATGATAATAATAATTTAATTCTATCTAGTGTTAGTATTTTAATAACTTTTAAGAATTTTTGCTTTATTGTTTCATAATTTTTTTATCAAAAGATCATAGAAAAAATTAGCCAAATGGAAGGTTTTGGACCGAAGACATCTGAAGAATTAGTTTGAATATTTACATATATGAAAATAGTGTACTTACATATATGCTAACATTTACCTATAGGTTAATATACGACTAGCTTGAGGATTTACATATATGATATATGTAATTAGAATTGGTTAAGTATATACTGATGATCATTATGAAAATTTACACATACGTAGAAAATTTACATATAAGTTAATAGACGAGTAAGATGACCAACATGAAGATTTATACATATGTGAATATAGAATTAGTTTGAAAATTGGATAATCATTATACAGATTTACATATATATAAATAGCCTTGAAAAATAATTAATATAAAGATTTACATAAAAGTAAATAGATGATAGTTTGAAAATAGATGACAAATACCTTTTTAAATAGATGCTCGGATTTAAATAAATTGATTATAAGCTTCAAAAGTTGCATATATATGTAAATAGTACACTAACACATAAACAAAAATTTTACATATGCATAATGAGACAATAGTTATTTAGTTTGATCGTCAGTTAGAAAAAAAATGAATGAATGATTACATAAACTAGTGTGTAAATATGTAAAATTGGAGAGAAGAGAGAGAAATTAAATTAGTTAGTTATTTAATTAAAAAACTAAAGTATATTATACGCTTTTTGTTTATTTTAAAATTTTAAGTTTGAAAAAAAAATGAGTGGTCTGTATTGATTCTGCGAGTTTTGAAAATACATAGGGTTCTGAAATGATCTTAACCATATATATATGGGAGGATTATCTTAAAAACGCTAAATATTGCAAGAACCGTGAGAACAAATGAAAAAACCAATCAAAATCAATTTTAATACATACCTCATTGTAATTAAAATACAACATCAAAATAAGAATTTACAACATCAAATAATTCATTTCTTCCCTTAAAATCACTCTTGTTAGATTTTTTACACATGTGTAAATATAACAAATTTACACATGTGTAAATGACAAACTTACACATGTGTAAAAAATATTTCCAAATTCACAAAAATTTAAACGTGTAAATTAATTTCTAATATTGTATTCAAATAAAAATGATAATTGTAAAAAGAAACTTTAAATTTGATTTGTTTTTAACCAAGTTTTTGTGGTTTTTTCAATCGTTCTCGCGATATTTAGCGTTATCATTTAAACTCTCCCCTATATATATATATATATATATATATATATATATATATATACAGGAATGAGTAAAATGAGAACCACCTTGAGTTGTGAGAGCCGTAGGAATCAATATAAGCCATTGATCAAAAGTGTGTTAATGGATGAGATTAAAAGACAATAAAGTAGTTGTAATCATTATACTTTAATTAATGAGATTTTGTTTTTAGTGAGATAAGGTAAATTGGTAATTTTACTAAGCTCTTTAATGATTGGTAATTAAAATTGTAATTTTTGTGCTTTAATTAATGTTTGTGATTTAATTAATGTTATTTTTTAATCATGTAGTAAGAATTTTATTTTACGTAGAGGTTCAAACTTTTTTTGCGCGCCGGTTTTAAATATTTTTACGCGCGGGTTCAAACTTTTTTTACGCGTAGGTTCAAACTTTTTTTACGCCCGATTTTAAAAAAAATTTACGCGTCGGTTTTAAAAAATTTTTACGCGCAGTTTTAAACTATTTTTATGCGCCGGTTTAGAACTTTTTTTACGCGCCGGTTTAGAACTTTTTTTATGCGCCTGTTTAGAACTTCCCTTTGCGCCGGTTTTAAACTTTTTTTACGCGCGGTTTTAAACTTTTTTACGCGCGAGTTCAAACTTTTCGTTTTAGAAACTTTTTTTACGTGCGGTTTTAAACTTTTTTTACGCATCGGTTTTAAACTTTTTTTACTCGCTGGTTTTAAACTTTTTATTACGCGC
This sequence comes from Scalesia atractyloides, assembly GCA_947069175.1. Taxonomy (NCBI): domain Eukaryota; kingdom Viridiplantae; phylum Streptophyta; class Magnoliopsida; order Asterales; family Asteraceae; genus Scalesia; species Scalesia atractyloides. Next base: position 31,977,961 of record CAMTDV010000015.1, on the reverse strand, counting down.
GGTTATAAACTTTTTTTCGCGATGCTTTAAAACTTTTTTTACGCACTGGTTTAGAACTTTTTTACGCACCGGTATAAAAGTTTTTTGACGCGCGATTTTAAACTTTTTTATGCGTGGTTTTAAACTTTACAAAAAACAAAAAATATTTTACGTCAAATAAAAATATTTTATTTTTACATAAAACTATTTTACAAAAACTTTTTTACAATTTTTTTTACGCCAAACATCTTTTTACGCCCCGACACCTCGATTTCGGGTTTACGAAATTTGAGGATCTTACCAAACGAACTTACCAAAAAATCACGACTTAATAGTGTCTTATGTTGAATTTTAAATAGAAGAGAGAGAAAAGATGTGACATGTTGAGTTTTAAATATAAGAGAGAGAAAAAATGTGACATGTTAACTTTTAAATAGAAGAGAAAGAAAAGATGTGACATGGAAAGTAAAAGATTAAAATACCCTTTTGATTTAATTTGGTTATGGGTAATGTGTAAATATGCTATTGGATGATAGAAGTTCTCATAGTTCTCGCAACTGGGATTGGTTTTCTCTTGAACCGAATTATATATATATATATATATATATATAGGATAAGGATCCGTTAGGAACCACCTTTTATTATGAGAACCGCGAGAACCAGTGTGAACACAAACAGTAATACCTTAAAAAATCTAAAATACCCAATTTTTTTATTTTTTTTAATATTTTTTATGAAAAATTCGCTATAAAAAAAATAAATTTTTTTTGAGTAACAGTTATCTATGCACATGTGCATTTTTATCATTTCTTTGACAAGTTCCGTAATACATTACAAACATTCAAATATTGTACTTTCATTTACACTATAACATGTAATACACTAATTTTTACGTTACCAATATTAGAAATGCACATTTGTATCTATATGTATCAACATGAAATAAGATGTTTCAGTATACTACTTTGAATACACTTTGTCTTTCATCTATCATTCCATCCATAATACACTACCATGCACATGTGCATATGTATCGTTTCTTTGACAAATTCCGTAATACGTTACAAATATTAGACAATTGTACTTTCATTTACACTACCATGTGTAATACACTACTTTTTACGTTACAAATATTAGAAATGCACATGTGCATCTATATGTATCAACATGAAATAAGGTGTTTTGGTACATTACTTTGAATACACTTTCTCTTTCATCTATCATACCATCCGTAATACATTTTCATTACCTCCTACCATCCATAATACAATACCATTACCTCCTACCATCTATAATACAATACCATTACCTCCTACCATCTATAATACAATACCAATATCAATATTTTCACTTTATTACATGTATATCAACACCATTTATACCATCCAATCAACATATTACATCATGAAATGACAACTATAATCAAACCATCAATCACTAGATATAACTAACCAAAAAACATGTATATGGACCTACTTTATCATTCAAAATCACAAACTTTTTTACCAAAACACGTTATATAATGGTTATACATAATGATGCACATGTGCATTTTGAATATTGGTGATGTAAAAAGTAGTGTATTAGGGATCGTATTGTAAATTAAAGTGCAATTGTCTACTACTGATAATGTATTACGGAATTTGTCGAAGTTATGATATGTATGCACATGTGCATCGATAACTGTTACTCGAAAACAAAGGTTTTTTTTGGGAAACGAAATATGGCAATTTAAAAAAAAATTGAGTGATTTTTTGATTTTTTTAGATTTTATTTTGTAATAAAGGTGGTTCTCGCGGTTCTCGCAATGGTTCTCGCATGAACCTTACCTTATATAGGATATATATATATATAATAACTTGGTTGTTTGATGGACCTAGTTTAAAGCTAAAGCTCGACTCCTATAGTGCTACTAGTAACAATTTAGGCTCAAATGGAAGAAGAATTGTAGCTCTAATTTATCACATCATTAGTAGCTATCAATTGGGTTTACCCAGCCTTATAATATATTAAAAGATACAAACCACATGAATATTTCCACATACGTGAAAGTACTTTGATGAAAGCTAATGTGTATATTGCTGCAATCTCTAGATTCTAGATACTTGTTTGAGGTCATTTACATTTATTTTATCTGTGTTTTGATATATTTATTTTAATATAGTTTGTAAAAGGTATTGTAATATATTGTTTTCCATACATAAAAAGTACATTTATTTATTTTATAAAAAATACACTCCATTACCATAAATTGTACATGGTTGCTTAAATTCTTACTCGACTCGTTTACACTTGCGAGCCAAAACAATGTTAGTAGATAACATGGCCTCGCTGATTTTTCGCTCGTAGTGGTAATTTTACTAATTTTTTTGTAGTGTAAAATATTTGATTTTTAAAAGTCCGGCCCAACTTATTCGAATTTTGATAGTTCAGCCCTCACTGAATTTTATTCAAGCTCTGTCACTAATAGATAAAACTTAAACTCGCTGAATAAATGTCTATTATATGGACTCGAACTCGAGCTTAAACCGGTTTAAATTCCATTTAGTTTTACTTTTACCAATTCAATAGTTCACACATCTATCTATAAAAATTTGAACTTTGACACCAAATACCCACTTTAGTTCGTTCAAAATATTGACCATTATTACCTCGTTTGACTCAAAATAATTGTAAGTGCCCAAAGTGGACACAAAAGTGCTTGCTTTTATCACGGATAAAATTTTGTTCGGATTTACTCGTTAATTCCTTTTATAAATAATCAATATAATGTTCAAAACTTCAAATTCTAACCACATGGAATATAAATTATATTCTACCTACCACATGAAGTTATGGGTATTTGTTAAAACATTAATAAATTTTATAACGGACTAGCTACAACTTAGTTGTGACCCTCTAAAGATAAGATACGGTCGAACTGAATTAAGTTGTGACCAAAGTGAATTGGCCACAAAACCAACAACGATTTACGATGCAATTATTTATATTACGAGTTTTCAACAAATTTAATTCAGCACATAGTGCGACGGCTAAATTTACGAACACTTCAATTCGGTCACAACCCGTAATCACTAATGCCCCTCGTTTAAGTTATTTAATAAGACTCAATATACATTTACATGTAACTAAAGGTTATTTTTTCTAAATGTTACTTGTATGCCTTTTTATCTGTCTTATTATTGTTATTTCAAAATGCTTCAAACATTGATATAGATCTATAATTATGGATATAAATCTATAATTATGGTAATATAATGTTTAAATTCAACCCTCTAGAATATAAAAGAATACGTACCCAATTTTTGTTTTGTTCGTGTATTAGACCAATTATCCTTCCTTTGACTCAAAAGTGTAATTGTTGTAAATGTCAAAATCTATGGGCCATTTTTTTACTTATATTAATAACTTTATATCAAATATAATTACCTAAACAACTATTTTACTTATATTAATAATTATATATCAAATATAATTACCTAAACAACTATATTTGAATACAATAATTTTATGTAACCTTAAAGCAAAAGTTCGGTGGCTTTTTGCCACCGACACACTCTACCCTAAACTTTTGTATAGTGTCAAATATAACCTTTTAATTTTGTAAATTTTATTTTAACCCTTTAAGTTTCTAAAACTAATTTCTTCCGTTTTTATTTTATTTTTTGTATGTGTTGGTACAAGTTCAAATTCGTCTACATTTTAGCGTAATTTTTGTTTGAAAAAGAGTCAAGTCAATTATAGAGTGTTTTTATATGTACATTTTGAGTTTCACTATGTTTTGACGTAAATTTATTTGGAAACAAATTAGGGCAAATATAGTACGTATTTATTCTATAACATTAAAACAAAAGGTCGGTGGCAAAACCCATTCTACCCTAAACTTTTGTATAGTATCAAATATAACCTTTTAGTTTTGTTAACTTCACTTTAACCCTTTAAGTTTCTAAAATTTTAAGTTTACCCTAAAACTATTTTCTTATGTTTTTTTTTAATTGTTATGTATGTTTCCGTATAAGTTCGAGTTCGTCTACGCATAACGTAATTTTTTTTATTTTGGAAACAAGTCAGGTCAATTATGAAATGTTTTCTTTTTATGTACATTTTGAGTTGAACTACGTTTTGACATAAATTGTATCTGAATACAAATAACGCAAATATAGTACGTTTTCATTCGACGGTATAAATTTGAATTACTATACGTTTCGACGTAAATTTAGTTCGAAAATGAGTCGGGTTGATTGTAGCCTATACTTTATCATGTCTCGTACGCCGCCACTTCACGTGTTTACTTTATGTACATTTTGAATTGGTCTACGTTTGGATATAAATTTTGTTGGAAACAAGTTGGGCCAAATATAATACTTTTGAGTAAACTTCCGTTTTGCTCCCTGTGGTTTGGTCGTTTTAACGGTTTTGCCCCAAACCTTTAAAAATAGTCATTTTACTCCCTGATCTATAAAGCTTATCTCAATTTCACTCTTCGTCCCTAACGCCATCTATTTGTAATGTTAAATAATTGTCATGTGCCCCTCACATGAGGGGCATTTTAGTCTTTCCTCATCCTCCCTTATTATTATTAATTAAAATAATTAATATGTATATATTTACATTTAACCAAAGATAAACATTCACTTTCATTTTTCATCCCAGCATCTCTCTATATAGTCTGTAACAACTTCCATCCCCCAACATCAAACACCATCTCCAACCCACCACTACCAGAGAACTCCACCACCATGTACCGCCACCACCTCTATCAGACACCACCACTACCCACTAACCTTCGCCACCACCGCCATTACCACCCCACCCACCATCCCCCGCCACCACCACCACCTCCACCGACTTATAGTCCCTAAGCCCTCTGTTGGTGAAGGGCTAGCGGCGGAGAGGACACAGGGGCAGCGGCGTCACCATCAATAGAGCTAGGTTCCGGTAACCCTTTTCAAACTCCGGTTGTCGGCGGTTGGAGATCCAGCGACGGAGAGGAGACACCTAGTGCCTACCAGTAGGATTCGAAACAGGCTGGTTATTATAATCCGATTGAGACTGAAACTGATTTTGATTATGATAAACCATCGGCTCCTGCTTTATATTATCCACAAATTGTTGGTCAAACCCCCCCCCCCCCCCCCCCCCCCCCCCCCCCCCAATTTGATTCATAATTTGTTGAGCCGTTGAACCACCACCGGAATCGGCAGCGGTGACGGTGACGGTGAAGGAGGACATGAATTTCACCAAACTCTTTTCGGTTGCAGCATTTGAAAACCCTAGAAATTGTGGTTTTGCTAGGGTTTGCTTGTCGGCTAGAAATTGTCAGGTAAAGGAGGTGAAGGCTGAAGGTGCCGGTGATCGGTGATGTCAGGTGGTGGGTGGTGACTGTAGAAGAGACAAATCTTGTAGAGAGAGAGACTGAGTAGAGTTTGTGTGAGTTTGTGTATTTGTTGTGTGTATACTTTATATTTAAATATAAATAAAAATTACCAAAGTACCCTTGTTTAATATTTGTAAATACTAAAATACCCTTTGAGTTAACATACAATATGGATGGAGTTAAGGTCGTGGAGTAATTTGGCAACAAAACCGAAATATCAGGGAATAAAATGACTATTTTTAAATGTTTGGGGCAAAACCATTAAAACGACCAAACCGCAGGGAGCAAAACGGAAGTTTACTCAATACTTTTTGATTCAATGGTATGAACTCGGATCACTATACGTTTCAATGTAAATTTAGTTTAGAAACAAGTCTGGTTGATCGTAGTTTATAAATTATTACATCACGTACGACATCGCAACAACGCGCGACTGGTAAAAGAACTAATATATATATATATATGGTTATATACTTTTGATATATTCGTAGTTATTTGAATTTTATAATAGCGGGTTCATTATGAACTCAAAAAACCAAAAACAATGAATCAAACCAAATTAGGATAAAGAATTTGAACTCTGTTGTTTAATCTAGTTCGAATTTATGATTTTCGATCTGAAAACTCTAGTTGAATTTGAATAATATATATATATATATATATATATTATATATATATTGGAACGGTGACTTTATTGTATTACGCTATTGCACTTCCTAAATTTGAGTACCTCGTCCCACTCTAGCCAGACTATGTTGTCTTAACTGGGCCTACGCTGGGCTTCAGAGTTTAGCTTGGGCGACTGCCACTTGATAGACCGGTTTATTCAGATAACCGAAAACTAACTTGATGAACACCTCTATCGCTGCCTTTTATCAATTAATTTAAAAAAAAAGTTAAAACTAACTTGATTAACATCTATATTGTATCGCCGTCTTAGTTATATTTTTAAACTTTTACATTGAACACGTTAACAATGATATATAATTTAAAGTTAACTCGTTCCATTTTCTCTTTTTATATGAACATTACAAACCCTGGTTAAGACTTCAAACTCGCATGAGACCTTCGAACGAGAATTATAAAACCAAAGAAGGTGTTGATGTCAAAATAGGGTGGAGTTGGCAGAAGCTAAGACTTAAAAGAGTGTATATATATCAAGATTAGAATTTGCTAATTTGTTTTATTCCAAAGAACTTCATAATTTGAGACATTTAGCTTGGAAATGATGTAATTTTGGTAAGAAAAAGAAGTTCATTTTGGTGAAAACCAGTGAGATTGTGACCCAATACCATCTCGTGAGTTGCAAGCAAAGAAATATTAAACGCCTTGATCCAACACACCTTATCACACGTATCTTACAAGTAAAGTAACCAACCCGAGTTTTAGATTTAGGTTTGTCGTTCTCGCACAAATTTCCAAGTCGATATCATTAGGCCGACGGTATGATCTAACATAATTTCAACCCGTTTGACATGAATGGAAACATGCATCATCTTTTCAAACAAAAGTAAAGATATATAGGAAGAGTCAACTAAAATCATCACTTAACTTATATTAAGAGATCATTAAAGATAATCCCACTTGTGCAATCAATCAAAGTAGACAATGGATGTAGCCATAATTAAAGGAAACAGGAGTAGGTAAACCAACTTGATAGCAAGATGGAAAACTAATTTAAAGAACAAAAATTATGAAGAATTTGTTTTATGGGGTTGGTACCATGAACATTATCAGGAGTGTTGTCTTCAAATTATAAGAATCATGTTAACAAGTTATTCAAACACGAAAGAGAATTTCTAGGTATTCGATCACGAAAGAAGATAACATCATCTGAACCATTACGCTAGTTCGAATGGTGTAAGGAGGTTAGGGTTAATATAACGCGTTTAAAATAACTAAAAACAAGTTAAAATACTATCAAAGAGACGGATTTTATACCAAAAAGATCATATTGATGAGAAATATTAAAACCTAAAAAGGGAGTTGCTAGAAACACAACTTCTCTCTTTTTAACACACTTGTTTACACTAAATGAACTCATCAACTAAATGACTAATATCGAATTTGCCATTGCAGCATTCGACAACACTTAACACCTCTTGGAACGCGGTGACACTACATGGAACCACAAGGCCATGCTTCTGTTCGAACCCAAACTCGTCGCTGAGGCCTTGTCCAACAACATCTTGAACAAAGGGTGTGACAAGTAGCCCGTTGGAACCACGAAACGACGCCTCTCTTCACCTATGTAAAGTGCAAGAAACCCGGTTGGGGTTGAACACGCTTCTTCTTGATCTTTAAGCAAGTGCTCATGATGCGATGGTTCGGTGCCACTAATAACTTTCACTTTAACTTTCTTGGCTAGTTTCTTGACCGAGCCCATCTTTCCCAACATCTTGGTTTTGGGAGAAAGAGAGATTAAAAAGATTGAGAGGCTCGAATAATGAAAAATGGGGAAGAAGGGAAATATGCTAGAGCCTATATGTAGTGTAGAGCAAGAGGGAGAAAAGGAATGTTTCAAAGATGGTCAACTTATTGACTTTATATAAAAATGAATAATGATTGTTTTCTTGTGTATTGTGAATCTCTTTTGACTTGATGACATTTTTAACTTTAAAAAATGTTGGGATTAACTTTGAGTTCATTAACATAAAATAATATGTCAGATATTTAAAAGAGGGTGTAAACGATAGAGCCGTTGAACGGGTGTAAACGATAGAGCCGTTGAACATCGGCTAACAGTATCTAAAAGTTTGGATCAAGTCTTAATCGAGAAGCTCATTTGATAGGCGAGCACGAGCTTTTTATGGTGAGTTTGACTAGGCACGCGAGGCTAAATGAGTATTAATTATATAAATATAACGCATTCTATTTAGTACTCGTATAGACTTACAATATTATATGTATGGGTAGTGTTCGGCTACAAAGTTCAAAACTCCTACGAAGTGTGAGATTATCTATGTAGCTATTGTGTTTTAAATTTTAGGCATGATGTTTTAGATTCTACATTGTATTATATAGAAAAACACAAAATGCAAGAATTTAAAACATAATAAAATTAATTAGGCATGAAATTTAAAAACACAAATTAAATTTTTTGGCATTGTGTTTTAAATTCTATGTCTATAATACATTTTATTGTGTTTTTTAAATTGTTACGCTTGGTGTTTTTTATATAACATCCTACCAGATTAAACCTAAAACATTGTGCTTAAAATTTAAAACACAGAGACTATATAAATTGTGTACACTTTGTAGGAGTTTTTAACTTTGTAGCCAACTCCTACCATTATAAATATATATATATTGGGATGGGTTGGGTTGGGTTGGGTTTAATAAAAACACTAAAAAATTAGGGAACCGGGAAATAGTGCATTTAATATATTAAATATATCATAAAAATTCAATTTAACATGTTAAAAAATATTTTTTTTTCAATTTTTAGGAGTTTTTGCATATAAATACATGTAGAACCTTTTCTAATAATAAATTTAAAACTATTATTTTTTTCAGAAAAGCTTAAAAATCATTAAAAGGTAAAAAAAATTACAAAAAAATGATTTCTTATTATAATAGCTTCTATACTATATATATATATATATAAGTGAGGAACCGAGGAGTACTTTTAAAAAGATTAACTTAACATGTTAAAAATCAAATTTTGAAATTTTTACCCTTTTTTAACTGTTTTTTATATTTTTAGTTTTTGATTTTTTTATTTGCAAATTTTTGTTTTCATTTCGACTAGTTTCTACCAATTTTTATAAGGAAACCGCTGAAAAAAATTTAAAAATTGATTTTTAACATGTTAAGTTAATTTTATAAGATATATATTTTTTTTACTATTTTTAAACTTTTTTTATATTTTTAGTTTTTGTATTTAAAATGTTTCTACATGTATTTATAAGTGGTTCCCATGATAAATGGTGGTTCTCGCATCAACCCTATATATAGGGTGAGGTTCCTGTAAAAAGGATCCTTTTCGTGAGAAGTGTGAGAAGACATAAGAATTAACATGTAGCATCATGTTTTGAACTTAGCCATTATGTTTTGGGTTGTTTTGATAAGAAAAACATCAAACATAACAACTAAAAACACAATGCAATGTATTATAGGCGTGCAATTTAAAAAACACTATTTAACAATTAAAACACACTACTTAACGTTCTTGACATAGTGTTTTAAGTTTTAAGCCTAGAAGTCATTGCATTGTGTCTTAAATTGTTATGTTTGATGTTTTTTTTTTGCTAAAACAACCCAAAATATCATGACTAAGTCCAAAATATAATGCCTACATGTCAATTCCTATACCTTCTCACACTTCTCACGAAAAGTCTTTTTTTATAGGATCCTAAACCTATATATATATGTATGTCTGAGTTTACAAGGCTTGTGATCAAAACAAGTAAGAACAAAAAAAAATTGTATCGCAAAGTAAATAAAATAGTTACAAGCGAGGAAGTATCATCAACAACTTCTTTTCATTGAATCAAAAGATTACAAGCTTTACAGTGTGATTGAATCTACAAACTCACCCTCAACTTGACCACAAACAAAAACTGTTCATACAAAAGAAAAAGTGATGTATGTGATTAATAGATCTCTAACAGGCGAGACCTATTTATACTAAGTACAAAGGTCTGTTTGTGATTGGCTGACATCACCTTGATAGTGACATCTAACTTCCTAACAAAACATATTATACAGATGTTGCAAATATATGTGGGAATTAAACATCTGATCTAACTAAGCTAAATACTGTTAATAAGCTAATATTGTTACACTAGGAAACATCTGTTTGGCAACAAGAGATGTTTGGTCTTCATGAGCAGACATATGTCTTCAACAGAGCTCTGGCCATTAATAGACTCTGCTTCTTCATCAACAGTGGTTCCAAGGCTTCAAACAGTGGATAGCTAGTCTTCAACAGATGTTCCGATCTAGGTGTTCAAGATTCACTATCTTTGGGAGTAGAATGCTTCATCAGCTGTTTATTTCTTGATCTTTTGGTCATGTTTTGGCTTTTGAATATCATCTGTTCTTTTTGTAGGTCCAACAATCTCCCCCTAGAACAAATGATGCCAAAACAGATGTTTATTAGATCAACCTTTATTTCTCATCAACCTCTCTCTAATTTGTCCCTTCATGGGAAAGAAGAGTGTGGCCGAATGCAATGATCTTTTTGAGAGCTTTGCCAATTCTGAGTATGAGCAGCGGTCAGCAAACATGAATTCCATTCCTATACCTGTACACCCACGTTCACGCCAGGTGGTTGTTGATCTCGAAAATATGTCTAGAGAAGTTAAAGAGTTGAAGGAAAATGTTGATAAATGTGATATGTGTCGGGGGGTCATGGTATCTTTAGAGTGCCCGTTACTTAGGTAGAAGTAGGTAGAGTGTGTAGGAGGTCAGAACCAAGGTCCACCCAACCAGTTCGGGAATTCCTATAAATCCAGTTGGCGTAATCAGAATAATAACTGGAAATCTTTCGATAATCCCCCTGGTTTCCATTTAAATAAAAATCATAACCAGGGGCGACGTTAGATTTCTGGTCAAGGTTTGGGTAGTAACTCAGGTGGGGGTGGTGGTAGTGATCTGAGTAAGATTGAAAACCCAAGTAGTTTTGAAGGATGCTATTACCCATAAAACTCTAGCAAAACATGACATCCTTCTGAAAAATCAACATTCTGCATTCCTAGATCTTCAGCGGTTCGTAGGTGATATTGCTATGCGATTGGATGAAAGAACCTTAGGTCAGTTTTCAAGAAATACTCAAACAAACCTGATTGCTCAACTGATAGCAGTATTCACCTGTAGTGGTAGGTTGGGAGACATAGATAGGTCACCGGTTAAGGTAGAAGAAAGGGAACATGTTGATGAAGAAATAAAGATGGAGACTCTTGTTAGGGTGCAATCTAGGCTAAGCTCAACAATTACCGCACCGAACAGGGAGTCTCAGTTAGAGGGTGTAAGTAGGAAGCCCATTGATAGTAGACCCACTCCTGAGATAGATCATTCTCGTGTTCCATATCCTACTCGCCTTAAGCATCAGAAATATGCAAAGGAATATGGGCACTTCCTTGACATATTCAAACAATTGAAAATCAATCTTCCGTTTATCGAGGCCCTCCATCATATTCCCAAATATGCCAAGTTTCTGAAAGACATTCTGAAATGAAAAGATAAACTGGGGGAGCTCTCGAATGTTTCTCTAAACGGAGAATGTTCTGTGATGGTGATGACTAAGCTACCGGATAAACTGTCAGATCCGTGAGTTTTCACGATCCCGTGTCTATTTGGTAGTGATGTTCGGAGCCACACATTGGCGGATCTAGGTGTTAGCATCAATTTTATGGCCTACTTAATTTATGAGAAGTTAGGCCTAGGTGAGTTGAACCTGGCATGCATGACACTCTCTCTCGCCAACCTTTCTGGAAAAAATCCATGGGGAATTGTGGAAAACTTGCTCATAAAAGTTGAAAAATTCGTTTTCCCCTTGGACTTCGGTGATCCTAGATATGGAGGATGACGAAAACGTACTTATCATTCTTGGACATCCGTTCTTGCGTACCACAAAGGCAGTCATTGATGTCTCCGACGAAAAATCACTCTTCGCGTAAGAGACGAGAGCGTCACCTTTGATGTCGCCAAATCTATTAGGAATCGAGTGGTCCGGGTGAGTCGGTTTTCTCTATAAGTGCTTGTGAAGTTGAAAAGGAGAAGGTAAAAGATGAGGGTGAAGAGAGTTTGTTATCGTGGGAGGATGAGTTTAGAGGAGAGTTAGAAGGTTTGCTAATCTGTGAGGAAGTATGAGAGTTTGATCCTGAGGGTGATATAGCATACTTAGAGGCCTTGCTAGAAGGTAGACCGACAAGGTTGATCGAACTTATACCGGACGGAAAAACTCAGTGTGGGGATCGTCTTGTGGTGAGAAATTCTAGGTTTAGAGATCCTATGAGTGAGTTGAGGTTGGTTGAGAAAGATGATGAGCTTTGGAGAGAAAAAGGTTGTGGTGTGAGTGTTTGTGCTAGAGGCCCGACTGTTAATCTCGGGGGTGAGCTCGATCTTCAAGATATTTGTATTTTAGATGGAGTAGAAAATTCGAAGAAACAAGTTTCCAGGTAAGTCCCCATAGAAAATTTCGCTTTAAAGGGGTTTTGGACGAAGTTGGGATAGAACAGGAAAAAATTCTAAGGCAAGAGAGCTGAAAAAAGCTAGAAACTTTCTGTAAAATGCCCCTGTCTCATCGCGTGACAGGGTAGTGCTGATAATGTCACGCTACACGACGGCGCTGAAGGTCAGCCGAGGTCAATGTGGCCTCGCCCACCCGAGAGCAAGAGAGATCCCCGTTGCGCCGTGTGACGGGGTGTCAGATTTGGCCATTTTTCGTTTTTGTCAGGTTTGTTCAGTTTCTCGCACCTGGCACATTTACCGTATGCGTTTCCTTATAATTTGAATCATATTTTTTGTACTTTAATTCTAAGTTAGTAGTTTTGAATCTGGGTTTTTTCTTGTAGAGTCGGTATTGCTGGGTTTGCTTTGTTTTGATTGTGTAGGTTTTGATTATACCGTCCGTACTCAATCTCCATTTGAATGGGATTCTTTCGAGCCTATATCTTGGTGTAAAAGGGCCTCCTGATTCATGATCACGAATGGAATGTTATATGATAGTTCGTTCAATTAAAGACACATACAACTGGAACTAATGTTTTTCATAACCAACTAAGTCTTTTTCAACTCTCTCTTTGTATATTAGTTTTAGATTTGTATTTCTTCTTTTTTTAGATATATTCCATCCATATTGATGATAATGTGTGATTTAAATATGGGGATGGGAACTATGGTTTCTTTAGGTTAGTTTGAGTCAGAAAAAAAAAAATACATAACAGTTACAAATTTTAAAAATCCAAAAAAAAAAAAAATTTGAAATGAGAAAATGTCCCTGAGTTTGAACTTTGCATAAATAAAAATATAGAAAATGACAGGTAAAGTCAGATGTTTAGTTTTCAAATATTATATATATATTAGAAGACAAATTGATCGAAAAGGTGTCAATTTGGGATTTGTGGGTAGGCAGAGTCGGCAGATAGATTTACTTTGAGCTAATACACTTAATCAATGTTAGGATACCGTGTGAGTTGTCATCTAGGAGAATAGGGAAATCGATACGACCAAAAATAGTATAAGAAATGCCATTATAAGTGAAAGTTGTTATAGTTTTTTATCAAAAGAGAAAAATGTGATCCATTATAAATGAGCTAGATAAAAATAACGATGCCTACGGAATTTCCCCTAGGGATGGTGACTCTGATCGAAAATCCCTCAATCTTAAGTTAGAAAAAATGGAAAAAATGTCGAAGCTTATGTTGTCGTTCTCGGGGATGGTGACTCTGATTAAAACAACCTCTGGGTTAGCTATAAAAATGTCTAGTTGCTCATTGGAATTCCATCTTAAATAAGACAAAAAAAATTTGATGTTAAATTATTTTGCGTTTCATAAGCTTGAGGCAGGATTAGGATGAATTGTGGCTTCCGAAGTGTGAGACCCTAGCTTGTCTGACCCATCTAAATTAAATAAACATGATAAGGGGCCTAGAAACCGGTGTTTGGGGTTAAGTGGACATGTATACCTACAATCGTGGTTAACACGTTAATAGATTTTAAAGTTAAGTAATGTAACTTTAAAACTAAATTTAAACCTTATTGTGATTCCATTGCAAAATTCTTTTTCGGGGACGAAAAAAGGTTAAGTGTGGGGATATTTGATGTGATGTGAAACACACATCTTTTCCCTTGTCTTTTGTACAATATTTTAGTTAATTTCTATTCGTTTTTATATGTTTTTGGCTTGTACTTAGTTATATATGGTTTTACATGTGTTCGTGTGCAGATGGAGCAAAAACCAGCTAAAACGTTAAAGAAACGCGCACACAGGAGAATGTTTGGGCTTAATGAAGGATTTTCATAAGATGGAAATAGATATTTGAGAATATGAGATGACAGAGAATTGAATTACGAAGACATAGGTGAAAACAGTGAAGAAAACAGTGTTGAAACGAAGAAGTTATGAAGAAAAACGTTTTCCAGAAACTGATACGTGTCGCGTCGCGCGACGAAAAAACTTTGATATGTGTTGCACGACGCGATAGAGGGCCAGATAAGCGCGAAAAACTTGATTTTTAACCCTATTTAAGCTCCCAACTAACCCTAATACGAATAGAATAAAACTGATCACATAGGAACTAGGGCATACTAAGGGCGACGTCGAGGATCAAGAAGCATCAAATTTAAGATTCGAAGCGTTGGGATCATGAATTTTCAGGTTATATCTTACTGTTTCTTCGTTTCCTTTGACTCAATCATGTCTTGTGAACTTATTATAACTTTTGTTTCTGTTTCAAAGATGATACTAGGCTAGATTCTTGTTAGTACTTAGGTTTAAGATAACTATTTGTTCATGATTGGTTTTTCTTTCGGTTTTGGTACACTTGATGGATTAATACTTTAGTAAATTATCTTGATCATGAATTCAGATGTTATGCATTCTTTTTATTGATTTAATTTCATAAGTTCCACTTGCGTTTTTATGATGGTATGTCATGTATAAATGCTAGTTAGGTCGCATACTGTATGTTTGCGATTAGTTTATAATTAATTGTATACGTTTTCTGTTGGAACTCTGATTGAGGTTTTAGGGGTTTTAAGTGTTCTGCCTAGTCTAATAGTCGTGAGGTGATGATTAGTTAGGTTTTTCTTCGTCACTATATGGTTTAGGGTCTGATTACGTGTGAGCGGGTCTTCCTTTATTATCTTATGATAGTTGCTTACTTAAATTTTATAAAGTGTTCGTAGATTACCCCTTTTACACTTTAGAGTGCATTGAAATTGTCGCGTTGTGAGGTAGACATTCTTTCAGGTACTTTAGTATTGTTGGATTTGCTGTGAAGCTATTCGACTAACCGGTGAGTTTAACAACTTTTAGGGTCTCTTAGTTGACATCTTGAGAAGGGTCGATGATACTCTAGGATTTCCTATTAGTTTAGTATCATAGATCATGGTTCCATCTTAGTTACCATTATTACCGTTTAAAAACCATAATTAATGAATAGGATTCCAAACCTAGGTATTTGTTTTACCATCATTTGATCTTGTCTTCAGTATAGTTCATGTCTAGTCAGCTTGTTTTATAAACCATAATTAATGAATAGGATTCCAAACCTAGGTATTGCTTTTACAATCATTTGATCTCGTCTTCAGTATAGTTCGTGTCTAGTCAGCTTGTTGGACCTATAAAAGAACATATGATATCTAAAAGCCAAGACATGACTCAAATATCAAGAAATAAATAGTTGATGAAGCAATTCTCTCCCCAAAGAGAGTGAATCTTGAACACCTAATCAGAGCATTTGTGAAAGAACAACGCAAACATCTATTCAAGTCTTGGAACCGATGTTCAAGAAGAAACAACATCTGTTAAAGGCTAAAGACTATTGAGACCAAAGCATTGATGAATTCAAAGGTCTAATGAAGAAGGCCAAACATCTGTATGGCCAAACAGATGTTTGGATAACTGCAATAGAGGATAGCTTAGACAATGGTTTACTAATGTAATAGTATTTATCATGTAACAATGTTTAGACTAGTTAGAACAAATGATAGGATTTGCACAGATGTTTGCAACATATGTGGAAGTTTTCCTATTAGGAATGTTAGATATCATTATCAGGGTGATGTCAGCCTATCACGAACATAGCTTTAGTACTTAGTATAAATAGATCTCACCCGTTAGAGACCTATTTAATCATTTCATGAATTCTCTTTTGCACGAATAGTTCTGGTAAGTGATTGGCTGAGGGGGAGATTGTAGAATCATTTCTGTAAAACTTTTGAATCATTTGAATCAATTGAAAAACTGTTTCTGATATCTCACTACTTGTGAATTATATTGTGTTTATCAGTATTTGTTTGCAAGTATTAAAATCAGATCTTAACAATTGGTATCAGAGCTTGGTCACGTTAAATTCGATTTCATAATCAATTTAACATACAAAGATCAGCTCAACAGAGATCCAATACTGTTTGTAGCTCAGAGTAGAAAGGTATAGAACTCAAAAAGTGTCTTATACACACTCTGTTCTTCTTCTAAAAAAGATCAAAAGAGAATGTCACTCAATAATAACTATGATTCCCTTATCTCCGGTTGTGATAGAAAACCACCGATGCTTGACAGACCAAATTACAATATATGGCAATGTCTGATGGTACACTATTTAGCTCAACAAGACTCAGGATGTTGGAGGTCAGTTCTGTACGGACCACACATTCCAATGACACCTTGTGTCGAAAATCCGGAGTCTATGAGCCAAAGAAACAGGAAGATTTCTCTATGCTAGATTTCAAAAAGTTTGAGTTAGATGCCAAAGCTCTCTATTATAATTGCGAAGGCACTACCAGCTGAGATCCATGCAGAACTATTGCACGGTTATAGTGCTAGAGAATTATAGGAGGAGTTATAAGAGAAATTCAGTAAATCAGAGGAAACTCTTAAAAACAACCAGAAAACTCTTAACATACAAAATGTTGAGAGTATATCTAACATAGTATAAACAACAGTTTGTGAAAAGAGAGACGATAGCATTGTAGTAAACAACGATCCTTGGAATACAACTAAAGATGAGAATAAAAACGAATGTGCATTCATGGCCACCAAAATTTGAGTATCTACTTGCCTAGATAGCCTATGGTGTGTAGATAATGGAGGATCCAGACATATAATTGTCGATCAGTAGTTTAGTTTTTTTAAAGTATAGAGTATTACTTAGTGTCTAGCTTAGGGTTAAATTAGTATAGATTAATTAACCTACTAGAAGCACAACATGAAACAAGAAGATGTCGGTGTTTTCCTTAGCCTCTCGCTTAAAAACAAATTTGTAAATTTCTTTCTCCTTGCATTTTTTTATATTTTATATTCATTTACTTTTATCTGTTTACTCCTAATTTAATTGTTATTTTTTTGACACATATTATACAAAATAAGTGGGATGTGGAAAATGGTTTGGATAAAATGCTTTAATTAATAGTGAAAGACAAGGATGGTCATCAGTGGTGTGTTGATGTTGGAATAAATATCTTAAAGGGTAATCCAAGGTAAAATCTTCAAGGTTTGAAGAAAGTTTTTGAAGATGTGCATATGGTATCTGTTGATGAATTGGAGTTTATGTTTTTCCAAGCGAAATGTTTATTAGAACTCACTTCTGCTGTATAAGAGGTTGGACGTGATCTTTTGATTTTGTTACCGTTGGTGTTTGTTTAAACGTTAACTTGGTTTTATATTTCTTTATAATTGACTCATTATTATATTTGTATTATATGGATTTTTTAATAAGTTGTAATATACATTATATTACTGAATTAATTATCTTATCTATTTTATTAGTTTACCGTTTAGAATATGTTGTATCTTTTAGCCTGTGTATCACACAAGCCCATAACCTAGTTATTATATATAACAAAAGAGGGTGTCTAGGATTAGTAAATACTTTTTTTTAGTGATAAGTTTTTGTTTACACTCCTCATCTTTGATAAATGTAACATTTGGCCCTTATCTTTAATACCCTTCCCCCTCACTTTACTTTAATATTTGTTTACACCTCTTCAAATTTAGTTCGTTAATTTGTTTTCCCTTTCCATTAACCGATTTACACTAATACCTCTAAACTTTAATAAATTATTGTTTTGAGTTTTTAATGAATTTTTTATTATGTGACCTTTTATGGGTTTCATTTTTATATCAACGCTCCACACGAGTTATTTTTTTCTAAGTTCGACGTGAATTTTCGTAACATTGTTTTTATACTCAATGGTTGCTTTAAAGATTTTTTAAAGCGTTAGGGTTTTTAAACCGGTCGGCACTCATCTCTAAATAAACCATTGCGATGTTTTTTTACCTAAGTTTAAACCGACCCGCTGTAGTGAGTTGTTGTCGTGTGTATCTTTATATACATTTTGTGTAAAGTTTGTTTCAATAACTTGGCTTTCGTATACAACGAGGTAACTTATCTGTGACTTTCAAATATACCATTGAATGAGGGGTTTTTTTATCAGCACACTCATGATTTGCTATTTTATATACGTTTCGAACCCGCTGCATAGTGCAGGTGGTAACTCACTAGTTATGTAATATAATGCATGTATGCATTATATCGCTTAATATATTCAAGCTCCAAGCTCTTGTTGGATCTTGCATAATTCCCCATCTAGCTTGAAGCACAACGTGGGCTTTCTTAACATCATTTCTTACTGCCTCATGACAAGTTTTAAATTCATTCTTCCTATCATTTTGTGGATATGGAAGCTTTTGACTAGTGTAGTCCTTTCAAGATAAATTTCTTCTGTTTAATATTAGCCTATCGTGTATTGACACTCATTCACTTTAAAGTTACATTTTTAAGCATAACCCTTTAAGACCTGGTTGAATTATGGTGGTTGATTGAGTGTGTTGATGTCAATGTTGAGCCTGTTACTTCAATATATTCATTGTAACATCCGTCAAAAACGGATTTACCAAACCCGCTCCGTTTATCAACCGAACAGTCAGTCAAAATTTTCGTTGCGAATTAAATGCCCAAAATATTTTTAAACGATCCGTAATCAATTATTATACGGGAATATATATTTAGTTTTTGAAAAACTGTCAAAAATCGAAAAATAAAAATGAAATGATTCAGCCGGGTTTCGAACCCGGGTCTGTACCGAGTCACTCAGCGGCTTATCACCTCACACACAAACCACTGCGCCACTTGTTCTGTTTGGTAAGTATTGAAATCATTTAATTGATAAAGTGACTTTACGAATTCAAAACCGGCGCCCAAACGGTTCAGTCGTCGGAATCCCGGTAAACTCGCGAGTCTTAACTACAAATTTACGTTATAACGTAAACCATTAAGCAGATATCGGTTATAACCGATGTTTGAAGTCCGCGACCAAAATCAAAACCGCCGGAAAATTTAAATAAACGAACACAGTCCAAAATCAGACCAAATACATCTCGTTTTCTCTTATAAATTGACCCACAACCGATGACAAACCTTTTTCGCTTAAAACCACACTCTTCCACGGCGTAATTCCACTCGCCGGAATAAACCTGTTCGTCGCCGGAAAACCGGTTTCCCCAATTGCCGAGCTTTTCTGAACCTCTGAAGCTTATACCGGAGATACCCATACTCTTTCCAAGCTTTTCGGAGACTTGCTGCTGCAAGACACCTGACGCCGGAGTTGAATCCTGTCGCCGGAGTTCTGCCGGAAAACAGAGGATCCAGTCGGTATACCTCTCCGCCCAGTTTCTTTTCCTTTTCACTTTTATCTTACCTTAATCGACTGTAAAACACTAATAAAACCGATAAAAAAACCTTGAACCAGTCAGTCGACTTTCTCTGGTTATTCTTTGATGAAGAAGACGATGTACTGGTTATATTATAAGTGTAATTAAAATCAGGATATTAATCGGGTTAGACACACAGTCCAGCGGTGGACTGTGTGCACATAAAACGTTAAACATGCAAAGGTCTCGAGTTCGATTCCCGTCTCACACACGCTGCCTTAAATAAAATCCATTTTTTTTGTTTACTGAACCGGAGTCGCCACAGATATATGTTAAGTATATTGTTAACCGGAATAATAACCAAGTTAGACACACAGTCCAGCGGTGGACTGTGTGTTTGTTTATATCACAGGTCACGAGTTCGAGTCCGGTCTTCAGCACCGACTCGGACAATTATCTCTTCTTTTTAATTAAGGCAGAAAAGGAAATAACTAATTAGTATTTAAGTATAATAAAAACCGAATGATATAACATGTTGAACACACAGTCCAGCGGTGGACTGTGTGTTGGATTAAACCACAGGTCCCGGCTTCGAGACCTGTGGAGTGCATGTCGGAGTCGTTTAAACTGTTTTTAAAATAAAAAGGATTTCTGTTTAATTCTAATTAATGTATATATGTAATTAAAATCGGATATATAACGGGTTAGACACGTAGCTCAGTTGGTAGAGCTGCGTGCACGCGTACGGGAGGTCTCGGGTTCGAGCCTCACCCAGCGCACAACAATATGCCTCGAACCGGTCAACGCCAGTCAAAGTCAATGGTCAAAGTCACTGTAGCAAAAATAAAATAAATATTTTTTTATTATTTTTATTTAATTATTTTAATTAAAAATCAATTATAAATACTTAAAAATAACATTTTTTAAGGTTAGAAAATAGCCTCAAACTCACAAAAATACACCAACAATTCTACTAAAATAGTTTAATAAAATCCGTTTACTTACCAAACCATAATGCGATTTATCTAGGTTAAATCTCACTCGTGGTTAAAACCACTTCGCGTGCATTCAACGTCATCAACCGAACGCACCCACTGTGAGTGAATCTTACAATTCCCCTTTTAAATTACACGTTTTTGGGGTTTGTCATGTGTTATGAAATTAATTAATTTATTTATTTAAACTTGTGCCATACCACATCATGACTTAAACTTAGATTGTTTTATTGTTGTGATTTACTTATATTCCTTTTGTCAAATTATATGAAACTCATACATTAAGCCCATCAGTTCCTCGTGGGAGACGAGTAGAACATCGCGTGCTTCAATTCAAATTCATTATTGTTCATGTGTGTTTCATTGAGTTTATTTTGTTTGTAGTTGTGTCATTCATATCATCATGTTTATGCAATTCATTCATCAGGCCCCTCAGTTCCTCGTGAGAGACGAGTTGAGCATCGCGTGCCTTTAATTGTTCCATTATTATTCATGAGTGTTTCATTTAACATCTTATGATTGTTGATCAAGTTACATCTAATTTTACTCATGTTTGGTTGTGCACATATTTCATAATCAATTTAAATAAATTGTTCAAATGTTTTCCATAGGATTCACTCGCCAACATTATGTTGATCCAAAAACCTTTTTACGCATGATACAGGTGAACAGGTTGAAGCAAGGAAAACATAGGGTATGCCTTAGAAGAGAACAAAGAAGTTTAGATTGTTAGTTAGATCATGTTGTAGCAATCATTGTAAATTTCCATTTAATTTGTATTAATGAATATGAAACGCTTAATAAATGTCATGAGCTTTGATGATAACCCAATCATGCCCCGATCACCTTTTCCGCTGCGGGTCGGGGTGTGACAGATTGGTATCAGAGCCATGACTATAGGGATATAGGATAGGTTATTAGACCCTTAGAGCCTATACTATAGTCTGCCTAAATTTTAAATTGATTAGTTGGTTACATACAAACTTGTGATATTTATTTGTTTCATATTTGTTTACATTTCAGTCAAACATACATGCTTATATACATATTCATTATACATATATACATATTCATTATACACATATCGATGTTCATGAATTCAATTTATTTTCATATTCTCATTATCCAAAGATTTTATGCAATTTTCAATTCTCATCAAAGTAAGTTCTGCGACGGGCATGTAGTAACTGGAAGGGTACAAGTACCGGTAGTCGGAACGTCCTGTCTAGGCTGGCATTCGTATAAATCCAATATAACGGACCAGTTTGCCTACCTGGGGACCAACGATGAGAGTACGAAGGACCTATTAGGCCAAAGCATGCCACACCAAACGTCGTTCGAACTAACCCTACTTTGAGGTGTCACCGTGTCTACACCTGGACACATTCTGAATATCACACGTTGTATACATATTTCTCGATTTTCTCCGGGTTTTTGTGTACGCAACCAGGCAGAAACCGTGCGAACCATATGAAAAACCGGTATTCATGGGGGCCCACATGATTACACAGGTAAAGTATGGCGGCATGACGGGCCTAACAGCGAGCAAAGCCCAAGACATCCTATGGATGTAGTATTTTTTTTTTGTATAAATATTTTATGAATGTTCATTCTTGAATGCGACCCATGATCTCAAAAGCATCCAACTCATACTCTTGTCATGTATTCATTGTAGATGTCTTCTAACCTCGCCCGTAGGAAGACGAGAGCAAGAAAAGCCCGCGAACGCATGGCTGCCTTAATCGCTCAACAAATGGCTGCCGTAATACCCAACATTGTAATCCAAGTTCAACAAGCACTTACCGTTAATCCTGTCAATCAAGCAAACCAAAACATTTTCAACTCTTCCCCAAATACCACTAAATGTACCTACAAGCACTTCAAATCATGCGACCCTCCGAAATACAAAGGGACTGAAGGCGTCACCACTCTCCTCCATTGGTTTGAAGAAATGGAGAATACTTTTCTAAATTGTGATTGCCCTGATGATTGCAAAGTGCGTTATGCTACCGGTCGATTATATGGGATAGCACTTACTTGGTGGAATACAGAGAAGTCCAAACGAGGTGTGGAAGATGCTATGTCCTTAACTTGGAATGAATTGAAGGAAATCATGACCAGACGATTTTGCCCAAGGAGCGAAATCAAGAAGTTAGAAGACGAATTTTACTCATTGAAGCAAATGGAAGGAGACCACATCACCTACAACAAAAGGTTCCTCGAATTACATCAAATGGTTCCCAACATGTTTACTCCCCTCTACCGTTTGATAGAGCACTACATTCGTGGTCTTCCGTCAAAGATTCAAGACCCTGTGATAAGTACCAAGCCTGCAACTTTGGAAGCAGCAATGGAGCTAGCAACAGAGCTCACCGAGAACCGAATCCGAAACAAAGACTTCAAGGAGGAGAAGAGGAAGGATAAAGAATCGACTGAAACCTCCGACTCCACTCAAACTGAATCCCCTTCTCAACCCAATCCTAAGAGAAGAAGAGTCGGGCGACTTTTCGCTGCTACTCAACGAAATCAACCAGTTCTACACGCCATACCCATCCAAGCTATCCCAATCACCCAAGTGGCACCCAACTCAGCTTACCCAAATAAGAAACCATATCTTGGACCTCACCCTCGATGCAACAACTGTTTTTATCACCATCCCCATACTCTACCTTGTCGTCTATGTGCAACTTGTGGACGCTATGGTCATTTGAGCAATGTTTGTCGCACCTTTCAAGACCAAACCTCTTCCCCTACTCAAAACATGGCCCAAACTTATCATCAACCCCAATACCCCATGTTCCCATATGCTCGAGCTTGCTTCAATTGTGGCGACCCTACCCACTTTAGAAACACATGCCCTCAATTGGTTAACGTTATCAACACTCAAGCCCAATCAAACCTAGTTAACCAAGTAAACCAAGAAAACCCAACCACTATGCCACCAGCAAGAGGAAGAGTCTTCAATATCAACGCCAATCCTGTCGAAGATAATGACGGCCCAGCTGAAGATACTCAGCTAGTCCTCTTCGCCGAGGATCCAGATTCAATTCCTATCGTTTAGTTTATGTTTTTCCATGTGTAGACTGTTAGAGAAATTATTGGATATTATATATTATATATTGTTTTCAGTATATGCTTTTGCCGAGGCCGTAGCTCCCCATCCATCGAGGTTGAGTTTGATCCCCATTTTATTATGGGTTGATCAGGGCGTGCCCGCACGATCGGCTCCGTTTGTTTGAGCCTTGATCGGTTATTTCATTTTACATTTCAATACATGCAATACGCTCGGCTCCGTTTGATTGAGCCTTGAGCGCACATTTCAATTTACATTTCCAGTTCATGCAATACGTTCGGCTCCGTTTGATTGAGCCTTGAGCGCACATTTCAATTTAAATTTCCAGTTCATGCAATACGTTCGGCTCCGTTTGATTGAGCCTTGAGCGCACATACAATTTCATCATCAGTATCTTGTGGTTGTGGTGTTGGTAGTAGAGTCGCATCGAACCAACCATAATTTACGGATAAAGTCAATGAAAATTTGACAAGGATATGGTGGATACGCCGATGGTACTTCCTATATATAAGTATTCTTGTCAAATGATCGGAGGCATTATCAGGCGATTATGAGAGGTTCCATGCATAGGCTGTTTGTGTGATGGTTGTTTAGATTAAGTTGTTCAATTTCAGTACATTCAATACGTTCGGCTCCGTTTGATTGAGCCTTGAGCGCACATACAATTCCATTCAATACGTTCGGCTCCGTTTGATTGAGCCTTGAGCGCACAGACAATTTCATTATCAGTATCTTGTGGTTGTGGTGTTTGTAGTAGAGTCGCATCGAACTAACCATAACTTGCGGATAAAGTCAATGAAAATTTGACAAGGATATGGTGGATACGCCGCTGGTACTTCCTATATATAAGTATTCTTGTCAAATGATCGGAGGCATTATCAGGCGGTTATGAGAGGTTCCATGCATAGGCTGTTTGTGTGGTTAAGTTATTCATTTCAGTACATGCAATACGCTCGGCTCCACCCGATTGAGCCTTGAGCACACAATTTCAATTTCAGTACATTCAATACGTTCGGCTCCGTTTGATTGAGCCTTGAGCGCACATCCATTTCATTTTCAGTACATGCAATACGATCGGCTCCGTTCGATTGAGCCTTGATCGCACAGATATATTTCATTTCAGTATTTTATGTTTGTTGTATTGGTGGTAGAGTTATAGGACTAATCATAATTCACTGATAAAACTAATGAAAATTTGGCAAGAATATGGTGGATACGCCGCTGGTACTTCCTATATATAAGTATTCTTGCCAAAGGATCAGAGGCATTATCGGACGGTTATGAGAAGTTCTATGTAGGATTTATTAGTTTCTTGGTAACCAATCATAACTTGTGGATAAAACTAATGAAAATTTGGCAAGAATATGGTGGATACGCCGCTGGTACTTCCTATATATAAGTATTCTTGCCAAAGGATCAGAGGCATTATCAGGCGGTTATGAGAAGTTCCATGTAGGATTTAGTATTGCCTTGGTTGGAATTTGTGTTACATTGATATCATCATGTTATTTAAAGAGATTGGATTGTGTTCCATTTCTACATAAACTAACCTCTCCATCATAATAAACGAGAGAGGAACTTCCACCATTCAAACATATATGCTATCAGAATGTGAATTCAAATATTTGCTGTTGTGTTTATTCATGATCAAATATTTGCTGATGTGTTTATTCATGTTCAAATATTTGCTGATGTGTTTATTCATGTTTAAATATTTGCTGATGTGTTTATTCATGTTCGAATATGAGCTGTTGCGTTTACCTATGTTCAAATATCAGCTGTTGTATTTTTATTTATGTTCCATACAGGTTGTAGTGTTAGAAATTTTGCCTTAGGATATAACCATACTTTCCCAAACGTATCTAAACTCTTATGCATGATATCATTTTTTAGCGAATCATTCCTGTTTATCAATACTCATACAGTAGGCAACAAAAAGCGATTCCTGAATAGGGTACTTAACCCTTACAAGGAACGTTACCGCCTCGAACAAAAACTTAAGCCCTTATTTTGTTAAGCATACAACTGTCAAACAAAACATCATCATTCTTTTAGTCAAATATATCACAATTTAAATTTTGGGACGAAATTTCTAAAAAGCAGGGGATACTGTAACATCCGTAAAAAACGGATTTACCAAACCCGCTCCGTTTATCAACCGAACAGTCAGTCAAAATTTTCGTTGCGAATTAAATGCCCAAAATATTTTTAAACGATCCGTAATCAATTATTATACGGGAATATATATTTAGTTTTTGAAAAACTATCAAAAATCGAAAAATAAAAATGAAATGATTCAGCCGGGTTTCGAACCCGGGTCTGTACCGAGTCACTCAGCGGCTTATCACCTCACACACAAACCACTGCGCCACTTGTTCTGTTTGGTAAGTATTGAAATCATTTAATTGATAAAGTGACTTTACGAATTCAAAACCGGCGCCCAAACGGTTCAGTCGTCGGAATCCCGGTAAACTCGCGAGTCTTAACTACAAATTTACGTTATAACGTAAACCATTAAGCAGATATCGGTTATAACCGATGTTTGAAGTCCGCGACCAAAATCAAAACCGCCGGAAAATTTAAATAAACGAACACAGTCCAAAATCAGACCAAATACATCTCGTTTTCTCTTATAAATTGACCCACAACCGATGACAAACCTTTTTCGCTTAAAACCACACTCTTCCACGGCGTAATTCCACTCGCCGGAATAAACCTGTTCGTCGCCGGAAAACCGGTTTCCCCAATTGCCGAGCTTTTCTGAACCTCTGAAGCTTATACCGGAGATACCCATACTCTTTCCAAGCTTTTCGGAGACTTGCTGCTGCAAGACACCTGACGCCGGAGTTGAATCCTGTCGCCGGAGTTCTGCCGGAAAACAGAGGATCCAGTCGGTATACCTCTCCGCCCAGTTTCTTTTCCTTTTCACTTTTATCTTACCTTAATCGACTGTAAAACACTAATAAAACCGATAAAAAAACCTTGAACCAGTCAGTCGACTTTCTCTGGTTATTCTTTGATGAAGAAGACGATGTACTGGTTATATTATAAGTGTAATTAAAATCAGGATATTAATCGGGTTAGACACACAGTCCAGTGGTGGACTGTGTGCACATAAAACGTTAAACATGCAAAGGTCTCGAGTTCGATTCCCGTCTCACACACGCTGCCTTAATAAAATCCATTTTTTTTGTTTACTGAACCGGAGTCGCCACAGATATATGTTAAGTATATTGTTAACCGGAATAATAACCAAGTTAGACACACAGTCCAGCGGTGGACTGTGTGTTTGTTTATATCACAGGTCACGAGTTCGAGTCCGGTCTTCAGCACCGACTCGGACAATTATCTCTTCTTTTTAATTAAGGCAGAAAAGGAAATAACTAATTAGTATTTAAGTATAATAAAAACCGAATGATATAACATGTTGAACACACAGTCCAGCGGTGGACTGTGTGTTGGATTAAACCACAGGTCCCGGCTTCGAGACCTGTGGAGTGCATGTCGGAGTCGTTTAAACTGTTTTTAAAATAAAAAGGATTTCTGTTTAATTCTAATTAATGTATATATGTAATTAAAATCGGATATATAACGGGTTAGACACGTAGCTCAGTTGGTAGAGCTGCGTGCACGCGTACGGGAGGTCTCGGGTTCGAGCCTCACCCAGCGCACAACAATATGCCTCGAACCGGTCAACGCCAGTCAAAGTCAATGGTCAAAGTCACTGTAGCAAAAATAAAATAAATATTTTTTTATTATTTTTATTTAATTATTTTAATTAAAAATCATTTATAAATACTTAAAAATAACATTTTTTAAGGTTAGAAAATAGCCTCAAACTCACAAAAATACACCCAACAATTCTACTAAAATAGTTTAATAAAATTCGTTTACTTACCAAACCATAATGCGATTTATCTAGGTTAAATCTCACTCGTGGTTAAAACCACTTCGCGTGCATTCAACGTCATCAACCGAACGCACCCACTGTGAGTGAATCTTACAATCCCCCTTTTAAATTACACGTTTTTGGGGTGTGTCATGTGTTATGAAATTAATTAATTTATTTATTTAAACTTGTGCCATACCACATCATGACTTAAACTTAGATTGTTTTATTGTTGTGATTTACTTATATTCCTTTTGTCAAATTATATGAAACTCATACATTAAGCCCATCAGTTCCTCGTGGGAGACGAGTAGAACATCGCGTGCTTCAATTCAAATTCATTATTGTTCATGTGTGTTTCATTGAGTTTATTTTGTTTGTAGTTGTGTCATTCATATCATCATGTTTATGCAATTCATTCATCAGGCCCCTCAGTTCCTCGTGAGAGACGAGTTGAGCATCGCGTGCCTTTAATTGTTCCATTATTATTCATGAGTGTTTCATTTAACATCTTATGATTGTTGATCAAGTTACATCTAATTTTACTCATGTTTGGTTGTGCACATATTTCATAATCAATTTAAATAAATTGTTCAAATGTTTTCCATAGGATTCACTCGCCAACATTATGTTGATCCAAAAACCTTTTTACGCATGATACAGGTGAACAGGTTGAAGCAAGGAAAACATAGGGTATGCCTTAGAAGAGAACAAAGAAGTTTAGATTGTTAGTTAGATCATGTTGTAGCAATCATTGTACATTTCCATTTAATTTGTATTAATGAATATGAAACGCTTAATAAATGTCATGAGCTTTGATGATAACCCAATCATGCCCTGATCACCTTTTCCGCTGCGGGTCGGGGTATGACATTCATGCCAAATCCAAAGGTCGTATGATGCAACTACTTCTAACATAATGGTGGAACACCCATGACCACCACACGGATATTGACCTTTCCATACAAGTGGGTAGTTTCTCTAGGTCCAATGCATACAGTCAATACTTCCTAGCATACAGGGAAACTCGTGCTAAGATGAATGAGTCTCTAGTAACCGATGGATGTAAGTTTGGTCAGGCATTCGTTGATATTCTCACTTGAAACACTTTAATAAAAACTTACAAAATTTTTGTAGGCATTCAACAACATTACTCTCACTAAGATGTATGCATTCATCGCATTTGTTAGTTACCAACGGACATATATTACAAACTTTTTCTACCAATTGCATCATGTCTTTTGTAACATATCTAGATGGTGGGATATACCTCCAACGATTTGATTAAACAACCGTCTAAACATTGGAAAACATCGTCTTATGTAACTCCCTGGGTATACTGACTTGGGAGCAAAGTAGTTGTTCAACAAATATTTGTCTCCATCTTCATGCCATATCTCAATATATTTGTGATTTTCTTTTGCTACTTAAGAACATGATTCCTATTCGGTATGAAGATCCAACAAAAAACATGGAAATGTTTTCCATATCCTCGTATATAAGTTGTTAAAATTGCGTTTGGGCTATATCAATGAATGACTGGGATTTTCTTATCAATTGGCTCATTTTGAGTGATGATTGAAATGACACGGAGTTTGGGAAAAGAAGTAAATGACATGGAAAAAAATGATTGTAAGTAATGTGGTTTTGGGAATATTGGTCGTATAAGTAGCCATTATATTATAATTTAATACAAAAATTATATATAATTATTACTATTGATATAACTTTTGGAGAAACACAACTAAATAAATTGGGCCCCACCTGTTGTAATCACAGGGGCACGAACTTGCAAGTTTAACGATTCACTTGAACATTTATACACAAATCGCTCTCTTGGGCTGATTCTCTTTCATCTCCACCACCAACAATATCCCCATCCATAAACCATTGCTTGATGCAATTGATGCATCTGACTTGAATAAAACTAGTTACTCTCAATCATTCATCACTAAGAGTATGCCCCAACAAGCGACTAGTTCAACTCCAAAGGTCATTGTAAACCCACACGCAGAGGATGGTACACCTCTTGAGTCACAAGTAACTCTTGTAGGTTTTTCAAGTGGAGCAGCTACTAGAATTGTAGGGACCACAACCTCACTATTGGACAACGGTTACATCTTTAAGACTTACTTAAAGGCAACAATTGCTGAGTTGACAATAGTACACTCTTTAACAATTGGAAGTCCCCAGAACCAAGAACAATGTGCATCTGCTCCAAAGCCAGATACAACCACCTCTAGGGGGAATTTAGATGATCCTATTAATTTAGGTGATGCATTAAGATATCAAGAATTGACAGAGAGAGTCACCAACATAGAATCTTTAATTCATGAAGTAAAGGAGATGTTGAAAGTCTTGGTACAAAACTCAAAACCTCCACCATCAAATGTAGATCTTGCCAAAGAAATATGTCATATGCTCAACCATATCATCAATTACAAAAACAATCTGTAGATGCCACTCACAACATGCACATGGAGCTCATAAGAAACATGGTTGAAGCTAGGTACAAAGATAGTCAAGCTAAGGTAAAGGGCATCAAAGATCATCTTCTCCAGAATACAGGCTCCACTCCTAACCCCAAGTATCATGATGATACCAAAAAGGGGGAGAATGAAGAAGGAATGAGAAAATTACCTCTTCATGTCAAGAGAGCTAAAAAGAAACCTGACTAGTCTTCAAGCAAAAGGGCAAAAGCGGATGCCTTGGAGAAAGAGAAGATAAGAATAAAGATACAAAAGAGGCCAAAGATGCCCTAGCAGTGCAAGAAAAACTTGCAAAGCAGAGAATTGAACAAAACTTGGGTACTTCAATAGAGGCACCTGCAACTGGAAGAAGACAGCCTGTAAGACAAGTAAAAACCACTGTTACACCAATTCTTCAATCTACTGTTCAAACTTTCCAAACCATTTCTACCATTACTCATAAAACATTGCTCATCAATCCACTGCCCAAACTATCCAAACATCTGTTGACATTGACAAAATGCAACCAAATGTTACAGCAAAAACAACACTTGTCATAACCTTTGAACTAATTAAACCATCTCATAAAAAATTCCTTCTGGTGTTCTAAAAAGAAAACTACCAACTCATATTCTATCCCCCCATAAAAAACACCCACCTCTTATACCAGAGGAAGAAGATCAAAATTCATCAACCAAGATGATAATGAAGAAACCCTACAAGTATCAGCCATCAAAACCACATCATCACTTCCACCAACCAAAAACCAACTTACCACCACTTAAAAATCAATTCATACATCACTACCAACATCTACTCCATCAAGCACCCCAACCTTAATCACCACAGAACATCCTTTTGGAGCTTTCTAATGTGTCTGCCACTGATGATTTAAGTAAACTCACCTTTCCATTTCTTCACAACTTTCCAAAGCCTACAAATGTTAAAGAATATTTGGAGCTTAAAATAAAATAGGTTGAAAGGATAGCTGTTGAGAGAAGCACAGGAAAGGATGACAAAGAGGCATAGCTGATCTTATTTGAAGAATTCAAGAAAGTGAATGATCTTGAAAATTAAGCTAAAGATGTATGTGATAAACTCTTTCATGCTCTAATAACAGATCCTGAACTTAAAAGAACTATAAGAGATGATTACTTGAAACATATCATGAAGAACAAGCCAGACAAAGCAACCAGAGCTCAATTCTTAGGGTGGTCAATTGAATCCTTATTAGATGAAATTTTAAGGATTGAAAAAGTTGCTTCTTGACCCTCTACAAAAATCCACACCTCCAAACTTGAAGGCAGGGAAAAGGCCAAATGACAAAAAAAATCCTTGCAGCTAAAAACAATGAAAGATGAATGCTGCAAACTTTGGAACTATGAGATCAATGGCTAGATGGGATGAATCAACTATTACTGAAAACTATAAAAAGTTGGTGGTACTTAGAGGAAAAGATCCATTATTTCCAAGAAAGCATGTATATGATCAAGAAGATTTCCCCATCAAGACCTTGGTTGATCCAACAAAATTCCCTCTACCAAGAACATCTCCTCGGGTGTAAGAAGGTACTTGAAAAGACAAAAGAAGATGTCTGAAGAACATATGAAGAAATATCAAGAATTCCACAGAAAGAAGAGATCTTAAATGAACTTATGTATGGTCATCCATATACAAATCCTACTGATCTCATTGGCAAAATCTTGGGGTTACCACCTTTACCCAACTCATCTAAAAGAACTTTTGCCCCAGCAAATCCTGACAACTCTAAAATTCTAAAACAGAAATCTAACAAGATTAGCCATGAATTTACTCTGTTCAAAGCTAATGGAAGTTCAAAGGATCTCCATGAATAGTGCCCATGGGTTGTAGAATGAAGATATGCAAGACCTACTGGGTCGTGAACTTGAAAGGGATCCAGAAGATCTTTTCTGTATGAAATTTGAATTACAATTCAAGGGTCAAATAAGAGAAAAAATAATGAGAAATAAAGATTATTCTAGGGGATTCTTGAACCAGTAAAAGAACAGATGATTGCAAAAGCCAAAATATACTATTCTGATCAAGAATAAGATAAGTTATGAAGATCAACTTCTCCCAAAGATAGTAAATCTTGAACATTAAGAGAGCATCTGTTTGAAGAACTCAAAGATCCATTGAAGAGATGAAAGCTTTGTTGATGAAGTATAAAAGTATGTTGAAGACCAAAGCCCTATTGAAGAACAAATCACTGATGCGGAGAGCTAAACACCTGTTTTAGGCTTGAATAGATGTTTAGCATTAACAAACAGAGGTTTCCAAAACATATGACACCAATACAACAAAGTCTGTAAAGACAATTGTTATGAGTCTTAGAAAAGATGTTAAGATCCATTAGATGTTTTAAGGAATTTTTTCAGTTAGGAATGTTAGATGTCACTATTAGGGTGATGTGAGCCCTGATGGTGAACAGACATTTGTACTTACTATAAATAGATCCCACCTATTAGAGATCTATTTTGCACAGGACATTCCTTTTGTTCGAACAGAAAAGAGTGATCGGGCTGAGGGGGAGTGATAGTCATAACTTGTATTTATAAGCATTCCGTTATAAGTGAAAATAGTTTGACAAATTTCCATGTTTGTGTGTGGGTTTATTTCTGCTGAAATTCATCTTATTTCCATTTATAAATCATTTACACTTCACTTTTCATAAAAGAACACACAAAATTTGAAATTCAGATCCTAACAGAGGGGAATTCGTGATATGAAACGGACATGTAACACAAGTTGCTTCCTCAAAGACACAATTTACTTCCCCTCAGATTCTACTGTTGACCTACATCCCTAATAGCTTCATGGGAACGCAAGTTGCAATCCTGAGGAAGCAACTTGTGTCCTCATATGATTTCTTATCTTTTCTTCGTATAACCAATCCTTGATACTTCCATATACTTCCAAATGCTTACTGAAAAACACCCGCTTAAGCTCCACTAAGCCCCCAAACACATTAATTCCTCGTTTGCTTCATTCCAACTCCCTATAAAGCTTTCAAAATGCACCTTAAACCTATCAAGGTCTACAAAAACACAAACCATCTCAAAGTAGTGTATTCGAAAACTCAATCTTACACAAATTGGTAAATTAAGCACGTTAAGCTTTGGAAATTTACCGATCCATTAATGATGAGAACCATATACATGGGAGTGTAGTATTTAGCCATGACGTAATATCAAAGTGCTTCGTCTAGTACATTTTACATGTAGATGTTTCACCTATCAACTGTGTTTCTCATGGTAGGCTTCACATTTAGGCGAAAATACGACTACCCCAATGCATCACTAACATCAAAAGAGAGGTATTCTCCAGAATATCACTTTAGAAAATTAAATGTAGGTTTTTGTAACACCTCGTATTTTCGTGATCGGTAACCGACACGTGTCCCGCTGATCCTCGTATGCCACGTGCTAAACGAGAGGGACTAAGATTGCCGTCATGTTATAATTATAACCTCTGAATGGCGACTACAAAAGTTGGAGGAACTAAACATGACAAAAGGCCAAATTTTGGCTTCTGGAGGGGTCTTGCGGACCGTAACCATATATGGTTACGGAACCTAAGACTTAAATGGCTAAAGTGGCTGAGAGGTGGTTACGGACCGAAATGCTTGTTCCTTACGGTCTGTAACCATATTAAAAACTGTGTGCGCCAAGGGTCCTTACGGATCGCAACCACATATGGTTACGGTCCGCAAGGACCGACCAGTGACAAAAAATTTGGCAGCTTGCTACCCTGCCACCTATCTCGCCAATGCCACTCTTTAAGCAGCTTGTGCCATGACCATGGACACTTGGGGACCTCCTAGAACTCCCCTAACACCTGGCACTTGCTCCACACACCCTCCTCAGCTATAAAAAGCCACAAAGGATGCCTCATTTCCTTGCTCACTCCTCTCTTCTCCTCTCTTGCTCATATTGGAAGTTCCTGAGATCTTTGGGGACATCCTCTGAGTTCTAAGTCTTCTTTTGGATCACTTGTAAGTGTCCCAACCTTGTTCTTTTCATTTTATAGGCTGTAAGCCAAAAGTCAAAGCGTTATCGTAATAACGCTTTGACCTTCGGTTAAAACCATTATGGTCCAGCCATCATTCAATGCGAATATGGCTACGTGATCGTAATAAGGTAGGTGTTATTCCCTCAAGAGGGCACCTCCTGGAAATCATGTATGCTTGGTCATTTGACGGGTCAAAGTAATTGTCTTAAAAAGTCAAACGGGTCAGATTTTAAATAAATTCATATATGATAATGTAGGTGTTATAAAATGTGTTTTATCACTTTAATAACTTGGTTATAATTGTTAGAACATGTGTAAACATGTTTGGCTCGTCAATTCCAGGTTTAAGGTCGGGTCGCAACCGAAAGTCGAGAAGTTTGACTTCTGTTTTGACTTTTGATTGACCCGAATTAGCAACTTTAGCTACTGATATAAGTTGCATTATGACCATGTTATATTGTAGTATAACCCTCTGGAGTTATAACACATGGTCATATAGTATTCTGAGTTTTTATGCAAGTTTCCGTTAATATGCCTTATGTTGACTATTATGCCCTTTTGATAAAAAATGAGGTTTTAAACATAAACAAGCTTGCAAATGAATTAGTTACTGATATATTAACTTGAATAGCATGTTTTGATGTCAACATTCTGGTCATAAACTAAGTTGTACTTAATTAGCATAAATTATGCTTTAAAATGACTAAATTGCCCTTTTGGCATCTAGAATGGTTTCTAAACATAATTTCTTCATCAAACTTAATACCTACTGATGTAATATCATAAGGAGGACTCATTGGGATAATAAATCAGATTATAAACTGAGTTTACAAACAAATCTTTGTATTAAGTCCTTAAATGACGATATTGTCCTTACGGCACTTAAAATAGGTTTTAATAATTCTTAATGTGCAAAACCTTTTGCTTACTAATGTATTATATTATATAACATATTCTCATCATATGAGCCAAACTTATCTATGAGCCAAACTTGTTACCTAATGATCATTAAATTTATTTTACATAATTATATAGTAGGTACATGTCCTAAACTCAGAATCCCAAATAAACTATCAAAACTATGTGTGAAATGACCAAAATGCCCCTACGGAGCATAGTTTTGTTTTAAACTATAAACCACACATATATTCGATATCCTACTGATATAACATCACAAATTTAATATTTTTCAAGAATGTTTATGACCATGACATCAGTTTAATTGTAAGCTCCTTTTATAAGTCGTAAAATGACCAAAACGCCCTTTTGAGGCTTAGTTGATTTTAAAACCTTAGAGGGCATACATGTTAATATCCTACTGATATTATAACATCTTTAAAGTTTAATGGCATATGGAACTTGTATATGACTCGTCCGGTTACCCGGTTTCGCTTATATGCGTATGGTTAAGCCTACGTGAATAGTTTACGTAATTTAACCGAAACGGGTTTAACCTAATCATTTTTACATCAAAATCCAGAATGTTATATGTTTACCCATTATAAAAAAGTCTTAGTACTTGATTGGTTTAAACCACATTCTATTCCGGTCATCGCTTAATCTAGCATATCTGAAGAAACAGTAGATCTAACTGATCAAAATCGAATCAGATCTAGGGTTTAGTTCCTGCATAAAATGGGTTAATCCTTCGCTTGCTTCTATATCTCGAATTACTCTGCAAAACAAACAACCGTCAGACTCGCCACGGGAGAATGGGGGTTCTATCCGTGACCACCCTCCGGCATGAGAATAAGTACAGGTTTGATCGGAATAGTTTAAGTGAAGTAAGAGAGAGAGAGAGAGAGAGAGTAAGTGAGAGTGAATACCTTTTCTTGTTCCTGAAGTTCCTTATTTATAACCGGGTTTGGGCGCCAAAAAGTGGATGGAGAGTTAACGAATCTTTAATGCTGTTAGTTGGTTGCATCACCGTTTGGACACACGGATCGTGTGCAGATCTATGGCTGGGGTGATGCCACGTGGAAAGTGACTTATGCTCAATCTACATGCAAGGCATGCTATCATCGTGATTTAGATGAGTGCACTAGATTGTGCCACATCATACTCAGTTACACCTGCAGGAGGCCTTGCACGATGAGCATGTAACCGTTTCTAGAAGTCTTACAGCTGTGATCCTTCTTCCAGATGCCACGTGACAAGTTTTTTATAACCGAAAAGATTCCTTTTGTCAGCTTCCTCTGTTTTATGCGCGTGTGTTCTTGAGGAGAGGAGATTTATTGTCACACCCCGACTCGCAGCGGAAGACAATTGCAGGGTGCGGCAGACACATGGTAATTCCCGATAATTTAAAAACATGATATTACATAAAAAGGGAACCTCGGTTACAACATACTATTAGTATCATATTACACACCATAAGTTCAAGTATAGTACTACGAGCTATCACAACTCTTATTCTTCTACAGTTCACTACTAAAGCCATCCACACGCACATTCCTTACTCTTGCTTCGCTTTACCTGAAATGCATGTTAGTTTTGAAAAGGGTCAGCTAAACGTTGCGTGAGTTCCATCGGTTTAATTGTTGTGTAACAACATGTGTTAACAAGTTTAGTTGCACTGGTCATAGTCACGATGATGGTCACAGTCATAGTCGCAGATGGAATTACACGAGTATACAAGTGAAACCTTGACTGTTTCTTCCCGGGCCGTGTCATCCCAGACACTCCCGGCCACCGGACCGTGTCACAAAGACACTCCCGGCCCATCAACTGCGTCACGTGCAGTTCAACGCCCCATAGTAGTTATGCCTAACAACACAACCAATTTTAGGACGCGTGCAGACCAGGTTGCCGACCTTCCTGTCGGGCGCGGCCTGGGTTCGTCAGACCAATAGTACTATCCACTGCCCACGGCTTACGCTAATCACTTGTAGAGGGGAGGCAGTTCGTGTGTTAGATAATTCACATCTCACAAGTTGGTGCAACTACACAGTTTCGTAACATGCAAGTCATTCCAGAAAACAGTGAAACAGTTTACCAGTGGGAGAGTAAAACTCACTCCCAAATTGGTGTATTCAACACAGTTTTTAACATGCAAGTCCCCAGAAAATAGTAAAACCATTCAAAAGTGGGGAAGTGAAACTCCCAGTGCAAATAGTGGTCTCAACACAAGAGTGATCAAGCAACTGGATCAACTTTAATAACACACATGCAAGTATGGACTCAAATCAGTATCTAAGTTGGAAATGGTTATAACTTGGATCTGGTCAGGGGTTTTTACTCCGGATTGAGTCTATAGGACATTGGTATGGTGATGGACGTCAGGGTAGTATTAGTTTCCAGTTTGGCTTCCGGGCACCGTTTCGCGTGCCAGCCAAAGTCAGTAGTTTAACGTGTTCGGATAATGATACAGGAATACCAATAATGCCAATACGTAGTTATTTAAGAATTATTAACTTTTGATCAAGGGAGTTTGAGTGTTTGGTGAGTAGAGGTTGCCCAAATTTGAGTTTCCATTTTCACCGTCGGGGAACCCTCCCGAACTGTCTTAGGACACACCCATAGTGCCTAATTTGCCTGGGAATCTCCCGGTGTTCCAATTATAGTATTTGTCGCGTTGGGTCAGTTCCCAGTTCCGGCAGGTTTGTTATACGGTAAACTGCCGAAATTGATTTAAATTAATCTATTTTTAATTCCATAAATTCCCATTTAATCTATAATTTGAATAAAAATCTTTAAATTTTATATAATTCTGTAAAAATCTGTAGATTATGGGATAAATTTCTGGGAATTTATTTTGGCATTTTACTTATTTAAATAAATTATTTATAAAACCATTTTCAACCACATAATTATCATTAAATAACATCATTGGTTCAGAAATTCCAAAAAAGTTCTAGAACACGTTTTACTTGTCTAGGAACTTCTCAAAAATTTTGGGACTTTTCCGATTTAGTTTCGGTGCGCTCCCGGCTACCGAAAACTCGCAAAAACACGGATTTTTAACCCAAATCAAAACTCAACCAATGGACTCCGAATTTTTCCAGAACATTCCCCGTACGTTCCTTAGTGTCTCTATAAAAGTTGGTGATTTATTGAATTCGTTTGATAATTTTTCCGAATTTCTTTCGGTAAAACAGTTAAACATTCATCAAAAATCATACAAAGTTCCAAAAATTCTAGAATTTTACTTGGACCTTCTAAAAATACCCTACATCACCACACCAAATTTCAGCTCAATCCAAGCATCACGGATCAAGTTATAGCTAAAACAAGATTCTGCCTATGCTAGTTTCGGTTCTCGGACGTCATACCTAGCGATTCTTCCGATTCCAAACACTTCTTGTGAGCCCAGAATTGGGTGGGTGCTATATTCAGTACATACACATCAAGTACAATCCAAATATTCTAGAACTTAGATAATTCAAGCTTTATTTCATTGTTTTTCGGTTAATCGAATAGTTAAGCGATTTTTGTCGAATAGGTGTTGATTAGGGTATCAAACACCTATTATTTGTGATCATGGCTGCCATATAACACTAGGGAAATACCAAGGTGTTCTTATTCAGCCCATAA
The DNA here is from genome assembly GCA_947069175.1 of Scalesia atractyloides. Taxonomy (NCBI): domain Eukaryota; kingdom Viridiplantae; phylum Streptophyta; class Magnoliopsida; order Asterales; family Asteraceae; genus Scalesia; species Scalesia atractyloides. The sequence goes on along the minus strand of CAMTDV010000015.1, from coordinate 31,939,292 downwards.
ACATATTTAAACCTTCAAAATCTTGGATTAAAATGAGTTTTTCGGCTAGAAATCGCGTTTAATCAAGAAAACGGGATTAAAATCATAAGAACCAAGGTATATACCTTTGAATTAGTGATGTTTTAGGATGAACTCAACTGGATTTCTGGTTGTTTATGGCAGATTGGATGGAAGAGCTTGTGAATTTTAGTGAAAAATGGATGAAATAAATGAAAAAAAGAAAAAACTTATTTATATATGGGGGGGGGGGGTGTGGTGGCGGTTTGGGAGGTGGGTCCCAAGGGGACACCTCGTGCTTCGGTTGGTGTGACAAAAGATGATGTTTATCTTCTGTTTTTGGGTCCCGGACGTGTCTCCGCTTTGCGAAACGGGCTCCGTTTTTCGCGTTCTCACTGTCAAAAGTCTCGGTTTTAAAAATTGGGCATAACCGTCTCGAAATCCGAGCATGGTTACATTTTAATCATAAAAGTCTCGTATGACGTACATTTAAGTGTTTTAAAGCTTGATCGATCGTTACTTGCACATTTGGTTGCCTTATGTTATGCCCGGAATGAAGGCGTCTCCCCAACCGGGAGCTGCTTCTTTTGCGTGCCCGGGCTTTGATTATCTTCAACCTTATGTCACAGTCTATGGCACAAAACTAAGTTGTTCCTGGAACTCGGAATCTTAAATGATGCTACCGATAACCTAATAATCAACGTCAAAGGTTTAATGCGCTGTTAAACGTCAAGTCTCCGTTTAACACGTTGTTCAAGGCTAAGGACGCCAACCTCGCATCATTGGTCCTTAGTAGTGTCATGTTAACCATGACGTGCTCTCAGATTCCTCTGAGATATAACATATATTGTTTCGCACAACACACAAGTCATGCAAAGGTTTACACACAATTAATGTTTTAATCATGCTTCAAGTTTAGGACCAATTAAGGTGTACCTGGTTTTGTCATGGGTATCATAGTCTCCCCTGGTTAAGAAATTTCGTCCCCAAAATTTACTTTGTCAAGCTAGGGAAGAGGTGAGGGTATTTTCTACGGAATTCATCCTTCCGTTCCCAGGTATATTCAGGTCCTTGTTTCGAGTTCCACCGGACTTTAACCAGTGAAATCTTATTATACCTTAATTGCTTGACCCTGCCATCAACTATTTCCACCGGCTCTTCCACAAAGTGGAGTTTATCATCAATGTGGATGTCTTCCAATGGTATCTGGGTGGTCTCGTCCGAAAGGTACTTCTTTAAATTCGAAATGTGGAAGACATTATGAATGGCACTAAGCTCGGTTGATAGCTTCAACCGATATGCTACGGGACCCACTTTTTCTAGGATCTCGTAGGGTCCAATGTATCGCGGAGCTAACTTTCCGGTCTTTCCAAATCGGATAACGCCTTTCCACGATGATACCTTTAACAACACTCGTTCACCAACTTTGAACGATAGTGGTTTCCTACGCACATCAGCCCAACTCTTTTGCCGACTCAGGGTGGCTTTCAGCCGATTTTGAATCTGATGGACCTTATCAGTCGTTTCCTAACATTTATTGTAAATTTCCATAAAATTGTATTAAATGAATATGAAACGCATAATAAATGTCATGAGCTTTGATGATAACCCAATCATGCCCCGATCACCTTTTCCGCTGCGGGTCGGGGTGTGATAGATTGGTATCAGAGCCATGACTATAGGGATATAGGATAGGTTATTAGACCCTTAGAGCCTATACTATAGTCTGCCTAAATTTTAATTGATTAGGTGGTTACATACAAACTTGTGATATTTATTTGTTTCATATTTGTTTACATTTACAGTCAAACATACATGCTTATATACATACTCATTATACATATATCGATGTTCATGTATTCAATTTATTTTCATACTCTCATTATCCAAAGATTTTGTGCAATTTTCAAATCTCATCAAAGTAAGTTCTGCGACGGGCATGTAGTAACTGGAAGGGTACAAGTACCGGTAGTCGGAACGTCCTGTCTAGGTTGGCATTCGTATAAATCCAATATAACGGACCAGTTTGCCTACCTGGGGACCAACGATGAGAGAACGAAGGACCTATTAGGCCAAAGCATGTCACACCAAACGTCGTTCGAACTAACCTACTTTGAGGTGTCACCGTGTCTACACCTGGACACATTCCGAATATCACACGTTGTATACATATTTCTCGATTTTCTCCGGGTTTTTGTGTACGCAACCTGGCAAACCCGTGCGAACCATATGAAAAACCGGTATTCATGGGGGCCCACATGATTACACAGGTAAAGTATGGCGGCATGTAGGGCCTAATGGCGAGCAAAGCCCAAGACATCCTATGGATGTAGTATATTTATTTTTCTATAATTATTTTATGAATGTTCATTCCTAGTGCGACCCATGATCCCAAATCGTTCAACAAATGGCTGCCGTAATACCCAACATTGTAATCCAAGTACAACAAAGCACTCACCGATAATCCTGTCAATCAAGCAAACCAAAACATTATCAACTCTCCCCCAAATACCACTAAATGCACCTACAAGCATTTCAAATCATGCGACCCTCCGAAATATAAAGGGACTGAAGGCGTCACCGCTCTCCTCCATTGGTTTGAAGAGATGGAGAACACTTTTCTAAATTGCGATTGCCCTGACGATCGCAAAGTGCGTTATGCTACCGGTCGATTATATGGGATAGCACTTACTTGGTGGAATACAGAGAAGGCCAAACGAGGTGTTGAAGATGCTATGTCCTTAACTTGGAACGAATTGAAGGAAATCATGACCAGACGATTTTGCCCAAGGAGCGAAATCAAGAAATTAGAAGATGAATTTTATTCGTTGAAGCAAAAGGAAGGAGACCACACCACCTACAATAAAAGATTCCTCGAGTTACATCAAATGGTTCCCAACATGTTCACTCCCCTCTACCGTTTGATCGAGCACTACATTCGTGGTCTTCCGTCAAAGATTCAAGACCCTGTAATAAGTACCAAGCCTGCAACTTTGGAAGCAGCAATAGAGTTAGCAACAGAGCTTACTGAGAACCGAATCCGAAACAAAGACTTCAAGGAGGAGAAAAAGAAGGATAAAGAATCGACTGAAACCTCCGACTCCACCCAAACCGAATCCCCTTCTCAACCCAATCCTAAGAGAAGAAGAGACGGGCAACTTTTCGCTGCTACCCAACGTAACCAACCAGTTTTACACGCCATACCCATCCAAGCTATCCCAATCACTCAAGTGGCACCCAACTCAACTTACCCAAATAAGAAACCCTATCTTGGACCTCACCCTCGATGCAACAACTGTTTTTATCATCATCCCCTTACCTTACCTTGTCGGCTATGTACAACTTGTGGACGCTATGGTCATTTGAGCAAGGTTTGTCGCACCTTTCAAAACCAAACCTTTTTCCCTACTCAAAACATGGCCCAAACCTATCAACAACCCCAATACCCCATGTTCCCATATGCTCGAGCTTGTTTCAATTGTGGCGACCCTACCCACTTTAGAAACACATGCCCTCAATTGGTTAACGTCATCAACACTCAAGCCCAATCAAACCCAGTTAACCAAGTAAACCAAGGAAACCCAACCACTAGGCCGCCAACAAGAGGAAGAGTCTTCAACATCAACGCCAATCTTGTCGAAGATAATGACGGCCCAAACGAAGGTACCCAACTAGTCCTCTTCGCCGAAGATCCAGATTCAACTCCTATCGTTTAGTTTTATGATTTTCTTTATCACATAGAACCAAACATAACTTAAGGATAAAGCCAATGAAACTTTGACGAGAATACGGTGGATACGCCGCTGGTACTTCCTATATATAAGTATTCTTGTCAAAGGATCAGAAGCATTATCTGGCGGTTATGAGAGGTTCCATGTGTAGACTGTTAGAATAATTATTATTTATCTTCAGTATATGCATTTGCCGAGGCCGCAGCCCCCCCATTTATGAGGTTGAGCTTGATCCCCATTTTATTATGCGGTTGATCTGTGGCGTGCCCGCACGATCGGCTCCGTTTGATTGAGCCTTGATCGGTCATTTCATTTTACATTTCAATACATGCAATACGATCGGCTCCGTTTGATTGAGCCTTGATCGGTCATTTCATTTTACATTTCAATACATGCAATACGATCGGCTCCATTTGATTGAGCCTTGATCGCACAGTTCAATTTACATTTCCAGTTCATGCAATACGTTCGGCTCCGTTTGATTGAGCCTTGAGCGCACATACATTTTCATTATCAGTATCTTGTGGTTGTGGTGTTTGTTGTAGAGTCGCATAGAACTAATCATAACTTGCGGATAAAGTCAATGAGAATTTGACAAGAATATGGTGGATACGCCGCTGGTACTTCCTATATATAAGTATTCTTGTCAAATGATCGGAGGCATTATCAGGCGGTTATGAGAGGTTCCATGCATAGGCTGTTTGTGTGATTGTTGTTTAGATTAAGTTGTTCATTTTCAGTACATGCAATACGTTCGGCTCCGTTTGATTGAGCCTTGAGCGCACATACAATTTCATTTTCAGTACATGCAATACGTTCGGCTCCGTTTGATTGAGCCTTGAGCGCACAGACAATTTCATTATCAGTATCTTGTGGTTGTTGTGTTTGTTGTAGAGTCGCATAGAACTAATCATAACTTGCGGATAAAGTCAATGAGAATTTGACAAGAATATGGTGGATACGCCGCTGGTACTTCCTATATATAAGTATTCTTGTCAAATGATCGGAGGCATTATCAGGCGGTTATGAGAGGTTCCATGCATAGGCTGTTTGTGTGATTAAGTTATTCATTTTCAGTACATGCAATACGTTCGGCTTCGTTTGATTGAGCCTTGAGCACACAGACAATTTCATTTTCAGTACATTCAATACGTTCGGCTCCGTTTGAATGAGCCTTGAGCGCACAGATATTTCATTTTCAGTACATGCAATACGATCGGCTCCGTTTGATTGAGCCTTGATCGCACAGATATATTTCATTTCAGTAATTTATGTTTGTTGTATTGGTTGTAGAGTTATAGGACTAATCATAATTCACTGATAAAACCAATGAAAATTTGACAAAAATATGGTGGATACGCCGCTGGTACTTCCTATATATAAGTATTTTTGTCAAAGGATCAGAGGCATTGTCGGACGGTTATGAGAAGTTCTATGTAGGATTTATTAGTTTCTTGGTAACTAATCATAACTTGTGGATAAAACCAATGAAAATTTGGCAAGAATATGGTGGATACGCCGCTGGTACTTCCTATATATAAGTATTCTTGCCAAAGGATCAGAGGCATTATCAGGCGGTTATGAGAAGTTCCATGTAAGATTTGGTATTGCCTTGGTTGAAATTATGTTACATTTATATCATCTTGCTATTTAGAGAAATTGGAATTGTGTTCCATTTCTACATAAACTAACCTCTCCATCATAACAAACGAGAGAGGAACTTCCACCATTCAAACATATATGTTATCAGAATGTGGATTCAAATATTTGCTGTTGTGTTTATTTATGTCAAATATCAGCTGTTGTGTTTATTTATGTTCCGTGTAGGTTGTAGTGTTAAAAGTTTTGCCTTAGGATATAACCATACATTTCCAAACATATCCAACCTCTTATGCATGATATCATAGTTAGCAAATCAAATCTGACTATCAATACTTTTACAGTAGGCAACAAAAAGCGATTCCTATAATAGGGTACTTAACCCTTACAAGGAACGTTACCGCCTCAAACAAAAAACTTAAACCCTTACTTCTTTTCTAAGCATGTGACTGTCAACACCATCATTCTTTTAGTCAAATATATCTCTATTTAAATTTCGGGACGAAATTTCTAAAAAGCAGGGGATACTGTAACATCCGTCAAAAACGGATTTACCAAACCCGCTCCGTTTATCAACCGAACAGTCAGTTAAAATTTTTGTTGCGAATTAAAATGCCCAAAATAATTTTAAAGGATACATAATCAATTATTATACGGGAATATATAATTAGTTTTTGAAAAACTGTTAAAAATCGCAAAATAAAAATACTTTGTTCCTGCCGGGTTTCGAACCCGGGTCAGTCGCCGAGTCACGGTGCAAACAGACTTAACACTCAACACAAAACCACTGCGCCACTGATGTTCCTTGTTAAATAATGGAATCATTTAATTGATATCTTGACTTTCCGAATTCAAAACCGGCGCCCAAAAGTTCAGTCGTCGGAAATCCCGGCAATCTCGCGAGTTTTAACGACATCTTCCGTTATAACGTAAACCATTACTAAGACATCGGTTATAACCGACGTCTGAGTCCGCGACCAAAGTCATAACCGCCGGAGCTTTTGTAACTTACGAATCCAGTCGGAAATCAGACCAAGTTCTTCGAAGATTTGCCCTATAAAAACCACCTCGAACTTCTGCAAACATTTTCGCTCAAAACCACACCCTTTCTCGGCGAAAACTCTCTCGCCGGAATTTTTCTGTTTGTCGCCGGAAAACCGGTTTCCCCATTTCTGAGCCTTACTAAACCCTTTGAACTTATACCGAAGCCACCCACACCCTTTGTAAGCTTTCTGAAGACTCTCTGCTGCAAGACACTCGTCGTCGGAAGGGATTGCTGTCGCCGGAGTTCTGCCAGAAAACAGAGGAAAGCTAGTCGGTATACCTCACGCCTATTTTTCCTTCTTTTTACTTATATCTCATCTATAATTAACCTAAAACGTTAAAGGAACCTGATTTAATCATTGAACCAGTCAGTCGTCTTTTCTGGTTATAACTTGATGAAGAAGACGATGTATCCGGAACGTATAAGTATAATTTAAATCAAAATATTACTCGGTTTAGACACACAGTCCAGCGGTGGACTGTGTGCACATTAAACATACAAACGTCACGAGTTCGAATCCTGTTTCACACACGCCGCTTTAATAAAATGCCTTTTTGTTTTGTTAACCGAACCGGAGTCGCCACAGGTATATGTTAAGTATATTAATAATCGGAATAATAACCAAGTTAGACACGTAGTCCAGCGGTGGACTGTGTGTATGTTTAATCAAAGTGCACGAGTTCGAGTCCGGTCTTCTGCATCGACCCGGACAATTATTAAGCTGTTTAAATAAGTCAGAAATGAAAATAATTAATTTGTGTTTAAGTATAATAAAAATCAGTTAAATTAACAAGTTGTACACACAGTCCAGCGGTGGACTGTGTGTTATCATAACCCACAGGTCCCGGGTTCGAGACCTGTGGAGCGCACCGTCTGATTCAATTAAAGTGTTTTTAAAATAAAAGGATTTTCTGTTTAACTTAATTAATGTATAAATATAATTAAAATCGGATATATGACGGGTTAGACACGTAGCTCAGTTGGTAGAGCTGCGTGCACGCGTACGGGAGGTCTCGGGTTCGAGCCTCACCCAGCGCACTTATATACACGATTCGAACTGGTCAAAGTCAATGGTCACTGTAGCAAAAAAAAAATCAAATTTTTTTATTATTTTTATTTAATTATTTTAATTAAAATCAATTAAAAATACTTAAAAATAACATTTTTAAGGTTAGAAAATAGCCTTAAACTCACAAAAATACAGCCAACAATCCTACTAAAATAGATTAATAAAATCCGTTTACTTACCAAACCATAATGCGATTTATCTAGGTTAATCTCACTTGTGGTTAAAACCACTTCGCGTGCATTCAACATCATCAACCGAACGCACCCATTGTGAGTGAATCTTACAACTCCTCCTTTTAATTACACGTTTTGGGGTGTGTCATGTGTCTCAAATAATTAACTCGTTTATTTAAATTTGTGCCATACCATATCATGACCTAAACTTAGATTGTTTATATTGTTGTGATTACTTAGTTCATTTTGTCAAATTATATGAAATTCATTCATTAAGCCCATCAGTTCCTCGTGGGAGACGAGTTGAACAACGCGTGCCTCAAAACCAATCCATTATTGTTCATGTGTGTCTCATTGAGTTTATATTGTTTGTAGTTGTGTCATTCATATTATCATGTTTATGCAATTCATTCATTAGGCCCATCAGTTCCTCGTGAGAGACGAGTAGAGCAACGCGTGCCTCTAAATGTTCCATTATTGTTCATGTGTGCTTTATTTAATATCTAATGATTGTTGAATAAGCTTACATCTATTTTTACTCGTGTTTGGTTGTGCACATATTTCATAATCAATTTAATAAACTTGTTCAAATGTTTTCCATAGGATTCACTCGCCAACTTTATGTTGATCCAAAACTTTTTTACACATGATACAGGTGAACAGGTTGAAGCAAAGAAAACATAGGAAATGCCTTAGAAGAGAACAAAGACGCTTAGATTGATAGTTAGAACATGTTGTAACATTTATTGTAAATTTCCATAAAATTGTATTAAATGAATATGAAACGCATAATAAATGTCATGAGCTTTGATGATAACCCAATCATGCCCCGATCACCTTTTCCGCTGCGGGTCGGGGTGTGACAGACAAGCTCAGACTTAGTGTTCTCAGATGTTGCTGACCGTTTCTTTGCTATCCAGGCATGAGATTTTATTTTAGCCTTCTTGATGTAAAAATTGTTTTCATTAGCCTTTGAAGTTTCTCCTTTTTCCAAAATAGAATTCTCAAACCTCTTTTCTATTTTAGGTTTAACTTCTTGCAAAGATTCATTTCTTTTCAAAATCTTGATTGGTTTTTCAAACTATAGATACTTGGTTTTACAATATTTGATTCTCTTCTTAGAGGATAAGCCAGTTTTGATTTCAGACATTGTCGTACAATATGACCAATTTCATTGCACTTGAAACATGTCCGATTATCAAGTGGATGTCCTTTAGTGGGTGGTTTTACCCCACTTGATGTTTTGGCACCACTTGTAACCTTGGCTTTATCTTGAATTTCTTTCTCCTTTTTAAACTCATCATTTGATTGTTTACTAATCAAACTCTCTTCGTGAACCGTGTTTGTCCCATATACAAAATTCATGTTTTTGTTTTTATATTCATGAAATGGTGACACTTTCTTTACTGGTTCATCTGATTCTTCTAGACCCAACCCTGCTCTCCGGTTTTCCGGATGATCACCGCCATTCCTTCGGTAGTTGTTTCTTTTAGGTTTGGAATAGAATTTTCGTTCGTTAATTTCCAATTCATCTGATGTGACTTCCACGAGTTTAAAGAATTTATCAAGCAATTCTTCCATCACATTCTGAATCGGGAAGCTATCATCAAAGTATAGTCTATCCGAATCCTTAATTTTGTGCATTACAACATTAGGATCGTCACTTAGACCATCCTCTGACGACTTATCGTTATTTTCAGACTGTGAATCGGAATTCTTTGAACTCGAGTCGGCGCTTTTGAAGCTGCCGTCATCAGAATCACTTAGAACATTTTCAACCACTTTGTTAACCACAACGTTGTTATCATCATCGGATTTAGCATAGAATATGTCAATATTCTCTGGCAACTCATATTTTTCTTAGAAAGTAACTCAACGTTGAGTGCCTTATCCATCACGTCTGCGGTTTTGCGACAGTACTTCTCACAAAGGGGTGGAGGAACATTGCTATATTCTTTGCCAATTTTCTTTTTAGGTTTTTCTTCCGTTGAGATTGTCGGAAGAATGTGATCAATAACATACGCGTTTGTGGTATAACTTCTCAACAACTGTTGGACTCTTTCAGTTTCGATTGTCATGTCTTGAAGTTGTTGTTTGGTCTCAGCAATGGTGTTAATATAGGTGTTAATTGCCCCTTGTTTATCCATTACTGTTCCACTCAACATCCTTATATTATCATGTTGTTCGATGTTATTTCTGTCGAGTCTGCCATAATCATTTTTCATTTTGCCATACGCTTCTTTCATTGTGCGGTAATCGTATTTAAACAATTCGTTATGCACATTGTTTTCAGCAATGATCTTTAGCTTTTCGGCACATTCGACACAAGGTTTAGTACATTTTGTACAAGGCTTCTCAACCTCAACAACTTGTACTTTGACAACTTCTTTCTCGACAATTTTTACCTCTGGACCTACCTTGGTTAGATTCGCCATTAAAGTTTTATCTGCCATGTCCTGGAGGTCTTCGACTTTCACTTCTTGAGTGACATCAAGATCACTTCATCAATCTTTTTCTCCTCAACCACTTGTTCTTTCGAGCTGCCATCAAAATGACCTGCAAAACTGTCACAAGAATTAGAGGATAAAATTCCTTGTCTCTACATATGGATATATTCCTCTTCTTCCTGCTGTTGATGCAAGTATTGTTCCAGAAGAGCTTGTTAGATATGTGACATCCCGGGTTTTTCGGATAACTTAAACGCGACACTTGTCGAATAAAGTATATGCTAGGTATTAAACGTGTACGAGTTAATGAATACGTGATGTGTGATTACGTGAATTGTTTTAGTTACAAAATATATGTGTATATAATAAATATGTGCACGAACCGAACCGCGACACGAACCAACTTTGATTCCTTGTGACTCTAGGAATTAACCAAGTTTAGAACTCAAACCATTCTCGGCCGTGTGCAACCCAAACCGCAAACCCAAACCGAGATCAAACCTAAACCTTAAACTCTAACTACTCGGCCGCAAGATCAAACCAAACCAACCCAAGTCCTTGGCAGCGAGATCAAGCCCAAACCCACCGAACCAACCCAAGTTCCTCGGCCACGAATGCGTATCCAAACCGTAACCCTCATCTCCCTCTTTGCCTATATATACTAACCATGCATGCATCCATCAAAAACACAAAACCCTAAAAGGCAAAACAGCCGTCGGCAGCCAAGTCCTTCATCTTCTTCGACCGCAAACTGCCTCACTCTTGTCCCATTGATCGCGAGCAGCCTTCATCTCGATCTGATCAGCCCACGTTCATTCCATTCAACCGCAAACAACCCTTGTTCACCTCCATTCAGTCGCGAGATCAGCCCTTGTTCACCTCTATTCGATCAACAAAACAGCCTACTCCATCATCATCCTCTCGGTTGCAAGCAATCTTTGATCACCGGTCCCTTATCGTACTCACGGTTCGTTTACCTTATCGTTAAAAGAATTGAATTTATCATATCATATTCGGAATACATGTGTTTTAACTTTGTTGTTCTCGGATTTGCATGATTGTATGAGATGAATGATTGTTTGCGGATTTGTTAATACTAGATTGCAAGTAATGTTGTTTGAAAGCTGAATATTATAGGCTGTGTTTTGTTTATAAAAAACTAGAGGTGTGAATTAGAGTTGCATGGATATGTTATAGGTATTGAATTATGATTAGAAAAACCGGTTCTTGATCGCCTAGGTTAATAATATTGACGGATTGTGCGAATTAATGGTAACAATATGCTGAAAACAGTTGCTGAGTAATAGTTACAGCCGACTTCATCTGGCTGTAACTCGGTCATTAGTAGTCGAAAAACGGATTTTCTGATGTCTAGAACGTAGAGATTTGAATAACGAATCTAATGGCGCTGGATTCATAATTTTCTGAAGTCGTTTGATATTTTAAAGGGCCAAATAAGTTCAATAACTAAAACTGTGAAAATCCTGAAATTTTGTTAGTTGTTTATCGAGTTGGATTTTAAAATCGGTAGGGAGTTGAGTCATGATTTTTGTACAGCAACTAGGTATGGAAATTTCCGGGCAACTCCAACTGGAATTTTGTTAATTGGACCATCAGTGATTTTTAAATAAATTCTTCCGTGGACTGCAGTCAGAAAGCGATAAATCTGACTGCAGCCTAGTGTATTAATATTTATGGTTAATTGGTAAAGATTTAGGACTTGGAAAATTTATATAAATTTCTATAGTATAAATGTCACCTACTGTAAAAATATTGGAATTTTTGGAACGTTGGAACTATTTTATAAAAATCCTAGAAAACAGCTGAAATATGAGTGTTAAGCTGAAATTTGATAACTTGTGATTGTGTGCACCAAATTGTGGCATGGATTGGTTTATGTTTATGATAAGTTGTTTTGATCACTAGGTTCACATGAGGATACTTGCATGCATGTTTGAGTGTTAGATATGTTGTTTGTGTGTATCACTTTGTGCGTAAATTAAGTGTAGAATTTGTATTGGTGTGTTCACACACTGACGTGAAATCAATTGGTTTATTAGGACGCAATTAGCGGTCCCATCCTTTACAACTTCTTTGCTACACTAACCGAGCAACAAAAGGTGAGTTCACGGCCCCTAACTTTATCCGGTTTTTAAACAACAGGGGGAGAAACATGTATACATTCTTCAAACTCAATCTCTTTACGTTATACGAATTTAACGTCACATAACTATTCGGTAAAGTTAATGTTAATGTAATGTTATGGTCACTAAGCAGCTTTATCACTTAAGTCCTCGTCAATCTCTCGGATCGTTAGTATTGGGTTTAATAGCGGGGGAGTTATAAGTAGTACTACTGAGCCCGACAAGCCCCATCCGAGCTAGTCGCGCTAGCCGACCGGGTATGGTCAACGGGTGAATAATTCTGCCTAACTTCGCCATGGTCAGTGATAGGCCTGGCAACACGGAGGCACAACAGTCAGCTTCGATCGCGAACACTTACGTGACATAACTTTAGGCTAGCTACCTATATATGTTAACATTGAACTTAATTACGAAACAACTATATTATCCCGGGTTGGGGATAATGGAAACAACAACTTATTATTCCGGGTTTGGAATAATGGAAACAACAACTATATTATCCCGGGTTGAGGATAATGGAAGCAACAACTTATTATTCCGGGTTGGAATAATGGAACCAATACGTTATCCCGGGTTAGGGATAACGGGGAAAACAAACTATAACCGAACAAACGAATTTATGAAAACCTGTGAACTCACTCATCTTTAATGTTGACACTTGTTTCTTTACATGTTTCTCAGGACGCTAGGAGCTCTAGGTGCACGCACATGCATTGAACAAGACATCTTTTATCGAGTCTTATTTATCAATATTGTTTTGGGGTTTTTCATTTGTTTTGGCGTTTGTGTTGGCGCCCGCTTCACTACTTATTTATGCTTCCGCTCAAACTTTAAAAACTGATGCTTCTGCTAAATATTGGTAACTAATCAAGACAATATAAAATCTACGATAAATGATTTTTGAAAACGTATTATCAAATCATATAGAGTCGTTCGACGTACTAGTGTTTCAGATTCTGGTTTGTTCACACGCCTCGCGGTAAAACTCCGCAAGTGGAAATTGAGGGTGTGACAAGATAGCTGCTGCTTCTGCTGCTGCCGCTGCTTCCTCTGCAGAATTATCTTCAACTATCTCCGCCATCAAAGCAACTCCGGTCTTTTTCCCAATGTAAGACTTCCAATCAAAACCATCATCTTCAGTGGATGCCACCATAGCTTTTGTCAGTGATGCTACTGTCAGGCTTTTCTTGGATTTCAACCTGGGTTTTCTTTGGAAACGGTTTATATTGAAGTGCCCTTGTGTAATATTCATTTCCTCCTCCAAAAGGACTTTGATTTCTGGTTACTTCGGTGTTCTTACACTCTCTTTTAAAATGCCCCTTTTGACGGCATTTAAAGCATGTGACTTTGGTTTTGTCAAAACCCAATTTGTTGCTTGAATTTCCTATGTCACGGCCTGTGAGTGCAACGAACTTTGTCACTCTCCTGATGATCGAAGCTAAGGACCATTTGATGTCCATTAGTTCGAGTTCTTCCTCGTCTACATGTTCATAATCCTCTGCGGTCTTCTCGGGGTTTCCGATCTTACCGGAAACAAGACATTCATAAGATTCTAATACGGTAGCGAGTAGTGACATATATTGTTTTGCAACTTGTTCTGAAACAACATTGTTCAAATTCACTGTGATGTTGCATTTATATACATTCGGATCAGAACTTTGTTGTTGATTCTGATTCGCTTGGCTTTGATAAGTTGAATTTGAACCAGTGCTTGAGTAAGAACTTTGAGGACTCTGGTCATACTAAGGCTGTGATTGATTCTGATTCTGTGGAGAAGCATTCATGTTTGCACTAAAAGCCGTTTGAATTTTAGGACTCGAAACACTATCTAGCATTCCGGCTTTTTGAACAACATTAGCGTTCTTTGACTTCGCCATCTTCCGAAGTTCCATTTCGTGGCCTTCGAGTTTATCGATAAACGTCGACTACTTGAAAAATTCCCACTTATCACTGTTCTTCAGAACCATCAAATACGTAGTCCATTCACCCTCTGGTAGTGCGTCAGCAAGTTTGTCGATGTATTCTTGTTCTGTCTTTCAAGACCGTGTCTTCGCATTTGCACTTTAAGATGACATAAACGCTCAATCATTTGCTTTATGGTCTCATTCTTTAGCATGGTGAAGATATCGAACTCTTTCAGGATAAGTGCCTTTTTGCTTTTGATCATTTCGACACTACCTAGATATTTCTTCTGTAATGACAACCAAAGATCTCTTGCAGTAGTATACTCTGGTAGCAAAATCAGGATATCTTCTTTGACAGACTGTTGGATGAGACTGATCATCTTTTTCTCGGCAATAAATTCTTCTTTCTGAACCGTCGAGTAGTTGTACTTTTCAAGAACTCGTTGATGTTCATCTACCGGAACAGTGTAGCCTCTTTCAATTGATACCCAGCCAGAAGTGCATGGCTTGAACCCAGTATGTAAACTTCTCTTTCCATGCTTCATACTCGTCCATTCTCATCAGCTTAGGCAGTTTGACAGTCATTCCCATTTCATTATCAAGATTGACTTGATTATTCACATTGGCATTTGACGAACTAGCCCCGGACATAAAAGCTCTTAGTTGATCCTTCATTGTGAATAACGAAACATGTACTCTGAAAATTTTAAAAAACTTTGAAAACAATTAGTCCTAATACAAGTTCGGTCGAACTTGTATATCAAATGAAGAATTCTCAGATTTTCTAACAAGTTCGGTCGAACTTGTTAGATTTGTTTTTTAAAAGTTTGATTAAACATCGAGCGAACATATGTCAAAAACCAAACACAGATCTTCGAGCGAACTTGTATTAAGAATTTGATAAAACTCTAGTAAGTTCGGGCAAACTTACTTAAACTTTTCTTGATTTTACACAAGTTCGGTCGAACTTGGTGTAAAATCAATGAAAAAGTAGTAACTTCGAGCAAACTTAGTCTAGATTCCTTCAAAAAAACCTCAAGTTCGGGCGAACTTGCTAAAAAATCACTTGAAAAGTGATGTTTTAGGACAAGTTCGGCCAAACATGGCCAACAAGTTCGATCCTGGGGGTTTTCAAAAACATGGTTTTTTCAAAATTTTCACATGAATTCGGTTGAATTTGGTCTCCAATCTTTCAAGGGTTTATCTTTGTTGTATCTTACATGATATATTCAAAATTCAAAAGATTTTGACCGTGAATTCTTCATTTTATGTTCAAAAGTTAAGAAAAAAAGAAGAATGGAGTAGAAATAGAAGTGTTCTTGTCTTGATACTATCAAATCAGGTTGTTCTAGCTCTGATACCACTTGTAGGACCGATCCTCGATGCTTAGGAACCTAAATTTGATATCTAACGTCCATAATAGTGGAAATATTACGTCATGTTTACCAATAGACAAGATTTAATCAGTTAATCGTCAGTTTTATAGATCAAACGTTCTGGTTACAAACTGACAGAGCTTCGCCTCTGAAATGCCAAAGTTACAAATGAGAGATCTAAGCTAGGTATTTATAGCCACACAAGTTCGGCCTAGGTGATACAAGTTCGCCCGAACTTGCATAAGCAAGTTCGGCCGAACATGCTTACATGTGTTACCATGGGCGAACTTGGCTAAGCTTAAACATAAATACTTCAAAACCTAGCCTATTCAGCTCTATACAATACAAACTCGATATAAGACTAAGACA
Organism: Scalesia atractyloides; assembly: GCA_947069175.1. NCBI lineage: Eukaryota > Viridiplantae > Streptophyta > Magnoliopsida > Asterales > Asteraceae > Scalesia > Scalesia atractyloides. The sequence goes on along the minus strand of CAMTDV010000015.1, from coordinate 31,923,438 downwards.
TAGACATTATGCACCAACATGGGGTTAATCAAAACTCTGTTTTGAACATAGTAAGCAGTGTTTACAGCCTCTGCCCAAATGGACAGGGGTAAACCAGAATCTGCTAGCATAGTTCTTGCTGATTCACTTAAGGTTCTGGTTTTCCTTTCAACCACCCCATTTTGTTCTGGAGTTCTTGGAATGCTATATTGTCTAACAATTCCTTTTGGCTCACAAAAAGCATCCAACTCCCTATTTTTAAACTCTGTTCCATTGTCACTTCTAAAGATTTTTATTGGAAGATCAAATTGCTTTTCTACTTGTTTGACAAAGTTTTGCAAAATGCTTGCAGTTTCATCCTTAGAATGAGGAAAGAAGGTCCATGTAAACCTAGAGAAATCATCAACTATCACTAGGCAATACCTTTTGTGTTTTAAGCTCATGATTTGCACTGGGCCAAACAAGTCCATGTGCAACAGTTGTAAACACTGGCTTGTTTTGGACTCTTCAATTGATTTAAAAGAACTTTTATGTTGTTTGCCTTTTAAACAGGAAACACATTGTTCATCACAGGAAAATTGCTTGTGAGGCAAGCCTCTTACAAGACTTTGTTTTGAGAGTGTGGTGATAGTTTTAAGATTTGTGTGTCCAAGTCTTCTATGCCATAACTCAGTCTCTTTGCTAGAAGCAACTGAAAATAGGCATGTTCCAGACATAGGGTTATCTTTTAACATATCTACCACATACACATTCCCACTTCTGTGTGCAGTGAGTTGTGCTTTGCTCTCAGCAATGATTTGATCAATCTTTTTGACAACCTCTGGTCCCACAATTTGACAAGTTTTCTTAGTGAAGAAGGATCCATATCCTCTATCACTCATTTATGAGACACTCAACAGGTTAAATTTCAGATTATCAATCAAATTCACATTTTCAAACTTGAGTTTACCAGCCAGAACCGACCCAGACCCTAAGACCTTTCCCTTTGAGTTATTACCAAAAGATATATCACCCCCCCCCCGTGAGCCATGAAATCCTTGAGAAAGGGCTCTACATCCTGTCATGTGCCTGGAACCTCCACTATCTACATACCATAAGCTATTAAGGCAAGTAGAGGGTCCCTACACATCAAGTAAATAGATCAGTTAAGATTGGTCTCCAAAGCCAAAATGGCTTTGGATGGGGTCACAGATGGTCCAGCCTCAAGTTTAGGACAATGGTTAGTGGTTTTGAAATTTTCTTGTAACATCTGCTCTTGACCATTACCTATCAGATGATTGTATCCATAAGGGTGCATGTTTACTCTTTGCTTTGAAGGCTTTTTGTAGCCTTCATAAGCATGAGGAACCTTTTTATAAGTAGGTTGGCCATACCCTCTTGGAAATGAGTTTGAAGGTGGGGCATCTGTCACTTGCACCTCTCTTTGAACAAAGGTTTTGGTTAAGGCTTTTGTAACAGATGTTTCAATTGGTTCAAAGCTCTGCTTGGATTTATTTCCAACAGAACTTGAACTTTCTCTTTCAAGTGCTTTTGCCTTGATCGCTTTTACCTTTTGTTCATAGTTTTTTAGATAGGCACACTGTTGAGTTGAGTGATTTGTTTTGCTGCAGATGGTGCATTTTGAAGAGTTTTTTATAATGTCATGGGCTTTTAAAAGAAAACAATCTGCAGCCACATGATTTCTTTTTTCACAAAATTCACAAAACAAGTTTTTAATCTTTACTCTTCTTTTCCTATCAGACTTTTTCTCAGCAGTGGTTGTAACCTCTGCTGGCACATCTTTGATAGGGATCACCAGTGCTTTTGGGGCTTTAATACCATCAGTGGTTGTGAAGTCCATTGCCTTAAAGTTCTCTAAGATATCACATTCATCTGACCAGGTTGGTTTAAACTGATATTTTTCAAATTCTTTATCTTTTGTTGAAACCTCTGGTTTTCCAAAACAATTTTGTTTCCAGCTTTATCTGTGATTTTTATCTCTTCACCAGCCAAATTTGTAGGGACAACTTCAACCAACTCAGAATCAATTTCAACAACATTTTTCTCATTTTGGTCATAGGCTCTAAAACCTACACCAAACTTGATGTTTCTCTTGATCTGAGTATCAAGCATAATTTCATAACCTTTGCAGGACTCAACCCATTTTTCACAAGTGATTTGGGTTTCTTCTAACTCCTTTTTACAAACTTGGTATTTTTCTACCATAGTTTGGAGTTGGTCCTTAGTTATGCTTGATTCATGTCTTAGGCTACTCATTTCAGAATCTTTTTCACTTAACTTTGATTTTAACTCTTTAATCAGTTTTTCAAAATTAAGTTCATCTTCTAAAATTTTGTTTCTCAGGTTTTCATTCACCTTTTTGATGTTTGCAAAAGAAATAATGCATTTGTCAGAACATAGATCTTTAAGGATCTGAGGTGATACCTTCGTAGCAGCCATAAGAGCACACTCACACTCATCTTCACACACATCAATGTTCCATGGGTCAATAGGAGAGTTCTTTTCCTTATCAGCAACATTTTCTCTTTCTTCACTTGAAACCACTGTTTCATCACAAACTTGAACTTCATCAGGTTTTGACACTATCTCCACAGATTCAACACCTTCAGCAATTGTCTCTAAGGCCATTAAACAAAATTCTTGTTCAACATCATTTTTGGCCATTAAAGCAAAGTTTTCATCAGTCAAATCCTCAGGCAAACTGCTCCAATCAACATAACTTTGTGTGAAAAAGCTTTATTGACCAACCTCTGCTTGACTAGCAGTGGTTTGAGCAGGTTGTGTAACAATGGGTGCTTGTTGTACAAGCACTTGAGGATGTGATGGTGCCTGAATATATTAAATTTGTGGAGCAGTGGATTGAACATCATGCACTGGAACAGTGGTAGCAGGGTGTGCAAAATGGGCAGTGTTTTGAACATGTTGAGTAGGGGCATATTGGGAATAATGAGCAGTGTTTTGTGTGTGCTGAGGTCTAGGCCAGGATGAGTCACTATTGGTCCAGAACTTTGAGACCTGCATTCTTTGGCAAAGTGTCCTAGCCTATTACACTTATAACACTTGACTTTTGATTTATCCAGCCCAACCTTCAACCCCCCATGCAAACCTGGGAATTTTCTACCAGTTCTCTTGTAAAACTTACTAGCCCTAACACTCAATAAGGCCAGTTGGTGCAAAATATCCATTTCTTCAAGATTAGAAGGTTCAATGTGTTGCAAATCATTCAGCTCAAAGGATAGATTGTCAGAGGTTTGGCTTTCCCCACTAGCAGCAAAAGCTTAGTTGGGTGCATATGTTTCAGATCCAAAGTTCCCACCAGATGTAATATCTATATAGTGATCATAACTTTGGTCCTTACTGCTGCCAGAACCCTCTTCTTGGCCAAAAAGAGTTGTATTACCCAATGACTAATCATCAGCCATTTTTCCAGAATCTTGCAACTTCTTTTTCTGGTTTAACTCTCTCTCATAAGTGAGGCGTATCCCATGAAGTTGTGTCAACGACATTTCTTTAAACCCAATAGATTTTCGCGTTACATAAGCTACCGTCTCCCACTTATCTGGTAACTATCTAAGGAAACGACTACTGACAGTCAAATTAGGAAAAACAACGTTAACCAGTCTAATTTCACTGATGAAACAGCTGTAACGTTCAAATTGTTGTGTTAGAGACTCTCCTTTCAAGTGACAAAATGTTTCATCCTACTGATTTAGAACTTCTCTATTACTTTCTATCACTTCCTCAGTCCTACCAAATTGTTCCTTAAGTGCATCCCATAACTCCTTTGCACTATTGCAATGGAGTAGACCAGCATAAATTTCATTGGGTAAGGCCGAAGCAACTATGCTAAATGCCTTAGCATCCAATTCAATTTTCTGGAAATCCTGCTCCGAAAAGTTTTCAGGATTTTTTTGGCACTTGTTTGGTTGGATCTTCTATACTTGGAACCATTGGAACATGAGGTCCATAAGCAACAGATCTCCAGCAACCGGTGTTTTGCTGGGCAAGGATGTGACCCATCCGTCGTTGCCAAACGAAATATTCATTTCTTTTGAGCATCGGCGGTTTGAACAAGGATCCAGAATTGGCATCCTGTGTGTTTTGAGACATTTTCAGTTGATTTTTTCAGAATTTGTTTTTAAAAACTTTGAACGTAGTAAAAACTCTAAATATCAAACAAAAACAACCAAACTGATTAGCAAGAGAGCTGATCTGTTCGAACCAAATCGATTGTTAGATCGAATTTGATAAATCAAGCTCTGATACCAATTGTTAGGATCTGAGTTTGAATTACTTGTAGTTTTTGTTTCAAAAATGGAAAATGATTGAATTAAAAGAGATTTGCAGCGGAATAAGATGGAAAACTTTTACTACAAGCAATGGTCTTTTGTTTTCATCATCATCATGCTTTCAAGTTAATTAACTTGCATGTGATTCACAAACTCCCCCTCAGCCTTTGCAATTACAGTTTGGTAATGAGAAAATGCAAAGAAGATGATATGCGAAAGTTGATCTTTTAAGAGACAAGTTTAAAGGTTACAAGAGTTGCCTATTTATACTAACTATCTAACCTCTGAGCATCTTTGATGACGTCAGGGTTGATAGTGATAGGAAACAATATGTAACTAACTCTAAACACTGCTTATACTAACTATCAGTGCTTGGCACTGTTACATTGATTAACTAAGCTAATGACTAAACTCTAATTCCTATCCTCTGTCCTTGTTAACTATGGCAGACCTTGAAGCTTTGTGAAGGCAGATGATAGGATGAGCAGTCTTTATGGAAAGTAGTGTAAGTGCATCAGAGGATGTAAACTCTGATAGTTGAACCAAAGCTCGGATAGTGTTGTTTGGCTTTATATCATCTGTTCCTTTCATATGGTTCAATCCCAACAGAAACCATAAGGCACCTATTTATAGATAGACAAGTTCGCTTGGGAGACTACAAGTTAGGGCGAACTTGCTTGAACAAGTTCGGCCGAACTTGTTCACACCTCAACATTCCGGGCGAACTTGATCTACTATTTACATAAATACATCATTTTCTAACATAATCTCATCTATTCTAAACAGACTCGATACAAGACTAAGACATAGATATACTGTACTAACAGACTCCCCCTTGGATATCCTCTTCGTCTTGATCAATCTTCAAAAGCTCTATCTTCCAATCTTCTATCTGCAGCGCCCAAAGAAATTTGATCAGTAGGTGGCACTTTAGTCATAAACTGAAAACGTCTAAGTCTTGCCTCCCTAGTCTTTTCATGAAAACGTTCCAGACGCCTTTCTTCCTTTAAAAACTCTTCTCGTTCTAACTCTCACCAACTTGATTCCCATATTCTTCAAGAGTTTACGCCGTGAGCGTAGCAAACATTAACAATCCTTTGATACTGCATCACTTGTACCTCTTCACGCTTTTCATAACAAATCTTGTTAAAGAATAAGCATCGAATATCCTCCCTTGAATAGTTTACTAGCCACATCGGGTCTAATATGTGTATTGTTCTCCAAAACCCCCAAAATCTTTCTTTTTGAAGCACTTCAGCTGATCTTTCTTTCGTAATATCCAGATGTTCTTCAAACCTCAAAACTATAACTGCTTCACACGTCGTTGGATCAACTTTCCACCACTTGAACAAAGAATAGAAATCTTGTTCTATCGGCATCAGTGGCATGTTCTTCATTGCACGCAAACACTTCATGATCAACTTTATATCTTTCTCACCAGTCTTTTTGTTAGTTTTGATTCGGCGCTTCGGTATAAACGGCTTCCAGTATTTGAATCCTTGTGTCACTTCAAACTTAATCATTTTCCACAATAACTGATCAATAAACTTCATGTGATAACTTACATTCCTCGTCTGCACTAATTCCTCCAAATCCTAGTATGGTAGTGTACTAAAATCTGCAAAGTATTTAAAGTATTGCACTCCAAATTAACGTTTGATGCTCTTTTAACCACCCCCAGCTTAGGATATCACCTAATGACTTATATGCATCTCTGGTAAAGAACGCTAACGATCGTTGAAACTTTCTTTCCTTTGGCATTTCTTTAAACCAGGACTTCTTAGCTTTAGCAATCTCAGCTTTAGTCATTGGCTTTGGAACTTTGCCTTCACGAACACACTCTGCAATCTTTTCTTTCAACAGATCTTCATTCAGCTGTTCGTACATCTCTTCAAACGTAGGAAAACTATCTGTATTCAAACCAACATACTTTTCTGCTTCATCCTGTTCGTCATCTGATCTGTCTTCAATAATAACTTTATCATAATCATCAGCATCAGATCTTCTTTTGTAGCAGTACTCATTTGGTTCAAACATATCTATGCTAACAACTTCCCTTCGAAATCAAAATCAAATGATTCAGCATTCAACATTTAGCAGCTTTGCAAGATCTTCCTTTGTCATATTGTGAACAAACTCTCCTTCTTCAACGTTGTGCTCTAAAATTAATACCAATGGTTTCGTAGGTATCGCAGCAACAGGCATTGCAACAATAGCATCAGTCATATCTTCATCAGTTTGCCCTGCTTGCCCTGTTGGCTCCCCCTTACTTTGATCTTCCATCATATTAACATCATCGCTCAGTAACGAGGAAAAGTCAAACTCATCGGACACTTTAGCATCAACAATCTTTAATACAACTCCACCTTGACCATCATCATTATCAGAATCATCTTTCGGATCATCAACATGCTCATCATTATCATCGTCCTCAGCTTCTTTATCGTCCTTCTGTTCTGTTTCTGTTTCTTTCTCTGGAATAATTTCAGACTCAGAAGCTTTAGAAGCATCAATAGATTCAATCACAGACTCTGTTGTCTTAGGCATACCCTCAATCACATGTTTACCCTTTCCCTGTTCTGCTAGTTCTTTGTCTGCTTTCTCTTTAGCCTCTTGCAAAGCCAATCGTTCATATTATTCTTTAAAATCAATCCCCAGACTATTAGATAACACTTTCTGTAGTCTAATAAACCTACTGTCATTCAAATCCCTTTTAGATCGTAATTCTGCAATCTCTTTCTGCAATCTTTCGTTGGCATCCTGCAGACTTTCAATTAGTGCCTTCAAATAACCACGATCTCCTTCTAAGAATTTCACCTTGTCATTCAGAATTTCCTTTTTGACTTCGCTTTGTTTCACTATCTGTTCTAAAGCAATCTTTTCAGCTTCATTCTTTGACACCTTTTCTTCCAGAACTTTGACTCTTTTCTCTAGTTCTTCAACATTAAAGTCTCGAAAGAAATCATTCAGCTCTTCAAGATTAACAGGTTCATCAGGAATATTTCCAAATAGCTTTGACCTTGGAGTAGTCTTTGGTGTAGACTTTGGTGTACTCTTCGGTGTGTGAACTGGAATCTCTTTTGGAATAGAACTTTCTGGCTGTGAAGTTGTTGGAGGTTCTTGAGATTCTATGATCGGAATATCAAGCAAAACAGACTCAGGAGGTTCTTGTGTGGCTCCTGGTTGCTTAGTAGTCTCTTGAACAGCGGAAATTTGAACTGTTTCAGCCGTAGGAGGTTCTTGTGTAACTCCTATTTCTTTTGCACCAGAAGGTTCTTGTGTAACTTTTATGCTTTTCTTTTGGCTTATGTAATGACGACTTTTTGGCTTTTTTGCAGCTTTTCTCCCTTTTGTGCTTGGAGAACATGTAGTCTTCAAAGTAGCATCTTTAGCAGAAGACTTTACGCGTTTAGCTTTTTTCTTTGGTCTCTCTTCATCAGAACCTTTCCCAGAACCCGGTTCATAGTCTGCATCACCTTCCTTTAACTTTTCTCTCTCTTTCTTTGCTATAGCTTTCTTCGTATCTTTCTCAAGCGAATCATCACTGTTTTCATCTTTTTCAGAAGTCGCAGAGATCACATCATCTTCTTGAGTCTCTTTTTCTATCTCTTGACTCTCAACATTAGCAGCAACACTTGTACCAGCTTCTGCTTGAACATTCTCAAGTTCATCTTCATCGATAAGCATAGTTTCGACTTTCTTTGTCTTTCTAGATGTTTTCTTCTTTTCTTCAACGACTTTCTTCAGAAACCAATCACTGCGCTTTTCTTTGAAAGTTGACATCCATTCTTCTTCAGCTTTAATCTCTTTCTCGTCACCACTTCCTGCCTTTCTCCATTTATATTCAGGTGGTGCAACATAATCAGCAGACACAATGGCACCAAAAAGTGGTTTTGCAATAGGAGCTGAAGCTTGCTTTTGAAACGTTATAAACTTCTTGACTGTAGTATCATCCAAGTGACTTAGATAAAAATGTCATTCAGATCTTTTGCAATCTTCTTGAATTTGTCGTCAATGAGCATCTGCACAAATCTTGGATACATAACAAGTCTGCTCGTTCCTATATTATTCTTCATGTGAGTGAATACTAGCTTCGAGAAGTTAAACTTCTTGTTCAAAACCAATGTTGTGGCCATACACGCCATGTAATCTTGGACGTCGTCTAAACCTGCTTTGTGATGGCTGAATGCATGAATAATCGCGTGAATTAAGAACTTGTAGGGATTAGGAACTCCCCCTTTCTTCAGTGTTGATTCATTCACGTGACCTTTGTAGCCCATTCGACAGAAACATCTACGAACCATCCTTTCGTCTAAAAACATTGGATCTTTAGCACTGTCGTTAAAGTTCAACACTTTGCGGATATCAGCTTCAGACACTTTAATCTCTTTATCTTCATCTCCGACGCGAACCACTGATTTGATCTCTGAATATCTTCATTTAGAGACGCTTCATTCCAGAATCTATAAACGTGAGATCGATAAACCACCATCTTTTCAGTAATCGCCTTGTGTATCCGAATCCATGTCATGAAATCCATAATACTGTCGTATGCTTCCAAAGATGGACATATCGTCTTGCCGAGCGTGACGCACGTGTTGTGAAACTTATTGAAAGAAAGCTGAATATTCTGCAAACACGAAAATCGAGACAAACGCTTAGAAACATTTTACAATTTTCACAAACTTACATATCAAGTTCGGGCGAACTTGATAGACAAGTAATCATCACATTTCATTTTGGCCAAATTTTCAATGAAAAACAAACAAGTTCGGGCGAACTTATTAACAACTTTTGAATTTTGAAAAATATCACACAAGTTCGGGCGAATTTGTGAGATAATCAGCATCTTTTACATTTGAGGACAAGTCCGGCCGAACTTGGTTCAAAGAACCAATTGACAAGTTCGGGCGAACTTGTCATCGTTTACATTCAAACCTGCAATCAACCTATTCAAGCCATTCTGGACCAAAATAAGAGTATGTTTAAGGTCGTTTATGTTTGTTTAACAGATTTTATTGTCCAATTCGTCCTTAAACATCCTAGAACTAGTCATTTAAGCATGTTCAGATCCAATACGTTCAAATTCGGTCAAATTACTGTCCAATCTTGAAATTAATACATGTGCCATGATTAGTAGTGTGCAAATCACCACAAATAAAGATAAATTTTGGCAGCAATTCGTCACAAAGTTGACAATTTTGAAATCGCTCAAATTCGCTTTAACAGATCAAGTAACAGGTAATGAAGTTCGGACGAACTTGTTACTTATATATAGTTAACAAGTCTGGGCGAACTTGTCAACACTAATCAATAAAGATCAGTAAGTCTGCGCGAACTTGTTAATTATTTCTATTAAGCACAAACAAGTCCGGGCGAACTTGATAACAAATCAATATTCTCTTACCAAGAACAAGTTCGGGCGAACTTGATCAAACTCAAAATTAAAATTAACTTTTTCAATTTTTTCAATTTTAACCTTGAACTTTTCAACTTTTACCAGTTTTAACAATCCAGTCATTTGACCAAGTCCAAGTTAATGACCTTGGTTAACTAATTTATCTGCCGAGTCCAAGTTAATGACCTCGGTTCTACCTGTTATGAACAAACTGTTGGTTTTTCTCAAATTAAAGTTTCAAATTAATAAACTTTCAATCATTTTTGCTTATTAGATTTTATAGATTAGCTCCCAGCCTGTTTTCAATTAGATTTCCACCAGTTTAGCACCTTACCAGACTTCGAAGATCCGTTTTCCCACATTGGCTTGTTGAAACTAACGCAGAAACAAAATCTTTTTCAATTTTTTAAAGTTTATGCTAAAACACACTGAAAATATTTTTGGTTTTAATCTGTAAAACAAGTAAAACAAGTAAACTATGTACAAACATATTTAAGGACATATTTTTGTGAATTCGTGTCTAAGGATCATATCAGTTGTTTGAGACGTATCGCCAGTACCGTTGACCTTTTGATGACTTTAAGTTTTAAACTCGTTTACCTGGATTGTCGATATGTTTGTCCTTTTAAACTTCAACAATTTCTCAATTGTTTCGAGATATCTTAGTTAGAATTATGAAACTTGACTCAACTATGGTTCTCATCTCAGAATATACTCCCGTATCAAGATTCCCTAGATTTCATCTTACAAAGCGTAATTGATATCTGTATCTGGGTTAATGCGAAGCCTTGAGAGCTCAGGTCAATACCACCGTATCGACAAAGAGATGAAGGCTCGACTTTAAGGTGTGTTCCAATTAAGGAATCCTTTTAAGCACTGCAAATGATTAGATCTTTCGATTCTTTTCAAGTTTGCATGCAGTTTTAGGGTTTTTAGCAAAAGCATTATAGAAGTTCTAGGCTATTGCTTCCACAAAATCAAAAGAACTTGTATAATACCCCGGATATCAATCATCTATAAAGACCTCGTATCTCAGAATCAGGCAATCTCTCAAACGAAATTTCGGAGTACTAAGTCCATATATCCAAAAGATGTTAATCCACAAGTTTAAGCAGTTGAAAAATTTAGTTTATATCCTGGAAACAATTTATTGAACGTGTAAAGCCTATCGACACATCCACAGTAAGACCTGTTTATCACTTTTTAAACTTTACAATTCTTTAGCGTACTGTGATAGTCCACTGATGTACTATCATTTCCTTTGTGACACAAAATTCTTTTTGTCTTTTTCATGTTTTTGTACTTTTTGTTTTTTCATATGTTTTTGTATTTTGTATTTTCTCAAACATTTATCCCCCTAAAATAAAAAACATATTTTTGTATTTTATTTTTAAGAAATACTAAGCTAAAAATAGACAAACCAATGTGGATCACGTGAACTCGTCGTCCGATCCATATTCAACCTCTGCCTCCGCACCTGTTAATAAATTTTTAATACCGTTAAGCCTCATTAGATATTTAAATCTTGTTAAAGGAAAAGCTTTGGGATAAAAATCAGCTTTTTGTTCATCAGTGTGGATTTTTCCTATTTCGCACCAACTTCTTCTCGTAGCAGTCACGAATGAAGTAATAACGAATTTCTATGTGTTTAGTTCGAGAGTGATGAACTGGATTTTTAGTAATATCGATAGCTGCCTTATTGTCTACATACAAAGGCGTATCAATAAATTGCAATCCAAAGTCTCTCATCTGTTGTTGAATCCATAGGATTTGTGAACAACAGCTGGAAGCAGAAATGTATTCTGCCTCACAAGTAGAGAGAGAGACCGTGGTTTGTTTCTTGCATTGCCACGTTACTAATCGAGTTCCGACGAACTGGCAACTAGCCGTCGTAGACTTTGAATTCAGCTTGTCCCAAGCCGACGCTTGGACATCCCTTCAGGTAACGGAATATTCTTTTCACTATCTGCACGTGAGATACTCTGGGACTGGACTGATATCTTGCGCAAAGACAGGTAGGATACATGATATCTGGGCGAGATGCCGTCAGATACATAAGAGATCCTATCATCAACCGATAGAGCGTATCATCCACTTTGGTTCCTGTTTCGTCGATGCAAATTCTGTGATTCAGCGCCAGAGGAGTCGAAAGCGGCTTTGAGCTATCCATTTCAAACTTCTTCAGAATATCATGAACATATTTTGTTTGATGAATGAATATGTCGTCTGGTAACTGATCAACTTGTAACCCGAGGAAGAATTTCATTTCGCCCATAGAAGAAATTTCGAACTTCTTCTTCATAATCTTCTCGAATTCTTTTGTAAAGACTATCATCTGTTGAACCAAAGATGATATCATCCACATAGATTTGTACATGATTAGATGACTTCCGACTTCTTTGGTAAACAATGTACTATCCACTATGCCTCTTGTAAAGTCGTTTTCAACAAGATGTTGAGATAACTTCTCGTACCAAGCTCTCGGGGCTTGATGTAATCCGTATAAGGCTTTGTCCAGGAGATAAGCTTTGTTCTTGTTCAGCGGATCGACGAACCCTGGTGGTTGGCCGACGTCCACTTGTTCACGTAGCTTACCATAGAGAAATGCGGATTTCACATCTAACTGGTACACTTTAAAACCTTTCCAAGCAGCGAATGCAAGGAAAATGCAGATTGGCTCTAAACGTGCAACCGGTGCATAGACTTCCGTATAGTCAATTCCTTCTTGCTGGTGGAAACCTTTGACAACCAACCGAGCTTTGTTTCTAACGATCACTCCCCGATCATCCCTCTTACACTTGAAGACCCACTTCGTATCTATCGCCTTTTGCTTTGGTGGTAAGTCGACAAATCTCCAAACACCCAGTTTCTCAAACTGTAATAACTCTTCCTACATTGCAATTACCCAGTTCTGATCACCCAAAGCTTCATTCACCGTCTTTGGCTCGATTTGAGATATGAAACATGAATAATAGCAATAATCTTGAGTCGAAGCCACTCGAGTATAGAAACAACTTAAAGCTTTGTTGATCTGGCTTCTCGTTCTCACACCAGTCTGTAACTCTCCAATTATGTTGTTCGAAGAGTGATATGAATAAGATCGTGGAATCTCCTCACTAGGAACATCAACCGTATTGTTCTGATTCGTAATATTCAGATCAACTATCAAATCAACTTCAGGAGTACTAGATGTAGCTTCATTTCGATTGCTCGGGCCAGCAGATTGGTTTAACATATTGGATATCTGCTCGGATTCTTCATCAGAGGAAGATTCTCCATCATCATCGAAAGTCGGAGCTTCATCAGAGTCGGAATTCTGATTCTGAGAAAGAATGGGTTCTGAAGTAGCATTTCCTGGTTCAGTGGAAACATTTGCTGGAGTTGTAGTAGGTGTTACTTCTGCTTCAGAAACTTGTTCAACTGGAACACCACTGTTACTTGGACCTGCACCAGAAGATGATGTAGAACCAACAGTAGGTTGATTAACCACTATTGGCCTTAGAATCTGTTCTTGATTTGCTGACTGTTGTAGGTAATAAAGAGCTGCAAGTTCTTCTTCAGACGGTTCTTCTTGCAAGTCGAATAACTTCCACAAATCTTGATAATTGAACAACCACGCATCACCTTTTATCTGAATAGGAGTTGTGTACCGAAAGCAATCAACGTGTTGTGCTTCGACCACTCTTCTCAAAGCAGGAATGTAAACTCTCCTGAGCGGACTAGCGTAACCGACAAAGAAACCTTCAAGCGTTTTGGCACCAAATTTACCATCTGAATCAATCACTATGCAAGGTGCACCAAACGGTTCTAGATACTTTAGATTTGGTTTCCTTCGGTTAATCATCTCGAAGTAAGTCTTCTTGGTCGGTTTGACTGTTAAGACCATGTTCAATGTGTAGCATGCCGCTGCAACCGCCTCACTCCAAAAGCTAACGGGAAGTTTGAAATCTGCAAGCATAGTTCTTGCTGTTTCGATAACGTTCTATTCGCCATTTTGTTGTGGAGTATAAGATGCACTGAATTAGTGCAGAATTCCTTTGGCGTTGCAAAAATCTTTCATCTTGTTGTTTTTTAACTCCGTGCCATTATCGCTTCGAATTCGTCTAATAGGGAGATGATACAGATTTTCAAGCTTCTTGAAGAAAATCACAATATTTTCAAACGTTTCATCTTTAGTCTCCTGAAAGAAAACCCATGAATATCGAGAATAATCATCTGTGACGACTAAACAGTACAGATCTCCAGAAATACTACGAACATTCACCGGACCGAAAAGATCCATATGTAGACGTTCAAGCGGCAACTTTATGGAGTTAAGAATCTTCTTAGGATGTGACTTCTTAATTTGCTTCCCTTTCTTGCATTCAAGACAATGATCCGTCATATGGAAGCTTTGAAGATTTACTCCTTCAACCAAGTCGTTGTGAACCAGAAAATTCATTTTCCTCAGATGTATATGCCCCATCTTTATGTGCTATAGAATTGAATCCTTCCCTGTGGCTTTTGTGACAAAACATTGAGCCGACTTTGGCGATGTGGTAGCAACACTCATGTCTAGCACGTAGAGATCATTTTCACTTGGAGCGCGCATTAGAATCCAATCATCCGGAATCTTGAAGCCCGGCTTAAGAATCGTGCACTCCTTATCATTGAAATGGACAGTGAACTGCTTATCGCAAATCTGTGAGATACTGAGAAGATTGTTCTCTAGCTCGGCGATATAGTTAACACGATCAAAAGATACCACACCATTCGAAAGCTTTCCTTCAGCAACAATCCGGCCTCCTTGATTTCCAGCGAAGCCTACATACCCTTCGTTAATCGCTTTAATATCAAAGAGTAGTGCTTTCATCCATGTCATGTGCCTCGAAGCTCCGCTATCCAGAATCCACTTCGATAATATGGATCTTTGGAGCCCAAGCCTTTTTGGTCTTGGGTGTGGGATAATAATCTTCATAAACATCCTCATAAGCCCTCTGATATTCAAAGTCATCATTTGAGACTTCATTGACATTTAGGTTTTCAAACTTAACTTTTTTCTTATTTTTTTAAAGTTTCTGAAAAAGTTTGTCAGTTTAGTTTCACCTTTTGATTCAGATACCTTGTCTTTATCAATCTTATCTGTCTCAGATTTGGCAACTTCAGATGATGTTGTTTTCTTCTTTGCAACCCAGGATTGTGATTTAACTCTTGCTTTCTTAATGTAGAAACATGAATCTTTGTTTTCGTTTGATTTGGAAGTTTCACCTCTCTCAAAAGTTGAATTTTCAAACTTTGATTCAGTTTTAGGTTTCACTTCGTTTTTAGATTCATTGTTTCATTTTAAGATTGTGATTGGTTTTACAATCTTTGGTTGCTTAAGTTTCTCAACATCTGAATTTGTCTTTTTTCGATGATACATAGGCTTTGATTTTGGACACTTGCGAGCAATGTGACCAACTTCATTGCATTTGAAGCAAGTCCGAGTATCATGAGAATGTCCACTAGTGGGTTTTACTCCACTTGCGGATTTAGCCTTATCCCGAATTTCTTTTTCTTTTTTAAACTCATCATTTGATTGCTTCCCAATCAAATTCTCTTCTTGAACCGTACTAGTCCCATACACGAATGCCATGTTCTTATTTTTATATTCGCGAAATGGTGACTGTTTCTTTTTCGGTTCATTTTCTTCTTCCAAATCCAAACCTGCTCTCCTGTTTTCAGGAAAGTCACCACCATTCCTTCGGTAGTTGTTGTAGCCTCTTTTAGGTTTAGAATAAAACTTTTTCTCATTTCTCTCCAAATCTTCTGATGATACTTCGACAAGTTTGAACAATTTATCAAGCCGATCTGCTTTTACATTCCGAATCGGAAAGCTATCATCGAAATATAGTCTATCAGATTCCTTAACTTTGTACATGACAACATTAGGATCATCACTTAGGCTATCTTCCGATGATGTATCGTCATCTTCGGATTGTGATTCAGAATTGTTCGAACTCGAGTTGGCGTCAAAGCTGCCATCATCAGATTCACTCAACACATTTTCAACAATATTTTTTACCACTGCTTCGCTATCATCATTTGTGTAGGTTATATCAATGTTCTCAGGCAGCTCATTTTTCTTTTCAGTCAAAAGTTCAATATTAAGCGCCTTTTCCATCCCTTCAGCTTTCTTGCGACAATATTTTTCGCACAAGGGATGTGGAACATTGCTACAATCCCCATGTTTCTTACCTTTTGATTTCTGAACATTTTCTTCTGATGGAATCGTTGGAAGAATATGATCGATGACATAAGCATTTGTGGTATAGCTTTTCAAAAGTTGTCTTACCCTTTTGGTTTCAATTTTCATATCTTGAAGATCTTGTTTAATTTCAGCAATGGTATTGATGTAAATGTTAATAGCTTTTTGTTTTTCCATTACCGTTGCTTTTAACATTCTTACTGTGTCATGTTGTTCAATGTTGTTATTATCAAGCCTGCTGTAATCGTCTTTCATTTTATCATAAGCTTCATTCATTGTGCGATAATCATATTTAAAATTGTTGTTATGCACATTGAGTTCACTTATGATTTGAGACTTTTCAGCGCATTGCACACAAGGCTCGGTACATTTCGTACATGGTTTTTCAACCTCAACGATTTGCACTTTCACAACCTCTTTTTCAACAACTTTTACCTCCGGCCCACCTTTGTCAAATTAGCCATCATTGCTTTGTTGGCAATTTCCGTGAGATTTTCCTCATTCATCTCCTTGGTCACATTGATGACTTCTTCAACTTCCGGTTTCGTTTCTTCAATGACATGCTCAGAAGATACTGCATCACCAAAGCAACCTGCAAAACTAGAAGTCATGTTAGGAGAAAGAACACTTTGCATCCTTGTGTGATGATAGATCTCATCTTCTTCTGCTTGTTGTAAGTATTCTTCTAGCATTGCGTTCTCCATAGCTGCATCCTCAGCAGATGTATCTTCCACGATTTCGGCCATTAGAGCAACCCCAGTCTTCTTGGCAATATATGAGTTCCAATCAAAACCATCATCTTCATTAGCAGCAACCATAGCTTTTTCTGCGTTGTTAGACGGTTTCTCTTGAACTTCGATTTGAGTCTTCTTCGGAAATGGCTTATATTGCAACGAATTCTTGTAGTAATCACTACCACCTCCGAAAGGACTTTGGTTGCCACTTGCTTTTGGATTCTTGCACTCTCGTTTAAAATGCTTTTTTTGTCGCTATCTAAAGCAAGTAACTTTCGTCTTGTCAAAACCCAATTTGTTGCTCGAGTTTCCTATGTCTCTTCGAGTTAGAGCGACGAATTTGGTAACTCTTTGAATAATCGATGCTAAGGACCATTTGATATCTATCAACTCAAGCTCCTCCTCATCCACTTGATCGTAATCCTCGGCAGTCATTTCTGGATTACCAATCTTCCCGGCCACTATACTCTCATAAGATTCCAACATTGTGGCAAGTAGTGCCATATGTTGTTTGGCCACTTGTTCAGAAACGACGTTGTTTAGGTTGACTGCAATACTGCATCTAAACACATTTGGATCAGAATTTGATTGATTATTCTGATTAGAACCCGTGCTTGAATATGATGCATTATGAGGACTCTAATCATAGTTAGAATATGATTGAGTTTGACTCTGTGGCAAATGATTCGAGGAATTCATATTCGCACTGAAAGCAGTTTGGATCTTCGGACTTGAGATATTCTCTTGAGCTCCAGTCTTGTAATACAGTCCAACATCTTGAGCAATGTTCGGATTCTTTGACTTTGCAATCTTCAACAGTTCCATCTCGTGCCCCTCCAACTTATCGATAAAAGTGGATAACTTGAAAAATTCCCAGCTTGGGCTTTCTTTAAGCACCATGAGATAAGTTGTCCATTCACCTTCCGGTAAAGCATCAGCCAATTTGTCAATATATTCTTCTTCTGTCTTCTCAAGACCATGCCTTCTCATTATCACCTTCAAATGACAAAAACGTTCTATCATTTGTTTCATCGACTCACCTTTAAGCATTGTGTAGATGTCGAATTCTTTCATGATTAGAGCCTTTTTGCTCTTTACCATCTCTGCACTCCCCTGATGTTTGGTCTTTAGTGATTTCCACAACTCTTGTGCAGTTTTGTATTCTGGCAATAGCACCAAGATATCTTCCTTCACGAACTGCTGAATCAGACTGATCATTTTCTTTTCAGCTACGTACGCATCCTTCTGTGAAGTAGAAAACTTGCTCATCTCGATAAGATTGTCATGTTCATCTCTTGGCCATGTATAACCTGTTTCAACAGCAACCCAACTGTGAAAGAATGTAGCCTGAACCCAGTTCGTAAACTTCTCTTTCCACCCTCGTATTCATCCATGCACATAAGTTTCGGTGGCTTCACTGATGTACCCATCTCGTTATCAATACTAACTTGATTCACCATGTTGGCATTCGATGTTGAAGCCCCAACTGTCATATACGCATTGTGGATATCTTCAATCGCGGAAAACAAACGAGTATCGCTGAAAACACGTTCACAAACTTGAAAAGATTATTAGTATACTGACAAGTTCGGGCAAACTTGTGCAGTAGATCAAATCAGATTTTGTTTCAAACAAGTTCAGGCGAACTTGGGTTGCAATTTTGAAAATTTTCACCCTGAAGAAGTTCGACCGGACTTGTACGAATTTCAAGAGAAACAAACAAGTTCGGGCGAACTTGTAATAAATTTTCAACAAGATTTGATCAAGTTCGGGCGAACTTGATGAAATTTGAATGAAAATTAAGCAAGTTCGAGCAGACTTATCCAAAATCCTTGAAAAATCAATCAAGTTCGGGCGGACTTGATGAAAAATCACTCAAAAACTGAGTTTTTCAATCAAGTTCGAGCGGACTTGATGTCAAGTTCGATCAAACTTATTTGCAAAACATGATTTTTTTCAACTTTTCGACATCAATTCGTTTGAATTAGGTCTTGAAACTTCAGGGGTTTATCTTTAGTGGATTTTACATGACATATTCAAAATTTAGCAGATTTTAACTGTGGGTTCATTGTTTTTCATGAAAAAGTTAAGAAAAATGGTAGAAATGAGTAGAAATAGAGTAGTTCTTGTGATGATTTCACCAAATCAAGTATCTGTGGCTCTGATACCACTTGTTAGATCGCTCCTGAATAGCTCGGGAACCTAATTTGTATCTAAATGTCCAAATAGGCGGAAACTAAGTGACATGTTAATCAAATATGCAAGAATTACTCGTTAATTGTCTGTTTATTGATCATAAAGTCAATTATATTCGAGTTCCAGATCCGACAGAGCTTCGCCTCTAAGTGTGCAAAGTTACAAATGAGAAACCATGAGGCACCTATTTATAGATAGACAAGTTCACTTGGGAGACTACAAGTTCGGGCGAACTTGCTTGAACAAGTTCGGTCGAACTTGTTCACACCTCAACATTTCGGGCGAACTTGATCTACTATTTACATAAATACGTCATTTTCTAACATAATCTCATCTATTCTAAACAGACTCGATACAAGACTAAGACATAGACATACTGTACTAACAGGTAGCATATCGGGACTGGACTTACCTCAGGCGCTCAACAATGTTCATCCGGTATTTCATGTTTCGAATCTCAAGAAGTGTTTAGCTGAAGAATGACTTCAAGTTCCACTCGAAGATCTTCAAATTTACGATACATTGCACTTCGTGGAGAACCGGTCAAGATCATGGACCGAGGAATCAAGCAACTCAGGCGCGGTCGAATCCCTATCGTCAAGGTTCAATGGGAAGGAAAATGTGGCACTGAATTTACTTGGGAACTCGAAAGTGACATGAAGACTAAGTATCCGCATCTCTTCGTTGCGTCTTCCTAAATTTCGGAACGAATTTTCCTAAAGGAGGGGAGACTGTAACGCCTCGCTTTTCATACTTTCCATGTTTATAAGGCTAGTCTTGTATTTCTATTTTCCGAAACTTTTGTATCTCGTATTCGTATTTTCGTTGTAACCTTTGTAATCGAGACTTGAATCATAATGGGACATACATTTTACCTCAATACTTGTTATACTTAATCATACATACATACACATGATGCTCATACTCTAAAACGTGCCATACTTGCAAATACGTGACATTTATACATACGTTATACTTTATGTTTATACTCGATCTCGTTCAATTTATACATACATATACATTATAACATGTTCCCTATGCCTAGAATACCTTAGGTGTTCATAAAATACCATAATATAACACTTAAACCCGTACCAAAGCAACAAAACAACAGAAAACCAAGTTTTGGCCCAGACCAGGTCCGCAAGGGACTCTGGGCTGGCAGAATGTGTTTTGGCTCACGTTTTAGCACGGATCCACACATAAACCTCTCCTCCAATCACCCTTTAACCTCATTTAAGCTCACCTAACAACCCCAAACCTTCCCCTATAAATCCCAAGTGTTTTCCACACATTTTACACTTTCTAATCTTCATCTACTCCAAATCAGTTGCAACATCATAAATTCGGGCAGATTCATACCCTCTTACAAAAGTGAGCATAACTTGCTCAAAACTCAACGAAATCACTTGATTCGTCTTTCTAATTACTTGGATAAGGTTTGAATCCACGGGTTCTCCATGGAGAATCCAGACCTGGAAATGCACCTAAAGAGTCTAAAAGTTTCTGTTTTGTTCAAACACTTTTCAAAACTTGTTAAACTTTATCAAACTTGAGTCTAACTCATCTCAAACCTATGTCCTAATGCTTACAACCTCACTTATGGTTGGTTAGGCTTAAAAATAAGGCTAAGACATGTTAATCTAGGGGTGAAAACTCTATAAACTTTCTGTTTTCATAAGAGCTTCAAGCTCACAAGTGATGCAAGTCTTGAACTTGTTCATGTGTGTCCACCTTGGTTAGCTTGGGCTATCCTAACTATGAGACCACACATCACTTGATGATTTTCATCATTATCCCAAGTTAGTTTGCTTGTTTGAAAGTGTCACAACCTCGTCTAGCCTTCGACGTGTGTTGACGCCGGCTCACCGGGTTGTATTTTACTTGGCTACTTGGTATAGTGACCCCATTTACATTCTTGTCATATTACTTGTTCTTGACCCTCCTTGTTATCTATGACGACTTGTGAAGTGGTGAACATCATACGAGGTTCCTAATGGATGGTTCTACCTCCTACCTCCTCCATGACTTATATGATATTATTGTTAGTTAGTTTTATGTTATGTACATACATATATAACTATGGACTATAATATAATCCAAAAAACCGAACCCTTGATAATGACTACATAATCACCTATCAAGTTAATAAGTTTTATCACTAAAGTGTGTAGTTCCTCGTTACGATTCTAATATGTCCCGAACCTGTGAAAACACATCAAACCCTTAGTGACTATTTTTATATATCTTGAATACTTTATTATTCTTTATTCCGTAATCATGCTCGATAATCTGAATCTTCCGTTAAAACTCATTACTCATACCTATGTTCTTTTTGTAGAAGGACAAGGTGCCAAACCCTAACCTACAAACAAGCTCGCGGATTTCTCTAAGTGGAACACTTTAAGCAAAACCGTGAGTACACTCGACCCATTTTACCGCTTTCTCACTTTTTGGGTTGTAACATGTTTACTTATCAAAATACACTTATCACAAATTCATGCTTTTACATGCTCAATCCTTAATACATGATGCTTGTTATGCTTAGATACATGCTAGAATTATACATGCTCAATCATTAACTTAGCTAGCCCAACTTGACATATATAGCGCTATAGGAGTAGCATACCACCCTTCGGGGTTATGTTAAGATTCTCATACTCATTTTAGTCTCCTTACTTTTGCGACGAGGGAAGCTCGTTTATACTTGTGGAAACTCGGGGTTTGATCTAGTGTTGCATGATTAGCATTTACCTTACATAACGATTAACATGTGGGATTCGAGTTAAACCTTTATACTTATGCTATGTATCACCAAACTTGTGTACTCGCCTTTGTTTTTGCATTGAACTCTATTTTAAAACATGTTACAGGTTGATGAAGATGATGTCATGAAATCGGAGTAGTGTTGATGACTAGATACACAAGTAGACGTTTAGGTTTATTAATGTTGCATCAAATTTTACCTTGATTAATGTTGTATTTAAATTCCATGTATTGTACTCAACAATTTTATTTATGAAATGAAATCCGGTTTAAATAATTATTGTCGCTATTAGTATTATGAGCAATGATCAATCTCTTTCGTCCCGCCTCGATATTTCCGCCATCGGTTGGGGTGTGTCAGTAACAACCTGGGGTATTAACGCTAACTTTGGTTAACTTTTCTGTTAAGTTATAGTAAAATTACTAAAATGCCCTTTTCACTCAACAATGTTTCCCCGCTGTGTAATTAACTTTTATCTTCCCAAAATAAAACCCTAACCAGTCTGCTTATTCCTCTTTAATCCCCAAATGACATTCCAAAAAATCTTTAAATGGAAACTAAATTCGATGGTGAATGATATGTGAAATTATATTTTGTATCCAAAAAATCCTCCGTTTATGGTGAACGATACACATGCAGGTTTTTTTGATAAGTTAGTTAATGATGATGACGATGATGACAATCATAAACCCTCTGCATATCTTGAAAATAGAAAGCAATATTGGTGATATTAAAATGTTCTATGAATTTGAATGTAAATGTAAATCAATAGTTGGCTTCAGGCCTTGGTATATACTGGTAATTTTTCGCTCTTAAGATCTTAATTATATAATAAGCTATAATGGTGGTTGTTTTCTATGAACAATGTGTTTTGTCAACCAGTGGCGAAGTTTGAGATTTCCGACTGAGGGGTCAAAAACGTATATACCCAAAATTTTCTATAAAACTGAGGGGTCGAAAACGTATATTCCCAAAAATTTCTATACGAAAACTACATTTCTCCACTACTGAGCGAAAAGTTTGAGGGGTCGGCCGCCCCTCCGGCCAACTATCCTACGCCCTTGTTGTCAACCATATATGGTATTTTTCATTAAAGTTCATCAAATATGACCCAGTGATGTTACCAAGCTTTATTCTTTCATCCAAATCTTTATTGATGACAATATAAGTTAACTTGCTGGATTAAGATAGAATTAATTACATAAATGGCTCTTGTGGTTGTAAAAGGGTATTTTAGGGATTTCACAATAACTTAACAGAAAAGTTAACCAAAGTTAGTGTTAATACCCCATGTTGTTACAAAATAAAAAGTTAGAACCTTAGAACGTGATTTTAAACTATTAGTACCTAACCATATTACTTTTCATAAACCACAGAGACTAACTGTGTAATTAACTCTTTATTAATCTATATACATAACTATAGATAAATACGCAATACATAAAATTTTTTATCTTATATTAGTGTAGTATTTTATTTATTTATTTTTATTTTATTACGTGACATAAAATTTTTATATCAAAGTTATTATTATTATTATTATTATTATTATTATTATTATTATTATTATTATGAGAAATTCCTTAACAAATAATACTAATAAATGTTTTATTGTTTATTTAGATATTATTCATTTAGTTTTGACTTAACTATAATATATCATTAGTTATTAGTAACAATTCTTCGTATAAAAAAATTTTAAATAATGTCAACGTGACTACACCTTCTTATTGTTTAAAAGGATTTTTTTACTATATATTTAAAATATCTATTAAATAAATTATTATTTCATATTATAATAATAAGAAAGGTAAATAATAGGTTAATCCAATACTTGAAAACCAGTTTACTTCCATGCTTTGAAAACACTTTTAAAGTTATTAGTTTCGTGTAACACACGGGTTTAACAATAGAATATCTTCATAATAATTTTGAAGCAAGTCTATAGTCACCGGATGTCCTAAATGGAGTTATATTTTTAGGCTTACCAAACTATTGATAATTTAACAAATGTCAGTATTCCAGTGACGTTATCATCGAAAGAATGGTTTATATAGTGGAACTCGACTATAGGTCCTATCACAGGGTAGGTTACTGAAGCACTCATATTACCTGGAAGTAATACTGGCACTCGAATGTTTATCCCCAGATTTCATTTAATACGCCAAATAGAAGGATTCCGTTTAAATTGAAAAGAAAACCGTTTTCTTCGCCCTATGTTTTGCCATGATGATAAGTAAAAATATAGGACAATTTCTATGTAAAGTTGGTTTGTTTAAAAAAGAATCAGGTTTTACACATGACCAACTGTTACGTCATATATTGTAAACAAAATTCACTTATGTAACTTTATGAAGACAATTTTAAATTAAATAATTTATAATTTTATATTCTTAAACCCGTGTAGTACACGGGTCTAATAATCTAGTTGATTATGAATATATGTGGGGAATAAGATATGGTGGACTTTTTAAAAAGGAACAAATCTGATGTAGATTTCACTGTAAATGCTCTTACCATTTTTGAACGGCAAATTTGGATTATTGACGGACCACTGGAGTATCATCATGTCACCAGCAGAGCCACCCGATGATATCCATCTCCACTAGGTGATAATATTTGTATACCAATTCAGGAGAAAACCCAATGAATCTAGAAAAAACTTCCTTATAAGAATCGGACCCAGCACCTGATAGTCCCTAAGTCTTATCTCACTCCCAAAATCTCACTAGACTATAATGCCATGGACATAAATCTCTTACCTAACTTGAATGATTAAGGTTTACTTTCTTATATATTTTCTGTTTGTAATTTTAAATTGTTTAAAGTTTTGATACCTGTCTAACTGGTGAACTAACTAAAATTTTGACGTATAAACGATTTTATAAAATAAACACCATTAATCATTTAGTATAAATTAGTCCAATTATTGTCAAATTTTATAACTAATAAAATAAAAAGTCAAATTAGGGTAAACACCATTATTAAAATCTGTAAAAATGGAGGACCCCGTCCCCAACCAACCATAACGTGCGTGATTGAAATATAAGTAAGTGAAAGATTCTTCCACCAACAAATTACGAGCGTTACTATTGTACTTTAAGTGTCTTCTTCTTACACTATTTATAAGATTCCAAACCCATTTCATAAATATTGTATAAATACATGTTTCATCTTATTATTGTATAAATACATGTTTCATTTTATTCTAAAGATTAGTTTTTTTTTAAAGGATAGTTAGTAGTTACCAATTCTAATTTAATTTTCTACACCAATCGCATAAATATACGAAATTTCTATATAAGTTGTTTATATCTGTTTACATCACATCATTATTATTATTATTATTATTATTATTATTATTATTATTATTATTATAATATGTGTCAAACACAACTACATATTACAATTCTTGTAATTCTTTGCAATTATTAGCTTGAAACTGATTTATATATAGGGTAGGGATCATAAAAAAAGTCCACCATATTTGCGAAACTTGAGAAGTATTCTAGACCATACATTTTCCCTAAGCTTTTCTAATATACACATATGTGTAGTTTAAAATTGATTATATATATATATATTATATATTGTGTGTGTGTGTGTATTGAATTATACACATATGTATATAGTCAATTTTAAACTATAAATATGTGTATATTACGGAAAGCTTTGAGAAAATAAATAGTCCAGAATGATTCTCAAGTTTCTCAATTAGTCTAGTGCTTCTCACATGATCTAACCCAATATATATTGGGTTAGATCATGTGAAAACCACCTTTATTGCGAGAACCGCAAGAACCACTTTATTGCAAATTAAAATAAAAAAAGCACTCAAATTTTTTTAAATATTTTTTTATAAAAAACGCTATATTTCCTTTCCCAAAAAAAAACTTTTTTTTCGAGTAACAGTTATCCATGCACATGTGCATACGTACCATAACTTCGACAAATTCCGTAATACTTTATTAGTAGTAAACAATTACACTTTAATTTATAATACCATCCCTAATACACTATTTCTTACATTACCAATATTCAAAATGCAAATGTACATCATTATGTATAACCATTATATAACGAGTTTTGGTAAAAAAAAAAAGTTGTGATTTTAAATGATGAAGTAGGCCTATATACATGTTTTTTGGTTAGTTATATCTAGTGGTTGATGGTTTGATTATAGTTGTCACTTTATAATGTAATATGTTGATTGGATGGTATAAACGGTTTTGATATACATGTAATAAAGTGAAAATATTAGTATTTGTATTTTATTATAGATGGTAGGAGGTCATGGTATTGTATTATAGATGGTTGGAGGTAATGGAAGTGTATTATGGATGGTGTGATAGATGAAAGAGAAAGTGTATTCAAAGTAGTGTACCAAAACACCTTATTTCATGTTGATACATATAGATTCACATGTGCATTTCTAATATTCATAACGTAAAAAGTAATGTATTACACATGGTAGTGTAAATAAAAGTACAATTGTCTAATATTTGTAACGTATTACGGAATTTGTCGAAGAAATGATACATATACACATGTGCATGGTAGTGTATTATGGATGGAATGATAGATGAAAGAGAAAGTGTATTCAAAGTAGTGTACCAAAACACCTTATTTCATGTTGATACATATAGATGCACATGTGCATTTCTAATATTGGTAACGTAAAAATTAGTGTATTACACGTGGTAGTGTAAATGGAAGTACAGTTGTCCAATGTTTGTAATGTGTTACGGAATTTGTTAAAGAAATGATAAAAATGCACATGTGCATGGATAACTGTTACTAAAAAAAATTGATTTTTTTTTGTTGTTGACAAAATATAGCGAATTTTTCAAAAAAAAAATATTCAAAAAATCAAAAAAAAACTTTTTGGGTGTTTTTTAGATTTTTTTAAGGTATTACTATTTGTTTTCACACTGGTTCTCACGGTTCTCACAATAAAGGGTGGTTCCTAACGGATCCTTCTCCTATATATATATATATATATATATAGGAGAAGGATCCGTTAGGAACCACCCAAAAAAATTTTAATAATTTTTTTTTGAAAAATTTGCTTTATTTCGTCAACAATAAAAAATTTCAAAAAAACAAAATTGAGTAACAGTTATCTAGGCACATGTGCATTTTTATCATTTCTTTGACAAATTCCGTAATACATTACATACATTGGACAATTGTATTTTGATTTACACTACCACATGTAATACACTACTTTTTACGTTATAATATTAGAAATGCACATGTGCATCTATATGTATCAACATGAAATAAAGTGTTTTGGTACACTACTTTGAATCCATTTTCTCTTTCATCTATCATTCCATCCATAATACACTACCATGCACATGTGCATATGTATCATTTCTTCGAAAAATTCCGTAATACATTACAAATATTAGACAATTGTACTTTCATTTACACTACCATGTGTAATACATTACTTTTTACGTTACGAATATTAGAAATGCACATGTGCATCTATATGTATCAACATGAAATAAGGTGTTTTGGTACACTACTTTGAATAAACTTTCTCTTTCATTTGTCATACCATCCATAATACACTTCCATTACCTTCTACCATCCATAATACAATACCGTTACCTCGTACCATCTATAATATAATACCAATACCAATATTTTCACTTTATTACATGTATATCAACACTATTTATACAATCGAATCAACATATTAGTATATTACATCATAAAGTGACAACTATAACCAAACTATAAATCACTAGATATAACTAACCAATAAACATGTATATGGGTCTACTTCATCATTCAAAATCACAAACTTTTTGTACCAAAACACGTTATATAATGATTATACATAATGCTGCACATGTGTATTTTGAATATTGGTAATATAAAAAAGTATTGTATTACGGAAGGTATTGTAAATTAAAGTGTAATTGTCTACTACTGATAACGTATTACGGAATTTGTCGAAGTTATGACACATATGCACATGTGCATGGATAAAGTCTTACTCGAAAAAAAAAGTTTTTTTTTTGAAACGAAATATAACGATTTTTTAAATATTAAAAAAATTGAGTGTTTTTTTTATTTTTGTTATTTTAAATTTATTTTGCAATAAAGGTGGTTCTCGTCGTTCTCGCAATAAAGGTGGTTCTGGCATGAACCTTACCCTATATATATATAGGGTATGGATCCTAAGAGAAGTCCACCCTATTTGAGAAACTTGAGAAGCATTTTGGACCACACATTTTCCCTAAGCTTTTCTAATATACACATATGTATATAGTCAGTTTTAAACTAT
Source organism: Scalesia atractyloides (assembly GCA_947069175.1). Taxonomy (NCBI): domain Eukaryota; kingdom Viridiplantae; phylum Streptophyta; class Magnoliopsida; order Asterales; family Asteraceae; genus Scalesia; species Scalesia atractyloides. The sequence goes on along the minus strand of CAMTDV010000015.1, from coordinate 31,895,548 downwards.
ACATATGTGTAACGAAAAGTTTGAGAAAATGTGTGGTCCAGAATGCTTCTCAACTTTCTAATTAGCCAAGTGATTCTCACATGATTCTAACCCTATATATATATGTGTGGGGGGGGGGGGAGTTTAAATGAGAACGCTAAATATCACGAGAACCGTGAAAACGAATGAAAAAACCACGAAAACTTTGTCAAAACCAATTCAAATTCAAAACTTTTTTACACTTATCATTATTATTCGAATACAATGTTAGAAATTTAATTTACACGTTTAAATTTATGTGAATTCGTAAATAATTTTTTTTACAAATGTGTAAGTTTGTCATTTACACATGTGTAAATTTGTTATATTCACACATGTGTAAAAAATCTAATAAGAGTGATTTTGAGGGGAGAAATGAATTATTTGATGTTGTAAATTCTTATTTTGATTTTGTATTTTAATTACAATGAGATTTGTATTAAAAATTTGATTTTGATTGGTTTTTTTATTTGTTCTCACGCTTCTCGCAATATTTAGCGTTCTCAAGATAACCTTCTCATATATATATACATATATATATATAGAAGAAATATATCGTACAATTGGGCTTAACGTACATTGGGTACGCTGGGTGATTTCGCATGTTATAAAACAACATTGATGAAATCGCATGTTGGAAGTTTTGATGAGATCGCATGTTGTACAAAACAAACAATTTCGCATCTTGATTTAAGGCACCAAAATTGCATGTTGATAAAGCCCAGCGTTCGCAATGTACATTAAGCCCAATTGTACGTTAACCACTCCCTATATTATATATATATATATATATATATATATATATATATATATATATATATAGGGGAGGGTTAAATTAGAACGCATGAGAACGAATGAAAAAACCACGAAAACTTGGTAAAAAACAATTCAATTTTAAAATTTCTTTTTACACTTATCATTATTATTCAAATACAATATTAGAAATTTAATTTACATGTTTAAATTTACATGAATTCATAAATAATTTTTTTTAACACATGTGTAAGTTTGTCATTAACACATGTGTTACAAATGTATTAAAAATCTAATAAGAGTGATTTTGAGGGGAGAAATGAATTATTTGATGTTGTAAATTCTTATTTTGATGTTGTATTTTAATTACAATGAGGTTTGTATTTAAAAAGATTGGTTTTGATTGGTTTTTCATTCGTTCTCACGGTTCTCGCAATATTTAGCGTTTTCAAGATAACTCTCCCCTATATATACGATTAGGATCAAGGGAAAACTCCTTTGAGTTGTGAAAACTTAAAGGACTCGGTCTTCCTGTGCGAGTTTTGCCCTGATTTTTTTCATACCCCTAGATTAAAATGTTAGAAAAGACTACTGTAAAAAAATAAAAAAAAATCAAATTGGTGTTTTTCAGCCCCGTACAGCAGCTGTAGAAAAGTGATAACATAAGCATGACATCACTTTTTACAGCATTTACGACTGTCGTAAATGAAAAAAAAAGTTTTTTTTGCGGAAAAGTTGATTTTTTTAAGGATTTTTGGTTAAAAGAAAATGGAAAAAAAAATTCGGAAGGCCGAGTTCTCTAAGTTCTCACAACTCGTATAGGTTTTCATTTTACCCTAACCCTATATATACACACACACACACACACTTACTTTTGAACAACAAAGAAACTCATGTGTAAACCCACCCTGCTCGGGGCTATGTCCAAGGTCAACTCCTCGACCGTTGTGAGACCGCACCCCCTGATGCGTGGAAAACAGATGGAATCCGTAAACCCTCGCCCCCGTCAGGTTCAAACCCGGGATTAAAGCCTAGATTTGTCCCTTCACCCAAATGTCCGTTAAAAATAGGCCAAGTGAGAATCGAACCTACGTCTCCACTAGGGTGAGCCCACCTCTTTACCACTTAATCAAATTTTCATAACACCTTGATTTTATATTGTACGCACCACAACGGTTCAAAAGTAACCTTAACTATATATAACAACATTCCACTCTCATCAACTATTTCCCATGTTAGATAAACTAAAATGTATTAGTCCGAGGAAACTTGTAAATGCAACTAACATGCAATGAGTTTTAAACGGAAATTAACCGGTTAATGTTTCAAAATACAAGAAAAGGAAATACGAGAAAAGGTAAATTTGTTACATGAATTTAGCTTTTGTTTTACGGTTTTTTTTTTCAGGTTTGATCGTCATTTGTTACTTAGCACGGTGTATAGTAGTCACGTTTGGTTCCTCGGGTTTCTTTTTCTCCCTTGACTTTCTAACACGTGTCGATATAAATTCGACTCCGTCTACGTTTTATGTCACATGAGTTACTTAGTATCAGAAATTCGTGTTTGTATGTTACTTTTTTACGGCTTTGTTCGTCATTCGGTTGCTCCCCTTGACCTCGTTTGTTGCTTATCAGCTAATAAAAAATTAAGACCAATATTGATTCAAATTGAAGAAGTTTTGATTGTTGAAGGAGAAAACTAAAAATATTGTATATTTGCTTAAATACAATGCAATAATAAAAATATTTTTTTAACACAACTTAAAAAGTTCTAAGAGCGTTCTCTATATTTATGTGAGTGTGTTCTCTATATTGTATGAAGTGGTTGTGAGTGGATTAGAGAGAGAATGTTAATGTTTATCACTAAATTTGGCAATACGCTGTTCACCCTCTATAATTTTTCTTATATTTTTTGAAAGTGGTCGTGAGTGTAGGAGTGATAAAAGATAATGATAAAAATATAAAAAATATTATTTAATTGAAAAGAAAAATAAAACGTAATATTTTTTAGTATAATTATAAAGATAGAGATGCAAATGAAGATAAGAATGCTATTGTGAATGCTCTAACATCTTATTTATAAAATCTCTCTAATTCAACATGTGAGGCGTGAATTAGAAGTGAGAGACTTTGATATGGGTCTGTGGTAACCGTCTTTTCATTTTCTTTCAACCAATTCAACATCAAGTCGTGTCTTGAAAGCATAAGATGGGAGCAAATACAAACCTCAATATATGTAAGAACAGTAAGAAGCGACCAATTTATGACATCTGTCTTTCAAAAAAGAAATAAGATAAAGGGTATTTTAGTCTTTTTGTATTACCTTTTTTTTATTTAAATAGATCCAGATTTTAATTATCCCTATATTCATGGACAATTTGAAATCAATTTACTGAATACGTAACTTCCCATTTCAAACTTCAAACTGCGAACTTCCAATTGCGATTTACATGCAGATTGTTGATTTCATTGATATTCTGTTTTTTGATCGTTTCTTATGATGGATTCAAACACAGGAACATTAGTTGAAGGATCATCACCAATTGAAGTTACACCATGTAATTTGTTATTTGTTTTTTACACCAGGATCATCACCAATTGGTTTGCTATTTTTTACTTTAAAATTGATTTGATTCACCATCAAGTTTTACTTTTTCATTAAATTAAAGATTGAATACAGAGAGTGCTAACTATAAATATGTACTGTGTAATTTTTCTATACGGGTTTTTTTTTTTGGTTTCATTGTAGTGGTTTTTTCATAACTCATGTGCTGATACGACTGTTGTATGTGCTGAGTAGATGATTTTGTGGTGTTTTTCTGGTTGGTTTCATCATCATATCCAAAGTGCTGATGCAGATCGCAATGTGCTATTATCATATCCAAAGTGCCATATTTTTCTAAATATTTCTTTTTTGTTTTCCAGCAATACCAAATGTGCTATTTAAAATTGACATGGTGATGATCGCAAAGTGGGGGATTAAGCTTTGTTTTGTTGTTATGCATTATGTTTAGGTGTATGATGTTTAATCCAGTTCCATTTTTTCATTTTATATGTAGAGCGAAGTGCTAGATATGGAACTGGAATTGTCCGGAAATCACCACCTACGGGTAAAATTACTTATATTCCGGATGTAAATATATCTAAAAGACCACAAGTCGGTATGCACTTTAGGACAGTTGGCACCACAGCAGTTGATTGTAAGAACCTGAAGAGAGATATTAATGCTTATATTGGTAAACACGATGCTGAAATGGTTGTTTCTCGTTTGATGGATAAGAAATGTTATTTACCTGATTTTTCATGCGAGTATCTCAATGATGAGAAAGGTGAGCTTCGTGGTCTGTTATGGGTGGACAAAGAAATGAAGCATAATTATATGCAATTTGGGGATTTTATCGCATTCGATTCCACGTTTCGTTCAAATAAGTATGTTTTTTTTTGTTTTATATCTTCGACTAATTGTGATGTATTATGGGGTGATGTTCACTATTTTTATCGTCATTTTCAGATACGATATGGTATTTGTCCCATTCACCGGCATAGATAATCATCACAGGAATGTTACGTTTGGTGCTACTCTGTTAGCATCGGAGACTGCTGAGTCATATAATTGGTTATTATCGGCTTTTAAATAATGTTATGGACGCGAACCACGCGTAGTTGTTACTGATAAAGACTCCGCGATGAAAAAGGCGATACGGGATGTGTTGTTTTATACCAATGTGCTAACTTTATGTGCTGATTTATACCAATGTGCTAACTTTATGAGCTGATTTATGTCCACTGTGCTACCGATGTGCTGACTTTCATAATTAAGTGCTTACTGTTCAATATTATGAACTAACTTTTTTTGTGTTGACCATGATATGAGACTGAACTCATTAGAATTTGACCATGATATTGGTTTTTCCAAAGTAATGGTTTTTATTAAAACTATTTTTTTTAAGTTTTCAAATAAAATTTGTCACACCCCAACCGATGGCGGAAACATCGAGGCGGGACAAAATAGATTGCTCATTGCTCTTAATACTAATTGCGAAAATAATTAATTAAATCCGAATTTCATTTCATAGCATGATGTCATTACAATACAAGGAAATTTCAAATAACAACATTAATATGACAAAATTTGATACAACAATAATAAACCTAACGTCTATGTGTGTATCTAGATTCAACGCTACTTCAGTTTCATAGCACCATTTTCATCAACCTGTAACATGTTTTAAAATACGAGTTCAATGCAAAAGCAAAGACGAGTATACAAGTTTGAGCATGACATACGTATAAGCATATGTTTAAACAAATCCACATGGCAACTAAGTTTACATACGAGCAAATACAAGGCATGCGATATTTCTAGTCAACCCTCTATTTACGCAACTAGTATAAATCATTCAACATGACCACTCTTTCACGGGCGGTGTGTTACTCCTATAGCGCTATACATGTCAAATGGAGGCTCAAAATAAGCTAATGACTATGGTATCTCATACGTTCGGCCCTAGTATAAGCATAACATACGTATCAAAGTGTTCATGTTTAATGGATTGTTCGTGCAAGTACAAAGCACAAGTTTTGTGTTGTCGTGATAAGGTAAACATGTTACACCCCAAAAGTGGTAAACGTAAAAAGGGGTTCGAGTATACTCACGTTTTGCAAGCGTTCCGACTTGATAATCCGTGAAGAGTTGTTTAAATTGTGGGATGAACACTGAGTTATCCTACAAGAAGAAAACGTAGGTGTGAGTTTTGGAATGATAATGGAAGAATCGGGATTTGGAATAATGCATTCAAAGTAAAGTATATGAAAATACTCACTAAGGTATAGCACTTGTTTTGACACTATGGGAACCCATTAGGGTTTATGTGATTTCATAGGTTGTAACACCTATTAGAATCTAAACGAGGAACCATACACTTTAGTGATTAAACTTATTAACTTGACACATAATTATGTAGTCATTATCAAGGTTTTGGTTTAGGTGTGTATATATATATATATATATATATATATATATATATATATATATATATATATATATATATATATAATAGTTATATCATAAGTCCATTCATGGATATCATAGAAGTCATGTAGGAGGTAGGTTGCATAGCCATCCATTTAGGAACCTCATAAGAGTTCACCACTACACAAGTTGTCATAGACAACAAGGAGGGTCAAGAACAAGTACAAGCATAAGAGGAAATGAAATACATACATTATTATAGACTAAGTAGCCAATTAAGCTACAACCCGGTGAGCCGGCGTCGACACACGTCGAAGGCTAGACGGGGTTGTGTTACTTTCAACTAGCAAACTACTTAAGATGAATAGGAAAACATCAAGTGTTGTGTTGACTTAGGTGTAGGATAGCCCAAGCTAACCTTGTAGTCACACTAACCTCAAGTTCTTGACTTGGCAACACTTGTGAGCTTAAGGCTCTTCAAAACAGAAAGTTTATAGTATTAAAACACTCCTATTTACATGTTAAACAACCTAGGTTAGTCTCCTTAATCACAAAGTTGATTAGAAGCTCAAGAACACTAGGATGATTGAAGAAAACATAAGTTTTGAAAGAGTTTTGTATAAAACAGAAAATTTCTTGCACTTTATCCTCGATATGGAGGAGTTCCTATCTTGGTTTTCCATGGAAAACCTAAGGAGGCCACCCTAAAGGTGTTCCAAGTGCTAAGAAGGAAGAAACAATGAGAAAAATGGAGTAGAAGTGAGCTAGAACTCACTTTGAGAACCTTGAATTTTCTGCTCAAATTCTAAGTTTAGCAATTGATTTTAGAATGTTTAGAGTGAGGATTAGTGAGTTTGTAAAGTGGGAGAAGTGTGGGAATGAGTTGTGTCTTATAGGAGGTGAATTAGGGTTAAGTAGGTGATGTTTAATGCAAGAAACACATCAAACAAACACAAACTTGGCCAATCCAGGAGCAGATAACAACTTTCTACGGATCACGCCTTCTGGCGGGGCGCGAGAAGGAATGGGGGAGACGCTCGCGGCCCGCGAGTAGGTAAAACCCCAAAGTTTGGTTATTTTTGAAACATTTAGCCCCTGTAGTTTGTGTTTGACGAGTTTTAGGGTGATTTATGCAACAAAGGCCTAGTATAAGGTTTTTTTATGTAATGTAAGCATAATAATAAGTACTAACAAGTATGATTAAGTATATGAATCATGTATAAGTATCGTATGCTGCATGTATGTCACGTATTTGCAAGTTTGTCACGTTCCCAAGTATCAAGCATGAATGTTTGAATGTGTATAAGTATGAAATGATTATGATTAAGTATAACATGTATAGGAATAAAATACGCGTTTTTATTATGATCCATGTGTCGGTTTACAATGAATACAAAGATTACAACGAAAGGACGAATACAAGATACAAAGGTTTCCAAAAATAGAAAATACAATACGAGCTTTCTAAATACGGAAAGTATAGAAAAGCTGGGAGTTACAGTCTCCCCTCCTTTAGGAAATTTCGTCCCGAAATTTAGGAAGATCCAATAAAGAGATGCGGATACTTAGTCTTCATATCACTCTCAAGTTCCCAAGTAAATTCAGCGCCACGTTTACCTTCCCATCGAACCTTGACGATAGGGATGCGACTGCGCCTTAATTGCTTGATTCCTCGGTCCATGATTTCAACCGGTTTCTCCATAAAAAGCAAAGTCTCGTTGATTTGAAGATCTTCGAGTGGAACTTGAAGTCCTTCTTCAGCTAGACACTTCTTTAGGTTTGATACATGGAATACTGGATGGACATTGTTGAGCTCTTGAGGTAATTCCAGTCGATACGCAACCTTGCCAATCCTCTCAGGTATCTTGAAAGGACCCACGTAGCGAGGAGCAAGTTTGCCTTTCTTACCAAAACAGACAACTCCCTTCCAAGGGGATACCTTGAGAAGTACATGATCTCCAATATTAAATTCCAGGGTTTACGTCTTTTGTCGGCATAACTCTTTTGCCGGCTTCAAGCTTTGAGAAGATTATCACGTATCTGTAGGATCTTGTTCGTTGTCTCTTGTATTAGTTCGGGACCGGTGATTTGAACGTCTCCGATCTCGTGCCAACAAATAGGCGAACGGCACTTGCGACTATACAATGCTTCAAATGGAGCCATTTGAATACTTGCGTGATAAATATTGTTGTACGAGAATTCTACCAATGGTAAGTGCGAATCCCAGTTGCCACCAAAATCGATTACGCTTGACCGAAGCATATCCTCCAAAGTTTGGATACTACGCTCAGTCTGACCGTTGGATTGAGGATGGAAAGCAGTGCTAAGGTTAAGTCGGGTGCCAAGGGGGAATTAAACGTTTGCCAAAGGCGGGAGGTGAAACGAGCATCCCGATCGGAAATGATGTCAACGGGAGTACCATGACGACTAATGATTTCATCCGTGTAGATACGAGCCAATTTCTCAACCTTGTAATCTTCATGAATGGCAAGGAAATGAGCGGATTTGGTCAATCGGTCAATGATAAGCCATATACTGTCATGACTAGACGAAGTACGGGGAAGCTTGTAATGAAATCCATAGCAATACTCTCCCATTTCCAGACAGAGACTCTAGTTGTTCGAGTAAGCCAGAGGGGCGTTGATGTTCAGCTTTCACCTTGGAACAAGTTAGGCACTTCGAGACGTAAAGAGTGATATCTCTCTTCATCCGAGGCCACCAATAAGATGCCCGAAGCATGGTACATTTTATCAGCGCCAGGATGAATGGAGTACCGGGATTTGTGGGCTTCATCCATCAAGGTGGTTCGAAGGTTAAGACGATTGGGAATCCAAATGCGATCATGGTAGTAAAGGATACCATCAGGTTTAGCTGCGAGTGGGTTTTCGGCTCCACAATTTAACTCGTTATCGAGGTTACCCTCATTAATGACGGCAAATTGTGCTTGGCAAATTAGCTCATGAAGTTTTCCCATGATTTGGTGACAACGAACACTCTTGACATGAGTTTTACGACTTAGTGCATCGGCTACAACATTCGCCTTGCCAGGATGGTAGCGAATGTCACAGTCATAGTCGTTTAACAATTCTACCCAACGACGTTGACGCATGTTGAGTTCCTTTTGATCAAAGACATGTTGAAGGCTCTTGTGGTCGGTGAAGACCGTACACTTAGTACCATAAAGGTAGTGTCGCCAAATCTTTAATGCAAAAACAACTGCACCAAGTTCAAGGTCGTGCGTAGTATAGGTTTTCTCATGTATTTTGAGTTGTCTTAACGCGTAAGCGATAACCTTGTCCCGTTGCATAAGAACGCAACCAAGACCTTGTTTTGAAGCATCGCAATACACGACGAATCGTCGTTTCCATCAGGGAGGGTAAGGATAGGAGCATTACAGAGCATGCCCTTGAGAGTTTAAAAGATTCCTCTTGTTCGGGACCCCAAACAAAAGGTTTATCTTTTTGGGTCAAAGACGTTAAAGGAACAGCAATCTTGGAGAAGGTTGAGATGAAACAGCGATAATAACCAGCTAGGCCAAGAAACGAACAAATTTCAGAAGGCGATTTAGGCGCAATCCAATTCTTCACAGCTTCTATCTTTGCGGGGTCAACATGAATACCGAGTTCATTGATGGTGTGACCAAGGAATTGAACCTCTTTTAGCCAAAATTCACACTTGGAGAATTTGGCATAAAGACGTTCAGTTCGCAAAAGCTGAAGAATAATTTGCAAATGTCGCCCATGTTCTTCTTTCGTCTTGGAGTAGATGAGAATGTCGTTGATGAATACGATTACGAATTGATCGAGATAAGGTTTACACACGCGGTTCATTAGGTCCATAAACACTGCAGGCGCGTTGGTAAAACCAAGCAGCATGACCACGAACTCGTAGTGTCCATAACGTGTGTGAAAGGCAGTCTTAGGTACATCCCCTCGAAAACTCGAAGTTGATGGTAGCCAGAACGGAGGTCGATTTACGAGAACAAGTCACACCTTGAAGTTGATCAAAGAGATCGTCGATACGAGGAAGTGGGTATCGGTTCTTGACTGTAAGTTTATTGAGTTCACGATAGTCAATGCATATACGAAAAGACCCAGCTTTCTTCTTGACATACAAAACGGGAGTGCCCCAAGGGGAAGTACTAGGGCGTATAAAGCCTTTATCAAAAAGCTCTTGAAGTTGGCTAGATAGCTCTTGCATCTCCAAGGGTGCTAAACGATAAGGAGCTTTCTCAACAGGAGTTGCGCCAGGGATGAAGTCGATATGAAAGTCAACGGAACGAGGAGGCGGAGGACCCGGAAGATCCTCTGGAAAGACATCAGGGAAATCGCAAACAACAGGAACGTCGCTCACGCTCGGGCCTTTGTCTTTCTTATCCATAACATGGGCCAGAAAGGCAAAGTACTCATTGCGCAAATATTTGTTTGCTTGGATGCATGACATAAGCTTAAGACCCTTAGAAGGTTTCTCGCCATAGACGTGCAAGGAATCGTTGTTAGGAAGGGGAAGGCGAATGAACTTTTCCGAACAGACAACTTCGGCACGAACTCGCTTAAGCCAATCCATGCCTACTATGACATCGAAACTACCTGTTTGCGTAGGTATGAGGTCGATTGAAAACGTATGATCGTTTAGAATCAAGGAACAATTAGAAAGGATAGAATCAACAGATACAGTTTTACCATTTGCGACTTCGATAGCGAAGGATTAGGCAATTTGAAACGCACGCACTTAAGTAAAGGTTCAAATTCAATCGACACAAAACTTTTATCGGCGCCAGTATCAAATAGACATGAAGCATAAATGGTTAACAAGGAACGTACCAGTGATAACGTCATTTGAACTTTGAGCCTGAGCATTGGTGAGGGCAAACGCTCTTCCGCGTGCTGGTTGAGGATGCTGCTGCTGAGGCTATTGGTTGACGTTGCGCTGAGGGAAAACGTTGGCAAGGTGGCTCGGGTCACCGCACTTGAAACATGCTGGCACAGGAGCATTTTGAGGTTGGGTTTGAGGTTGAGCAGGGTTAGGCATGAGGGCTTGAGGTTGAGCGCTTTGGGGTTGCGGGAAGTTGCTGCAACGGTTAGCAAAGTGTCCAAACCTTTGACATTGGACACACTTGCAGCATGGGGTACCAGTGGGGTAATGGCGTAAACATGTAGTAAACTGGGGGTGAGACCCAGCGTAGCCCTGTCTTGGCTGGTCAGGGTTAGCAGGAGTGATGGCTGCAACAGTTTGGATGGGTTGAGGGTTTGGCGGAGTAACAACCGCACAGTTTTGACTAGAAGCCTTTCGCTTCTTGTTCTTGAGGTTGTTGTTTCTGGGGGGTTTGGATGACGGTTCAGCGGTGGCAGGTTCGGTGGTGGCTTGGTGTACGCTTTTCAAAGAGGCCCTTGTGGCATTCTTGCGCTCGACCTGGTTGCTGTTAAGGCGAGCGGCCAAGCGGTAGGTTTCCTCAATGGTCGCTAGGAAGGCGGCTTCCACGAGGTTCATGAAGGAGTCGGGTAGGCAATGGGTGTATTTGTTGATAGCCTTTTCAGTGGTATCAACTTGGCTGGGGCACAGGATGCTGAGCTGCTTGAAGCGTTGGGTTAAACCATCATTATCATCCCCATTTTGCTTGAGGTACCAAAACTCTTGTTCCAGCTTCCTAAGCTCGTGAGGAGGGCAAAACTCATCCCTCGTGATCTTCTTCAGTTCCACCCAAGGTAGCGCATGCGTGGCATCGTCCCCTCTTGTGCTACGTTAGGAGGTCCACCACTCGAGAGCTCTCGAGCGGAATACCCCTGTGGCGTTTTGGGTGCGCAAGTCATCAGGGCAGCCACTTTGGCAAAATGTGATCTCCATGGCTTCAAACCAAGTCAACAGGGCGGTCGCACCATTATTACCTGTAAACTCCAGAGGTTTGCAGGCAACGAATTGTTTGAAGAGGAATTGTGACTTAGGCTTTTCATCCTTGGAGTCCACAGAGCCGTGTAGCGATTCGGTGTTGGATTGGATCTTACTGACTATGTTGGGTATGACCCTGGCCATTTGGTCGGCCATTTGTTCAGCAACGAGGTTTACGTGTTCCTGCTTGGAGGTGGAACTGGAACTTTTCTTGGCCTTCTTGTGGTCATCAGGTGAGTTGGGAGAAGACATCTAGGGTTGAAATAGAAAGGAAAAAGAAAATGCGACTTGATCATAATGTAAAAATAAGTTTTGCATGTATAAGCATGGATATTTCACGTATGTTGCATGTATTTAACGGGTATTTAACATGTATTCAATAAGCATAATCACATATAAATGCGTATAAAGAGTATAAATTTAGTTTGTTCCCGAAGATTATTATTGTTTTTTTTATTGCGATAAACGTGCGAATTGTGTAACGGTTCGAAACGAATAAGGTAACAAGTATAAAATCACATAAAAATTGAGAATACATAAAAGATTGGCTTAATAAAACATGGGATTGTTTCGGGTAGAGAAACGTCGACTACTCCAAAGTGATTTGTAAGTTCTTTCGTTAGGGAACATGCTTTGGCCTAATAGGTAAAATACTCTCGTCGAGAAGCGATAAACGGTATTTTACCCTTCCAGTTACTACATGTCCCTAGTCGATCGAAAATTCGAGACTTTGGCGAGATTGAAAATCGAGGAACGGGACTAGTTGACAAGGTGCGGGTTTCACCCCTAACATGACAACGTCGTGCCCTAAGTGTGGTTTGCTTCTTACTAAACGAGGGGCATATTCCGACTCGTTTGTAAAATCCACTAGAGTATGAAATGGAAGTTTTCCATCAAGGTGTGGATGTCACTCCTAACTTGAGGGTGTAACTTCATGAAAAATCGTACACGCGGAATGAGGGGTTTCACCAAAAATTGTAAGACATTGGACCTATTTTGGTGCAAATCGCCTCGTTTGCTTCACGAGTGTCTTCAAGTCTTCAAGTGTATTTGTGTAAAATGTCTTAGGAAAGACATTATGTATGTATTAAGACCAAAAGATAAGGAAAGAAGCAATGAGCGAAGAATAAAGTTTTAAGCATAATAATAGAATGGTCAAAACGGGACGCTTAAACTATAGACTAGGTCAAACATGGCAATTCTACCTAATTCCCTATAGTTATGGCTCTGATACCAATCTGTCACACCCCAACCGATGGCGGAAACATCAAGGCGGGACGAAATAGATTGCTCATTGCTCATAATACTAATTGCGACAATAATTAATTAAATCCGAATTTCATTTCATAGCATGATGTCATTACAATACAACGAAAATTCAAATAACAACATTAATATGACAAAATTTGATACAACAATAATAAACCTAACGTCTATGTGTGTATCTAGATTCAACGCTACTTCGGTTTCATAGCACCATCTTCATCAACCTGTACCATGTTTTAAAATACGAGTTCAATGCAAAAGCAAAGGCGAGTATACAAGTTTGAGCATGGCATACGTATAAGCATACGTTTAAACAAATCCACATGGCAACTAAGTTTACAGACGAGCCAATACAAGTCATGCGATATTTCTAGTCAACCCTCTGTTTACGCAACTAGTATAAATAATTCAACATGACCACTCGTTCACAGGCGGTGCGTTACTCCTATAGCGCTATACATGTCAAATGGAGGCTCAAAATAAGCTAATGACTATGGTATCTCATACGTTTGGTCCTAGTATAAGCATAACATACGTATCAAAGCGTTCATTTTTAATGGATTGTTCGTGCAAGTACAAAGCACAAGTTTTGTGTTGTCATGATAAGGTAAACATGTTATACCCCAAAAGTAGTAAACGTAAAAAAGGGGTTCGAGTATACTCACAGTTTTGCAAGCGTTCCAACTTGATAATCCGTGAAGAGTTGTTTAAGTTGTGGGATGAACACCGAGTTATCCTACAAGAGGAAAACGTAGGTGTGAGCGTTGGAATGATAATGGAAGATTCGGGATTTGGAATAATGCATTCAAAGTAAAGTATACGAAAATACTCACTAAGGTATAGCACTCGTTTTGACACTATGGAAACCCATTAGGGTTTATGTAATTTCATATGTTGTAACACATATTAGAATCTAAACGAGAAACCATACACTTTAGTGATTAAACTTATTAACTTGACACATGATTATGTAGTCATTATCAAGGTTTCGGTGTAGGTGTGTATATATATATATATATATATATATTGTAGATTATAATAGTTATATCATAAGTCCATTCATGGATATCATAGAAGTCATGTAGGAGGTAGGTGGCATAACCATCCATTTAGGAACCTCATAAGAGTTCACCACTACACAAGTTATCATAGACAACAAGGAGGGTCAAGAACAAGTACAAGCATAAGAAGAAATGAAATACATACATTATTATACACTAAGTAGCCAAGTAAGCTACAACCTGGTGAGCCGGCGTCGACACACGTCGAAGGCTAGATGGGGTTGTGTTACTTTCAACTAGCAAACTACTTAGGATGAATAGGAAAACACCAAGTGTTGTGTGGACTTAGGTGTAGGGTAGCCCAAGCTAACCTTGTAGTCACACTAACCTTAAGTTCTTGACTTGGCAAATTGTGAGCTTAAAGCTCTTCAAAAACAAAAAGTTTAGAGTGTTAAAACACCTTTATTTACATGTTAAACAACCTAGGTTAGTCTCCTTAATCACAAAGTTGATTAGAAGCTCAAGACCACTAGGATGATTGAAGAAAACATAAGTTTTGAAATAGTTTTGTATAAAACAGAAAGTTTCTTGCACTTTATCCTCAATATGGAGGAGTTATGTAACATCCCGATTTCCACGTGTACCCGGTGGGCCCGGTTGGGGAATATTGTGACGTAGTTGATAACATCATAACCAAACAAACACATGCCCAACGGAAGTCTTGGATTTAAATTACTATTACAAACCGAATGCCCAAAGTTCAAAAATAAACTACATGGCTTGTGATGAAATGATCCACAGGCGGATTGAAATAAATATATACAAAGTAATTGTTCAACAGACTTTAAGCAACCTAGAGACTTGCAAATCCTTAATTGTCACTATAGCGCAGCTCCCGATCTATTTCGTGTTGCCACCTGTAACTTGGTCTTTTGAAAATACGTTAGTTTTCCTTGGTAAATACTAATAACCGACTCATTTTGTAAATATTTATTGAAATGATTTTGGGTGCACTTGGCACGTTTTATAAATAACTTGGGATAGTTCAAAATGACCTTGTTTACAGTTTTACATGTTTGTCAATACATGTGGGGTCAGGTGCAGAAACTGAATAACCTGATTAACCGACACACCACTTAAAATAATCCACCAGCGGGATTTAATATTTTTGTTAGCATTAGCGTCTGTCAGGTGTATGCCTACACCCCGCGCTTAAGGTCATGGCCATTAGTAACTTAAATGAGCCAAGGATATCCCAGACATGGTCGAATTAACCCCCAATGTTTAAGTTATCAAACAATACAGAATAAAACGGGTTATAAGGATTTAGTAAATCACAATCCTATAACAGGATCCCATACCCGACCAAGCGGTATTATTATACCGTATCCCAAGCCCGTATAGGGAAAATAAGTTAAAAGAATTTACCTGAGCTAATTATTCGATTAAATAATACTCAGCCGATAATTCAAGAAGACAAGTAAGGTAAATCTACCGGGAGGCTCTTAGTCTGGAAATGATGGTGTTTATAACCAATTAGAATGATAACGGGTCCTATCTAATTTGTAGACTCGAACCGGTAGCTTAAGAATAAATACGGTACTAAACGCTAGATTAAGCGATGACCGGAATAGAATGTAGTTTAAACCCGACAAGTATGGAGACTTGTTTAATATGGGTAAACATGTTACATTCTGGATTTTGACACTAAGATGATAAGGTTAAGCCGTTTCGGTTAAATTACGTAAACTAGTTACGTAGGCCGAACCGTACGCATATAAACGAAACCAGGTAACCGGGTGAGTCCTATACAAGTTCCATATGCCATTATACTTTAAACATGTTGTAACATCAGTAAGGTATCAACATGTATGCCCGTTATGGTTTTAAAATCAAGTTACGCCTCAAAATGGCGTTTTGGTCATTTTATGACTTGTAAAAGAACTTATGAGCAAACTGATGTTATGGTCATAATCTTACTGTAAAAATAGTTTATTTTTTATGTTATATCAGTAGGATATTGAGTATGTGTGTGGTTTAGGGTTTAAGACCAAACTATGCCACGTAGGGCATTTTGGTCATTTCACACATAGCTTGATAATTTACTTGGGAATCTGAGTTTAGTTAATGTACTTACTGTAATTATATATAAAATAAGTTTTGAAATCAATAGGTATCAAGTCTTGATGCTCTAATATGGTTTTAAACCATACTATACGTCGAAACAGCGACTAAGTCGCTAAATGACGATATTCAAGATGATTAAGGAAAACTGATGTTATGATCAGGTTTATTTAACCCAAAATAAGCTATTTAATATATTATAACAGTAGGTAAATGGTTTTGTTATAAAAAGTATCTTTAAAACCATTTTATGCACCGCAAGGGCAATATCGTCATTTATCAGCATTATACAAGGACTTGTGTGTAAACTCAGTTTATAATCTGATTTACTATCCCAAGAAATCCTAATTATGATATTACATCAGTAGGTAATGAGTTTTGTTGAAGAATTATGTTAAAAACCATTTTGGATGCCGAAAGGGCATTTTGGTCCTTTAAAAGCATAATTTGCGATAATTGAATAAAACTCAGGTTATGACCAGATTATTGACATCAAAGTAAGTTATTCATGTTTATATATCAGTACATAACTTATTTGTATGCTCATTTGTATTTAAAACCTTACTTTTAAGTATGAAGGGCATTTTAGCAAAGTTTGACATAATTAACGGAAACTTGCATAAAAGCTCGGATTACTATGTAACCATGTGATATAACTCCATAGGGTTATACTACAACTAAACACGATCACAATTCAACTTAATTTCAGTAGCTAGAGTTGCTAAATCGGGTCCGAACCTAAAGTCAAAGCAAAAGTCAACTTTTGCGACTTTCGGTTGCGAACCGACCTTAGACCTGGACTTGACGGGCCGAACATGTTTACACATGTTCTAATAATTATTACCAAGTTGTTTAAATGTTAAAACATATTTTATAACACCTACATTATCATATATGAATTTATTTTCAAATCTGACCCAGTTTGACTTTTTATTAAAAATTTTGACCCGTCAATTGACCAAGCAAACGTGGTAATCAGGAGGTGCCCTCTTGAGGGATTAACACCTACCTAATTACGATCACGTAGCCACGTTCGTACCGAACAATGGCTGGACCGCAATGGTCTTAGCTCAAAGTCAAAGCGTTTTTACGTCAACACTTTGACTTTGGCTCAAAGCCTAATAAAAATAAAAAGGAAAGGATTGGAACACTTACAAGTGAACCAAAAAGATGACTAGAACTCAGTTAGAATGCTCCTTGATCAGGAACTTCCAAGTAGAGATAGAGAGAAGAGATTTTAAGAGGTGCAAGGAATGAACGGTGATGAACTCCCCTATTTATAGTTGGAGTGGATGATCTAGGATTGAGACAAGTGTTATGGGAACACTAGAGATCACTCCTAGTGTGCTAGGAGGTGTCCAAAACCGGAATTGAGTTAATGGTTTCGAGCTGAGAGAGTGCAGGTGGTTTGAGAGGTAGCCAAGCATGCAGATCAACAGCTGGCATGCTGTTTCTGCGAACTGACCTGTCCCGCGCGTCACGCGGGGATACCAGGTCCCTGGCGCATGGCGCCTGAGATGTCAAATCACAAAATTTCCATTTTGGCCCCTAAACTTCTCCAAACTCCCATATTTCAACATAAACGCATGTTTTATTCAATATGGCTCCGGTTTAACACTCTCGGGAGTATAACCGAACATCATTAAGCTCCGGATTTGTTAAAAGGTCACTCAGAGGCATATTTTAAGCATGTTGACACGTTTAACCCCTCGACTTTAATATTCACCACACAGAGGTTATAAAATAACATGTTGGCGATTTTAGTCCCTCTCGTTTAGCACACGGCATACGAGGATCAGCAGGACACGTGTCGAATTTTTATAGGACGTAAAAACACAGGGTGTTACATCCTCACTCCCTTAAAAGAAATATCGACTCGAGATTTATTCAAAAAGGTAGTGGTACTTTTGTCGCATCGCGGACTCGACCTCCTAGGTATACTCAGGGCATCGACGGGCATCCCATTGGACCTTTACAATTGGCACATGCTTTCTACGAAGCTTTTTAACCTGACGATCTTCGATCGTTATCGGTTTCTCAATGAAACGCAGGTTTTCGTCAATTTGCACATCCTCGTGCGGCATTGCTAGCGACTCATCGGCAAGACATTTCTTTAAGTTTGAAATGTGGAACACATCATGAATTCCACTTAGCCTTTCAGGTAACTTGAGCTTGTAAGCTACGGACCCGACTCGTTCGATAATCTCGAACGGTCCTATATATCTTGGGCTTAACTTGCCCATTTTACCGAATCGCATGACGCCTTTCCAAGGCGACACCTTCAGTAACACTTTATCCCCAATTTGGAACTGAAGAGGTTTGCGCCTCTTATCTGCGTAGCTCTTCTGCCTATCTCGGGCAGCTTTGAGATGGTCGCGGATTTGCAAGATTTTATCCGTTGTTTCTAGGACTATCCCTGGTCTTGTTAGTTGGGCTTCCCCTACTTCCGCCCAACAGACGGGCGTTCGACACTTTATCCCATACAAGGCCTCAAAAGGTGCAGCCTTGATGCTTGTATGATAACTGTTATTATAGGAGAATTCAATCAAGGGTAGGTGGTCATCCCAACTACCACCTAACTCGATCACACATGCTCAAAGCATGTCCTCAAGAGTTTGAATGGTACGCACTCTGTCCGTCGGTCTGCGGATGATAAGCGGTATTGAAGTTCAATCGAGTACCAAGAGATTGTTGGAAGCTTTTCCAAAAATGAGAGGTGTATCTTGTGTCTCTATCGGATACAATATACACCGGCACTCCATGTAGGGACACGATCTCGTCCACATATATCTTGGCCAACTTGTCCGAACTAAACGTTTCTTTGATTGGCAAGAAATGTGCTGACTTAGTCAGCCTATCCACGATGACCCAAATCGTGTCATTACCACGCTTGGACTTTGGAAACTTGGTGATCAAATCCATAGTTACCATTTCCCATTTCCAAATGGAAATCTCAAGCTGTTGTAGAAGTCCTGACGGTTTCTGATGTTCAGCTTTAACTTGCGAACACGTCAAGCACTTAGCTACATAGGTGGCTACGGATTTCTTCAAACCCATCCACCAATAATTAGATTTTAAGTCCTCGTACATCTTATCACCTCCCGGGTGAATAGAGTACTTAGTGTTATGTGCTTCTTGGAGGATCAAATCCCTAAGTCCCCCAAATACTAGAACCCAAATTCGTCCATTGAATCTGAGGATTCCATCATTTCCAGGTATTAACTGTTTGACAGTTCCACCTAATTCCTCATTTGCAATATTAGCCTCCATCAGAGCTTGCTTCTGTGCATCAAGTAGCTTTTCGTTCAAACTGTTTCTGACTTCCATGCTTTTGGCGTTAATCCTTAAAGGTTTAATCCTTTCTTTGTGGCTAAGCTCATCGGCGACTACATTTGCCTTGCCGGGATGGTATCGGATTTCACAATCATAATCATTAAGGGTTTCCATCCAACGACGTTGTCGCATATTCAAATCCTTTTGATTGAACAAATGTTGGAGGCTTTTGTGATTGGTGTATATAATACACTTGGTTCCGTATAAATAATGCCTCCAAAGTTTAAGTGCAAATACAACGGCACCTAACTCCAAATCATGGGTGGTGTAGTTTTTTTCATGCACTTTTAGTTGTCGTGATGCGTAGGCGATCACTTTGCCCCTTTGCATAAGCACACATCCCATACCAGTGTGCGATGCATCACAATAAACGAGAAACTCCTCAATGCCTTCTGGCAAGGTTAAAACTGGAGCATTGCTCAGCTTTTGCTTCAAGGTTTCGAATGATTCCAGCTGTTTTGGACCCCAGTCGAATTTGATATTCTTGCGGGTCAAAGCAGTCAGGGGAGTGGCTATCCTTGAGAAATTCTCAATGAATCTTCTATAGTAACCAGGCAGTCCTAGGAAACTGTGCACTTCTGAAGGTGTTTTTGGCACTTCCCAATTCATTATTTCTTCAATCTTAGCGGGATCGACTTGGATACCACGCTCACTAACCACATGTCCAAGGAATTGGACTTCGCGAAGCCAAAATTCGCATTTGGAGAATTTAGCATATAACTTCTCCTTTTGTAATAATTCTAGGATACACCTTAAATGTTTCTCGTGATCGGTTTGATTACGAGAATAGATAAGTGTGTCATCAATGAAGACAATGACAAACTTATCTAAGTAAGGCTTGCAGACTCTATTCATGAGATCCATGAATGCTGCTGGTGCATTAGTGAGCCCGAAAGGCATCACTAGAAACTCATAATGTCCGTATCTTGTCATGAAGGCGGTTTTTGGGACATCTTCACTCCTAACCTTTAACTGATGATATCCCGATCTTAAATCTATCTTTGAGAAGTAACTTGCTCCTTGGAGTTGGTCGAACAAATCATCAATCCTGGGCAAAGGATAACGATTCTTGATCGTTATCTTATTGAGTTCTCGGTAATCAATGCACATACGCATTGAACCGTCCTTCTTTTTAACAAATAAGATCGGGGCTCCCCATGGTGATGAACTAGATTGAATAAAGCCTTTCTCCAAAAGTTCATCGAGTTGAGTTCTCAATTCCTTCATTTCTGTCGGGGCTAAACGGTAGGGTGCTCTTGCAACGGGTGCAGATCCAGGTAAAATGTCAATCCTAAACACCACTTGTCTATCAGGGAGTAGACCGGGTAGTTCCTCGGGAAAGACATATGGGTAATCCGAAATAACAGGTATGTCTTCAATCTTCGGCTTAGGTTCATCGACGGTTACTTGCGCCAAATAAATAACACAACCTCTCTTCATACATCGGGAGGCCTTAAGCATAGCAACTTTTTCTGGCAATCCATAGTGTATATCTCCATATATGGTGAGCATTTCACCAGATGGGGTTTTGATCTCGATTAGTTTCTTATCACATGCAATATGAGCTTGGTTATGAGATAACCAATCCATACCTAAGACTATATCGAACCACGCCAATTTCATTGGCAGAAGAGAGATAGGAATCAAATGATTCTTGATGGATATAAAGCATCCATCCAGAATGGATGAAGCGGTTTCAATAGTTCCGTCGGCAAGTTCTACCTCATACGTTATGTCTAGAGTTCTTACGGGTAAGTTTAATAGTTTGCTAAACTTATGGTCAACAAATGACTTATCAGCCCCTGAATCAAATAGAACTCTAGCAAAGGTGTCGTTGATGAGGAAAGTACCTGTTATGACATTGTTATCATTGACAGCTTCTCGAGCACTCATCTGAAAGGCTCGAGCATTGGTTTTATTAGTTCCACTAGATTTTGCATTTTCATCCTTTGCATTCTTGGAGCAGTTAGTCTTTATGTGGCCTTTCTTGCCACATTTGAAGCAAGTGGCATCCTTAATATCCCTGCACTCCAGGGTCTTGTGTCTTGTTTTCTTACAAATCCCACAAGGCTTAGCCTTTGGGTCATACCTACACTCGCCCCCATGCCTTTTGTTGCAGATTTTACACACAGGTTTATCCTTGGACCTGTTTTGGTTCCTGTGGGATTCAAATTTTCCTTTCTTCTTGAACTTCCACGAGTTGTCACCCTCCCTTTTTCTCTTACCATCGGTTTCAGATTTGACCGACATGCGTCTCAGGTAGTCTGGGTGAGGGCGAGAGATAACTCTACCGCTAACTTGTATGTGGCAGTCTGAACAGCCTTAACCATACCCCTTATTTCCGGGGGCCAATCCTTAATAAATCGTGCAATGCGCTTAGGCTCCGGTGTGACTAGATAGGATACTAGTCTGAAGTAGGAGTCGTAATCCGTCACATACCTACGACAATCCATATTCTTCATGGTGAGAGCTATGAAGTCCGCCTCTATCCTTTCTACCTCGTGTGGTGGGCAATATGTGTCCTTTACTAGGTCCACGAATTTAGACCATCCTAAGTTGTACAGATGCACTTTTCCAGATGAATGCATCAATGCCTTCCACCATATTAGGGCATTACCCTTGAAAGATGGAGACACATACTTCACAATGTCTTTTTCCGCACAACCACTAATGTCCACCACAGTTTCATTTCGTCCAACCACCTGAGGGTTTCCACAGCCCCTTTCTCCCCATTGAAGTCTTGGGGCTTACATATGATGAAATACTTATATGACATCCTCCCTTTGAGGTATGTTCTTCATCGCGAGGTTCCTTTTTCTTGCCCTCATTCCTTACATTGGAGGAATGCACGGAACTCTCCTTTTCATCGGAGGGAGGAGGCTTCGTGACAGATTTCGATATGGTTTTCGAGCGAGTAGCACTTGACTCCTTAAATTTTTCAAAGGCTTTTTCCATAGCCTTACCCACGGCTGCATCAATGTGAGCCTAGAATTCGTCCTCGTTAATGACGATCTTCGCATTAACATGGTCATTGGTGTTGTGATGGCTGTTTGAATTTCTCGGGTTAGCCATTCTAGACTCCTTGTGCTATATACCAAAATAGGTATGTTAGTCGTGGTATGGCTAAACCACTCTGACCTTTAATTAACATCGAATGTGTATAGCCTAGGCCTCAGGAGGACCATTATAGGTATTTAGAATATTAGACATAGTCCAGAAATTTTTGATAATGGTTCGTAATGTCGCATCTACCATTATCGTATTGACAATTTGAGATAGCTCGAAAGCTTGACATCAGAACGAAAGATGTGGCATAAAAGGGCCTTTGTCACGTAGACTAATAAAATTTGAACAGAGAGTCAAGGACTACAACTGTTACTGTCACCAAAGGACATAGTATATAGATGACTCATAGGTACTTCATCACTAATGGATGTTATATTATAACCCGTAGGTAACACACACCTCTAATGGGCATTAGAAGGTTTATCATCATAACGATGAAGTTCGTCTTGATCACAACGATCGTTTAGACTTATAATATTTGAATCGAAGATCAATTATTTTGATGGCTTAATGTAGTTCCTCACACCACACTCCCGGGAGTGTTAATATCATTTGAATATTAACATAGAATGATGTCTTAAAATGGTTCAACAGGTTAGCCATGATCGTATTGACCATAGAAGCTTGGAGGTTTGAACACAGTTACCACCTCTTGATAGAAGGGATAATCTTCCTTAACTATCATGGTAGAAGATTATTCCATTTTAACTACCATTTATTTTGCCAATTAACGTGACCTAATCACTTGGCATGTGTTAACCATCAAGAAGATCTTTTTGGAATTTTATAGTAGAGCGATAAAATCGAATTAAGATCGAAACGCTCGCTAGAAGAGGTAATAAGAATGCATAAGAAAAAAAAATTCGAAATTTCATTTAAACGATAGAGATTACATATTTTTGCCTCTAAAGAGGTCTTAATACAAAATCTTAGTCCGCGTAGGGACTATAATAAAAAAACATACCCAAGCAGGGGCTTAAAAAGTAATAACAATGTCCTCGCAGGGACTTTTTGGTAATTAATATTACATAATGGAAATACAAAACCTACTCATTCTTCCTTCCTTTTACGGCTTTATAAAGTTTCTTGATAAATTTAGTCGTTTTCTTCTCCGACTTCTTTACTTGTTGCCGCATTTCCCTGACCTAATCTAAGGCCTCGTTAATGGCCTCGAGTTGCACTTGTGGTTAGGGTTGAGGCTGAGGCTAAGGTGGTTGCGGTTGATGCATATCTGGGTGTGTGTACGTATACGGTGGATACCCGGTAGCCGCATAGGAAGGGTAAGAAGGTGGGTAACTAGGATAAGGAGAATGATAAAGGGCGTTGTGCATGGCTGCTTCCAGGTACGGATCGTATGAAGGAGCAGTGAAATCAGTACCATATCCAGATAAATCTGGATAGGTAGGAATCGGGTTACCAAAACCCGATGAAGATGGATGAACTGCCGGTTGGGGCATCAGATCGGCAGCAGGTTGTGGGGTTGGAACCGCCACAAGTGAAGTGTTTGAGGGCCCATCCATTTGTGGGTCCTCGGGGATAATAGGGTAAGAAGGTGGCAAAGGTGGTAGCGAGCCCGACCTTTGACCAGCACGCACTGACATGCGTGCACCACGCCTTCGGCGTGGCTGAGACGACGATTCGGATGGTGGCTGAGGTTGATCCACCGGTTGCATATATACATCCTCTTGGTGAGGATGGGGTGATGGGGCTTGATGCTGGGGGTGCTGTGGTAGGAGGGTGTGTTGACGAACACATACTGCGCCCATCTTTGTTCGTAATCATCGGGACCTCGAAACGGGGATCCCGCCAAAGAGTTCGAGCCACTAGACAGCTCGATAGGGTGTCCATAGGATCCGGTTTGGGGAAATTCTTCCGATCGGAGTCCTCTTCCATATGGGTGGGTGAGTCAACTGGAGGGGTTTCTGGTGCGGGTTGGTTGACAGGGTTATCGAAATAAGAGTTGAAGTATTCCTGATGGGAATTAGAATGTGAATGGTGGGATTGGTGAGTGTGGTGAGAGTGGTAAGAATGCTGGGAGTGTGAATGAGGTGAAGAATATCCGTGTGATATTGAATGTCTGTAAGGTTCAAAAGGAGACGAGGTATCTCCGTATCCCTCGTAATGATTGTAATCGGGCAAATTAGCTGCTCCGGCTAGAGATGGTGTATAAGGTGGTCTGAAAGATGGTCCGGTTAAAGATGGTCCAGTCATTGAGGGTCCGCCCCTCATGGGACCCTTGCCCTTCCCTCCGCGTCTGAAATTTGGCGGCATATTTCTTGCTTCAATAACAAGTTAAAACAAAGCAAAACAATAATAATAAAATGATGAAATGAGTACTTTTAGGTCAAATCCTAGACTCAGAAGTCTAAGGAATGTGCTATTGTGTATTTTCGAGATTAAACACAAAAGCCTAGTGTTTAATTCACTCGAACGTTGGCTCTGATACCAACCTGTCACACCCCGATTTCCACGTGTACCTGGTGGGCCCGGTTGAGGAATACTGTGACATAGTTGATAACATCATAACCAAACAAACACATGCACAGCGGAAGTCTTGGATTTAAATTACTATTACAAACCAAATGTCCAAAGTTCAAAAATAAACTACAAGGCTTGTAATGAAATGATCCACAGGCGGATCGAAATAAATATATACAAAGTAATTGTTCAACAGACTTTAAGCAACCTAGAGACTTGCAAATCCTCTATTGTCACTATAGCGCAGCTCCCGACCTATTGCGTGTTGCCACCTGTAACTTGTTCTTTTGAAAATACGTCAGTTTTCACTGGTAAATACTAATAACCGACTCATTTTGTAAATATTTATTGAAAATGATTTTGGGTGCACTTGGCACGTTTTATAAATAACTTGGGATAGTTCAAAATGACCTTGTTTACAGTTTTACATGTTTGTCAATACATATGGGGTCCGGTGTAGAAACCTAATAACCTGATTAACCGACACGCCACTTAAAATAATCCACCAGCGGGATTTAATATTTTTATTAGCATTAGCGTCTGTCAGGTGTATGCCTACACCCCGCGCTTAAGGTCTTGGCCATTAGTAACTTAAATGAGCCAAGGATATCCCAGACATGGTCGAATTAACCCCCAATGTTTAAGTTATCAAACAATACATAATAAAACGGGTTATAAGGATTTAGTAAATCACAATCCGATAACATGATCCCATACCCGACCAAACGGTATTATTATACCGTATCCCAAGCCCGTATAGGGAAAATAAGTTAAAAGTATTTACCTGAGCTAATTCTTTGATTAAATAATACTCAGCCGATAATTCAAGAAGACAAGTAAGGTAACAATCTACCGGGAGGCTCTTAGTCTGGAAATGTTGGTGTTTATAACCAATTAGAATGCTAACGGGTCCTATCTACTTTGTCGACTCGAACCGGTAGCTTAAGAATAAATATCGTACTAAACGCTAGATTAAGCGATGACCGGAATAGAATGTAGTTTAAACCTGACAAGTACGGAGACTTGTTTAATATGGGTAAACATGTTACATTCTGGATTGTGAAACTAAAATGATAAGGTTAAACCCGTTTCGGTTAAATTACGTAAACTAGTTACGTAGGCCGAACCGTACGCATATAAGCGAAACCAGGTAACCGGGCGAGTCCTATACAAGTTCCATATGCCATTATACTTTAAACATGTTGTAACATCAGTAAGATATCAACATGTATGCCCGTTATGGTTTTAAAATCAAGTTACGCCTCAAAATGGCGTTTTGGTCATTTTATGACTTGTAAAAGAACTTATGAGCAAACTGATGTTATGGTCATAATCTTACTGTAAAAATAGTTTATTTTTTATGTTATATCAGTAGGATATCGAGTATGTGTGTGGTTTAGGGTTTAAGACCAAACTATGCCCCGTAGGGCATTTTGGTCATTTCACACATAGCTTGATAATTTACTTGGGAATCTGAGTTTAGTTAATGTACTTACTGTAATTATATATAAAATAAGTTTTGAAATCAATAGGTATCAAGTCTTGATGCTCTAATATGGTTTTAAACCATACTATGCGTCGAAATGGCGACTAAGTCGCTAAATGACGATATTCAAGATGATTAAGAAAAACTGATGTTATGATCAGGTTTATTTAACCCAAAATAAGCTATTTAATATATTATAACAGTAGGTAAATGGTTTTGTTATAAAAAGTATCTTTAAAACCACTTTATGCACCGCAAGGGCAATATCGTCATTTATCGGCATTATACAAGGACTTGTGTGTAAACTCAGTTTATAATCTGATTTAATATCCCAAGAAATCCTAATTATGATATTACATCAGTAGGTAATGAGTTTTGTTGAAAAATTATGTTAAAAACCATTTTGGATGCCGAAAGGGCATTTTGGTCCTTTAAAAGCATAATTTGCGATAATTAAACAAAACTCAGGTTATGACCAGATTATTGACATCAAAGTAAGTTATCATGTTTGTATATCAGTACATAACTTATTTGTATGCTCATTTCTATTTAAAACCTTACTTTTAAGTATGAAGGGCCTTTTAGCAAAGTTTGACATAATTAACAGAAACTTGCATAAAAGCTCGGATTACTATGTAACCATGTGATATAACTCCATAGGGTTATACTACAACTAAACACGGTCACAATGCAACTTAATTTCGGTAGCTAGAGTTGCTAAATCGGGTCAGAACCGAAAGTCAAAGCAGAAGTCAACTTTTACGACTTTCGGTTGTGAACCGACCTTAGACCTGGACTTGACGGGCCGAACATGTTTACACATGTTCTAATAATTATTACCAAGTTGTTTAAATGTTAAAACATATTTTTTAACACTTACATTATCATATATGAATTTATTTTCAAATCTGACCCAGTTTGACTTTTTATTAATAACTTTGACCCGTCGATTGACCAAGCAAACGTGGTAATCAGGAGGTGCCCTCTTGAGGGATTAAGACCTACGTAATTACGATCACATAGCCACGTTCCTACCCAACAATGGCTGGACCGCAATGGTCTTAGCTCAAAGTCAAAGCGTTTTTACGTCAACGCTTTGACTTTGGCTTAAAGCCTAATAAAAATAAAAAGGAAAGGATTGGAACACTTACAAGTGAACCAAAAAGATGACTAGAACTCAGTTAGGATGCTCCTTGATTAGGAACTTCCAAGTAGAGATAGAGAGAAGAGATTTTGAGAGGTGCAAGGAATGAAGGGTGATGAACTCCCCTATTTATAGTTGGAGTGGATGATCTAGGATTGAGACAAGTGCTATGGGAACACTAGAGATCACTCCAAGTGTGCTAGGAGGTGTCCAAAACCGGAATTGAGGAGCTGAGAGAGTGCAGGTGGTTTGAGAGGTGGCCAAGCATGCAGATCAGCAGCTGGCATGCTGTTTCTGCGAACTGAACTCTCCTGCGTGTCGCACGGGGATACCAGGTCCCTGGCGCGTGGCGCCTGAGATATCAAATCACAAAATTTCCATTTTGGCCCCTGAACTTCTCCAAACTCCCATATTTCAACATAAAAGCATGTTTTATTCAATATGGCTCCGGTTTAGCACTCTCGGGAGTATAACCGAACATCATTAAGCACCGGGTTCGTTAAAAGGTCACTCAGAGGCATAAAGCATGTTGACACGTTTAACCCCTCGACTTTAATATTCACCACTCAAAGGTTATAAAATAACATGTTGGCGATTTTAGTCCCTCTCGTTTAGCACACGGCATACGAGGATCAGCGGGACACGTGTTGAAATTTTATAGGACGTAAAAACACAGGGTGTTACAAGTTCCTATCTTGGTTTTCCATGGAAAACCTAAGGAGGCCACCCTAAAGGTGTTCCAAGTGCTAAGAAGGAAGAAACAATGAGAAAAATGGAGTAGAAGTGAGCTAGAACTCACTTTGAGAACCTTGAACTTTCTGCTCAGATTCTAAGTTTAGCAATTGATTTTAGAGTGTTTAGAGTGAGGATTAGTGAGTTTGTAAAGTGGGAGAAGTGTGGGAATGAGTTAGGTTTTATAGGAGGTGAATTAGGGTTAAGTAGGTGATGTTTAATGAAGAAACACATCAAACAAACACAAACTTGGCCAATCCAGGAGCAGATAACAACTTTCTGCGGATCATGCCTTCTGGTGGGGCGCGAGAAGGAATGGGGGAGACGCTCGCGGCCCGCGAGTAGGTAAAACCCCAAAGTTTGGTTATATTTGACACATCTAGCCCCTGTAGTTTGTGTTTGACGAGTTTTAGGGTGATTTATGCAACAAAGGCCTAGTATAAGGTTTATTTACGTAATGTAAGCATATTAATAAGTACTAACAAGTATGATTAAGTATATGAATCGTGTATAAGTATCGTATGATGCATGTATGTCACGTATTTGCAAGTTTGTCACGTTCCCAAGTATCAAGCATGAACGTTTGAATGTATATAAGTATGAAATGATTATGATTAAGTATAACATGTATAGGAATAAAATACGCGGTTTTATTATGATCCATGTCTCGGTTTACAACGAATACAAAGATTACAACAAAAGGACGAATACAAGAGACAAAGGTTTACAAAAATAGAAAATACATTATGAGCTTTCTAAATACGGAAAGTATGGAAAAGTTGGGCGTTATAAAATTGATATGTTGCAATGTAGAATGTTTACGGGTTAAGAGGCATACTATCCACCAAAATAGGATATCAATCAATATTGAAATACGCAAGTCGTCAAAATACCGACATACACAAAAACCATAAGGAATGTTCTAAACATTAAAATATTGTCAAACACAAAAGCCTAGTGCATTGTTCTAAACATATGAATACCAAAATACGGTGCTAACTAAATACTTAGAAATCATTCACCCTCTTACTTATCCTTTTATATGCATCTTTCATGAGCTCTTTTCTCGTTGCTAGATCGAACGCTTTAAATCTACGGACTTCATCCAACACAAATTCTTTGTGAGTGTTAATGTCTGACAGTAAGATAAAATCAACAGCAAAACAAAAACACGTCAATCAAAATAATAATATTAATACAATGATAGCACACCTCGTTTAGCCGTCCTAACATTCCCTTCTTGACTCCTCTCCGAGGCAACATCAACAATAATATCATCTTTGTTCGAAACATCTTTGTGATCTACTGTTTTTAAGGCCATTATAAGTCTCATAACGCCAAAATAAGTACAACCATGACACATAACACCACAGTCAGTACATATTAGCAACACAATATATTGAAGTTAGCACATCATGTTAGACATAACCCCAACCCGCCGGATAACACCACCCGGTAGCACAGACCGTTGTCGACATAACCGCCAGCACACACCACCGTTGGAACTTCCATCAACTCAGTTTAACAACATCTACTCACATTACGGCAGCACAAACATCCCATGAACGACATATGTCAGTCGATTCAACAAAGCCTAGTTTACTAACAATCTGAACTTCCGGTAGAACAAACATTCAAATGAACGACAATCAGAATTTCCCCCCTAAAATAATCATATCCAAGCAGCAATTCCCCCAAAAAAACCCCCTAACAATCTGAACCAGGAGACGAACAAAACAAGATTCTCAAAAAGAAAAACCCTTACCTGATGAAAATTATGCTTGTTCTTCTTCTCCCTCGATCGATCAGCACAAAAATCGCTTCACGTTGCTTGTTCTGCGTTTGATGAAAAATCGATCAGCATTGTTTCTGCTTTTTATGAAAATTGTGCTTGTTCTTCTTCTAATGCGATGTTAGATAGGAGAGAAAGAGGTACGGTTATTCGCAAAAGTGGGGGACCAACTGAGAGTTCGCAGATTTGGTGGGGTATCCAAATAGCACATTTACTATATTACCCTTTTCCTTAAAACAATGATAATTAATTATAAGGTTTTAATGGTAATCAACGGTAACCATTGATCTAAAAAATGGATGGCTCAGATCTGTTCTTATAGTTCTCACAGAATGTATTTTTTGTACAGGATCTCAACCCGTTTACGCTTTGTAGATCTCTTACTACTTTTTGTTGATTTTGATCCAAAATAATTTATATCTTATGTTAATTTACCTTTTAATAATTAACACATAACTTAAATTAGTATTTTTCGCTACTGTTTCGTATTTAACATTTTTTTTGAACGGCCAACTAAATAATCAGATAAGCATCCTGGGATGCCCTCAATCGAGTAAATGCATCCCCTCCTCCATAACGGTCAGAGTTGGATGCATACCCGAGCCACCAAGCCACCAGTTCCGGAGAAAACTCGCTCGCCCGAAGGCCCACGCGGTAAAACCCGGTTCAGCTCGGTTTCGAAGTGGCGACCTCCAAAGAGGTCTAGTCCTAAATTTCATTGCCACTATCAATGTCCTTTAAAGTGATGCTAGTGAGAGTTGAACTTGAGACCTCAAGAAGAGAAATCAAGTGACTAACCACTAGACCAACTTGTCAGGACGTTTCGTATTTAACATTAGCCTCCATTTCAAAATGTTTATTTTTCCATAGGAATACTCATCATTAATAATCATCATGGTTAATATATTTTTTTAAGAATATTGGAATAAGTTTGAGAGAGGTATCCAGTCACCAAAGGACAAATGGCATGGGTCTAACTGCCGAAAGGACCGAAAGTAATATGCTGCCGTGGTACTCACAATATCTATATTACTTTTTTAGAAGCAATTTTTTAATTGAAGGTTGAAGGTTGTTCACTTTTTTAATCAATTTTGTGGGGTGGTGTTGGGTTGGTCAAAACTCATATTGGGTGGTTGGTGTCTAAAGTCATTTGTGTACCTCTTCTTAAGCCAGGTCCACCCAATCAATTTAAACATATGGTGTTTATGTGTCATGTGGGTTGGTTTTCGGGTTATTTGAATTGTTTTACATTGGCCCTCATGCAGGTCGTATAACAAAGTGTTATGTGGTATACGGGACGCATGATAGGGCTAAGATGGTTTTACGATCCATGTGAGAGCAAGTTTCGCAGTGGCGGATCCAGGGGGTTCCTGGGGTCTCAGGAACCCCCTCGGTTTGGAAAAAAATGAAAAAAATTAGTGTAGACCTTGTATGATTTGAAAAACAAATAATGAAAATTATTGAGAATCTAGCAAAATGAACCCCTGAAAAACGCCACTGGTTTCGCCCACATCATACGGGCCTTATGAACATACGACCTGACACATAATTAACTATCATGCCAAAAATATACATCATACAACCCATATCAACTCTTTCGCTAGCATATGACCCAAAAAATGATGACAAGTGGCATGATGTCCACGTCCGGAGGTGATGTACCAATAAGACCACCCATAGTCGGGCGTTTTTTTTGCCCAAAACACATCAATCACACCCCAACCCCCCACCCCCTCGGCGCCATTGGGCACTAATTGCCCAAAAAACTCACACCCTCGTGATTTGAAACACGCCAAACCCCACCTCCTTTGGCCAATCACATGCATTCTTTCCTATTTTTGCCCAATACCATTTTTTGATGTTTTTTTATTTATTTAATTGTTTAACACCCTTTTTAAGATAATGCCCCACATCCTTACTACACCTATTTAAAAAACGTCCCACTGCTGACTGGGCTTCCACATGACACAAAACGCCCAAAGGTGGGGTGTTGACGACTATACATAGTCTAATAGCAAGTTATAAATGATGTAAAAATGTTAAATTATGATATAAACAATGTGACAAAATTTGTACCATACATGATACAGCCTAACTCATAACCAAACCTCAACCACTGGGGTCCCACACCCATCACCCATTAAGTTAGTTATCTTTGTATTTTTTGGTGCAACTATAAGATATAAATAAAATGTTATTATCTATCAACTTAATCCAACATGATATATATATAGAGAGAGAAGGTTTACACCCGTATGATACACGGGTTAAATATTGAAAACTATACAATTGATAAGTCTCTAAATAATAATATATTTTTTGTAAATGCAAACCAAAGACAGACATGTCTATAAACCATATCAACATAAATGAATTAATACAAAGACAGGCACAATTACACATTTTTTATTAAATACGAAAAATGTTAAGTATATTACAATTCATAAGGTTAAATAGGCACATAAGATAGGCAATTTTTTTAATTGGAATCTCATCTATTATTTGCTTCAATCCACCTTCAAGACCGCAACTACATGATGCTTCCTAGCTTTTGTGATCTTCACTTGTTTCGAGTAGACTTCATTACCAACCATTTCTTGTTCCACTTTTTAGAAACATTGTTTTTGATAAGGCATATGCATAAGGGAATAATAACTAAAACAAATAAAAAGGAACATGAGTAAATGTCAAAAAAAAAAAAGTATCAACTTATATTAATGAAAAAAACAACAAATTTGATCCTAAAATTCAAACAAACAATGTATAGTGTTATTGACATGATAATATGTATTTTTTTATTATGATAGTTTGTTGAAACAACGGCTCAAAGTTAATATAAAATACAGTGATTGTTATAACAAGATAAATACCAATATGTGTGTATATATATATATATATGTATATATATATATATATATATAAGTAGGGTTGTTCATACGAGAACCACCTTTATTGTGAGAACCACGAGAATCAATGTGAACACAAAATAAAATCTAAAAAAATAAAAAAAAACACTCAAACTTTATTTATTTTTTAATATTTTTTAGTAAAAATCGCTATATTTCGTTACAAAAAAAAAAACTTTTTTTTTCGAGTAACACTTATCCATGCACATGTGCATATGTATCATTACTTCGACAAATTCCGTAATATTACCAGTAGTAAACAGTTGCACTTTAATTTAGAATACCATCCGTAATTACATTACCAATATTCAAAATGCACATGTGCATCATTATGTATAAACATGATATAACGTGTTTTGTTACAAAAAGTTTGTGATTTCGAATGGTGAAGTAGACCCATATACATGTTTTTTGGTTAGTTATATCTAGTTGTGATGGTTTGGTTATAGTTGTCACTTTATGATGTAATATGTTGATTGAAAGGTATAAATGGTGTTGATATACATGTAATAAAGTGAAAATATTTGTAATGGTATTGTATTATGGATGGTAGGAAGTAATGGTATTGTATTATGGATTGTAGGAGGTAATGGTTGGCACACCCCAACCGATGGCGGAAACATTGGAGCGAGACGAAATAGATTGCTCATCACACATAACACTAATTGTGACAATATTTAGATCAAAACCGTTTTCATTGCATTACTCAAATTGTCAATTACATTACATGAAATTCAAATTACAACAAACAAAAGACAATACGAAGAGTTCAACATAACATAATAAACTAAATCTAGTAATTTCTTGAGCGTGTTTCTAGTCAAGCCTACTAGATTTTTACGTGCATCATCATCAACTACATGTTTAAAATAAAATTAATGCAAAAGCAAAGGCGAGTACACAAGTTTTGTATAAGATAAGTATAAAAGCATTTTCCTCGAATCCACATGACAATTTGTAAACAAGGTAACTAGCATGCATAACAATATGTCAACCCAAGTGACCACTAGTATACAGCATCCCTCGCCACGAAGGTGACGAGACCGTTTTAGAATATAGACTTAACAAGACCCCGACGGGTGGTGTGCTACTCCTATAGCGCTATATATGTTAAGTTCGGGCTATCAAAGTTAAAAGCCTGTATGATTCTAGCATGGACCTATGTAAACAATAGCATGTATAAGGATTGAGATTTCAGCATGATCAAGTGTGTGTTGTGGATTTGATATATTAACATGTTACAACCCAAAGTGTTTTAAAAGTGAAATGGGTCAAGTGTACTCACGGTTTCGCAAAGCTTCCTTTGTAATTTCTGTGAAGAGTTTGGTTGGTTGGTGTTAGGATTGCCGAGTTATCCTACACAAGGAAACGTAGGCATATGAGTTTTTGGATGATAACGGAGGACTCGGAATTTGGAATGAAAAGTACCAGAAAATAATCATATGAAAAAGTAATCATCTAGCATGTAACATCCGTCAAAACGGATTTACCAAACCCGCTCCGTTTATCAACCGAACAGTCAGTCAAAAATTTCGTTGCGAATTAAATGCCCAAAATATTTTTAAACGATCCGTAATCAATTATTATACGGGAAAATATATTTAGTTTTTGAAAAACTGTTGAAAATCGCAAAATAAAAATGAAAGTACTCTGCCGGGTTTCGAACCCGGGTCTGTACCGAATCAGCAAACAAACTTAACTCACACACACAAACCACTGCGCCACGGATTTTGTTTGTTATATATTGAAATCATTTAATTGATATAATGACGTTACGAATTCAAAAACCGGCGCCCATTAGTTCAGTCGTCGGAACCCCGGAAATCTCGCGAGTTTTTAACACCACTTTCAGTTATAACGTAAACCATTAACAATACATCGGTTATAACCGATGTTTGAAGTCCGCGACCAAAAATTATAACCGCCGGAAAATTTAAATCAATGAACCCAGTCGGAAATCAGATCAAATACATTTCGATTTTTCCCTATAAATTCACCCTCAACCCATTGAAAACCTTTTCGCTCAAAACCACACTCTTTCTCGGCGAAAACTCCCTCGCCGGAACTTTTCTGTTCGTCGCCGGAAAACCGATTACCTCATTTCCGAGCCTCACTGAGCCTCTGAAGCTTATACCGGAGATACCCATACTTTTTCCAAGTTTTCCGGAGACTTGCTGCTGCAAGACACCCGTCGCCGGAGGTGAATTCTGTCGCCGGAGTTTCTGCCGGAAAACAGAGAGTCCAGTCGGTATACTTCTCCGCCCAATTTCTTTTCCTTTTCACAATTATCTCACCGTAATGATCTGTAAGACACTAATAAACCGATAAAAACTTTGAACCAGTCGATTTCCGAACTATGGTTATATTTCAGTGAAGAAGACGATGTATTTCCGTAACATATAAGTATAAAATAAATCAAGAAATTAATCGGGTTAGACACACAGTCCAGCGGTGGACTGTGTGCACGTTAAACATTCAAAGGTCTCGAGTTCGAATCCCGTTTCACACGCTGCCTTAATAAAAATCAACTTTTTTTTGTTAAACCGAACCGGGTCGCCACAGTTATATGTTAAGTATATTAATAATCGAAATAATAACCAAGTTAGACACACAGTCCAGCGGTGGACTGTGTGTTTGTTTATATCATTGGTCACGAGTTCGAGTCCGGTCCTCTGCACCGACTCGAACAATATTCTATTCTTTTAAATAAGGCAGAAAAGGTAATAACTAAATTGTATTTAAGTATAATAAAAATCGAATTATATAACATGTTTAACACACAGTCCAGCGGTGGACTGTGTGTTAGATTAAACCACAGGTCCCGGGTTCGAGACCTGTGGAGTGCATGTCCGAGTCGCTTAAACTGTTTTTAAAATAAAAATGATTTTCGGTTTAAACTAATTAATATATATATATAATTAAAATCAGATTTATAACGGGTTAGACACGTAGCTCAGTTGGTAGAGCTGCGTGCACGCGTACGGGAGGTCTCGGGTTCGAGCCTCACTCAGCGCACTTGTACTCCGAATTGAACCGGTCAACGGTCAGTCAAACGGTCAACGGTCAGAAAAAAATCAATTTTTTTATTATTTTTATTTAATTATTTTAATTAAAATCAATTAAAAATACTTAAAAATAACATTTTTAAGGTTAGAAAATAGCCTCAAACTCACAAAAATACACCCAACAATCCTACTAAAATATATTAATAAAATCCGTTTACTTACCAAACCATAATGCGATTTATCTAGGTTAATCTCACTCGTGGTTAAAACCACTTCGCGTACATTCAACATCAACAACCGAACGCACCCATTGTGAGTGAATCTTACAACTCCCCCTTTTAAATTACACGTTTTGGGGTGTGTCATGTGTTATGAAAATAATTAATTTATTTATTTAAACTTGTGTCATACCACATCATGACTTAAACTTAGATTGTTTTATTGTTGTGATTTACTTATTTCCTTTTGTCAAATTATATGAAACTCATACATTAAGCCCATCAGTTCCTCGTGGGAGACGAGTAGAACATCGCGTGCTTCAAATCAAATTCATTATTGTTCATGTGTGTATCATTGAGTTTATATTGTTTGTAGTTGTGTCATTCATATTATCATGTTATTGCAATTCATCCATCAGGCCCCTCAGTTCCTCGTGAGAGACGAGTTGAGCATCGCGTGCCTCTAATTGTTCCATTATTGTTCATGAGTGTTTCATTTAATAACTTATGATTTTTGATTAAGTTACATCTAATTTTACTCATGTTTGGTTGTGCACATATTTCAAAATCAATTTAAATAAATTTGTTCAAATGTTTTCCATAGGATTCACTCGCCAACATTATGTTGATCCAAAAACCTTTTTACACATGATACAGGTGAACAGGTTGAAGCAAGGAAAACATAGGATATGCCTTAGAAGAGAACAAAGAAGTTTAGATTGTTAGTTAGATCATGATGTAACATTTATTGTAAATTTCCATTTAATTTGTATTAATGAATATGAAACGCTTAATAAATGTCATGAGCTTTGATGATAACCCAATCATGCCCCGATCACCTTTTCCGCTGCGGGTCGGGGTGTGACAGATTGGTATCAGAGCCATGACTATAGGGATATAGGATAGGTTATTAGACCCTTAGAGCCTATACTATAGTCTGTCTAAATTTTAATTGATTAGGTGGTTACATACAAACTTGTGATATTTATTTGTTTCATATTTGTCTACATTTACAGTTAAACATACATGCTTATATACATATTCATTATACATATATACATATCCATTATACATATATCGATGTTCATGTATTCAATTTATTTTCATACTCTCATTATCCAAAGATTTTGTGCAATTTTCAAATCTCATCAAAGTAAGTTCTGCGACGGGCATGTAGTAACTGGAAGGGTACAAGTACCGGTAGTCGGAACGTCCTGTCTAGGCTGGCATTCGTATAAATCCAATATAACGGACCAGTTTGCCTACCTGGGGACCAACGATGAGAGTACGAAGGACCTATTAGGCCAAAGCATGCCACACCAAACGTCGTTCGAACTAACCCTACTTTGAGGTGTCACCGTGTCTACACCTGGACACATTCCGAATATCACACGTTGCATACATATTTCTCGATTTTCTCCGGGTTTTTGTGTACGCAACCAGGCAGAAACCGTGCGAACCATATGAAAAACCGGTATTCATGGGGCCCACATGATTACCCAGGTAAAGTATGGCGGCATGAAGGGCCTAACAGCGAGCAAAACCCAAGACATCCAATGGATGTAGTAATTTATTTATCTATAATTATTTTATGAATGTTCATTCCTAATGCGACCCATGAACCCAAAAGCATCCAACTCATACTCTTGTCATGTATTCCTTGTAGATGTCTTCTAACCTCGCCCGTAGGAAGACGAGAGCAAGAAAAGCCCGCGAACGCATGGCTGCCTTAATCGCTCAACAAATGGCAGCCGTAATACCCAACATTGTAATCCAAGTTCAACAAGCACTCACCAATAATCCTGTCAATCAAACAAACCAAAACATTTTCAACTCTCCCCCAAATACCACTAAATGCACCTACAAGCATTTCAAATCATGCGACCCTCCGAAATACAAAGGGACTGAAGGCGTCACTGCTCTTCTCCATTGGTTTGAAGAAATGGAGAACACTTTTCTAAATTGCGATTGCCCTGACGATCGCAAAGTACGATATGCTACCGGTCGATTATATGGGATAGCACTTACTTGGTGGAACACAGAGAAGGCCAAACGAGGTGTGGAAGATGCTATGACCTTAACTTGGAACGAATTGAAGGAAATCATGACCAGACGATTTTGCCCAAGGAACGAAATCAAGAAGTTAGAAGATGAATTTTACTCATTGAAGCAAATGGAAGGAGACCACATCACCTACAACAAAAGATTCCTCGAGTTACATCAAATGGTTCCCAACATGTTCACTCCCCTCTACCGTTTGATCGAGCACTACATTCGTGGTCTTCCGTCAAAGATTCAAGACCCTGTAATAAGTACCAAGCCTGCAACTTTGGAAGCAGCAATGGAGCTAGCAACAGAGCTCACTGAGAACCGAATCCGAAACAAAGACTTCAAGGAGGAGAAGAAGAAGGATAAAGAATCGACTGAAACCTCCGACTCCACTCAAACCGAATCCCCTTCTCAACCTAATCCCAAGAGAAGAAGAGTCGGGCGACTTTTCGCTGCTACCCAACGAAATCAACCAGTTTTACACGCTATACCCATCCGAGCTATCCCAATCACCCAAGTGGCACCCAACTCAGCTTACCCAAATAAGAAACCATATCTTGGACCTCACCCTCGATGCAACAACTGTTTTTATCATCATCCCCTTACCTTACCTTGTCAACTATGTACAACTTGTGGACGCTATGGCCATTTGAGCAATGTTTGTCGCACCTTTCAAAACCAAACCTTTTCCCTACTCAAAACATGGCCCAAACTTATCACCAACCCCAAAACCCCATGCTCCCATATGCTCGAGTTTGCTTCAATTGTGGCGACCCTACCCACTTTAGAAACACATGCCCTCAACTGGTTAACGTTATCAACACTCAAGCCCAATCAAACCCAGTTAACCAAGTAAACCAAGAAAACCCAACCACTATGCCACCAGCAAGAGGAAGAGTCTTCAATATCAACGCCAATCCTGTCGAAGATATTAACGGTCCAAACGAAGATACTCAGCTAGTCCTCTTCGCCGAAGATCCAGATTCAACTCCTATCGTTTAGTTTTATGTGTTTCTTTATCACTTGTGTAGACTGTTAGAGTAATTATGGTATATTATATATTATATATTGTTTTCAGTATATGCTTTTGCTGAGGCCGCAGCTCCCCATCCATCGAGGTTGAGTTTGATCCCCATTTTATTATGCGGTTGATCAGGGCGTGCCCGCACGATCGGCTCCGTTTGTTTGAGCCTTGATCGGTTATTTCATTTTACATTTCAATACATGCAATACGTTCGG
Organism: Scalesia atractyloides; assembly: GCA_947069175.1. Taxonomy (NCBI): domain Eukaryota; kingdom Viridiplantae; phylum Streptophyta; class Magnoliopsida; order Asterales; family Asteraceae; genus Scalesia; species Scalesia atractyloides. Next base: position 31,856,081 of record CAMTDV010000015.1, on the reverse strand, counting down.
CTCCGTTTGATTGAGCGTTGAGCGCACATTTCAATTTACATTTCCAGTTCATGCAATACGTTCGGCTCCGTTTGATTGAGCCTTGAGCGTACAGACAATTTCATTATCAGTATCTTGTGGTTGTGGTGTTTGTAGTAGAGTCGCATCGAACTAACCATAACTTGCGGATAAAGTCAATGAAAATTTGACAAGGATATGGTGGATACGCCGATGGTACTTCCTATATATAAGTATTCTTGTCAAATGATCGGAGGCATTATCAGGCAGTTATGAGAGGTTCCATGCATAGGCTGATTGTGTGATGGTTGTTTAGATTAAGTTGTTCAATTTCAGTACATTCAATACGTTCGGATCCGTTTGATTGAGCCTTGAGCGCACATACAATTTCATTCAATACGTTCGGCTCCGTTTGATTGAGCCTTGAGCGCACAAACAATTTCATTATCAGTATCTTGTGGTTGTGGTGTTTATAGTAGAGTCGCATCGAACTAACCATAACTTGCGGATAAAGTCAATGAAAATTTGACAAGGATATGGTGGATACGCCGCTGGTACTTCCTATATATAAGTATTCTTGTCAAATGATCGGAGGCATTATCAGGCGGTTATGAGAGGTTCCATGCATAGGCTGTTTGTGTGGTTAAGTTATTCATTTTCAGTACATGCAATACGCTCGGCTCCGTTTGATTGAGCCTTGAGCACACAATTTCAATTTCAGTACATTCATACGTTCGGCTCCGTTTGATTGAGCCTTGAGCGCACATCCATTTCATTTTCAGTACATGCAATACGATCGGCTCCGTTCGATTGAGCCTTGATCGCACAGATATATTCCATTTCAGTATTTTATGTTTGTTGTAATGGTTGTAGAGTTATAGGACTAATCATAATTCACTGATAAAACCAATGAAAATTTGACAAGAATATGGTGGATACGCCGCTGGTACTTCCTATATATAAGTATTCTTGTCAAAGGATCAGAGGCATTATCGGACGGTTATGAGAAGTTCTATGTAGGATTTATTAGTTTCTTGGTAACCAATCATAACTTGTGGATAAAACTAATGAAAATTTGGCAAGAATATGGTGGATACGCCGCTGGTACTTCCTATATATAAGTATTTTTGCCAAAGGATCAGAGGCATTATCAGGCGGTTATGAGAAGTTCCATGTAGGATTTAGTATTGCCTTGGTTGGAATTTGTGTTACATTTATATCATCATGTTATTTAAAGAGATTGGATTGTGTTCCATTTCTACATAAACTAACCTCTCCATCATAACAAACGAGAGAGGAACTTCCACCATTCAAACATATATGCTATCAGAATGTGGATTCAAATATTTGCTGTTGTGTTTCTTCATGTTCAAATATTTGCTGATGTGTTTATTCATGTTCAAATATTTGCTGATGTGTTTATTCATGTTCGGATATTAGCTGTTGTGTTTACTTATGTTCAAATATCAGTTGTTGTGTTTTTATTTATGTTCCATATAGGTTGTAGTGTTAGAAGTTTTGCCTTAGGATATAACCATACTTTCCCAAACGTATCTAAATTCTTATGCATGATATCATTTTTAGCAAATCATTTCTGCTTGTCAATACTTATACAGTAGGCAACAAAAAGCGATTCCTGAATAGGGTACTTAACCCTTACAAGGAACGTTACCGCCTCGAACAAAAAACTTAAACCCTCATTTTTCTGAGCATACAACTGTCAAACAAAACATCACCATCCTTTTAGTCAAAATATATCATTATTTAAATTTCGGGACGAAATTTCTAAAAAGCAGGGGATACTGTAACATCCGTCAAAAACGGATTTACCAAACCCGCTCCGTTTATCAACCGAACAGTCAGTCAAAAATTTCCTTGCGAATTAAATGCCCAAAATATTTTTAAACGATCCGTAATCAATTATTATACGGGAAAATATATTTAGTTTTTGAAAAACTGTTGAAAATCGCAAAATAAAAATGAAAGTACTCTGCCGGGTTTCGAACCCGGGTCTGTACCGAATCAGCAAACAAACTTAACTCACACACACAAACCACTGCGCCACGGATTTTGTTTGTTATATATTGAAATCATTTAATTGATATAATGACGTTACGAATTCAAAAACCGGCGCCCATTAGTTCAGTCGTCGGAACCCCGGAAATCTCGCGAGTTTTTAACACCACTTTCAGTTATAACGTAAACCATTAACAATACATCGGTTATAACCGATGTTTGAAGTCCGCGACCAAAAATTATAACCGCCGGAAAATTTAAATCAATGAACCCAGTCGGAAATCAGATCAAATACATTTCGATTTTTCCCTATAAATTCACCCTCAACCCATTGAAAACCTTTTCGCTCAAAACCACACTCTTTCTCGGCGAAAACTCCCTCGCCGGAACTTTTCTGTTCGTCGCCGGAAAACCGATTACCTCATTTCCGAGCCTCACTGAGCCTCTGAAGCTTATACCGGAGATACCCATACTTTTTCCAAGTTTTCCGGAGACTTGCTGCTGCAAGACACCCGTCGCCGGAGGTGAATTCTGTCGCCGGAGTTTCTGCCGGAAAACAGAGAGTCCAGTCGGTATACTTCTCCGCCCAATTTCTTTTCCTTTTCACAATTATCTCACCGTAATGATCTGTAAGACACTAATAAACCGATAAAAACTTTGAACCAGTCGATTTCCGAACTATGGTTATATTTCAGTGAAGAAGACGATGTATTTCCGTAACATATAAGTATAAAATAAATCAAGAAATTAATCGGGTTAGACACACAGTCCAGCGGTGGACTGTGTGCACGTTAAACATTCAAAGGTCTCGAGTTCGAATCCCGTTTCACACGCTGCCTTAATAAAAATCAATTTTTTTTTGTTAAACCGAACCGGGTCGCCACAGTTATGTGTTAAGTATATTAATAATCGGAATAATAACCAAGTTAGACACACAGTCCAGCGGTGGACTGTGTGTTTGTTTATATCATTGGTCACGAGTTCGAGTCCGGTCCTCTGCACCGACTCGAACAATATTCTATTCTTTTAAATAAGGCAGAAAAGGTAATAACTAAATTGTATTTAAGTATAATAAAAATCGAATTATATAACATGTTTAACACACAGTCCAGCGGTGGACTGTGTGTTAGATTAAACCACAGGTCCCGGGTTCGAGACCTGTGGAGTGCATGTCCGAGTCGCTTAAACTGTTTTTAAAATAAAAATGATTTTCGGTTTAAACTAATTAATATATATATATAATTAAAATCAGATTTATAACGGGTTAGACACGTAGCTCAGTTGGTAGAGCTGCGTGCACGCGTACGGGAGGTCTCGGGTTCGAGCCTCACTCAGCGCACTTGTACTCCGAATTGAACCGGTCAACGGTCAGTCAAACGGTCAACGGTCAGAAAAAAATCAATTTTTTTATTATTTTTATTTAATTATTTTAATTAAAATCAATTAAAAATACTTAAAAATAACATTTTTAAGGTTAGAAAATAGCCTCAAACTCACAAAAATACACCCAACAATCCTACTAAAATAGATTAATAAAATCCGTTTACTTACCAAACCATAATGCGATTTATCTAGGTTAATCTCACTCGTGGTTAAAACCACTTCGCGTACATTCAACATCAACAACCGAACGCACCCACTGTGAGTGAATCTTACAACTCCCCCTTTTAAATTACACGTTTTGGGGTGTGTCATGTGTTATGAAAATAATTAATTTATTTATTTAAACTTGTGCCATACCACATCATGACTTAAACTTAGATTGTTTTATTGTTGTGATTTACTTATTTCCTTTTGTCAAATTATATGAAACTCATACATTAAGCCCATCAGTTCCTCGTGGGAGACGAGTAGAACATCGCGTGCTTCAAATCAAATTCATTATTGTTCATGTGTGTATCATTGAGTTTATATTGTTTGTAGTTGTGTCATTCATATTATCATGTTATTGCAATTCATCCATCAGGCCCCTCAGTTCCTCGTGAGAGACGAGTTGAGCATCGCGTGCCTCTAATTGTTCCATTATTGTTCATGAGTGTTTCATTTAATAACTTATGATTGTTGATTAAGTTACATCTAATTTTACTCATGTTTGGTTGTGCACATATTTCATAATCAATTTAAATAAATTTGTTCAAATGTTTTCCATAGGATTCACTCGCCAACATTATGTTGATCCAAAACCTTTTTACACATGATACAGGTGAACAGGTTGAAGCAAGGAAAACATAGGATATGCCTTAGAAGAGAACAAAGAAGTTTAGATTGTTAGTTAGATCATGATGTAACATTTATTGTAAATTTCCATTTAATTTGTATTAATGAATATGAAACGATTAATAAATGTCATGAGCTTTGATGATAACCCAATCATGCCCCGATCACCTTTTCCGCTGCGGGTCGGGGTGTGACATAGCACACATAATACTTGTTCTTGACACTATGAAACTAAAAAGGGTTGGAATGTTTTCATGGGTCACAATGCCCATTAGAATCGTAACAAGTATCATGGTCATAGATGATGTAACTTCACATTTGACAAATAACCATTAGGCTATCATCGAGGTTTTGTTACTTAGATATTATATAGATTATATTGTATAGGTATTTATATAAGTCAAGCATGAGGTAGGAGGATTAAACCATCCATTTAAGACCTCTTTTTGGATTCATGTAAGTCAAGCATAAGGTAGGATGATTAACCATCCATGTAAGACCTCTTTTTGGATTCACCACTATGTTGCCATAGACAACATGGAGGGTCATGAACATACAAGAAGGAATGAAATAAGTACAACTAATCTAGGAAAACATCAAGTGATGTGTGGATTTTCAAATAGGATAGCCTAAGCTAATCATATAATCACACAACTTCAAGTTCAAGACTTGTTCATCACTTGTGAGTCAAAACTCTATCTAAACAGAAAGTTTATAAGGATTAAACCTCTAGTTTTACATGTCACAACCTTGTTTTTAAGCCCAACTAACCATAGAATTGATTATGAGCATAAGGACATAGGAATGTGTTGAGAAAACTCAATTTGAAGTATGTTTAACAAATGTTTAATCAAAACAGAAAGTTTATAGCACTTTGGAGCCTTTTATGGTGATGTTCCACCCTTGGTTTTCCATGGAAAACCTGTGAAAACTACCTAAGGTTGTTCCAAGTGTTTAGAAAGAAGAATCAATGCAAAAGGAAGAGTAGAAGTGAACTTATGCTCACTTTAGCAACTTGTGATAAATCTGCCAAGCTACTGATTTCCAGCTGAATATGGAGTTGTTTGAGAGTGTTTGAGGGAGTAGGAAAGTGTAATAAGTGTGGAGGAGGCTTGAGTTTTATAGGGATGAGTTAGGGTTAGTGGTTGGTTCCATTTAATGCAAGAAACACAAAACAAACTCAACAAAACACATAAAACTGCCCACCCCGTAGTTGAAATAACCATTCTGCGGATCAGACCCTCTGGCGGGGGGCGAGAGGATTGGCTGAGACGGTCGCGGCCAGCGAGAAGATGAAACTTATTTGTTTTTGGCAATTTTGGTCCCTGGAGTTACATTTGATAGTTTTTAGGGTGTCTTAAGCATAGAGGGTGTATTTTAAGGGGCTTTTGTGTATTTTAAGCATAAGAATAATTATAAACAAGTATGATTATGTATAAGTATCCTATAATGAATGTATGTCACGTATTTGCAAGGTTATTACACGTTTTCGAGAATCACGAGGTTTCAAACGTATGAACATGTATGAATCTGTAAAGCATGGATTGTAAGAAATACGAATTTTACTATGATCCAAGTCTCGGATTTTACAACGATTACAACGAAAATATGTTTACAAGAACACAAGGCTTCCAAAAATAGAAATACAAGTGACGTTTTTAATTATGGAAAGTACGAAAAACAGGGCGTTACAATGGTAGTGTATTATAGATGGTATGATAGATAAAAGGGAAAGTGTATTCAAAGTAGTGTACCAAAACACCGCATTTCGTGTTGATGCATATAGATGCACATGTGCATTTCTAATAGTGGTAATGTAAAAAGTAGTGTATTACATATGGTAGTGTAAATGAAAGTGCAATTGTCTAATATTTGTAATATATTACGGAATTTGTCAAAGAAATGATACATATGCACATGTGCATGGATAACTGTTACTCGAAATTTTTATTTTTTTTTATTTTTGAAAAAAAAATATTGACGAAATATAGCGATTTTCCTAAAAAATAGTAAAAAAATCCGGTGTTTTTTAGATCTTTTTAGGTATTTTTGGTTGTGTTCATATTGGTTCTCGCAATAAAGGGTGGTTCCTAACGGATCCTTCTCATATATATATATATATATATATATACATGTGCATGGATAACTGTTACTTGAAATTTTTTTTTTATATTAATTTTTGAAAAAAAAATTATTGACGAAATATAGCGATTTTCCAAAAAAATAGTAAAAAATCGGGTGTTTTTTAGATTTTTTTAGGTATTTTTTTTGTGTTCACATTGGTTCTTGCAATAAAGGGTGGTTCCTAACGGATCCTTCTCATATATATATATATATATATATATATATATGGGATGGGTAAAATGAGAACCACCTTGAGTTGTGAGAACCGTAGAACCAATATTAGCCATTGATCAAGTTGATTTTGATGGATGAGATTAAAAGACGATAAAACAATATAATGATTGTGTTTTTATGAATGACATTTTGTTTTTTGGTGACAAATGGACATATTGGTCTTTTTACTATAGCTTAAATTATTGGTATGAATATTGATTTTGTTTTAATTAATAAGATTGTTTTTTAAAAAATTAAACATGCATTATTGATTTTCTTTTAATTCTCATATATTTTTTTGATTTTAATTTTTAGTTAATTTTTTTAAATATGAATTATTACTTTTGTTTTAAACATGAATTTTAATTCTCAGTTACTTTTTTTACGCGCGGTTTTTAGTTTTTTTACGCGCAGTTTTTTACTATTATTCGCGCCTCTTTTTAAACTTTTTTTACGCGCCGGTTTTAAAGTTTTTTACGCACTGTTTTAAACTTTTTAACGCGCAGGTTTAAAAACTTTTTTGCGCGACGATTTTAAGTTTTTTTTGCGCGCGGTTTAAAACTTTTTTAAGCGCGGTTTAGAACTTTTTTTACGCGCCGGTTTAGAACTTTTTTTATGCGTCAGTTTAGAACTTATTTTACACACCGCTATAAAACTTTTTTACGCGTGGTTTTAACTTTTTTTACGCCAGTATAAAACTTTTTAACGCACGGTTTTAAACTTTTTTTACGCACGGTTTTAAACTTTTTATACGCGTCGGTTTTAAACTTTTTTTACGTCTCGGTTTTAAACTCTTTTTACGCCCCGGTTTTAAAATTTTTTTACGCACCAGTTTAGAATTTTTTACGCGCCGGTTTTAAACTTTTTTCGCGCGCCGGTTTTGAACTTTTTTACGCCCCGGTCTTAAACTTTTTTTACGCCCCGGTCTTAAACTTTTTTTATGCACGTTTTTAAACTTTTTTTACGCGCCGGTATGGAAGTTTTTTACGCGCAGGTTTAAAACCTTTTTACGTGCAGGTTTAAACTTTTTTACGTGCCTGTTATAAAACTTTTTTATGTCCTGGTTTTAAAATATTTTTACGCCAAATTTTTTTACGGTTTTAATTTTTTTTACAAAAAACTAGTGGGATTATTCGCGCTCCGTGGCGGGAATTCGATTCGGTTCATCACGGTATCGGCCCGACTCTCGTATGTTTACAATACCGAAAAAATTAAGCAAACTACGTATTCGTTTTTTTAAGAAAGCTAACAAACGTATTAAAAAAAACCAAATTAGTAAAATTATTAAAAACTTGTATCACATATATAGTGTGGGGTACAAAAATGAAAACAAAAGGAAAAAAATTATTTATTTATTTTTCTTTGCACCAATACCAACCATATCAAACTAACCAACATTTTTTACTGCACAATACACAATAATGACTAATTAAAAGTTGCAACTTAACAAAATTTTGCTCTAGAAAAAGAAAGTCAAATTGACAAATCAGAAAGAAGTATCGACATAGCATATTCTTTTTAGATTTTAAGACAGAGAGAGAGTAGACATGACATTTTGATGGATGGAAAAGTTTGATAAGACTTTAAAGAGAGAGAGAGAAGACATGACATTTTGAGTAAATTACCAAAATAACCTTTCAAATTTTAAAAAATAGTGTATAGGTGGTATGATCTGATTGGTGGAGAGCGGTTCTCACAGTTCTCACATCTGAGTATGGTTATATATATATATATATATATATATATATATATAGGGTGGGGTTCTAGATGAACACTAGTGTATTTGTTAACAAATCCTGGCCATTCATTTAGAAGATCTACAGTTTTATCAGTGGCAAGATTGTAATTATAATGTTATACTTCCCTTTAAAATAAATGACATGATAGTATTTTCGTCATTTGTAAATTGCATTGTTTAAACAATATAATAAAAATTCCTAAAATATTGCTAGTTTCCGTTTATACAAGATATACATCTGTTAGTTTAAACGCATGTGTTCAGTCTCGCTAGTATCACAAGATACACATATGTTAGTTTATACACACATGTACAGTCTCGCAAACTATTAGTTTATACAAAATACACAGTTGTTAATTTATACACGTGTGTACAGACTTTTATACATCTGTGTACTATATTCAGAAATGGTTACATATGTGTATATTAACAACATATAATATACTATGCATGCACATGGGTAGATTCATATAAAATTTTGAAATTAATTAAAACGAAACAAGTGTACACATGTGTACCATCGATTAACAGAACCCAAAACATACATGCACTATACATATGTGTAAAACAAGTGGAACACATAAAACAACAATATTTATGAAACAAATCAATTTATACACTTGTGTACAATTAAGGAACTATTTTGGAACAAAGGAAATCTAAAAAAATTTGTCGATCACGATATGTTGCTATAAATTCATTTTTAAATGATATTTGAAATCACAAAAAAGTGGGATACATAACTACTATTAATAACCTCTAAAAGATCATACGATACAAACCTGGGTGATTCATTATTGTAACAAAAACACATCTAAATTAGGGCTCATAGATACTAAATTTAGTAGTTTTGATATGAATATTAAGTATGTGATTAGTTACGTTTTAAGAAAAAAATTGAAATTAATTAAAACGAAACAAGTGTACACATGTGTACCATCGATTAACAGAACCCTCAACATACATGCACTATACATATGTGTAAAACAGGTGGAACACATAAAACAACAATATTTATGAAACTAATCAATTTATACACTTGTGTACAATTAAGGAACTATTTTGGAACAAAGGAAATCTAAAAAAATTTGTTGATCACGTTATGTTTCTATGAATTCATTTTCAAATGATATTTGAAATCACAAAAAAGTGGGATACATGACTACTATTAATAACCTCTAAAAGATCATACGATACAAACCTGGGTGATTCATTGTTGTAACAAAAACACATCTAAATTAGGGCTCATAGATACTTAATTTGGTAGTTTTTATATGAATATTAAGTATGTGATCAGTTACGTTCTAAAATTTTTTTTGAAATTAATTAAAACAAAACAAGTGTACACATGTGTACCATCGATTAACAGAACCCAAAACATACATGCACTATACATATGTGTAAAACAGGTGGAACACATAAAATAACAATATTTATGAAACAAATCAATTTATACACTTGTGTATAATTAAGGAACTATTTTGGAACAAAGGAAATCTAAAAAAAATTGTCGATCACGTTATGTTGCTATGAATTCATTTTTAAATGATATTTGAAATCACAAAAAAGTGGATACATAACTACTATTAATAACCTCTAAAAGATCATACGATACAAACATTGGTGATTCATTGTTGTAACAAAAACACATCTAAATTAGGGCTCATAGATACTAAATTTAGTAGTTTTTTATATGAATATTAAGTATGTGATCAGTTACGTTCTAAGAAAAAATTTAAAATCTCATTTTTATTACTAGAAAACTCAATTAACATATAGTTATATTTACATAAGTAGTTAGAAAACCTAATATTTATATATATATATATGACAATTTATGTATTTATTAAAATTTAAACGAACATAAACAAAAATTGTTTGTAAAACAAACATTCCTGAACATAAATGAACAAACACAGTTCATGTTCAGTCATTTAGTGCGAACAAGTTCACGAACAGTTCATGAACATTTGGTTCGTTTACAGGCCTATTTATTTTGGTTGTGCTTGTACCTAAGTATCCTGAGTGAGGCATGCAAACTCCAAATCTATTTCCATTGCTTTAAACTCAAATGGTAGGTCATATGGAAGTAAACAAACGTCAATGGCTTGTGAGTGATTTATATTTTCCTATTGAATTCATTTGGCAAGGCCTCATCAGCAGTTGTCTGTGATTTATTGTCCAACGCCAACCTATCATTTGTTCCAAGATCATCAAAAAACCAAATTATAGAAGCTTCTTCTCCTATGCTACAAGCCGCCTAGTATCCCGCCTAACAAGGAGAATATTCGATTGTTCTTGGCATACCCTCATGACTGGATCCATTGCTTATAGTTATGTCTCTAGCGGCAACACAACAAGTTGAGCCCATCTTTGCTCACAAGCAAAACGGGTAAGAATTACTAGACGCACACACACCCACTACAAGTCCCACTATAAGATACCAAATGTGTACACCTTAAGTCACTATAGCATCTATGATCTAAGAGAAATAAAAAGGAATAATCATCAATGTATTAACATATATATGCAAAGATTTAAAAGTGAATAGATGCATTTATAAGACAAACCTCATTTATTACTGAAGTTTCATGTTCACTGTCAACATTCGTGGCTAACATACAACATCAACATGGAAAAACATAAATTATTTGTTTTCAAATGCAAAAGAAAACATTAAAGCAAATCACCACTTAACTTAATAGCAACATCAATTCTCTTTACAAAAGCCTGCAACAACAATCATACAACCATAACCTAGTTTCTACATCCCCTACCAACTAAATAGATTGGAGCGGCTGCTTATGATACAATCATAACCTAAATTCTACATCATCAATCAATTGAGTGTATTAGAGCGGTTGCTTATGGCACAATCATACAAATACAATCACAACCTAGTTTCTACAATATATATTGATGTATAAGAATTTATCATATTTTAACGTCAAATTTATCCCCGTTCATGCAAAAACTCTTTGTATTTTCATTGATTTTATTACTCATTTGAGTTTTTGTGAAAATAGCGGTCCAAACTTCGGCCTGGTGATAAAAACGAAAGCTTTTTGAGCATAATGGAGCAAAAACAGATGATTCCAGCAAACTGCCAGATATGGCAAGGTCATGCCATCCCCTGGCACGGTCGTGCCTAGTCATACGAGTACCAGCACCATCATGCCAAACGCTAGCACCAGCCAAAATGGACAAGATTTCTGATTGGCACGGTCATGCCATCCCCTGGCATGGTCGTGCCCACTCATCCGAGTACCGGCACCATCATGCCAAATGTCAGCACTAGCCAAAATGGACAAGATTTCTAATTGGCATGGTCATGCCACCTCTTGCCATGGTTGTGCCCGACCAAATCAACCCAGGCACAACCAGTTCACGAGATTTCCATCAAAGATTACCGGTGAAAACTGACCTGGCATGGTCATGCCAAAACCTGGCATGACCATGCTCGCCTCAGGAACTTTTGAGCGGGATTTTGCCAAAAATGATAGCAAACAAGAATGACAGACAAAAAGTGAAACTGACACAGACCAAGCACGACCATGCCAAAGCCTGGCATGGTCGTGCCAATTGACCAGTAGTACAAATACGAGTTCAACTAATTTTTAGGTGAGTTTGAGCATTTTGATGAAGTTTTCTCTCAAGAATCTGGTCTTGGAAGCTTGTTGGAGCCAAGAAGGAGCCTTGAAGAAGACATAATCACTTGAAGATCTACTCATTTACTATTTTAACTTGTCTTAAACTTAGTTAGCTACTTGTTACATTATGAACAATGTATGCTTTCTTGTACTTGATTTGGTTGCTATGAGCCTTATGGGCTAAACATTTGTGTTGCTTAAACTTGTTGAAGCTAATGAACATGTGATGATATGGAAGTAGATGTGGTGATTGTTCTTGTTAATCTTCATAGTAATGTCTAAATCTTGTTCTTGGAGTTCATGTACATGTTTAAAGTTCTTGTTCTTGAATGTTTGGTCATAAGTATTTACATGTTGTGTTGGAAAGCCCATGTAGAGATTATGATTGTTGAATCTTGTTAACTTGTTAGTATGATTCATAGCATGAAACTAGGAATGGTAATTGCTAACATGAATTAAATGGTGATTTGAACATGTGTATGAAATCTTGCATTTAGATTTGGAAGGATCAAAAGAATGTTTATATGGATTCTATAGTGTGTGTTTGTATTAACATGATGATTTAGGCCAAGATTGTTGTTTAGCATGACCATGCTTGTGGTTCATATCAAGAACATGATGAAGATGTTACTTACTTGAAAGCAAGTTAGGGTGATTATTATGTTGTTCATAGTGGTTTTCCCTAGTTTGTAGAGTTAGGAGTTTTAACAAATAAATAACTCTTGTTTAAAGATTAACATAAACTTAGCAAGTGAGCTTAAAAATAATAGTTTTTAGGTGATTAGAATGTTATTTCATTTTAGTTTTCCTAAGAATTATATCTAAGAAGCCTTGATTGGGGACTTAGTTAAATTTAGATCTTGCATCATCACTAGTTACTTCCCTTTAGTTGTCACATGTTTGTTAGTGGATTCTTAGTTTAGGCAACCTTTCTTAGACATTGTTATTTTTTGAATATTTGTTAGTTTAGTAATTGCATGATAAGTTAGGAAAACCAAACCCACTCATTGAAAAGGCTTTAAAGTAACAAAAGTTTAGTATCGAGACACCGCGTCCATAGATTGATATCCGGTTCTTGCCGATAAACTATATTACCACCCGACGGGTACACTTGCCCTTTTATGTGTGTAGTTATTTCTTAGGTGCAAAACCATTTTTAAAACTAAATTTGTGTGAAGAAAAACCCAGTTAAAATATATATAATTCACGGACATCAAGTTTTTGGCGCCGTTGCCGGGGACGCGGCGTGTCTCTAAAATTGTTGGAGTTACTTATTTAGCCATTTGTGAAAATTGTATAAAGTTTTTGTCTACTTGTTTTATTTGTCTTTTATGTGATTAATTGAAAAAGAAAAGAAAAAAAAATCATTATTTGTTAGTTTTGTTTTTGTATATATAGTTGCATTGTTTCCCTTCTTTTTCCTTACAAATTTGCTCGTGGTGATGGTGTTGTGGGTATTTGCCCACTGCCTCGCCACTTTCATGTTTATCTTTTAGTCTTTTGTGTTTGAGGGGTGTGCCATTTTGCACCGTCCGTACACCCCTCCGTCGAATGGATATATATATTTAGTTTTGGGATTGAAACAAATAAAAGCTAAGGGTTGAATCGGGTTAGGTAATTACCTTTGAGTTTTGATATTGTTTGCTAGTTTGTAGTGTTGGTTTGGCAAGGTGCTTGGATCATGGATGACACGACGAGTTGCTTGTGGCGGATTTTTCGTTGAGCTCCTTCCCCAGCTTCGTTTTTTGGGGAATTTTTGAGTTCCTACTTTCCTTTATTTGTATTGAATTCACATTTCCATTGCTTATTCATTTTTTTTTGTACATCGAGGGTGATGTACAGTTCAAGTGTGGGGAGGTGGTTTAGTATTTTAACTTGTTTGTCCAAAAACTAAAAAAATAATAATTTTTGCAAAAATTCTCTTGAAATAAAAAAACTTTTGTGGCATAAAAATAATCAAATCAACATAAATATCCATGAAACACCAACAATCTTATATATATAATAAAAGAAAATCTTTGGGCTGAGGTGACACTCAATGAGGGCTTCTAAATCTTGTGTTTTGGTTCCAAAATCCGGGTCCTAGTTATCATTATACGGGTGGACGCCGGATCCATATTATTATGATATGACCCGGGTATTTAAATGTTCTAAAACCCTAATTTGCATCTCTTTCACGACCGCTTCTCTTTGTGACCTAATTCTTAGCCATTTCTTCTCATCTCTCCCTTCAAATTAATCTATGTCAGTTAGATTCGATCCATTGAACCCTTCTTCTCAATAAGATTAGGTATTTGGTCTATAGATCTATATATAACGCTGGAAACCATGGTAGAAGGTGGTGGTGGTTGAGGGTTTCACCGCAAATCTGCTCCGTTCTTCACTGATTCATCATCTATAATCGAAGGTATGTTGTAAAGTTCATTCCTTCTTTAATTTTTATTGTTAATGTAATCAATCTGGGTTAACTTTTATTTCTTTTCGATATCATTGAAGGGTGTGCGAACATAGATATAGGGTTAGATGTGGCGAAAGCTCTAGAGGATTCTGGATGTGGTTCTTGATTTCCTTGATTTTGGTTCCGGTATAAGGTATATTCTTTTATTTGTATGATTATGTTATAAACTTTGTGAATTGGGATCTGGGAGGTGTTTAACTTTGCTACATAAGCTTTTGGTGGTTTACGTAAGAGTTTTTAGTTTGGAGAGTTTCTCTGATCTTCTACTTGCATTATTGCTTTAGTTGAGTTTTGCTAAAAAGTTCAATTTTTTTGTTAATATTGTGAATTAGGTTATGGGAGTAGTTCATCTGTTGCGGAAAATTAGCTATAATTTTGGTGGGTTTAACAATCTGGGTTCAGCGTTCTTTAGAAGAAATTTGGTATTCTTTTCTTTTTTTTTTTTTTTTTTTTGCATTTTTTATATTTCGCATATGTGTATTTTTACTGTTTGATTGCCAAAATTCCTTTTGAATATTCTACTTAGGGGATGTTTATGATTTGCTTTTTTTAGTCCTTATTCCTTATTAAATAAGCAGATTCAAGAGAGTATTTGGGTTTGTTTATCTTGTTCAACAGGCAGTACCGGTACCGAATATGTTTGGTACGATACCGCTACACGCCCGGTATTTGAAGGTAAAATCGCTATTTTACTGGTACCATACTTATATTGATGTCGTTTATAGTATGGAATTATGAATAAATTCTACTGAAAATCGCTAAAAGTAGGTACCGTTACCGAATATGTAACATCTCCAAAAATTTTAATTTAAAATAAAGTATAAAGAAACTTTTATTATTGAACGGGTAGAGTTCGTGTAAGTTGACGGTTAGAAATATAAGGTATTTAAACGAACACAGGAACCATTTAAAAATTATAATAATAAAAATACATTATAGATTAAACTTATTCCGTTTTTAATGAAACTTATGTCAAAATGTAGATAAAAATATTCTCGTTCTAATGGCATATTTATTGTTTTATAAAATGTCATATTTTAAAAGTTATAAGCGATAAATGAGTTGAGCTGCTTAATTAATTAAAATATATAATAAATAAAATAATCAATATGAAATTGTGACATTATGTGTGTATGTGGCAGTTAGCTTAGCTTCCAAGCCACTTTCAATTTGACTATAAATAGATGAGCAAACTTTCATTCTTCTCTGCCCCTCTCGCTCTCGCTCCCCTCTCTCTCACATATATATAATCTCTTTTCTTTAGTTATTCACTCTTAATAATATTAAAGCTCTGCTTCATTTTAAGTGTTTTAACCCATGATTATTAAGTTGATACCTTGTTCGATTGATCTTGAACCCAGCAACTGATGTCAAAATACTGCCTGATAAAGGCTATGCTTTGTAAGCTAAGTTGGGGTTCTGTCTCGTGATGTATTGATAAAGTTGAATTGGGTTATTATACTTAACACGAGTGCATTTATATATTTTATTAAGAGCTCAGGAGCTATGCCCAAGATTATACCAGGAGGCCTGTAGTTAGACCCTAAAATTTCCAAACGAGTACATTCTCTTTTTGTAAATATTTTTGTGAGTCCTTCTCTTTTTTTCACCGTTTGTGAGTCATTTATCTTTTTACCAAATTGCTTTACAAAACCTCAAATGTTTTTCAGTTATACTCACAGGGATTAAGTCTGTGTAATCTATAATTATTGCTGGTAGTTGGGGTTTTGTACATTACTAGTCCACAGTCACCAAGGGTGTGACAGGAACCGTTACTCGTTGGAAGACATGTCCCACAGTAATATGACGATAAATATAGGGGAGTGTCCCCAGTCGCCTACTATGTTGAATAATTGATAGAAAACTTACACTGTAATCGCCCTTAATACTGTAAAGTATAACAATGTGTTATTTTATAAAATGGAATGAACTCGCCAGTATTTCTTGCTGATAATATATTTTTAAAACGCGTTTCAGGTAACTCGTTGTAGAGATAATAGACGCCAGCTATGGAGCACTAAAGGCTTAGAAAAGTGGCTATAAAAGT
Organism: Scalesia atractyloides; assembly: GCA_947069175.1. Taxonomy (NCBI): domain Eukaryota; kingdom Viridiplantae; phylum Streptophyta; class Magnoliopsida; order Asterales; family Asteraceae; genus Scalesia; species Scalesia atractyloides. Next base: position 31,839,621 of record CAMTDV010000015.1, on the reverse strand, counting down.
TACCTAAATAAAAATGAGTTTATGTTTTCTATAAAATGGGGTTTATCCCTACAGATGTATTGTGCTTAAAACTTGGGTTTCATCCCATTTGTTTAATATAAAAGTTGGTGTTTTAAAACTCTGATAATTTATTTCCTAACTACGGTCCTGATGAAAGTTTTCCGCTGCCATATTAAATAAACACCGGTACCACTTGACTGGTTCACGGCTCCCGCTCGCAGGTGGGGTCGGGGGTTGTGACAGAAGGTGGTGTCAGAGCCACTGTTTTAAGCCATTTAGGTGTTCTTTTAATACCTAAAACTTAAACATTATGTTAGCAAATCAATGTAATAATCTGTGTTATTCTGTGCAGGTAAATGTTAATATTTATATTATGTGAGTTCACATTATGAGTGACCAATATGATTAAGTGTACCCATAGGCTACCTAAGCAAATATATTATTATATAATACTACAAAAAGCAACTTAGGTTATATCCCTTTGTTGTTGCATCTGTTAGAAATAATATGCATATACCGGAAAAAAATGTTAAATAATAAAATCAACTGTGAAATTTTAATGTAAGTTAAATATTTCTACCAGAGCCTAGTTAGTAAATTCCTATATACTAGAGAAAGTTGTGTGATTTATTTATATTCTTATATTTATAGTATTTTACTATAATAAAGTACTAGGGGTGAATATTACCTGTAACTTACCACGGGTTAATAGAAAAATAATTTTATTGTGAAGCTAAAATTTGTAGTAAAATAAATGTGTATATGGCAACCCATAAATACCTACAAAAGAAGATAAAGGTGAAGTTAATTCTAAGTTACATAAATATAATAAAACAACTTTGTTGGAATTGTGTTTTGTAATGATGTCCATATACCCTACTAAAAGTTTACGGTCAAATAAAATATAAATATGCAGACAAGATTTGTTAACCTTATCAGATGTAGTTTGGAATTATAATATTTTTCTATATACTAGAAAAAACTGCTTAGTAAAAAAAAGTTCATTTAGGATATTATTATTATTATTAAATTTAAAATCTTAACACGCGTAAAAGTCATATGAAGGTTTAATTGTTAAATTCTACAAATATTTATTTTAATCGATAAAATAAAAGTAATTGAAAATTTCTTAAAATACACATTCTGAACTACTTACTGCGTACATTTCATAAGTTAATATTAATAAGATTAGAAGATTTATAAAAATAATATAGATAAATGTATTCACCTAAAAAAACTGATAGAAAAGAAAAACGAATTATTTAAACATAGTTTATAAAGCACAGAGTCCGTTAATCTTTCCTTTATGCTTTCCAGTTGCATGCTGTTCCATTCCTTTTTGTGCTAGACCTTCAAACCAACTTATTTTTTCTTTTTTCTTTGAACAGTTTTCATATTACTTTTAAAGATTGAATGATAATCTATTAAAACTTTGAAAGATGTTTGAAAACTTTTATTGTTATAACTTTAATATTCAGAGCGTTTAATCTATTTTATATACGTTTAAATAAAAGTTCTATATAAAATTAAACGGGTCAAATATATTTAAGTTTTTAGCGTGGCGATCCGAATCGGTATCGTCCAAATGACATCGTTAGCGACATTGATATTCATTATTATGATTTGTCGTCAGTCCTACCGGTGACGTGACATCCGAACCGCTTCCAATCGAATAACTATTCATTGGTTTTCATTATTAATATTGGATAATATATAATTATTTTAAAGGCATTACAATTCTATTTTCTTTAAAATATATATACATTATAATACATTTAAATATATATGTTTACACGTGTATATAACGTAAACTAAAATTTATTTTTTTTATTTTTCGTAGGATACATATAAAATTTTATACATTTACATCTATAACATAATTTAAGGAAAATGTATGTTCAAAGATTATTATATATATTATATAAATACTCATGTTTCTATTCTCTATCATCTAGAATATTATACTTAATAAAAATAATAATTTTTATTATTTTTTTATGATGTGTTATAAAAGAAAGGAAAAAAAAAGATGGGCATGATAGTTTGTACAACGGTATATATATAGATGATATTACACGATGAAAACACCTTTTCTTACCCGAGTTAAATCAGTAATTTAGTATTTATTTATTTTACCTGGTACGTTAAATTGTTCAAAACATTCTAGTTATTGTTTCCTTTTCAAAGCTAGAATTAAAATGAATGCCCCACATAAAAATAAATGACTTAAATGTGTGTTTAATACATTTGTTCTTCATATAGTTTTATTTAAAAATCAAATTACAATTTTAATATTGTAATATCTTTAAACAAATTCCTATTATTATTGTTTGAGATATATATGTATATTCTAATACATGTATATTACTTAATTATCTGATATATTTAGAATCAATTTTAGAAACGTTAACTTTGTATTACCTACTGTAAATACTTCTTTAAATAAATAATATAATATAAATTAAGAGTTAAGTTTTAATATTTTAAACCAATATGGTTTAACGCACTAGTTAAAAATGAAAGTGTTCACATGAATCCAGAAAGTTATATTTTGATTCCAAAATATTATATTCAATAAAGTTGACGGAAAGCTTATTCCAATATACTATTTTATTAGTATAAAAGGGTAAATAAAGTTATGGGAATAAGCTTGATAATTGATACCATTGGTTATATAGTTGGATTTTTATAAAATAAAGATATTACAAAAGAATTTAGTATCATATACTACGTAAGTTATGATATTAACAAGAGATTTGAAATTTTACGTTTCTAAATAATAAATACACACATATACGCGTATACATGATAGAATTTCTTGATGGTATACCCAATATAATAATCAAATATCTTAAGAAAAAAAAAACATATATCACTAGTGATTCATATGAGGATATTAAGTTATTATAGATGAATCAGGAAACGTGTTATGTTCTAAAAATGCTATCTGTTTGAATAAAACATTCCTTGCGAAGGAATCTAATGTTGTATAAGCATGAATAGGGTTAGCTATAAGCATACTCATCACAACGAACCTAGCCATAGTGTCAATGAAAACAATGATATTTTATCAGAAGTCCATCTTCCAAACAAAAGAAAGTCACAACCATAACAACATCTATTCTTAAAACAAAAGAGTTAGGATATTGATATCTACTGATAACACCCAAAATAGTATTTAGACTTGAACCTAAGAAATGCCTTAGTATAAAGCTTCGTGATAAGCTAATTACTTGGATAGATAAAGTGTGATGGATGTTGGTGTGCCGTGAGGATGATAACTAGAACAGTGCAAGTATGATAAATAAGCAATAACACCTGGCCACAGTTATTTCTTGTTTATTAGTACTACTCAGTTCTTGAATGTGATCCATCATGAGAATACTAATTTCCTTGTTTCTTGATACATGCCATAATATATGATGCACTTTTAAAATTATGATTTGAGAAAATTCTATTTATGGGAAAAACCATGATAATTACCTCTCCAGTAAAACTGGGCATGGTGCGGTAGACTCTCTAGCTTGTCCGGATAAGATGGGGTTACCTCTCTGGCGAGACCAGGTAAGATGAGGTTACCTCTCTGGCAAGACCGAGTAAGATAGGGTATATGTTACGTTAAATTTATGGAATTCCCTAAATAGTACCATGACCTGATGTCTGACCTGTTTCGAAATATGAATCTGTTAAATACATTGACCTTACGAATGGTGTGTATATTACAATATGTGAAATATATGAGTACATAGATATGTATATCTATAAGGAAATATAAAAAGGGCATAACGATTGACAATTAGGTAAAAATCACGAACATATGGGTCAATAATAATTTTAGATTTATTTATCAGGAATCTCTCGTGTACATCTATAATTCTGATATCAAACACTATTTCGTTTGATCATCCGTCTCGTAACTAGTGTGACAAGATGAATGACGGAAACCCTATAAGTTAGAACGCCATCAAAAGTACAAGAATTCCCCTTGCGATTAACGATGCATTAGGAAACCTGTAACTAAAAATTGTGTTAAGACATAAAACATCTAAAAACTTTGTTAATAAGAGTAATTTTACCTTTATTAAAAATATAAGAATCTCAAAACATAGAGAATAGTTCTAGTCAAAGTAAAGTAGAATTCAAATCAAGGACCAAAATATACTTAGGAACTAGGATCGATAATTAACTAAAAGTGTTCCTCTATATTTCAGTGAATCTCGAGGACGAGATTTAAAACAAGGTGGGAAGGATGTAACATCTCCAAAATTTTTATTTTTAAAATTTAAAATAAAGTATATAGAAACTTTTATTATTGAACGGGTAGAGTACGTGTAAGTTGACAATTAGAAATATGAGGTATTTAGACGAACACAGGAACCATTTAAAAATTATAATAATAAAAATACATTATAAATTAAACTTACTCCGTTTTTAATGAAACTTAAGTCAAAATGTAGATAAAAATATTCTCGTTCTAATGGCATATTTATTGTTTTATAAAACGTCATATTTTAAAAGTTAAAAGCAATAAATAAGTTGAGCTGCTTAATTAATTAAAATATATAATAAATAAAATAATCAAAATATGAAATTGTGACATTATGTGTTTACGTTTAAGAGATGTGACAGTTAGCTTAGCTTCCAAGCTACTTTCAATTTGACTATAAATAGATGAGCAAACTTTCATTCTTCTCTGCCCCTCTCGCTCTCGCTCCCCTCTCTCTCACATATATATAATCTCTTTTCTTTAGTTATTCACTCTTAATAATAATAAAGCCCTTCTTAATTTTAAGTGTTTTAACCTCTGATCATTAAGTCGATACATTGTTCGATTGATCTTGAACCCAGCAACTGATGCCAAAACACTGCCTGATAAAGGCTATGCTTTGTAAACTAAGTTGGGGTTCTGTCTCGTGATGTATTGATAAAGTTGAATTGGGTTATTATATTTAACACGAGTGCATTATATATTTTATTAAAAGCTCAGGAGCTATGCCCAAGATTATACAAGGAGGCCTGTAGTTAGACCCTAAAACTTCCAGACGAGTACATTATCTTTTTGTGAGTCATTCTCTTTTTCTCACCGTTTGTGAGTCATTTATCTTTTTATCAAATTGTTTTACAAAACCTCAAATGTTTTTCAGTTATACTCACAGGGATTAAGTCTGTGTAATCTATAATTATTGTTGGTAGTTGGGATTTTGTATATTACTAGTCCACAGTCACCAAGGGTGTGACAGGAACCGTTACTCGTTGGGAGACAGGCCCCACAGTAATATGACCATAAGCACATGGGAGTGTCCCCAATCGCCTACTAATTGATAGAAAACTTACACTGTAATCGCCCTTAATACTGTAAAGTATAACAATGTGTTATTTTATAAAATGGAATGAACTCGCCAGTATTTCTTGCTAATAAAATATTTTTAAAACGCGTTTCAGGTAACTCGTTGTAGAGATAATAGACGCCAGCTATGGAGCACTAAAGGCTTAGAAAAGTGGCTATAAAAGTTATCTAAATAAAAAGGAGTTTATGTTTTATATAAAATGGAGTTTATCCCTACAGATGTATTGTGCTTAAAACTTGGGTTTCATCCAATTTGTTTAATATAAAAGTTGGTGTTTTAAAACTCTGATAATTTATTTCCTAACTACGGTCCTGATGAAAGTTTTCCGCTGCCATATTAAATAAACACCGGTACCACTTGACTGGTTCACGGCTACCGCTCCCAGGGTGGGGTCGGGGGTTGTGACAGAATATGTTCGGTTTGGTGCCGCTACGCGCTCTGTATTAGAAGGTAAAATCGGTATTTTATGGGTACCATACTTATATTGATGTCATTTATAGTATGACATTATGAATAAATTATACATTTGGGCTACAACAAAGTATATAAAAATGTGGTTCTAAAAGTGGCTTGAGTAAGCTGAAATAACAATCCAATCTACAAATTGTAGATTCGAGGCTTGTGGCAAAGGCTGGAATTTTCGTAATAAAAGCAGAAGAGCTTACCAATTTTCGCCTATAGGAGTTCCACACAAAGGAATAGTTATAGTAATCTTTGCTATAGCGTTGGCCAGATCATATCTTTGTTGTACCAAAATTGCCAAAGGTCATCTTACTTAACATTATCTATTTTTGGTAACATATTCACAATGTGCTACTCTTTGTAAGATAAGTGTAACATAATCCGCACGAGGGGCTGATAAAGTCTCGAAAGTTTCGCTTGCTTATGTAATAAGGGTACATGAATTTTTTGGTTTTTATTTTATTATTACCTTTTACAGGCAATAGAATTGACAGTTACCATGTCAAATGCTATTTTAAGGTAATGTTATTTGATTTTATTATCCGCACGAGGGGCTGATAAAGTCTCACTTATATTTACGATTACCATGTCAAATGCTATTTTAAGGTTATGTTATATAAACAATACTCCATTTTGTTGAACAAAGTTTATAAATTGTCTATTGATGTAAGAAACATAACCAAAATCTATTTGTTCACAAGTAAATAAGTCCATGGATTTGGTATGCCTTTTGATTTTGACTATATTTCTCTTTTCTGCAGATACTTTGTATTGCTTCAACATACGAACCTGTTCAAGAACTTTGTTAGCCAGTTAGGGATGAGCTTGGTACCAACCGGTACCAAAATTCCCTAAAAATGGTACCGGTACCGACACCGAATATACCTGGTATGGTTCGGTTTGGTATCGGTACCCGATACCGATTGCTCATCCCTAAGCCAATTAGTCTCTATTTATGCATGGACCAAAGGCCTTCGGCTGTGTTTTGCTAATATTTTATGTTTTACTTAGATGATAATCATGTAGTTACATTCTTGAATGATTTATTTACATATAAGAGAATCAATTTAATCTTTACAATTTTGTAATAATGCTTTCTTATGTAACTATCTATTTGGTGGTTTCGAAAGTGTTCCTTTTTGGATCGGGCGATTCTCGTGGGTGTGTAGGCGGGCAGACCATAACTCGGTTAAGGGGTTGGAAGGTAATTTATTTTGTTTTAATATTCAAGTGTATATCTATTTTAAAAGGTGTAATCAAAGTCCACTTAAACTGTCGTTTCGGATACAGGACTCCATACGTCGAAAGATTAGAAGAGACTTATGTATGTCCCGTTTGATATAAAGCATAACCATTTCATTCATTTATAACAGTTTGTTTGTTTTTTTTTTGAACATTTATAATTTATAAAATTAAATTGTCCTACTTGGAAAGTTCCCGGGTTATAACCTAGTTTTTGATATATAAAGAAGGTCGAATTCAAAGAGGTTGCTTGCTTTAAGAGTATCATTAAGTCAAATATGTTTTTTTGTATATATTTGAGCTTGAGAAATCAAATGATTCACCTACTTGTTTGCCTTGCATATTTACCCAATTTGCCCGTTTCTGTGAGTTATTTTTTGAGCCTTATAGCTTTTGATTATTTTTGCTCATGTTTTCGCAGGCAAAGATTGAGTGAGCCGGATAACTCTTGCAATTTAGAATTTGTGTTACGTATACATGTCAAGGCCACAAAGCAAACTTATAGCATGAAAATGATTGAGGCATTAGGATGATCCTTTTTGTCTTATTCATTTATTTTTCTTATTCATACTCAAAACTCATACCCTAGTTAACCAAAGTTGAGCCTTTTTTCCATTCGTTTCTCTTAAAACACCAAATTTTAGTCACTTAGCCAAATTAGCCTTTATATTTTAACCCATTTTTGGTTGAAAATCCGGATTGGTTAGTGACTAACATTTATTTTGTAGACCTTTGTTTCGTTTATTGTAATCACATGATTAGGAGTTTTTATCTAAGTAGACATACTTAGTTCCCTATAAAGCATGAGATCCAACAAAAAAAGAAAGAAAGAAAGAAAAAAATCATCAAAATCATGAGTTGTGTAGTTTGAAAAGCCTTATAAAATGGCTTTATTAGAACATTCTATGGAATTAAAAAGCTACACATCTGTAGTTATACTCTCGGTTAGTTACTAGCTGAGTTGTATAATTTTATTTCTTTTGTTTCGAGTTAGTTTAACCGTCGGGTTTTTAACTGTGTTAGCCACCTTTAAACTCCAATTCCACACCCTAAACCTTAGCCACCTTTAAACTCCTTTCACAAGCTTATGATATTGCATGGTCATTGTCTTGGCATCGAGTGTTCTAAACATACTTAACATATTGTATATGCATATATTTAGCCGAGGGTGTGTGAACCTTGCGAGGACGTAAGGTGAGCCTGTAGGGATTTCTTAGATGAGTCATTGCTCATTAATTTATTTTACATACCTTTTGGCTATTCTTCTTGTCGAGTGTTCCTTAATTGCTATGACCCAATATATTTATTTGTGCTTATGAATTAATAGTTGAGTTGGTGGCCATTGAGAGAGTTTTTGTTATATTGATTTGCTTGAGGACAACTAAAGTTCAAGTGTGGGGATGTTGAGCACGACCATGCCATATATCGACTGAATCAATAAGAGCTATTGGTGATAATAAAATCATACAATCACAACCTAATTTCTATAGCATCTATCAACTGAATCTTTCTTTATAACCTAACTTCTTCATCATCATCTATCAACAACTGAATCTTTCAATCATAATCTAATTTATTCATCAACTAAATCAATTAGAGCTATGTTCTTTTCTCTAGCACACATATTTACATTACTATACTTTCTAATCATGGTTTAAAAAAACAAATAAAGATTCAGAAGACAAACTAGAAATTACAATTCAAAATTTCAGAAACGATTGGAGATTTCAAACATTAAACACATGAGCATATATGACAAACATAAAAAATGATTTGAGATTTCAGATGAACATCAAACGGTGATTTTGTGAACGTGAATTGTTAAAAAAACTGTAAATATGATTGATAAAAAGATTTAACATACATTAAATCTTAAGATCAGAAGAAAACATACCTTTTGTTGGAGTGTAAATCAACACAGATGATTTCAAGAGAAGAAATCGCCAAAGATATAAATGGAAAAGATGAAATCGCAAGAGCTAGGATTTGTGATTGTGAGAAAATTGAAAGAAAAAGGGGAAAAGGAAAGTCTGGATGATTGATATCGTGTTAAAGAAAGCGGAATGTCACCGCTCAAATTCTTACAATAAAGGTTAACAGAATTTGTTTTGCTTTATGATAATGATAATGATAATAGATAACCAAAATAACAAACTTACCAAATCCAACCAAGCCCAACATTTATATTTACACACACACGTATATATATACATTATACAAATAATGCATTATATGTCAAAAAAAACTTTGTTGTAGTTTTCTAGCTCTCATTATTCGACTCGTAATAATCTAGTTGGATTTATTAACTGGAATGCATAAAATTTGACCAATAACCACGTTAACCAAAATATCTTTCTATATAACTATAAAAGTCGAACCAATTTAGTTTCTTTTCATAACTAATCTGAAGTTCAGAACCTATTTATACTCACCCTAAACGATTCCAAAAACATGGTAATAACAGGTAAAAGCCCAACCGAAGACACCATTAAGATCAATGAAATGCGAAATTGCTAATGGATCAATTCGCAATAGATACAACCCAAATTAACAACACAAGGGAATAAATCAGCAGTTTGAAAAACACCGAAGGTCCAAATGAGAAATAAGTTATAATACAGGGGCTCATAACAAAAATAACTGAAAATTATTACCCTCAAAATTAGGTGTGAGCAAAAAAACCAAATAAACCGAACTGTAACCGAAATAACCGAGAAATCCAAACCGAAAAATCTGAACCGAAAAAACCGAACCGAAACAAAAAATGACGATTCAGTTTTCGGATTTTTAATAACCAAAAATTTCAGTGCGGTTTTCGGATAACCATTTTCAATAAGTAAAAATAACCGAACCAATAAGTTATAATAGTAAGCCAAATCCATATATTTTTATGTTTAAGTTTAAGCTTTTTAAGTGTTTAATCTATGCAACTAAGAACTAATAATTTTGTGAGTAAATTGATGTTTCGGTCCCAGTGGTTTATAGCAAATTGCTATATTTTACAAATTTAAAAAGTCTTGCAAATTACACATCAACATTTCAGTTTATTGTGACTTCAGTCCACATGACTAAGTTGGTCAAATTTGTTGTTAACAACACTCACATGTTAACCTTATGATGGGCATTTTCGTAATTACCCATGAAGAAACCTTTGTTATCTAGCTATCGTGTTCCTGAACCATTTGTGTTTGTTTATGAGATTAATAATGAACGCGAACATGAAATTCCATTGGGTTATGTGTTTGTGAACTGTTTTGAGTGTTTGTTTGTCCGATAAAAGCTTGGCAAATGAACATGAACAATGTTTCGTTCGGTTGGGGATGGTTTGTTTATAGTTCTAATCATGTAACTAACTACTGGATCTTGAACTGTATTAGTCTCATATTCTACTGTAGAATCTTTAGGTACAGTAAACCAAAGAGTTATCATCCTGGAAACTGTTGGTAGATTTAAACAAGTTCATCTGACGGTCATCATCTTTAATGTGTCCTCTAGTGGAAAAAAGTGGTTTGAGAAGGCATAGTTAATATAAGAGTGATGGATGAAAGATGGATTTGTTAATAGTAAATAAAATTTTTACTTTTAAGCTTTTGAACAATTTTATTTTAGTTATATTTATTTATCATGAATTGTGTATGGTAATCGAACTTGAAAATCAAACTCATACCTGATGGCAACAAGACACGAAATTCTTTGAAAGCAAAGAGAATGTGCAATGAATTGCGCACATTGTTAGTTCATGGGATTTTTTATGCCAACTTCACCACAAGATTTGATTATAGCAAAATAGAGAATTAAGGCATGATAAAGATTAAACTTTAAAGAAGAGATTAAGTATGAGAGAGATATGATTAACCCTCTAATTTGGATAATATTGTAATATTATTATTTCAAATACGAAAGTGAAAATAAATATGTTCTCGCATTTCGTGTGTTCCATGTCTCTTTTTTTGGATATCACATCGATGTTGCAACTACAATTACTGCTGGAAAGTGGAGTAAAGTTTGAGATTGAAGCCTTGTCAGTGCCCTCACCTTCTTTATGCTTCAAGGTGAAATTCTTTATGCTTAGTTATGTGAAATGGGGCTAGATGCCGCGCCCAATCAAGCTGTAGTGCCCGGCGCACCATTACGGCCGGCGCTATGGGTCAGATGTGGGTCTTCTCCGTTATATTTTTCGTGGCGCCATGTGTTTTTTGAATATTTTCTGACCGTTCAACAGTCATATGAGTTAAATAAAAAAATCTATTTTTTTTCCTTTAAATACCCATTCAACCTCACGATTTTCCACCCACACAATTCTCAAACATCCTCTAATCCTACTTATCTTACAAAAGCCGGGTTTCATGCCGGGTTACATTTTCGGCACGATAACAAAAACAACAATGGAAGAGAAAATATCGAAAAGCAATATGTCAAAACTATTTTCCGGAAGATGTCGTTGAAGGAGCACAAGCAACAATGGAAGAGAGAATATCGAATGCATACATGTTACGTTCCAGAGATTTACATAACGTGTTAAAGGCCGATTCGATACGATGACGAAGACGAAGAAGAAGAAGAAGAAGAAGAGGAGGAGGAGAGTTCGAAGATGGGAACTACGAAGACGGACGTTTGGATGATGGAGAGAACGAGGAAGAAGATAGAGAAAACGGCGATGAAGACGATGGTTAAATGTATTCTATTTCTAAATTGTAATGTTTTTAGTAAGTATTCTAATGGTTTTTAAAATTTAATAAAGTTGTTTTTTTAATCAGAGATTAAATGTAAAAGAAAATAATAATAATAATAATTAACTAATGATGAGTATGGGGCTTTATGACTACACGCACTTATGATATAAAGCCCTATAAAGTATCTCTCTTACACTTTTCGTAACATGTCGCATAACGCCCACCGAAAACTTTATGGGGCTTTATGACTACGGATGACCTTATAGACAACCATTAAACCACTAATACAAATGTTTGAATATATTAATTAGTTTTTCTAAAAAAATATTGTTACACACACTAAGGTGTTCTTTACAAAATGCACGGTATTCTTCCATTTTGAGGTTTGATTTCATGATTATTTAGTTCGTATTCTGGGAGTTGATAACTGTGATATAATATAATTTCAAAATTTATTTACTCAAATCCTTTCCTAAGAACAACAAGAAAGGATATGGGTAATTACAAAAATGTCAAATGTCTATCACATGGTTAACATATAACATGTAGTTAACTGCAAATAGGGTGGAGTTAGTCATGTAGACTAAAATCGCAATAAATTAAAACATTGGTGTATATTTGGCAAGACATATCAAATTTGTAACATATAACAATTTGCTATAAACCACAAGCACCAAAATAGCAATTTACTCTAATTTTATTCTTGATTTTTAAATATTTATAATTTATAATAAGAACATTAACATGTTTATTTATCATTGAAATGATTTATCCATTTTTTACAAATTTTAACATACAAATTAAATTATTTTTAAAGTATTATAAAAGAAAATGTCTTTGAAAAAACATTAAAATAGATTAGAAGGTTAGTATTATGTGAACGTTGTTAATTAAAAATATTAAATATATTAATTTTAATGTAAACATTTAACAAAGATTCTTATACTTTCAAAAAAAAATATTTTTTAATATTACGTAACTTGTTTTAAAAACCGAAAAAACCAAATCGTTGCTAAACTAAGGGGGAAGGGAGTGGGCGGTAAACTTGATCGACAAAGGGGTTTGCAGCGCGTCGACACCACCGCTGTCCCTCTTTGCCGATCGGCAAAACGTGATGTGCGGCAAAGTGAAGCTGTTTGTCTGCTGATGCTGTACATTAAAAAAAAACAAAAAAAATACATGTGAAGCTGTTTGTTGCTGCTGTATATTAAAAAAAAAAACAATTTTTTTCTAAACCCAAAAAAAACACACACACACAGGCTGCATTTAAATAAATGGGCCCGGTTTTTCGAAGCTGCATTCGTGTAGCCAAATCCCGGATGGTTTGCACCCCCTGCACGCGAGTAGGACTTTTGGTAAACATGACACAAACAATTAAATGGCGTGTTAAGGATCTTATCTATAAACAACTCCTAAGTTTTTTCCCACATGAGACAAAGTAATTTCTTTGAAAAAAATATAAAAAAAGTTTATTTAAACACACAATTTAAAAAAAAAGTTTACCAATTAATCAAGTGTCTAACCATTGCCAACACTTTTGACCAAAAGTTTAAACACTTTAGGTGGATTGACGTGACACATTCTGATCGGTTGATTTTGAAGTTTAAACACTTTAGGTGTTTAACCAATCCCTTCCCCCTAAAATAACCGAAACCGAACAGTTTTTAAAAACCGAAAACCAAACTTTCAGTTACAGTTTCAATGTTACCCAAAAACCAAACCGTGCCCGCTCCTACTAAAAATCATATGAAACCAGGGTTTTGCTAGCGATAAACATAAACCCCACAGTTTTTCCGAGCAAAAGCATCGAGCCATCGATTCGAATCGATTATCATCATCGTCTTCATTATCTCCATTCCTAGGGTTTCAACATGAGCAGATCCGGTCAACCTCCAGATCTTAAAGAGTAAGTTTTCAGTCTCGTTCGATTACATCGTCTCGAATCTCGATTCTTGTTCTTTTCAGTTACTAATATTTCGATTTGATTACAGGTATATGGACAAGCAATTGCAAAGTAAGTTTTCTCTTATTTCAATCGACGTGATTGTTGGATATAATGTTTGCTACACTCTTCTATATGGTTGTAGATTGTACTTGTATGTGACTGAATCAAGTTTCTCGTTAGGTCTTTCTGTTTAGGATATTACTTTGTATAATGACTCTAAATGCTCATACTTGGATTTTTGTGAGTGCACATGTTGCAGTTTGTGTACTGAGGGTTACTTGACAGTTGACATCATCTAATCACATAGGAGAGGAAGTCTTTAGAATTGAGATTTGGTTGTCAAGTTAAAGATGTTAGGAACATAGTTCTTGAAGGCGCAAAGCCCAAAGGGTGATCTTTGGGCCTCAGCAACGCGCTTAAAAAGTGAGGGCCTTTTTAGGCTAGGTGTATAGTATAAGAATACAATATTTAGGGTTTTAGACATGTTTTAGGCTTTGTTAGGGATATTTCAGGTTGATTCCAGGCTTGTTTTAGGCTGGTATAATTGTTTCAGATCTGCTCAAATGATTTTTGGCCGGATTTTTGTCTAAATTGGCCTGAAACATGGGCTTGAGAGCCTGAAAGTTGGGCTTTTGAAGCGAAGTGAGAAGGCTGCACTGGGCCTGAAAATTGGGCCTAGGCCCACGCCTGGGTGAGCCTTGACAACAGAGGTTAGGAATGATTTATTCTATTGTAAGCAAGGGAAACTGATGCGCGAATTGTGTATTAGCTTTACTATTTGAGGAGTGGTTAAATGACAATTGGATTGCAAGGAATCATAAGTGCCTAAGAAATGCTGATTGGCCTACCTAGATGTGTGGATTATATTGAAAACTGGTCACCTTTGTTTTTTCTTTTTTGTCAAATTAAAGATTTGCTGTTGTTGTGCTTGCGTTTCTTTCACTACTTCACTAGGTTAGTAGGTGTTGTGGTCAAGTGCTTTTTAAGTTCTAACATTTTAAGGACATTCCATTTGCATAAATGGATATATTGAATGGATCGTTGTTGTATTTAAGGATATGCGGTCTTTTAGAAGAAAAAAAAAACACATTTCAGTACCAATATTATATGTTTACATAAAGATTTGTTTTCTAGTTTTGCATATTTGGAATCGGGACAACAAAGATAGGTGATAAACTCATGTCAACTATCGTAAGTAAAAGCAATAGCCATGTTCCCAGACTAGTCTAAACAGACTTTATGATGATTTATTTGAGGTCAAAGAGCTTATAAAAATGATAATATGATCATCTATTGAGGGGTAACAGGTCATTTTTGGCATTGGTTGTAGTGGATTCATGCTCTTTTTTTGTTCTACCAAAACTAATGAACGTGTTAGTGTGTTACTTATGTTTGCTAAGACTTGCTACCAAGGTAGTCAAAGACGCTCAACTAGGCGTTGAGGCGAGGCAATTATGAAAGTTATGACTTATGAGGCAGTGGACTTTTAGATTATCAATCTTACATGTGTTTTATATTTACTTTTATAACAAGATTAGGCCTATGAATGAACCAGATTTGTTATAACTTTAACCGAACAAATGGACGGTGACAAATAACAGGCACCTTTTTTGTTTATGTTTGTTTGTTAAGAAAAAGAATGTGTTTGTGTAGGGATGGCAAAAATACCCGAGCCCGACGGGTATACCCGAAACCCGACACAAATGGGACGGGTATACCCGATGGGTATCGGGTCGGGTATGGGATTAGTTTTAAAAAATTTCACGGGTATGGGTCGGGTATGGGATTAGGTGATACCCGACCTGATTACCTGAAACTACATACCTGTTTACCCGAACTATATACCATATTTTTCTAATTTATATTTATATTTTTTATTTTCCATTATCCCTTGTCTATTAGTGACTTTTTTAGTATGCTTATAATGTGAATAAATAGTATTTGTATTTTGTATGTTGTGAAGTATATACATGTAACTGTAGAAGTATTATAAAGTTATTATTAATCTATGAGAAAACTTATATGTATGCAATGTACATTTTTAATTTATAATAGTTTTATAAATAAAATAATATAATAATTACAATAGTAAAAAAATTTATTTAGAAATCACAACGTATATCTTTTAACAAACTAATGGGTATACCCGATACACGCGGGTAAACCCGACACCCGACGGTATTGTGTCGGGTATGTGATGCGATTTTATAACCGGGTATGGGATTACCAATACCTGACCTGAACCCGACCCGTTGCCATCCCTTGTATGCTTTGTTGATATTACAAATGAACGTTATGAACAAACATAAGCAAATGTAATAGATTGTAAATAGACAAAAGTAAATGAAAAAAATGAATGTGTTCTAATGCTTGTTTTTGAAATTTGATTGGGTTGATGCATGATGGGCCAATTAGTATTACCATGGTTTAACAATATGGCTGAGGCGTGCACCTCGAGGTGAGGCACCCAAAAACGAGTCTGAGGCGGCGCCTCAGGTGGTTATTTTATGCGTGCGCCTCATAGGGCTGAGGCGCTAAGAAAAGATGCGCCTCAGGGGGTTTTGATGTTTGTTTTTTACTTTTTGTGTCAGTTTCAAACATTTCATGTCTTTTTTTATGTGTGTTTTTTATTAATCTAATGATGAAAATAGTTGGTATTTTTATTTTAAAAGAAATATAATTTTGATAATTATTTTTAATTCCGCCTCGGTTCGCCTCAAGGCGAACGCCTCGTGAGGCGAAGGGAAAACACCTCGAGGCAGAATTGCGTACTTCTAAACCTTGAGTGTTACTAATAACTAATTGAGTAAATTACACGGTTTGTCCTATAACTTTACACTATCTTGCAGCGTGTGTCCTTTATCTTTAGAAATTACACCGAACGTCCTTTATTTGAAACTTTTGCACACCGCAAGTCCTTTATACTAACCTCCATCCATTTTCATGGTTAAGACCAATCATGTGCCTCTTACATGAGGGGCAAAACTGTCTTTTATCATTTTCTATATGAGATTTGTAATTCCACATATGTAAACTAATTTTTTACATGTATGTAATTACTTATAACACGTATATATAATTTGGTAATTAAATATATTTAAATTACTTTTAACATGTATCTAATCATAAAAATACATATAATGATAAATATATATATATGTATATATACATATATATATATATATATATATGTATATATATATATATATATACATAATATATATATATATATAATGATTGTTTATTAGGAGTTTTGATTTTTGAAAGTTCTGCAATTATTTAGAGTTTTGATATATATATATATATATAGTGGATAGATCATGAGAAAATTAGTTTAAATGAGGAAACTAAAAAACTACCCAAAATAGCCTAAAAACATACAATTTTTTTACAATTTTTTTAATTAAATTTTGCTATTTTTGTTATATAAAAAAATTAAAAACAAATAAATACTACACATGTGCATTACTACGAAAAAAAAGTAAACCCCCTAACCCACCACCACACCGCCCCGCTAAAAAATAACCTAAATTGCATGTGCAACATATACATATAACGCACATGTGCAATGCTATTTTTTATGATTTTTTTTTTAAAAGAAGTTTTTTATACATGAAAAATAGTGATTTTTAATAAAAATTGTAAAAAATAAAATTTGGTGTGTTTTTTAGTTTTCTCAATTATCTAGTTTTCTCATTATCCTCTTCCTATATATATAAACATGAGATGTTTTTTAAGCACAGTACACGTAAATTAAATAAAAATGACAAAATAACAGTTTTGCCCCTCATGTGAGGGCACATGATTGGTCTTAACCATGAAAATATATGGAGGTTAGTATAAAGGACATGCGGAATAAAGGACACTCGGTGTAATTTCTAAAGATAAAAGACACACGATGGAAGTTGTTGTAAAGTTAAAGGACAAACCGTGTAATTTATAACTAATTTCAAATGAGCGAACACCAACGAACAGACAGGGCATGTGCTTGTTTTCATTTGTTTAACTTAAAAAACATTTATTTTATTCATGTTTGTTCATTTATTAATTATATAATTTTTTATGTACATAATACTGAGTCGTATATAGGGGTATATAATAGGGTTTCGGGATGTGCTAACAAGCAATAAAACCTTTACTCTCACATCCACGGTGCTTGCTGCCACACCAATTTGCATGTTTTTTTTTCTCATTGTTAGGAGAAATCAAGAAAAGCCAAAGCATCAGTATTTTAATAGTTGACTTTTCCACTCGGTGACATCAAACATTTTCCTAGTCATCTACCTATATTGATGGCCATCAATCATATGGTTTGGATAACAGTCGGCTCAAACGGGCTGGGTTAGGTTCGGGCTGGCTCAGAAACACTTGTATAAAAAAATGAATTGTTTAGGAGGTTGTTAGTGTTTGAGTGTACTTTCAACCACTTTTGGTTTATCTATGTTGATTTAAATTTTCTGTCTCAAGTCTTCTCTGACCCTTTAGAGACGAAGCATATTATCTTAATGGGATGAAACTGTCACTATGGTGTCTGTGTGCTCCGTTGTAGCATCTTTGCTAATTATCTCATACTGGTCAACCTTCTTACTTATTATCTTTAATCTTGCATTCCAGTCAAGCTGAACGCAAATCGGACGGTGGTTGGGACACTTCGTGGTTTTGATCAGTTCATGAACCTTGTCATCGACAACACAGTGGAAGTGAATGGTGAAGAGAAAAATGATATCGGCATGGTGGTAAGTCTCTAGTACTAGAAAAATGGGTGGGTCGGGTAACATTTAGGGTATGTTTGGCAAAAGTGGCTGGAAGTTGGTAGCTATAGCTTTTTAGATATATTTAGGTGTTTGGCAGAATAGCTGGAGCTTTTAATAAAATGTATAAAATGACCAATATGGACATAACATGACTCCGTTTCCTTTTGCTCTTGTTAAAATAAAAAGTACAAATATTTTTTTTTGTTAAAACTTATTATTTTCTAAAATAACATTTTAATATAAAATAATTAAATAATAAACAATTTAAAACATGTTAAAAACAATTAAATAAATATAAATTTAAGGAAATGATTGTGAAATAAAAAATAATTATTAAGTAGGGTTGTGCACTAGATACTCATAAAAGTATAAAAAAACACATCAATCACTATTAAGGAAATAATTATTTTAATAGAGTGACGGAGCTGTATTAAAAATAATTATTAAGGAAATATTATTAAAATAGAGTGGCTGAGGTGTATTAAAAAATAATTGTTAACTAAAATGTATAAAAAAAATTAAAAAGTTGGTGCATTAAAAAGTCATTATCTTTAGAGGTTAAATAGTCATTTCTCACCTAAAATCTTGTAGCTCCTTCTAAACATACTAGTAGGAGTGTTTAATTAAAAACTTCAAGCTCCTAACCTAAAAGTTTCAAGCTCCTTCAAACAAAAAATGTTTTTTATTAAGTAGGGGTTTTTTCTTAAAAGCTTAAAGCTAGAAGCTCCTAAAAGCTCCATGTCAAACATACCCTTAATTTGGTACAGGCTGCATCAACGTAAACTCTTTCATCCAAAAGGTTCAGAAAACTTTCGTTAACAATCTAGGGTGTCTTGCATCTTTGACCCGTTTACTTTCTATCCAATTTTTAAAGAAAAAAAATAGACATTTCCTTCTAACTCGAATTGACCTGTGATAAGTAAATGGGTCAAGGTTTTGAGATTAAGCAAGCCAGCATAAACTGAAATGATTTGACATTATTGCAGGTCATAGAGGTAATAGTGTAGTAACTGTTGAAGCTCTAGAGCCAGTCAGCAGGGCACAGTAAACAATGTCATGTTGTGGACTAATTAGAGTATGCTCGGTGTTATGCTGTTTGTACCCACTAAACGAATGTGATGCGTTTTTTGGTACAAACAAGTGTGAAGTATTCAGACGTGTGGATTTTTAAGAATTTGAATTCTGGAAGTGAGAAGCATTCAGACGTGTAGATTTTTAAGAATTTGAATTCTGGTTCAATGTCAATTTTACGGTTACTTTAGAAAAATTAAGCTTATCTTTTTGAGTTTTGATTTTATCAACGGCTATTATTTTGGGTATGAAAGTGTGAAGATAAAGCCCCAACGGGCAACGGCTGTTATTATGGGTTTATCTTTTAGTTGGTAGAAAAAGGGCTTGGAGCCGATCCCATTCTCTTTTTAGCCCATCACCTTTTGGTCATGCTTATTTTTGGGCTAATTTTGACCAATATTTAAAAGGTTGGTTAATTTGGGATATATAATATTTTTGTAAACCCCTTGTTAAAATAGTTTTACTTTAAGTGGAAAATTTAAAACAGGCCTAGGTTATATAACTATAAACAAATCAATAACATGAAGATGATTATGATGTAAATAAACAAATCGAAATTATTGTAGCAAAATGGTTTATATTTGTGGTTAAATTAATCGTGAGTCTCTCCCATAATTTTTAGAAAAAAAGTTATTCATCAACTTTTGATCATCCATATCCTCTCATATGTTGTTTTCAATAGCTATTGTTGTTAATACGTTGTTTTCAATAGCTATTGTTGTTAATACATCAAAATTATTTCTTGAGACATTGTAGATCGTCAATTAATCTTTTAGTTAGGCTAATTAACTTGGTAAAATTTGTTTAGATGAGTTAAATGACAAATGGGTTTAGATGGACTAAAACTAAAGATGCTACACATTACTTGGGACCAACATTATCATCTCTTATACTGAAGAATCAAACGTATGACAACAAAATTAAAAAACAGAACTAGGGAGCTATTTGTATTAATTTTAACAACGTTGGAACCGGCTTGTCGAGCCCTAACCCTAAACTCTAAATCCTACACCCCAAAATCTAAACCATAAACATGAAAAGCTAAAATCGAAAAGCTAAATTCTAAAGCCAAACCCTAACGATAACCTTAAACCCGGCATCAAGTTAAACCCTAAAAGCTAAACTCTAAACCCTAAATAAATACATTTTCGACGAACCGGTTCCAACGCCGCCAGAATGAGTTCAACAAGAGTTTGTTTGAGCCAGTTTCCTAATGAACACACACACACAATACGATTGCGTTGGTCCCGAATTCAATTAAGAATGATTTTCATAAATCATTTTTGATAAATGTTTTATGCGGAATTGAAATCAAACTTAAACAACCGGAAGTATAGAAGTTACATGTGTTATTCGAATTATAAAATGTTTGCAAAAATGAATAATAAAAGTGTTTGCTAATTATCATACACAGAAATTCTACCAAGTGGAACAGTGATGTTCCTAAGTTTTGTGATGGATGAGAGGAAAAGATCTTTTTGAACTAACGAACACTTCTCATTCAACCGACTGCTTTATTCATTCCTCATATTGCTATTTACAGAGATGGCAACGAAATCAATAAGTTCTTGCTTATTGATTCTTCCGTCAAGTGAGTTAATTTGTTGTCGCATCTCATAAATAATTGTGAACAACTTGTCAACTTGTGCTGACATTATCGAGCTTCTCGAAAGTTGCACGTGATATATTTCATCACAATTGAGACATCAGGTGCTCCTATGTTGGGAATCTGTCATTTGTCATTTGTCATTTGTACTTGTATTCTTTAAATAGTCAACTCATCATTGTTGACTTATAAGACTTGTGTTGGTCCTCCTGGCTTGTTTTCCTTAAGTTGTTGTAGAATAGCTAGTTGATGTGCTCAAAATAGTTTAACTAAATTAAGCGTAAACTAGACACTAAGTTATACTCTATACTTTCTAAAACTAAACTACTGGCAGGCAAGTGAACCTATCAACTCTAGTGAAGTCAAAGTAAGTCCAGATATCAAACCCACAAGACTCCTATTGCAAACGTTAACTAGACTCAATTACTTATCTACACTACTGATTTTCATTGTTTTTATGTTTTAATGGGGGTTTTCTCACGACCTAATCCAATTAATTAAAATAATAACTAACGCGAACACTAACAGGAACTATTACTGCAGGTGTAATCAGATGATGATAAAAGCACTACCTAGGTTAGAAATCCTATTCGTGAATCATGTTTTTTCTCTTGGTGTTGGCAACTAGGATGGAATTGGGATTTATGATGCTAACTGATAGGAAATCCTAAAGGATCCTTGACCCTTCTGGAGGTGTCTGGAAAAGAAACCTAAAAGTTGTTAAACCCACCGGTTAGTTGAATCGCCTCACAACAAATCCAACAATGCTAAAGTAACCGCTAGACGGTCTACCTCACAACGCGATAATCTCAATGCACCCTAAAGTGTAATGGGGTAATCTACGAACATATTTAGATTTAAGTAAGCAAATAAAGGAAGACTCGCTCACACGCAATCAAACCCTAAACAGTCTAGTAACAAAGACAAACCTAACTAATCCTCACCTCACACCTATTAGACTAGGCAGAACACTTAAAACCTCTAGATCCTAAATCATAGTTCCTACGGGAATCGTCGGCAAATAATTGTAAACTAATCTCAAACACACAATAGGCGACCTAAATAGCGTTCATACATGACAGACCATCACAAAAACGCAAGTGGAACAAGTGAATAGGAAAAAGTAGTATTAAGCATGCATACACAACTGAATTCATGAAGGAGACAAGTTACAAAAGCATTAATCCATTAATTCGTTACCAAAATCTGTTTTAAACCAATCATACACGAATATTCATCATTAAACCTAGGTAGTAACAAGAGTTTAGCCGACAATCATCTTAAATATAGAAACAAGTAGCAAGACAAGTTCACAAGACATGGTTTAGAATCAAAGATAACAAAGAAACATGAAACTCGATTCATAACACCGAAGAGACTCAATCCGATGCTTGAAATCTTCAACCCAAACTTCTTTATCCTTGAAATCACCCCTTAGCAGCTATATGTTCGTCCAAAGTGATGATAATCTCGTTTGGAATTCGTAATAAGGTTTAAAAAGCAAAACTTGGACAACAAAACTCTTTTTACCGTAATTTAAACCCGTTGTGTCACGCGACGGGCATGGTCCTAGGTTGTCGCGTGACACGGCATAGTTAAAAGACGCGCATATTATTTTAATCCCTCGTATCGCACGAGGGCTTTGGCTCCACCCTGCCACGCGACGCGACATGGCTCTTTTTCAGCTTTTTTCTTGTTCGTTGATTTCCCGATCAATTCCGACTCTTATGGAGGCTTGGTTTTTTCCAATTTAACTCGTTTTTGCATGTTTTAGCTTCCTTTATCCTTCAGAGCCCTACAAATCACAAATTATTAAGAACAATGCTAAAACACTAACAAAACGACATAAAACTTATCGAAAACTGTACAAACTATACACGAAACTAGATGTATTTTGCAATACATCACTGGTCATAACCTATAGGCTACTATACCTTGTTGCATCTTCGGTTGGTCCTTGTTGATTTGTCACACCTCGCAAAATGGCGGAATCACCGACGGTGTAACATGAAAGGTTTTCATACCTAATAGTCATTCAAACATTCTAGTGGATATTAAAAGAGTTTAAAAGTACTAAATTGTTCAAAGTACAACCTAGTACAATGTTTTAAAAAAAACAATTGTGCTTAAAAATTAATGTTGTCCATGAAACAACAACAAAAGAGTCAACCACGACTCGTATGCATGCATGTCCTACGTCCAAAGCCTTAACAAGATCATTTACCTGAAAAGCATACTAACAATCCTCAAAATATATTGGTGAGGAAACACGGGTTTAAATCGACAAGTAAAACATAAACAATGTTTTTGAAAACCGTTTGCAAGAAAAGTGTTATTCGTGAATGACAAAATCAAAGTCTGGCAAGGACTATCACCAATGCGACAATATGAACTTGTAACCAAACCTTGACTACTAATGCCTCGTCCTGTAGTATCCGATACAATATAATTATTTTCTGAAATTTTGAACACAAACCGGGTTAGCGCTACTAACCAAGGGCGGGGCGTGAACCCAGTATTATTATTTGCGATATTCCATGGCTAAATCCATAGCTAATAGTTAAAGTTCGTTAAACACACGAGGCCTTTCCCGAGCTCTCGAAACAATAGATAATCGTAATACTCATATTCACATAATAGGTACAACTAGAACACTAACATGCAATCATAAGTCATTTCATATAAAACCGTATGTTTTTCCCCAAAATTTAGTAAACAATAAAAGATGGGTTGTGATTACTCACCTCGAAATCTACGTGTAAAGCTAGCGACACAAAAGCCTAAACTAATGCAATTACGACCCACATAGCCCGAACACCTGTAGGACACCTTAAGGTCTATATCGTACGTCTAACTTGCTGGTGTTTACCGGACTCACTAGATATGATGAGATGTTATTATTTAAAAAAGGTTTGACTCGACAACCCGTTGGTGATTGATATATACATTTATTATTAATATTCCTATATATTACACATGTTACACATAAACACAAGTAATCAATTAAATAAGAATTCACTTTCATGTATACATACAACTCAACTCGTATCTCGATATGTTTAATATATATATATATAATATATATATATATATATATATATATATATATGTGGTGAGTAAATAATATATATTAGTAAATTATTTCACGTATATCTTGCAAAACATGTATTCGCATATCGTTTTCAAGTATTCACATATCGTTTTCAAGTATTCCTAAGCTCATCTAAGTATATCATCAATATATCATGCCATCACGTATCATCATGCTTTCTTATATTATTTTAAGTAATCATTTGACGCAATTATCATAATATATAGGGAGATGATCATGAGAAAACTATATATAATGAGAAAACTAGAAAACTAACTCAAAAAGTCAAAAAAAAAACATAAAAACATACATTTTTTTTACAATTTTTTTTATAAAAAATCGCTGGATTTTATGTATAAAAAATTTTTTTCAAAAAAAAACTTATACTGCACATGTGCACTATATGTGTACTACACATGTGCATTATATGTTTATGTTGCACATGTGCATTATATGCTTTTTTTATTTATTTTTTTAAAAGTTATTTTATATAATATATATAGCGAATTTTAATAAAAAATAAAAAAAATTTGATATGTTTTTTTGGCTTTTTTAGTTAGTTTTTTGGTTTTCTCATTTAAACTAGTTTTCTCATGATCCATCCCCTATATATATATATATATATATATCGGCTTTGTTGCAATTTAATTATTCACATTTATTGCTTCGTTTAATCATGGCGATCCAAACACACTAGTAAAGGTTACGAACAATCATACGAAGCTATCATAATATATTTAAGTCACACAATATTATCCAACGAACAAATATATATTTTTAGAAAAATAAATATTTATAAAAATGTTTATATTTTTACTTCCAAGTTTCCACAAGTTAATATTTCTTTCCCGATGCAATTATAATAAATTATATGTTTGTTTTAGCTTTGTTACAATTTAAATATTCACATTTATCGCTTCTTTTAATCATGGCAATCCAAACACACTAGTAAAGGTTACGAACAATCATACAATGCTATCACAATATATTTAGGTCACATAATATTATACAACGAACAAATATATATTATCAGATCAATAGATATTTATAAAAATGTTTATATTTTTACTTCTAAGTTTCGACAAGTTAATATTTTTCAAATAACAACTTATACATTATTATAACATCAAAAACTAATATTTTCACATAGTAATTTCTTAGGGTTAAAAATATAAGATAAGTTTTGTATAGAAAACATATTTATACATAAGGTGGGGTTCTAGAGTGAACACTAGTGTATGTGAACTAAGTGAACAAATCCTGCCATTGATTTACACTTGTGTATTGACAATAAAGGGCTAGGATTAGTTCACAATTAAGGAGTTTGTTTACAAATGAACATAACCCTGTATATTTTTAAATGCGAATTTTCCAAGACTTGTTTTATAACAAGAATAATAGTTTTTTCCAAAATACTTAATATTTTTTTAACAATGACTTTCATTCAATAAAAATGCTAACAAGAAGCTATGCGATACAAATGTGAAAATAAATTACAAAGAGAATGAAACCCAATCTTTCCATGACATACTATTGTAATTCGACCTGTTTCTAATCCAGAGGAACCCCATAGCCTGGATTTAAGAGATGTACAAATCGTTTTTTTTAAACCGAATTAGTTTTTTTCGCTGCTTATTGATAACCGGTTTTTCTAAAACTTGTTCTGGTTTTTAACTGAAAATCATAATCGGTGTAACCGGTTTTTTAACCTGTCATAGATAAACCGGTTTTTTAACCAATCCGGTTAACCGAAAAAACCGGTCTACTAACTAGTTCTACGGAAACAGCTCTGTTGAGCTGCAGAACAGTTTTTTTATTTTTTATTTTGCTATTTTGAGCTGCATTCTGCAGTTACTTTTTTTTTTGCTTAAATGACAGCTTTTACCATTGTCCATATCGCACAAATCAAAATGTGACCAAACTTTGGGGTTGCGCTTCGTTGGAAGAACAAGAACCACCGTGTCGGTTATAGACTCGCCAACATTGACCGAATCATGAGCACTAGAGGTCGCCATGACTTTTTTGAGAATGATCGAACAAGAAAGTGAGTGTTTTTTTAATAGTTTTTGGAGATTAGAGAGTGGTGTGATTGAACCTAAACACCCACTATCCTTTTATACTAGTTGGAGATGGTTTCTAGGCAAAAAATACCAAAAAACGGCTAGATTGGCAGCCCAAACGGTCATATGACCGTTACCGATGTTGCAGCGACACCGGTTTTTCTTTCCGATTAAAAACCGGTTATTATTAATACGTTTTCGATTAACCGTTATTAACAGTTTTTTAAATCGATTTTAAAACCGGTTTTTGTTAATATTCAGTTATAAAATCAGTTTGTTTATAATTCGATTATATAACTGGTTATCCAGACAGAACTACAAATTGGTCCATAACCGGTCTAACAGATTACAAACCGCTCTGGTTATAAAAAACCGGGTTTTTTTGTCACACCTCCAACTTACCACCGCCGGAGTTTTACCACGAGGCGTGTGACGTACCAGGATCTAGCCACTAATCATGTCGAACTAATAGTAATTAATATAAACACTAACGACGAGTCCAACACGAATAGTGTATTTCAAATTAAACGATTCAAACGAAGTATGTGTTCAGCGGAAGCAATGTAAACATCTCAACCAATTGAACTCAAAATGTTTTAAAACATAAAGTATTAATGTTTGCAACCCAGTAACACACCCCATGACACTCCTAGCTCCTCAGACTACAAGTTCCCAAGCAATTTGTATCTAACGACCTGCAAGCATGCAGAAAAAGTGTATTAGCGATAAAGCCGGCGAGTTCACAGTTTTTTTAACGTAAAAACAAGTAGGTGTTTAGTTTAAAGACATATCAATAATAAACCGATACCGAAGTGACAATTATGTTTGTTGTGCCCACATTAATGCCTATCAACTTTGGCCATGTGTTTAAGGTCCTTAGTTCACGCCCGTCCTCCCAGGTACGGTGTGAGGTTTGTCAAGCCTAATAGCGCTATCAACGAATACCTCGGTCCCTCCAAGGAAACTAGTTCGGTAGTAAGTAGGGACTTTCATGATAGTGTTGAGTTTATATACTAACATCGAAATTAAACTTCAACAGTTGTAAAAAGTATTCCCCGAAGGAATAGTAGTTTCCCCCCCGGGACGCATGCTTGTGAAAGTTCAGTGAACTCACCATAGTTTTCTCGGTAAAATAATATCGTGTCTTTATGCGTTAAAGCAGTGTTTGGTCAGTTACACACGACGTAGTGTACGTTAAATGTAAGTATATATATTCAAGTAGGGTTTGCAATACCCTAAGTATCCAAACAACCCGGTGATCAGTTCAACATGTTTATCATATAGTAACACACAGTGGCTTTTATAGTTGGTGACAAGTAGTGTAATTTTAAGGAACTCGATGTAAAGGTTATCAATAAACACAGACATCACATATACACAGCAAAACTCGGACAAGCATGCCCAAGTTAAACTCTAAAAAACCTACACAAGTTAAACTCTGAGAAACATCCTCAACTTAAACTCTGAGAAACACCCTCAACTTAAATTCTGAGAAACATCCTCAACTTAAACTTTGAGAAACATCCTCAACTTAAACTCTGAGAAACATCGTCAACTTAAACTCTGAATAACATCCTATATAAACAAGTTCGGACCTCACATAAATACATATATACATATATAAATTCGAACAACTCTTGTATATTCATTTAAATTCGGACTACCCATATACATATAACATATTACCTAAATTCGCACACCTTCCATACACATAAACTCGGAACACACCTTCCACACACATAAACTCGGAATACACCTTCCACACACATAAAATCGGAATACACTTCCATCTATTATTAAATCTGGATTCGTACATGTGAATGCAAATTCGGACACCCTTAACTTAAACCCGGACTTCCATCTAACATGTAAACTCGGATTACAAGCTAAGTCCGGACATAATACTTTCATTCAGTAAATTCGGACATGATCATACACACAACTCAGATTAACAACAGTTACGATCAAAACCCTAATCTCAATAATCAATCATGTTATGAATCAAAGCAACAATTTAGCATTCATATCAGAGAACAATAATCACAGTATGTAGCATAAACACTTACTCGGTGTAGCCAGAAGATCAGAGAAAAGATGTAGAAAAAAACTGCCGTATGATGATTATGAGGAGTGTTTAAGGTTTCTAGTATTTTATTAGATTTTCACTAATAACTCTAAACACCCTTACTAATTAACTTTCACACAAACGCACATAAATCATGCAATTCACATTAAAAACACATAATTCACGCTTTTGTCATGCAACGTATAAATTTCATATAAACCGTCCGTGTATAACTATTATTTGGTTAGTCACCAACGTTCGAGAATTAACTTGTGTGTGCGTTCTGGTAATTCCCCGAATTACCAAAGTAGACTCATTTAACTAGCCCCAGTTAAATGCAGTGCTATGAATGTACGTCTAAATTAACTGTGGTTAGGTTAAAGTATTAACCTAAATTGCGGGTTGTCACATCATTCCCAAGTTGAAAGAAATTTCGTCCGAAATTTTCTAAGCAGTCACGAAAGAGTGAAAGGAATACGTTACGATGACTGTGGGTTTTCCTCGGGTATCACATCATACCCAAGTTGAAAGGGAATTTCGTCCCGAAATTCGCTAATCGTGTCAGTGTTTGGTTTAACGGTTTCAACGGTTTTGAATAATTGAGGTACTTGAGCATCATATGATCCTCGCGTTCCCACGTAAACTCCGGTCCACGTTTTGAGTTCCAACGAACTCTCACAATGGGTATCCGATAGTGTTTATGGACCTTAACTTCCCGGTCCTTGATTTCGATGGGTTCCTTGATAAATTGCAACTTGTCATCAAGGAACTATAAGTGTTTCATCTGGCAAACACTTCTAGGATAGAGACGTGGAAAACGTTGTGTGAATTGCCAAGTTCATCAGGCAACTCAAGTCGATAAGCCACCTTACCGGTTCTTTCCAAAATCTTGAACGACCCTACATAACATGGATTGAGCTTGCCTCGTTTCCCAAAACGAACCACGCCCTTCTAGGGTGAGACTTTCAATAGGAGACGATCGCCCATGGTGAACGCTAAAGGTTTCCTACGCTCGTCGGTGTAGCTTTTCTGGCGATCACGAGCTGCCGCCATATGATTTCTGATTTGAACAATCTTCTTTGAAGTTTCATGCACAAGTTCTGGGCCTGTGATTTGGCTGTCACCAACCTCAGCCTAACAAAGAGGAGATCAGCATTTCCGCCCGTACAACGCTTCAAACTGAGCTGCCTGAATGCTAGAGTGGTAACTATTATTGTAGGAAAACTCTACCAAAGGCAAATTTCTTTCCCAACCGTTACCAAATCGATCACACATGCTCGCAGCATGTCTTCAAGCGTATGGATGGTTTGTTCGCTTTGACCATCCGTTTGAGGATGATGGGCCGTGCTCATGTCTAAATGTGAGTTGGATGATTTGTGCATGGTTTGCCACAAATATGATACAAAACGTGGTTCTCGATCGGAAAGGATGGAAGTCGGCACCCGCGCCTAGAAACTATTTCCTTTAAGTGCTGGCAAGTTTGGAAAACTTGTCGGTTTCCTTAATCGCAAGAAAATGAGAAGACTTGGTTAAACGTTCTACGATCACCCAGATGATATCGTTCCCATTTTGAGTTCTGGGTAGATTGGTGCCAAAATCCATGGAACTTTGTTCCCATTTCCACATAGGCAGTTATGGTTCCTGAAGCAAACCAGACGGTTTTTTATATTCTACCTTGACTCTCGCACAAGTCAAGCATTTATTCACATACGTTGCTATGTTTGCTTTCATGCCTGGTCACCAGTATAAGATTTTTGGATCCTGGTACATCTTTTAAAAACCCGGATGACAGGAGTATCGAGACCTGTGTACTTCGTCCAACACAAGCTCTCACAGATTTCCATACAGTGGAATCCGTATTTGCTCCATGAAGTAGCGAATACCATCGGATTTGGTTACGAGTTGTTTCTCCATGCCCCACGTGGATTCAGCTCGGAGGTTCTCGTCCCTCAATGCTTCAGCTTGAGCAGAACGAATCCGATCAAGAAGGTTAGAATGGATAGTAAGCTGCAAGGCTCGAACGCGTTTAGGTTTGAATTCTTTCCAACTAAGGGCGTCAGCTATTACATTAGCTTTGCATGGATGATACTTGATCGCTCAATCGTAATTGTTAAAGAGTTCAACCTAACTATGTTGTCGCATGTTTAACTCTTTCTGATCAAAGATGTGTTGAAGGTTCATGTGGTCTGTATAAATAGTGCATTTAGTACCGTACAAGTAATGCCTCTAGATTTTGAGTATGAATACTACGGCTCCCAATTCCAAATCGTGAGTTGTGTAGTACTTCTCGTGAGTTTTCAGCTGATGGGAAGCATAGGCTCTCACTTTCTCGCGCTGCATCAAAACACAACCGAGAGCTTGAATAGAGGCGTCACAGTATACCACGAAATCATCTGTACCCTTAGGTAAAGATAATATCGGAGCACTGCAGAGTTTTTGTTTTAAAAGCTGAAAGGCATTCTCCTGGGCCGCTCCCCACGAGTAAGTAACACCTTTTCTGAGTTAAGGCGGTTAAAGGTTGAGCAGTTTTTGAAAATCCCTCAATAAATCTTTGATAGTATCCCGCGAGACAAAGAAATTGTCGCACCTCCGTAGAGTCTTAGGTGCCGCCCAATTTCTGATAGAATCGATTTTTGCTAGGTTAACATTTATTCACAACTTATTCACCACATGACCAATGAAGTGTACTTCACGAATCCAGAAGTCGCATTTAGAGAATTTCGCGTAGAGTTGCTCCTTCCTCAGAAGTTCTAAGATAAGACCCAAGTGTCATTCATGATCCTCTTTGCTCTTAGAATAGATCAAAATGTCATCAATAAACATAATGACGAAGTCGTCAAGATATTGTTTACACACTCAGTAGATCCATGAAGACCGCTGGTGCGTTGGTTAACCGGAATGGCATGACCAAAAACTCGTAATGGTCGTACCACGTTCGGATGACTGTCTTGGGAACATCCTCCTCTAGGACTCTCATCTGCTGATAGCCCAATCTTAGATCAATTTTCGAGTAGGATCTTGACCCTTGCATCTGGTCAAATAGGTCGCCAATACGAGGAAGAGGATAATAATGACCGTCACCTTGTTGAGTTCGCGATAGTTGATACACATGCGGAAAGACCCGTCTTTCTTCTTTACAAATAGGACTGTGGCTCCCCAAGGCGAAGAACTAGGTCGGATAAAACCTCTATCCAATAGTTCTTGAAGTTGGTTGGACAGTTCTTGCAACTTTCCAGGTGCAAGACGATAAGGGGCAAGAGCAATCGGAGTTGCCCCAGATGTGAGTTCGTCTGAAATTCCACCTATCGATGTGGAGGTAAACCTGAAAGTTTTTTGGGAAAAACATCAGAAAAGTCACAAATGATTGGAATGTCTTCGATCATCTTCTCCTCAAGTTGATAGTCGATAATCCTTCGCTATATAACCTTCCCTCTTGTATCTTTGACATATTCCAGTGCACCGTCCTTGGTGATGGTAGTTACACATGTTACCCTTCAGTTGTTTAACCAGCGTACGAGTCATGATTCTGATTAAAGCCTTGGTTCAGATTAGTAGGATAAGACTGGTTGATGTTGCGGTAAGGAAAAGAACGTACGATGCAAGAATGTGAGTTCGAATACACGAATAAGTAATAAGAATCATCTTATTGTAGGTGTCGTACCGGCTTGCTATTCGACTTAAGCCTCTGCCACTCGCGTATCGATGAGATCCGTCAACTCCGCTTGAGTCTTGACAATGTTGCCACGTCCACCGCACATGCTACTTTCATATTCAGTACACGTAGACAAGAAAACTGGATAGGGTAAGGATAAAGATCAAGTAGGAGTCCATCATGGCTATGGCCCATATGGATAGCTGAGTACCCAATTATGTCGGGTATGGGTCAAAATCCTTTACGCATGTTCGATCTCACTGGGACTCACATGCACCCCTAATTATTATTACGTGTGCACCCGTAATGATAATTTGATTTGCATGTTCACCCTAATTCCCCCTAACGTGTGTCAAAAGATCCTAAGATTCAAATGTCGAAAGTGGGTGTTGTCAAAGTGAGAAAGATCACAAAAGGTCTAGAAGTAATGTCATATTAATGATCTGTCATAACATCAATAGGTAACAAATGAAATCATAATATAATGTCGTGTGTGTGACTATATGCAATGCAATGCATATGTACATGCTATATGTATAGGGTATACGATAATAAAAGACGAACACTGCAATTTGGAGCGTAGTGTCATGGTCGCGTTTGGAACTGATTCAGTTATAGTCTGGTTTTATAAAACTTTTTAAAACCTAGTTCACTATAACCAGTGGCTCTGATACCATCTGTAACAGCCCAGCGTAACCGCACTATGATATTGTCGAATTTAGCAGCCAGCACACCCTCAGCGCCCGCCCCTCACGGTTTTTAAAATGCGTCATGATGGTGAAGTATCCAACCCCTTATAAGGAAGCCTTTGTTCCCCTTCACGACCGATGTGGGATATCACAATCCACCCCCTTAAGGAGTTTAGCGTCCTCGCAGAACCTGGCACCACCGGTCCAGCCCTGGCTCTGATACCATCCTGTCACACCCACAAATTACCACCGACGGAGTTTTACCACGAGGCGTGTGACGTACCAGGATCTAGCCACTAATCATATCGAACTAATAGTAATTAATATAAAATACTAACATCGAGTCCAACACGAATAGTGTATTTCAAATTAAATGATTCAAATGAAGTATATGTTCAGCGGAAGCAATGTAAACATCTCAACCAATTGAAATCAAAATGTTTTAAAACGTAAAGTACTAATGTTTGCAATCCAGTAACATGCCCCATGACACTCCTAGCTCCTCAGACTGCAAGTTCCCAGGCAATTTGTATCTAACGACCTACAAGGATGTAGAAAAAGTGTATCAGCGATAAAGCCGGCGAGTTCACAGTTTTGTTTAACGTAAAACAAGTAGGTGTTTAGTTTAAAGACATGTCAAAAATAACTCGATTCTGAAGTGACAATTATGTTTTTTGTGCCCTCATCAATGCCTATCAACATTGGCCATGTGTTTAAGGTCCTTTGTTCACGACCATCCTCCCAGGTATGGGGTGAGGTTTGTCAAGCCTAATAGTGCTATCAACTAATACCCCGTTGCCTCCAAGGCAACTAGTTCGGTAGTAAGTAGGGACTTTCATGATAGTGTTGAGTTTATTAACTAACATCAAAATTAAACTACAACATTTGTAAAAAGTATTCCTCCAAGGAACAGTAGTTTCCCCCGGGTCACATGCTTGTGAAAGTTTAGTGAACTCACCTTAGTTTGATCGGTAAATGATATCGTGTCTTTATGTGTTAAATAAGTGTTAGGTCCGTTACAAGCGACCTAGTGTATGTTAAATGTAAGTATATATATTCAAGTAGGGTTTGCAATACCCTAAGTGTCCAAACAACCCGGTGATCAGTTCAACATGTTTATCATATAGTAACACACAGTGGCTTTTCTAGTTGGTGACAGGTAGTGTGATTTTAAGGAACTCAGATGTAAAGGTTATCAATAAACACAGACGTCACATATACATAGCAAAACTCGGACAAGCATGCCCAAGTTAAACTCTGAAAAACCTACACAAGTTAAACTCTGAGAAACATCCTCAACTTAAACTCTGAGAAACATCCTCAACTTAAAATCTGAAAAACATCCTCAACTTAAACTCTGAGAAACATCCTCAACTTAAACTCTGAAAAACATCATATATAAACAAGTTTGGACCTCACATATATGCATATATAAATTCGGATAATCCTTGTATATTCATTTAAATTCGGACTACTCACATACATATAAATTCGGACCCCAGACACATGTTACCTAAACTCGAACTCCATGAATACACGACTTAAATTCGGCTTCCATCAATAAACCCGGAACACACCTTCCACACACATAACCTCGGAATACACCTTCCACACACATAAAACCATAATACACTTCCATCTATTATTAAACCCGGATTCCTACATGTGAATACAAATTCGGACACCCTTAACTTAAACCCGAACTTCCATCTAACATGTAAACTCGGATTACAAGCTAAGTGCGGACATAATACTTTCATTCTGTAAACTTAGACATGATCAAAACCCTAATCTCAATAGTCAATCATGTTATGAATCAAAGCAACAGTTTAGCATTCATGTCGTATCAATAGCATCTCTAATGACTAGCAACAATCATGTAATACGATCAATGTAGCAATAATCACACATTCATCGGTTATGAAACAAAGCACAGATTGTCTGGATGTCTAGGGTTTTTTATGGAATCAAAAGAACAATAATCACAGTATATAGCATAAACACTTACTTTAGATTTATGTAGAGATTGTTCTAGGAAGATTGAAAGATCAGAGGTTGATGATTTGTGTGAGAACTTGGTGTAGTCATCATATCAGAGAAAAGATGTGAAAGAAAACTGTCGGATGATGATTATGAAGAGTGTTTAGGGTTTCCAGTATTTTATTAGAGTTTCACTAATAACTCTAAACACCCTTACTAATTAACTTTCACACAAAGGCACATAAATCACGCATTTACATTTAAAACACATAATTCACGTATTTGTCATGCAACGCATAAATTTCATATAAACCGTCTGTGTATAACTATTATTCGTGTTAGTCACCAACGTTCGAGAATTAACTTGTGTGTGCATTTCGGTAATTCCCTGAATTAGCAAAGTAGACTCATTTAACTAGCCATAGTTAAATGTAGTGTTATGAATGTTCGTCTAAATTAACTGTGGTTAGGTTAAAGTATTAACTTGAAATTGCGGGTTGTCACATTTTTATTAACCGGTTTCAGTGTTTTTTGGTTTCGGTTAGATAACCATTTTTTTGGTACATCTCTACCCCTGGATTAGAAATACTTATACTTTGTAGTACAAGAGTGCTTATCATTCGAGGCGTACACGAGCATCTCAACCACAAATCTGAGCCTTCAATTGAACGCGGTGGTACAATAGTAATTAACTCGGCATAATTACGCATATTATTGTATAATTACACACAATATTGCATAATTACGCATGGGTTGGGTTAAACCCTAATCACGCACGTTATTTGCATGTTACGCACGTTATAATGCATAATTACGCATGTTATTACATAATTATGCATGTTATAAAAAATTAAAACCCGCATGCCACCAAACATGAAAATTACGCATAGGTTGTTCTAAACCCTAATTACTCATGTTATATACATAATCACGCACATTATAAAAAAATAAGGAATGACACGCGTCTTAATCTCCTGCTTGCGTACGCAAGGCACGGTAAGCATTATTGTATTTTACACTCTTGATATATATATATATATATATAGGGGCAGGATTTAGAGAAAACGCCTAAAAATGTTGAAAACAGTGAGAACGATTTTGGTGTTGACATGTGGCATTGATGCTAACTTACACTAAGGATGATATTGTCAAAAAGCCAATGCACTTGCCATTCACATGTCAAAGACCATGCACATGCCACTCACATGCATATTCCACCATCTTTTTTAAACTCTCATAACTTTTCTATACGTGATTTTTTTTAAATTACACCATAAAATCGAGTGTTTTATTATCTTTCTGACGAGTATACTATTGCTATACTTTTGAAATTAAAAAAATAACATGAACTAAGTGTTTAAATAAAAAGGCCATAAAACACATTGTTCAGAAAACGCCATGAAAAATATCCAGTTGAAAACGCCATAAAAACACCTAGTTCAGAAAAACGTTATGAAACTACCCGATTGAAAACGCCATACAACATCCAGTTTAGAGAAACACCATGAAAAACTCAGTTGAAAACGCCATTAAAACACTTAGTTCATAAAACGTCATAAAAAACTAGTTGTAAAACGTCATAAAAACACCCACTTCATAAAAATGCCATAAAAAACCTAATTGAAAACGCCGTAAAAAACAAAGTTCACAACGCCATAAAAACCCACTTTGTTTTTCCAAAAAATATATCAATAGTATACTCGTTGGAAAGATAAAAAACACTGAATTTTATGGTGTGATTTTTTTGAAAAAAATAATCACGTATAAAAAATTATTGGCGTTTAAATATGATCGGGGAAATGGCATGTGATTAGCATGTGCACACTTGTTTGGATCTCCTATTTTACCCCTCCCGGTAGTTCCAAGACCCATATTATTTACAAAAATGCCACCACATCAATCTCAGCCACAAATCACTAAGATCTTATGGTTGAAAATCGTTCTCACCGTTTTCACATTTTGAGGTGTTTTCTCCTGATCCTCTTTATTATATATATATATATATATATATATATATATATATATATATATATATACTCCTAAAACATTATTTTAATAAATCCTCCAAATCTTGTAATTCTATTTTTATAAAAATTATAATAGTAACATACTAACATGTGCATAATCTTCAAAAACACATTCATATACCAAGCAGGTTCATCATCATAAATAATCACTTTTAACATACAACACATTCTATCATGAATCCCAACAAACACATATCATTTTATTCCATAATATACATCCCTACACAACTAATCCAAGTAATAATCAAAACAAGAAAATCCTACTCACTCCTTAGGGTTTTTGGCTCTCTCACGCACACATTTCCATTTTATTTGGTTAATTCACAAAAACCTCTTAATTTGCATGCATTAGCCTTAATAATATCGTTTAGACACTGTAGACACCAATGTCTAAGAATGCGAACTTTATGCGCATAACAGGCTATGCTAGACTTCATGTGATCTAATTTATCATAATTAATGCAAGCAAATTAAATAATCATGGTTAGTATAAAGGTGTATGGATTTGACATGTGAAATTACGGGTTGTCACATGATTTCTTTTCTTAATTAACTATTTGTAAATGATAACGAAAAAAGATTTTCTTTCAACGCTTTATATTTTAGGACTAACATTCTCCCCCTAAGTGTTAAAAGGAGAAAAATAACAATAGGAACTCATTTGTAAAGAGTTCAAGATTACATTGAAGAAATGAAGTTTTACGTAAGCCGTTTAATGATCAAATCTGAACATATAAATCACTAGCTCGTCTTGCCTTGGAATTATGTGATTGCATTCTTTTCATAGAAACTTCATTTCATTTCTCCAACTAGTTGATGCATCTATCAGACGTATCACATCGGCTTGTAGAGCTTCAGGGTTAAGAGATCCAATATTCTGCCTTTGATGTAAGAAAGAGTTGTGGTGGAGTATTTTCGTACTTCGCTCTTTGCATATATTTTCTTAACCATATCTTTATTTCTGATTACTACTAAGTTGTTTTCTATCCCTTTGAAGATCAGTCTAGACCTTACATGTTTCATGTGTGGTAGTGTTTCCAAATGTGGTGTTGGGGACATTTTATTGATCTTTCCATCTATTTCTAGTGCTAGATCAAAATCATGTTTGGCAAACCTAAGGACTACCTTCTTACTTGTCTGGCTAATCTTGTGAATAACTCTTCTAGTGTTTGATAACTCTATGGTAGTGTTTGGTAAGAATGAAAGAGAGGTGGAATGCAATGGACTATTACGAGGGAATGGAAAAAATACGGTTGGTTGGTCAAGGTAATGGAATCACCCATTACATAGGGCATTCCATCCACACCCCTTGTTTTTTTTTTTCATTCCATTCCCTCTCTCACCTTCATCACCAACACCTCCCACTACTAGCTATCCACCACCGACGCCACCCAACACCGTTGACCACCAGTGCCATCGCAACTGTAACGCTTCGCATTTATGTACTTTCCTTATTTAGAAAGTTGTAATTGTATTTCTATTTTTGGAAATATGTATTCGTATTTCCTTTCAAATCTTGTAATCCGAGACTTTAATCATAATAGAATTCATTTTTATACTTATACACATAACATACTTGTGTTATACGCTACAATCTCGAATGCATGTTTATACGCAAAACCCGGCACGTGAAATACTGAAATTATCAATTATACGTGCATTATACTCATACATAACTTTGATACAGTTAGAATACCTAAAAACATGCTTAATTATGAGTTTCTAGCATAAAATAATGGAATTATCAAACTCCAGGGTCAAACTGCAAATTCTAAAAAGTTTGGTAAATTATGCAGGCGGTGCACGGCCGTGCAACTGATGCGCACGACCATGCACACGGCAATCCGCATGACCGCGCACCTAATGTGCACTACCCTACGATCCGCGATTCGCACGACTGTACCTTGATCCACACGACCGTACCTTGATCCACACGACCGTGCAAAATGACCAGACCTGATATCACACCCCGACCCGCAGCGGAATAAGAGTCGGGGCATAATTGGGTTATCACCAAAGCTCATGATGTTTACTAAAATGTTTCATATTTATTAAATTCAAATTACAACTTAAATATCCAAATCAAAATTCATACAATTACAAGGAAATGAAACTATGTAAATAATCCAAAGCTTAAACTGATTTATTCTTCTAGGCCTTCCTATGTGTTTCTTGCCTCAGCTGGATCACCTGTATCATGTGTAAAACGGGGGATATTTTGGGTCAACAAAAGTTGGCGAGTGAACCTTGATAAAACATTGTTATTAATTTCTTGTTTTATTTAATATGGAAATTTGTGCAATAATCACATGTGAGGAAACATATATAAGTAAACAAACACAAACCACTTTGGATGAGTATATGATATGAATGATGATGAATGTGAGATCAAGGCTCAATCAAACGGAGCCGATCTTATGAGGCACCTGATGCTCAACCCGTCTCCCACGGGGAACTGATGGGCCTAATGAAATGCGTGCACTGAAAATGATAAATCCAAACTACATATAATCCACACAACAATTGATACACATTTGATCACGGATATGATGTATGCACAAGTGTCTAAATATAATAAAGATTTAAACGACACATGATACACCCTAAAACAAGATTAAAACAGGGAATTGATAGAGATTCACTCACGATGGGTGCGTTCTTTGATGATGATGAAGGCGCACGAATTTACGATTCGATTGACGAGGGAAGAACTAACCTAGATAATAACAAAACGATTCGATAAATAAATAAATTTTGGTTGAGATTAATATTTTTAATTAGTACTCTTAAATGGGATTTTTAGATTTATTTTTGTGAGTTTAAGAAAATTTTCTAACCGTAATAATCTTATTTTTAAGTATTTTTAAATAATTTTCTAATTAAATAAATAAATAAAAAGAAATAAAAAAATTGAAACCGTTGACCGTTGACCGGTCAGACTGTGTTTTTTTATATGCGCTGAGAGAGGTTCGAACTCGGGACCTCTCGTATACGTGCACGCAGCTCTACCAACTGAGCTACGTGTCTAACCCGAAATATTCTCTGTTTTAATTATATTTATATACTAATTAATTTTAAACTTATTTGGTTTTTTTATTAAAAATGATTTATATGGCCGAACCGGTTGCAGGGACCCGGAGTCGAACTCGGGTCCTTCGGTTCGAGTGCGCACAGCCCAACCAGTTGGGATGTGTGTCTAATCTGTTTAACTTATGGATTATATTACTCTTATAAACATTCTGTGACTTGATCTGGTTAAGTTTTAAAAATGTTGGTTTTATTTCTGAAAGTCGGTAACTTTTGCGATTCGAACCCGGGACGTGTGTATTGTTTGTGCACACAGTCCACCGCTGGACTGTGTGTCTAACCCGTTCGAATATCCAGTTTTAATTATATTTATACATATACTCGACTTCATCTTCTTCGTTTACAAAAACACAGAACAGTGAAGTCCGACTGTTCTGTTTAAATCGGTCATCAAAACTTATAATTGGTTGGAATGAAATAGATAACGAAATTAAGGAATAGAATGTACCAAAACAGAGCGTTTACTTCAAATTTCCGGCAAGAGTCGTCGGCTCTGAATTTGTGACTCTCGGCTGAGTGAATTGTTTGACAGTTTAGATCCTTGTGTTATGAAATTAAGTTACTGAGCAAGAGATATCAAGAGGGTTTAGTTGATTATACCGATCGACAGTGAGACTTCGGATTTTCAGTGATATTCCGGTGAGTGTGGGTTTTTCCGGCGGCGTAGTCTGAGACAGATTCTGGTTGAATGATTAAAGTTAAGACATGCCGAATAATGGATTACAAACAAAAGAGTCGAGAAATTTACCGATTTGAAGTAAGCCTCGGTTTTCTGGTGAAAGTCCGGCGAATGCAAAATATCTCCGGCGACGTGTTTTGGGATGAATAAAGCTTCGGAAACGATCGTGGTTCTGAGCGAAAGGATTTCCAGAGTGTTCAAGTGGGTATTTATAGTGGAAACAGGCTGAATTGGGTTTGAATTGAGTCAAGGTTCGCGATTGAAGATTTCCGTCGGTTATGACGGAAATTGACTGCCGGCAACGGTTATAACCGACGTCGGGATTAAATTGTGCGTTTCAATCAAAAAGGATTTGGCCAAAATCGCGGATTGCCGGATTTTCCGGTGATTGCAAGTTCTGGCGCGCTGATGTCCGGTTTTGATTTTCTGGTTTTACCTTAAGTATTATTTGTTTCCTTGTTTATCACAAGTGAAGTGTGTGGCGGAGCGGTGTGTTGTGTGTTTGGGTTTATGGGTGACCCGGGTTCGAAACCCGGCGTCTCCATTATTTTTAATCCACGATTTTTTTGTTATTTAATAATTTTGGTTTAAAATTCATATATATATATTATTTATGTATTGTTTAAAATTTATCCGAGTAATAAATGCGCAACGAAATTTATAACTGAGTATTTGATTAATAAACGAAGCGGGTTTGGAAACCCGTTTTTCGACGAATGTTACACCTGGCAAAATCTTTTAAAACACGCGCATTTTGGCTCCATTTTCCCCCTTTAAACCCCCAACCACCTCATTTAACACCCAAACCCTAATCCCAACTATAAATACAATCCCTTACCACCTCCTAAACACTTTCCACACATCTAAATCTCTCTCAAGCTCTCTAATCTTCTCTAATTTCTCAAGTCTTGGCAGAAAGTTCCAAGCATTCTAAGTGAGTTTTCACTCACTTGGGTATTTTTCACGCATTGAGTCTTCACGTTCCCAAGTAAACTCAGGTCCTCGTTTTGACTCCCAACGTACCCTGACAATTGGAATACGACTTCGTCTTAAACGCTTCTCTCTGAAGTCCATGATTTCTACTGGTCTTTCAATGAAGTGCATAGATTCATCGACTTGAATGTCTTCTAGAGGAATATGGAGGTTTTCATCGGCGAGGCACTTCTTCAAGTTTGATACGTGAAATATGGGATGAATTCTGTTGAGCTCTTCTGGTAGGTCAAGCTTTTATGCTACAGGACCTACTCGTTCGAGTATCTTGAAAGGTCCTACGTAGCGTGGTGCTAGCTTGCCCTTCTGGCCAAAACGAACCACTCCCTTCCACGGTGATACTTTTAAAAGTACTTGATCCCCAATGTCAAACTCCAAGGGCTTTCGTCGTTTGTCTGCATAACTCTTTTGACGACTTTGAGCCGCTAGAAGATTGTTTCGAATTTGAATGACCTTGTCAGTTGTTTCTTGAATCAACTCTGGACCGGTGATTTGTGATTCCCCAATTTCGTGCCAACATACTGGAGATCGGCACTTACGACCATATAAAGCTTCGAAAGGAGCCATGCCGATACTTGAATGATAGCTATTGTTGTACGAAAATTCAACTAATGGTACATGAGCGTCCCAATTCCCTTTGAAGTCTATGACACATGCTCGAAGCATGTCTTCAAGAGTTTGGATGGTGCGTTCAGATTGTCCATCAGTTTGAGGATGAAAAGCGGTACTGAGGTCTAATCGTGTACCCAAGGCGGTTTGTACGGCTCGCCATGTTCGTGAAGTGAAACGACCATCACGGTCTGAAATGATGCTTAAAGGCACACCATGACGGCTTACGATCTCGCTGATGTAGATACGAGCTAACTTCTCGTTTTTTAAGTCCTCGCGAATTGGTATGAAGTGAGCTGATTTTGTAAGACGATCGATTATTACCCATATTGTGTCATACCCACTGGAGGTGCGAGGTAACCCGGTAATGAAATCCATGGTTATGTTTTCCCACTTCCATACAGGTATTTCGGGTTGGACTAGAAGTCCTGAAGGTCTTTGATGTTCAGCTTTTACTTTGGAACAGGTAAGGCACTTGGAAACAAAAACAGCGATATCCTTTTTCATGCCGGCCACCAGTAGGTGTATCGTAGGTCTTGATACATCTTTTCGGCTCCTGGGTGTACAGAGTACCGTGTTTTGTGCGCCTCATTCATGAGGAAATCACGAAGGTTATCGCGATCAGGAATCCATATGCGATTTAAATAGTATAGAATACCGTCGGATTTGGTTTCGATTTTGAGTTCAGCTCCACATGACAGCTCATCGCGTACGTCATTTTCTGTTACAGAAACATGTTGAGCTACTCGGATTCGATCTTTGATGTCGGTTATGATTTGCAAACAGAGAAGACGAATGGAGTTCGCATAACCTTTTAAACTGAGTGCATCAGCCACCACGTTTGCCTTGCCAGGATGATACCGAATTTCACAGTCGTAGTCGTTAAGAAGTTCGACCCATCTTCGTTGCCTCATATTCAACTCCTTTTGGTTGAAGATATGTTGGAGACTTTTGTGGTCAGTGTATATTTCACACTTGGTACCGTAGAGGTAATGTCTCCATATCTTGAGAGCGAACACAACGGCTCCAAGTTCTAGGTCGTGGGTGGTGTAATTCTTCTCATGAACTTTGAGTTGCCTAGAAGCATAGGCTATCACTTTTCCTCTTTGCATTAATACACAGCCTAGCCCTTGCCCTGATGCGTCGCAATATACTACAAAGTCATCGCAACCTTCAGGGAGTGTGAGGATAGGTGCGTCACAAAGTTTTTGCTTTAGAGTTTGGAAGGCTTCTTCTTGTTTAGGTCCCCATATGAAGGGTTTTCCTTTATGAGTCAAAGCCGTGAGTGGTACAGCAATACGGGAAAAATTGGCAATGAAGCGGCGATAGTAACCAGCCAAACCAAGAAATGACCTTACTTCGGTAGGGGTACGTGGCGCTTGCCATTCTTGCACTGCCTTGATTTTTGAAGGATCGACATGTATTCCCTTGTCATTGACGACATGTCCAAGGAATTGTACTTCTCCTAACCAGAATTCGCATTTTGAGAACTTAGCGTAGAGCCTTTCAGTCCTTAAGAGTGTAAGGATGAGTCGAAGGTGTCGTTCATGATCGGATTTAGACTTGGAGTAGATAAGGATATCGTCGATGAAGACTATGACGAAACGGTCGAGGTAGGGTTTGCATACCCTATTCATTAGATCCATGAATACAGCGGGGGCGTTGGTTAAACCGAATGGCATGACCATGAATTCGTAATGACCATAACGAGTCCGGAAGGCGGTCTTTGGGATGTCTTCTTCATGTACTCTGAGCTGATGATAACCAGAACGAAGATCGATTTTTGAGAAACAGGTGGCACCTTGAAGTTGGTCTAAGAGGTCATCAATGCGAGGTAGTGGGTAGCGATTCTTAACCCTTAACTTGTTGAGTTCTCTGTAGTCGATACACATGCGAAACGTTCCATCTTTCTTCTTCACAAAAAGAACAGGTGCACCACAAGGCGAGGAGCTAGGACGTATGAATCCTTTGTCAGTCAGTTCCTGCAGTTGACTGGCCAGCTCTTGCATTTCGGATGGGGCTAACCTATAAGGAGATTTTGCGACTGGTGTAGCGCCAGATACAAGATCGATGCGGAATTCGACTTCTCTCACAGGAGGGAGTCCTGAAATGTCGTCGGGAAAGACTTGTGGGAATTCTTTCACAACTGGGATATCTTCGAGTTTCCTTTCCTTGTTTCCCTTTTTGACGACGTGAGTTAGGAATGCGACATAGTTCTTGCGGAGATATCTTCGGGCTTGAAGGCAGGACATTAGTTTGAGTCCTTTCGAAGGGGTTTCTCCAAAAATACGTAGGGTCTGACCGTCTGCAAGAGGAATGCGAATGAACTTTCGCGGCACACTACTTCAGGGTGATGCTGGCTTAGCCAGTCCATACCGATTATAACATCGAAACTTCCCAACTTCATCGGAATGAGGTCAACTGGAAAATCGTGATCGTTTAGAGTGAGGGTACAATTTCGTATAATAGAATTTAATGAAACGGGCTTTCCGTCAGCAACTTCCACCGTTAGAGATTCCATGAGATTATCACGAGTTTGGTTGAGGATAGGTTCGAATTCTAAGGACACAAAACTCTTATCCGCGCCAGTATCGAATAACATGGATGCATAACTACCATTGATGAGAAACATACCGTTACCCACGTTGTTGTCAGCCCTAGCTTGGTTGGCATTGATGTTGAAAGCTCTTCCTCTGGCAGGTGGAGGAGCTTGGTTAGCTTGGTTTACTGGGTTCGCTTGAGCTTGGGCATGGATGATGTTCACCAAGCGTGGACAAGTGTTCCTAAAGTGGTTTGGGTCCCCACAGTTGTAACAAGCTCG
Source organism: Scalesia atractyloides (assembly GCA_947069175.1). Lineage (NCBI taxonomy): Eukaryota > Viridiplantae > Streptophyta > Magnoliopsida > Asterales > Asteraceae > Scalesia > Scalesia atractyloides. Next base: position 31,794,770 of record CAMTDV010000015.1, on the reverse strand, counting down.
CATGGGTTGCATCATGGGGTAGTTGGGTTGGTAGTAGGATTGGGCTATGTTGTGCAGATGGTAGAAATAAGGGTTGTTGGGCTTGACCCACTATCTGATGGTGGGTTTGGGTTGGGGGTTGATTGCGGTTCATTCGTTGAAGTGTGCGACAAGTTTGAATGGTGTGACCCGCACGGCCACAGCTGGTGCAATGTTGGCAAAGAGTTTCGGGAGGGTGATGGTACTGACAACGGTTGCATTTTGGGTGTGGGCCGGTGTATGGCTTTTTAAATGGTGCAGTCGAAGGAGCAATTTGGGTGATTGGTGCAGCAGTGATAGGAGGGTTGGTTTGAGTGACAGCAAAATTCTTGCTGTTTCGTTTCCTCTTACCAGCAAACTTTGAGGAGGAGACTGAGTGGTTTGTAGTTGAGGTCTCTATGGGTGCTTTCTTCTTTTCATCTTTGAACTTACCGTTTTGAATGCGATTTTCAGTGAGTTATGTAGCTAACTCCATCGCGGCTTCAAGTGTTGCAGGCGAAGTGCTTAAAACTGAGTCTTGAATTTTCGAGGGAAGACCTCGAATGTAATGTTCAACCAAGCAATACACGGGGGTGAACAGATTAGGGATCATCTGGTTTAGTTCGAGAAATCTCTTGTTATAGGAAGTGTGATCTCCTTCCTTTTGTTTTAGCGCGTGGAATTCATCTTCCAACTTTTTGATTTCGCTTCTTGGACAGAAGCGTCTGGTCCTGAGTTCCCTTAACTCTTCCCATGTTAAGGCCATATCATCTTCAACTCCTCGTTTACCCTTTTCCGTGTTCCACCTGGTAAGGGCTACCCCAAACAGTCTTCCAGTTGCATATCGTACCTTGCGATCCTCGGGACAATCGCAATTGAGGAAAGTGTTCTCCATTTCTTCAAAACAGTGAAGGAGAGCAGTAACACCTTCGGTCCCTTCATACTTTGGGGGATCGCAAGATTTGAAGTGTTTGTAGGAGCACTTTTTGGAGGGAGGTTGGCAATGCTCTGGTCTTCTTGATTGGGAGGGTTGATGGGATTTGCGGTGAGGGCTTGTTGAACTTGAATCACGATGTCAGGAAGCACTGCGGCCATTTGTTTAGCAATTTGTGTGGCCAAGCGTTCGTTTGACCTTCCTGACTTTCTACCTCCACGTAGTTGCCTAGCCGACATCTACAGGAACATACACAGAAAGATTGTGAGTTTAAGAATTTTTTTCTAGGTGTCATGTGTCGTAAAAAGAATGAAAAATAACATAACTAACAATAATGCAACTACATCCATAGGATGTCTTGGGTTTGCTCATGTTTGGGCCTCCAATGTCCCCCATACCATCGCCTGTGTAGTCATGTGGGCCCCCATGACTATTGGGCTTGGTAGGATTCACATTAGTGTTGGCGGATTAACACTCGCATCACCCGAATGAAAACCGTAAAATATGATTGCGAGATGTATGGTAGGAGGGTGTCCAGGTGTAGACACAATGACAACTCAAAGTGGGGTTAGCTCACACGACGTTTGGTATAGCATGCTTTGGCCTAATAGGTCCTTCGTACTCTCATCGTTAGTCCCCAGGTAGGCAAACTGGTCCTTTATTTTGGATTTATATGAATGCCAAGCCTAGACAGGACGTTCCGACTACCGTTACTCGTACCCTTCCAGTTACTACTTGCCCGTCATGAGAACTCACTTTGATGTGATTTGAAAAATACAAAAATCATTGCAAAAATCATGGGAATCGTGAGGTGTGTGCTCTCATGGATATGATATGCTGGATATGATTCATGATGAGCATTGTATAATAACATGTATTTGTGAGCATGCTTGCATAATCATGAGTGTAAAAATAAACATAATGCATATAAACATCATGAATTTTGTATGTAACGCATAAACAATTTAAAATTTTAATCAACTATAGTATAGGCTCTAAGGGTCTAATAACCTATCCTATATCCCTATAGTCATGGCTCTGATACCAATCTGTCACACCCCGACCCGCAGCAGAATAAGAGTCGGGGCATAATTGGATTATCACCAAAGCTCATGATGTTTACTAAAATGTTTCATATTTATTAAATTCAAATTACAACTTAAATATCCAAATCAAAATTCATACAATTACAAGGAAATGAAACTATGTAAATAATCCAAAGCTTAAACTGATTTATTCTTCTACGCCTTCCTATGTGTTTCTTGCCTCAGCTGGATCACCTGTATCATGTGTAAAACGGGGGATATTTTGGGTCAACAAAAGTTGGCGAGTGAACCTTGATAAAACATTGTTAGTAATTTCTTGTTTTATTTAATATGGAAAATTTGTGCAATAATCACATGTGAGCAAACATATATAAGTAAACAAACACAAACCACTTTGGATGAGTATATGATACGAATGATGATGAATGTGAGATCAAGGCTCAATCAAACGGAGCCGATCTTATGAGGCACCTGATGCTCAACCCGTCTCCCACGGGGAACTAATGGGCCTAATGAAATGCGTGCACTGAAAATGATAAATCCAAACTACATATAATCCACACAACAATTGATACACATTTGATCACGGATATGATGTATGCACAAGTGTTTAAATATAATAAAGAATTAAACGACACATGATACACCCCAAAACATGATTAAAACAGGGAATTCATAGAGATTCACTCACGATGGGTGCGTTCTTTGATGATGATGAAGGCACACGAATTTACGATTCGATTGACGAGGGAAGAACTAACCTTGATAATAACAAAATGATTCGATAAATAAATAAATTTTGGTTGAGATTAATATTTTTAATTAGTGCCCTTAAATGGGATTTTTATATTTATTTTTGTGAGTTTAAGGAAATTTTCTAACTGTAATAATCTTATTTTTAAGTATTTTTAAATAATTTTCTAATTAAATAAATAAATAAAAAGAAATAAAAAAAATGACTTTTTTTGACCGTTGACCGGTCGGACTGTGTTTTTTTATATGCGCTGAGTGAGGTTCGAACTCGGGACCTCTCGTATACGTGCACGCAGCTCTACCAACTGAGCTACGTGTCTAACCCGAAATATTCTCTGTTTTAATTATATTTATATATTAATTAATTTTCAACTTATTTGGTTTTTTTATTAAAAATGATTTATATGGCCGAACCGGCTGCAGGGACCCGGAGTCGAACTCGGGTCCTTCGGTTCGAGTGCGCACAGCCCAACCAGTTGGGCTGTGTGTCTAATCTGTTTAACTTATGGATTATATTACTTTTATAAACATTCTGTGACTTGATCTGATTAAGTTTTAAAAATGTTGGTTTTATTTTTGAAAGTCGGTAACGTGTGCGATTCGAACCCGGGACGTGTGTATTGTTTGTGCAAACAGTCCACCGCTGGACTGTGTGTCTAACCCGTTCGAATATCCAGTTTTAATTATATTTATACATATACTCGACTTCATCTTCTTCGTTTACAAAAACACAGAACAGTGAAGTCCGACTGTTCTGTTTAAATCGGTCATCAAAACTTATAATTGGTTGGAATGAAATAGATAACGAAATTAAAGAATAGAATGTACCAAAACAGAGCGTTTACTTCAAATTTCCGGCAAGAGTCGTCGGCTCTGAATTTGTGACTCTCGGCTGAGTGAATTGTTTGACAGTTTAGATCTTTGTGTTATGAAATTAAGTTACTGAGCAAGAGATATCAAGAGGGTTTAGTTGATTATACCGATCGACAGTGAGACTTCGGATTTTCAGTGATATTCCGGTGAGTGTGGGTTTTTCCGGTGAGTGTGGATTTTCCGGTGATTGCGAGTTCTGGCGCGCTGATTTCTAGTTTTGATTTTCTGGTTTTACCTTAAGTATTATTTGTTTCCTTGTTTATCACAAGTGAAGTGTGTGGCGGAGCGGTGTGTTGTGTGTTTGGGTTTGTGGGTGACCCGGGTTCGAAACCCGGCGTCTCCATTATTTTTTTAATCCACGATTTTTTTGTTATTTAATAATTTTGGTTTAAAATTCATATATATATATTATTTATGTATTGTTTAAAATTTATCCGAGTAATAAATGCGCAACGAAATTTATAACTGAGTATTAGATTAATAAACGAAGCGGGTTTGGAAACCTGTTTTTCGACGAATGTTACACCTGGCAAAATCTTTTAAAACACGCGCATTTTGGCTCCATTTCCCCCCTTTAAACCCCCAACCACCTCATTTAACACCCAAACCCTAATCCCAACTATAAATACAATCCCTTAGCACCTCCTAAACACTTTCCACACATCTAAATCTCTCTCAAGCTCTCTAATCTTCTCTAATTTCTCAAGTATTGGCAGAAAGTTCCAAGCATTCTAAGTGAGTTTTCACTAACTTTTCTTCTTATTTCTTTATGCTTTATTCTTCCAAACTACTTGGATAATCTCTAGGAAGGTTTCCTCAAGTTTGCCATGGAAAACTAAGGTGGAACCTCACCATATTTGAGGTCCAAAGTATAGTTAAAAATTTGCTTTGATTTTTATACTGATTTCTTGTATATTTTGATTAAAACCTCTATGAAATCTTGTACCCATCAAGCTCCCAACTAAGCTAATAGTTGTGGGTTTGTGTTATGATTGATTTTCACCAAGAAAGAAGGTTCAAAACCTCTATAAATTTCTGCCGAAAATGATCCAAGTGTTGAAACCATCCAAGCTTCCAACCTTCAATGTTGGAAGACTTGTGCATGTATAAGTGTGAACCATGGAAGCCTTAGCTCTCGAAACTTGTTCCACTACCTCACTTGTTCTAGTGGCAAGAATACCACGTAGTTTCCTACACATAAAGTAACACAACCCGCCGCATCTCCAACATTTTCCATGATGGGTATGAAACACTCGGGTTGATCTTACTTGGCTACTTGATAAACTAGTTAGTTGGTCTTTATTTTATTGTTATTCATGACCAACCGGGTTATCAACTAAGTTGATAACCTTGTGCTTTGGTGAATCCGTACAAGAGGTTTAGTGGATGTTTATCATTCTACCTCCATGCTTGACTTCTATGACATTTATAATGGACTTATTATATAAATATATATACATACATATTAGATATTTAACCGGATTCTTGATGCTAACCAATTTATGGTTAAGTGTTATAAATTTAGGTTATACTATCTTCGTTTATGATTCTAATGGGCAAGTTAGGACCTATGAAATCACATAAAAACTTAGTGTCAAAACGAGTGTTTAAGACAATATATACTTTTGTGTACATACTTTTTATAATTAAATTACAAATCCAAATCCTTAACCAAATTCGAATACTCATACACCTTCGTTTCCCCCAGGTAGGGTAACTTCGGTGTTCCCATCCCAACAACTTATAAACTCTTGGTTTAATCGGAAAGCTTGCAAAACCGTGAGTATACATGACTCCCTTTTTACTTTTAACACTTTGGGTGCAATACTTATATGCTATCAAACTCACATAATCACATATTTTATGCTTAATACGGAAAACAAACAATCCGACATACATGCTTAATACGTTATGCTATGAATTCGTACATGCTAGAAACTATTTGTGATATACTTTGTCTTAAATTTGATTAAGCCTCCCTTAACATGTATAGCGCTATAGGATTAACACACTGCCCGTATTCTTGAGGTCATGTTACGTAAACAAAATGGTATTCTCGTTAATACGACAAGATTACGCTAGCGGAAAACTTTTGGTTAACAAGTAGGATTGCATGCTAGTATTGCTATGATATGACTAGACTACGTTTATGCCATGTGGATTCGTTTAACCATTTTTATACTTATGCAAGTAAATAAACTTGTATGCTCGCCAATACTTTATGTATTGACCTATACTTTAATACGCATTGCAGGAAGTTGCTATACTTTAATACGCATTGCAGGAAGTTGATGATATGATGATGATGATGAACAGAATCTAGTAGGATTGACTAGAAACCCATTTTAAATTTTAGTACTTGTTATTCTTGTTCAAGTGTTGTACTTTTGCTTCCAAACGTTGTACTTTGTTCTTAGTATGAAATGAACTATTAATTATTAAATATTGTCACAAATAGCGTTATGAAGTCTCTTGCAATATATTTCGTCCCGCCCCGATGTTTCCGCCATTGGTTTGGGTGTGACAGCAACCCATCGTTGCCACCCGCCACCGCCGACCACCATCACCACCACCCTCCGCAACTGAACACCGACGCCATCGCTACCACCACTGAACACCACTGAGCACTACCACCATAACCCACCGCCGACGCCACCATCCGCCACCGAACACCGGTGCCACCACCGCCGACTACCGTTGCCACCATCCACCACCGCCGCCACCGTCGACTACCACCATCCTACGCCACTGGTGTTCGTCACCGTCGCCACCACCCGTTGTTGTCGCCACCACCGCCACCTCCGCCACTGAACACCGACACAACCGCCACCACTCGGTGCCAACAAACACTGGCGCCACCGACCATCGAACACCACCACCGTCGCCACCCTCCGCCCCAAAACAACTGCACCACCACCGGACACCACCACCACTGAAAACCGCCACCATCGAACACCAGCGTCGTCCCTGCCTACCACCGCCGCCACCCATTGCCACCATAAACCACACATTGCCACCACCGACCACCGCCATGACTCACAACCGCTACTTCTTTTTCTGCCTACCAAACAACATAAGATGATGATTAGTACCAATCTAACATGGTAACCAAACAAGTCAATGGAATCTAATGATGCATTTCATTCCCTCGTCCATTCCATTACCCCATACCAAACAGACCTGTTTGGTATGGGGTAATGGAATGGACGGTGGAATGGAATGGACGATGGAATGGAATGTACGAGGTAATGGAATGGACGGGGGAATGCAATGAATCATTACCATTCCATGTCTTGTTTGGTTACCATGTGGGAATGGAATGAATTATTATTATGTATTGTTTGATAGGCAAGAAAAACGAATGAATAAAATCAGTGGTGAGTGATGGTGGTTACATCGACTGTTACTTATTAAAGTTCAAGTAAAAGAAGGCATTGCTTGCAACTTGAAAGTGGCAAAAAAAATTTATTCTACAACTATCCATCATGAAAGAAAATTCATCTCCAATTTCTAATTTGATATTAAAAAAACTTCAGTTTGTTAATCTAAGAACAAACAGATAGGAGATAAAGATTATGTATATAATTAGGGGTCAGATGAATATAGAATTATCATACTATTCTAATTAAGTACCATTCTAGTAGTCGGACTTTAGACATTCCTTGAAACTTGAAAGTGTCAAAATTATTCTTTTCCAACTATCCATCATCAACGAAAATCCATCTCCAATATTTAATTTGATATGAGTATGAAGAAACACCAAACTAATATGGTGATTAGCTTGTGGTAAGTGCCTCGACAAATAAGGTTAATCTTCTTCCGTCTCGTCTAATAGCAACTCGAAATCCTGCAAAACCAACAACACACCGTAAGCTCGTTACAAGGAGGAGAATAGGGGGTTCTCCTTGTAACCACCATCCGGTGTGAGAATAAGTATAAGTTTTTGAGGATAATAGTGTGTGTATAAAGTGAGAGAGCAAGAGAACAATCCTTAAACCTGGAGGTGAAGTCCTCTATTTATAGTTAGAGTGATTCGTGAAGGGATGGGCTAATGGGCCTTGGGCCTGAGGCCGATAACAAGGAATATCCGTTTTGCTCCTTCTGCCATGACCATCAGTGGACACTGGCTAGACGATCGTTGCCGCACGATGAATGGATCCACGTGTAGTGACAGTTGTCCTTGTTGTCTAGTCTGTTATCAGCAGTGTAGTGGAGATTTTAGGACAGTGGGCGGCGTATGCTGATTGGTGCCACGTATGTGTCCTTGTGTACTTTTTGTCTCCTGCACGATTGTTCATCGTGCAGCATGATATAATACAGCCTGTTGAGTGCCTATTGGCCCATTGTCCTGCCACTTGTACCTTTCGTACTTTCTTAACGTTGCCTTGCGCTTCATACCTTTGCGCGACGTAGGTATATTCTCTGAAGTTGGCGCTGAAGGTCCGCGATCAGGCGGTTCTAGACGGAAGTTAGTGGATAAACATAAACCGATTCGAGAATGTTATTACAGAAAGGAGTAGAAGCAGAATGCAGCGGAAGTCTTCATTCATACCGAAAGAGTATACATCTTTATAAGTCCAGCTGCCGGAGTTCCTGGAGAGAATCCGACAGCACCTCCCCGTAGGGATGCCAAAAACTTAAATGACAAATGAACAACACACCTATATATAGGGAGACAAGTTCGCTGGAGTGTATGGAAGTTCGGGCGAACTTGCCTAAGCAAGTTCGGCCGAACTTGACATTGCATAACAATCTCAAGCGAACTTGGCCTACTATAGTCAAGTTCGGCCGAACTTGACTAAATGCACATCAAGTTCGGGCGAACTTGACCAATACAGGTCAAGTTCGGGCGAACTTGTTCCCTTTTACACTGTAATCTCCGTATTTCGGTCGTGTGTTCGATTCTAACCTATACAATATTCAACACACACTCTATCTAGCCTATTCGACAAGTGACGAACACAATAGTGCATCAACAGATTCCCCCTTGTTCGTTACTGTCGAAGCTTGATCTTGAACTTCAAAATTTTGAGCCGTGTTTGAATATTCTCTGCAACTTCAATCAAGGTGTCTGCCGATGTCGTCGAGACGCATCAACAGATTCCCCCTTAATTGATGATCCGGGTTTGCATTAACAACTTTCAATACCGCAGAAATCTCCAGTTCAGATCTTTGGTTGTGTGGTTTCCGACTCCTCTGATTTACTTGACTGACAAATTTTCTCGAATAACCATCAACTCAAAGCTAATCAATGCAGCAGCTTCTCCATTTCAACGATAACCGCATCCTAATTCAGTTTTTGAATAAGCATTGAGCATCGAGAGTTTATTCCGCACACTCCTAAAGTATCAAAAATTCAACCGGCAATTGATAGAAACTTCGAATCACCGCATCGAAAAACTCCAAATCAACGAATACCCTCGAAAATCCGAAATCCTGATTTCCGTAATTGTAGTTAAGCACCCTTCAAAAAGATTTGATTAGCAAATCGGTAACCTGCTCAATCAACAAATCTTCATCGGAAACAAATAATCTGGTAATGCATCGAATCTGAGAAACATACGTCTGCGATCAAAATCACATTCTTCTTCTTCAGTCACAATGTCAGATATATAGCTATCCCCGGTAGACCAGCGCCACTTAATCACCAAACATCATCATCCAACGGCGGTTAGTCCAAAGAGAATAATGATTCATCTACTTGAAGATTAAAAATAATGGCCACCAAAGGTTATCATCAGATTTCCTTGGTAATTTTGAAACCATCCGTCTTCGAAGCTAGTCATTAATTCCTAAGATCATCACCGAACGTTTTGAACGTCCTCGGTTCCTCATTGGTATTAACGACTGCAAATCCAGCTAACTGTTCCTTCACCGGAGATCAGGACTCTAACCCTTAAGCATCAATCTGAATCATGATCTGAATAATCTGAACTTCCTGTGATCACGGAATCCCAAATGGATAATCTCTTTCGTCAGCAACTGGTACACTTCTTTGTCTGGAAGATCCGATCCCATAATCATCTTCCTTAATCATGGTACCCAGCGTACAACCCGGGGCAACTGAAACTACAGAGCATCCCTATCTCCTGGCGGTTAGTCCAGTCAATAGTTCATGTGCAAAGCAGAGTTAAAGATAGGCAGTCGTGTGTCCTTCCAAACCATACGCGCGACTCAGGTGTCAATCCACAACCATGACCTCAGAATCTGATAAACAACTCCTCCAAGATTCAGTTATGTAACCACCCACTTTCAAAATAGACATCAATTTGAAATACCCAATGAATCTCAATCCTCTGCATTTCCCGATAATCTGCAAACGGTGACCACCCGGATATTGTTGCAGTGGTCACAAATTTCAAAAATGCCAGAATCTTCAAATATTGAAAATTTTTTATTCCCCCTCATTTTTGCAAATTTTGACCATACTGAATTTTTCACTGAAATTACATTTAGGCTCATTACTAGTCACGACACCCAAAAGATCAACATTCTGCATCGGTATCAATGACTCTCCCGTTATCTTCAAAATTCTGTGACCGTATCACCAAATCTGTACTCTAAAGCTCTAGACGGTGTCCCCAAACATGCCGGTTCGGTCCTCGAAAACTCGAAAAAATTTCTATCGCCAAATTTTTTCTGGACACTCATCACATCAATACGATCAACAAAATTTTTCCATGCCTTTTTTAGGCATTGGACCAAGTTCGGGCGAACTTGGTCACCCATCACCAAGTTCGGGCGAACTTGGTGTCCCAGCTCACAAGTTCGGGCGAACTTGAGTTAAGTTTGGGCGGACTTGATAGTTCGGGCGAACTTGATCAAAATGGTACATGTTCGGTGGAACTGGACCAATATAAGTCAAGTTCGGGCGAACTCAATCCTCCAAATCAGCCCATTTTTCACATTTTTCGATCCAGAGTCCTTATTTCTTCAAATTTCGAGATGAATCCACCATAGATCTGGTCGAAAATTGTTTTCTAATAATCCTATCCGTTCAATTTTGGATTTTGTCTGTGGATTGTAGGTTTATTTCATGATTTACGTCTAAAACCCCTCCTAATGTCCATAAATGTCCAAATTCATGAGCGTAGGTGATAACCGTAGCTCTGATACCAATTGAACGTCCGTGATCAGGCGGTTCTAGATGGAAGTTAGTGGATAAACGTAAACCGATTCGGTAGAATGTTATTACAGAAAGGAGTAGAAGCAGAATGCAGCGGAAGTCTTCATTCATACCGAAAGAGTATACATCTTTATAAGTCCAGCTGCCGGAGTTCCTGGAGAGAATCCGGCAGCACCTCCCCGTAGGGATGCCAAAAACTTGAATGACAAATGAACAACACACCTATATATAGGGAGACAAGTTCGCTGGAGTGTATGGAAGTTCGGGCGAACTTGCCTAAGCAAGTTCGGCCGAACTTGACATTGCATAACAATCTCAAGCGAACTTGGCCTGCTATAGTCAAGTTCGGGCGAACTTGACTAAATGCACATCAAATTCAGGCGAACTTGACCAATACAGGTCAAGTTCAGGCGAACTTGTTCCCTTTTACACTGTAATCTCCGTATTTCGGTCGTGTGTTTGATTCTAACCTATACAATATTCAACACACGCTCTATCTAGCCTATTCGACAAGTGACGAACACAATAGTGCATCAACAGGCGCAAGGTGATGAAGCTTGGTCTTTTGTCTTCAAGGAACAAGTGTCTAAAGATGGTTAACTTTACTTACTGACCTCGCGCGCGACATTGGAGACATTCGTTCAGTTGGCGCAAGGTCTGTGAAAGTTATTACTTAGGCTCTTCTAGGGTATGGCCTTACATGCGACCTTGGAGATATCCATTCAGTTGGAACAGTTTTTGGGACCATACCCCTTCAGCAGGAGGAGGTGGAGGTACTTGCGGCCCTGACTTCGAGTGAATAAACCGAAATTTGGGCACGAAAGTCAGAAACTTGCGACAACTAGTAGGTAAAACAAATCGATGTAAGTTAAAAAATGCTTACCAGGAGAGATCTCCGACATCAAACAGCCAACCTTGAACGTCTTCCCTATCACTGGATTGCTGGGGGCAACCTTTTTAGGGGAAGGCCCAACATTCTTGCCTGACTCCTCGCAAGATCTCTTTGATGCATCTTTCTGGTCAACCCAGGGATAGGATCAGCTTCCAACTCTTCTTCAACCGGGAGGGAAGTGGAGGTTGCGCTAAGACTCAAATTACAAATATAACCAATTAAACAAATAAGCTCAGTCAAAGCTAATAACGCAATCGCCTAAGTGTTCCGGCAGCGGTGCCAAAAACTTGATGTGCTGAATACGGTCTATAAAAACTAACCTAATCTACACACCCTAGTTTTAAATTTATAAACTAAGACTCTCTAAATGCTAGACCACTGACAGTCAAGTGTACTTATCGTATGTAGTAAAGCCTAATGGAGTCCGAGTATCGAACCCTAGCGACGCTAACTAGACTCCGACTCAACTAATTACTTAACTGGTTTATTTGGTTTTTGAGAGCTTGAATTAACTAATATCCTAGATCAAACAAAGGCGAACTAGTACCTAGACATAGGTTGAAGGCTATTAAGATGAAATCAAGGATGGGGAAGTACAACCAAGGTTTGGAATCCTATTCGTGACTCTCGGAAATGGTAACTATGATGGAACCAGGTTCTAAGAATACGACACTTTAAGCTAAAGATATGCTGAATCTCCTCCCGGTCTCATCAACTTCTCCTAAGGATCCTAAAGGTCAATTAAAGCTCGCTGGTATGGTTGGATCACCTCTCGGTCTCTCCCATAATACTAAAGTACCTAAAGACTAGATCTCCTCCCAGTCTCACTAATCACAATACACCCTAGAGTGTACTGGGTAACCTAAGAACACTTAACAACACTTAGGAAAACAAATAGGCCACTTAGACAGATCTCCGCCCGGTCTCACTGCACCTAAATACCTAGCACCAAAGACAACCCCAACTATATATCTCCTCTCGGTCTCAAGAATAGGTAGAACACTAAACTCCTCTAAATTATCAAACAAAGTTCCTATGGAAAACATGCACCATAAACCATAAACTAGTTACAAACACAAAGTAGGTAACCTAACATGCATCTATACATGAAAGACATTCACAAAGACACATGACGAACAATTATAAGATAATAAATTAGAGTAAAGCATGCAAGCACATCTGATCAATTATAATTAGGTCTTTTACTTTAATATTAATCCATCAATAATATTATCAAAACCGAGAAATTTCCGATTAAAAACGAATATTCATCACAAACCTGAGTAGAAAAATAACTAGCCAAGAGTCATTTAAGAACGAAAAGCAAGTCTCATACATGAAAATAAATCATAGTATCAAGTTTGAAAACACAAAGTCTTAACAAAATTACAAACCGAAATTGAATCTTCGTTCTCTAGTTTTGATCTTGATTCGTACACCTTTCACCTCCAAGAATTCCTTCGTTGAACCTTAATATTTTGTCCCTGCCGCCTCCCTCTCTTTTTAGCAGCCTTTCAATGATATTGATGATGTATGCGTATGGCCCAATCGTCCCTTGTATTCATGATTCCTCATCAGTAGCCCTTCAATTCTTTTAGTTTCCTTTTGTTATTAGTTTAGCCCATAATCCAAGTGCAGCCCAACATAAAACCGTTTGTTGCAGACCAATATAAAATTCACTCATGATATAATCATCATCTTTTTATCTCCAAGAACTGCATAATAATGTCATCAATTTTTCACTTTATATAACCTTTTGTCTTTTAACGTGCACTAGAAAACTTGGATATAAACCAATTAAATGGATAATTTATTGCAACATTTAATTTACCAATTCTCATTCTTGCAATCACTTCGTAAGCTTCTTTTTTCTTTTCTTTTAGTTTATTCTCACTTAAAATTATCAAACTTCAATACAACCATGAACAGTAGATTTTAATTAAAATACAACCCTAAACTACTCAAAGGTGTAGAAAATATTATATATAAATATGTATAATTTAGAGCATATCACCAGACAATTGTTCTTTCGAACTCGCGCTCCCTGACCCCTTTAACCCACTAGCTCCATTAGCTTTGGACTTGCCACCTATAGCATATAATTTTTCTAAAGAGTCAGCAACAATCACATACTCATCTAGGCTACGTTGTTGCGGGCGAGCCGTACCTTTATGAGAGGCAACGTCAGAAGAGGTCGCGATCGTTTCTACCTTCACTGGGCGCGCCCCTTCAACGACGGTCACCTTTTTCTTAGGTTGCCTCTTGGGTTTCTTCTCTTCAGGATAAACCCCAAGGTTGCGCAAGCTACTTGCAAACGTACACGGGGGATGTTTAACCCATGATCGAAAGAAGCAATAGACTCCCCGCTGGAAAGCAAGACAACATCTTCCCCAGCAGGAGTTATACCCCAACATGGCCTAGATTTCAGAATATGCGCACCTTCAGTTGATGCAGGAGGTGCAGCAAAAGCTCCAGCTGGTGGGTACATGAAATTGCCTCGTATCTGGTCGTACCAGAGATCCTTATCTTCGCGCAAAGGTCTAACACCCATAACTCCAGCATGGGCAGCGAACGCCTGTTGAAAAAGTGCGACCCCTGCAGAAACACTTTACACATGAGAAGTTGATAGGTCAATGACCTTATTACAAACAAGATGGGACTTTGGGAAATTTACCTTGGTCATTTAAGAGAAGTACAGGAACAGTGGTGCTGGTGACCAGCCACTTATCGCTCATACCTGCCGCGACCAAGACATGTTCGCCAAACGCCTGGTAAGGCAAGGCTTGCAAACGTTCATACCAGGCCGCGCCTTTTGGTATCTTCAAATCCTCATTGGGGATCTACGCCGAATATTGGAATTCAATTGCAACAGGTATAACTTCCTCGCGAATGAAAAAGAACTTGCCTTTCCAATCATGGAAGATCTTAGGAGGATTGATTAGTAACTTCTTTGACCCACGGGTGGTAAAGGAATAAACCCAAGGTTCGCTTGAAGTTGGTAGAAGGCGTGAAATCTCTCCACTGTAGGCTCTTCCTCTTGAGAGCACAGGCAGAATTCAGAGTGTCGTATCCGAACCATTCCCAATGGACTGAGTTGGGACACGTGAAAATGGTAATACGATAGAATCGAACCGAAGAATTCGGTGGCAGGTAATCGGAAGTTACCTTCACCGAAGAAATCAACAAATAAACTGATGTGCCAAGCGGTGCATCAGCAGCGGTTTGGCCCTTGGCTAGATACTAAGCATCCCACTAGGCGGCAAACTGGTGGCCATGAACCACCTGTTCGTAAGAAGCTTCTTCCCACTTCAATGGTGGCATAATTCCACCAACTTCTTCTACGTCGGGATCTTCTATACGTTAAGACATTTCAGTCTATGATGGTAATCAGGAGATCAGAAGAACTTGAAGAAAACTTGAAGATCCGCAAAGATTTGAAGATCCAGAAGAACACTTTGAAGATTTGAGAGAAAATGAGAGAGAAACCAAGAAACGGTAATGAACCGTCGACTCTCCCTCCCTATTTATACCCATCACAATTAATGCGATGGGTAAACGTGCCGAACAAGTGGGGCGCGTCTCCAATGAGAGCACGACACGCCAAGCGGCAAAACCGGAGCGACAGTTACCACGCGCGCGTGGTCCTTATCCGCCTGACACGAGACGGCACGGCGTGGCTGACACAGTGACGACATGCCGACTACTGTGTCAGCAGTCACATCAAATGTCGCCGTCCTCACCAACCTGTCAGCAGTTCTTTTCAAATTTCGAAGAACTTTCCCGCGTAAAAAACAATGGATAACTTAAAAGTGAAGCTACATAGTTGTGCCGCTTACGTCGTACATTGACATACGCGCGCCTGCTATTTTAGCACATTTAATGGTTTCTGAAAGCACATGATTCAAGCGCATACACCTAGCTTTTATTTATAGTCCAGAGCTTGCTTTGCGCATGGAAGCAGTACTGGACTTACTTGAAGGGGGTATGGTCCCAAAAACCGCGCCGACTGAATGGATATCTCCAAGGTAGCGCGCGAGACCATACCTTAGAAGAGCCTAAGTAATAACTTTCACAGACCTTGCGCCGACTAAACGGGTGTCTCCAATGTCGCGAGTCAGGAAGTAAAGTTAACCATCTTTAGGCACTTATTCCTTGGAGACAAAAGACCAAGCTTCATCACCTTGCACCGACTTCAGAGAATATACATACGTCGCGCAAAGGTATGAAGGGCAAGGCAACGTCAAGAAAGTACGAAGGGTACATGTGGCAGGACAATGAGCCAATAGGCACTCAACAGACTGTATTATATCATGCTGCACGATGAACAATCGTGCAGGAGACAAAAAGTACACAAGGACACGTACGTGACACCAATCAGCTTGCGCCGACCACTGTCCCAAGATCTTTACTACACTGCTGATAACAGACCAGGCAACAAGGATAGCTGTCAGGACACGTGGATCCATCCATCGTGTGCCAACAATCTTCTAGCCAGTGTCCACTAACGGTCATGGGAGGGGGAGCAAAACGATATTCCTTGTTGTCGGCTTCAGGCCCAAGGCCCATTAGCCCATCTCCTTCACGAATCACTTCGGCTATAAATAGAGGACTTCACCTCCAAGTTTAAGGATCGCTCTCTCACTTTATACACACACTATTTTCCTCAAAAACCTATACTTTTTCCCACGCTGGAGGGTGGTTACAAGGAGAACCCCTTATTCCCCTCCTTGTAACGAGCTTACAGTGTATTGTTGGTTTTGCAGGATTTCGAGTTGCTATTAGGCAAGACGGAAGAAGATTAACCTTATTTGTCGAGGCACTTACCACAACCTAATCACCAGATTAGTTTGGTGTTTCTTCAGAGTCTTAATTTCTTTAATCTAGCTATAAATTAACAAACAGGAGATAAAGGTTATGCATATCACTATGGGTTTGTAGAATGATCGAATTATAATCGAAATAACTGAAAAACACATTAAAATAATTGAATAATTGCACTTAGACTATACGGTATGGGGCGGGGGTTGGGGCGTGGGTTGGGTACCAACGCCCAAGTCACCAACCCGAGTGGGCTTGGGTTTCGGCGTGGCCCGTTGCGCGGGGGAATCAGCCAGGGCGTTGGGCGGGCCTAGCGGTCCTCTGTGGCAAGGTCTCATTGGCTAGGTGGTTGACTAGGGTATGAATTTTAAAAACCAACCGTTTGGCCAAGCCAAACGGCTACCCCAACTAGTTTAAAACCCCCCACCGCCTGCCTTGTTCGCTACCCCAACCCTTCAACTTGCAAATTGTCACACCGGCTATCACTCCCCCAACCCTTCAGCCCGCTAAATCCATACTGGCTACCCACACCCAACACTTGAAATCATGGCCACATGGACGAACGAGGAAGAGATAGCACTAGTAACGAGCGTCGTGGACGCGATGAAGGCTCGCCAACCCGGTGACACACGTTACTGGCCAGAAGCTTTCGCGAGCTACCGTCACAACGTGGGGAACGATCGGCACAATCTAAACCCGTGCCAACACAAGTGGCGCGAACTACGACCGAAGCTCGACCGTTTAGAGTGTACTACGAGAGCGACCCGGGCGGTGAGATAAGTCACGACGACCGGGTGGCGGTGGCCAACATCGAGTACTGGGGCAAGGAGCGGAAGCCGTTTTACAAGTTCGCCCTCTTCGAAATCTACCTAACGCTTTAGAGGTTTTTTATGCTTAATTATGTTTTTTAGGTTTGTAATCTTTTTTTTAGTAGGATTTTGTAATTTTTAGGAAATTTTAATAATATTTTTTGGCTTGTTTTATTTTTGTGTTTATTTATAAAAAATTTGAAAAAAAAAATCCCACGAGGCCTAGCCATGCGGGCTAGCCACATCCCACCATACCCACCCAACTTGCAACTGACCAGCGGTGCCTTTTCAAGTCCATGTATCGGACCATGCCCCAAAGTCCCGCCCCACCATACCCACGGTCTTATGGAGAAACCAAATCGAACCATTATTAACTTTAATTATTATTTTTTTAAAAATAAATGTCAAAGGGTTTGTCAAAACCTCTTCTAAATAATATATTTACTTGTCCATCATTCTTCTTTATATGGTGCTATTTATATTTTTTTATATTTCCTCAAAACTTATTTGTATTTATTATCCGAAATGAACTCAAATTGACCTAACGTCACTAAAAGTTAACCTAACACCTTTCCCATACTTATATAACGAACCACTTGCAATCGAATTGATCTGTTATATCAGTATCTTAAAAGTAATACGTAGTCAAAATAACACCTTTTCCAATACATATTTGGATAACAAACCACTAGTATTGATGTGTTATGAAAATCTTAAAAAATCAAAACATTAGCATAGGGTCGATTTGACTTGAAATCCGATCAACCCACGCTCACCCCTAAATATAACAATACTAATAATGACTACTTTTTAGGCTAAATTTTTGTATTTAATAATGTTCCACTTGAGAACTAAACCAACCCACAAGTGTGCTTAGGTAATGATGCAATTTGGCCCAAATCTAGCCTTAAATAATGATCAAATGCAACACTTTTACCAACATGCGTACCCAAAACATGTATCTTTTTCGGTGGGAAATATAGGTTATAAGTTAAAATAAGTAGCACTCTTACTAGGGTTAGGATCACAAGAATAACCCTAAATCTTGATCACGAATTTTGGTACATAAAACGTGATAAACAAATAATCAAATAAAAATAATACCTATACATTACTAAAACAGGTTACGCGCGTATAGAGAGATGCATAAATATGTATGTTCTTTTAGTTATGATGTTTGACAGAAATTGTTTCTTAGGCTCATGGTAATTATAAAATATGTTTGCATAAATTCTTGTCTTTATTATAGACACAATGGTTTATATTCATTTAAATTTTATTTCTTGTTTTAGTTTTTGTAGTACATAAACATTTGATCATGTATACTTGTATAGTAGCCAACTCTTTTTACCGTCTTCAACATTATAACTACGATCCGTGTGACTAGTTACCGACCTATCATGTTTTAACATGTGGTAACATTGTTAGTTAAAGTTTGTTGCAATTGGTAGTTGGTTTTTGTTATTGTAACGGGTGTGAGGTTACTTTGTGTTCGTGTGTGTACACACACTTTGTATAGATTTATCGCCTTCATTTGTTTCATTCATCAAGTTAAAAAAAATCATTCCCTTCATTTGTTTCATTCATCAAGTTAAAAAAAAACTAATGTAACTTTTTGTTCTCTCAAAAATCAAAACGACATGTCTAACTTAGAAATAGTTATGAAGAATCAAACTCATCATATATTACCAACATTACTAGCTTGGCATATAAGAAGTTGAATAATGACAATTAGAAACACCAATGACCAGTAAACCAAAGACACTAGGGTTTCTCCAATACGCATATTGGAGAAATTGATTTTGATCAGGTCTAGGGATCTAGTTATGGATTGGATGCTAAAGGTTGTTGGTGGATGGGCGATCCAATGTTGACATTGGATCGCAACATCTACCATGAGGTTGTTGCTTGCTAGACATCAAACAAAAAATAAAAAACATATAATTTTCTTGAGTTACGACAAGTCAAGATGTATTCTGTCGAACACGTGTTTATGTCTTGTCATAATCTTCAGCACTTACAACACCAATAATACTTACATAAAATTATATGTTTTTTTTTTCTAAATAAACATAAAAATAATTTGTTTTTTACTAAAGCCCTTTAACAACATATAGACCGTTTCTTCTACTTTTTCTTTCTTTTAGTTTTATATTCTAGTAATTTAACAAAGGCAGACAGAATCACAATTCTCATCTCATGGATGATGGATCTCTTCATCCAAACTCCTTTTCCCTACCCACAAACTCCACATACATAAAACATGCACAAAGTACAACCTAACAAAGTACAACAATCCTGCACCATCAACTATCTCTCTGGTAAAAAAGAAAACCACATACTCAAACAAGAAATAAATATTAACTTTGATTATTTAATCTTCAGATGATGCACACTTCTCACCATCCAAAATCTTGCTTCAATCCAACTCATTGCATTCTTCCCAAATTTCCAAAACTCACCAAACCCATTCAAGATTCCACTCTTCCCTTCAAACCCAAGTAATAATATCCAAAAACTTGTCGAAAAAAACAAATCTTTTTGGTAAAGAAATGACAGAAATACAAATACTTCAATCACCACCACTTCACTACATATCTATAGGTGAAAATGATGGTGTATACCAACAAAGCAATGATCATTATCCTTCATCTTCTTTTATTAACAACACTTGTTCTAATTCAGTAGGAGAGAGAGAGAGAAGAAAGAGGAGAGAGAGAGAGGAAGCTGAGGAGAGAGAGGTGTCATTGTTGGCTGTTGTTAGGAGATCACTTGTGGGATCTTGTAATAGTGTGAAGCTGTTTCAAGAGTTTGGTAGTTGTGATAGTGAGAAGTCTTCTAAGATGGAGATTGGTGTGCCCACTGATGTTAGGCATGTTGCTCATGTTACTTTTGATAGGTTTAATGGCTTCCTTGGTTTGCCTGTTGAGTTTGAACCTGAGCTTCCTACAAGACCTCCCAGTGCCAGGTTTCTTCTTATTTTCTTTCTCTTTTTGGAACTTTTTTTGAGATTTTATATTATGTTTTATTTCGTATTATGATTTGTATCGGTTTTTACCTATTTGGTATTCATATTGTATTAGTAAGCGTATCGATTTTACTTATTTGATACCCATATTGTATCGGTCCTCGTATGATATTACCTATTCAGTATATATACTGTATTGATACTCGGATCAATTTACCTGTTTAGTACTCGTACGAATGGTCAAAAATAAACAAAATGGTAGCAAAGCGGTACCGTACAGTCGCCACGTTGAATATGTGTGTTGTATGCATTGCTAACCGTGCAACTAATTGGGATTTTGGGTCTTTTTTTGTGAAAGAATTATGTACACTGACTTTTTTAGGTCAACTGCCTGCCAAATTGATATTGAAATTGTATGTTAATTCTTTGAATTTTGGAAACAAATGATAACTAAATCAAACTTTGAACAATGAATGTTACAAGTAGGAAAAAATTGAGGTTGAATTTATTACAAATTCTAAATTATTTTGTATTTAGAAATAGTTACATAAGACCTTGATTTTCATATGTGTTTGGCAGTATGTCATGTTATAGTTGTTGATTCTGGAGCCATGTGCATTGTGGTGTTGTACTGTACCACCCTGCAACTCTTTTGTTATGTGTTATGTTTTACTTTTATGAATCTTGCATCATGAATATATATCTGTGGACATGTGGTATGCCTGCTGCCAACCCTGCAACTCATATGGATTTTGGGTCTTTTTTTAGTAGAAGAAAAATGTAAATTGACTTTTTTGGTCAGATGTTTACCACTTTTTACATTGAAACTGAATACTGATTCATGAAATTCTAAAAAAAATGATTCCATAATCAAAGTTAATAATGAACATTTTTAAGTAGAAAAATCTGAAAAAATATTAAATGAAAATGGTCGCCGATGAGTTGTAGCGCAACTAGCATCGGAGGGGAAGGAAGATTCGGGATTGAAGACCACAGATTTCAAGTTCGAATCCGATCCCAACCGGGTTTTACCGTAGTGGGCCCGGGTTTTCCCTGGAACTGGAGATGGTGGGTTTGGGCTATCCAACGTTGTGTGCAATCGCGGGCTTATGAGGTCACCTTTTGCCATTGGGTTACCCCGGGTAGCCGGGTTTTGTTCGTTGGCCGTGAAATTTGAAACCTTTATGCAAAAATACTTAAATGATCAATATTTGCTCTTTGCTTTTCACTCTTTTGCCTTTTCTTTAACATCTCTGCAATCTGAATCACTAAAATTCCATTTCTGATTGTTTAATGTTATATTTCTTACTTTAGTAATTAAAAAAAACATTTTTTTACAATAATAATCATTAAAGTATTATTGCTAACACTTTTCCTTTGTCTGCAGTACAAGTGTTTTTGGAGTTTCAACCGAATCTATGCAGCTCTCATTCGACTCTAGAGGAAACGTCGTCCCCACAATCCTTTTAATGATGCAGAGTCGCTTGTACTCTCAAGGAGGCCTTCAGGTGTGTTTACGTGCATATACGCATTGCTGACCTCCAAGATTACAACTTTTTTTAATTTCCCAAAAGTTTCTAATCATTTTGAACTAGCAACAATAATGTATGGCCATTATTTTGCAGGCCGAAGGTATCTTTAGAATCAATGGTGATAACGGACAAGAAGAGCAAATAAGGGAACAACTGAATAGAGGAGAGGTGCCCGAAAACATAGATGTACACAGCTTAGCAGGTCTAATTAAGGTACACATTTTGCAACTCCGGTAACGGATCAAAACGGGCGGGCTGGGTTGACTTTGCAAGCACTAGCTTTGTCATAATTAATAGTGTGATACAAAAAGATCATAGGAAATAGACACGTTAGTGTACGGTTGGGTCGGGTCGGGTCCGCCTATATATGTCTAATGTTATGTTCTTGTCATGCATTTATCTATATATGGAATGCATGTCTAGCCATTGTTAATCACTGCCAAATTGTTTTTTTTGTTTTTAGCGGTTATTAATGTAGACAACTTGCCTTTAGTTAATTATATTAATACATTGAAGTGTTATTGATGTAAGTACAGCTGTTCTTTGAATGAAACAACTATGCCATGTGTGATAAATGTTTTCTGTCTTGTACTATGGGACTATTTTGTAATTTAATGAAGTGAATTTGATAAAAACAAAAAATAAAAAGCCTAAAGGGAAACAAGCCAATATTTAAAATTATTAGATTAACTATTGAAAAATATATAATTATATTTATTTATAAAAATGTTGTACAAAAATGTGTTCCACGTCAACCCTTACCAAAAGGTGCCTGCTCCGACCCGAACCTGGTATGACCCGTTATTCAACCCCCTCATTTGGTAACAACATTCCCCTTTAAAATAAGTTGTGTAGTAAAGATATTTTTTTGGCTTTCTTGTTAACTGTTTGTGCATGTGTAGGCTTGGTTTAGGGAACTTCCGAACGGTGTACTGGACTCGATTGAGCCCGAGCGGGTGTTGCAAGCCCAGTCGGAAGAAGAGTGTGCTCGGCTCGTAAGTCTGCTGCCGCCAACTGAAGCTTCTTTGATGAACTGGGCTGTGAATCTAATGGCTGATGTTGCTCAACTTGAAAGCGTCAACAAGATGAATGCGCGTAATATTGCTATGGTGTTTGCCCCCAACATGACTCAGGTACGTAGTAAAAGTTTCTAGCTTTAAGGATCTTGCGTGTCGTATTGTCTTGCATCTAGGTACAACTGTTTATGCATACCTTACAAGTTACAAACGTTGGTATTGCAGATGGCGGACCCTTTGACCGCATTGATGTATGCTGTTCAAGTTATGAACTTTCTCAAGACTTTGATCGTCAAGACTCTACGTGAAAGAGAAGATGTTATAGTTGAGGCGGGACCCGCATCACAGTTTGATCATTTTGACGAAAACAACGGGCCCCACTGTTTGTTTCAAAGATCAACTGACGAGACCGATGAAGTGAGCAAGGAGGGTCAAGAATTTTCAGTTAAAGAACCTACATTGGAAAGCCCTGAAAATATCTGTCACAATGATTTGACTTCTGAAAGTCAAAGTCAAAGTCAAACTACTGTGTCCGAAGAAAATAGTGGTGCTATGGTGGTACAAGGTTCTAAGAGTAGAAACTCGCAGTCGAGCCAGTCGAATCAAAAGAAAGGGAGAAAAAGTGTGGAGAAGAGCAAAGGAAGCACGATTGTGAGTCGGTTAAATTCAAGAACCGAGAGGATCGAAGCATGGCGGTGAAGCAGCGGCTCGCGGGTGATGGTGGTCATGGTGGGATGGGTATCTATTTTAAGGGGAAAAAAGTGAAACTTTATGTAATTTGGTTTGGACATGTAATTTGGTATATGCTATGCATACCAATGGATTGTTTGTTTATGTTTGATGTGCATTTGGGGTTGATCCTGTTAATCTTTTTGGTGGTATGGTTCATATTAGGGTCTTTATTAAGAATATTTCAGTTTTAATTAAAAAAAGTATTTCATCTTAGATAAAAGTATTTTTCTTTTAGTATTACAACTAAAATATTTTTTTTGATTTAATACAATTTAATTTTAAAATTCTATAATTTATATCAATATATTTAAGAGTTAAATGCTTGGTTGGTCCCTGTGGTTTGCAAATCTTGCAGACTTTGTCCCAGTGGTTTACTAATTACACACTTGGTCCCAGTAGTTTCAAATTTTGCACTCGGGTGGTCCTTACCACTAACCTTTGTTAGATTTCTCAGTTAAGTATATGCAAAATTACTATATTACCCTTGAAATAATAAAAATAAAAAAATATAAAAAAGATGGGCCCACTACTCATCTTTTTCCTCACTCCATCTCTCTCTTTCAAAAACTCAGCCACCACCTCTCCTTCACAAACCTGCAACCTCCACCTCCACCTTAAACCCACCACCACCTCCACCGTCAACTGACCACCACCACTGCAACAATCACCGGAAAGCCTTAAAAACCCGTGCGACCATTACTTCAAGCTCCCCTTTCCCCCAGTTTACTCTAATGAAAAAGCAAAGGTATAATTTCGAAAAACAGAGAAAGGCCAGATCAACGTCAATCAAACTGATATACAATCGTATTATGATCAACCCAACATAAGTACCACGGACAACAAATTCTTGTAATTATGTAAAATATGTTCTTTTACCATACTGAAAGAAAACAATATGAAACAAGAGTGTAATTCATTACCACAAACTCTGCAGATAATAACAATACAATAACGATTTCCAGCAACTAACTGATTGACCTGCAACTTCAGCAGTCTTGCAAGTGATTTTGAAATTACTATCTAGGACAGAAGATAAAATACATAAGCCTACAAGAAAACCTAACACCGGTTATCATGAACTCCCAAACAACAACCAGATCAACCGAAACAGATGCTAGCAACCAATAAAGAATATCATATAGATCTGGTCTAGCAACCAGGTTTGAAACCAAAATTATCTATCAATAACACAGCAAACAGATTCCAAAATCAAAAGCGGTCGATGACGTCAAAAACAGCTTTCGATCCAAATCATGTACCCAACGCAGATATGAAGATCAGCCGAAACACCTTTGAAATCAAAACAATCGATCAAGTTTCAAATCAAACAAATTCCAAAAACAACCAGATCGATCGAAACAGATGCTTGCAACCGATAAAGGATATCATGTCTAGTAACCAGGTTTGAAACCAAAATGGTCGCACGGGTTTTTAAGGCTTTCCGGTGATTGTTGCAGTGGTGGTGGTCAGTTGACGGTGGAGGTGGTGGTGGGTTTAAGGTGGAGGTTGCAGGTTTGTGAAGGAGAGGTGGTGGCTGAGTTTTTGAAAGAGAGAGATGGAGTGAGGAAGAAGATGAGTAGTGAGCCCCTCTTTTTTATATTTTTATATTTTTATTATTTCAAGGGTAATATAGTAATTTTGCATATACTTAACTGAGAAATCTAACAAAGGTTAGTGGTAAGGACCACCCGAGTGCAAAATTTGAAACTACTGGGACCAAGTGTGTAATTAGTGAACCATTGGGACCAAGTCTGCAAGATTTGCAAACCACATGGACCAACCAAGCATTTAACTCTATATTTAATCGCTTATAAGTTAGTTTTAGCAAGGTTCTAGAGTTTACAAACCGTCACAGTAGTTTTCTGATAAAAAACGAGTTCATGAACTTCTCACGCATCTACCTCTCTCCTCGACCTCATCACCTCTCTTTCACGTCGGAGTTTTTATGAGTTGATAGACCCCATCGTAGGTGATCTGAGGCGTCACTTTGTGTCACTAATTTTTTGGAGTATCTTTTTATTCATTCATGGATTATTTATAAAAGAAGTGAAATTTAATTAAATAAAAAAACTATATTTTTTACTGCTACAAATAATAGTATATAGACTTAATTAGGGATATGTATGTTAGGACTGATCTAGTGTTCGGGCGCCAGTAGGGGATAATGATTTTTTCCCGGTGGAGGTGGGACTTCACCAAGGGTCGCCCTTTCTTGTTTGCGGTTGTCCTAGATGTGTTGTCAAAGTTAATTAATGAGACGATTCCGTGGTGCTTGCTTTTTGCGGGCGATATTGTGTTAGTTGCGGAGAGTAAACTAAGCCTAAATGAATGGCTAGAGGAGTGGCGAGTAGCATAGAGGGAAAGGTTTAAGGATTAGCCGATCTAAGACCGAGTACATGTACTGTGACTTTAGGGGTGTAGGCAATGACGAGGACACTCAGATCAACATTGAGGGCCAAGGGGTTCTGCAGGTGACTAAGTTTAAGTATTTAGGGTCTTTCATACAAAGAGATGGGGAGATAGATAGTGACGTAGCCTAACGCATCTAGGTTGGATGGTGTAGGTGGAGAGCAGCCATTGGGGTTTTGTGCGACAGAAAGTTTCCAACTAAATTAAAGGGGAAATTTTATAGGGTAGCAATTAGAGCTGCTATGTTATATGGGACCGACTGTTGAGTCATCAAGAAAACACAAGCATGAAAGATGGAGGTAGCGGAAATGAGTGTCACAACCCAACCGATGGCAGAAACATCGAGGCGGGACGAAAACGAGATTGCAAGAGACTTCATAACACTATTTGTGACAATATTTAATAATTCAAAATTTCATTGATACTAGAATGATAATACAATATCTTGAATGGAAAATACAACAAATAACAAATTTCGATGCGACAAAAGTAAAGTACATAAATTCAAATCTAGGTGTGTTTCTAATCCACCCTAAATGCGTTTCTTCATCGACCTCAACTAGTTTCCTGCAACATGTATTAAAATAATATATCAACAAAAGTTGGCGAGCATACAAGTTTTCATACATACCATAATAGTAAAAAGAGTTTGTCTCATATCCAACATGGTAACATTGCATAAATTTGTTATTATTATACTAACATGTGTTCAATATATGTCAATCCAAAGTCTAACGCAATCATGATTACCCAACATCGTCGAAACGAAAGGGTGTAAAATAGTTTACTTAACAATACCACAAGAATATGGGCGGTGCGTTAATCTTATAGCACTATATTTGTTAAGTGGGGCTAGCAAATTTAATGAGCATATGTACACAAGTTTAACATAGCATGCGACAACAAAAATAAAACAAGTATCATGTCATTCACGGATAGAGTATGTGTGTAAACAAGTTTAACGAGATTTCGTGATTTGTAATAGTGTACATGTTGCACCAAAAGTGTATAAATGGAAAAATGGGATCGAGTATACTCACGGTTTTGCAAAGCTTTCCTTTGTTATCCTGTGAAAGGTTGGAGAGTTTGTGGATGGAACACCGAGATTACCCTATATGGGGTAAACGAAGGTGTGTGAGTAGTTGGAATGATAACGGAAGATTCGGACTTGGAATGTAAAGTACAAAAAGTATGTACACGCAAAGTAATTATCTAGTCTTAAAACATTCGTTTTTGAAAAGACGTTAGAGGAATGAAGATTTTTGAAAAGTTCGAAATGAAGCGACGATAATAACCAGCTAGGCCAAGAAAAGAACGAATTTCGGAAGGAGACTTAGGAGCAATCCAATTCTTTACAGCTTCAATTGTCGTGGATCAACATGAATGCCTTTCTCGTTCACAACGTGACCGAGAAATTGAACTTCTTTTAGCCAAAATTCGCACTTGGAGAATTTGGCGTATAGTTTTTCACGTTGTAGAAGTTCGAGGATAAGACGCCAGTGTCGTTCGTGTTCGTTTGTGTCTTGGAATAGATGAGAATATTGTTTATGAACACGATCATAAAGCGATCCAAGTATAACTTACACACCCAATTCATTAAGTCCATAAGGACCGCGGGTGCGTTCGTTAAACCGAATGGCATAACTACAAGTTCGTAGTGACCGTATCTAGTACGAAAAGCGGTTTTGGGAATATCCACTTCGAGGACTCGAAGTTGGTGATAACCAGAACGAAGATCTATTTTGGTAACATAAGTTGCGCCTTGGAGTTGATCGAAAAGGTCGTCGATGCGGGGAAGAGGGTAATGGTTTTGACGGTGAGTTTGTTGAGCTCACGATAATCAATGCACATCCGAAAGGATCCATCCTTCTTCTTGACGAATAAAATGGGAGCGCCCCAAGGAGAAGTACTAGGGCGTATAAAACCTTTATCAAGAAGTTCTTGAAGTTGGCTAGATAGCTCTTGCATTTCCGAGGGTGCTAAACGATAAAGGGATTTAGCAACAGGCGTGGCGCCAGGAATGAGGTCAATACGAAAGTCAACTGAACGAGGAGGATGAGGACCAGGTAGGTCTTCGGGGAAATCATGCACCACTGGGACATCACTTACGTCCTTTATCTTGCGCTTTTCTTCCACAATATGGGCTAAAAAGGCAAAGTACTCCTTACATAAGTACTTGTTCGCTTGGGTGCATGCCATGAGTTTGAGACCTTTTGAAGGTCTTTGGCCATATATGTGCAAAGTGTCACCAAACGGAAGAGGAATTCGAACGAACTTTTCGCGACAAGCGATTTCAGCATGGTTCTTACGAAGCGAATCCATGCCTACGATGATATCGAAGCTATCCAATTGCATGGGTATAAGGTCGATAGAAAACACATGGTTGTTAAGGGTGAGAAAGCAATCGCGAAGAACGGAGTCAACGGTGATAGACTTGCCATTGGCAACTTCGACAGTGAAAGATTTTGGAAGTTTAGAGCGTGCACATTTTAACATTGGTTCGAATTCTACGGATACAAAACTCTTATCCGCACCAGTATCAAATAGTAAAGAAGCATATAACCCATTTACAAGAAACGTACCGTTCCCGACTTCATTGTCGTGTCGTGCCTGGTTCACGTTGATGTTGGATGCGCGTCCACAAGGCTGCTGCTGTTGCTGTTGCTCTTGATTGTTTTGAGGGCATTGAGGACGAAGGTGATTTGGATCACCAAACTTGAAGCAGGCTCGAACATTGTTGGCAGGAGCTTGACGGTTTTGGTTTTGGGGAGCTTGGGCCTAGTTGCCTTGTGGTGCGGGACCATTTCGGCAGGCGGCGGTTATATGTCCAAACCGATTGCAATTGGTACAATGGCGGCATGCAACGTTGGCTGGGTGATGGTAATGACATGTGGTACACTTGGGATGAGTCCCCAGTGTATGGCTTCCTAGTAGGTTCTTGAGGGGGATTTGGGTTGGCAACAGGTG
Organism: Scalesia atractyloides; assembly: GCA_947069175.1. Lineage (NCBI taxonomy): Eukaryota > Viridiplantae > Streptophyta > Magnoliopsida > Asterales > Asteraceae > Scalesia > Scalesia atractyloides. The sequence goes on along the minus strand of CAMTDV010000015.1, from coordinate 31,765,898 downwards.
TGATTGCATTGCAACTTTGGTTTTGAAACTTCCGTTTCTTACCATTGTTGTTTTGCGGTTGAGACTTGTATTCTTCGGGTTCGGTGGTGACTTGGTTAACGGACTTGGTGGTGATGGGGGTTTTGGATTGTTTGTCTCGTACTCGATTGTTGTTGATTCCAGCGGCTAGGCGGTAAACCACCTCTATGGTGTTAGATCTTGTGGCTTGGATGACGTCGCGGATGGTGGGAGGAAGACCGTTGAGGTATTTCCTAATCCCACATTCGGGCGTGGTCACGAGGTGAGGAACGATGATGCTTAATTGCTTGAAGCGGCTTATGTAACTAAGGTTATCGTCACCTACTTGTCTGAGGTGCCAGAATTCTTCCTCGAGCTTTTCCTGCTCGTGTGGAGGACAAAATTCCATCATCATCAATTCCCTAACCTCGATCCAAGGAAGGGCGTAGGCATCTTCATTGGAGCGGAGGTTGCGCTTGTTTGTCCACCGGTCGAGAGCTCGTGACTGGAAGACGCCCGTTGCGCTTTGGGTTTTCAGGTGCTCGGGACACTCACTGTTGATGAATGTCACTTCAAGGCTATCGAACCATTCAAGCATTGCAGCGACACCTTCATTGCCAGTGAACGGCCTAGGGTTGCAAATGGCAAAGTGCTTGTAGTTAAACGAGGTTGGCTTAGGTTGGGCAGCTTTGGAATCGACTGATGAGTTGGGGGTATTAGCGGTAATCTTGCTCACAATGTCGGGGATCACTTGAGCCATTTGCTTAGCCATGAACGTAAGCATCTTCTTGTTTGAGTTCGACTTTGAGTTCCTTTTGGAGTTGGAGAAATGGTTGGAAGACATCTACAATGAAAAGAGATGAGACTTGATCATATTGTTTTTGAAAAGATAAGTTGCATAATTTAACATGTAACATGTCACGTAGCACGTAGTTTTAAGTAGTTTCACATAGATATAACAAGAATTCACATTGTATAATCACAAATATTGGCATGAAAGATTTTAAATTTAATTTGTTCATGAAGGATTATTATTTTTTGAGATTGAGGGATGTGCGAATTGTGCATCGGTTTTAAAGTGAATGAGATAACAAGTATTAAAACACATAGAAATTGAGATAGCATAAAAGATAGGCTTGATAAAACATCGGAGTGTTTCGGGTTTAGAAACTTCGACTATTCCAAAGTGAATCGAAAGTCCTTTCGAGTTAGGGAAACATGTTTTGGCCTAATAGGTAGAATACTCTCATCGAGAAGCACTAACGGTATTCACCCTTCCAGTTACTACATGTCTCGATTCGATCGAAATCCGAGACTTTGGCGAGATTAAAAATTGAGGAGTGGGACTAGGTAACAAGGTGCGGGTTTCACCTCTAACTTGATAACATCGTACTCTAAATGTGGTTGGTACTTACCAAACGAGGAGCGAATTCCGACTCGTTGGTAAGGGTCCACTAGAGTTTGAAATGGAAGTCTTCCATTAAGATGTGGATATCACTCCTAACTTGATGGCGTAGCTTCGTGTAAAATCGAATATGCGGAATGAGAGATTTCACCAAAAGTTGCGGGCCATTGGCCTATCTTGGTGCAAATCGTCTCGTGGTGTAATATGAGTGTCTTTAGTTGTGTATTGTGTAAGATGTCTTAGGAAAGACACATTGTATAATTTAGACAAAAGAAGAGATAGAAGCAAATATGAAGAATTAACATTTTAAGCATGAATCAAAGTGAGGGAATGAGGTGGGGTTTATAGGAGTGAATCAGTGTTAGTTAGGTGGTACTTAAATGCAAGAAACACACTTAACAAACACAAAACTGCCCAATCCTTGAGCTGGAAACGACATTCTCCGGATTAGGTCTTCTGGCGGGGTGCGAGAGGGGAGAGGGAACACGGTCGTGGCCCGCGAGAGGGTATGGCCGTGAAACTTCCTTGATTTTTGTCTTTTTTAGCCCATTATGTTTGTAGTTGTTATGTTTTAGGGTGTTTTTATGAATAAAAGGTACATTATAAGGTGTTGTTATGTAATTTAAACATAAGCACAAGTATAAACATGTATGATTAAGCATATGAATCGCGAATAACTATCGTGTATGTTCAAATGATGTGTAATTCATGTATGTCACGTATTTGCATGTTTTCAAGAATTATAAACATAGTATCATAAGTATAATGGATTCGAACGTATGAACATGTACGAATATGTAAAACATGAATTGTAAGAAAATAATAAATTCCATTTATATCCAAGTCTCGGATGGTACAACGGAGTTACGATTACAAGGAATACAAGGTTCCCAAAAATAGAAATACAAGACAGGTTTGCTAATTAAGGAAAGTGTGAAAAAGTAGGGAGTTACAACGAGGATGTCAAGGTGGACGTGTGGGCAACAAGGCTTGACCGGATAAGAAATGAGGAATTTAGGGAAAGGTTGGGAGCAGCTAGTTTTTTCGGATAAGATAAAAGAGGGGAGATTGAGATGGTTTGGGCATGTGAAGAGGAGACGGGCGACTGAGCAGGTTAGAGTGGTAGAAACCCTCGTTGTGGAGGGCAGGAGAAGTAGAGGCAAACCCAAATTAACTTGGGACGAGTGAATTAGGCAGGATTTACTAGGTTTGCACCTCTCTGAGGACATGATCCATGATAGGAGCTCGTGCGGACATAGGGTTAAGGTTAAGGACTTTAAGGGGATGGTACAGATGCGTTTTAAGTATGTTGTAGGGACCTAGAGTTTTTTTTGCATGCACGTTAAGTGGAATTTACATGTGATTGTTTTCTTGTGTCTATGTTTGTAGGCTGTTTTTGATGGTAGATTTGTCATATTATTGGCATCCCCTCTTTCACCACCTATGTTATGATACGTATATATATACACCTCATATGTAGTATATCTGTCTGTGTGTTTTGAGCCGAGGGTCTCTTTGGAAGAAGCCTCTTTACCCTCACGGATAGAGGTAGAGATGGGCATAAAAACCGGTTCCGAACCCGAACCGGTAGAACCGAACTGGAACCGGTTCCAGTTCCTACCCGACATTAAGTAGAACCGGTTCCGGGTTCAAAATACCCGTTGGTTCCAACCCGGTTCCACAATTTTACCATTTGAATCGGGTAGTAACCGGTTCCTAACCGTACCCGGTTCCTACCCGTACCCGGTTCCTACGTGGAACCGGTTCCTGACCGTTATAATATTACCGTTGGAACCGGTTATAGCCGTTAAAAATGTTACCGTTGGAACCGATTATATATATATTGTTTAGAAATCTATTGTTTAGCACACAATTTCTCATATCTATTCTTCTTGTTACATTTCTTTCTTGTTCTTTTTCACATTCTAATCAACAAATGGCCTCAAAGAGTTCCAAAAACGCAAATTCCCAATCCGTTAACAATGTTCCTCAAGATCAATCGGTTCCATATGTGGTTGGAACATTGTCTCATAATCGCAGTAAGGAAGTTTGGAGCAATTGGGAGTTGGTCGAGATGAGTGACGGCTCGCAAAAAGCTCAATGTAAACATTGTGGATCGTTATTAGCCAAGGAATCAAACTCAACGTTAACGAAACATATTAATAAGTATTGCAAAGTTTTAAAGGAAATGACATCCGGTCAAGTTCCACTATCCAAAGATGGTACCATTTTTCGTTATGAGCAAAAATTAGCTCGCAATCGGATGGCGAAGTTGGTGATACAAAAAGCGTTGCCGTTTGGACACTTCGACGACCCCGATCTTACAAATCTTATTCGGGAGACGCTACAACCTCGCTATAAACATGTAAGTCGTCGCACTTTAAAACGTCTTTGTTTAAGTTTATGGGAAAATGCAAAAAAAGATTTAATTGTTTTTTTTAAGAATTTAAAAACTAGTGTAAACCTAACTAGTGATGTGTGGTCGGCTCCATATGGTTTACCGGAATCGTACATATGTGTCACCGCTCATTGGGTTGATCCCGATACATGGCAAATGATGAAGCGTACGATTGCGTTTGACGAGTTTCCTTCTCCTCATACGGGAGAAAATATTTATAAAATTATAAATGGCACAATAATTAAATATGGTTTAGAAGATAAAAATTTTTCAATATCCTTTGATAACGCTTCAAACAACACAACGGCGATTGAAAAATTAAAGTTGAAGTAGAAACCAATACTTGATGGTGTTTTTTTTCACACACGATGTGTTGCACATATTATTAACTTAGTAGTGCAAACCGGTTTAAAAGATCAATTTGTATCGGATTTTATTATAGCATTTAGAGCTATGCTCCAAGATGTTTTCAAAAGTGGAAAAGAAAGATATCAAGAATATAAAAAACTTTGTAAAGATGTCAACCAAAAAATTATTGGACCGAATTGGGATATACCGACTCGTTGGAATTCAACTTGTCATATGTTTGAAATGGCTATAAAGCAAATGGGCACTTTAAAATCTTTTCATACAACTTTAAGTGATGAGTACCTTGTCGTCCCCTTTCCCGACACGGCTTGGGAAAATATTAATAACCTAAGTACTTTTTTACAAGTTTTTAAAACTACAACGACTTTGATTTCCGGTGTTATTATCCTACTAGTTCTAAAGTTGTGGACCAATTGTATTGATAACAACTAATTTTAAAAAGTTTGAAAATTCTAGTGACATGTTAAGGAATATGACGAGACCAATGATTCAAAAATTTAAAAAATATTTTTTAGAATTACCACCCGTTTTTCTATGTGCCGCTGCTTTAAATCCAGCTTTAAACGTACCGGGTGTTGAAGCTTTAATTGATGAAATTTATGACAAGTTGGATATGCATGAGGAGGATCCAACTTTAAAAGCAAAAACAAAAAAATATTCAATGAGTGTATGGCCAAACTTTATGATCATTATTTAAAAAAATATGGTGAAAAAAATCATACAAATTTGTTTGAGTCTCGGTCCACGGCCTCTAACGATGAAACAAGCGGGGATCCACTTATAACCATGTTGAATGTCGTTAGAGACGAGACCGCTAGACAACAAAGGGGTAGTGAACCAACAAGTGAACTTGGGAGATATAAAAAAAATCAGTATTCGCTTACTATGACCACCGAGGAGTATAGGAAATTTGATGTTTTGGCATGGTGGAAATCGAAAGAATCCGAATACCCGATTCTAGCCACCATGGCTCGTGATATACTAACGGTCCAAGCTTCCACGGTAGCTTCGGAAAGTGTGTTTTCTCTTAGTGGCAGGGTTTTGTCAATTAGAAGAACAAGACTAACTCCGGAATCGCTAGAGATGGCAATATGCTTAAAGGACCATTTGGATGCCGTTGATCGTGTTCAACATAAAACTAGTCTAGAAGATGAAGTTGAGTTAGAGCATAAAATTGTTGACGAAGAGGAGGACGAAGAAGTGGAGACTAACGATTCGGACGACGATTGTACCGAGGTACCCGCACCTCAGAGAAACTCATCGGAAAGTGTTGCACCTGCCGCTAGTAAACGATCAAAGAAATAAAATCTTACTAGAACCGGTTCTGAGTATTTTTTTTTTTTTTGTAACCGGTTAATTTTTTTTATATATTGTAACCGATTAATTTGTTTTTTAATTTTAACCGATTATTGTTACTATTTTTATTTATCAATGTAACTAATAATAAAAATCAAACATAACAAACACAATAGAAAGAAACATTACACAAACTTTATTAAAACACCAACGATAACATTTATCAGGAACCGGTAAGTAGGAAGGGGTTTATATAAAAAAAAACGATTTTTTAATCAGGAACCGGTTCCACCGGTAACATTTTATCAGGAACCGGTTCTGAACAGTAAAAGTCAGGTTTTTACTGTCAGGAACCGGTTCTGAACAGTAAAAGTCAGGTTTTTACTGTTTAGAACCGGTTCTGAACAGTAAAAGTCAGGCTTTTACTGTCAGGAACCGGTTCTGAACACTATCAGGAACCGGTTCCGCACCATACCCGGTTCCACACCATACCCGGTTCCACACCATACCCGGTTACATAATACCCGTACCCGGTTCTACACGGTTCCATATTCTTGGGTGTGAACCCGGGTAGGAACCGGACCCGGTTCCACACCATACCCGGTTCCAATGACATCCAAGCAGAACCGGTTCCGGGTTGGAACCGGTTCCGGGTAATAATAAAACCCGATTATGCCCATCTCTAGATAGAGGTAAGGTTTACATCCCACCCTCCCCAGACTCTATCAATAGCTTGACTATTTGTCGGATTTTACTGGGTTTGGTTGTTGTTGTTTACAAAGTAATAATAAAACTACCAAATTAAACCCCTCATTTCACCACCGCCAATAGATTTTAATAGGGTTATGTTCTTCAATCATGTTCAAAAAGGGACAGAGCAATATATAAGGAATCGGGTCGACAGTGATTCACCCAAGTTTTTTGTTTTCAAGACTCTGATGTCACTTAACTCAGTATTCGAATTTCCAGTTCGAGTAATGATAAATTGTCTTTTCAACCAGTAAAACTAAGAACTAACGTTGTGTTTCTGTGTTAACTTAAGGAGAGAAAAGAAACAATTTCTTCATTTTCTTTTCTTTTATCTCAGTTGTCTTCCAAATCGGAAGAATGAATTTTAGGCAAAAAAACCTCTCATTTTCCCTTATTTTCTCTCCTTTAATGAAACTGTGGAACACATTTCAAATCCTTTCTTTTCTCTCATTTAATGAAACTCGGGAAATGAGGTAATCATAACTAGCGGTGGCTTATTGGCAATTCTTGACATGGCAAAAAACCCAACCCAAATCCGACACAAAAAAGAAACAGGTTTTGGGGTGGTAAACACAACATATATTCTAAACGCGCCAAGGTTCGCCGGGATTAGGTTGACCCACATAAAAACAGGTTGACCCGTTAACCCAGTATTATGCGTATAACAAAGTTCATGCTTGTGAATACTGAGGTGGTGCTAAAATGCACCATCTCCCTTTGATAAAATAAGCATGTCTATCTACACTAAAATGAGCCTTTTTGTGGTTTTTGTCTTTTTTATTTTATTTTCAATCGCACCTGTAGTTTAAATAACTTGCGTTCGTTGATATGCTAATTGCCGGTGTTGTACATTTTGGACCTTTTTCCTTTCGCTTGACATACTAAGACTGGACGGGCGTCCCATGGTGAGGCCACCACCACACATGGTGGGCCGTGATACACCATCGCCACCCAAGTTGATCACGCGTGCTCGTTCTAACGCGTTGTGGGCATGACGCTTTGAAAGTTGCAGAATGTGAGGGGAGATGTTGGGTTGTGAGGGAAATTGTTGGGTGTGGTGAGTGACGAGCATTTCCACTAAAATCCATCATTAGTGATGGAATAAAGCTCGATGACATGGCGTATGATAATTGGATGTTGTGAGTGATGAATGAGTGGTGAGTGATAAGCGCCCCTACCTAAGTGTCAATACTGTCAAAAACTACACCGGTACCGATTGAATTGCCGCCGCAAGAGGAATTAAAAAACACAAAAAACCTCGTTTAACTCTTTCTTTAAGCAACCCTAAAAACATCCTCCATCTCCGGCGCTCTCCCCCACCGTAAACCCTCCATCTTCCGGCTCCCTTCTCGCTTAACTTACATCGTTTCTCCCTTCTATGGTCACTGCTAAGCTCCCTGACCTGTATAATAGTATTTTTCCGGTCGTTAATCTGCTTCTCTGTTCGTTGATTGGTAAGTCATAGCTAACATGTATTATAATTTTATCGACCACTGTTGTGTATTTTCGTGGATGTTTATAATAATATTGTAAACCATTGAAGGAGTTGAATTGTATTTATGTTAGAATTCAGAATTTAGGATTTTAAAGGTATTGTTGAATTGAATCAAAAAGCATTTAGGATTTAAAGGTACTGTTAAGATGTTGACTTATAAGTTTTAGTTATCACTAGATTTCCTATAATTTTCCGTTTTTATACATGTCACATGATATACATTTGTTTACAGAATCCTCAAGTTTCTTTGCTATCAATTCACGTGATATACATTTGTTTTCTTGAATAAGACTAACAAAATGCGTTAATATATAGTTCAAGCTAAGTAAGTGTAACAGTTCCTCATCATTTTGGTGTTCGCATGCTAGAATTCAAGTTAGTCTTTTTAGATTTTGATGTAGAATTCAAATGTATGGAATGGAAACTGTTTACTTCTGTCATTTTGGGTTGACTTGACCAACGACAGTTTATGTTTTTTCATCATTTCAAGTAACGCACTCCAACTGTTTGATAAAATGCCTCAGTTTATATAATCTTGAAACTGTATGGTATCTGTAGAATTCAAAATGTCTTATTTGGATTTACATTCTATAAATACCATACAGGTGTTGTCCTCTGTAAATTACTTCCATTTTCCCCATTTGGTTGTTCAATTTAATTTCAGCATTTGATGTGTATATCATGGGACAATTTGTCTACATCATAAATATTTTTTTTAATTTCGACCGTTGATTCAATCTTTTGAGTTGCTAATTCAATGAATCATTAATCTCACGAAATTGTGTTAATTTGCTAACTTTTGCAAAGGTTTTTAAGCCCTAATTAGGGGCGCTGATCGGGTATGTTAATCGGGTTTCGTTATACTAATTTAGATATTGAAATTTCAACTTTTCAATTGTGTGTTTTAAGTATTTGATTCTTACACGTTCTTGGTCAATTACCTTCTGAAGTTCTGATTCTAGGGAATAACTTTGTTGTGGTTTTGCTAATTGATTGATTCTAAGTAATAAATTTGCTATGTGATTACCTTCTGTTCTTTGTTAATTACAGATTGTTATGGTTTGTTAACAGATTGATTTCTGTTAGAACATTACAGATTGTCAGATTGTTGACTGTTATGGTTTGTTAATTACAGATTGTTGTGATTTCTAGCAAACGGAGTTCATTGATTTCTATCTGTAATCTTCAAAAGTTCATTCTGATCACTGAATCAGGTTACCTTTTCTTTAATTTATTTACCACATTTTTCATCTTTAACACGTGTTTTCTATCATCATCATCGTCATCGTACTCAGTAAATCCCACCAATAGCAAAGCTAAGGTAGGGTCTGAGGAGGGTAAGATGTAGACAGCCTTACCTCTACCCCGTAGGAATAGAGAGGCTGCTTCCAGTGAGACTCCCGGCTCCATAGTAGTTTTGCATCAAGCCTTGGACATAAGGCACATAAAACTCAGCAATTGAGATAAAGACCGATTAGTGCATGTACCCCTTGTCTTTCGGCTATCAACGCCACCATGTGATGCATGATTAACCATCCTCTTTTAACGTTAATTTCACGAAATTAGTAAAATAACGTTAAAATTAGTGCACTTTCACTTTTGCCCCCCGAGCGTCCACACATATATACATTATATGCGCATACCGCAAGCGAGGCGTCACGTGTTTTCTATGCGTGTTCCATATAAATTTCTAGTCTTTGATGCTAATTGTCTATTTGCCTGATATCTTTTATATCTGTTATATACAAAATAAATTAAACAGTCTGTGTTAGGGATAACTCAATACTCAAAAAGGCTTGTTAATTTTTTTTTACAAACTCAATAATTCAATGTTAATTGAGAAGCTTCTTCTTTTTTTGGTGAAAAAGGTGGGCACCATCGAGAAGCTTCAATTGAATCACAAAAGGGCACCACAATTTTGATTTGTTTTAGGCCTCCAAAAATGTTGACCCGCCCCTAGTTATCTATAATCTGAAAGCACAAAGTCGGTGCTTCTTACGAATTACATCCCTCTTAGTATTTACTAAATGACCCCTCGCCTTTTTCCCTCTCAGTTTTCACGTGTCGTGCAATGTGTTTTGCTCCTCTGCTATCATCTTCAAGTGCTTCTTTCACTTTTTCTCAGATAAGAACAATTGGAAGTCGTCGGTGCAAGATTCAGAAGATTATAACGCGTAAGAAATCAGGAAATCATCAACTTTCGGTAACGCTATAACAAATTGCAGCAATGGGTTTCACGATTTTAGCTCTAGGATTTCGAATCGTCTAGAGGGCTTTGAGGTTGCGGCCTACCAGGATCTTTAATTTGCTGTTCAGGTGAGTTTTGCTTACCACATTCCTTTTAATTTACAGTCTAGGTTTCTTAAATGAAGTTGATGCATGTATGAACTGAATGAAGTTGATGCATGTATGGTTGCTTTGTTTTGAGTATCTGTTTGTTATTTGCTGAAGATAGAGGCTTTATGAAAATTTGCTTCCATGTCTCGACATTTATAAATGTCAGTAAACTAAACTGGGATGTCTCCACATTTATAAATGTCAGTAAACTATGGTATGAAAAAATTGGCTTTTTTTACTCAATTAAGTGCTGTTGTTTGAAGTATTGTGTTGCGTTTTTACTCACTAATCGAATCGAATAAGCGATGTAGAATAATGTGTTTTGGTTAGGTTTCAAAACAAGGGCAGAGTAAAGTGACCTTTTGGTGAATGAAGGTAAAGTTTACCATGTGTATGCTAAATAAAATAAAACACGCTTTACTGGAAATTTCTACAACTGAATAGCTATATCCCATGTAAATTCTACGAATCGGTACCGTCAAACTAACAGTTTCGTGAGCGAAAGTCAAATTCAAGTGTCATGTAAGTAAATATGCATTTACTTTAAAAAAAAAACCTGACCCAGAGTAATATGCCTTTCAACACTTCTATACACGTCAAAGATGGTGTGAAGGTGAAAGGATGTCATACTCGAGAGATCGGAGAAGGCGTTGGTGGTTAAGCTCGGACGCTAGGTGTTGACAAAGGTCGACTAAAAACCTAAAAAAAGTCTCAAATGTCGCATCCTTTTTTCCTTAACTTGAAACCATGTACCAGGCTAAAGAGACTAATGTGTGTCAGTGTGTATCAGTGAGTGTCAGACAGTGAGAGCAACTCCTCCCGAGTCCCCCTCATCCTTCTCATTTCCGTAATTGACGCCGGCGAACGCCGGGTCCTTCGGCTAGCCTGTCCATCCCTCTAGCTTCATGTTGTGAGACTGTGTTTCCATTCTCTCTAAAATCTGCTGACAATTTGGGTTTGCTATACCTGCTGGTTGGGGGAAAAAATAAAGAACTCACCGGCATATGTGCTGGTGGTGTGACAAAAGTAAAGAATCAAACTTAAGTGCTCAAAACTTAGAAGTTAGAAAATCTAGAGGTGCACAAAATAGCCAGTTACCTGATTGTTAGGGCGTCAGAGCCGAGAGATCGGAGACTATGAAGCACAGAAACGGCATGGAGCAGCCGTCTCCCGTCCCGGGGACTGCAAGGGGACGGAAACGCGACGGGTACGCCTGGGAAACGTCCCCGGCGATTAGGAAACGTGGAGGAAACGGTCAGGCGAAGGGGACGGCCAAGAAACGTCAAACCGAAACGTTTCCTGCGCGTTTCCGGATATATTTTTCGGTTTTTTGCATGTGGAAATGATGGACATAACCCTTGAAGAAGCCATTGATGGGTGTTCTTGAATCTTTGAAGAACAGAACACCCCACTTTGGAGTTGTTGAGCAAGAAGAAAGAATATGGTATGATGTTCAAGGAATAATAATTTGGGGAAGAAACAAGAAGATATATGAAAGATGGATCTAGAATATAATATAGATTAATAATAATAAGTTTATGGTGGAGAAAAACAATACAGAGGCTCCAAGAAAGAGAACCCTCGAGATAGGGGAGAAAGATAACACCTGTGTATAATTTCTTTTTCATTTTTTTGGCTTTGTTATATGGGGATCTAAATGGGTCCTAATCAAACATTGAAACAGACCGTTGGTTCTTTCTCTTTCTCTAACGTGTCGACTTTACAGGCATTGCACAAATTAGGGTTTTTGTTATGTTGTCTTTTTAATGACTAACTCACATATGCATCAATATTCATAGGTTGGAGTCTTAGTTGGTGTAATTTGTTTCAGGTGAGTCAGAGGTTTTACCATAATGGATTTTCATGCGATGGATTTTACCTGGTATGAAGCGCAGGAGTGGTCAACGACGCTGTCTTCATACATAGGACATGGGTAACCTTTAGCCAATAAGTTTGCGTGAGTGGTCGGATTTGTATAGTATTTGTTGTTGTTAAAAAAATAACACACAACAATATGTGTTATTTTTGTGTTACATTATCTTTGATATATATTTATCTTTTTATATGTTTTTTTTCCCGTACCCGTCCCGTCCCCGCTTCTTAAATTTTTTAGTTTTGCCGTTTCCCGTACCCGTCCCCGTACCCGTACCCCGTCCCCGTACCCGTCCCAGTGCAACCTAGATCGGAGAAAGCGTTGGTGGTTGGCCAGGTTACTAGCTGTACCGCTATAGGATAAAAGAAAATGTAGAACACATTCTATAGGTGCACAACATAGTTGGTTGGGTTTTTCTCCTTTTTGTGTATTTAATACTTCAACTTTTAATTGTTGCGTTTTTACCCACTAATCGAGTCGAATAAGCGATGTATGCGTGTTCTGCAACGAAATGATAGTATGCGTATTCGTTGGGCCACATTAGGCAACATCAAACTGGATAGAATTGCTTTAAAGCAGCTCGGCCAAGGTACTGGCTGTGCCGCTATCTGCTGGGCCAAGGTACTAACGGTTACCTAACCGTTAGGACGTCATAGCCGAGAGATTAAAGAAGGCGTTGGTGGTTGACCTCGGTCTTGACAAAGGTGATAAAGAAGCCTTTGAAATTGAAGATTTTAGCAAGTTTTAGCGTTCCGTTAATTTGACTTTGCGTTTGTGCTGGTATTACATAAAAAAACCAATACCAATATAATAACACCAAAAACTTAAAAAAAACTCAAATGCCTCAGCCTTTTTTGTTTTACCCAAAATGACATCTTCGTTTGAAATCATGTACCAAGCTAAAGATACTAATGTGTGTCCGTGTGTGTGAGACAGTGAGAGCAGCTCCTCCCCAGTCCCTCTCATCCTTCTCATTTCCGTAACCAGTTCTGGCGAAGGCCTGGTTCGTTCGCTGGTCCTTCTGCTAGCCTCTCCTCCCCTCTGGCTTCATGTTGTCAGACTGCATTTCCAGCAGCATCGTTTTGACGACAGAGGCTGCATCCGACTGAGGTACTGTTTTCTTTTACTATATACAGAATAAGAAGCGTGTACATGTGCGCTCTACAAGGAAATGATAATATGCGCATTCATTGTGCCAGCCACACCTTCAGCTACGGTGGCTGCACCGGTTGTGGCACCTTGGGCTATACCTATCGCACTACTTACTACTCCACCAGCTATGTCCACTGCCCCTGTGCCATCGTCTTCACCAAATTCTCACTCTGCATACATCAAATATATATCCTTTCAATCTACTACTTTTGCTATTAAAAACTTCCAAATCCACGATTGTATTGAAGCCTTTTGTAACTGAATATTTTAATTGATTGTTGTAATTAAGAAATTCAACATTGAAGTGGCCATATCCATTTCTGATTATAATTTAGATTACAACATTGAATATAAGGCCAATTTTGAAGCAACTTATGATATGCTTTTTTTTTTGGAATTAACTAAGATTAGGAATGTAAACGAACAGCAGCTACTCACATTCCTTCTCTCTATAAAATCTGGTGACACTTTGGTTTTACTATACGTGCTGGTTGGGGAAAAATAAAGAACGCACCGACATATGTGCTGGTGGTGTGAGAAAAGTAAAGAATCAAACTTAGGTGTCAAGTTATATAATTTACTTTTCCGTGCTTATTTTATATATGTTTCGTAAATTTTATTTTGAACCAAGTGGAGTCAAATTGTGGTTTCCTTTTTTTTAATAACGGCTCTAATTAAACCCTTTTAATTACACGTGTCTGATTTTCCTTTATACCCATTATGTTTTCTATGCATGAGTTGGATCAAATATAATACATTATGATTGTACGGCATAAATGCGACTTACTTTACATTTTGATTAAATCACAATGCTTATATAGGTTAAATAGAGTTCAATCCAATACGCCGAAAATGCGTTTTCATAGAGTTAACGCATCACATAACGTTTGGACTAATACATTTGATGTTTGCGAGGTACCCGCGCCGCAACGCGCGCGTGCCTTATTACTAGTGTAACTTGAGATCATTCATGCACTGATACCCCAGTGAAAAAAAGAAACATAACTTAGTATTTCTGTAAGAATGGAAGAAACGTAAATAATCTATATTTGTGGCAGGTTGGTTGCTGGTTCCATGTTTAAGTTTGCATACAATATACAAACAACGCGTTTTGTTTATATTCATATTCTTTTTTTTATATAACCAGTTATACCTATGCTAAAATAATTTTACAATTTCATTTCATGCAGTTATTTATTGATGTGAGAATATTGGAGCTTTATTTTTGAGAATGCCAGATCAATGCTACCATCTTTTTGCAAATTGGGTATAAAGATGAAGATACATTGCTTTAGTCAGAAGATGTTTTCTACTTCAGCTCTTTCACCCTTACAACTTCCTTCTCGAATGTATGATCCAGTTATTTATTTATTTATTTTTTTCATATAATCTGTATATAAATATTGATGAGAATTTTGCTAAAACAAAGGTTTGATCTTTAGGGAAACTCATCTATGGTATGTATTACCCAATGAAGTGAAAAGTCAATCTTTACTAAGTCAATATGTTGACCTTTTATCGCCACCTGAGAAAGACCACGTATTGAGTATGCGTGGAGATGAATTGCAAAAAAGTTCTTTATTAGCTCGTGCGCTTGTTCGTACTACTATATCCCGATGTAAGACCTTTTATTTACGAAAAACTAGAACGTTTTCTTATTGATTTTCTTTTTATATACCTAAATATTATGAACTTACACAACGTCTTCATGGCTAGATCAGATACATTCTCGTATCAGCCCAAAGTCTCTTGTGTTTGGAAAGAACGCCCATGGGAAACCAGAGGTTAGATTGATTGGTCATTTTTTGTTGGTCAGTTTGACTTGTTCATGGTCAAGCATTGGATTTATTAGTTATGATTGTTTATAGGTAATTTGGGAACAAAGAGATGATTGGCATCCTCCACCGTTGCATTTTAATCTCTCCCACACATCATCTCTGATAGCATGTGGAGTGACTGTTGGGTCTCCGGTTTGTTTTCTTATCCTTCTAATTTTCAATGAAGATTATTACAGGCAATATCATATATACCCTTGTAAACTTAGATAATATCATAAATACCCAACCAAAAGCATTTATACCATATTTGCCCATTACCTTAAAATTTAATATTTATTTACCTGTTTTGGAATTTATAATACGACCATTATACCCTTCTCTTTCTCCTTACACTCCAAATCTCATATCCTGCATGTTTTAAGGGAGTGGTATAAATGCCACAGATTTAAAAATGAATATATTTGTTATAACCTTTTGTCGGGTAAATATGATGTACCAAGTTTTGAGGTGGAGTATATGAAATTATCCCAAAATAAATTATTAGCAACTGAAGTAGTTGGTTTTCATTTTATTAATTATATAGATTGGTATTGATGTAGAAGAAAAGCAAAGGACAATGAAAAACAATATTCTGTCATTTGCCAAACGCTACTTCTCTCGTGAAGAAGTGGAAGTATTAAGTGCAATTTCAGACCCCGAAGCTCAGCGTCATGAGTTCATTAAGTTGTGGACACTAAAGGTTTAGTACTTTAGTTTCATCTGCCTTTTGTTTTACTTACTTTATGCACCATTTACCAACGTAAAAGTTGAAGAAATCTTTTACTTGACACATTTTGTCTAAAGTTACTTGTATTCTTAACCTTTGCATTCTTTTGAATGTCTAATATTGGAATATTTTTGGTATATATATGAAACAAACATATGCACTTCCTAACTCTGTTATCTAGATTCTAATCAATAAACAAATTCCAGGAAGCGTATGTTAAAGCGTTGGGAATAGGCTTCTCAGGCGCTCCTTTCAACACCTTCACCATTAGATTCCGCGATGCTAATCCGAATCCTGAGGTATCTGTAATTTTATTTATTCAAACATGCGGCCCAATGATTTCCGACATGAAATGTAATTGACTACAACGTCTGTTCCTTTTTAATTCTACAATAAATGAAACCAAGAATTTACTCTTGATGTTCATGGTTTACATTCTTGATTAAATATAATGTCGAATACTTTAGTATCTGTTTATGTGTGCACAGGATTCTACAATTGAAATTGTGCCTCTAGAGAAGCAAACCAACCTTACAACCAATTGGCAGTTTGCACAAGTGGAATTGGCTGGTTCTCACTATGCAGCCATTTGCCGGCAAAAAGATGATCTCTCGGGCGGTTAGTACTCGTATCTTCTATTTTTTATACTTCCTGTCGGTTGAAAAAGGTGCAATTTTGATTTTGTTACTCGTATCGTGTTAAATCGGATTCTCTTTTCTATGCTTGTATGGACTTGGTTGACTCGAAACTGTTTTTATCCGAAAGTACTAAATTTTCTACAATTTAGTTTGTGTCAAATATGATTAGTTATATTATTTCAAACAACAACAATCTGTTCTTTTAGATTAATGATATTTTGAGGTTTCATGCCTTAAAATTACACTTCGGATGAATTTTGGGTAAATAATATATATTTTGAGGTGTTCACTTTATTGCAATAACAATCTGTTTTTAAATAACTAATTTATAAGGTTTCATGAATTAAATAATATATATACACTTGGGGTGACTTTTGACCTATTTGAATTGTTTTCTTTTATTTTTGTTTCAAATTCTACCCGTTGACCTGTTGTTATTGACTCGGTGATAAGTCAATGGGTAGAAATTGCCACCTATACGTTTTTGGTTTGAAGTTATCCATCTAGACATGATCATCATGCAAATAACCGGATTCAAGTCCAAGATTTTGTTTACGTTCCAAGTGTATTTTAGATATTTGAAAGATACCGAAACAATTTGCATGAATGATGTGCTTATTGCTTAGTCAAAAGTGCATTTTTCATTGAACAAAAGGACTTAATATATATTTAATTAATAGTTAAAGTTTAAGCTTGGAATCCATGCAGGGGGTTCAATGAAAGTGATCGTGCGGAAGACAATTCCTCTCGTTGAAGAACACCGGATTGATTCAGTTAATGATTTGATTTGACTTGATCTTGATGCCAACCTGTTGAAATTAATCTTATAAAGCAGATAAATGATTCTAAACCTATTTAACTATGAACATGCTTACATTTGTGATGTTTATAGGAGGTTAGATAGAAGGATAAATAAATGAGTTACTACATTTTGACTTTGTATTGTACTAGTTTTGTATCCCACAAAGAACTTATACACAGTTACATGCATATAGTTGCTTGTCATCGAACTTTAGACGCTGGTTTCATAATTATTATAGATATAGATATGGAGCAGAGAGACACATAACCTCCGGATAATGGTTAGGATCGCAGTACCGGAAGAACCTACGAATAAGGACAAGGCTTTGTCCATCAGACGCTAGATAACCATCATTACTTGTAACACACGACAACTCTGTAATGTAGAAAAAAAAGGGTAAATGCACGGTAACCCTGACCGCGGGAGGGTTCTCCCTCCCCAAGCTAGCTTAGCCCCATAGCTGCCTGGCGGTTACTACCCAGCAGGATTATTCGGGCCGAGCTGGACTCGAACCCGCGTCCTCCACTTTGGAATGGGTGAGGCTGGCCACTGGGCTGACACCCTGTGGTTAACTCTTTAATGTATGTATGCAATAAATTAATGCCTAGATCAGGCTTTGGCAACCATACCGGTAATACACAAGCATTTAATTACTCCAACATTATAGAATTTATAAATGCGACTTATAGAAGGCCTGTTTGTTTATTAACTGACTCCTCTATTAAAGACCTCAACCATAGATGCTTATTTACGTGTTAGGGCTTGGTCGTGGTATAACCTTCTGTGACGAGGCTAACCATCTTTCTTCCTGTGAAGGTTATGAGTTTAGTAGTAACAGCTGGAACTAATCATCAGCTCATCTAGAACTGATCACCACTTGGAACTGATTGATCAGATCAGCAACAACTATGCTATCAATGGCACAGTAACAACTGGGAGATCTACAATATAGCTAGCTAAGTACTAATAATGGCTATGTGCCAACCATCTTAATTACCAATTAACGCTTTTTCACGAAACATTGTGTCGTTTGAACTGATCTTGATAGTTCCTTACCTATTAATATGGAAAGCATCATCGAAATACTACAATCCGAAAGTGATTAACACAAATTAGAAAGATAATTCATGTAATTACAAACTATGAAACCTACACGCGGTAATGCAACAATAGTGTTCGCTATAAATTATAATAGAGGAGATAGCATGTAGACATTGGGCATAGAGGTTATCAATAGTGGTGGATGTGAGTTATGATTGGTGAAGGGAGGAAGCGATGTGTGTAATACCAATGTAAAGGCTAACATGCAATAACCAAAGATAGAAATTCAGGAAAATAAATCATTATCATGGTTGTTTTCACATATGTATGCCACAAAGTTTTTCATAAATGTATCGTATTTTTTTCATACCCCAATCGATGGCCAAAACATTGAGGTGAGTTATGATTGGTGAATATTTGTACATGGTGTGGCTTGAATAGAAAGTACACTTGCAAATGGGGGAGTGTATTGAAATTTTGAAAAAGATTCGATGTGGATAAGGTTTGGTAAGAAAGTTGTGGTGATATCTGACACTATGCACGAGCATGACAATTGTCGTGTCAGTAGTGCTTTTCACCTGTGTAGGGAGCGTGACGGCCACACGTGTGAGGGAACCATCATTCCTTATTTCCTTCGTGACGTGGCACTTTGTGAGTGGACCACCGTGCCTAGTGGGCCGACACAGTTAATGCGATGGGTATAATTAGCCTATTGGAGTTCACTTTCCTCATTCATTTATGTTTCCTTCTTCTTTTTCTCTCAAATTCTTGAAGATCTTCAAATCTTCAATGAGTTCTTCACCTGTTCCACATCATTCTTCAAACAGTTCATTCTTTTTTCAAGAAAATCTTCCATTTTTCAGGAAATATGTCGACGTTTTCAATCGTAGATTAGACCGTGAAGGGTAAGGGTAAGAAGACCACCGTGCCTCAAATGGTGGAAAGGGTGGTTATCAATTGGAAGGAGTCTGAGTTACACAGGTTACACACGAACCTACAATGGCCAGATTTGTGGTGTGCTACATACCCTGCCGAGGGCTAGACGACTACGCAAGCGCCGCCTAGGATGATAGCTCTCTACACTGATTCTTTATGATGGGAAATTTAGGCTTCCCATCACAAAGTTCGTTGTAGTGTTGTTAGTGAAATATGGGATTCATATATCCCGGTTGAGAGCCTTTGGGATGGTGCGTGCATAACTCACTTAGAGTTTTGTTGTAAATCCCAGGGTATCATGTTGGATTGTGATATGTTTAATGTCTTTTACATGATGCAGTGCCACCAGGGTTTTATTCTTTTGCCTTGCTTGGTGGTCCTTCTGTGATATTGACGAATCCGCCCAAGAACATATATGATTTTAAGAAGAACTTCTTCATTATACGAGTGGCATTGATTCCAGTGATGGAGCATAAAGAACGACGATCGGTACAAAAGGCTCCACGCGAACCCGTTGCCTCGGAAGCCCATGCATGAGAGTGCCTCAGTTGCAATAGGTATGAGTATGCTCTGGGGCTAAGCAAGGAGTCGCACGTGCCTGTTTACAAGTATGGAGATGTTGGTAAGTTGTGCGCTTAGCCTTTTCTTGTTTCGTTCATGCTTGTTTTTCTCTGACCATATCGTATTGCTCAGTGAAAGGTGTATACAACGAGCTAGTGCAAATGTGCTCGGGGAGATGGGCTTGAGAAAGTTGAATGAGAATAAGAAATCTTGGTTGTAGCAGATAGCGAACCAGTTTATGTTTCCTAGTGAAGCAGAGTTGAGCAAGCCCTTGACGACCAAAAAATGTGCGCAACCTGTCCTTGTGAGACCTTGTAAGGTCGTGACTCATGCGTGGGAGGAAGTTTTGATCCTCTTCAGGGAGGAGTCAATGGCTTATTCGGGTCAGTTCTTAACTCCTCCCCACATTGTGACCTTTGCAGATGGGACTTCTAGGTCCGCCACTTGCCATGCGGAGGCCTGCGGATGTGCGGAAGGTCTTAACGACAAAGGTACTAGAGTGGCGAAGGTAGTAGGAAGAAAATTTTCTCGTGCTAAGCTTGTGGGTATTACTGGAACTTGTCCCCACAAGCTGGGTGATAGCGGCGCATTGGAACATCTGCGTGCCATGAAGATTGTACCGTGCATTAGGAGTTGTATTTTTCCAATTTGTTTTTGCGTATATCCATAATGGAGAGCACATTTTTAGTATAGTGTGTATTTTTTAAAGAATAAAAATGATACAAAGGACAACTTGTATTAATAAGATGAGTTTGGCAATATGCCTTGATTACATGTTTTGCGTGTTCCTCTACATATAACATTTGTGAAACTGTGCTTTGTTCCATGGTCAAGGAACCAACGTGCCATCTAACTTTTGTAATACATAAGCGCCTTTACCCAAGACTTGTTAAATGACATAGGGTCCTTTCCATTTAGGGGCTAGCTTTCTTGGGCGCTCCGTGTTAGAGGCTTCATTGTTGCGAAAGACATAATCACCCACGTTGAAAGTGCAGATCTTCACCCACACGTGGTAGTATGTTTTGAGTTTAGACTTGTACTTGGCCTCTTTGATAGTTGCGAGCTCATGCTTTTCCTCAAGGAGATTGAGGTCTAGCCGGCGCTCGGTTTTGTTGTATGTGGAATTGACCATAAGTACTCTAGCTGAAGGGAACCCACTCTCGACGGGTATCACCGCTTCAAAACCATATGTTAGGCTAAAGGGTGTTTCATCATTGCTTGTTTTTGGAAGGTTGTGATAGGCCCACCTTACGTTGGGTATCTCATCGACCTAACCAATTCTTTTGATCCCTAGCGTAGCCTTGGTACCCTCAACGACATTACAATTGACGTACTCTACTTGTCCATTCCCTTGCGGGTACGCGATAGAGGTGAAGATTGTTGGTGCTTGTTTGTGACAACAACTTTTAGATTTGGGTCTTTGGATATCTTGTAATTAGTGAAACGATAAACGGTCACTGGGTTTAGCTTTGTATTAGTTAGTTAATAATGATTGGGCCAAACCAAACCCACATTGGGGGAATGGTAGGCGAATTGGGCATGTCCAATTCGCAGTCTGTGTAAAACCAGCCCAGTATGCATGCCTTGTGTTATATAAACAAAGCTTTGCATTAGGGTTAGGGTTAAGCACTTGAAATCAGTTTACAGAGAGTTTAGAGAGAGATAGAATTCGTGATAGAGAGTGGGACGAGTTTGTGAGTGCTAGGATCTTAAGTTGATTGTTTTGAATAATCAATAAAGATCAGTTTGTTCGGTTTTACTTTAATCTATTTCAACACCTTTTTGTGACAGTCTGATCTTGAGGATTCCACACTCTAGATCAGATAAACGATTCTGTGAAAGATCCATAGGATTAAGGGACCTACAATTGGTATCAGAGCATTAGGCTCTTGATTGGCTCGGTTCAGAATTGTTTGTTGTAGAAAACTGAAGTTTTTGGTTGTTTAGAGGCTGAAAACAGGAAGCGGAAAAGGCTGTTTAGAGTTTATGCGTTTTAATATTGATTCTGCGTTTTTGTTTTGGTTATTTTTGCAGGATTTTGGACGAATTTTGGGTGAAAAAACTTTAAGATTTGTTCTTCGTGTTCTTCGTTGTGTTCTTCAGAATTTTATCAAAATTTTGCTGATTTTGGTTGTTTGATTTTGCAGGATTCTGTTAGAGAAGAGATAAAATCTTTTCAGATTCTGAGAATATTTGATCAAACCCTGAAAATCGGAGTTTCTGGTGACTGGCTTGCAGAACAAGTTTCGGTGTTTTTATCATTTACGTAGTCTGGACCTGCGTATTTGACGAATTGGAGTATTTATTGAACCGCGTAATTGACTGGCCGGAGTATTTAAATCCAAAGGCGACTTTGGTAACTAGGATAATTGTCTTCTGCGAACTAGTCGTCGTAATACTGAGCTGATCAGCCGGCGTATTTAACCAGCGTATTTAATCCTCGGCGTAATTGGGACTCAGCGGATTTGACTTGGACTTGCCTGCGTAATTAACCAACGAACTTGACTTACCTGTGTAATTAACCAGCATAATTGGCTTGCCAGAGTATTTGTTGGAGTATTTAATAGGTGGAGTAATTAAAAACTAGTGTAATTAAAAGGTGGAGTAATTTAAATCTAGAATATTTAGTTACGTACAGAGTATTTAACGTTTTCGTGAATAGAAAATTATTCGTAAGGAATTTCGGAAAACGGGTTGCGTAGTTTGAGCAGGAATATCTATAGGACATAAAAAGGCACGAAAATTCCGAAATAGGTTTTGGACAATATATATCATTGGATTTGTAATCTCGATACGAGTCTAACGGTATAATTTGGTAAAAACAGTTTTCGGACAATTTTTAAACTTTTTTAGCGAGCCGGTTCGGTAAAAATGTTGAATATGTCAAATTTGAACGAGTTATCAAGGATGGAGCATGAAGTTAGCACGACGAACAAACCGCCAAAGATGATGAAGGTAGAGAATTACCTTACGTGGAATGACATGTTTCCACCATTTGTTGAGTATCAAGACACACGAATGTGGATCTGTATTGAAGATGGGTACGTAAACTTGACTCATGTGTTTGAAGGCAGACAACGAGTCACTACGTATGTCAATATGGATGATGCAGATAAGAAAATGTATGAAGCTGAGAAGAGAGCCCTAGCTGCTATAAAGATGTCTCTTCCTGATGGCATTAAACACACCTTTAAGAGGTGCACTACTTCGAAAGAGATGTGGGATGCATTAGAGAAGTATTATCAGGGCAATGCTGATGTGAAAAGGAACAAGATTGATCTGTTGAAGAAACAATTTGATGTTTTTAAGTGCATGAGAAATGAGTCCCTAGAAGAGATCAGTACAAGGTTTTATCATCTGATGACAAAAAATAGACAACTCTGACATAGAGGGATACACAGATACTGAGATAAATGACAAGTTGCTGGATGCCCTACCTGCGAAATGGGATATTTACACTCTCATGATAAAGGGTGAAGCAGATTACGCAACCAAAGACTTAGAAGAGGTTGTTGGGAAGTTGAGAGCTTACGAGCTCAACATGAAGAAGAAGGAAACAGGTTATGATCAGGTTCAAGATCCGAGAGTCTTCAAAGGCATTCCATCTTCATCTTCTCACAACGCTTCTAGTGACTCAGCAATGGCATTTCTCTCAAGTGAATGTGAAAATGTTTTTGATAATAATGGTGAATTGTGCTTTATTGCCTCATCGGGAGGTACAACTACAAGTAAGAGACAACTGGAACAACAGACTGGATCGAATAGCAGAATTCCCAAGTCCATGCCCATGAGTGTGAAATCTGCTGAGAATCAACTGGCACTCCTTGCCTCATTTTTTGCTTCATATCAGAATTATATACTGGGCAAGATAACAGATCCAACAACATTGGACAAAGATTATGAGCAGATCGATCCAGACATTTGGATGAGATGGATATTCAGTGGTAAATGGCCATGATAACTCTCAGGCGGTTCATGAACAGAACTGGGAAGAAGTTCATTGGAAAAAAAGGTTGGATTCGATAAATCCAAGGTTCGATGCTTTAAATGTCAAAATCTTGGGCATTTCGCCTGAGAGTGTCAAAGACAATCAGGAGAACCAAAACAACCTTCCACATTTCATAATTCATCTAGTCAAAGTTCATCCAACGGTGCGTCACGAGCACTTGTTTCCACTACCTCTCCTGATGGTTCATATGATTGGAGTCTTCACCTTGAAGATGCTGGAACCGTAACACAAGCTCTAATGGCAGAGATCATTACAGTGGTCGAAGAAGGTCAACAAGATGAGGGGGAAGCTAGTGATGTTGTTAAAGAAGAGAGTTCTGAAGAGAAGATTGTAGCTGAACAGGTTGTAAGTGAAGAAACTGAAGTTGCAAAAGATGTTGCTGAACATGTCAAGCCTAAAGAAAAACCAGCTGAAGAGACAAAGCCTGATGATGTACACGTGCAATCTGACGAAGAAGAGAAGGCCAAAGCCGATTTTGCTGCATTTATGGCCGATTAGAGTAAAGCTACTGGTGAGGTAAGTTCAAAACCAATAAGTTCTGTCTGCATGAGTTGCAGTGAACTAAGAGGTATAGTTAACATGTTGTCCACACACAACCAAAGTCTGATAAATGAACTAAATGGTCTAAAAGAATCAAACTTTTTCATAAAAAGAAAAGAGTCTCAATACCTAAAGAAAATAAAATCATGTGAAGCTGAAGTTAAAACTTTAACTGAAAAAATAAATAAAGAGCTTCAAGTGATAGATTTAGCACATGAGACTATGAGAGATAAAACAAAAGAACTATCTGACAAGTGCCAAGAATTATCTGACGCACAAGTTAAGATTGTTAAACTTCAAAGAAAAATAGACCAATTTAGAAACACATCTTTTGTAATGAATCACATGATGGGAAACTTAAAAAAGAGTACCTATCGAACAACGGTGGGATTTAATGAAGTTCCTCCACCTGTCCATCAAGAGTATAAATTTTTACCACATGAAGATGATTTAACAAATTTTGTGTATGGTGCAGCTATGGTTGAGCCGATGAGTGTCGTTGTACCTGATAGTTCCGTGTCTGAGAATGATGGTGTTTCTGAGTATGAAGTGACTGATGATATTGAGAAGGAAACCAAACAAGACACTGTTTTCAAAAATAAAAATGCATCTTCCCAATCTAAAAACAACATTTTATTAAAAAGGTGAATTTTGTGAAAGGGGATGACATGAAAAATGAGAAAATGGAAATTGAAACAGAGTCAAATGAAAAGTCTGTTAAAGATAAAATGAACAAGGGCAAAACACAAGAAACAAACGTTGGTCCTTCTAAATCATCACACAAATCATCAGAACCATCAAATTCAAAGGCTTCACCAAAGACATCTTTTGCAAAAAGACCGTGCTCTAATTGTCATACAAAAGGACATGTCGTCAGTTGTTGTCCTTAAAAGAAGGGTGAAGCACCTTTGGATGAAACGAAGAAAGAAAAATCACTAGAAATGAAGGGTGATTGTGAGTTAAAGACATCAAACTCATCGAATGAAACTAGAAATCAACAAATTCCTCGTTTCCAAAGAAATCAACCAAGGTTTCAGCCTGCGTCAACATCTGGCAGATTCGACAGACCTAGGAGTAGTTCACCTAAAATGAATAATTTTAATGGTCAGTCAAATAATTTCAGAGGTCAAAGTTCACAATTGGTGGTAGTCAAAAATTTTACAATAATGACTCAAGAAATTATTATAATCAAAATTTTGGAAATCAATCGAGAGTTCACCGGAACTCAGGATTTGCAAATCAGAATAAAGGTTTTCAAAATCACAATTTCCAAAGGTCACAAAGTCCAAACACATATAGGAACCCTTAGGACCAGAGACCTAGTGGAAATCAAAAACCATTTCCAACAACAGGTCTGAGATCCAAGACTCCTATTAGGAGTGATGGATATTGGATGGATGTTCCGGTGGTTGATGAATATGGAAGACCCAAGACCATTAAGGCTTGGGTCCCCCTATCTAACTAAATTTGTTTTAGTTTGTGCAGGAGCTGCTAAGGAGGCTGATCAACTTATGGTATGTTGACAATGGCTGCTCCGGGCACATGACAGGGGAATAAGAGGTTGTTGAAAGATTTTGAAGAAATAAGTTACGTGAACTTTGCTGGAGCAAAAGGTGGAAAAATAACATGTCAAGGGAAAGTGACCAACGGGAAGATAGCATTGGATAAAGTTAACTATGTCGAGTAGCTCAAACACAATTTGATGAGCGTGTCGCAAGTCTGTGACAAGGGTCACTTTGTCCACATTACCAAGTCTGAGGCATTGGTGTTAAAGCCTGGTTTGATCATTCCTAATAATTGGGTAGTTATGAGAGCATCAAGGAAGAATAACACCTATGTCATGGACATAAGTGTACATGATTCTTCAGTGGTGACTACATGCTTGTTGTCGAAAGCATCCGAGGCGGAGTCAATGTTATGGCATAGACGCATGGCACATATCCACTATAGAAAAATGAATTATATAATAAAAAATGGTTTAGTGGAAGGTGTGCCTATGCAGAAGTTTTCTGTGGATGATAAATTACTTCACATGGATTTGTTTGGTCCAGTGAATGTAAGGAGTATTGGAGGAAAATATTATCGTTTAGTTGTTATCGATGACTTTTCTCGTTTTTCTTGGGGTTTCTTTCTAGTGACAAAGGACGAGACAACATAAATATTGATAAATCTTTTTACAAAGTTGGAGAATCTTCTTGAGTCAAGAATCAAGCGCATTAGAAGCAACAATGGCACGGAGTTCAAGAATCGGTTGCTGGATATGTACTGTCTTCGCAAGGGGATAGAACATCAATTCAGTGCTCCATACACACTGCAACAGAATGGAGTGGCAGAATGGTAAAACAAGACTTTAATTGAAGCTGCTAGGGCCATGCTTTCTGATTATAAGCTTCCTGTCATCTTTTGGGCAGAGGCTATGAATACAACTTGCTATATTCTGAATAGGGTTTTGATGGTTAAACGACACAAAAAAACGTGTTATGAACTTTTGAGAAACCATAAACCAAATTTAGAAGGGTTCGAACCGTTTGGGCTTCCATGCGCGATAATTAGAAATAAAAACCAACCCAAATTTGGTGAAGTTGCTGACGAAGGATTTTCCTTGGTTATGCCAACGGTGCACCAAACAAAAGAGTTTTTAACAAAACAAATGGTAAAATTGAAACGGTTTTTAATATTGAAATTATCACATATTCGCCCAAACAGTCCAGCCCAGCCCAGGTTCAACAAAGCTATATGATTATGATCTGCTCTTCGAATCTTTAAAATTCCTGAGTTTTCCGATGCAGGTGATTTGGAGGTAATTCACAATTTGACTAGGGATGGAGATGAAAGTTCTTTTGGTCTAAGTTTAAATGTTCCAAGTGCGGATGTGCAAGGACCTTCCTCAAATACAAATGCAGAAGTAGCGGATTCGAGTGATAGCGAGTCTGAACCTCTCGAGGGGGAGGATTTTACTAATCCGTTTGCTAATCAAAATGTTCAGGGGAGATTAGATCAAATCTAGAGACTAACTTGGAAGTAGACGCCATTGCTACTACATGAGCAAATAATGATCATCTAGTGGAGAATATTTTGGGTGATCCGAATGCAGGTGTTCAGACAAGGAGAAGTACAACAGAAGGTTCATGTATGTATGATGCTATTGAGAAGACTGGTATTATCAACGAGTGCTTGTATACCTGTTTTATTTCTCAAGAGGAGCCGAAGAATATTCATATGGATCTGAAGGATAATTCATGGCTAGAAGCTATGCAGGAGGAACTAGCTCAATTTGAAAAGTTGAAAATTTGGGAGTTAGTTGATTTACCAGAGGGAGAGAAAGAAATTGGCACCAAGTGGGTGTTCATGTGTAAGAAAGATGACCGAGGGATCGTGACAAGGAACAAGGCTCGGTTAGTGGTGAAAGGGTACAATTAGCAAGAGGGGATTGATTATAATGAAGTATTTGCACCAGTTTCAAGGTTGGAAGCAATTCGGTTGTTTCTATCTTTTGCATCTTTCAATGGTTTCAAGGTTTATCAGCTTGACGTGAAGAGTGCGTTTCTTTACGGGAAAGTTAAAGAACTGGTGTATGTCTCACAACCAGATGGGTTTACTGATCCAGACTATCCAGATCAAGTGCACAGAGTATAGATTACATCAAGCACCTAGGGCGTGGTACAAGACACTATCATCTCATCTTTTGGCAAATGTCTTTGAAAGGGGTCAGATCGATAGTACACTTTTCAATAAGAGGAAGAAGGAAGATTTTCTGTTGGTACAAGTATACGTGGATGATATCATCTTTGGTTCATCTGATGAGAACATGTGTCATGAGTTTGAAGAGGTGATGAAGGGTAAGTTTGAGATGAGTGCAATGGGTGAGTTATCATTCTTCTTGGGGTTGTAAGTTGAGAAAAAGAAGGATGGGATCTTTATTCATCAGATGAAGTATGTGTATGACATTTTGACTCGTTTCAAGATGGAGGATTGTGCAACTTTTAATACACCCATTTGTGAAAATCACAACATTGGTCTAGATGCTGAGATTGTAGAGGATGTTGATCCAACTCAATATAGGGCCATGATTGGATCGTTGATGTATCTTACTGCTTCATGACCCGACATTATGTTCGACGTATGTCTCTGTGCCAGATATCAAGCAAATCCGAAGGAATCGCATATGAAGGCGGTGAAGCATATTCTTTGTTACTTGAAAAAACCTAAGTTTGGGTTATGGTACCCTGCTGATAATGACTTGGAGTTTATTGCCTAAACTGATTCAGATTTCAGAGGATGCAAATTAACCAGAAAATCTACCATAGGTGATTGTCAGTTCTTAGGGGTAAGACTTGTGTCATGGCAATGCAAGAAACAAGCCTGTGTGTCTACGTCTTTGTGTGAAGCTGAATACATTTCTACAAGTAGCTATTGCTCTCAGGTTCTGTGGATCCAACTGCTAATGCGCAATTACGGTTTGAATTTCGCTCACACCCCTATTATGATAGACAATAATGCCACAATTTTCATAACAAATAATCTCGTAAAACACAGTCGTACAAAACATATTGACATTCATCATCACTTTATACGGGATTGTGCTGAAAAGAGAATGATTGAACTGCATAGCGTTGACACACTAGATAACCTGGCAGATCTTTACACAAAAGCTTTTGACAGGGCTCGATTTGAACATCTAGAAGAACTCAACGGGATGAGGAATCCTAAATAACCAGTTTTTTACATAAGAATTTTGTAAATAGTTTACTGCTTTCTTAAAAATAAAAAATTTAAAAAGTAGAAAACCATAAAAAAAATTTGAGTTGTGTGAAAAATAAGAGATGATAGTATATCAGCACGTTAGACTGTCACACTTAATTTGAACTTAAATTTGAATAAGTGTGATAGTAGCTTCATTATATGATGTACCAGTAGGCAAGTGACATGAAATAATCAACTTACCACGGTGATATAAACATAAAGAATTGAGTATGAGTGGGTAACATATCAGTGGCGTATGGTTTTATAACCTTGAATCTTGCGTTGATAGATTGCCAAAATCTGAGGTTTTGGGTCTTTATACAGTTATTTCATCCGGGATATTAGGGTTGTCCTTCTGTTGCATCCAGATATATGCTAACCTAGGCACAATCAGGATATCTTAAAAGAGCTAAAATGCCAAAACACAAAAATTGAAGAAGCTCTCCTAGAGAGTCATTCAAATGTGCAAAATGCATAAATCATACCAAAATCTGTGATATTTACCTTAACCCTCGTTGGATATTGGTCTCTTTGTTGTACGGAAGTACTGACCTGATCACTAATTATCTAGCGTTGTAAAACAAAGAGGTTGAATTGGGTATACTCACCTACTACGAGGAATCTTTGTGCGTACCTTGATCGCGGGGGTATGTCCTGAAGTGGGACACTCTAGTACATCAGTAGAAAATTACCTTAACATATCACTGGGTAAAGGTACTTGAAATGTTCATGTGTTTTGTTAAAGTGGATAAACAATACTGGTAATCGTCTTGAACTGTTTTTTCATAAAAATTAAAAGAAAGAATGACCTGAGAGTGTGAAACAGTTTGATTAGGCTGATATGATCTTCTTAACCAATGATTCTCACAAAAACAGAGTGTTTATTTGTTTGTTAGTTGTTTCCTTTCAGAAAAATATTAAAATCCAAAAAGATTTTATTTTTTTTAAAATTTTTAACGTACGGAAAATGGTTGTTCTTGGAGGAATTGTTACCGAAAGGGAGAGACGGTGTTAGAAGATGATTTCAAAATTTTTTGCCTTGTAGGTTCTAGTGGTGTTGAATTATTTTTTAGTATTGGTGTTGAATAGAAAATTGCTTAATTTGTTGCATCTCGTGATTAATAATAATTTGTTAACATGTGTTGAAAAGTTCTTATGGTTTCTCGAGATGTTTGTTTTGTACACAGATAGTTGCTATTTGCTCATGTGAAGCTAAGTGAAGTAAAGTGATGAGTTGCTGTGAAGTTTACTCAAGAGGAGTCTGATTGGATGCATGGTAATAACCTCCTTTCTACATTGCTGACAAAGTTTGAAGAGTTTGAAGATTGCTATGCAAATGCTGAACTGGATTTTACTCAAGTACTAACGTTTTTGAAGACTTGGTGATGGGATGCATCAGCTTAGGGGGAGTCTGTTGCTGACATAAGCTATTGAAGCTGAAGCTATCCAAAGATCAAAGACGATGAAAGATTACATGAAGAATGCAAGATGACTTAAGACAAAGCTGTTTTATGAAGCTATTGTCAAGGGGGAGTCTGTTGGTGCAGGTTTGTGACAACAACTTTTAGATTTGGATCTTTGGATATCTTGTAATTAGTGAAATGATAAACGGTTAGCGGGTTTAACTTTGTATTAGTTAGTTAATAATGATTGGGCCAAACCAAACCTACATTGGGGGAATGGTAGGTGAATTGGGCCAGTCCAATTCGAAGGTCTGTGTGAAACCAGCCCAGTATGCATGCCTTGAGTTATATAAACAAAGCTTTGCACTAGAGTTAGGGTTAAGGACTTGAAATCGGTTTACAGAGAATTTAGAGAGAGATAGATTTCATGATAGAGAGCGGGACGAATTTGTGTGTGATAGGATCTTAGGTTGATTGTTTTGAATAATCAATAAAGATCAGTTTGTTCGGTTTTACTTTAATCTGTTTCTACACCTTTCTTTGACAGTCTGATCTAGAGGATTCCGCACTTTTTAGATTAGATAAATGATTATGTGAAAGATCCATAGGATTAAGGGACCTACAAAGATCTATTGGATGTGTAGGTCTGGAAGCCATATTTGTAAGCGTTCATGCGGGAATTGCGGACTGTTGTCGGTAATGATGCTCATTAGGAGTCAAAAGTGACAAATGATGAACTCCCAAATGAATTCTTTACGACGATTGTTGTGGTGGATGCCAATGACTTTACTTCAACCCACGTGGTGAAGTAGTCGATCGCAACGATGAGATATGATACTCTGCGCGGGGCTTTTGGAAAGGGTTCCACAAGATGGATGGCTCACTTTTGGAATGGCCACGTAGCTGTAACCAGGACTAGATTGTTCTTGGGGCGCAAGGTGTCTGGAGCGTGTTGTTGGCAGCAGTTGCCTTTGCAAAGCTCCTTGACTGCATCCAAGTGTATTCCCGGCCAATAGTATCCTGCATTCATGATTGTGGCTACCACCGTCCGCGAACTCGCGTGAAGGCCTTAGATTCATTCATGGATCTCATGTATGAGGCAGTTGGCGTCTTCAGTCTCCACATAACGCAGAAGATGGCCAAGAAAAGACTTCTTGTACAATATTGCGTTGAACATTTGAACTGAAGGGCTTTATGGTTAATCATCTTGGCTTCTGTCTTGTTTTCCAGGAGGGTGTCGGAAGAGAGGAAGGCTATGATGGCTGTTATCTACGATGGGGAGTCCATTTTGATAACATTTACTTACCGCAAAGGCACAAATGGGGTTTTCAATACCTCAATGCAAACATCCTTGACCAAGTGTTGGAAATTTATAGAGGCCAACTTGCTTAGAGTGTTCGTAGGCTTGTTTTCACTTATGTTGATGTGGGTCACTTTGCATGAGTGAAAATGTTACATCAAATCTTTTTCTTGCTCGAGGTAAAGAGCCATGTATAGAGCGTGATGGTAAGATCATGAAGTACCCCATTTTTTGTTCTTGTATGCTTCCCATCACTAAGCATGACTGGGAATGAGATTTGGCCAAGCGATAACACTGCTTCATTGCAGAAACCAATCAATGGAGTGCCAACAAGCTCGATGTGAGCCTTATCTTCCTCGTTTAGTTGGTTGAAGCATTGCTCATAGATGATGTCCGCAGTGCTCCCCTCATGATGAAAATGCAGTTAGATCTGTAATGGTCTACCATGATTGTGATAACTAGTGGTCATTTGGTGCTGGGACCTTCTCACACCACTGGGAAGATGACCTGTTATTTCTGCCAGTTGGCAGTCGTGGATGCTGCCTCTTGTGGTTTTGATTGTTGTTGTTGTTGTTGCGGAGCTTCTTTTGCCCACCCTGGATCATATGTGTGTTGAGTGTGCAGATCTTTTAATTGTTGAGTCTGTCATCTTGGTGGTTATCCAGGTTGCGGGTGTCCTTGCGGACACCCTTTAGGAGATGTGCATGCTTCCCTGAATTATGCGCAGACTCGATCTCTGAGGTGCTAAAAGCAGTCTAATTAAATTAACCCTATATTAAACACTAAGTAATACTCTAGACTCTCTAAAACTAAACTACGGACAACAAGTGAACCCATCAAAACTAGTAAAGCTAAAGTAAGTCCGGATATCGAACCGACGAGACTCCTATTGAAAACGTGAACTAGACTCAATTACTTATCTACACTATCGATTATTTTTAGGGGGGGGGGGTTCCACCAATCCTAATGCAAACAATTAAATGATTACCTAGATCAAACTTAAACATGAACTCTAACTGCAGACGAGATCAAATGATGATAAAAGCACAACCTAGGTTAGAATCCTACATATGAATGACAAGTTTTTATATTGATAATGGAACTTTTGTGGAACCGGGATCGTATTACGCTAAATTCAAAGGGTAAGCTAAAGGATCCTCGACCCTTCTTGAGGTATCACATAAAAGATTCTAAAAAGTTGTTAAGGCTACCGGTTATTGGATTCCCTTGTGATTTCTCCAATTCTAATGGTGAATTACCATATATATAATCTACCTCACAACGCGAAAGTCTCAATACACTAAGAAGTGCAAGGGGTAACTAATGAAGTACTGATCAGACTCGATAAGCAAGGGATGGAAAGTAAACTAGGGGAAATCTTCTCATAAAGGCTTTACTCTTAGCAACCTAACACTCAAGACAAAGATAATATTTATAGTCCCAAATTACCCTTAACAATGCGTTCGTGGTAGTAAGGGGTCGAACCACGAAGAGTCTGTGATTTGCGATCGGATATGATTGATTTTAAATACGATTGTCACTTTTATGAAGTTTGCTATGAAAATGATTCAATTGATTGTTTGAAAGAGATGTCGGATTACCCAACGAATTTGGATTGATTACTTAACTACTAAAACTAAGAATGATTGCAAGAAATTAATTAACAACTGTAACACAATGGTGAGAAAACAAGGTTCACACCCGATTCGATAATTGCAAAGTCTAGGGTTTCTAACAAATTTTAGATTGATTTAATTGAACTTGTATTAACGGTTTTGATATCACAAAGCTTAGGTGCCAATTGCTATCAACGTCATAGACAACGGACCACAATGCACTTCGTTACTTTGGACAAGTAAATCCTTTCGAATGATAAAGCATGAATACACAAACTTATTTTGCAAAGTCAAATTTTATAATCTGTAGGACCGATCCTGATAGCATAGGAACCTAGATTTGATATCTAATGTCCATAATAGCGGAAATATTACGACATGATTACCAAACAACAAGAACAAATCAGTTAAATGTCAATTTTATTGATATAACATTAAGTCTCCAATTTGACAGAGCTCCAACTCAAAGTGCGCAAAGTTACAAATGAATGAGACAAGCTAGCTATATATAGGGTTGTAAGTTCGCTGGAGTGGATAGGAATTCGCCCGAACTTGACATAGTCAAGTTCGGCCGAACTTGACTTCACACAAACATTCACCAGCGAACTTGTCCCAATGATACATAAATACTCGATTTCGCTAGCCTATTCACGTCTAATCTATACAGACTCGATATAAGACTAAGACATAGACATTCTGCACCAACAGACTCCCCCTTGGATATCGTCTTCGTCTTTTATCAGTCTTCAAAACTCTGTCTTCAAATAAACCTTTAACGTGTACGACCGAAGAAGTTCTTGAATGGCTTCTTTCGTCTTTCCTGCTTCGGATCTGGCGTCTGATCAGTAGGTGGCACTTTAGTCATATACTGAAACCTTCTGAGCCTTGCCGCCTTACCTCTTTCATGTATCTCTTCAAGACACTTTTCTTCTTTCAGAAATTCAACCCGTTCTAAATCCCTCCAGCTCGTTTTCCACATCTTTCCAGAGTTAACTTCTCGAGCATAGCATACGTTAACGACCCTTTGATATTTCATGGCTTGTTCTTTTTCACGTTCTTCAAACACTATCTTGCTGTAGAACAAGCGTTTGATATATTCTCTCGAGCAGTTTACCAACCACATAGGATCTAGAATCCTGATTGTTCTCCAAAGCCCTCTCATACCTTGCACCCCAAACATTTCAACCTTCTCCTCCGTAATATCCAGATGATCCTCAAATCGAAGTACAATCACTGCTTCACACGTATTCGGATCAATTGCCACCATTTGAACAATGGATAAAAGTCTTGTTCGATCGGCATCAACGGCATGTTTCTTATTGCTCTCGGTCGTTTCATGATTAACGTTATATCTTTTTCCCCTGTCTTCTTGTTCGTTTTGATGCGATGACCTGGAATGAAAGGCTTCCAGTGTTCAAAAACCCTTTGTTGCTTCATACTTCATGTGGCATACAGATTCAACTCCTTAAACCACACTTCATGTGGTACGTTACGTTCCTTGTCTGAACAAGCTCTTCAACATCCCAGAAAGGTAGTGTTTTGAAATCAGCAAGATACTTGAAGTATTGAACTCCATATTCCCGTTTAATGGCATACACATTCAACTCCTTAAACCACACTTAGGATATCTCCCAATGACACATCTTTATCTCTGGTAAAGAATGCTAGAGGACGTCGAAACTTACGTTCATGCGACATCTCTTTAAACCAGGACTTCTTAGCTTGAGCTATTTCCTCCTTTGTCATCGGCTTCGGAACTTTACCTTCACGAATAGATTCTTCAATCTTTTCTTTAAGCATATCCTCATTCAATTGCTTATACATCTCCTCAAACGTAGGAAAACTATCTGTGTTTTGACCAACATACTTCACATCTTCGTCTTTCCCGTCATCAGAAGACCAATCTTCCACTACAACCCTGTTATAATCATTTGCCTCATATCTTCGTCGATAATGATACTCATTAGGTTCAAATGCATTCACGTTCAGAACTTGCTCTTCAAAATCAAAATCTAGTGATTCTGCATCAACATCAATCAACTTTGCTAGATCTTCTTTTGAATAATTGTGCACGAACTCGCCTTCCTCTACATTGTGTTCAAGCAAGTATCAGAGGCTTTGTCAGAACTGCAGCAACAGGCTTTGCAGACATATCAACATCAGTCATATCTATATCATCAGTTGACCCTGTTTGTCCTGACTCCCCCTCATTCTGTTCATTCATAGCATTCGCCTCATCATTCATAAGACTTGAGAAATCGAAGCTTTCATTTATTGTCGCATCAACCACCTTTATACCTGTACCACTCGGATCATCATCATTACCTCCATCGTGGTCAGAATCATCTTTCGTATCATCAACTATTGGTTCATCATCTTTATCATCATCTTCTGCTTCATCATCGTCCTTTTCTTCAGAAACAACTGCAGCATCAGAAGGCTTGACAGATTCGTCAACCTTAGCAATCTCGGACTCCGAAGCTTTCGCAGAATCAATCTCTTTAATAGGTTCAGAGATCTCCGCATACTTTCGATCACATTCTTTCCCTTACCCTGTTCAGCTAACTCTCTTTCAGCTTTCTCTTTCGCTTCTTGAATGTCTAACCGAGCATATTCTTCTTTGAAATTAATTCCCAGACTGTTAGATAATACCTTCTGTAGTCTGTCAAATCTCTTATCATTCATATCTTTTTCAGATCGAAGCTCTGCAATCTCTTTGTTTAATCTTTCATTCGCTTCTTGCAGACTTTCAACAAGCGCTTTCAAATAACCTCTATCTCCTTCAAGAAATTTCACTTTGTCAGATAACATTTCTTTCTCTACTTCACTCTGTTTCATCAACTTTTCCAACTCAGCCTTTTCTGATTCATTCTTTGCAACTCTATCTTCCAATATCTTGACACGCTTTTCAAGAACATCTACGTCTGTTTCAGGAAAGAAATTATCTAAATCCTGCAGATCCACTGGTTCATTTGGAATATCACCAAATAGATTTGACTGTGACTTCTTTGGTGTTGACTTAGGAGTAGCAGCTAATGGAGTAGACATCTTTGGAGTTGCTTTCCTCGGAGTTGAGCTTTCAGAATGAACACCTTTAGGATCAGGAGATTGAATCACCGGTACTTCAAGTAAATTAGACTCATGAGGTTTTTATATAACTCTTGGCCTTTCTGCTTCAGATGAAATGATAACAGGAGGTTCTTGTGTAACTCCTGGACGTTCAGCTTCAGAAGAAATAACAACAGGAGGTTCTTGTGTAGGAGGTTCTTGTGTAACTCCTCTCTCCTGTGCACCAGAAGGTTATTGTGTTGCTTCTGTGCTCTTAGGCTTTCCCTTGTATCGACGACTAGCAGGTTTCTGGACTTTCTTTGTTTTCTTGCCTTTTGCTGATGGAGACCCTGTAGTCTTTGTTGTTGAAACTACTGCAGACTTTACACGCTTAGTTCTTTTCTTAGGTCTCTCCTCGTCGGACTCTTTTTCAAGATTAGGATCAAAATCAGCTTTGATCTTTTCAGCTTCAGTCTCTGCTATTGTTTTCTTTGTCACTTTCTCGAGTGAATCATCATCGTTCTCAGAAGTCGCAGAAATAACATCGTCTTCCTGTGTAGTCTTTTCTGTCTCATGACTTTCAATCACAACCGCTGCACTAGATCCAGCCTCTGTTTGAACATTTATCGGCTCGTCTTCATCAATCAGCATCGTATCAACTTTCTTAGCACCACGCTTCTTTTTCTTTTCGATTTCAGCTTTGACAAACCATTCGCTACATGCTTTAGGCTTGAACGACTTAAACCATTCTATCTCAGCATCAATTCCTTCTCATCACCACTTCCATCGTTTCTCCACTTGTTTTCTGGCGGCGAAACATAATTTTCATCTTTTATCGCCCCAAATATTGGTTTCGCAATAGGTGCTGAATCCTGCTTTTGGAACTTTAACAACTTCTTAACTGTAGTTTCATCAAGGTGACTGAAGTATAAAATGTCGTTTGGATCACGTGCAATGTCTGTAAACTTCTCATCTATAAGCATTTGCACGAACCTTAGATATAAACATAATCTCGTGTCTTCCATATTCTTCGACATGTGAGTGAATACAAGCTTTGAATAGTTATGCGACTTCTTCAGAATCAACGCTGTTGCCATGCAAGCCATATAATCCTGAACATCGTCGAGACCCGCCTTTCTGTGGCTGAATGTGTGAATAATAGCATGCATTAGGAGCTTGTCGGGGTTTGGTACTTCCCCTTTCTTCAACGTTGGCTTATTTACGCTTCCCTTGTAGCCCATATGGTAAAAACAACCTCGTACCATCTTCTTGTCTAAGAAAATAGGATCATCTTTATCGTTGTTAAACTGTAAGATCCTGCGTATATCATCCTCAGTGACAGTGATAGTTTTGTTCTCGTCTCCAACTTGTACATACGACGTAATAGTCTTCTTATCTGCACTTAGGCTTGCGTTCATCCAGAAGTGACATGTGTGCGATCGATATGACACTGTACGCTCCGTGATAGCTCTGTGAATCAGACAATCCTTTGGAAACTTCAAGATGCTTTCATATTCCTTCAGCGACGGACATAATGCCTTGTCAAGTGTAATACATGTGTTATGGAACTTAAAAAAATCCATCGTAATCACCCGTGTAACATCCGTCAAAATCGGATCTCCAAAATTCGATCTGAATTGCAAAACCGGGTCCTTTTCGATTAAATAAAAAATTAATAATAATAAAAAGATTTTCTATAATTTTTTATTACATTCCACATTATATTATTTAATTAATCGCCGAATTAAAACTGAACTAAAATGTTAACTTTACAAAACAACTCACTTAGTTCGGTTAATTTTACATAAGGGGAGCTTTAACGAAGTTAGGTTGTTTAGTTAATTGAAGTTACAAGTTAAGGGGGTTTTCTTTGTAATTAATAAAAGCTATAAAACAAAGCAAATCAATTAACTGGGTTAGTTAACCCCGTTAACGCAGTTAGTTATTGGTAAAAGAAGACAACTAACTACGTTAATGTTTATAAAGGGAACATATTAACTAATTTAGTGTTAGGGGTTAATCAAGTTAGATAGCTCTTGTGATATTCAGGGACCTGTTTGTCAATTAATGGAAGTTATAAAATACAGGGTCCAATTTTGCATTTAATGAAACCTTATGTTAAAAACAAAGAAGAACCGGATTCCGGGAGACTCGAACACCGGCACAAGCGTCCAACAAATATCCACAGAACCAACTGGACTGCAGGATTTCTTGTGCTTTCATTCAATCTGCATTATATATATTCATAGAAAAGCTGAAATTAAGAATAAAAAAAAGGTTGAACAAGGGACTCGAACCCAGGTACACTCGACAACACAAGTATGCACGTAACGAGCTGACCTATAATTGCTTTTTGGTTGAACTCTGCGTTGTATGATATATATACAAACCTGGATGACCTGCGTTCTCTTTCTTCTCCATTTGAACCTGCAATCGCAACCCAATCCCAATTGAAACCCGACCTGGTTCGTTCCCGTCCATTTTACGACGATACGAATGGTTCTTGGGCTCATATGAATCGTTTTTTGGAGATTTAAGGTCGGAGACACCTAATCATTTGATGTAATGCTTTATTTAATCCATTTAATTTCATTCAAAAGCCTAATTTTATTTATTTTTCGTGCTCTACAATTCCCTATTGTCAATTTCTGCATTTGTAGAGTTTATGCATACGAATTTAATTGCTTGATAAACTAGGGTTTTTGAGTTCTTGAAATTGGGGCTTTTGATCTTAGATAGTTATTTTAGTGAAATTCAATTTACCTACTATTCTACATCATATTAGATTAGTTCATGAAAATTTTGAGAATTTCTGGACTTGATATTGATTTATTATGAATTTTAGAGTATTATATAAATTTATAAATGAAGAGAAAAATACTAATTCATGAGAATATTATATCCCAAACTATATACTCTAAATTTTTCAGTCATCCGTTAGATGTGGAATTTTAACAACAAATTTCATATAATCATGTGACAGATTATATTATATAATTTGATTAATGGGAAAACTAGTTATAATATTTCTTTAAACATGACTAAATTGTTATTACAAAAATAAATCGTTACGACAACAATAATATTTTATTTTTAGTTATTATGAGATTGCCAAATGGTTAGAAGTTGATGGATAGTTAATTAGAATTTTATAGAAATAAATGTAACAACGAATACAAATTTATGTCATTTATTCCTATATAAACTTATGTAAGTATTTTCCCATAAAGAAACTTATATATATTTATTTTATATCTGTGTCCCAACAAAGTATATATTTATTTTATCAGGGCATGTTTGAAATTATATAACTAGTGATTAGGAAGTTGGGTGGTTAAGTACTACTAATATTTTAGATTTATAATTACCAAAGTGTAAGAATTTCAAAAACGATAAAATTAATCAATGATAATACAAATCAAAGTTACATATATATATATATATATATATTCATGTATGTACATAAAAACAATATTTATCACAAAGGTCCCCAAATCAAGAACTCGAATCACTAGACTCATTGTTATCATTCTGTTTATTTAAAATCTTGGTTATATTTATTCTAGGGTGATTTAGTCAATTGTTTTATCTCGTGTACTCATGCGGTGATTCTCGTGGGTTAACTCTTCGCAACATGTG
Organism: Scalesia atractyloides; assembly: GCA_947069175.1. Classification (NCBI taxonomy): domain Eukaryota; kingdom Viridiplantae; phylum Streptophyta; class Magnoliopsida; order Asterales; family Asteraceae; genus Scalesia; species Scalesia atractyloides. The sequence continues at coordinate 31,726,006 of CAMTDV010000015.1, read as the reverse complement.
AGTAATTTATCTCAAATTCCCCTTTTTAATTTTACAAATTTTTGGGTGCATCATGTTATTTAAATCTATGTTTTATTCTATTTTTAACATGCTAAAATCAAAGTGTTGATATCTAAATGTTCATGTGTCTTATCTTTTTAACTTATATGCTATGTCAGTCTATTGCATGCTATTGTATCTAGTGGATCCACAGCTGACTAGTTTCCCCACCACCATGTGTTGTAGCCTAGTATCGCCAACAGTATTAGACTCGCTCTCCGGGGCTTGAGCCTAATGCACGCTATTGTCGTTGTGTGCTATTTTGGTCTTGGTGTATTTTATTATTTTGTTACGTGTCTTTGTTGGTATGTGTGTATTGTTAGTTATATTAGTAACATGTGACAATCTCTACATTAATCTTGTGAGCATGTTGAAATATAATTTTCTTTAAAATAAAAACTAAACCATTTTCTACAAAGTAACAAATTGCTCACCAGCATCATTGTTGACCCAAAAATATATTTTTCTAACGTGGTGCAGGAGTAAGGTTGATAAGCAAGTGAAGAGGACACGTAGCATGGGCCTTAGGATAATAAATTGGAAAATTTTGTTATGTTTATTTTTGAACATTTTATGTACAACTATTGATTGAGATGTGTTATCTGACAATTTAATTCAATAGCTTTAAATAGTAAACTTATGATAGTGTCATGAGCTATTGGCAATCATCATGCCCCGTACCTTTCTGCCGCGGGTCGGGGTGTGACAACCCGCGCTGGTACTTGAACCTGAAAATCGACGCAAAACACTTAGCATGCATTTCGAGAAATTTTTACTAAATTTTTCAACCTTTTCATCAAGTTCGGGCGAACTTGATGTTGGAATAACAAACAATTTTGAGTCAAGTTCGCCCGAACATGCTTAACAATCATGTTCAACATGACACCATAAGTTCGGGCGAACTTATGATCATCAAATTTCAATTTTCTAAAACCCAAGTTCGGGCGAACTTCTCAAATACTTTTCAAATTCAGATTTCAATTGAAGTTCGGTCGAACATGTATTTTGTTCAGTTTTATTCAGTTTTTAATAGCAAGTTCGGTCGAACTTGATAACAAGTTCGGCCGAACTTGTTATCTTCTTCAACAAACAATGCATATTTCGAATAACGACCATTCTAATAAATTTCAACTCAAATCTACGGTTGATTTATGTCGATTATCATCATTCATAGTTCAATTTGTTCATTAGAACCCTAGGTATATCAGATTTTAACAATACAGATCTAAGTTCATCGATTCATGTCCACTTCTCGGCTTAAATTTCAAATCCTCACCTCAGCCATTGAGAATGGTGTGCCAATCACCACAATAAACCAAAATTTGGGCAGAGTAACGGTAATTATTGCCAATTTTGAGAAATCGCACAAGTAGGCTAAGTTTAGAGAGAAATGGTTTGCAGATTATGAAGTTCGGCCGAACTTGCAAGGTATTTATACCATAGCAAGTTCGGGCGAACTTGAGAGCCCATTAGGTGAAGGCCCATATCAAGTCCGGGCGAACTTCCACAAAACACATCAAACCAAACAAGTTCGGTCAAACTTGTTTCAAACTTGAATCTTTTGACCTTTAAGCAAGTTCGGCCGAACTTGCCTAAACTCAATTTCAACTTTTCAAAATTTTGCAATTTTAGTCCCTGAACTTTTCTTATTTTACCAGTTAAATCCACTCAGTTGACCAAGTCCAAGCTAATGACCTTGGTTAACTGATTTGTCTGCCGAGTCCAAGTTAATGACCCCGGTTTGACCCGTTACGAACAAACTGTTGTTATTTTCAAAATCAAAGTTTCAAATTAATGAACTTTTTATTATTTTGGCTTTTCAGATTTTACAGATTAGCTCCCAGCCCGTTGTCAATGAGATTCCCACCAGATTAGCACCTTACCAGACTTCGAAGATCCGTTCTCTAACTTTGGTTTGCTGAAAACAATGTAGAAACAAAATCTTTTTGTATTTTTGTAAGTTTATGCTAAAAAACACTAAAAATATTTTTGGATTTAATCTGTAAAGCAGATAAACTATGTACAGGACAATGTAAACTATGTACAAACATATTTACAGACATATTTTTGTGAATTCGTGTCTAAGGATCATATCAGTTAACTGAGACATATCACCAGTACCATTGATCTTTAGATGACTTTAAGTTTTAAACTCGTTTACCTAGAATGTCGATATGTTTGTCCACTTAAACTTTACCACGTTTCTCAACTGTTCCAAGATATGTTAAGGTATGAATTATGAAACATGACTTATCTGCGGTTCCCACTTCTTGAATATACTCCCGTGTCAAGATTCCCTAGATTTCATCTTACATGTGAATATAGCGTAATTGATATCTGTATCTGGGTTAATGCGAGGCCTTGAGAGCTCAGGTTAGTACTACCGTACAGACAAAGAGATGAAGGCTCATCTTTAAGGTGTGTTCCATTTAAGGAATCTTTTCAGCACTGCAAATGATTAGATCTTTCGATACTTTTCAAGTTTGCATGCAGTTTAGGGGTTTATAGCGAAAGTATTATAGAAGTTCTAGGCTATTGCTTCCGAAAAATCAGAAGAACTTGTATAATACCCCAGATATCAACTATCTATAAAGACCTCGTATCTCAGAATCATGCAATCTCTCAAACGAAATTTCGGAGTACTAAGTCCATATATCCAAGATGTGTTAATCCACAAGATTAAGCAGTTGTAAAATTTAGTTTATATCTCGGAAACAATTTACTTAACGTGTTAAGCCTATCGACACATCCACAGTAAGACTTGTTTATCACTTTTAAACTTTACATTTCTTTAGCATACTGTGATAGTCCACTGATGTACTATCATTTTCTTTTTGTGACACCGAATTCTTTTTGTCTTTTTCAATGTTTTTGTACATTTTTGAAAATTTTCATATGTTTTTGTATTTTCTCAAATATTTCTCCCCCCAAAATCAAAAACATATTTTTGGATTTTAGATTTATTAAGAAATACTAATCTAGAATATAAATAACAAACCAATGTGGATCACGTGAACTCGTTATCCGATCCGTATTCAACCTCAGTTTCCGCACCTGTCAGCAAATTTTTAATACCGTTAAGCCTCATTAGATATTTAAATCTTCTTAAAGGAAATGCTTTGGTATAAAAATCAGCCTTTTGTTCGTCGGTGTGGATTTTTTCTATTCGCACCAATTTCTTTTCGTAACAGTCACGAATGAAATGGTAAAGGATTTCAATATGTTTAGTACGTGAGTGATGAACAGGATTTTTGGTTATATCGATGGCTGCTTTGTTATCTACAAATAAAGGCGTATCAAGAAACTGTAGACCATAATCCCTCATCTGTTGTTGAATCCAGAGGATTTGAGAACAACAGCTGGAAGCAGAAATGTATTCTGCTTCACAGGTAGAGAGAGACCCTGGTTTGTTTCTTGCACTGCCACGTTACCAAACGCGTTCCGAAGAACTGGCATCCTGCCGTTGTAGATTTCGAGTTCAGCTTGTCCACTCCGAAGTCTGAGTCAGCGTATCCCGTTAGATCAAAATTGTCGTTCTTTGGATACCACAAGCCGGTGCTTGGTCATCCCTTCAAGTAACAGAATATTATCTGGACTATCTGCATGTGTGACACTCGAGGACTAGACTGATATCTCGCACAAAGCAGGTAGGATACATGATGTCTAGGCGAGATGTCGTTAGATACATCAGAGATCCTATCATCGATCGGTAGAGTGTGTCATCAACTTTGGTTCCCGTCTCGTCAATGCAAATCCCATGATTCAGTGCCAGCGGAGTCGAAAGCGGCTTCGAGCTATCCATTTCAAACTTCTTGAGAATGTTGTGAACATACTTTATCTGATGAATGAATATGCCATCTGGTAACTGATCGACATGTAATCCGAGGAAGAATTTCATTTCACCCATGGAGAACATCTCGAATTTCTTCTTCATGATCTTTTCGAACTCTTTGCAAAGACTATAATCCATAGAACTGAAAATGATATCATCCATATAGATTTGTACAATGATTATATGAGATCCGACTTCTCTGGTAAACAAAGTACTGTCCACTGTTCCTCTCGTAATGCCATTCCCAACGAGATGTTGCGATAACGTCTCGTACCAAGCTCTCGAGGCTTAGTGTAATCCGTATAAGGCTTTGTCTAGGAGATAAGCTTTGTTCTTGTTCAGTGGATCGACGAAACCCGGTGGTTGGCCGACGTACACTTGTTCACGAAGTTTACCGTAGAAAAATGCAGATTTTACATCCAACTGGTACACCTTAAATCCTTTCCAAGCTGCAAACGCGAGGAAAATGCGGATTGACTCTAATCGAGAAACTGGTGCGTATACTTCTGTATAGTCAATACACTCTTGCTGGTGGAAACCTTTGACAACCAACCGAGCTTTGTTTCTGACTATTACACCCGATCGTCTCTTTTACACTTGAAGACCCACTTCGTATCTATAGCTTTCTGCTTCGGTGGTAAGTCTACAAGCCTCCAAACACCCAATTTCTCGAATTATAACAGTTCCTCTTGCATTGCTATCACCCAGTTCTCGTCCCCCAGAGCTTCTTTAACAGTTTTTGGCTCTATTTGAGAAATGAAACATGAATAGTAGCAATAGTTTTGAGTTGGAGCAACTCGGGTGTAGAAACAACTAAGTGCTTTATTGATTTGGCTTCGTGTACGCACACCAGTTTGTAATTCACCAATGATATTCGTTGAAGGATGGTAAGAATATGATCGCAACATTTCTTCGGTAGGAACATCAACTGAGTTTTGCTGATTCGAAACATTCAGATCACTGTTCACTTCAACATTAGGAGCACTTAATGAAGCTTCGTTCTGATTTCTTGGACTAGCAGATTGATTCAACATGTTAGATATCTGCTCAACTTCTTTATCCGATGAGGTTTCACCATCAGCATCAAATGTCGGCGCTTCATCAGAGTTAGAATTTACTTGGCACTTTTGTAGTATTTCCTGGTTCAGAAGAATCATTCGATGGAGTTGTAGCCGGTGTTACTTTTGATTCAGAAATATTTTCAACTTGAACACCGCTATTGTTAGGACCTGCTCCGAAAGATGAAGAATCCATCATGGGTTGATTAACCACAATTGGTCTAATAATTTGTTCCTGATTCGCCGATTGCTGAAGATAATATAACGCTGCAATTTCTTCTTCAGAAGGTTCTTCCGGCAAGTTGAATGACTTCCAAAGGTCTTGATAGTTGAACAGCCATGCGTCACCTCTTCTTTGAATAGGATCCGTATAGTTGAAACAATCAACATGCTGTGCTTCAATTACCTTTCTCAATGAGGGAATATACACTCTTCGTAGCGGACTCGCATACCCGACAAAGAAACCTTCAAGCGATTTGGCCCCAAATTTACCATCTTGATCTATTACAGTACATGGCGCACCAAATGGCTCTAAGAATTTCAAGTTTGGCTTCTGTCGGTTAATCATTTCAAAACAGGTCTTCTTCGTTGGTTTGACAGTTAGAACTCTGTTTAGCTTTAGCAAGCCGCTGCAAACGCTTCACTCCAGAAGCTGACCGGAAGCTTTGAGTCGGCAAGCATGGTTCTTGCAGTTTCGATTAATGTTCTGTTCTTTCTTTCAGTTACACCGTTTTGCTGCGGAGTATAGGGTGCACTAAACTCGTGCAGGATCCCTTTAGTGTTGCAAAATTCTCTAATTTTATTATTCTTAAACTCTGTGCCATTGTCACTGCGAATTCGTTGTACAGGAAGATGTTAAAGGTACTCTAGCTTCTTGAAAAGAATCACCAAGTTTTCGAATGTTTCATCTTTTAATTCTTGGAAGAAAACCCATGAGTAACGTGAATAGTCATCTGTTACGACCAAGCAGTATAAGTCTCCTGAAATACTTCGAATGTTGACAGGACCAAATAAATCCATGTGGAGACGTTCAAGCGGCAACTTGATTGAGTTCAGAATTTTCTTCGGATGTGAAATACTTCCCATGAGTAACGCGAATAGTCATCTGTTACGACCCAGCTCTCCGGTTTTCCGGATGATCACCACCCTTTCTCTGGTAGTTATTGTAATTCCTTTTGGATTTAGAATAGAATTTCTTTTCATTTTTCTCCAGGTTCTCTGATGTAACTTCAACCAGTTTGAACAGTTTATCCAATTGATCCTCTTTGACATTCCGAATCGGAAAACTGTCATCAAAGTATAATTTATCAGATTCCTTACCTTGTACATGACAACGTTAGGATCATCGCATAGATCATCTTCCGATGATGTATCGTCATCTTCAGAATTTATGTCAGAACTGTTCAAACTCGAGGTGGCGCTCTCAAAGCTGCCATCATCAGAATCATTCAGAACATTTTCAACCATATTTTTAACTACCGCATTATTGTCATCATCTGATTTAGTATAGACTACATCAATGTTCTCCGGCAACTCATTTTTCTTTTCAGATAACAACTCAATATTGAGTGCCTTATCCATCCCATCAGCAGTTTTGCGACAATACTTCTCGCATAGGGGTGGAGGAACATTGCTGTATTCTTTACCATTTTTCTTTTTAGACCTTTTATCATTTTCTTTCGACGAGATCGTTGGAAGAATATGATCAATGACATATGCGTTAGTTGTATAACTTCTTAAAAGTTTTTGAACACGTTCTGTTTCAATTTTCATGTCCTGGATTTGTTGTTTAGTTTCGGCAATGGAGTTAATGTAAATGTTTATTGCTTTTTGTTTATCCATCACCGTTCCTTTTAACATCCTCACAGTATCATGTTGTTCAATATTATTTATGTCGAGCCTGCCTAATCATCTTTCATTTTGTCATACGCTTCCTTCATTGTACGATAACCGTATTTGAAATGTTCATTATGTACATTGAGTTCAGCGATGATCTGTGATTTTTCGGCGCATTTTGCACATGGCTCGGTGCATTTTGTACAAGGTTTTACAACCTCTACAACTTGCACTTTGACAACTTCCTTTACCTCTGGACCTACCTTAGTAAGATTTGCCACCATAGCTTTATTGGCAATGTCATTGAGATTTTCAGCATTCACTTCTTGACAACATCAATGATAACTTCATCATCAATCAATTTCTCTTCGATCACTTGCTCCTGAGAGCTTCCATCAAAGTTACCTGCAAAACTAGAAGTTGAATTAGGCGTTAAAATACATGTGTCTTCATGTGAAAATATATTTCTTCTTCTTCCTGTTGTTGCAGATATTGTTCCAGTAGAGCATTCTCCATAGTTGTTGCTTCTTCGGCAGATGTATCCTCGACAATCTCAGCCATCAATGCAACTCCTGTCTTCTTTCCAATGTAAGAATTCCAATCGAAACCATCATCTTCATTGGTAGCAACCATTGCCTTCTCGGTATTGTTGGATGATTTCTCTTGTATCTCAACTTGAGTCTTTTTCGGAAATGGTTTATACTGAAGTGACTTCTTGTAGTATTCGTTTCCACCTCCAAATGGACTCTGATTGCTCGTTGCTTCAGGATTTTTGCATTCTCTCTTAAAATGCCCTTTTTGTCGGCATCTGAAACAAGTGACCTTTGATTTGTCGCGATGCTTGAATTTCCGATATCTCGGCCTGTGAGTGCAATAAAATTTGTCACCCTTCGAATGATAGAAGCTAAAGAACACTTTATATCCATCAGCTCAAGCTCTTCTTCGCCCACCTGATCATAGTCTTCAGCGGTCATTTCTAGATTGCCAATTTTCCCGGCCACCAGACTTTCATATGATTCTAGAACTGTAGCGAGAAGAGTCATGTGTTGTTTTGCGACTTGCTCAGAAACAACATTTTTTAGATTGACAGCAATGTTACACTTGTACACATTTGGATCAGATTCGTTTGTTGATTCTGATTTGTTTGTCTCTGATAAGAAGCATTTGACCCTGTGCTTGAAAACGAAGAGCTTTGTGGACTTTGGTTATATTGTGGTTGATTCTGTGGTAAGAAGTTATATTTGCATTAAATGTTGTTTGAATCTTTGGGCTTGAAATGTTGTCTTGCATTCCGTTCTTGTAATACAGACCAACATCTTGAACAATGTTAACATTCTTCGACTTTGCAATCTTTAGAAGCTCCATTTCATGACCTTCAAGTTTGTCGATGAATGTAGACAGCTTAAAGAATTCCCAATTCGGACTTTCTTTCAGAACCATGAGGTATGTAGTCCATTCTCCATCAGGTAACGCATCTGCAAGCTTATCGATGTACTCTGGTTCTATCTTCTCTATACCGTGTCTCCTCATTTGGACTTTCAGATGACAAAAACGCTCAATCATCTGTTTCATTGTATCGCCCTTCAACATGTTAAAAATGTCGAACTCCTTCATGATGAGAGCTTTCTTACTCTTTATCATCTCTGCGCTTCCTTGGTATTTCTTTTGTAGTGATAACCAGAGTTCTCTCTCAGTCGTGTATTCGGGCAATAAGACCAAAATATCCTCTTTAACAGATTGTTGAATGAGGCTAATCATCTTTTTCTTAGCAATGTACTCATCCTTTTGAATTGTGGAGTACTTGTACTTCTCCAGAACTTGCTGATTTTCGTCCAACGGAACAGTATAACCTCTCTCGATAGCTACCCAGCTTTGGAAATGCTGGCCTGAACCCAATAACTGAACTTCTCCTTTCATCCTTCATATTCGTCCATGCTCATTAATTTCGGCGGTTTAACGGACGTGCCCATCTTGTTGTCTAGGTTGACTTGATTTATGACATTGGCATTAGATGTACCCACTGCTGTCATAAACGCTCTTTGTAGTTCATCCATCGCGAAAATCGACACACGTACGCTGAAAACACGTTCAAAGTTTGAAAATGATTAGAACAACTACAAGTTCGGTCGAACTTGTAGTGAGAAAATGAAGAATTTTCAGTTTATACACAAGTTCGTTCGAACTTAGGCCTTTTGATTTGAAAACGTCCCTGAGAACTTCGAGCGAACTTATGATTTGAGAAAATGAAGAGTTCTTTCAAGTTCGAGCGAACTTACAATCTGATTTCAATGAAAATCTTGCAAGTCCGGGCGAACTTAGCTTTATTTTCTTAATTTTTATCAAGTTCGAGCGAACTTCACAAAATTACTCTTGAAAACCCTCAAGTTCGGTCGAACTTGATAGAAAATCACTTAAAAAGTGGATTTCTAAGTCAAGTTCGGTCGAACTTAGCTTATAAGTTCGATGAACATGTGTTTGGAAAACATGGTTTTTGCAACAATTTGACACCCATTCATTTGATTTTAGTCTCCAAACTCTCAGGGGTTTATCTGTGATGTATTTAACATGTCATATTCAAAATTGGACAGAATTTGACCGTAAATTCTTCATTTTTGTGTAAAAGTTAAGAAACATAGAAGAATGGAGTAGAATTAGAAGTGTTCTTGTCTTGATATCAATCAAATCAGGCTATTCTAGCTCTGATACCACTTGTAGGACCAATCCTGATAGCATAGGAACCTAGATTTGATATCTAATGTAAATAATTACGGAATATTACGACATGATTACCAAACAACAAGAATTAATCAGTTAAACGTCAATTTTATTGATATAACATCAAGTCTCCAATTTGACAGAGCTCCGCCTCAAAGTGCGCAAAGTTACAAATGAATGAGACAAGCTAGCTATATATAGGGTTGTAAGTTCGCTGGAGTGGATAGGAGTTCGCCCGAACTTGACATAGTCAAGTCCGGCCGAACTTGACTTCACACAAACATTCAACAACGAACTTGTCCCAATGATACATAAATACTCGATTTCGCTAGCCTATGCACGTCTAATCTATACGGACTCGATTTTTTACTAAGACATAGACATTCTGCACCAACATAATCACTCGACAATTCACAAATGTAGTTCAAATGCAAGACCATTATTAATCAATTCAAAACACAAACCAATTTGTCACAAAATCAATAGAATTCATAAAAAAACCCTAAACCTTACAAAAATCTACACCGGGGTGAAACCTCCGGGAATCAGCCGCTCATGGTGAATGGAACACTATCAACGATGAATGAGAGCTCGATTCTTGACATCTTGAAGTTTGGAGATGGTGATGAATGATGGTTAGGGTTTATGTGAGATGGTGTTGATGAATGGATGAAAGGATTGATGATGAAGGTGATAGTGATGATGTTAGGGTTATGATCGAATCGAATCGATTGGATTGGGATGATGGAAGATGATGATGGGTGATTGTAGCTCCAAGAGCTTGTTTCAAACTCCAATAACTCGTAACTCCTTTCAATAGGTCAAAAATGGTGTTTTAAACCCGTCCCCAAAACCAACAAACTCAAAATTCGCGAAACAAGAAACGGAGTCCCGTCGCCGACGGCCTGATACCCCGTCGGCGACGGCATGTGGATTCTCCATTTTTCTCTGACGCTTAAACCTGCTGCCTACGATGAACATTGGGCGACGGGGGAGGATCTACGAGGCGTCACCGACAACCCATAGTGGCGTCGGCGACGATCCTCTAAACTTCAATTTCTGATTTCTTCGTTTCTTGATTCCGGTTGACCTAATTCGCGTTCCGGTGCTCCGTTAAGCTCCCAATTAGCTCCTTAAACTCCATTAGACCTGCAAAACAGAATTCTAATTAAAAGTAGGCTATTCAGAATTGAAAGTTACGTAAAAATGTTAACTTAAACCATAACAAACACCAGTTTCCAACCACGTATCACATCCCCACACTTGTCTTTTGCTTGCCCTCAAGCAAATCTGTTTCTCACTTTCACGTGGGTCGATGAAAAACACACTTCCCATTCTTGAGATGTAAGTTAAGGTCTCAAGTCATACCCGGTTCAAGATATTTTTGCAATTTCAAGTTACTTAACAATCAATGAACTAATCACATGAAAATGGTTATTCAAAATTAACCCGCCCTAAAAACTCACAAGATATGCATATCCCTCACAATGTTCACTCCACTCGGTTACAAATTGGCTAATTATATGATGTATTAGCACTTTTGAAGGTGAGCACTCAAAACCGAATAGAATATGTACCCGCATAAGCTTGCAACTCAATCATTCTCCACCACCGAACACGAATACTAAGCACAAGTCAAAAGGTCTTTAGAGGGTTGTAACGGGGCTAGGCTAAGGGTATGGAATAGGATATTTTTAAAGTGACTAAGGTGATGATAATTCGATCTTTATTACAAAACAAATATTTAAACAAAACTAACTACAAATTATCAACTACAAGGCAACAATCTTCGCCTTTTATTCAACAACTAAGACTCATATTTTTGTACTTTTCTCAATGATTTTCTCATATTTTTCATAACATTCTGAATTTCCACTTTTTTTTGCACAAAGATAAATAATCCTATGATCAAATTTTCATCACACGGGTTAAAAGGTTTAATGGTTAAAGGCTAATTTGGGGTGATCAAACGAAAGGTTTAGGCTCAAAGTTGGCGACTAGGGGATAAATTTCGGCTAAGGGTAAACAAATGGTGTAAAAGAAAAAGGTTTACCTAATGCCTTAGTCATTCTCGTGCTTGTATTTGGTCTATGGTCTCAATCAAAAGATACAAGTTCTACAATACATGACTAATGGTCCACTCAACAAAGAAACATATAGATGCATAATGTATATAAGTGGCTCAAAACCTCACATATAAAGGGTATGAAGTATGATATGCATAAATTACAAGTTCTTAGGCGAATTATTCCCAAATAACTACCCATTCAATACCCTTCATGCTATTAACTTGAACTCGACCATGACGAAAGACCAAAAGGGTCGTGCCATCCCTCGCTAACTTAGTTACTTGTGCTTCTTAGATTGCTCCAAACAAAGACATTTTTGAAAAATTTTTAAAATTTTCCCCATCCCCACACTTGAAGTCAACATTGTCCTCAATGTGTAGTGTTTAAATGAACGGGTCAAAATTGAAAAACTTTTTCTCCCCCATCCCCACACTTGAGGTAAACAGTGTCCTGAATGTGCAAGAATAGGCTTTTAAAATCGCACAAGGGATGTGACACGGCTAACTTCCCCGAAATTTCACCCGAAAAATAATATACAATTTAGAATCCACTTATTTGCTAACTAAAATATTAAAAGTAACAAGAAACGTATGAACCTGATTTTTCGAGCTCGTTCGTCATGTGCTCATCATTCTTCAATAAAATGGTCGCCTCACGAACATGATGTACCTACAAATCTTAATCCTTGTGTAGAAGCATGCTTCTCACAACCATCAAAATTTATTAGCAACCTAGTTCTACCATTTTTATGAACATTTACCAAGCCATACGTTAATTTACTTTTGAGTTGTGTGGAAAATAATATACAACAATAACAATCCTAACTCACTTTCGTAGGAATCACGGTTGCATTTAGCTTATGCAACAAGCCCTTTTAAACCTTCTGATAGCTTGGAAGGACCAGTAGGTCTCGTCAGGGTTATATAGGGAACACACCCACAACGTTCATTTAACTAGGAAAGCGATAAAAACTATCTACTAAAGCTAAAAACAAAAATTACAACAACAACATAAAACATACCTCGCCTACCTCTGATAACGCTCGTTTGGATCTTTAGGCGGGTACGGGTTATATGGGAACCCGGTGAGGGATGACAGCACCTCCCTCTAATTGTCGAGTGGACCCGATTCTCCTTCAGGTGGTGGCGGTATCTGCGGTGGGAGAAAGCTTGAGCCCGGCGCCTCGGGCCAATGGGGAGTCGGGTCGGAGGGACCTCATGGTACGGGTAGATTTTCAAAATTAGTCCATGGCGAGTGCTCGCTATACGGCAAGCTGGCCATCTAATCCCGCTGATGCCGTTCCTGATCATGAAGGGCCTTGGCGTTAAGGATCGCTAATTGTTGATCCGTGCTCGTCGCCATCCAACGGCGATCCTCCAAATCATCTCGCTCCCTACGGAGACGATCATGTTCATCCTCCCATGCTCTTCTTTGAGCATTCTCTTGAGCCCTTTGTTGCTCCATCAAATCCCATTAGGATTGTTGTTGGGCTTGGAACAACCGATGCTCCTCCCAAAACTGCTCAGCCTTAGCCCGATGGGCAGCTTCCTTATACCAGTGAGTTTGATATTGTGCTTGGAAGCTTTCCTCCCACTGGTGCCTTTGCTCGTGGTACCTGCGATTCTCCCAATGCCCGCGGATACATTATCATAAACCCCTTGTTGTCCCCGGGTATAGTTAGTGTAATCCGGCCTACGACGGGAGACAACCACCTGAGCCACCTCATTTGAAACTTCCCGATGCCCTCGGGCATACCTATGTCTTGGTCCCCTTGGACCGGCGGGCTCATCCTCAGCCTCCGAATCAAACATCACCTCCTCTCTCGCAGCCTCTTGAGCTGCACTAGGCTCCACAAATTGAAAGCTATGACCTTGGTCATCCTCCATAGTGTACTGATGACCGAGCACCTTGACTTGGATCTTCCAATGCCGCTTTATGGAAGCAAAACAAATCTGGTCGATTGGTTTGGAAACCCACAACGAATTTGCCGGTAGCGCATTCTGCTGCAAAATCATAGCGCTTATCAACCGAACATATGGTATCATCTTTCTTGTACAAGACTCCCTCGTATCCCAAGGGTTCATCATGACAATTTGTCGCCACGACAACTTTGGCGACCCAAATAAAAGGGAGTAGCCCGACAATCCGGTACTTTCACTTTGTCGTGGTCCCCAAACCGCACCATAACATTTTCTCGAGAGAGAGATACTTTGTAGAATTCTCCCCTCCAACAATAGATCATTTCTAGAATCCTTATACCTCCCGATCCGGGCAACACCGCTGTCAACATACCAGTGGGGTCGGCGGTGTTTGCCTAGTTATCCAAAAATTGATCGATGTTATAATAATAATAATCATCGACCCCCAAGGAATCAATTCGAGCAATAGAGTTCATATGCTCGAAAGACATCACCATTTGGTTCTTTTTGATATCCCCTACCAATTACCAAGTGTGAGGAGGCCCATCCTTATTCAAAAACCGTAAGGTCGACAACAACTCGCAGACCGCAGCCAAATAAACCCGTGAGGTGATATCCTCACACCAATCCAAAACACGTTCCCATCGACTTTTGGGCAATCCCAATTGCCGTAAACTCCTCCACGTTAACTGATCTCTCTGGGATAATTCGCTCCAAAATTAAAGTGGTGATGTTCCCTGAAACCATTTTCCACTTCCACATCTTGGCCTCCAACTTTTTATTATTATATCTTGACAAAGGTTTCTTCTTATTGTCATTCCATTGCGAAGCTGTTCGGCTATTTCTAAACTCTTTCCAATCCCAATCCTGTCACTCCAACTGACCATCTCCTTCCTCAATGTTAGTTAACTGCTCCTACTTCTTTTGAATATAGTCTGAACCTGACCCGGCTCCCGAAGAGGACCCTTCACCAGAGGTCTTGCTTCTCTTCCTTCCAAACATGGCTACAATCACAAACAATGAGGAACAATTAGTATAACCCACTTCAAACAATTTTCAAACTTTGAACATAGTCGCAATGTTGAACCAAAAATCAGATTTTAGATGTAAATTAGCTTGTCTAAACTTGAAAAGTTGCAAACTTTATCACCTAGTACTAATTCTTTCATGTTTCATTCTTAATTTTTCGCAAGTTCAACAAAATTCAACATCGTGTCTATTTTCAATCATGCAAACCAACAAGTGTAATCACATCACTATAGTTGTTGCATGCTCTAAACCCACCCAAATCATATATTCATTCTCAAATTCAAGCAATAACTTCATAAATAGCAATAAACAACCTACTCTAAGCAAGATGTTCAAAAATTTCGGAAAAAATCGACTGAACATGTGATAACAAAGCTGAAATTTAAGTAGAACCATACCTTTGATATTTTTAAACAAGAAGAACTAGAAAAAGATGAAAAGCTTAAAGCTTGATGAACACTTTTCCTAAAACTCCAAAATTGCAATTCCAGAAATCTTGAAAACTAGCAATAGCTAATGGAAATAATGATGGGGGTTTTGCTCCTCTCGAAAAACTAATCAAGATAGGCTCAAGAATCAACTGATTTGGTGGAGGATTGAAGGAGTTATGAGAGTTTGAAGGTTTAGGGTTCTTGAGGATTTTGAAGAAGATGAAGAAGGGAGGGATGATTGGATGAGAGATGTGCAGAGAATTTATGATTGGTTGGAGTTAGGAATCAGATATGGGGTCTACCGGGTCAATTATGTGGTTAAAACAAGGTTCGGGTCGAGCTCGGGTGGCTAAAATTGGGTTTTGGTTCTAAAACATGCGTCAATCAACAATCAGCGTCGGCTGATAAACAACGACACGTCGGCGACGGCTTAAGGACCCGTCGCCGACGCCACCCCAAAAGTGGGTTTTTTTGTTTTTTTCGCGTGACACACTAACCTGCTGTCGACGACACTTTTCACCCGACGGACACACTTCCACACTTCGTCGGTGACGGCCTGAGGCCCCGTCGCGACCGCACCCCTTTTTTCGCAAATATGGCAAAAAATATGAACTTTTTATAACGGGACATATGCTAGAAAAATTCCTAAAAATTATTAAAAATCTTTTTGTGTGACGTTTTCGGTTTTAACACTCACTAAAGACCTATCGTTTAACGATCCTACCACCCCGCAAATAGTCGTGTATTGTCCCCAATACACATAAACAAGTTCAAAAACATACCTCATGCCTTCAAGACTCGCTCATAGCTTCCGGAACTTCACACATCTCAAGGAGTTATTAGATCGAAACAATAAGCACAACTATTCTAAAACGATGTAACCAAACAATGAAAATAGATACACAACTCTACAAAACATGTTACCGATTCTCAAGCGAAATCATAGTCTGGTACGCGTACCAAGAAGCTTACCACTTCCGTGTTCTTCTCGCCCTTATCTTCATTACCATCAAGAAGTGGTTTTAGACGATGACCGTTAACTGTTTGTTTCGACCCATCTTCCGGGTCCTCAATGGTGACATCACCCAACTTTCCGACCCGTGTGATCACGTATGGGCCCATCCACTTACTCTTGAGCTTTCCGGGAAATAACTTAAGCCTTGAGTTGTAGAGCCAAATCTTTTGCCCTACCACAAACTCCTTTGGCTTCAACTTTGCGTCATGTGCTCGCTTCATTCCATCCTTGTATTTCGAAGCACACTCATACGCGTCCTCCCGAAGCTCTTCCAATTCGCATAACTTTAACTTTCGCTCTTTACCTGCGTCATCGTATTTCATGTTAACTTCTTTAATAGCGCACCAAGCACGATGTACAAGTTTTACCGGTAAGTGACAATTTCTACTGTAAACTAAGCGGTAAGGTGTAGTACCAATAGGTGTTTTATGAGCCGTTCGATAGGCCCATAAAGCATCATTCAACTTCGTCGACCAATCCTTTTGGTTTGGTCGAACGGTCTTTTGCAAAATTTCTTTAATTTGCCTATTGGACACCTCCACTTGACCACTCGTTTGTAGGTGGTAGGGGGTAGCAATTCGATGGTCAACACCATACCGTTTCAATAGTTTGCCAAAGTTAAAATTCTTGAAGTGAGATCCCCCATCACTAATGATTACTCGGGGAATCCCAAACCTAGAAATTATGTTCGTTTGTAAAAAATTGTAAACCACGGAATGGTCATTTGTCTTGGTGGCGATCGCTTCGACCCACTTCGACACATAGTCGACCGCCACCAAGATATACAACTTGCCATGCGAATTAGGGAATGGGCCCATAAAATCGATCCCCACACATAAAAAATATCTACAATAAGGATTAGTTGCATGGGCATTTCATCCCGTTTGGAAATACCCCCAATTTTTGACACTCAACGCAATTTTTAGCAAAAGTAAATGTGTCTTTGAAAATAGTTGGCCAATAAAGCCCACTATCGAGCACTTTGTGCCCAGTTTTGTGACCACTGCAATGGCCCCCACAAGCAAATGAATGCAAGTGCGTCAAAACATTCGGGATCTCCTTGTCCGGGATGCATCTTCGAACAACTTGATCCGGACATATTTTGAACAAGTCCAGTTCCTCCAACGTATAGTATTTGATTTGCAACATGAAATGCAATCTCCTCCTCCGATCCCCATGAGCCGGCAAGTCACCTGTAACCAAGCAATTCACAATGTTAGCATACCAAGGTAAAACAGTTACTTTCAAAATATGCTCATCTGAGAAGGTATCATCGATCTCTACATGCGAGGAACCCTCTTCCACTATCAACCGGGACAAGTGGTCAACTACCACATTTTCACTACCCTTCTTGTCCCGTATCTCCAAGTCAAACTCTTGTAGTAAGAGTACCCAATGGATCAATCTAGGCTTTGCATCTTTTTTCTCCATGAGGTACCTGACAGCAGTGTGATCAGAATATATAACAACCTTGTTACCCCATATGTAAGCCCGAAATTTTTCCAATGCAAATACCACCGCAAGTAGCTCTTTTCGGTAGTCGTGTAATTCAATTGCGCATCCGAAATAGTCTTACTTACGTAGTAAATAGCAACGGGTTTCTTTTCTACCCTTTGACCCAATAAGGCCCCAACCGCATAATCGCTTGCATCCCACATGATTTCGAATGGTAAAGACCAATTCGGCGATTGCAATATTGGGGCCTCCACTAATTTCTCTTTCAGAGTGTTAAAAGCGTTTTGACACTCTTTGTTAAAATGAAACGGTTCGTCCTTAAGCAAAAATTTACATAAAGGCTTTGTGATGTCACCAAACCCCTTAGTAAACCTTCTATAAAACCCCGTATGACCTAAGAATGATCTAACTCCTTTAACACTCGTGGGATACGGTAAAGTATAGATGACTTGCACCTTTGCACGGTCAACCTCTATCCCACGACTCGACACTACATGCCCCAACACAATCCCCTCCTGAACCATGAAATGGCTCTTTTCCCAACTTAACACTAGATTTTTCTCTACACATCTTTTCAAAACCTTTTCAAGTTGGTTAAGGCAAGTATCGAATGATGATCCAAAAATCGAGAAATCATCCATGAAGATCTCTAACGACTCCTCCACCATATCGGAAAATATACTCATCATGCACCTTTGAAAGGTGGCGGGGGCATTACATAGCCCGAACGACATTCGCTTAAATGCGAAAGTACCGTACGGGCAAGTAAACATGGTCTTAGCTTGATCATCTGGATGAATAGCTATTTGATTGTATCCCGAATACCCATCAAAGAAACAATAAAACTTTTGACCCGCTAATTTCTCAACAATTTGGTCAATAAAAGGTAAAGGGAAATGGTCTTTAGAAGTTGCAGAATTTAACTTCCTATAATCAATACAAATGCTCCACCCGGTTACCGGCCGAGTGGCAACCTCTTCACCTACGTCGTTTGTGACGACTTGAATACTTGCCTTTTCCGGAACTGTCTGCGTTGGGCTCACCCACTGGCTATCAGAAATGGGGTAAATGATACCCGCATCTAGCCACTTCAACACTTCATTCTTGACCACATCTCGCATGTTAGGATTTAGCCTCCTTTGTGCATCACGAGAAGGAGTGATACCATCTTTGGTGACAATTTTATGCATCACCACTGAGGGACTAATTCCCTTCAGATCAGCAATGGTCCAACCAATAGTGGCTCTATTGGTGACCAAGACCTCCATGAGCTTATCCTCTTGCTCTCCGGTTAGGTTGGCCGCAATGATCACCGGAAGCGTGTTGCCCTCACCCATATAAGCATACTTCAAATGCTTAGGCAACACCTTAATCTCTACAACCGGAGGCTCTACCAATGACGGCTTCACCTTGGTGTCAATATTCTCTGGAAGACTTTCCACTTGATGTGTCCAAGTGGGTCTTCCTTCTTTAGCCGCCATCACTTCAACTTTTCTCACCTCCTCATCCATGCTCCGATTTGTCTCCAACTGTAACCTATCAAACATAAAACACTCCTCTATCGTGTTTTCCTCTTCGACATTAATGTCGCATAGAGGTATACACTCGTCAATAACATCCGCCATATAGCATTCGTCACCGACTAGAGGATCCGTTAATCCCGAAAATATATTCAACCGCAACCGACGGTTACTAAAAGTCATGTCGACCATGCCTGTTTTGCAATTAATTTGGGCATTCGATGTAGCCAAAAATGGTCGACCAAGAATAACCGTGGGTTGCTTAGTACGATCTAAGGAGACATAATCAAGTACAAGGAAGTCCACCGGATAATAAAAGTCATCGACTTCACGATCACATTGGTGACTATCCCACGGGGTAGTTTGGGTGTCATATCCACCAACACCACGGTGGTGGTAGACGACTGAAGTGGACCAAACTCGTCTTGGTCATACAAACTACCCGGCAAGATACTCACACTCGCCCCAAGATCCAAAAGTGCCCGTGTCATTTTGAATTCACCCACTTGAATAGAAATAATAGGCACCCATGGATCTTGTAGTTTTGGTGGAAGTGCACCCGAGAGAATCGAACTAACATTTTCAGTCAAATCAAGTTTCGTTAGTTCGTTTTTGGGTGCATAATTCCTTTAAGTACTTAGCATATGAGGGTACTTGTTTGATTGCATCTAAGAGAGGTAGGTTGATTTTAACTTGCTTAAAAATTTCCCACATTTCCTCTTGTTGTGGGCCACGTTTTGCAACCACCTTCTTAGATGGTCCCATCAAAGCTTCGGGATAAGGGGCGGTATTAGCCTCCACACCCTTTTCCTTAGCCCTTGGGACGGGGACGGTCACAACGGGGGTAGTTTTATGATTTTCACCAACAATTTTATTTTTACCCGTTTGACCGTCAACACTCTCCTCATCACTAGCATCTTCCACCACCCCTTCAACAAACTGGGGTGGTGGTAACTCAACACCACTATCAATGACACAACCACTACGTAATGAAATTTTATTGATAGGTACCTCACGTGTGTCACTCGGAAGTCTTCCTCCACTTCCACGCATTTGGGACACTTCCTCCGCAAGCTGGCCCACTTGCTTCTCCAATGCCTTGTGAGGTTTATCGCGTACCTCGAACTCTTTCCTCACCTCCACCTTGATCTCTTGGTTTGATGCAGTGATAGCATTCATGATGGCATCTAACTTTGAGTTAAGCGAATCATCACCTGTTTGAGAATTTGAGTTCCCGCCTCCATTACCACCTTGATTATAACCCCTTTGGTAGCCTCCTTCTTGGTTTTGGTACCCTTGGTTGTAATTCCTTTGGTAACCCCCGTGGTTACCACCTTGGCGGTTTTGGTACGATGATCCGCCTTGATTTCCCGCATGAAAATTCGGGTTCATTTGATTCTCTGCGTTCCCATAACGGAAATTGGGGCGATTTCTCAAATCGGGATGATAAGTGTTTGAGTTCATGTCGTTATGCTTGCGATCACAAAACACTTGATTCACTTCTTTGGTGTCTTCGGCTTTTCCCATTTGGCATTCGATGGTTCTATGATCAAGCCCCCACACCCGTCGCACCCCGTAAACTGTATCGCATTAACTTCTTTTTTCTTCATACGGGCCAACTCCCGTTCTAATGTAGAAATGCGATCCCTTGAACTAGAATCAAGGTCGGGTAGTGACCGGGAGATAGGATGCTTCTTAGCTCGGTCAGCCGACTCTTTGGCTTTCGATCTCTTCGCCATTCTCTCGAGGAATTCCCAATCATCGTCCTCATGATTTCTTAGTATCGTTCCATTGCTAGTCGACTCAAGATGGTTCTATGTCTCACCATCTAGACCCCTTACGAAACATTTCACCAACTCCCACTTCTCAATTTGATGGTGTGGGCGTTTCCTAATCAATTCCGTATACCTCATAAACACCTCGTGCAACGACTCACTCGATAACTGCTTAAAAGACCGGATTTCATCCTAAGCATCATCAGTTTTAGCCATTGAATAGTATTCATCCAAGAATGCTTGTTGCATCTCAACCCAATTGTTAATACTATTCGTGGGTAGTGTCAAAAACCATTGCTTAGTCTTGTCCTTTAACGAGAATTGGAATAGCCGCAATCGGATCTCATCTTGCGAAAAATGACCACCCCCAATGGTGCTACATATGGCCGAAAATTCCGCCAAATGGGTGTAAGGCTCGTCATTCGACCGCCTATTAAAATGAGGAAGGATGTTGATGTAATTCGGTTTGCAATCAAAGGCCGCTCTTCCTCTCAGTGGTGGTACAATCGGAGAATCGTTTTTCGATATCATCAGTCGAAACCGACCGTCAACTCCTTGCGGTGGTTGACGTTGGTTGTTGCGATTGTGCCTGTTATCCCTTGGTGGACTGTTCACCTCTTGATCCCCCATTCTTCGATCCCCTCTTCTATCACCATCTCGATTACCCTTGATTCCCGCCACCCACGTATTGTGGAATCCGGTTGCGATTGACATTCTGATTGTTGTAATTGTTGTTACCGTCGTCTCGGTTCAGATTGTTATTATGTGGTTGATGGTTGTTCCCATAACCGTCATTTCTACCGTAGTCATAACCAAACCCGTCATAATTCAGTCTTCATAACCAAAATTCCCACCGTTGTGGAAAAAGTCTTCATTATCATTCCCCATTCCATCGTCTTCAACCCGATCCTTATAATATCCCCCATCGTCCGAGTATTCCGTGTGAACACTCACATGTTCCGGTGATTGATAACCGGGTACACTATACGGTTCGTCATCCAGGATATTATTCCTCAATTCATCAAGATTGACAAATTGGCCTTCATTCGCGAAATTGCCACGATTCACATTAACACCACGGTTGGCGTTAGTGTTGCTTGTTGACATTTGGTGGTAATGGGTTTTGTCGGTTTTGGTTTTGAGGTGGAGGCGTACGAGCTCGTTGGTTAATGTTTTAGTTTGGGCCACGGTTTGGAAATGGTGGTGTAGGTGGTCTTGAGTTGTTGCCACCCGGTTGGTTGTTTGGGTTTTGAGGTGGATGATTAGGGTATTGATGTTGATGTTGATTGGCGTTTTGGTTATCCATTGGAACGATTCCAACATATGAGGTACTTGGTGTGTTGGCTTTTGGTGGATTAGAGACAACGGTTGCCTCTAATCGGTTGGCTAGGTTCCTTCTAACGACCCGCTCAATCTCCGGCTCAAATACTAACGGTGAAGTTCTTCCGGAATTTCGTGTATGCATGCACACCTGTAACCTGCACAAGTAACACACCCGCGTAACACAAAAGCAGATACAATAATAAGAAAACAAGTGATTAAACAGTTAATCACAAAGATCAATAAATCCCAACGCAAAGCGCACGAACTCCCCGGCAACGGCGCCAAAATTTGATCGGAGTGTCGCGCTCCGGTCATAGATAATATTTGTAGTCCAAAATTACCCTTAACAATGCCTTAGTGGTAGTAAGGGGTCGAACCACGAAGAGTCTGTGGTTTGCGATCGGATATGATTGATTTTAAAAACAATTGTCACTTTTATGAAGTTTGCTATGAAAATGATTCAATTGATTGTTTGAAAGAGATGTCGGATTACCCGATGAATTTGGATTGATTACTTAACTACTAAAACTGAGAATGGTGAGAAAACAAGGTTCACACCGGTTCGATAATTGCAAAGTCTAGGGTTTCTAACAAATTTTAGATTGATTCAATTGAACTTGTATTAACGGTTTTGATATCACAAAGCTTAGGTTCCAATTGCTATCAACGTCATAGACAACGAACCACAATGCACTTCGTTACTTTGGACAAGTAAATCCTTTCGAATGATAAAGCATGAATACACAAACTTATTTTGCAAAGTCAAACTTTATAATCACTCGACAATTCACAAATGTAGTTCAAATGCAAGACAATTATCAATCAATTCAAAACACAAACCAATTTGTCACAAAATCAACTAGAATTCATAAACAAACCCTAAACCTTACAAAAATCTACACCGGGGTGAAACCTCCGGGAATTAGCCGCTCATGGTGAACGGAACACTATCAATGATGAATGAGAGCTCGATTCTTGACATCTTGAAGTTTGGAGATGGTGATGGATGATGGTTAGGGTTTATGTGAGATGGTGGTGATGAATGGATGAAAGGATTGATGATGAAGGTGATAGTGATGATGTTAAGGTTATGATCGAATCGAATTGATTGGATTG
Source organism: Scalesia atractyloides (assembly GCA_947069175.1). Taxonomy (NCBI): domain Eukaryota; kingdom Viridiplantae; phylum Streptophyta; class Magnoliopsida; order Asterales; family Asteraceae; genus Scalesia; species Scalesia atractyloides. The sequence goes on along the minus strand of CAMTDV010000015.1, from coordinate 31,702,874 downwards.
GGATGATGGAAGATGATGATGATGGGTGATTTTGGCTCCAAGAACTTGTTTCAAACTCCAATAACTCGTAACTCCTTTCAATAGGTCAAAAATTGTGTTTTAAAACCTGTCCCCAAAACCAACAAACTCAAAATTCGCGAAACAAGAAACAGAGTCCCGTCGATGATGGCCTGATACCCCGTCGGCGACGGCATGTGGATTCACCATTTTTCTCAGACGCTTAAACCTGCTGCCTACGATGAACATTAGGCGACGGGGGAGGATCTACGGGGCGTCGCTGACGGCCCATAGTGGCGTCGGCAACGATGCCTCTAAACTTCAATTTCTGATTTCTTCGTTTCTTGATTTCGGTTGACCCAATTCGCGTTCCGGTGCTCCGTTAAGCTCCCAATTAGCTCCTTAAACTCCCTTAGACCTACAAAACACAATTCTAGTTAAAAGTAGGCTATTCGGAATTGAAAGTTACGTAAAAACGTTAAGTTAAACCATAACAAACACCGGTTTCCAACCACGTATCAACAAACCGACAACCTTTCACCTCACAGATATTAAGATTGGGTGAATAATTAGACCTACTCAATTCATAAAGATCATTCCTAAGGATTACTACATCTAGCAAACCTTTTACAATCGAAAACACACAGTAAACGATATAGCATGCACTTATAACTAAAAGTCATTCAACAAAGCACACGAGGAATGGTAATCAAGCATTTAATATTGTCTAAATACGCATACACATGAGATCAGAATTAACAAAGTCTTTACTTCAATCATGCATCCATAAATCAAGTTCCAAAAACCAACATATGACAAGTCAAACATGTGTATTCATCATAAACCTAGGTAGTTCAAGAATTCTAGCCAATAATCATCTTAGAACAGAAGTCATGTATCAAAACATTTTCAATAAACATGATATAGAACAAAAGAATCAAAGAATCAAAGAAACAAGAAACTGAATGGTTTACACCCGAAGAATCACGATCGTTTTAAAACCTTGATCCTAGCCTTCCGTCTCTTCAAGATCACCTCTTGTAGCTCCAATTCGTCCAAAAGTCAGAATATGTGTATCAAAATTCGTCATTAGGGTTTTAAATGTTCACTTGGACCGAATTTTTTAACCTAAAACAGCCCCCTCGCATCACGCGAGGGTATTAACCAAATTTGTCGCGTGACACGACACAATTTAAAAATGTGGTGGCATCCTTTGTAATAAACTATAACTCTCCAGGAGCAAACTGGACCCTTTTTTCTGGAAACTAGGGTCCTTGTTTCGTGATACAGAATGTTTAAAACCCAGCCGCGCGACGCGACAAGGGTATTTCCTGTATTTTTATCTCATCGATCACCCGCGACGTGCCCGGAAGCTCAGTTTTCTTCGTTTTTTACCATTTCCACTTCCTTTTTCATTCGGACATCTGCAAAAACACAAAAGACTAAATACTATGCAAATTATCAATCAAAACAACACAAAACTCTTCGAAAAATATACAAACTTTACATTGGAAACAAATGTATTTTACAACATGTCAATTTCCATCCATAGACTGTAGAAATCGTTTGTGGTGTGATCGTTATCTTTGTGGTATTCGTAGTAGAGGGGTTTAGGTCGGGCCCCGTTTTGTTTTGCATGGGTCTTGCAGGTTTGAAGGTGGCGTTCTCTGTTGTGAGAACCTCCAAAGGCGTATTGGTTAGTGGGGTCCAAACTCGTTCCTTCGACCGATAGTTGTTATCGCAGTAGTTGCGGTCATTTATCAATTGTCCGGTATCGGTGAGGGGGGAGTTGGACCTGTCATTCGTGTAAATGTTGGGTTGGATGCGGTTCTAAACAGAATTCTTGCCTTATACATGTTGCGCCCGCCATGTTCCCGCGGGTCATTTCTATGTGAGCCCCTTCCACCAATTGGGGACTTCTCGGTTTATGCATAGAGACTTTCTTCACCGACATGATTATCTCTACCAATAAGGGCTCGAATGAGATCGTCGCATTGAACGCCTTGTCTGAAACCGACGCGCATGAGGTTCTCGCTGACCCTGCCGATTTCAAAGGATTCTTTGTTGAATCGGGTTATGAAGTCTTTGAGGGCCTCGTTGTCACAGAGGACGATGAGCATGACGTCCGCCATATCTTTTGTGTGGCGTAGTTGCTGGCTAAAATTGTTTTAGGAATCGTCTTGAAGATCTTGAAACAACAAGATTTGGCCTGGAGGAAGGCTATCAAACCATGAGCGTGTTGCGCCCACCAGGGTTTACGTGAACATGTGGCACCAAACTAGGTGAATCGAGCTGGTTAGAGTACCTGCACTGGCAAAAATCTGAATGTGGCATCTGGATCGGTTAAACTTGCGTATTTCCCTACATTTGGAAGGAGATTTGACTTTGGGAGCGGAGCCAAAGCTATTTTGGGAATGAACATAGATTTTCGGCCACGATAGCCGGCCTTACGGCTTTGAAAAATCATCGTCCACATCGGGGTTGTATGCGAGTGGTGTAGGTGGTTCATAGATTGCGTGGCTAGTGGTGTGGATACTTTGGGTGTCCCCCTAATAGTAAGTGAGATCTACTTCATCTGTGTTGGTATCCCAGTCTTCCATCTATTTGTGGGGAGCAGTGCGCACACGACTATGGGGGATAGTATGGGCTTGATTGTGTGTGGGGTTGTGACATCTGAGCCTTTTCAAGCATCAAGCAATATCAAACAATTCCGACTCTAATGAAATCTTGTGTTTCATTCCCGAGAACTTTATAATTACATGCGACATTCATACGTTTTAGTCCATGTACAATTTCAACCCCTCAAAGCCTTTCTGGAGATTATACGTAAACCGATATGCAAACAAAACCAATTTAACGCAACGTATGTTCTGGAATAATGTCACAAGCTAAACATACCTTAAATGACCTTTGCATAACTTAGAAATAAGTTTTAAAGGGTTTGGTATGTCAAAAACAAGTTTATTCGATCACAGGGACTAATTACGACAAACTGCGAAAGTCTGCCGATTCTCGCAGCGACGTATGCTCCAGGACAAGAAAACAAGCCTAACATACCATAAATATCCTTTACATAGCTTAGAAATAAGCTTTGAAGGCTTCGGTATGGCAAAATCACACTTTTGTAACTTCAGGGGCTATTTTGCAAATTTCACGAAACTATGCCTTTTTGCGTATATCGCTATCCGAAACACGTTCGGACATCCAAAATAATTTTCTAATCATCAATATATTATATGTTAGTGATTGGAATGCGAAAAATCCGTTCGTTACGCGTTTACGGTCACACACGCGTTCGTTTCGGTTTTCATCGTAATTAACCGAAAACCACGACCGTACGACCAAACAAACGGACCTCTGGAACATTTTTGAGCATATTTCAAGTTCCCTATACTTTAACGTCCTTATGGAGCTTAAAAATGGGGTTAACGGGTGTTAGAAATGCCGAAAATCGACGAAAACATGTGCAGCGACCTGTTCTGCTATTTTTGAAAATTTCAGGTCTGCGGAGGCCTGGCGCTACCTGACGCCCTAAGGGGGGTACCGTGGCGGGGCGTGAGGCCCCTGTTTTGATAGAAAGTTGTTGGCAGCTTCCCAGCTCATTTCCTTGCCACAATTCGCATTTTTTGACACCTAGCTCAAATTTTGCCACACTTAACCTGCTTCTAACACCTCTACAACACTTGTTAACATCCTAGAGCATCTCCAAACACTTTTCATGATCAAATTAATCCAATTCAAGTATAAATTCCATGATTTTTCCCATTTTTGAACTTTTGCAACCTTCATTCAAGCTCACATCTACTATAATCCGAATTTGCAACCACTTGGGATACTCCTTTGTTATTCCTTGATCATCCCTAGTGTTTTTAAGTAATTCATTCATGTTTTGATTCAAGTTTCTTAGTTTAATTGGGCTAAAACTCAACAGTTTGACTTTCTGTTGACTTCCAGATTTGATCATGAATTGATCAACATAAAGTCCAATTGAATCTTGCAATATGATGGTAATCAAGGTGGTTATGTCCCTAAAAATCATGCCTACTGATTCCCACATTTTCTAGTCATTATGACAAGCCAAAATTTCGGTCAAAATGTGATTTTTGTGCATTTGCATCGGATCAAAATTCGGGTGTCAAAACAGTTTGTTTTGATGCCAAAACTCTATTATAAACTTATTTAGACATGTCAAAACATGTCTAAATCGTCACCTTCATTTTAGTGCTTGTTTAAGAGTCGTAAGTTGAACGGTTTGACCACCGCTTTGACTTTCGAATCTGACCCGTTTGGTGGATCTCCGGGCCCGAACAAATGCATATTTGTGACCATAAATATAGGGAATAACCCTCTGAGGTTATACCTTATGGTCATGTCCTTTGGATAGTGTTATGATAATTGATTGTCATATTCCGTAAAAATGACCAAAATGCCCTTTTCGCAAATAAACAACTTTAATCATATGTAACATAAAATTTGACATATATTCTGACCAAATAACATTTTCAAACATGTTTAAGCATTAAGACTTATCATAACACATATCTAACCATCCGAATGCGTAGTTAGGCAAATGACGCGTTAAAGTGGCTTAAGCTACCTTAACGGGTCATAACGGGTCAAAAAGCACACAAAAATTCTTTCCAACTCAGAATGTGAACTTATTAAACCATGTCATATGAGTCCCCATACTCATTTGGTTTATAAGATTCCATTCTATCCAAATCCTCCGATTTCAAGCTTCGATATTTACACTATTGTTCATTTTTAGGACACACACTTGATTCCTTGATCTTCGGACGTTGATCATACACTTGTACAAGGCTTATCCGCAAATCCCAGGCGAGTACATCGCTCCCCTCTTTTATGTTTACAAATGTTTTGGGGTGATTCATATGTGCTAATTGTTTTCAAGTTATCAAAGTACAAATACTATGGTTTATATAACAAAATGGTTTCAATAATGTGATACAACTTGTTGGTGCGTTATCCAAGATACGAATGACATTCATTAACATTGTTATGCCGCCTAGTAGTAAGTTATGGTACCATAGGATTGACTATCCCGTTACTAGGCTATTCACTGGATTTGGTGGGTAGTTTGGGGAACGACAGAAACTATTTATGACTAACAAATCATTCGTTGATTTGCTAGTCTTGTTAAAGAGATCTTTTAGGATCTATTAAAGATACCCTTGGGGTATAGTCGAGTCAACAAAGGTTTGAATGTACTCATTAAAGAACGACCAAAAGTTTTCACAATTATAACATGGAACGATTGGTTTATAACAAGAAACAAAGAACGATGAACGATGAACAAATGGTTTATTTCGAGGAACGATGAACGACGAACAAATGATTTCAAACAATGTCACACAACGATTTTCAATTGAAGATATAAACCATACAAGTTATTTTAAGACGATTTACAAATTGGATTTACAAAACAAATGTTTTCGAGTCAAGGATTATGGCTACTAGATTTCATAACTTTTAACAAATTTGTTTTAGTTGAATAACTATCGCAATATCAAATGCTTTCAAAACAAGGTTTCACTTACGACTCTAGTAGTCAGGTTATTTATATTGCAATATATACAAAGCCATGGACTTGACATGTTTACAAAACCTATGTACTCGCCGGCATATTTTTGCTGACTCGTTTTCACATATGTTTCAGGGAACGATGCTAGATGATACTGATGCGTGCTCATGTAGGATTGGACTTGGACCTGGTGCCTTAATAACAAGAAAGACAATAATTATGCATGCTTGTTGTTTCGTTGTTTAAAAATTTCTAAGACAATTATGACAATGTAATCTATGTTCAATATTCAAATAAAATGAAACTTTAAATACCATGTGTTGTTGAGACAATCTGTTAACATGACTCCCTAAGTGTTTCTGCCGCGTGTTGTTTACGCAATTTGGGGTGTTACAGGTTGGTATCAGAGCACTGGTTATAGGGAATTAGGTTGTTAGTAATGCTTTGACCTAGACTATAACCTTCCTAGGACCCCAACGCAAGTTTACTTGTGTTTAGATTCTTAAAACATTACCATCACCTATCCTTAGGTGATTACCAAAAACAAAGCATATCACATCTTTTGAAAGTCAAAATTTTTCCAAAACTTCACAAGAAATCATCTATCATTAGATGATTTATTTTTGGGCCTTGTGCCTTCAAAGTTTTCAAAATCTCGTCAAAGTTTGGGTTTTATTAATGTGAACATGTGCAATCTGGAAGGGTGGGTGCATGTACCCCGAGTTTTCTGTCTAAGGCTAGAGTGTTCGTACAAATCCACTTAATCGGACCAGTCACTCTTACCTGGGAACTCTTTGGGTGAGTGTCCACTTATAGGCTAAAGCATGTCTTCACGATACATTATAAAGACCCATTTACTTTGATTAGTCACTGTGTCATTTGTTTGTTCTTAGTACTAAACAATTGATCACAATCCTTATGCTTCGCCGATATTTCTTTTAACAATTCATTTTGGCTATCCAATATCGATCTTATTCGGCTTCACTCATATTTTCTTTTTCCTCTTATAGAACGCCTTCTCATCACAACGACACTCAAAAGTCTGAACTGGCTAATACCATCGCCCAGCAGATAGGCACAATACTCAGTGGAACTCTTGAGTTAGCTGTAGCCTTATCCAGTTTTGGTGATAAGACTACTCATGAGGAACCAACAAAGATGAAGGCCAAGCCTTCAAAGAAATCAAGGAAGCGTAAAGCTTCAAAGAATCCTACATTGATTAATCCAATTCCGCTAAACCAAGTGGGACCTAGCCAGGCGACTCCGCCACCCGCTAAGAAACCATACAAAGGAAAAGCACCCCTGTGCAATCAATGTAACCTTCATCACTATGCCAATGTTCACTGCCGAAAATGTTCAAACTGTGGACGTTTTGGTCATACAACTGATGTCTGTCGCTCAGCCACTTCACCAAACCAAGCTATGGCGGTTTCTACCCAACCTATCGCAACACCTCATGCGATGACAGGTAGCCCTAACTATCCACATGAAAACTACTTCAACTGTGGTTATTTTAACCACTTCAACTAAACTGGCTGACAAATGACGACTCAACGTATGGGAACGAGAGTAACACTAGCAACATTAGGCTTGTGCTGATGTCTAAATAAACACTTGAACTTTTGTCTTTTCTGTTTATTTCCAAGAACTTCGAAAACACTTTGATTGTCTATAAATAAATATGGTTGTTTCCAGTTTATTTACAAATGCGATTATATATGTGTGTTATACTCCTACAATACCAATACCAATAACATGGTTCCTTGCGAATCAAACAACTCTTGTAGTTTCTTTCATTTTGCGATCGCCCGCGATCTCCACAAAAATCCTAAGTACTCATTTCTTTTAAGAAACAATGTACAAGGTACAAGTTACAACTCTTAACAAATACTTAAAATATTACTTTAAATCCTTGATTGGATACCTAAGGATACTTTCATGAGTCCTTAAATGGTCTTATGCAATATGTTTATACCACAACCCTCTGATTTTTCATAACACTTTGCATGGTATATAATTTCAAAAACATTATACTGATTTCAAAATTTCATGATTTCAAATATATTTCATAAGATTCTAAAAGCTATTTAACATAGCATATTTACTTAATATACGAAGTGCATGATTTCGAAATACATATTTTCAAAAAAAAAAAAAACTCTATACATTAATTCAAGGATTTTTCATGTGGTTTCAAATCAATTTATCAAGGTGTATTTACCTAATATATCTAGTGCATAATTTCAAAAACATTATATATATGATTTCAAAAACATTAAGCATGTTTATCAAAAATTTCATGCATGATTTTCAATGACACTTTTTGCGGCATATGTTGACTTAGCATATGAGCACATTGATTTTCATTACATTTTTGCTATGTATGTTGTCTGAGCATGCTAGCACATTGATTTCATGGACATTTCTACTTCGTGCGTTGACCTAGTATACCTAATACAAGGTTTCAAATACTTTTGCTACATGAATCTCAAATCCTATTAGGATCTTCCTATCGTCATAGTTAGATCCTTGCGGATGTTTAAAGTGCAATATCAAAGCCCTTAATTGGATTTTTTTTTGCACTTCAATAAATATGTTATGATTCAATAAGGCCAAACCAAATCCTTACAAGATCTTTATATCTTCATAGTTAGATTCTTGCGGATGCTTAAAGTACTAAATGAACTCCTTGATTGGGTTCCTAGTGTACTTTTAACTACTTATGTACAAATTGATGACAAGTTAATAACAAGTTGATGACCAAATTGACAATTATGCGGTTATGTGTTTATGTGTTAAGTTGATTCAAATGTTCATTATCCAAATCCTTGTAGAATCTTCCATATCTTCATATGATAGATTCTTAGAAGGATATCCGAAAGTACTATCTTAAATCCTTAAATGGGATATTCTATGTAAATAGTTAAGCCCTTGGATTCCAAAGTACTATTCCTAATTTGATTCAAAGTTAAAGAGACATTTCAGGGCCTAGTTAAAGAGACCTTTCAGGGTTTAGTTAAAGAGACCTTTTAGGGTCTAGTTAAAGAAACCTTTCAGGGTTTAGTTAAAGAGACCTTTCAGGGTCTAGTTAATGAAACCTTTCAGGGTCTAGTTAAAGAAACCTTTCAAGGTTTAGTTAAAGAAGTCTTTCAGGGCTTAGTTAAAGAGGTCTTTCAGGGCTTAGTTAAAGAAGTCTTTCAGGGCTTAGTTAAAGAGGTCTTTCAGGGCCTAGCTAAAGAAGTCTTTCAGGGCTTAGTTAAAGAGGTCTTTCAGGGCCTAGCTAAAGAAGTCTTTCAGGGCCTAGTTAAAGAGGTCTTTCAGGGCCTAGCTAAAGAAGTCTTTCAGGGCTTAGTTAAAGAGGTCTTTCAGGCCTAGTTAAAGAGATTGCTCGTCAATCTAGTTAAAGAGATCATGTGTTGATCTAGTTAAAGAGATTGCTCGTCAATCTAGTTAAAGAGATCATGTGTTGATCTAGTTAAAGAGATTGTCCGTCAATCTAGTTAAAGAGATCATGTGATGATCTAGTTAAAGAGACACTTTGGTGGTCTATTTAAAGAGATCATGCGTTGATCTAATTAAAGAGATCCCGAAGTGGTCTAGACAAGTCATTCCATGTTTACTCATATGATTTTTCCCCTACACATAAACTATGTGGACTGTGCAACGAATTGAGTAATTATGGATGCATACATAATTATAAAATCCCTTGCATAGAAAACCATAGCAAGTTTTGTCATGTGTGAGAACCTATAGTAATAAGAATAACGAAATGGGGACAATGTAATAAGGACATGGTGGATACGCCGCTGGTACTTCCTATATATAAGTGTTCCTTATCACATTGCAAGCATGGCGTTATTTAAGTTACTAGAAGTTCTGGACCTTGACCAATGTTGTTCTATCTTTCACCCTCTGACTCCAACTTCGAGCACACTCAAGTTTCCCATACTAGTCTTCATGGGAAACCTCTATAAACGTCCTTCCGTTCGAAATTTGACACTCTTTTCAAGTTTACACTCTTTTCTAGTTATGCTACGACAAAAGGATACCACTTTGACATTTACAAGTTCTTTTATGAGGCTCAGTACAATCAAAGGTGTCATGCACCTACCTATTGTAATGAAGTTAAGAATTTCGAATCTCAACTCATTACCATGGACAACAAACGAGTACAATAAACAAAGTTCGCTAGAGATCAAACATTTTCTAGAGATTTTCTCCAGAAACAAAGGATCACTTGATGGCGATACCCTCTATTGTGTTTTTACAAGTTTCCTCTAAATTTAAATTTCGGGACGAAATTTCCGAAAGTAGGGGGAGACTGTGACATCTGAGCCTTTTCAAGCATCAAAAAATATCAAACAATTCCGACTCTAATGAAATCTTGTGTTTCATTCCCGAGAACTTTATAATTACATGTGACATTCATACGTTTTAGTCCATGTACAATTTCAACCCCTTAAAGCCTTTCTGGAGATTATAAGTAAACCGATATGCAAACAAAACTAATTTAACGCAACTTATGTTCCGGAATAATGTCACAAGCTAAACATACCTTAAATAACCTTTGCATAACTTAGAAATAAGTTTTAAAGGGTTTGGTATGTCAAAACCAAGTTTATTCGATCACAGGGACTAATTACGACAAACTGCAAAAGTCTGCCGATTCTCGCATCGACGTACACTCCGGGACAAGAAAACAAGCCTAACATACCATAAATATCCTTTACATATCTTAGAAATAAGCTTTGAAGGCTTCGGTATGGCAAAATCACACTTTTGTAACTTCAGGGGCTATTTTGCAAATTTCGTGAAACTATGCCTTTTTGCGTATATCGCTATCCGAAACACATTCGGAGATCCAAAATATTTTTCTAATCATCAATATATTATATGTTAGTGATTGGAATGCGAAAAATCCGTTCATTACGCGTTTACGGTCACACACGCGTTCGTTTCGATTTTCGTCGTAATTAACCGAAAACCGCGACTACGACCAAACGAACCGACCTCTGGAACATTTTTGAGCATATTTCAAGTTCCCTATACTTTAACGTCCTTATGGATCTTAAAAATGGGGTTAACAGGTGTTAGAAATGCCGAAAATCGACGAAAACATGTGCAGGGACCTGTTCTGCCATTTTTTAAAATTTCAGGTCTGGGGAGGCCTGGCGCACGCGACGCCCTAAGGGGGGTACCGTGGCGGGGCGCGAGGCCCCTGTTTTGATAGAAAGTTGCTGGCAGCTTCCCAGCTCATTTCCTTGCCACCAATTCGCATTTTTTTGACACCTAGCTCAAATTTTGCCACACTTAACCTGCTTCTAACACCTCTACAACACTTGTTAACATCCTAGAGCATCTCCAAACACTTTTCATGATCAAATTAATCCAATTCAAGTATAAATTCCATGATTTTTCCCATTTTTGAACTTTTGCAACCTTCATTCAAGCTCACATCTACTATAATCCGAATTTGCAACCACTTGGGATACTCCTTTGTTATTCCTTGATCATCCCTAGTGTTTTTAAGTAATTCATTCATGTTTTGATTCAAGTTTCTTAGTTTAATTGGGCTAAAACTCAACAGTTTGACTTTCTGTTGACTTCCAGATTTGATCATGAATTGATCAACATAAAGTCCAATTGAATCTTGCAATATGATGGTAATCAAGGTGGTTATGTCCCTAAAAATCATGCCTACTGATTCCCACATTTTCTAGTCATTATGACAAGCCAAAATTTCGGTCAAAATGTGATTTTTGTGCATTTGCATCGGATATTATAAACTTATTTAGACATGTTAAAACATGTCTAAATCGTCACCTTCATTTTAGTGCTTGTTTAAGAGTCGTAAGTTGAACAGTTTGACCACCGCTTTGACTTTCGAATCTGACTCGTTTGGTGGATCTCCGGACCCGACCAAATGCATATTTGTGACCCTAAATATATAGGGAATAACCGTCTGAGGTTATACCTTATGGTCATGTCCTTTGGATAGTGTTATGATAATTGATTGTCATATTCCGTAAAAATGATCAAAATGCCCTTTTCGCAAATAAATCAACTTTAATCATATGTAACATAAAATTTGACATATATTCTGATCAAATAACATTTTCAAACATGTTTAAGCATTAAGACTTGTCATAACACATATCTAACCATCCGAATGCGTAGTTACGCAAATGACGCGTTAAAGTGGCTTAAGCTATCTTAACGGGTCATAACGGGTCAAAAAGCACACAAAAATCTTTCCAACTCAGAATGTGAACTTATTAAACCATGTCATATGAGTCCCCATACTCATTTGGTTTATAAGATGCCATTCTATCCAAATCCTCCGATTTCAAGCTTCGATATTTACACTATTGTTCATTTTTAGGACACACTTGATTCCTTGATCTTCGGACGTTGATCATACACTTGTACAAGGCTTATCCGCAAATCCCAGGCGAGTACATCGCTCCCCTCTTTTATGTTTACAAATGTTTTGGGGTGATTCATATGTGCTAATTGTTTTCAAGTTTTCAAAGTACAAATACTATGGTTTATATTACAAAATGGTTTCAATAATGTGATACAAATTGTAGGTGCATTATCCAAGATACGAATGACATTCATTAACAGTGTTATGCCGCCCAGTAGTAAGTTATGGTACCATAGGATTGACAATCCCGTTACTAGGCTATTCACTGGATTTGGTGGGTAGTTTGGGGAACGACAGAAACTATTTATGACTAACAAATCATTCGTTGATTTGCTAGTCTTGTTAAAGAGATCTTTTAGGATCTATTAAAGATACCCTTGGGGTATAGTCGAGTCAACAAAGGTTTGAATGTACTCATTAAAGAACGACCAAAAGTTTTCACAATTATAACACGGAACGATTGGTTTATAACAGAAACAAAGAACGATGAACGATGAACAAATGGTTTATTTCGAGGAACGATGAACGACGAACAAATGATTTCAAACAATGTCACACAACGATTTTCAATTAAAGAGATAAACCATACAAGTTATTTTAAGACGATTTACAAGTTGGATTTACAAAACAAATGTTTTCCTGTCAAGGATTATGGCTACTAGATTTCATAACTTTTAACAAATTTGTTTTAGTTGAATAACTATCGCAATATCAAATGCTTTCAAAACAAGGTTTCACTTACGACTCTAGCAGTCAGGTTATTTATATTGCAATATATACAAAGCCATGGACTTGACATGTTTACAAAACCTATGTACTCGCCGGCATATTTTTGCTGACTCGTTTTCACATATGTTTCAGGGAACGATGCTAGATGATACTGATGCGCGCTCATGTAGGATCGGACTTGGACCTAGTGCCTTAATAACAAGAAAGACAATAATTATGCATACTTGTTGTTTCGTTGTTTAAAATTTTTTAAGACAATTATGACAATGTAATTTATGTTCAATATTCAAATAAAATGAAACTTTAAATACCATGTGTTGTTGAGACAATCTGTTAAACGTGACTCCCTAAGTGTTTCTGCCGTGTTTTGTTTTACGCGATATGGGGTGTTATAGGGGTGGTTACCGGTAGCATCACGATATTTCTCGGTATCACCATGTGTGTTGAGCGTGGTGCCATCATTGGACCTCTTTGTTGTGTTTGTTCGCGCAGCCTCATATATGCATTAGCAAGTGTTGTGTAAGTGCAACTCCTTCCGGGTAACTGTGCTTTATCAGTTCTGGTCAGAAAAGTCAACCAAGTTAAAGAACAAACCTAGTCAAATGTCTAAGTAATGTCCGAATTTGTTGGTATGTTTAGTCCGAATTTACTTGGTAAATTCGGATAGTGGTTTAGGACATTGTTGTATGAGTTCGTTTTATCCCGGACAATATGTTTTATCTGGATTTAGGCCCTAGTCTATATATGTGTGTATAGGGTAGATTAGGGCAACCCTTGAATCTTTCTAGAGAGCCTCCTTGGTGAGCTCCGTGCGTTTTCTAGAGAGAGGGAGACTATGTGTTAGAGAGAGAAAGCTAGGGTTTATATCTTTGTGATCTAAACCAGCTTGTAGAAGATGATTTATACTCACTCGGTATGTAATCTGTGTTGATTGTAATGAAATGAATGAGTTTCTCCTACATCTTCTATGTTTATGTTGTTTCACGTCTTGTTCAAGTGCAATGCTGATATTCGTCATCGATCCAGTGCTTTCACAGTGGTATCAGAGCATGGTTACCGATTCAGAATGGTCTAACTGCCTTCCGAATCACCATTGCTCTTGATTTGGTGTTTGTTTACGCCAAACATCATGAAGACGTGATTTTTTTGCAAAAAACTTGAAGAAAGTTTAAGAAAATTTGGTCTAGATATGAAGATATTCGAGCTATTTTGGAGAGAATTGCTGGGGTTTTTTTTGTAGATCTGGGTTTTTATCCATTTTGGCTCTGTCTGAATTTATGTAAGTGTTAGAGTTCCGAATTTGTATTCCGAATTTGTATCTTCCGAGTTTATTGATGACCTTGTGTGAAGTCTCGCTTGGGAAATTATCCGAAAGAGGTTCCGAATATAAGTGCATTCCAAGATTGTAACCTTGTTCCGAGTTTAACAAAGGTTCTGAACTTACCAGATGCTCTGGATTTATACTTGTTCTGGAGATATAATATTTCGAGTTTACTTTGTTAAATTTTGAAGATTACAAGTTTATGTGGGGCAGTTATAACGTATTCCGGGTTTGCTCCCATTCCGAGTTTGTGTTTTATGTTTCAATTTTTTGAACTGGTATAGTGTCCGGATTTGTTCCTTTTAACCTTGTCTGAATTTGAGAGATTACCTTGTCGAATTTGTGTAATCCTATACTGTCCGAGTTTATTAGAATATAAGTGCTAAATTCAGAATTTTGATGCTAAATTCGGAATATATTCACCAAATTCGGACTAGGGGAGTAAAATTTTTATTTTACAAAATTCAGAATTCGTTGAATAAATTCGGAATTTATTTGTTAAATCCAGAATTTATACAAATTCAGAGTAATTTTTTTTTCCGGATTTGATGGTTAAAATCCGAATTTATGGGTTATATTCGGAATTTTTGAGTTAAATTCGGTTACTAGATTCTCGGTGTTCGGATTTGGTCGGTACTACAGTTTTGGGATAATTTGGGACGTTTATCGGGCATTCGAGGAGAAACAAAGTTGAAGTGGCTTGGACTTTGAAAGTTTACAAAGAAATTGGGGGAGTAAAAATTTTAAAATATCCTATTTTCTTTGTAAATTTCTAAAAGCTCGTGGTGCGATAGTGAAACAAATTCGTGTTTACAATCGTGAGCTTAAATGGTGTTTAATCTCTCTGGTGTAGAAAAGTTTAAAACATGATACAATTTAGGGCTAGTGTGTGACTGAGTTTTGTCGAGTTTGTTCGAGGTTTGATCAAGTGTTGACGTGATAAAGCTGACTGTTCGATTGGCAATTAGTTAAAGGTCGAGCCTTATTATATGTCGGTTAGAGTAAAGAAGATTAGGTCTTCTTGGTCCCTATGACTAGTCGGATTCTCGAAATAATTAGGAGGTTCTTACATTGAGGGGGAGATCGGAGGCGAAAGTCATCAGGTAATTGGTGGATTCGTGAAGATACAAGATTGGATCTTGAAGATTCGAGATGAAATGATTTCAGACACTCAGTTGAAGACTTTGATCAAAATGGTGGATGTACATTTTTGGAGTTTGGTTTGTTATTAACTTATCGAACCAAACTTCATGTCTTTGCGAAGTTTGAAGTGTTCGACGTTGAGCCTTAGAAATCTGACGTTTCTTTCTTCTACCGACTAAGTTTGAAGATTAATGTATAGAGTGATGTTATTACATGAGGATTGTAGGATGGTTCGCATTAACTTGAACTGGGATTAGTTTGAGGGGAAGGATCGACAATGCTTGATGTGGGAGTCTTAACATTTCTCAAAGTGGCCATTTAAGTGATCGTTAGCAAGTCTTTGATTAGAAGGTTGAAGATCGTTGTGCTTTGCCGGAAAGATCAAGTCTCTTCCAAAATTGAAACATGCATGATATCATCAGTCAATGGGGAGTCTATAATTGAAGTACCCGGTGACTTAAGATATCAATGTCAAACAGAATTGATAGCAACAGTTAAGGGGGAATCTGTAAGTGCAGCTCTTGCCGGGTAACTGTGCTTTATCAGTTCTGGTTAGAAAAGTCAACCAAGTCAAAGAATTAACCTAGTCAAATGTCTAAAGTAATGTCCAAATTTGTTTGTATGTTTAGTCCCAATTTACTTGGTAAATTCAGATAGTGGTTTACGACATTGTGGTCCGAGTTTGCTTTATCACAGACAATATGTTTTGTCCGGGTTTAGGCCCTAGTCTATATATATGTGTGTATAGGGTAGATTAGGGTAACTCTTGAATCTTTCTAGAGAGCCTCCTTGGTGAGCTCTGTGCATTTTCTAGAGAGAGAGAGACTATGTGTTAGAGAGAGAAAGCTAGGGTTTAGATCTTTGTGATCTAAGTCAGCTTGTAGAAGTTGATGTATACTCGTTTGGTATGTAATCTGTTTTGATTGTAATGAAATGAATGAGTTTCTCCTACATCTTCTTCTCCATCTTCTATGTTTATGTTGTTTCACGTCTTGTTCAAGTGCAATGTTGATGTTCGTCATCGATCCAGTGCTTTCACATTTTGTTTACCACTTGATAAATTTTACTCTCTAGCAGTTTTCGTTCTTGTTGCACGTGCGGGTCCACATGATGGAAACTAAATGACGAGTTTTGATTCGTCTTAGTTGTGGGGTTGGCAGTTTTTGTAATGGTGCCAACAGTTTGGTCCTCCTGGTCATACTCCTCGTCATTGGGATCAGGGTAGCGCGAAGTGGCTTTGACGACCGCATACTTGGAGCCTGAACCAAAGGATGGAGGATGAGGATCAACCATATGATCAAAAAAGGGAAAATCGAAGAGAGTGTGTTCTAGCAAATAGGATTGCGTTAGTGAAGAAACACCCGTTCAAATCCACAAGGGATAGATCTTCTAGATCTATTCTCTTGATCAATGCAACTGGAATCTTCTTGTGAATAATTTGTAAAATAGAACACCATTACTCGTTGAGAGGAGAAAGGGGTTCTTCTCTTAACCAGGCTTCGGCGTGAGAATAAGTATTGTTCTTTCAATGAAACAAATGTGTATTTAGAGTGAGAGAGCAAAAGTTGGAATCCTTAAACCTTTGGTAGAGGTTGGGATTTATATAGCCGAACGGTTGGGGAAGGAAGTGGGCTGGGCTTATGGGCCAGACGTCACTTTCAACAAATATCCATTTGGTTCCCTATGAAACGACATGTAGTGTGTGCAGAGGTAGGAGTACGATTGCGCGCTATGATTGGCTACACGTCGCTTTACAAATGTACTTGTTGTCTCGCATGTCCTTAGTCGCTAGTGGAGATTGAGGATGGTGAAATGGCGCACGCTGATTGGCCAAACTTCGCATTCATTTGTATTGTTTGTCCCCTTCATGATTGAGTATCGTGGCGATCTTCAGGTACAATAGTTGGCAGACGATGATTGGCTACAAGTCCCTTTCACCTTGTACTGTTTGCTCTTCTGAGTTGACATGGTTACGTGCCCACGGGAGTAGCCTGCAGAAGAACCTTGAAACCAGTTAAGTGTGGGTATGGCCCTGCGGGCGCAGGGTTGGGACTTTACCCCTTCACTTGCCAGAACCACGTCAACTGAAAATGGTGAACGAGGCTTTCAGATATGATGGTTTAATAGGTGTTTAGGCCTGGAGATGGTGGTGGTGATGGTGTGTAGTGGTAGGCACGATAATGGCCGGAGATGGACCAGTCGGCCGATAGTGGTCTCTCAGGCGGCGATGTTTAGAGAGAGTTTGTGTGTGTTAGGGTGTTGAGAGAGAGCGATAGGTTGAGGGGTTTAAGGGAAGGGAAATGAAAAACAAATTAAATGACATTTTTGCCTTCACATGGGTTGCACTAACCCCACTTAACGCTGAAAATAAACCATGTTAGTGTCACAGGACATATGGTGAACGGTTTTTTAATACGTAAAGGATGATTCTTGTAATTTGAAAAAGGTAAAGTGCATCCACTACGATTTAGTATAAACATAAATGACGAAAAGTGTCTTAATGAATGAAATATTAATATCTTTTCCTTTGATACCTTCTATATTGTTTTACTATTACGCTAGTTCCACAACAATTTATTAACTTCATCAAACTCGAGCATTATGCCACCTCTCATTTGTCTTATAATTACAACTAAATTACTATATATATATATATATATATATATATATATATATATATAATATATATATATATATATATATATATATATATATATATATATATATATATATATATATATATATATATATATATATTATGTGTAAAGTTATAATACAAATGCTCCTAAAAATAAGAAGTGTACAAAGACACAATTGATCACAAAATATAACACAATGTCGAACAAAATGTAACACAAGGTTGAAAAAAAAAGACACAATGGGTCAAAAAAAGACATATTGACGCAAATATAGAAAAGAAAAAATTGTGTAAACAAAAAGTTTAAAATCTACAAGCTAAACATCTAAAAATAAAAACTTAAAATCTCACATCGTAGAGTTCGATTAGACACTTCAATGTCGCTTGAATAAGGTCAATCGAAATTCGTTTGATACCCTTCTTACGACTTCTTATTTTTAGAAGAATTTATATATAATTAACATCAATGTTTATATAAACATTATGATATACTAAAATTTCGTATCACATATCAAAAATCAAAATTATTGGTTTCACCTAAACTCATTACTTTGACTTGTGATGTTGCTTAACTTAACAAACAAAAATATTCCATTTTTATTGTTATTAAAAGCAATCCCAAACAACAACAATTATCCATGTCTGGTCGCCGACAAAGCTCGAGTCTTCCGCAAGTCTCCATCACCAAAACAGTGTCGCCGACCATTGAAAGCGACACACCTGATCATGTTAACCTTAACAACACACCCTTTTAATGGTGTTTATGATCACGCATTAACCAGCATGTGGTTGCTTCTTTCAATTAGGCGCCACCCCTTTTTTGTGGGTCCCTTAATTAGCTGGATGATAAAGGTAAACACTCGTTTTCTTTCCTCTTTTTTATGATTATCACTCCACTTCAGTTGATTTTATTTTTGGTTTTTTTATATAATAAATAATTTGGATTTATTTGGGGTTAGATTAGAGTTGATTAACAATTTAGCATATTCTGTGATTTGGGTCTTGTTTGAAACTTGAATTTTAGATCTTGAGTTCTTCATCAGTTGATCTTGCCCAGAAGAAACCATAATCAAGGTTAGTTTTTTTTTCTTGAATTATTGAGATTTAGTGTTGATCAGTGATGATCTGATTGTTATTCTTGTGTGAATGTCATTGTTCTTGATCAATAATTGGTAGGTTATAAATCACTCCACTTCAGTTTATTAATGTCATTGTTTTTTTTTATAATGTTTTGTGGTTTTTGTCATTTGGGTGCTGATTAGTATTTGAAAGTTTGAAACTTGAATTTCAGATCTTGATTTTGAGGTTGATCTTGAGTTCAGTTGATCACTTGATCTTGCCCAGAAGAAACCATAATCAAGGTTGGTTTTCTTTTTTTTTTTTTTTTTTGATCAGTTGTTGAGATTTGACTGGTATTTAGGGTTGATCATTGATGATCTGATTGTTATTCTTGTGTAAATGTTATTGTTTGGTGTTCTTGATCAAGAATTGGTAGGTTAGGATATGTGATTCTTGAATGGATTGTTGAGAGCTTAACATAATCAGATCAAGATTTGTAAGGAAACATTGTGTAAATGGCATGAAATGGAAAGAAAAGAAATATGAATTGTATTGATATAAAAGTGTATATTTACAAATGAGAAGAACCCTCTATTTATAGGGAAAAGGAGGGACCAACTAATAAATAATAATTACATGTGGGGACACCTATAATTGCATATAGGGACACCTATAATTGCATGCAAAGACATCTGTAATTGTAGTTAGGGACCTCTAGTTAACAACTAGGTCCTTCAACTATTTACAACTAACACTCCTCCTCAAGTTGGAGCATAGATGTTAATCATGCCCAACTTGTTACATATGAAATCTATTTGTGTCTTGCGGAGTGGTTTTGTAAAGATATCTGCTAGTTGGAATTCCGTTTTCACATGAACTGGCTGAATAGATGGAGGATCCTTTTGAGTGCCGACTATCCGATCTCTGATTAGGTGACAATCAACCTCAATATGTTTAGTTCTCTCATGGAATACTTGATTTTTGACTATATGTATAGCGGATTGATTATCACAGTATAATCGCATCAAGTTTTCAGAGATAACCCCAAGTTCTCTGAGAAGACGACGAACCCATATCATTTCTGATGTAACATCGGCCATAGCTTTGTACTCTGATTCGGCACTTGATCTGGATACGGTATGTTGCTTCTTACTCTTCCACGAAACAAGGTTTCCTCCAACAAAAACACAATACCCGGTGGTGGATCGACGAGAAATGGGACAACCTGCCCAGGTCTGCATCTGATAATTCAGATATACGTCCATCTCCATCTTCTGTAAAAGCACCTACACGGCAATGACCCTGATCAGAATACAAGATCCCTAGACCTGGTGTTGTCTTGAGATATCGTAAAACACGAAGAGCAGCATCCCAGTGTCCAGTGTATGGAGTGGCCATGAATTGACTTAGGACACTGACGACAAAGGATATATCTGGCCGTGTAACTGTTAAATAATTAAGCTTTCCAACCAATCGCCTGTATCGTTCGGGATCCTTCAATGGACTCCCATCCTCTGGAAGGAGCTTCCTTGTAGGAAGCATGGGACTATCAACCGGTTTGCAACCCAATAAGCCACACTCAATTAACATATCAAGAACATACTTCCGCTGAGAAAGAAGTATTCCTTGTGGGGAACGAGATACTTCTATGTCAAGGAAGTACCGAAGTCGACCTAAGTCGCTAATGTGAAACTGAGACTGAAGGAACTGTTTGAGCTTGGTAATCCCAACTTCATTATCCCCTGTAATTATGATATCATCCACATAAACAACTAGAATAATCCTTCAGCCCTGATGATGTCTAAGAATACAGAGTGATCATATGCACTACGAACCATCCCAAACTCTCCCATAACACTAGAGAAACAACCAAACCATGCCCTTGGAGATTGTTTGAGACCATATAGAGAACGACGTAGTCTGCATACTTTTGAGGCCTTCTCCTCAACAATAAACCCAGGTGGCTGCTCCATATAAACCTCCTCCTCAAGAACACCATTGAGAAAGGCGTTCTTGACATCAAGCTGGTGGAGCGGCCAATTATGAATTGCAGCAAGAGCAATACAAATACGCACAGAGGGCATCTTGGCAACCGGGGAGAAAGTCTCGTCATAATCAATACCATAAGCTTGAATTTTGCTACCAGACGAGCTTTCAGACGATGTAGCGAACCATCAGGGTTAAGTTTAACTGTGAAAACCCAACGACAACCAACAACACGCTTACCAGGAGGAAGTGGTTCAAGATCCCAAGTCTGATTGACCCGCAAGGCCCAATCTCGTCTTCCATGGCTTGACGCCATCCTGGGTGAGCCAGAGCTGTCATCACATTCTTGGGAATCGGGTAGGAATCCAGGGAAGTGGTAAAGGCATGAGACTCGGTAGAGAGATGAGCGTAGGCAACGTAATCCTGAATGGGATAACGAGTGGAGCGTCTAGGTTCCCTGCGGAAGGCAATAGGGATATCGGGATATGATGCACCCGGAGGGTCATAAGCAGGGTACCTGAGGTAGTATCTGGCAAGGGTGCGTCAGGCTCGGTCATGGCAGGTGGAGTTGAGAACGTATCAGAGACATGGGTAGGCTGGGGATCAAGGGTCGTTGAGGCCTGCCTTACCTCGCCGAGAATAGGTGAAGAGTAATGGCGGGGGATCTGTCGGAAGGCCTGAAGCTGTAGGAGTTGGAACTGTGGTGTCTGAAATTGGAGGGGTAGATGGAATATATGACACAGGAAAGGTAGGGATGATGTGAGACTCTGGTATATCAGGATCAGGAAACAGGTCAGAAACTGGAATAGTAGCTTCTGGAAAGAAAGGACAACGGATCAAAAGTGACGTCAACACTGGTAAAGTATCGGCGAAGGGAAGGACTATAACACCGATAACCTTTCTGGACACGTGAGTAGCCAACAAAGACACAACGAATGGCTCGAGGGTCGATTTTAGGGACTCCGGGACGATGATCATGGACATAAGCTACACATCCAAAAATTTGGGGATCAAGGGGAAACGGAGTTCCTCTAGG
Source organism: Scalesia atractyloides (assembly GCA_947069175.1). NCBI lineage: Eukaryota > Viridiplantae > Streptophyta > Magnoliopsida > Asterales > Asteraceae > Scalesia > Scalesia atractyloides. Next base: position 31,680,996 of record CAMTDV010000015.1, on the reverse strand, counting down.
AAATAAAACAGAGAACGGGGTTTGACCATGAAGAACAGACGATGGCATACGATTAATCAGATAAGCCGCAGTAAGAACAACATCACCCCAAAAGTGACGAGGAACATGAGAATGAATCATGAGTGTGCGAGTGACATCCAACAAATGGCGGTTCTTGCGTTCAGCAACACCATTCTGTTGAGATGTATATGCGCAAGAAGTCTCATGAATAATACCTTGTGATTTGAGATATGTAGAGAAATCAGTGGACATATATTCTTTTGCATTATCGGTGCGTAAGGTTTGGATGGATGTTTTGAACTGGGTCTTGACATATGCATGGAATTCACAAAAGATCGAGTTGATTTCACTACGGGATTTCAATAGGTAAACCCATGTAGCACGGGAGTAATCATCAATGAATGTAACAAAATATTGAAAACCCAATGTAGTTTTAACTGGACATGGACCCCATACATCTGAGTGGACAAGTTCGAATATGGAGACGGTTTGGCTTGACGCTTTTGGGGGATAAGGACGTCGAGTATGTTTACCGAGCTGGCATGACTCACAATGGAAGTTATCGGGAATAGAGATGTCAGGTCTCATTTGCCGTAGGACGGCTGCCGAGGGATGGCCTAACCGACAACGAGTTTCAAAGATACTAGACTCACATATGTTTGCTTTGGGATGCGACAATGAGGACATTCGATAGAGACCTGATTCGAGGCCGGTAGCAATTACTCGGTTTGTACCTAGTTCATTAAAGGTATAATGAGTAGGATAAAAGGTAACGGAACAATTATTTCGTTTAGTAATCTAACTGACAGACAACAGGCTGTCAGGGAAGTTAAGAACCAGAAGAACAAAAGACAGGTTTAGGCTATCTGGGTTCTGAATGGATCCGATGCCGCGTACAGGGCACGAGGAACCGTCTGCAAGTTGAACTGGTGGGTAAGAGGTATTATGAAGGCTAGTGAGAATTCCTTGATTCGCAGTCATGTAATGAGTAGCTCCAGAATCAATAATCCAGGATAAGTCAAGGCCAGAAAACGTACCTGGTTGTACCGAGTTGGTTTGGGGACCGGATGACCAGAAAGCAAGGAACCTTTGAAGCAAATCATACTCCTCCTTGGTGCATGTAATGGTGTGATTTCGTTCGTCTTCTATTTGAAAATATGTTCAAGCAGAAAAGCTGAGTTGAAACCCGAACACGTGAACCGAGGCAGAAAATCAAAGTTGCTCAGATCGAAAAACTGACTGCACAGAAATGATCGGAAACAAATTCCGACGATGCTGAAAAAAGGACAGCGGCCGAAGTGGTGTCACGCGCCGTCACTCGCGGCGCGTGGGTGGCAGCGGCGGAGGTCGCGGCGGCGCGTGGCGACGCATGCGGCGGCGGATGGCGGCGGCGGTTTGAGGGGTTTTGTAGATCGGGTGATTCCGAGCACAATGGTGGTGGCGGTGTAGTTTAACTCGTCGGATAAAGTGTCGGATCTGAAAAAGTGGGTGACGGGTGATCTGAAACTTGGAAGATCAGATCTGGAACAGATTTGGATCAGGTGAACAGTAACTTGCGATGAATAGTACCCGAGAACAGAAAGATCGAGGTGACCGGAAGTTAACCGGAAATGGTCACCACTGAGCTAGAGCACCTTGAGCTAAGAAACCTTTAGCTCTGATACCATGTAAATGGCATGAAATGGAAAGAAAAGACATATGAATTGTATTGATATAAAAGTGTATATTTACAAATGAGAAGAACCTTCTATTTATAGGGAAAAGAAGGGACCAACTAATAAATAATAATTATATGTGGGGACACCTATAATTGCATATAGGGACACCTATAATTGCATGCAAAGACATCTATAATTGTAGTTAGGGACCTCTAGTTAACAACTAGGTCCTTCAACTATTTACAACTAACACATTGAATAGACAATTGCAAACCCACATTGGGTTAGGGATTGAAAACACATTTTAATGCTTGTAATTTGGGTTAAACTTGAAATGGTCAAAATACTATGTTGACCCATGAAATAGAAATTTTGAATTTTCACAGCTCTTGTTAGTTGTTACCTTGGTTTAAAAAGGCGCCTGAGGAACACGCATTAGGGGCGAAAAGGCGCGCTTCATGTCAAAATTGGTCCTAATTAAGGTCTGTAGGAGTTTTACTTAATTGGTTTATATGTAAAACAGATACGCGATATGCAGTTTCTAGTTGCAAATAAAGCTAATGTGGCTGTACATAGACGCACGCCTTGCGTCTCAGCTTTTGGGACCAAAACACCTATAAGCGCCTCACGCTTTTTAAAACCAAGTTTTTGCTATTCAAACATAACATAGTATTTTCTTGGTTAATCAATTTTCCTACGTTGCCAAAATTCTTAATATATATTGTAAGTTTCCACAATCCCTATCATAAATAATATTATTTTTTTCTGTTGATGAATATAGTATATGATGGCATGCTTCAGATCATGATTAGCATGACAAGTTAATGCTTTCTGGGGTATGAATATGGGATCCAACAAAACTGTTGATTCAGAACTCCAGGGCGCAGGATCAAAACTGTATCCTTTTCTATAATTTACCTTTTTTTAAATACATATATCTTATTTATGAAGTATTGCTATTGCAATATCCTTAATGTCATTATATTAGCGGTTTAGAAATCTGGTGTGTGGAGAACCTTCAGTTGGTTTCCGTGCCACAATCTTCACATGGAAAATTCTTCTCGGGGAGTGCATACGTAGTTCTGCATGTAAGTCTCTTTGACCAAGTCAACCACACATATTTCCTTAAGTAACTTCTTTTAGACATCAACATAATTGCATACGTTATTTGATCTCTATCGATAGATTTAACACGGGTCCTTTTTGCTATTGAGGCAGACGGCTTTGCTTAAAAGTGGTGCTCTTCAACATGACATACATTATTGGCTGGGGAAAGATGCCAATGAGGTTTTCACTTCAAATTTTACACAATTTATTTTCTTTTACACAATAATGGTTGGAGGCTTTACTTAAAAGGGGTGTAAAATTTATGTGCTGATCTGGCAGGTTGACTCAGCTCTTGCATCAGACAAGACACTTGAATTAGATGCAGCCTTAGGGTCTCAATCCGTGCAATATAAAGAAGTTCAAGGTCAAGAAACCGGAAAACTTTTGTCCTACTTTAAACCGTGCATCATCCCAGTTGAAGGTGTATATTCTTCGGGCCAAGGAAAAGTAAAAAGCCCAGCTTACGAGACCAGATTGTTAACATGCAAGGGAGATCGTGTGGTACATGTTAAAGAAGTAAGTTGACAAATTCTTTTGAATAAAAAGATCATAACTTTAATCAATGTTGTAAAACAAGTATCGGAGGACGCTGAGGTAACCGCTGCAAGGTAGGCTGCCGAGACGATTTTCTTCAAGTCCATCTAATTACTCGGAATCAATCAATCGCGGTCAACCTCAGCCAGGATCAGATCTAGTTGGTCAACTCGAGCTGAGTTTGACTTAAAAAAAACTTATTTCCTCTGTCTATCACATTAACGAATGAATATCATTTTTTAAGGAATGAATATCAATATATGAAATACTTTACTATTTGAGAATGTATTTTATTTATTTATATTGATATTCACATAGTTTGTTATAAATATTAGTAAACTTATGATATTTGACATATATAAAATTTTCCGAAAACTAATTTCTTTAAAATTTAACGTGTCTGAGTACTCCCTGAGTACTCGCAACTCCCCAGTCGACTGACCTGGGAGTGTCTAGCTACTTCTGCAACCATGACTTTAATCTTAAAAGTTAAATTTAAACATGATGAATATTTTCTGTGACTAGGTACCATTTTCTCGGTCATCGTTGAACCACCGAGATGTATTCATACTTGACACATCAACAAAAATATTCCAATTTAGCGGTTGTAATTCCAGCATACAGGAAAGGGCTAAAGCTTTGGAGGTGGTTAAGTACATTAAAGAACATAAGCACAAGGGGAACTGTGAAGTGGCAACCATAGGTTTGTCTTCTTTTAATTTTCTTATTTTAAGTTCTTTTTTCTGTTTTAGATTATGTGTAATGAAAAAGATGCTGAACTTTGACCTTTTTCGGTGGTTATAGAGGATGGAAAATTTGTTGGTGATGCTGAAGTGGGGAATTTTGGAACTTTTTCGGTGGTTATGCTCCCATTCCGAGGGACCCACCTCAACAACCGCCCGAAGCTTTAGCCGTTAAATTATTTTGGTGAGTTATTTTCGTATAGGCTGCAAATGAACCGAAAGAACATGAACAAGAGTACAAGACCTTGTTCGTGTTCGTTTGTTAAGGAAATATATGTGTTCACGAACTGTTCATAAACACATAAACACTTACTGAACGAGAGTTATGTTCATGTTCGTTCGTTAAGGAAATGAACGTGTTCATGTTCGTTTGTGTTCGTTTGTCAACTTGGGTAACGAACGCAAACTAATGTTCATGAACACAAATGAAAACAAACGAACACAAACAAGCGTTCTTGAACATAATATATATTACACTGATACTTATTAAATATTTTATTCGTCAGAACTTTAAAGTATTTAAATAAAATATAAACATTAAACACACTAACGAACTATCGAACACAAATGAACACGTTATCGAATATTCATGAACATAAAAACGTTCGTTGGCCTCTGTTAATGTTCGTTCATTTAAATAAATGAACGGAATTTCTTGTTCGGGTTCGTTCATTATTAAATGAACGAACTTCGCTGAATGGTTCATGAACTGTTCACTGAACGTTTAGTTCATTTGCTGCCCTACCTTATATGGGTATGCAAAAAGTGGACTAGATCTTTAGTAATTTTACGTTTCTCATTTCAAGATGTTTCCAAATTGACGTCGTGTATATTTCTTAATCTCATGACTTGTTATGATTTATTTTTTTCCATTAAAATACTTTTTTTGATCCCTCCGATAGGATAACACTTCAAGGAAAGTTTACTCAGTGTGGAAGTGGTAGGTTGAAAAGGTCAATGCTTGAATCAAATAAATGCTACATGTTGGATGGAGAGATTCAAATGTTTGTTTGGATGGGAAGAATTACATCTTTAACGGAACGGAAAACATCTATCTCGGCAGCAGAGGTGACATAATCGCGGGTTTGGGGCCGGGTTGTGGGTCAAATGGGCCGGGTTGACTCGCCAACACTTTTTACATGCATTTTCTTAATTTCAAGAGTAGTTAGTAACCATATATGAATTTATAAAAACTATTTGTAAAATTATAGTCAAATTCATTTATTAAAGAAATTTTGTTGACCCTTTTCTTTATAGCTAAGTTTTTTAGTTTTCCCTTTTGACCCATTGTTTCTACATAAATGGCTTAAGCTAGCCACCTTTAGTTCGTATCTTTGATCTATTCATGTATTTACAGGATTTCCTTCGAGCGCAAGAAAGACCCGTAAATACCCATGTAGCCTTTTTAACAGAAGGATCAGAAACCGCCATATTCAAGTCATATTTCAACGATTGGCCTCAAACCGTGGCGCCCAAGCTATACGAAGAAGGTCGAGAGAAAGTCGCAGGTTATTTTATTTTCGCAACAAATTTTTAAACTTACGTAAAAGTTATCGGTACAGCGATTATTTAGAATAAAAAAAGAATTTTCATTATCTTTTACGACCTCAGCAATGTTCAAGCAAAAGGGTTATGATGTGGAGGAGCTTCCGGATGAAGACGACAAGCCCCAAATTGATTGCAACGGAACCCTAAAGGTTACTCTCTACCGATGCTTACATAGTTTCTCGTACGGAAAGACTTTTGCGTTAAGTTTTTTTATAATTTGTTGCTTCATTGTAGGTTTGGAGAGTTAATAATGGTAAACTATCCCCTGTTCCTGTTGTGGATCAAAGAAAGCTTTATAGTGGAGACTGTTATACGGTGCAGTATATATATTCAGCCGATGGAAGAGAGGAACGTCTATATTATATTTGGCTAGGAAATAAGAGTTGTGCAGTAAGCAATGAATATATTCGTTTTTAGTATGAAACATTAATATTATGACACTTAATATTTTATAATTTGACGACGGAACGACTCAGAAGGATATCAATAATCGTCCAATTTCTAAAAAAAAAGTCAAAATATTATGTTTAAAGTTTGTATTTGAGTAAAGCATACGAATGGTCGTTGTGGTTAACCAAAATTTTTGGATTTGGTCCCTAGTTTTTCAAAGTACATAGATGGTTCCTGTGGTTTGCACTTTGTAACGCATTTAGTCCCCAGCTAACAAATCTTAAGGTTTCAACAGGTCCAAGTTAGGGACTAAATGCATTACAAAGTGCAAGCCACAGGGACCATCCATGTACTTTTGGCAAAAGTTGGGGTCTAAATGCGTTACAAAGTACACACAGGGACCATCCATGTACATTTGGAAAGCCAGTGACCAAATCCAAAATTTTGGTCAACCATAGGACCATCCATGTACTTTACTCTTTGTAAATGAATGTTTCCTCAATTTTCTTTTATTTCACCATGCAGGAAGACAGAGATGATGCAGTTTCTCTTACAAGTGTTATTGTTGATTCAACTAAAGCAGAGCCCGTTTTAGTTAGTTATCTTTCCAATTTCAGTTCCCCTTTTCTTGATTATAGTAATAACAGTAGTAATAATAATAATAACAACAACAACAACAATAATAATAATAATAAATATAATAATAATAATAATAATAAATATAATAATAATAATAATAGTTATCATCATCATCATAATAAATATTATTGTTGTTGTTGTTGTTGTTGTTGTTTTTGACATATTAATTCATGTCTTGATTTTCAGGCTCGAATTGTTGAGAACAAGGAACCAAGTCAATTCTTTGTGATATTCAAAACACTAATCATGTTTAAGGTTGGTGTTTCCCAATATGCACATCCAATAATGTGGCTCCTACTTGTTTCTAAATTGGTTTTTATTTTATTTATTTTATTCTTGAGGGTGGTATGGGTTCAAGATACAAATCCACAGTTGCTGAAAAGGGCGTTGATGATGAAACTTATGATGATAAAAAGACAGCCCTTTTCCGAATTCAAGGAACAAACCGCGAAAATATGCAAGCTGTCCAAGTTGATCAAGTAAGTTGTACTTATTATCCCACCATACTATATTACTTCTAACTCAGCGAATAATGTATACGTTATCATATTATTGCAGATTTCTCGATCTTTAAACTCTTCATACTGCTACATTTTAAAGGCGGACGGATCTATCTTCACTTGGCTTGGGAATCTCTCCACTACTCGTGATCATGATCTTTTGTACGGAATGTTAGATTTGATCAATGTTGGTACACAACCGGGATTCTTGTTTTGTTTTCTATTTAAATCATTCCGTTCTTTTCAAACAAGATATTGACTTTGACTTTCATATATCTAAAGTTTTACCTTAAGCTTTTAATTATTTATTATGTTTTTTGGGAAGGGGTGCTTATTGTTAATTTTATGATTTGAAGATTAAAATGTTAATGCCCCCTCCCCTTCACTCTGTCTACAAGAAACATAAAAACCGGACCGGTCGGCCCGCGGACGGGGGTCTGGCCGGTCCGGTTCACCCTATTAGACCCGTTTTGAATCGAACGGCCGGTTGGACAGGGAACCGGCGGTCGGACCGGAAAACCGGGGGTTGAACCGGATTTTCATCAAATACATTTAAATTTACCCTATTTATTTTTATATTATTTACGGCATCACCCGGTTCTTACATCTGGCCCGGCCGGTTGACCAGTAAGAAGACTGCTTCCACGTCCGGTCCTGAAAACATTGGTATTAACTAAGCAACAAAATCCATCTAAAAGTTTAAATTTGTATACATTTGACCAAAAATGTCAAACTCAACTTTCATGGGATTGGAGGGAATTAATTTACCAATATATTTTGTGTACGATATTTATTAATTTATTTTGTCATATCGTCTGTAGCCAACATGGCAACCGGTATTAGTTAGAGAAGGTAGTGAACCCGATGTTTTCTGGGATGCACTTGGTGGAAAGACTGAATATCCAAAGGAAAAAGAGATAAAACTATTTGTTGAAGACCCTCATTTGTTTGTTTGTACATTCACAAAAGGTAACGACAATATCATATCATAATACAATATTTTAATACTTTGTATATTGGTGTAATTTTCTTTATATAATTGTGGTTCGTGGCTTCTTTTGATAACAGATGTGGGTTCTCAACCGAGTGATCTCAAGGTAACACTTTTTTTTATCTACAAATTTGTATAATAAACAATTTTAATCCTGAAATTTGCTAGTATTTTATTCTATGATTCGGGAATGCTGTTTTAAATGTTACATGAATATGATATGTTTTTTTAGGTAAAAGAGATATTCAGTTACACTCAGGATGATTTAACTACCGAAGACGTGTTAATACTCGATTGCTACACTGAAATTTTTGTGTGGGTAGGCCACAATTCAGCTGTTAAGTCAATGCAACAAGCCCTTTCCATTGGTCTGGTATAATTTCTTTAACATTTTTTATTTTCTCACTTGGAATCTTTAATATGTTAATGAGCATGCATATATGCAAGGATCCAACATTTTTCAACCCAAATTTAACTGTTCGTTTAAATGTATATTTTTTAAATGACAAGAAATATATATATATATATATATATATATATATATATATATATATATATATATATATATATATATATATATATATATATATATATATATATATATATATATATATCACTTGATACGTGTTGTAATGAAAATTGAAACTTTTATTGATTAAATTGTTTTTCATTTTGAAATTTGAAATTTTTTCGTTTGATAGGCGTTCCTCAAGAAAGATGTTTTGGAAGAATGTTTATCCATGGATACTCCTACATATGTTGTTAAGGAAGGGCACGAGCCTCCGTTTTTCACTACTTTTTTTGAATGGGATGCTTCAAAGGCTAATGTAAGTAAAGTCTTACGATGAGCTCCTACTTGACTTTTGTTTTATTATTAAAAGTTGTAAGTTTTTCCATACATAAATAATTTTGAAGGTTGATACATGTTTGGACTTGTTTTGGTAGATGCTTGGCAACTCGTTTGAGCGTAAGCTTGCTATTCTAAAAGGCCAAACACAAAAACTTGAAGTAAGTAACTCTTCGACAATAATAAGCATTTTAAATCTTTCATAGTTCACTGTTCTATCCTTGCTAAATGTTTGATTTTTAGGCGCCTTTAAGAAATTCACCTAGTGTTCACTCCAAAGAGACAAGGCCAACCGGGTTGAGAAGACCTTCTCCGATTCCAAACGGGCTGAGACGACCTTCTCCAACTCCGAACGGGTTGAGAAGACCGTCTCCTACACCTAATGGGTCAAGAAGACCTTCGCCAGCTCCTAACGGGTTGACCAGGAGACAATCTCTTGATTCCTACACGCAAAGAAGCACATCTCCGACTATCTCAAATTCGGAAATTAGTAAAGTGAATCCTCGTCGGTTTTCTAGTCCTCCGGTTCCCAGAATCATCCCATCAGCATCTTCTCCCGATCTTCGTGGAGCAGGTATATAAGTTTCTTAGTGAATAGTCAAATGATTGAATTTTCTTTTGACTTCTGACGTTAAGTGAAACAAACTCCAAGATTAGAGATAGATAATAGTGGGTTGGATGGATTATGTAACATGTGGAAACGGGTCATATTTTGGTGTGGGTTGTGTTAGGTTGACCCAAAACACTTTTTGTCCAAAATCATAAAGGTTTTTTATGCAAGTGTTTTTGTGATTACAAAGATTATATTATTTCAATGTTTGATACAAGTTAAATTGCTATGAATTTAATTATAGTGTAATTAGCGTCATTGTGCATCAATATTTGCCATTCATTAGATGCTATACATATATATATGTATATATATGGCTGATATGGCAGACGTTTTAATCGTAGTGTCATATCAGTACAGTACACTGGTACAGACTGATATTCTTTTTGTACTTGATGAGAGATTCTTTCGGTTGCGGTATAACTCAGCTTTCTTGTGCACAGATAATAAACCGGTCTCTGGAAGCTCTTCAGCAAAAGTGAAAATCAATCCCTCCAAAGATTCGGGTCCGAAGCAGGAACTGGTCAACTATCCATACAACCGCGTAAAAGTCGGCTCAAAAGACCCAGTTCCAGATTTAGACATCACAAAGAGAGAGGTACTTGAATCCCTATTTTTTCCTTAAAAACAAAAGTTTCATTTTTTCACTGAACTTCAAATTTCTTGGAAACACACAGCGTTGACTCTTTAACTCACAATTGAGCTTATATGATGGTTTCCGGTGTTATTGTGCAGGCCTATTTATCCGAAGAGGAGTTCCAAGAGAAATTTACCATGTCGAAAACAGTTTTTTATCAGCTTCCCAGGTGGAAACAAAACAAACTTAAGATGTCCCTTTTTCTCTTCTAGAGCTTCATCCATAATATTATAGAAGACCGCCTTGTAATACGATGAGATGTGCTGTTAAGTGTGTTTGAACGAGAGTGATATTAGAATTCACGGCTATACTATATTTGTTTGTTGTTTGTATGTTTTGATGCTTCTGAAAAGCCAAAAAGTGACCATACTTATAATATTAGAGAATGGGTGTGGTTTCTGTATAAACGGATGTTTCTGAATTATGATTTGTATACATGTTGCATATTAATAATATTTTAGTAGTAATAGACAAATTGTAATAGTTTAGGGGGTATTGTGTAAAATTGTTAAACAATCTGCATATGATGAACAATCAGTGAGTAGAAGTTGGCCATGGATTGAACAAATTCTCACTTGAATCTTTTTAATTCTTGAGCTAATATTGGCATCAAAGCCTACTGATTCTCATCATTGTTTGCAGTGGCGGATATATCATTGTCTGCAGTGGCGGATATAGAAGACGAGATAAGGAATATCTCAAAATAATTCTGGACCTAGGTGTAACACCCTGACTCGTAACGAATTAGGTAATCGGGGCATGATGATTATTCAGAGCTTATGACATTTATGAAAGTTTAAATAGTTATTTCATGCCATAGATTAAAATATCACGTAAACAAATATAATTCAAATAATCCATACAATGATTTCAATAAAACATAGAACATTAAATGATATCCTGTTTTTCAATTAAGGCATTTCTTACGTATCTTTATCATTGTTTCGTCAAACCTGATTTCCTGCATCATGTGTAAAAGTAGTTTTTGGGTCAACATAAGTTGGTGAGTAAATCTTCATTTAAGTAAAATAATTTTTTTATTATTTTATAAAAAATGATTAACATGCAAATAAAGTGACCATCACACCCAAAGTATGTGCAAATACGGCACAGGGAGTTGACTGGGTGATGTTTTCGACAAGTGAGGCACTGTGGAAAATGGCCATGATAAGTTTTTTACCAAGTTAACGATTAGGGGCAACTTGGTATAGCAGAATAGCCGGTATAGCATAATTTTGGTCGGTTTTCCTCTGTTGGGTTGTTGTGGGAAGAAGATTCAGCTTCAGTCTCTTAGAACTAATCTGTGGAAGCTTCGGCGTTGAGCACCCGTTGAACTTGAATGACAATATTAGGGATAACCGCGACCATTTGCTCAGCTATTAAAGCTGCCATTCGGCGGTTAGAGATTCTTGGGTGACGATGACGGCGACGTAAAGGAGGCATCTGCGAGAGACAACTCAAGTGAGATGTACGGCTCATGGCGAGAATAGATGGACAGACTAAAGTAGATATAAGTGGAGTTCATGGATTCGTGAAATCATGGAACTTAGGGAAATCCCATAATTCAACAATAGAATTCACATGAAAATATCATGGAACCTTAGAGAGTAACAAAAGGCTAACCCGTTGACAAAATATAAAATTTATAGAATAAGCATATGAACTCTGGTAAACTAATAAAATAATATTTTAACATACAATATTGAAAATTCGAAGGTTTAGTACATCATAGTTTGGTATGACTTTCGTGCATCACTTTCGTAATTACGTGTGCACCCGTAATTACCGAGCTTTCGCATGTTCCACATATGTTTACCCATTGACGTGCAGCTTAACCTGGAGAAAATCATGAAATATTGAGAAACTCGAGATGATGTGAAATGAGATGGTGTTTGGAAGGTGTCCATGAATGAACACGTTGACTTATCAAAGTGTTGTTGTTTCGTGTGACGTGTAGCGTAACATGCTTTGGCCTAATAGGTTGTCGTACTCTCATCGTTAGTCCTTGGGTAGGCAAACTGGTGCATCATATGATTCGGATTTATACGAATGTCAACCTAGACATGACGTCCTGACTACCTGTACTTAACCCTTCTAGTTACTATATGTCCGTCACAAAACTCACTTTGACGAGATTGAAGATTTAAATGACAATTAAAACTCAAAATGAAATATATAAGAGAATCTAAGAATTATTTAAATGTATTAAAAAATTAATTGATTGAAAAACTTATAATATTGAAAATGAATGGGATAAGTATAGTGTGTGTGCAAGTGTGACATTAAATAAAATATATAATGGTAATATTTCATATAATATCATATATGACACATAACACTTAGCATATATCACAATTAAGGTGCTCACATGCATATGTGTGTGATATTAGGAATTTAAAACATGTGGAATTTAAACATTAATCATAAGCAAGAACAAAATAGACAATTTGTACATAGGGTACATAAGGCACCTAATCAAACCATAGTCTAGGTCTAAGGCGTCTAATAACTTAACCTAAATCCCTATAGTCATTGGTTCTGATACCAATCTGTCATACTCTGACCCACAACAGATTAGGTGACCGGGGCATGATGATTGTTCACAACTTATGACCTCTATTAAAGTTTAAATTCTTATTTCATGCCATAGATTAAAATGTCACATAAACAAATATAATTCAAATAATCCATAAAACGATTTCAATAAAACATAGAACATTAAATGATATCCCGTTTATTACTAAGGCATTTCCTACGTGTTAGGGCATGGATTTTATGCTATGCATCATCTATCCTGAGGTTAAACCTGAATCACGGATCCTTAGCGGATAATGCAAAAAATCTGAGGATTAAGGATCCTTATTAATATCTATGTTTTAAACAATTGTTCCTTGTATATTTAGTTTACGTTTGCAGGTATTATGTAATGTGAACTGTCAACACGAGAATATCGGAGGAATATGCTAATTATGGCACGTGCAAGAAGAGTCATGACCATTAATGGAGACGTGTGAAGCTTGCATGAATTGCAGATAGTTAGTTGAGTAGATATTTTTAATTTTATAAGGGGATAATAAGCTCATAATAAAAACACAGCTAGTACCGAAACACTCTGATACTCTCTCGCAAAACACATACACTTTAGCAGAATATTGTATCGAGCTTATTATCTTCCGAAGTTGTATTAAATATATTGTTATTTATGATATCCATTTGGTGATTGGTAGTTTCCATCACCCGAGGTTTTTTATGCCAGAGATCATTTATTGATCAAGGGTTTTTTCCTCGTATAAACCTCAGTGTTCATCGTTGATTATATTTCATATTTGTTCATACAATTGTTCAACACATCAAGCACTCTACCTCACAATCAAAGTTTGGTTACATTATCTTTAATCAGATTTTTGACCAAAACAGTTCGGCGCCCACCGTGGGGCAATTGGTGCTTCAATTCTAAAAGTTTCATTCATTTCGTTCATTTATATTCACCTCCATCAATCACATGGCTTTCTCAGGGAAAATCCACTTCAAATGCCATGTCGGCGGCCACCTCATCTCAGACCAGTTCTTCATTACCTCTTATTCCCCCTGCACCCTTGAAGAGTGCTGAGAATGCCCAGAAGAAGCCAACACCCGTTTTCACAAAGGCTCCTACTATTTCTTCCTCTACACCTACTAATAGTGATCTTTCTGTTTTGATTTTACAGATGAAAGGATACATGGAACAGCAAGACAAAAGTAATCCGAGGATCCTTCGTGAGATTGATGAAATCAAGAAGCAGAAGAGATCAGCGGAGGATCACTCTCCATTGATGCCCAGGTCGTTGGATTTTGCTACTCCATAATCGACAATTCAGCACTCCAAAGCATTTGGTGTTCAGTATCAAGGATCCTCAGGATTGCAGTATGGATCCCTGGCAATGACGCAGCCACAAGCATCTCACTATCAACCTTATGGATCCTCGTTTCACCCTCAAGGATCCTTCCTCAGTTCAGGAGGATATCTGGAGACGGTTCCAGCTAAAGGATCCTACTTCCAGCATCAAGGATCCTCATCACAAGTTCAAGGACCCATGGATTATCCTCAAAGGCCTTCAGCACCCATGTATCCTGGACTCAACATCTATCAGGATCAAGGATCTTCAGGGAGTCAACCATCCAAAAGTTCTGAATTTCACATAGGGGACTTCATTCCCTTGCAGACTATTGCTTCATCTGGTCCCACCGTTGCACCTAAAGTGTCTGGTTTCGGATATACTTATGGGATACATGTTCCAAACCAATTAGGAGGTAACAATTTCAATACATCTTTTGGTACTAATTATGGTTTCATGCAAGATGCAGGTATCAATCAGGCCAGGGTCAGGGAGCTCCAGAAGCTTAAGGATATGATATCCAGCGTCTCGAGAGTGGTCAAGCCCATTCCTGAGATCCCAAATGGAAGTCACAAGGTTTCTCGCTTTGCACCTCCCATATGCAATGCTGAGATACCAAAACGCTTTCAAACCCCCAACATGAAATTGTATGATGGTACAACAGACCCGAAGGAGCATGTGGCTCAATACAGGGAAAGAATAGAGATCAACCCCATTCCGTAAAGGTTAAAGGAAGCCTGTCTTTGCAAGGGCTTCGGATCCACACTCGTGGGATCAACATTGAAATGGCTGCTAAGTATCCTCTTTATTCAATTACTTCATTTTCTCATTTAGTTAATTTGTCCAATAATCTATTCTCATGCAGTAGAACTTTTGAACGAATAACTAGCGACTTATATAGGATCACCCAAGGCCTTGATGAATCATTAAGAGATTATATCACTAAATTTAGCAGAGAATCCTTAGAAATCCCTAATTTAGATATTACCGCTGTCACACCCCAACCGATGGTGGAATCATCAGGGTGCGGCACTAGGCGAATCAGATTGCTCGAGAGAATCCATAACAATTATTTACGTGACAATATTTAAACATTCGTAATCCCATACTAACAAACATATAATCCATAAACAATTATTACAAATATCCAAACATCTCTTAAAAAAACATAATTCGATCTTCCCTAGATTCTATTACATGTGTTTCTAGAGATAAATCCTACGTCCAGTTTGCAGCAAGTAGAACTCAATAACCTGCAAAATACGTTAAAATAATTGTCAATACAATAATGTATTGGCGAGCATACAGGTTTAATATAATGGCATAATAGATAAAACCCGGTGTCGCAAATCTCCACATACATAAACATGATACACATAACATACAAACTCACAAGACAAATTTCACATATTAAGCTCTCGACAAGGCTGCGATGCGCGATGTGGACTTCTAACTAGACCCCATCGGGTGTTAGCCAAACTATAGTACCATACTAGCTAGGGTGGAGTCAACGAAAATGTGTCCTAGTTTACATGTTCCTAGCATCACGTATAAGTATGTAAGACAGATATTCGCGTGTGATAAATCAGTTTAGCGTGTTTCGTGTGTTTTGATATAAACGTATGTTACACCCAAAAGTGCATTAAAGCGAAAATGAGTCAAGTATACTCACTGTTGGTGTGATTAAAGGAAAGGTGAGATCTGAGGTGAGTCGAGGAGAGCGCCGGATCAGCCTGTAAGCAAACAGAAGTGCATCAGTCTTCCGAATTGCTGAAATGGTTAACGGTTGATGGAACATCAAACAAGTTCGGGCGAACTTGTACTATTGCTCTTGGGAGAGTACAAGTTCGGGCGAACTTGTCTCTTTTGATTGAGGTGGATACAAGTTCGGGCGAACTTGTTTGGTTTCCTTGGAAACCATGCAAGTTCGAGCGAACTTGATTGGGATTTTGGAAAGTTGTCAAATGTGGATCAAGTTCGGGCGAACTTGTCACCAATCTGGTGATAAGTTCGAGCGAACTTGATGTCTTCCGAGCGAAGTTGACTGTTTTGGCATCCAATCGTGCGTTTTCGCGTCGTTTGCTGAGGAAATCGAGTGTCCATCCCTCCAACCTTAGGCTACTGAGCAAAACCAAGGCTGAAGAGATCTTTTGGAGCGAGTTTAGCCATTTTACAGAAGCTCGGACTAATCCGGCCGAACTTGAAGGTTCGAACGGGTTAGTCCAGTTTGTGGAAAGTGACGATTTCATCCTTGTGCTTCCGGATCTGAGATCTAGCTTGACAACGCCTCGTTCCACTTCAAAGTGAACAAAACATGCGTCATTTAGTCTGAATATTATGTAAAAATCGATGTTTAAAAGGTTTTACTTAGATCTAAGCATAGATCTAAGTGAAAAACTGAAGTTTTGCATAAAAAGATGAAGATTTTCGTAAACAAATGAGTTTTGATGAAATCGAAGGTAGAAACCTTGTGCAAAATCGTTGTAAACGTTGTTGTAGCTTGAAAACGAGTGGAACCTTACTTAGAAAACAAAGGGTTTCGGTTTTGGGGAGCTCCGGGCGAACTTGCAGCAAGTGCAAATGAAGAATGGAGCTGAGTATTTATAGGTGGAGTGAAAGAGTGGGCTGGATACAACAAGTTCGGGCGAACTTGCTTACAAGTTAGGGCGAACTTGCTTGTTTTCTGGGTTTGAAAGGTAAGTCCGGAGGACTTGTTAGGTTGAAGAATTATGAAGGCCTAGACAAGTTTGGGCGAACTTGTGATGCACAAGTTCGGCTGTGATGCACAAGTTCGGCCGAACTTGACCTATTGGCCAAGTTTTGTTCGATTATTTCGCGTTAAGCGTTCGTTTGGCGATTCGGTTCATATTATATAGTTATATTAAGCCTATTAGCAAAGCGTTAAGCGTATTAATCGATTAAATTAAGTTAAGATTCGATAGATAAGCGAGGTAGTATGCGGCTTTGTTCCCAAGTCTTGCGAGAGTCGCGTTGCAGTTTAAGTGAGCAGATAGCCTTGGAAACTTCACGCAAAGTTTGTAGTGTTTAGCGAGTGCGATATAAGCGTAAGCGTTGTGATGTGCGATGTGATGCGAAAATATGCGATATAGCGTAATAAGCGATTTAGGTTACATTATGATCCGAACCTCTAGTGCTAGGCGTAACGAGAGCGACGAGCTTGCGAGGAAGCGAGTTGTTACAGTCTCCCCTACTTTAGGAAATTTCGTCCCGAAATTTATTTGAAAGGGAGACTTGAGAACTGACACGAATAGATAACGGTAGATAAAGGTAGGGCGTTTAGCGTAAGTCGAGGATGGTCGAGCGGTCAATCGAGGACTGGCGAGTGAAAGCGTTTCGAAAGTGTAAAGAATCGATTAGTAAAAACGAATTAATCGACTTGTGGTTGATAACTCACGAGCTGGCAATCAAGAAAAGAAATGCTTTTAAGTTTTGAAAATTTGTTAACCACCACAAAAAGCGTTTTAAAGAAATTCGATTTATGGAAAATCTTCTCGCAACGTGGCGCTAGGCGGTCGATTCCCATTGTGAGAAGGGTATTTTTGTAAAAATTCAAAATATTTAGAAAAATTTTCCATTTAATTACAAAAACATAATGGTAAAACTAATTTTAAAGGTATCAAAAAGTTTGATTAGTGTCAAACCTCGTATGGCATCTTTCCACGAAGGTTTGTAATATGGCTAAAACACTTATATGTAGGAAGTACCAGCGGTGTATCCACCATGTTTTGGCCATATCGCCTCCGTTTCGGAGAGCAATGTCAGGCGTGTGGACATGATATAGATAGATTTTGATATCCTTGGTCCACGCGGTGAAGGGGGGAACCAAGAAATTATGAGGCTTAAATAACGTCGAACCCCACATGGCATCCTTTCACGGAAGTTTGTAAATACGACTAAAACACTTATATATAGGAAGTACCAGCGGCGTATCTACCATATTTTAGCCATATCGCCTCCGTCCCGTGGAGTGATGTCATGTGTATCGGCATGCCATGGATAGATTGACGATTGGAGTAGTGAAGCGGTAAGAACGAGAGATGCAATAAGCGTTAAAGCGTCATGAAGCGAAGACGATACGCGGAGCGATAGCGTTCGAGCGTCGAGAGAGAGGAGCGGTAAACGACAAGCGGTAAGCGATAAGCGGTAAGCGATAAGCGATGCGAGGTAGATCCCTGCGATAGTGCGATTGCGTTGCTGTAGATTCGCGGGGTATCTAGCGTTTGCGCGATCGAGAAAGCGATGAGATGTTACGCCCTTGCGGAGGAGTTTTGCTTGTGAAAATAATCATCAAAATATAGAAGATCTAATAACGTTCAACTACACATGGCACGTCTCCACGGAAGTTTATTAGCATGGCAAAGCACTTATATATAGGAAGTACCAGTGGCATATCCATCATGCTTTAACCACACCGCCTCCGTCCCGTGGATAGGTGTCACGCTTTGTCGACATGGTTAAAACACTTATATATAGGAAGTACCATCGGCGTATCCACCACGTTTTAACCACGCTTTTAACGTTAGGGTACCATTAGAACTCATTACGATCCCCGTGCAGACCCCAAAATAATCATGTGTGCACCCGTGATTAGTTTGGTGTTTGCATGTTTATCGTAACTTGTTTTAAAGGCGCGTAGTAGGGGTAGAAAATGTATTATATCGTGATATAATATATAATCATTAGTAATAATAATTTGTGTGTGCGCTTAGACTAAGTGCGAGGATTCGAGATAGAAAGACGTCGTCGTATATTGAAGCGACATCGAATAATAGATTATAAAGCATAAGTAATAGCGTCGAAATTCGTACCATTGAGGACATCGTCCTGCACCTGGTCGGTGTTGATGTCGACGTCTTCTTCTGTTGGGGCTGCGGCTGCGGCTGCTGGTGCCTCTGGTGCGGGAAGTGCTAGCATCTCGGGTTGACGTGGTCCTGTGCGGCATTTGCTGGTGTAGTGGCCATAAATATCGCAGTTGATGTAGTAGCGGAAGCTGGCTTCAGCCTGGTGGTGATAAGTACACATCCGACACTAGGGGTGATGTCCAGTGTAGGCACGCCTTGGAAGAGGTGCAACCGTCTGTAGAGGTTCAGGGTTGAGCGGCTCAGTTGCAGAGTAGTTGAAACTCGAGCTCTTTCTCTTGCTGCTAAGCTCAGCGGTAGCTTGCGGTGATGTGTCATCATCGTCATCGTCGTCGTCAGACAGTTCAACAGTCGTTTGGTTAAGCTTTTTGGTGGAATCCTTGGAGAAGAATCCAGCCAAGACTCGTTTGTCATTGATTTCCGCGGCCAACTGATAGGTTTCTTTGATGGTAGTCGGTCTTGCAGCTTTGACAAAATCACCCACGCACTCCGGCAAAGCACATATGTACTTTTTGATAGCCTTTTCAGGAGTGTCGACTTGGCTAGGGCAAATGATGCTAAGTTGTTTGAACCTAGCTGTGAAGCCGGCGTTGTCACCTTCGACTTGCTTGATTTTCCAGAATTCGTTCTCGAGCTTTTGGACTTCGTGGGGAGGGCAATACTCTCTTTTCATAAGTTCCTTCAGTTCTTCCCATGATAGCGCGTAAGCTGCGTCGTTCCCAAGCTTGATGCGCTCGGCTGTCCACCAGTCGAGGGCTCGGGATTGAAATACTCCGGTAGCGCATGTGGTCAGAAAATGCTCAGGGCACCCACTCTGACGAAGGGTAACCTCGATGGCATCAAACCACTGGAGCATTTGAGATACACTTCCTTCACCGGTGAAGACCATTGGGTCACAGGCTTTGAATTGCTTGTAGGAGAAAGTAGACTTCGGTGCGCTGGACTTGGAGTCTTCAGAGTTTTGAGAGTTGCTGAGAGCTTGAACTTGGGTGATGATTCGAGGAATGACCTTGGCCACTTCCTTGGCCACAAGCAAAGCGATCCTCTTGTCGGAGTTCCTTTGAGCTTGACGTCGAGAGTTGGAAGCGTTCGAAGACATCTACAAAAAGGATATTTGGAATGAGATTCGATCATAACGATTTTGAGTTTGCGATGCGACTTAGCGCGTTAAAAACTTGTTATAGTAATACGTATTTCTAAGATTCACACATAGGAGCCACATATCTCCTAAATTCTCACGTATTCACATAAGCACGTGTAGTCACATACTATATATGTTTATATTTAGATACGTATATGTATAGACTGGCAAACATTACGCGAGGACGCGGTTAAGAGGGTTGTTAGGATTTAATTATGTTGCGAATATTAGCTCTCGTTTTAGATTGCGATGGCTGTGCGAGTTGTGCATATAGTATAGCCAGATGAAAACGATCAAGCGGTAAACAAAAAGCGACTAATCGAAACAAAAAAGTTTAAAATTTGTTAAAACGTGCGCGAAGCACATGTAAATCGATGATGCGTAAAATCGACGATTGCGACTGAAAATCAATGGAGCATCCTGGGTTTTGAGACAGCGACTACCCAAAGTGGTTCGATCATTCCGCCGAGTTCGGGCACACGCTTTGGCCTAATAGGTAAATTCTCCCACCGCTCCGCGGCTAACGACATCACCCTTCCGGTTACTACGCGTCCCAAAGCATTGGAAACAATCGAGACTTTAGTGAGACTGAAAATCGTTGAGTGGGACGAGTTTTCAAGGTTCGGGTTTCACCCCTGACTTGTTAACTTCAAATCCCTAATTGTGGTTTTACCTCCCGGATCCATCAGGAGGCTTCCACCGGATAGAATGAGAAATTTTCGTTAAGATGTGGATATCACTCCTAACTTAACAGACAATTTCGTGAAGATGAGAATACGCGGAGTGAGTGATTCGTCGAGAGTACGCGGTTTTCACACCTAATCCCAACAAATCGACTCGTTGGTGTGATACGAGCGTTCTTCACGTGTATTGTGGCAGCTTTAGGAAAAGCGTATGTTTTTAAGTTCAACTCAAAGGGTTTTGGTCAAGTTCGGACGAACTTGGCATCAGTCTGATGTCAAGTTCGAGCGAACTTGCTCAATTCCAAGCGAACTCATTTGATGTTGTAGGGGACTGACAAGTTCGGGCAAACTTGGTCAAGTTCGGGCGAACTTGATCAATTCGAGCGAACTTGCCCACAAGTTCGGGCGAACTTGTCTGCTCGTATTCGTTTTTGGTGCTTAATTGATGCGTAACGGTCTGATTTGGTGTCCTAACTATAGACTAGGTCGAAAATAGCAATTCTACCTAATTCCCTACAGTTATGGCTCTGATACCAATCTGTCACACCCCAACTGATTGCGGAATCATCGGGGCGCAACACTAGGCGAATCAGATTGCTCGAGAGAATACATGACAATTATTTACGCGACAATATTTAAACATTCGTTATCCCATACTAACAAACATATAATCCATACAATTATTACAAATATCCAAACATCTCTCAAACAAACATAATTCGATCTTCCCTAGATTCTATTACATGCGTTTCTAGAGATAAATCCTACGTCCAGTTTGCAGCAAGTAGAACTCAATAACATGCAAAATACGTTAAAATAATTGTTACAATAATGTATTAGCGAGCATACAGGTTTAATATAATAGCATAATAGATAAAACCCGGTGTCGCAAATCTCCACATACATAAACATGATACACATAACATACAAACTCACAAGACAAATTTCACATGTTAAGCTCTCGACAAGGCTGCGATGTGCGATGTGGACTTCTAACTAGACCCCAACGGGTGTTAGCCAAACTATAGTACCATACTAGCTAGGGTGGAGTCAACAAAATGTGTCCTAATTTACATGTTCCTAGCATCACGTATAAGTATGTAAAACAGATATTCACGTGTGATAAATCAGTTTAGCGTGTTTCGTGTGTTTTGATATAAACGTATGTTACACCCAAAAAGTGCATTAAAGCGAAAATGGGTCAAGTATACTCACTGTTGGTGCGATTAAAGGATAGGTGAGATCTGAGGTGAGTCGAGGAGAGCGCCGGATAAGCCTGTAAGCGAACATAAGTGCATCAGTCTTCCGAATTGCTGAAACGGTTAATGGTTGATGGAACAGCAGACAAGTTCGGGCGAACTTGTACTATTGCCCTTGAGAGAGTACAAGTTTAGGCGAACTTGTCTCTTTTGATTAGGTGGATACAAGTTCGGGCGAACTTGGTTGGGATTTTGGAAAGTTGTCAAATGTGGATGAAGTTCGGGCGAACTTGTCACCAATCTAGTGATAAGTTCGAGCGAACTTTATGTCTTCCGAGCGAGCTTGACTATTTTGGCATCCAAATCATGCGTTTTCGCGTCGTTTGCTGAGAAAATCAAGTGTCCATCCCTCCAACCTTAGGCTACTGAGCAAAACCAAGGCTGAAGAAGTCTTTTGGAGCGAGTTTAGCCATTTTATAGAAACTCGGACTAATCCGGGCGAACTTGAAGGTTCGAACGGGTTAGTCCAGTTTGCAAAGTTACGATTTCGTCCTTGTGCTTTCGAATCTGAGATCTAGCTTGAAAACGCCTTGTTCCACTTCAAAGTGAACAAAACATACGTCATTTAGTCCGAATATTATGTAAAAATCGATGTTTAAAAGGTTTTACTTAGATCTAAGCATAGATCTAAGTGAAAAACAGAAGTTTTGCATAAAAAGATGACGATTTCGTAAACAGATGAGTTTTGATAAAATCGAAGGTAGAAACCTTGTGCAAAATCGTTGTAAACGTTGTTGTAGCTTGAAAACGAGTGGAACCTTACTTAGAAAAAAAAGGGTTTCTGTTTTGGGGAGCTCCGGGCGAACTTGCAGCAAGTGCAAATGAAGTGGAGTGAAAGAGTGGGCTGGATACAGCAAGTTCGGGCGAACTTGTATCAAGTTCGGGTGAACTTGCTTAAAAGTTCGGGCGAACTTGCTTAAAAGTTCGGGCGAACTTGCTTAAAAGTTCGGGCAAACTTGCTTGTTTTCTGGGTTTGAAAGGTAAGACCGGAGGACTTGTTAGGTTGAAGAATTATGAAGGCCTAGACAAGTTCGGGCGAACTTGTGATGCACAAGTTCGGCCGAACTTGACCTATTGGCCAAGTTTTGTTTGATTATTTCGCGTTAAGCATTCGTTTGGTGATTCGGTTCGTATTATACAGTTATATTAAGCGTATTAGCAATGCGTTAAGCGTATTAATCGATTAAATTAAGTTAAGATTCGATAGATAAGCGAGGTAGCATGTGGCTTTGTTCCCAAGTCTTGTGAGAGTCGCGTTGCAGTTTAAGCGAGCAGATAGCCTTGGAAATTTCACGCAAAGTTTGTAGTGTTTATCGAGTGCGATATAAGCGTAAGCGTTGTGATGTGCGATGTGATGCGAAAATATGCGATATAGCGTAATAAGCTATTTAGGTTACATTATGATCCGAACCTCTGGTGCTAGGCGTAACGAGAGCGACGAGCTTGCGAGGAAGCGGGTTGTTACAGCCGCTGTTATGGAAGCGTTTAAAATAGGATTGCTTAAGGATTCCTCCTTCTATGATGACCTTGTTATGACACCTTGCAGGAATTTAGACGAAGTGAGGAACATGGCCTTAAGATTCATCCGATTAGAAGATGACAAAAGGATCCAGGAAAGATTATCAGGATCCTCAAAACAGGAGAAGCAAGGATCCTTCTTCAAGAATAATCGATCCAAGCAATACTCTAAGCATGACAACCAGAATGTGCATGCGGTTGAACAAGAGGAAGACGATGAGGATTATCCTCCTATTTTTGAATATTGTTTTTCTGCTGATAAGAGTGAACTAATCCTTGCTATGCAAATTTTGGGTGACAAAGCCAGGTGGCCACGAAAGAACGAAAAATCCACAGCTAACAAGGATAAATCAAAATGGTGTGCTTATCATGAACACTTTGATCACCTCACTGATAATTGTATAGCACTGAGGAAGGAAATAGGCTATCTTCTTAGTAAGGGTTACCCGAAGGAGTTGCTTGGAAGGAAAAGATCAAGAACCCAGGATTCTGAGAAAGTTCCTGAAAGAGCCCCTCCACCACCAGCAGATGCTCAGATCATTAATTTCATCTCCGGAGGTTCTACTATTTGTGGAACCTCGTTTTCAGCAGCTAAGAGGCATGCCAAGGAAACAAAGATGGAAAATGGAGAAAGACTTGTTCGAACATCCACTTTAACTCAGCAGAAAGTGATATCCTATGATGGGGATGATCGTGTAGACATACAGGATCCTCATCACGACAGTTTAGTCATTACATTGTTTATTTCTAACCATTTTGTTTGTAGGATCCTCATTGACGGAGGAAGATCGGTAAACATAATCCAGTTGGATGTCCTCAAGAGAATGAACATTCCTGAATCCGAAATCATTCCAAGATCATCAGTGCTCGTGGGATTCGATGGACAAAAGAAGAATACATTGAGGGACATCAAACTCCCAATTTACATAGAGGGAGTAAATTCTATTAAAAAATTATGTGTAATAGACTACTTATCTTGTTGTAATATTATCCTTGGCAGGCCATGGATACATGATATGAAGGCAGTCCCCTCAACTTATCACCAGTGTGTCAAGCTACCAACTCCATGGGAAGTCGTGAAGATAGAGAGTGACCAACACGAAGCCAAAAACTGCTACACTTCCTCTCTGAATCCAGCTTCAAAACTCAGGGAAGCATAGCAACTAAAGTATCCTTCAAGAGACGTCCTGGAGGCTAGAGAACAGGAAATCAAAGATATTCTGTTAAACCCAGAGGATCCTGAATCCAAAGTTTTTATAGGGTCCGGGATCCTGGATAGCATAGAGCAGGATCTAGTATCCTTCCTGAAAAGAAGAAAATCTACCTTTGCTTGGAAACACGAAGACATGACATGTATATCAAAATATGTTATTACTCATAAACTTGGTATTGACAAATCTTTCAGGCCAATACATCAAAAAAGGAGGAAATTTTCTCCTGAGAGGAATGCCATCATCCAAGAAGAGGTAGATAAGTTGCTAAAGGCAGGTATGATAAGAGAGGTCAAGTATCCTAGATGGTTGGCCAATGTGGTTGTCATTCAAAAGAAAAATGGAAAGTGGAGGGTATGTGTTGACTTTACCGATTTAAACAAGGCATGTCCCAAGGATCCTTTCCCGTTACCCCACATTGACTCCATGGTGGATGCTACGGGTGGTCATGAGTTGTTAACTTTTATGGATGCTTCATCTGGATTCCAGCAAATTCAGATGGAACCATCTGATCAACAGGACACAACGTTCATGGCACCCACCTGTATATATTGCTATATTGCTATGCCCTTTGGTTTAAGAAATGCAGGTGCTACATACCAAAGGCTTGTGAATATGATGTTCAAGGAACAACTTGGATACACAATGGAAGTCTACATAGATGATATGGTAGTCAAATCCAAAAGAGCCCAAAATCACCTGAAGGACCTTGAAGAAGCATTTAATATCCTGGACCAATACAACATGAAGTTGAACCCGTCCAAATGTCATTTCGGGGTCAAAGCTAGAAAATTCTTCGGATATATGGTGACCAAGAGATGGATCGAGGCAAGTCCAGAGCAGATCAAGGCCATTGTGAACATTAAGTCTCCTGCCAATGCCAAGGATATGCAAAGATTGATAGGAAGAATTGCAGCCTTGAACAGATTCATCTCAAAATCCTCAGAAAAATGCAAGGATTTCTATGATATTCTGAGGAAGAATAAGAAGTTTAAATGCATTGAGAAACATGAAGCTACTCTACAAGCCCTCAAGGATTACTTATCCTCTGCACTAGCTTTGATGAAACCAGAAGATGGAGAACCATTATCCTTATACCTAGTTGTCTCAGGTAAAGCGGTAAGTGCGGTCCTGGTTAAGGATCATGAAGGCCAGCAACATTCGGTATACTATGTAAGTAAAGTCTACTTGATGCTGAGGCCAGGTATTCTCATTTAGAGAAACTTATTCTTGCTTTAATCATGGCTTCTAGTAAACTTATACATTATTTCGAAACTCACACTATTGTTGTTAAAACTAACTTTCCAATTAAGAATGTTCTCAGGAAGCCTGAGATGTCGAGTAGAATGGCGAAGTGGGCAGTCAAGCTTAGTGCATATGACATTAAGTATGAACCCAAGACTGACATCAAGTCCCAAGCTTTAGCTGACTTTGTGGCTGATTTCAGTAGTGATCTACAAAGGGATGCTGAGTTAGAAGTGCAACAACTTGGACTCCATAATCTTTTGCTTTTTTCAGTTTAACACAGGGACCTAGGGAAGCAAATGCACAAGCAGATGCCTTAGCCAATATTGGATCACCGTTAAAGATGCCTGAGGACGTGAAGATACCTATCATCCATGTTTTGTCTCCTGCAATTGAGGATAACGAAGCAATGGAGATAGTAGAATCCTGGATCCTTCCAATTCTGAGATATATTTAGAATGGAGAAATTCCCACTGGGAAAATCCTAGAACCTTCAAGATTAAGGTATCCCAATTCACCATAATAACATGTTATATAAGAGATCTCTTGCAGGTCCCTATCTGCGGTGCATCGAGGATCCTGAGATCCAAGAAGTCTTGAAGGACTTTCACGAAGGAGATTATGGAAATCACACTGGGGCATAGCACTATTTTCAAGGATCCTCATAATAGGATATTACTGGCCTACAATGAAGAAGGATGTTGTGGAATATGCAAGGAAATGTGATGCTTGCCAAAGACATAGTAACATTCTTCATCAACCGGCAGAACCTGTATATCCTATATCCTCTTCCTGGCCATTCATGAGATGAGGAATAGATATAGTGGGCAAGCTTCCCAAGGCACCAGGAGGAAAGGTTTAATGCTAGCTATGACAAACTATTTCTCTATGTGGATAGAAGCAGAAGCCTTTGCCCAAGTCAGAAAAAAGGAAGTCATATCCTTTATTAAAAGAAATATCATAACTAGATTTGGAATTCCTTATGAAATTGTTTGTGATAACGGATCCCAGTTTATTGGGAATCGTACTACTAACTTTTGTGACAGCTGGGGGATTAGGATGATAACTTCAACACCAGTCCACCCATAGGCTAATGGTCAAGCAAAATCATCCAACAAGATCATCATCAACAATTTGAAGAAAAAGCTTGGATCCAAGAAAGGAAAATGGGCTGAAGAGTTGCCATACGTCTTATGGGCAGATAGAATAACCCATAAGAATGTTGCGGGTCAAACTCCATTCTCCTAGTCTTTGGAGCTGAAGCAGTGATCCCTACAGAAATGGTAGTCTCTACAGCCAGAACAAACATCCGTGATCCTAAAGAAAATGTTGAGACTCTGATTCAAGACTTGGATACCGTGGAAGAACTCAGAGATTTGGCAAGGGTAAGGTTGGCTAGCTATCAACAGAGAATGGCTAGTGCATACAACAAAAATGTCAGGGTCAGAAGATTTCAAGTCAGTGACTTGGTATTGAGGAAAGCATTCCAGAATACCACAAATCTTGCTGATGGCAAGTTAGCACCAAAGTGGGAAGGCTTTTATTTGATTGAAGCTGAAGCTGGAAAGAGGGCATATCGTTTGCTGACTATGGATGGTGATCTCCTACCAAGAGCTTGGACTGCTGTTCATTTAAGAAGTACTTTATGTAGTAAGGATCGAGGATTCTTAGAGATTCTGATATCCAGTTCAGGTAGAAGGATCCTCAAAGTATATATGATCCTTGCTTTGGTAATATTTTTTAATACTTACTTTCATGTCATACTTATTATTCACTATGAGGAAAGGGGTATTAGATTCTTAACATCCAATTTTATCAAGTTTTAAGTTTTTGTAGAATTTATAACATTTTTGAAAAAGGATCAAGAGGTTGGCCACCTCTCCAAGACTTTTGGGCTTGTCCCCAGCTTAAGGTATACCTTCTAAGGTTTAAAGGCCTTCACCTTTCACACGAATTGGGTTTCGAAACCCCGCCTGTAGCGCACATTATCCAAGTAAAGTTCGAGGCAATGGGATCAATACCCGCTTTAGGGGCTGACAATTTCATTGTTGTTGGCTATATGTAGGATCCTAAGTACAATGGTAGACGTACCATACATCCGTTCCTAAGGTTTCTAACATTTTCACGTTAGCTAAGGTTTTGGCATTTTCATGTCACTTATGATTGGTTAGTCGCCAGTGTGGGCCATACACCAGTATCCTAAGATTTCTGACGTTTTCACGTTATCTCGCTTGTCCCCAGTTTATTTGGGCTTGTCCCCAGTTTGTTTGGGCTTGTCCCCGGTTAACTATGGCTTACTTGTTGACATTTGGCTTAGTTCCAAGTTGCTTATTACAGGTTTTCAAAATTTTACAAATAAGGATCCTGGATCCTCAATCCTCAATCCTAATCAATCCTTGTGGTTTTCTTGTGCGACAATATGTTTTAAGGATAATTGAATCCTAACGTGGATTCCCCGGTATGATCTACTCTTAGTTTACATGCTTCATTTGTGTTGTTATCATTTACACCCATGATCCTCAAATTGAGAATATGTGATCCTTGATTATATATTCCTGCATTTTCTATAAGTGCATAGTAGTTTTTTGAACAATGCTATATGCTGTAAATTTTATAGAATAAATTCAATCAACATATGTGTGAATAGTATTTCAAAAAATAAAACATGCTCGACACCAAGTATAGCCAAAAGATTAAGTTTTATTAAGAACCCTTTAAAAAGTAGTCAAGATTACCTACCCAAGCTTCCACCAGCCACTTGGGTAGGTAAAGGTGTCCATACTGATTGTTCTAAAAGTGCAGGAAATTAAAGGCGAGGGGTTTCAAAGGCTTCATCCTCCACAACCAAAAGGACCCATCCACCTTTGTTACCCCCTATTGTTCGAAGGATCATGGATCCTTAACCCTAAAGCTATTGTTCAAAGGATTACAGACCAAATTGTTTGAAACCAAAACATCATCAAATAAAACCACAAAACAATAAAAAGTGGGCTCCGGCCTCGTCTAAATTATCCATCATTGCCCACTTCAGCAGCCTACACCACAGCTGCTTCATCACCTTTGGCTTCACCACTAGCCGCTGCTTCTACAGGCTCCTTGGTCCCACTCGGTTCGGCTTCAAGCATGAGCTCTTCCTTGGGATCCTCTTCACCTCCATGGTCATGTAGCCTCTGCCTCCATCCAGCAATGTCACATTCAGCTTTATCGAAGGAAGGATTTATAGCCTCTTGGGCCATTTTAATCTTCGCCTTCAGGATAACTATGGCAGCACAGACTTTAGCCTCTTCAGCAGCTTCCGGCCGGTCCTTGTTCGCCTGAATCTCATCCACCAGGGCCTGCTTCTCCAAGTTATTGTTCTCCTTTTCCAGCTGCGAGATTCTTTTATCTTTGGTAGCAGCAATGGTGCGGAGGTCAACCATAGTCTTTTCGGCATCAGCAAGGCGTTTGTCCTGAATAGCTTGGATTTGGGCAATTTTTGTGTCAAACAAAGCATAATGTTAAGGATCGGTGATCCTTAAGGAATATAGATAAAATGCCAGGATCTTTGATCATTACCTCAGAAACATAGTCATGGATCTGTTGCTCAAGCTTAGTAGCATTCTCTGGTGGATCGCTCGGCTTCTTCCTCTTTGTCCCAGACTTGGCACGGGTGGTCATCGCTTTGGGCTCGGTCTGGCTTGGGCCTGTGGCCAACCTTTTCTTTGATGAATCAGGGGACATGATGCTCTCGACCTCACCAAGACCAAACTTGGTCACAAACTTGGATGCAGACTTGGACGCAGACTTGGCAACACCTAAAGCAAAGATAAGTATTCGCGAACCTTCTTTTTTTTTACTTTTATAAAACAAAATATGAATACTTACTTGACATGGTGAAGGATGCAAAGTTAGTTTCTTCAAACTCTCTGTCTTTGCTTTGAAGGTTCTGATGTTTGAGTCCAGGGCCCAGAAAGCAGATATTCTTGCAGCAGTAGCAGGAGTCTCCTTGAGGGATGCAAAGCTTGTCACTGCATGAATAGATGAAAAGGATCAGTTATCCTATCAGAAAAGAAGTTCCTACAGATCTAACCTAAGGATACTATATCCTACCCTTTAAATCCCACTTTTTAGGAATACTCTCCCCTAAAGGGATGGTGCTCCTTTTGACGAAGAAAAAATTGGTTTTTCTAGTTTGTATCGTTCTTGGTGGTTTTAAGGAGTGGGGATGGATATTGTCGTTTAGATTTGAGCAGGAATCGATGGGAACCGTGGCTAGTAAGGTTGTAAAGCTGGGGAAGTTCAGACAAAGAAAAACTCAAACCCTCATAGCTAATAAGTTGTTTAAGAGTGAAAAGCACTCTCCACAGCATCGGCATTGCTTGGATATAGCATAGGCCGGTCAAAGTGAAGAAACTCTGGGTAAACGCCAGGAAAGGATAGGTAAAGCCAATCTGGAAAGGAGTAGCCATGAAACAAACCCAGGCTTCATGGAGGAATCAAAAGCCCTGAAAACTGTTCCTTTGGGAAACAATGATGATTGTTCTGGGTCTGGCTAGTTTTTTGCCATGAGGTGGTATTTTATGATATTTATTTTGCTAGAAAAAAATCCATAAGAGAAGTCAAAAAACAAGTGATACGATTTCTCTAATAACAAATGACGCATTTGGGTTTATTTACAACTCTAACTCTAATAGCAAATGATGCATTTGGGTTTATTTAGAGCATTCATATTCTTTCTCCTAAATTATGTGAGGGGAGTTTTTATTTTATGAAAAGTGGTTGTAAATGATTGTCAGTAGATAAGAGAGAAAATATTAGTGTTCATATGTAAACTTGAGCGAACACTCTTCATCCTTTATAATTTTTTTATTATATTCTAAAACTGGTTGTTAATAAAAGATGTTGGTGCATGATGTCTATTGCATACGTTTAGGATGAGTCGGTCATGTTATTAGGGCTTCGTAATCGTCATATCTTGTGTTTTAATAGTTTGGAATACATTTCGTACGAAATATTACTGATTTCGTACGAAATTGTAGATATAGATTTTTGTACGAAAATGTCTTTTCGTACAAAACCCAAGTCACTTGTGGCTTGCATGTTGCCTATAAATAGGGGACTTGGGTGTTAGAGATAGATAGCTGTTTTTGAGGTCTAGTGGTCAAGCCCTGTCCAACTGTGTTTGTATTCCTTCAAGTTTGTGAATATAAAGAAGCAGACGTGTTAAACAATATTTCTGATCTTATCGCTTGTTTGTTCAACTTAGCTAACAATAAATTCCGCCTCTGTTAGTTAAGCAAGTCAGTCCGGTAGCTCACGAGTTGGAGCCGATCCACACTCACAAAAGAGATAGAAAATGTAACGACAATTATATTAAAATGTATTATTAAATTAAAAAAGAAAGAAACTAGTCATTTTTAATGTATACAGGGTAAAGATAAGGGGTTGGATGTGAATGCTTACAACTAAGAAATTTAAACAACTAACTTTAGGGTGTTGCTCAAATTTATTTATTAAAGATAGTTAAATAACAATAGTGTTGGATATTTATGTCCGGTTCGATAAGTCAACGCTATCGACCGGGTCTTGACCCGTAAGAGTTACATCGTGGGCAACGAACTAAAATCCACTTAACTGGTTTAACTGGTAATTACGAACAATATGCGAAACAGATCATAATTATATTTATGATAATGAGGGGGATTATATTATTGTTGCGAGTATTAACTGAGAGACGGGTACATAGACCGGGTGACACGGGTATATTTATCTCACCACTTGTCATACATGTACCCACGCTACGCCACTTGTCGCGCATGCATACTTGCACCGTCACTTGTCGCGCATGCAAAGAAGCTTGGCCACTTGTTGCACATGCACATGCGTGTCCACCACTTTGCAAACATGCATAAACCTCTCAACACTTATAAACCTCTCAACACTTGTCCAACCTCCAAGTGCATGGTCGCCATGTGTCGCGCATACATGGAGCTACATAGTCTACTTAAAGGAGTGTATGGACAAGACTTTAGTGTTAGAGCAAAAACAAGAAAACTCTCATAACACACACACCCACAACGGGCCAAAACTGTCGTCGGCCAGGACCGTCATCGCCTCACCGCTGGTACCGTCGGCCACCACCGCCGCTACCCGACCCATTCCCGCGTTTGGTTGGTTCGTATCACTAGCACTTGTTCGTTGAACCTCGGTGTCTCGACCGGTTAGTTACTAACCGATGTATCTCTTTCTCATCGGTAGTTAGATGTTATTATCACTGTGCTCGTATTTGCATGTAATCGGATCCTGTCGGATTTCGTTTTGTTGATCACTTCTTTATTTTTTGCTGCGTTTTATTAATTAAATTGCTTAATTAATTTACCATTATTTATTGAACCGGGTTTTTGATAAATAAAATATTAAATGATCACCATAGGAACCCCACAAATAGGTAGGGGCCGATGGGTAAGCATATGTCGTTAATTCACAAAAAATAAAAGATTTGTAAGATAAATATGTGGAAAACAAATGCCCAAATAAACAAAAAGGTGCGTGTAATCAACTTGATTAACGTTCGTTGTATAAATCAAAATTGTAACTTCCTGCGTAACGAACATCTAATGAAACCGTATGTAACTTTGTTAAAATAATTTTTTCTTACTAAGTTTAAATTATGAAGTAGAAACATCTAAAAAATAAAACAAATTTAAATTAAAATGAGTCTTTAATTAAAAGTAATTACAAAATCAATTTAATATAAACAATAAACAGCTACAAACAAATGTTAATAAGTATTCAAAATCATTTAATAAATCATTAAATGTTATATTAGAAATATTCAAAATCATTAATTATCCTCTAGCTTTTGCTTTCCGATGGCAATTGACAAAACAAGTTTCTATAAATCTCCTTTCACTTTTTCTTTTGGTTAAAACTCTTTTTGTATTTTCCTCATTCTAGGTTTATAGAGTTATATTTAGAAGAATCAAGCCAAGGAAGAACGGACCTTAGAAGTGTATAATGGTGAAATGTATAAAGACTTTGGAACTTGGAAGAATCAAACGAACAAGGGATGCGTTATGGGGCGATTTGGATAGGGACAACACTAGTTTGTCATCCAATCATCGCTTCGTCTTTTTTACTTTTGTTTGTCAAAAATGTTGCGAGGCAGTGTCAAAATTTTTTGTGGTGCTACCCTCAAGATTAAATACCACATGTTAGAATTAATAAAGTCCATGAAGGCTTACGACCCCCATCAGGACCACCTAGCTCCGCTCTTTCTATTAAGTGTCAATGACCGACACTTATCACAATTGTCACGAATTGCTTGCTCACTATTGTTTAACTTGCATAACCATCCTATAGATGATTGCTCAAGTGATCATAATAGTTCGTCAAAAAATGTTTCTTCACTAACTATCGTTAGCATATGCTTAAATAACAATGAACGTTCATATACCCGTCACAGCTATCATAACTCCCAACGATTTAACCTTGTTACTTCAACCAACTCAAACAACTTTTCTTAACCTACTATTAATCCTCAACATTAGTTACATGATATCAAATTCAAGTACATATAACTTATGTACTATATTGAAAACTTTTCAAACTTAGTAGCACCAATTTCACATACTTGAAACTAAGGGTAAAACTTAATAAATTCCTTGAATATATCTTCTTTTATTGCTTGCTCACTCAACCACACTATCCTTTACTTCCATCGTCAACCACCACAACACCACCGCAAGTACCGGAAAACATGAATCTCCGGCAACCCTTATTCTCACTTTTCATAATCTTCATCCACCTCATACCCCTAAATTCTCTCCCTTTTCACAAAAAAAATCACGAAATAACCGGACCCATCAAAACCCTTGTCGTTTTAGTCATGGAAAACCGTTCATTCGATCACATGCTCGGTTGGCTCAAGAAAACCCGACCCGACATCGACGGGCTTAGAGGATCCGAATACAACCGTGTCAACGCCACCGATGCCACGTCACCCAAAGTCTTCGTCTCCGACGACGCCATTTTTGTAGACTCTGACCCGGGTCACTCGATTCAAGCCATCCGGGAACAAATAATCGGATCCAACAAAACCCGACCCGACCCGGCTCCGATGTCCGGGTTTGTCCAGCAGGCGAACTGGATGTGCATAGACGGGTTGAACCATACCGTCATGAGCGGGTTTAAACCCGAGCTGTTACCGAGTTACACCGTGTTAGCGAACGAGTTCGCTGTGTTCGACCGGTGGTTCGCCGCGGTTCCCGGATCGACCCAACCGAACCGGTTATATGTTCACTCAGCTAATTCACATGGAGCTTCAAGTAACGTGCGGAAAGATTTAATAAACGGTTATCCTCAAAAAACTGTTTTTGATTTGTTGGACGAAAATGCCCTTACGTTTGGGATATATTACCAAAATATCCCTGCCACTTTGTTTTTTAAAAGTTTGAGGAAACTTAAGTTTGTTTTTAATTTTCATGAATATGATTTAAAATTTAAATATGATGCTAAGAGGGGGAAATTACCCAACTATGTGGTGGTGGAGCAACGGTATTTTGATGTGAAGGTTTTTCCAGCGAACGATGATCATCCGTCGCATGATGTGGCGATCGGGCAGGCGTTTGTGAAGGAGGTTTACGAGACGTTGAGGGCGAGTCCACAATGGGATGAGATGGCTTTGTTGATTACTTATGATGAACATGGTGGGTTTTATGATCATGTGCCTACGCCTCTTGATCATGTTCCGAATCCAGATGGGATTAATGGTCCCGAGCCGTATTATTTTCAGTTTGATGGTTAGGGGTTCGGGTTCCTACGTTTTTGGTTTCACCTTGCGTTGAAAAGGGCACAGGTGAGTTTTTTGAATATGTATGTTGTTTTTCTGATGTGGCATTATTCGAACCAGGCCTTGACGGGTTTACTTGACATGGGTTGCGGTTGAACCAGTGGTTAGACCAGTTTTAGTTAAGTTTTTCCTTGTGCAAAATTTTTTTTTAGAATACAAGATTTGAATTTGGAACCTATGTATGTATATATTTTTGTTACCATAAAAAATCGTATTATATATCTAATTTAAAAAAAAAAGTTTTGTTTCTTTCTATTTAAAAGGAAATGTATTTCTTCATGCTTATAAATATAAAGAAGGTGCAGTGTAATTTATAAATATTTTTTAAATCCGGTTCAATGTCTCAGTGATCTGACCAATGAACCAGGAGTGATCTGACCTGAGTTTGACTATTATCGATCGTTAATTGCAGTGATCCATGAACCGAATGGACCGACACCGTATTCACAGTTTGAGCATTCTTCTATTGCGGCAACTGTAAAGAAACTCTTCAATTTAGATTCCGATTTCTTGACCAAGCGCGATGAGTGGGCTGGCACCTTTGAGAGTTACTTCAACCTTCGTAGTACTCCACGTGATGATTGTCCAGGTAACCGGGTCAACATTATCTTAGATCATAAATTTTGTAGTTAATTGCTTTTTATTGCACTTTGGATGTTAAACGGGTCATGTTTACGGAACGAACCTAAATAAATGATTGGAATCCAAAAATCATGCCGGAGACATATGACATGAGTTTATGTGGGTTGACATGAACACGAACCGTTTAACCTGAAATTTTATTCTACTTTTTACATATTAATACTAAAAAATTACTGACTTAGATTTTAGAACCAAGAATACACATTTATATAAAAAATATATATATATTTAAACCACAATACTTGATGCTTATTTCAAATAGGTCGAATGGATCAACCCGTGAACCAACAAGCTGACCTGAAAAAGGGCCTGTTTAACCCAAACCCATTTAAACGAAATCTGAACCTTTGACTTTGGTGTTAGAAATTCGCACCCCGACTCACTCTGCCCTTTCTGAATTAGGATTTAAACTTGTTGAAACTTTTATGCAGAACAACTTCCTGAAATCAAGGTGTCACTGAGGCCAAGAGGCCCGAAAGAAGATATGAAACTCACTGAGTTCCAAGTCGAGTTAATTCAGCTTGCGTCCCAGCTCAATGGAGATCATACTCTAAACACATACCCCAATATTGGAAAAAATATGACAGTTGGTGAAGCCCACCGCTACGCACAAGATGCTGTCAGAAGGTTTCTGAAGGCTGGAAGAGCTGCCCTAAGAGCTGGAGCTAATGAATCTACCATTGTTACAATGAGACCCGCTCTCAGTAGTCGATCTTCGCAACAATGATTTCAAAGCTACTAAAAGCTTTGAAACTGTTGCTTGAATATATAGAATTATACAAGTTTTCTAGATGCCAACACTGGAAATGTGCAGTGATAGTCCCCTACCGTTGGTTACCGTAATGTTGAGCTACTGGCTTGGAGTGTTTAATGTCACGGCTCGTTTAAAATATAGATTAAAACTGGAAATTTGTTTATATCGTTAATGCACATGAAGTCCTATCGTGTCAATTGTGTTCATATAATCTTGTGCTCCTCTGGGAGTGGTATGAATGGATACGGGTACCAGAGTTAGGCTGACTAAGTGCCGAAAAGAAGCTTCAAAATAGGTTCGGTACGACTTGGGTAACTTTACGAATGCTGGTTGTACAAAGGTGTAGGAGAAGATCTCTAGAGTAAGCATGTGGGCAACATGATGCTACGGGTTTTAGCCTGCTGCTGCTCTGCTCAGAGTTGCTATAAACTGGAATCAGATCGCTAGAACGGGTAATAGAACAACCCTTTCTAGGTCGATAGGCCGGACACCAAAAAGGATAGCAAGGGACTGATCAAGCAAATGATGATATTTCAAGCCATGGCGGTTATGCTTACAATGCACAACGAGTATGCGTGACAATCATGACCCATTCTTTGGGCAAAAACAAGTTGTTAATGATTCATTGGGTCGCCTAAAATTAATCAAGAGATCAATTTGGGTGTACTCAAATTAGTTAATGGACCAAAAAGGGCAGCTATTATAACACCAAAAAGGCCCAAATGGGTTTGCACCATCCATAAACATTATCTGTCTCTGCTGCTTACTCGTCGCTAGCAGTAGCACCACTTTCTCCGGCATCACCCCACCTTTGCGGCCAACCACCGATGCCAATTACTCTTGTTAAATAATTTTAGTCTGGATCGTTACAAGATTATTTTACATCAACAGAAACTAGGAAATAGGAATCATTAATTTTCATTAGTTTGTTTAGAAGTCATTGATAGTTAGGAGTCGTTAAGATTAATCAAGAATGTTTAGTTAAAAATGTAAAAATTTTAAATTTGGTGACAGGCGAGGACCCTGGTTGCATATAAAAAATATGAGGGTATTTCGTCTTTTCACTCTAATTTTAACGTACATCTAACAAGAGGGGCTCGGACTCAATTGTTGCAATTGAGCAACGTTTATACTCAAATTGTATTTTACTCTAATTTATATAGATTCTTTTTTCAAATTAATCATTTGTCAATTTTTTTAACGGCTAATGGTACACAAGTGCTACTAACTACTAAATTATTCCAAATTACCACCCTTACATGGAATTAAACCTAAGATCTCCCACTAAGAGACAATAACCTTTATCAAATAAACTAGGTTCACGTAAACAATTATTTGTCAATTACTGATGATAAGAAGACTATGAAACTCAAGCTTCTTATTCTCAGTCTTGTTAAATAAAAGTATTTCTTATTTTTTAAGTCTAGTACATTAAGTTATATTTTAAACATAAAAAAATTGTGTATCATGATAAAGTTGTGCAGGTCCATAGTTGATAATTAGGGATAAGCATTAGGTGCCAGGTACCGGTACCGTACCGGATATATTCGATACCAGTACCGGTTCCCATTTTCCCCGGTACCACTTTTCCCCGTTTTTCGGTACCGATACTTTCAGTACCGAACGGATACCGTGCTCATCCCTAGTTGATATAATTGACCTGTCTATTTGATGACCCTATTTCGCTATTTGTATTTGAATTTTTAGATAAATTTCAAATCCAAGACCGATTCCATCCCTAACCTATTAGATAGATTTTTTTTTAATGGCCCGTCTCGACGTGAACCAATTTTACTTGGAACCTGTATAGCCCTGGTCTGTTCCGACTCGGTGCCTGAACCCTTCCGCCAAGCGCATTACCGAGTCATAGCCAGTTGGATAGTGGTTACACGCGATTTTAATACCAATCTTGTTTATCAAGAGGTCCTTGTGTTGTATGCATGTTATGGTGATGTTTTCCTACTTTCCGTGTTGTTTGATGTTTAATGATTCAGGGCGTTCGTCTATAAATACGGTATATAAACACGAAAAAACAACCTTATGCGACATGCATAACAATATTCAAACTACGATCACATTAAATATACGCCGTCGCAACTTAATCTTTATGCATTTACAAATGATCAAGGAGAATAACAGTAAGAAACCTATATAGTTCAGAAAAAAAGGGGAACCAAACCAGGATTTACATCTCTAGAACATCCAATTTGTAAGATTATCTACACCTTAAACTAATCTTATATAAACTTTATTAATTTCTAACCTCTTTTTATCTTAGATGAGAATCACCTGGATTAGATAGGCCAGGTGGCATCATCAGTGGCAACTTCTCTATATACATAAACAGCCTCTTCTTGTTTTCTTTAGAGATCACACACATATCGACGGTTTCTCCAGCCTCAACGCAAACCCAAAGGTCGCTTACTTTTACTTCCTTTAGACTGTCCCTACAAAACGGGCATGATCGCGATCTTTCGTGCCTAGAAACACAAAATTTGAACAAGTTAGGTATACATCAAATTAAGGTGTTTGGAGTTGTGTTTTGAAACAAATAATACGTAGGGGTATAAACGAGCCAAGCTGTTCATGATCAACTTGAAATCGGCTCGCTAAAAGCTAGAATCAAGCCGAAGAAAGCTTGTTTAATAAATGAGCCCGAGCTTCACTTATCGAGCTTGAGTAGGCGCGCGGGCCTAAACGAGCTCATTATTTGCATAATTTTATTTTATATATTAAATATGCAATTATTTAATAATAACTATTACATGTAAAATTATGATAAAATAACAAAATAATATACGTTATGTTATATATAAAGAATATCATAAATATATATAATTCAATTAATGAATAATAAACAAGCGGAGCCTGAGCTCTAAATGTTATTCACGAGCCGAGCTCAAGCTTTAGAAATAGAGCTCAAAACGAGCTTAAGTTAGAGTTTAGGCGAGCTCAGGCTTAGCTCGACTCGCTTACACCCCCAATTATGCGGTATTGAACAATCAATATCGGATAATCAACCAACATATATCAAATTCCCTGTTTTGAGGCTTTCATTTTGTGGGGTCGGGTCAAAAGAACGGCAAATAAGATTACGGGTTGTGTATACTTACCAATCCTGAAAGCACCTCAAGCATAATGAATGGCTGCAGTTCGGTAACACCACTTTGCTATTCGTTTCCAAGCAAATCCCACATTCGGTTTCCCTTTCAACGTCAAAATTTGAGAGCTTTCCCTTATCAAAGCAATCCTTACTCGAATACCTCTTTGAGCACATTTCTTTCTGTTTCCTTTCTTCCAAATCGGTTATCCCACTTTGGAGTTGCAATATCGAAGGAAACAGAACATCTGGTCATGTAAC
Source organism: Scalesia atractyloides (assembly GCA_947069175.1). NCBI lineage: Eukaryota > Viridiplantae > Streptophyta > Magnoliopsida > Asterales > Asteraceae > Scalesia > Scalesia atractyloides. The sequence continues at coordinate 31,641,393 of CAMTDV010000015.1, read as the reverse complement.
ATTCACAATTTTAGCGCGATCACGATTTACAACGTACATTTTAAATTGTTTTAAAAACAAATTGGGCTTTTGGTTTACCATAAAATTGTTTGAGGCTTGCTTTCCTTTCTTGAATGCACATAGTAGTTTTCCCATCAGCAAATGTCTGTTTTGCCCAACATTTTGCAGCAAATTAGCAATCCAGCAAGAAAACATAGACTCGATGCAAGGGCAAAAAAGTAATTATACCATATAAATGAAAACCCGAAGCAACCCAAGGGCTCCGGCGATTTTACAATCCATCCATGGAAAGAGAAAGGAAAACAAATCTACAGCTTGACTGAAAGACAGTCGCATTTGAAGGCAAGCTCCATCTTTATCCCGAGCCGAACTTAAAGCCCTGTGATTGAACACAAACTTCATCAAGATTCAACATAATCAATCAGCAAATTTCACACCAAAAATATAGAAATTCAAACAAATTGTTTAAGAATTAATTTACCCAGAACAAGATTTAATCATGACACCACTATTTCCAATCATTTTATATGCAGACATAATCAAGAACCAGAATGCTGTCTATAACTTTACATTTTTTGGTAAACGGGGCTGCTCGTGACTCCTCGATAGTCGCTGGCTTAAAGCTCGAATCAAGCCGAGCTTAAACGAGCTCGAGTCTGAGACCGAGTCTCACTTGCCGAGCCCGAGCCGTTTGCGAACCTAAACGAGATTATTAATTACATAATTTTTATTGAATATGTCATATATATATTTATATAAAATAGCTATGACATAAGAAATTATTATTAAAATAACAAAAAAAAATATTTATATGTTATGGGTTAGGGTAAATGAAAACTTATACAAGTTGGGAGAACTTAGAGAACTCAGCCTTACGAAAGGTTTTTTCAAAATTATTTTTTACCAGAAATCCTAAAAAAATCAACATTTTCCAAAAAAAAAACTAGAGTTAAATGCTTGGTTGGTCCCTGTGGTTGGCAAATCTTGCAGACTTGGTCCCAGTGGTTCACTAATTACACACTTGGTCCCAGTAGTTTCAAATTTTGCACTCGGGTGGTCCTTACCACTAACCTTTGTTAGATTTCTCAGTTAAGTATACATAAAATGTCTATTATACCCCTTGTCTTCTTCATCCTTTTTATCTCAGCCACTCAGCCACCACTGCCACAACCACCTGCAACTACTCTACCTTGTCAACCACCTGCAACTACTCTGCTACCACCACCCTCACCCTCGCCGCCTTTCACCGCCATACCACTCAGCCACCACTGCCACAACCACCCTCCGCTACAACCACCTCCGCCACAACCACCACCGCCGCACACACTTCATCTTCCCCATTGCCACAACCATCCTAAATCACCACCCATCTCTTTTTCATCCCAACACCACCTGCAACCACCCACCTCCATCATCAGGTAATCACCGGCGACCACCACCATTTCCTTACCATTTTAAATCATTGGTCGGTCTTATCAGGAAAGTTTATGCAATGAATGCTGGGGACAATACCAGAACAGTTCTGAATAGAGAATGCAATGCAAGCTTTTCACCATAACAGTTCTGAATCGCATACCCACCTCCTTAACAAATTCACAACAAAATAAAGAGATCAGTGCCTGCAGATTTCACCGATCAGAACAGAACGAAAAAACAAACAATCAGAACACAATCTTTGTCGTTCGCCACCACAGATTCAATTAGAACGTCGTCGATTACAACAGTTGTAAGAACATTTAACCGGTGGTAAGGAAATGGTGGTGGTCGCCGGTGATTACCTGATGATGGAGGTGGGTGGTTGCAGGTGGTGTTGGGATGAAAAAGAGGTGGGTGGTGATTTAGGATGGTTGTGGCAATGGGGAAGATGAAGTGTGTGCGGCGGTGGTTGTGGCGGAGGGTGGTTGTAGTGGAGGGTGGTTGTGGCAGTGGTGGCTGAGTGGCTGAGATAGAAAGGATGAAGAAGACGAGGGGTATAATAGACATTTTATGTATACTTAACTGAGAAATCTAACAAAGGTTAGTGGTAAGGACCACCCGAGTGCAAAATTTGAAACTACTGGGACCAAGTGTGTAATTAGTGAACCACTGGGACCAAGTCTGCAAGATTTGCCAACCACAGGGACCAACCAAGCATTTAACTCAAAAAACTAGTTCAAAGTTTTGTTTTTTCCCTTTACGGCAGCCGTAAATGCGGTAAAAAGTGATGTCATACTTATGTCATCATCTTTTTACAGTTTTTACAGTTGATGATGTAAGGAGCCAAAAAACTCATGTAATGCTTATATCATCATCACCTTTTTACAACTGATCTAAGGGGCCGAAAAACACCCATTCGAATTTTTTTTAAATCTTTTTACGGCTGTGTTTTCTAACATTTTAATATAGGAATATTAGAAAATGGGGGCAAAACTCGCACAGGAAGACGAGTTCTCTAAGTTCTCAAAACTCGAAAGCTTTTCCCTTGATCTTGATCCTATATATTATAGTGATATATATAAAAATGATGACTATAATTATAAATATATAAAACGATAGATACAAATATATAATAAAATGATTAATAAATAGAACACTTTCAAGCTAAGCTCGAGCTCACATAAGTTGAAACAACTGAAGAATACTCTGGAGAAGTTTGTTTTATCAAAAAAAATATTAAGAAATGCAAAATTGTATGCAATTATCCCGGACGGAACATTTAACAAGGGTCAACTAATCCCCTGAAATGATGAAGACTTACAGGGGATGAAACCCTAGACACAAATCATAACAAACATCCAAACATTAAACAACAAAACCTCATTTTCCCAAATCAATTGTTGCAACAATTTAACACAAACTAAAATCATAAGTTTGACTTAACAGTTCAAAAATGAAATAAACTAAAAACAGAGGAATTTTGATGAATATACTTACAGAGTATTAACATGTTGAATATCAGCTTCAAGAGACTTAAGTGAATCTTTAAAATTCTTCCCAATTACCATGATTCAACTACTATCATCAAATACCCACAAAAAAATTTCACTCAAAATTGATGAATAACTCAACTTTAGAATATATATATATATTTTTTTTGTGATGAAGTGGGTTGCTGAAAGTGCTGATTTCTTATAGATAGAATAGAAGAACTTTTTTTCTGGGTAATTTTGAAATGGGAGTTGCTTTTTTCAATTGATTTATCTGGGTGCCACCGATATTTTTTAATTTTTGTTTTTATTGAAAAAGATTTGTGTTTATCCATTGTAGACACTTATTAAGATCTAATTGGTTCCTGGTTTTAGGGGTGATAAATATCTTGGTATTGTTAGGGAAAATTGCAACTTTAGCCCTTTTAGAATCAGGTTTTGATCTAAAATGCCCTTAATTGTTTTTGTATGTGTATTATCGATTCTTACAACATAAAGATAACTAGCAAGACACTAAATTACAAAATAAGTATGAATGTTATGTGGTAATGTGGTAATTCCTTTTCTAAACATGTAAAACAAATTTAAAAATGTTTAAATTTTTATGCGGCGCAGTTGCTCGCTTACTTGCGATTTTGATGTAAATCGGCCAGTTTTAATATTAATGAAATCTTTGTTTAAAATGTTATTATATAGTAAGTTGTTAAATTTAAAATGATATTAGTAAATATTATTATGTAGTTAACTTGTTAGTTTTTAACTCTTGATGTAATCTTAATTGATCAAAATAACTATGAGTAGCTATCAGCCTATCATATTATAAGTTTTGTCTTCTTGATTGAATCTGAAGATGGAGGTTTTGAATACCTTACATTTTATTTTTCTATTATTTAATTGAATTGTAATTTAAATTAAATAGTTACATCAATGTTATCAAACTTTTTTTGGTCGGTTTGTTCTAGTTACTTAGAGGTCGTTTGTTAACTTCTGAATGGGTAAGTGTTGAATCAGTAAGTGTTAAATCAGTAAGAGGTCTCAACCATTAATAGTCAGTATAATTCTTAATCGTTCAGAGGCAAATATCTTACCAATTCAGATAAGAGGTCTTAACCATTCAGACTCAATATAGTAGTCAACCATTCAGAGATAATGTCTGAATCATTCAGATATCTGCTTGTAAAACAAACAATCTAAACTATTAAGTGTTAAACCACCAAAAAAATTGAACCATTAAGAGTTGAAACGAACAACTCATTAGCCTTTTTGGGGTTGGCCTTTTAAGTTGTAGAGTGTAGTTTGCTGATGTTTTATTATATGATTATGTGCTAGTGGCATGGAATAATAGCGTATCTTGATTGGTGGTCCCATTTGGTAATTATACCTAGTAATGTCATTGTCTCGAATTTTTAAAAAAGAGGAAAGTTGGTAATTTGGTGGGCAGAAAACCGGTTAAGGACATGCCAATACACCTCATCATGGGTTACCATTATTGTAATATTTGGCTTATGAAGAGTTAGTTTAGTAGTTATACCAGTATGAAATAGATGCGGTTTACATATCACCAAAATTACTTAGTACCCATAAGTGTTATGTTGGTATCGTACCATTGTTGTATAAGTTGTACGCAGGAGTGTTTTAGAGGGTGTACAAAGTGGGCGATCGTAAAGAACACATGTTTTAAAGGGAGGGGGCACAAATGTTTTTCTCATTAAGATACCATAGGTCGATTAATATATTTAAAAAAGTTTATAATGGTTCAAGAGGACAAAAGTTAAAAGTTTATATTTTAGAGGGTCACTTATCATATATTGGCATCCGAAATCCTTAGAACAACATTGGTTTGCAATTTAGTGATAAAGGCATCACCATCAATATTCTATATAAGCAAACACACTATTATCGAATTACCTAAGTAACCTATTTATTATAAGGTCAAGAATACGCATGATTATCAAAGACTCAAAGTTGACAACTAACTTAGGCATCTTACTATTTTACTACATCAATCAAGTATAAAGTAGGGACCCTTATCAATGCACACACGGACACACCTACTTGTATAATGTCAACCTTTGCTAACAAAAGAAACTACACCAAAGAACATGATATAGATTTCTATAAACATTGAATGGGTGTGTGAATCAGACTTCTTTTCATTCTTTCAATGGGACGAAGGATCTGAACTTTCAAATGTCGCTTTTGGTCTCATTGGCAATTTTCAAAATAAAGTCCTGTCTTATAAACTCAGTATTATGCTCAAATGAAACTCTTTTTATTATTCAAATAAGTCAAAACGTATAAAAATCCAAATATATTATACATATTTACAGAAGAATCTAGAAATTAAGTTGGAGATTAACATAAACCATCTATCTACTAAAGAAAGACAAATCCTAATCAAAACAAAATAACTTTTAATCAAACAAGATAAATACAAACCGAAGGCAACTATATAAATTACAAAATAATAGTATAAGGTGGGAAATGGGTTTGTGTCCAATTTATGAGGGTGAAACATGTGATTATCAAGTAATTGGGGGTGTGGATCTAGTCCAGAAACCAAAGGCAGCCCATGGGTTTAGAGATGGGCATAATCGGGTTTTATTATTACCCGGAACCGGTTCCAACCCGGACCCGGTTCTACTTGGATGTCATTGGAACCGGGTATGGTGTGGAATCGGGTCCAGTTCCTACCCGGGTTTACACCCAAGAATATGGAACCGTGTAGAACCGGGTACGGGTATTATGGAACCGGGTATGGTGTGGAACCGGGAATGGTGTGGAACCGGTTCCTGACAGTAAAACCCGACTTTTTACTGTTCAGAACCGGTTCCTGACAGTAAAAACCTGACTTTTACTGTTCAGAACCGGTTCCTGATAGTCGAAAAATCTGACTTTTACTGTTCAGAACCGGTTCCTGACAGTAAAACCCTGACTTTTACTGTTCAGAACCGGTTCCTGACAGTCGAAAAATCTGACTTTTACTGTTCAGAACCGGTTCCTGATAAAAAATGTTACCGTTAGAACCGGTTCCTGATAAAAATGTTACCGTAGAACCGGTTCCTTATAAAAAATGTTACCGTTGGGAACCGGTTTTTTTATATAAACCCCTCCCTACTTACCATTTCAAAACTTAACACTCACCAACATCAACTTACAAACTCACCATCATCAACTTACAAACTCAATCATCTTCTCAAAAATCTTGCAAAATACCTATGGCATGCAACGAAGAAGTTGTTACTGTCTTAGAGACGAAAAGAAACAGCTATATGGAAGAATTTTGATCTCTGTTTAATGTCCGACAGCCACGAGATGGCTAGATGCAAAGCTTGCGGAAAATTTATGAAGGCCGCAGCCAACTCAACCCTTAAGAAACACACTGAGCGGCATTGCCCAGTGACGAAGGCAAAGAAAAATGAGACGGGAGAAGGTTCCGGCACCGGTTCTTCAAATGTTTGATGTAACCCGTTTGGTTTGGTGTTTTAATAAAGTTTGTGTAATGTTTCTTTCTATTGTGTTTGTTATTTTTGTGTTTCTTTCTATCGTTAGTCTCCACTTTTTCGGCTATAACCGGTTCCAAAGGTAACATTTTAACGGTATAACCGGTTCCTTCTAGAACTGCATTTCCGGGTACTGATGGAACCGGGTACTAGTGAAACCGGGTACGGGTAGGAACCGGTTACTACCCGATTCAAATGGTAAAATTGTGGAACCGGGTTGGAACTAACGGGTATTTTGAACCCGGAACCGGTTCTACTTAATGTCGGGTAGAAACTGGAACCGGTTCCAGTTCGGTTCTACCGGTTCGGGTTCGGAACCGGTTTTTATGCCCATCTCTACATGGGTTTGAATGATGAACGCGGGCCCACGGGAATTGAATACGAGATTATGTTATCCAAATGTTACACGTCGTTGTTGTGTCATCATTAAATGAAATGAACTATGAATTTAGTCTACAATAATTTATGAGAAGATCCACTAAAAATGGAATTTGTCTAAGTAGTCTAAGAAGTAATGTAATTATAAGATTTTTCTTATTAGTAGGAAGGAAGGACATATTAGTTCTTATAAGCAAGGTTTTTATAACTGGATCAGAAGACGAACCAGATGTCTTACTGGTCCATTGGTTTGACTGGTTGAACCGGATTTAAGGACCGGATAATATAACACATAACATAAAATTATTAATATGGAAAATACAGTAAAGTATGTTTTATATCTTAAAAATTCTTAATATATAAAGTTTGATATTGTTTGATAGGTGTATAAATTCAAAGTTTATTTGAAAAGTCTAACCATATCTAAAATTAAACATTAAAATATAATCAATAAATCAGATTTATTATCCCTATTTTGTAAAATAAGGCCTGGACATTATATCAATCTCTTATGTTGAGGCCTATTAAAAAAGCTCAGACAGGAAAATTAGGTTTTAAAGTGTTTAAACTATTCCTCTTTTCAGTAACAACCGTATCTAACTTCTCCATCATCTTCATCATATCTTCTTTCTACTTCTAAGAATTCTGAATTCCTATAACCACACTCCATACTCATGGCTCCAATCTTCTTTTGCTTTTCTTTCTACATATGCGAGCTGAAGATTTCTTTAAAAGAAAGATTCGATTTTAGATTAATGAAGGTTAGAGGCTGGGAGGAGACATGTTCATTACAGATCTATGGTTTTAGAAACAAAAACTAAAGAAAAAACAAAAAGTGTGAAATTTTTCATAGCCGGCCCGACCATTCTTTACACAGATTTGACACTGCGGCCGTCGGTCCGGTCCGGCCTTTAAAACCTTGCTTATAAGTAGGAGTGTGAAAATGACATATGACAACCATTTTGTTTTCTAAAAATATAACACAAAAAATATACACACAAAAATCTAGCACAAAAAATCTAGCACACAAAAATCTAGTACAAAAAAATATAGCACAAAAAATATAGTACAAAGATATGGCAAAAAAATTCAGCACAGAAAAATTTAGTACAAAAATTTGGCACAAAAAATTCGGGAAAAAAATTAAGACAAAAAATCTAACACAAAAATATAGTAAAAAATCCAGCATAAAAATGTTATACAATATAGAAATACAACACATTTTTGTGGGTTTTTTAATCGTCATGTTTTATATAGCAATATGGTACTCAAATTAAAGATAAAAAGATGCTCGATTTTATGGTGAAATTTTTATGTAAAAATAATATCGTATAAAAAAGTTATGAACGTTTAAAAAATGAGGCTGGAATATGCATGTGTTTTGTCTGTGGAGAGAGAAAGTCACTTCTATTTTTTTATACATTTTTATCTTAACCATTAATTTGAAAAATGAATGGTTAAGATTACTTCTCATCCTATTTAAACAAAATGAACTTTTTATTTAATCTTACCCCATAATAATTTATAAGCATGCAACTTGCACAAAACAAATAAAACAATAAGTATTATAGAAAGGATTTGTCTACTACTATTTATAAAATTAATTTTCTATAATTAAAAGTACAATAACTGGAATATGATTCAAAAAATTACTTAGTTTTGGGGAGGTTCTAAAGAGAGGTAATGTAGACGTTTGATTGGGACACGTTTTTTTCAAGGGGTACAAAATTTTTTAAAAATCATGATTATATATAGATGCGAATGATCGTTTGGCAAAACTTAAACGGTTTTCTTTTAAACATATTCAAAGTGAAAAAGAAATATAAAAATATGATAGGTTGATTCTCAGTTAGCTATTAGCCTATTACGGTATCATACACTCATCTAATACTAATACTATGATTTTGCTAATTTCTATGTTTATTGCTATAACTTTAATGGTCATTTAAAAAAAGTAGTTGACATTATTTAGTTTGTTAAGCGCTTAGGGTAAGGGGTATATTTTTTTGGCTCGGCCGGGGCACCTAAATCCTTAGGACCGCCTCTGGTAATCTAATCTTCTATATTACATGAGGGCAATAGTACTTTACTATTAGTGGTGGCTTTGGGCGGCCGACCAGTGTTATTTATTTATTTATTTTTTTAGCTTTTTCTGTTTTCAATATTTATATTTGAGTTCAAAATTACAATTTTACCTTTCGCTCAAAAAAAAATCAGGCTTTTGCCCCAGCCAAAAATTACGATTTTGCCCTTAGTTCAAAACTATAATTTTTCCCCAGTTTAAAATAAAATTATGGTATTGCCCCCAGCTTAAAATTACGAATTTGCCCTCGTTTTAAAATAGGGCTGTAAACGAGTCAAGCCAGGGTGGGGTCGAGCTCAAGCTCGATATTAATTCAGGCGGCTAAACTTGGCTTGGGCTTTACATTGGAGTTAAATGAGCCTAAGAGCGAGTCAACGAGCCGAGCTTAGATCGAGCTGGCCTCGGTTACAAAATGATCAAACTTGGTTCACATCACTTCAAATTAGGTTTTTTTAGCTAGTTTTACTCGAGCTTCTTTCGAGCGAGCTACGAGCCGAGCTGCGAACCGAAGCTTTATGAACAGCCCTATTTTAAAATAATGAGTTTGCCCTCATTTAAAAAATTACAATTTTCCCCAGTTAAAATTTATAGTCTTGCCATCGTTTTAGTTTTTTCCCTAGCTCAAAATTACGATTTTGCTCTCAGTTCAAAAATATGATTTTGCCCCCTTTTCAAAAATTACGATTTCGCCCTTAGTTCAAAATTACGCTTTTGCCCTCAGTGCAAAATAAAATTATGCTTTTGTCCCCAGCTAAAAATTACGATTTTGCCCTTGTTTCAAAACTATGACTTTGCCCCAGTTCAAATCAAAATTTTGGTTTTGCCCCTAGCTTAAAATTACGAATTTGCCTTTAGTTTAAAATTATGAGTTTGCCCTCATTTAAAAAATTACGATTTTGCCTCCGGTTAAAATTTGTAGTCTTGTCATCGTTTTATTTTTTCTTTTTTTAGGTAAAACTATAGTAGTTTTTATTTTACTTGTTGACTCAATTTAACTTTTGTGTCAAGTAGGTGTCTAACACTCGCTCGTTATTTCTGACAAATTACTATTTTGCTCCCAGCTTAAAATTATCGTTTTAGTTTTTTTTAGCAAAACTATGGTAGTGTTTTGGTTAATTGGTTGACTCGATGTATTTGTTTTGTTGACATCGTGTTATAAGTAGTATGTATAAGTAACTAAAATACATGCATACATGTTATGAAACTAAAAATATTCGGCTTAGCGCCCCACAACGCGAGCAGCGCATCCAGCTAGTTATATATATATATATATTAGACAAAGAATCATGAATAGTAATTTTAAATTTATAATAACACATAGCTTTTTTAATTATTTATTATTTTAATATTGTCATACTTAATTATCATATTTGTTTTTAACTTTTTAACATATTTTCATTATTTTCAATTCCTTTATCATTTATTTTCTGTTTTTAATAATTATCTTTTTTTTGAATTATATTTCCTTTTTTAGTTCATTTGATATTTTTTAATAACTTACGTGGTTAATTTTTTTCCCTTGACATTCCCGTATAAGTTTTGCTAAAAACAAACATGTATTTAAAATGTGGTATTTATTTGATATCATAAAACGGTAAGGTGATAAATTGAACCGATTATGACGATTTGATTTTTTAAACAACATGCTTCTTTTCCAAATAACATTTGTTTTACTTTATAATTTGTTCCGTTTTGCCGCAACGTGCGATGTCAACAAATCTAGTATATACTTAAGCATAAAGGAAACAACCTTTGTGTTTCCGTGTTAGTTGCTACATCAACGTCCCAGCCATATGTTCGTTTTAAGGGTCACGACTCGCTACACCACCATCACTACACCTAGAAGTTGGAGCCATTCGAAGAACCATTGCTACGCGTCTTAAACGTTTCGTCCTAAGAACAACCCACGATAGTGTTGGGAATTCCGAACAATAAAACTGTACGTCCACTTGGAGGATCAAACAAACCTACTTCCTTGTTTGTTAACACACTTACGAGTGCGGAATCCACGTTAGTATGCAAACTGAAGCAAAGTAGAGAACACAAAGTAACCAAAGATTCAATATCTTAGATTAAGTGAAGAGAACAAGTACAAAACACATACACACGGTGTTCTATAGACTCTCTAAGCTCTCTTAGTGAAACTGTGAAGTATCCTTCTGTATTTATAGGCCTAACACCTCTGCATGTCGCGAAGAACATGCACAGGCCTACGAACCATCAACAGGCCCCACGAAGAATAGGTTCTTCGTGGACCAGTCCGGCAAACAACTAAGTCACGAAGAATGGTTCTTCGTGACCATTCCAAACAGGCGAAGAATCATGGTTCGTAGACATGTAATCCCACGAAGAATCTGGGTTCTTCGTGGGGACCCTGCACACAGATATATACTTAATAGCAACAGTAGGATGTAACACACAAACAACTAACAGTTGCACACATGCAAACTGTTTTACAAAGTAAACAACATAAACGTCGTGCTAAGTCAAGATAGGAGGATATCTTAACTTGGCCGACTTGACCAAAACATACATACACGTAAAACAAAGACCGTACAAACTGACATAGCTAAGAACAAGCTACAGACACAAAACTGTACCAACAAACTCCCCCTTGTCTATAGCTTGGTCTTCGGTCTTCATTCCTTGTGCCCTTCGGTCCATGAACTCCCGGAGTGAATACCACGATAGAAACAAAAACATGCAACTCGTTGAAACAACAAGGCTTGATACGTATCTTCGTCTTCATAGAAGATGTCGTGCTCAAGTAGCTTCTTGATATCGGCAGATGACATGTTCACAATCCACATCGGGTCGAGCATTCGAAAATTCTATTTATCATCCTTGAAAATGATAACAACTTCGTGAGTATCGGAATCATAATACCATAAACGCATATCTCCCAAAAAGTCTTGTTTTATCGGCATCAGCGGAATTTTGTCTAAGACTTTAACTGGCTTGTAGACGAGCTTGTATCTACCGGTGTTTGTTGCTGGATCCAAAGTATACTTGATTTGCTCGTAAAGTTCATGCTTCCAACCATTTCGACGCTCAACTCGTAGTTTGCGAGCAAAGAGAGTAACACCTTCATAGTGACCGATTTATCACGTTCAACCTGCTCAAAGCTGCAATATCATAAAACGGTAAGGTTAACATGCTCAAAAGTGATCTAAAGTACTGGATTCCATGTTCTCGTTTGAGCGCTATGCAGTGAATTTCTTGAACAAACATCCAGCTGAGAATACGACCCTGTGGTCGTTCTTTCACAAACTTCAAATAATCAACTTGAACAGGAGGAGGAGCAGACTTCGAATGCTTTGCTAGAAATTGCTTACGACATTATTCAAACGTATCCGTAGGAGCATCAGACGTATCACGACTTTTTAGCTTTTCGTCGATCTCGTCGATGTTGTCCTTAACCCAATCACCATCAAAGGGGTTAAACTCTGTTCCATCTTCCTTCACATACTTAGCTTTCTTGGTGTATCCATCAAACACAATCTCCTCGATATCATCAACGTTTGCACTATCGGGTTCACTCAGAATATCTTCAATGGAAGTATCATCTACCTCCTTCATTTCTTTCAGCGCTAAAATCTGTTCTTGAGAGAGTTCGGACACAAACTCTCCTTCCTCTAAGGCTTCACCGGTTACAGGGTGACAGACCTGTAACGGTTGCACATCCACGCCTTCAGACATAATCACATCAACGTCTGAAGTAGCCACTACCTCACCACCTGCAACTGAAATGTCTCAAATACCAACCCCAGAACTTTCAACGATCGCCAACTGAAGGCCAAGATCTTCCATAACCTCTTTCGTACCACCAGATGCACCAGAGCCGGCAACCACTTGCACTGAGCTTGAGGCGCCAACCGGAGTTGAAGCAGAACCTTCCGGTTGCGCAGATGAAACAGGAGCATCAGATTGCCGGATCCTCACTGTCATGATCTCGCTTTCGCAACACTTCCTGTGCTTTGCAACGATCAGTCCAAAGTGTGTTAACCCGCTTTCTTGTCACTTCATAGCTACTATTGATCTGTTTGACGTTCTCAGCTATGGTCTTGTTCCAGGAGTTGTACCATTCAGTGATCTTATCATACTTACCAGATAACTTCTCACCCGTTCTCAGTCCTCAGTGCTTCTCTCCTTCAAACGATTCATTTCAATGCCACGAGTATTATCTGTTGCGTACATTTGTTGTAGTTGACCGCTCGCTCAGCATCCGCAGCCTGTAACTGTGCATTCTCCGCTCTTAACTGTTCAATCTCAGCATGTTGTTTTCCCACGGTTTCTTTCAATGCAATAATCTCTAACTATTGGGCAATGGCTATGTTGCGCGTGGAAGACATATACTCCATATGTCTGTTAATCTGAGCTGCTGCTGCTTGGAGTTGAGAGAATAAGAAATTTACTTTCTCACTTTTATCCGATCAAAAGTTGAAGCACGTCGTGCTGTACTTTGTTGGTGAGGAGTAGCACGAGCTGATTGTGAAGCAGAGGACGTTGCATGCTGTGGTGGAGGTTGAACTAGGCTTATTGCAACCGTAGGAGTTGCAGCTGCAGTGGATGGCGTAGGAGACGATATCAGTGCTTCTGTCTCCTCGGCCGTGAAACCTTCCACATAAGTAGGTTCAGAGGTAGGATCGGGTTGTTCGGTTGATTCTGGTTGTGTAGTAGTAGAGGGTCGTGTCGAAGATGCTCCAACAGTCTTTCTACTTTTCTTCTTTCTTCGAATGGCAGCCTGTTTCTTTCTTGCCTTCACAGATTCAGTATCAGACGGAACATACCCTGGATCAACTTCAGTTCTTACTGTCGATCCTATCGAACACCACGCTCATCAATATAGTGTTCGTACCAAGGCTCTAGCGGATTGTCTTCCTCCTCTGCACTAGCTGCACCTTCCGGTTTCTTTCCTGTATCACCACCGGATGGTACTGCACCACCATCTCCACCGTCACCACCTTCATCATCACTATCATCACTATCATCACCGTCATCATTTCTATCTTTTCTCCTTTTCCCAAACTTATCTTCAATAATCTTTTTCAACTTCGGCTCTTCATCATCAGAATCACTATTGTCATGACGCCATTTGTCGTTCTCCGGTGCTACGTACGTGTCTTTCTCGAGATAACCAAACAACTTTCTCGAAGGCTTGCTTTCCACGTAACTCTTAGCTGCATAGCCTCGAAAGACTTTCAATGAATGTTCCGCCATCTCATCAATTTTAAGCGTATCGTTGTCATCTTTTGGAAGATCCGGATGTTGAACATTCATGATCAACTGTAGAAAACGAGGGTACATCCAAAACTTGCTTCCCACAGTAGTACCTCCCGTTCTACTTAAGTTCTCCTTCATGTTCACTAAGATATACTTTGAAATACTAAACGGTTTGTTTAGTACCAAAGCAACCATCAAGCCCACTTAATCATTGTTCGCCACGTTGTAACCACTACACCGATTGCTCAAACATTGAATCAGCACATGTAACAAGAACTTGTAGCGGAGCGGTAACCATGCTTTGTTTAGTTGTCCTCCTAGGATTTCTCCCATACACTTCATACGTAACAAACAACCTCGCTGACATTTCAATGGCACCGAATAAGGTGCGTAAGGATCATCATTAAGTCGTAACACGTTGTTAAGAACCTCGGCCGTAACAACAACGTCCAGATTATTAACACGCCCACGCATAGCTTCTTTGCCATCTACATCAACCACTTTCGCCGAATCCCAAAAGGCTTTGATTAGAGATTTGTACACGGGAATCTTGTGTGTAATAGCGTGGCTGATCCTTGAGTCACGTAGCCATTTCATAATGCCGTTATACTCAGCGATCTTGTCTTCCGGATCCAAATAGGCAATCATGTTATGTCAAGATTTCGACATAATTTCCACTTCGGTTTTATCTGCTTTCTTCGTAGTAGGTTTTCGAGCTTTTGGTGCCATTCTGTACATGAACATACCCACAATGTGAAGAAAAACAAATAAAAACTAGAAATAGATCCAAACCTGCTAACATACATTAACTGTGAAACTTCTGTAGGCATAGGTATTCCAAGCGAACAACCTGTGTTCTCTGTGAACACAGTGTCCACGAAGAACCTGTCCTACGAAGATTCAAAGTCTTAGACGAAGAACCAGCTATCCCCCAACGAACAATCCTGGTCAACGAAGAATACATTCTTCGTTGACTTGATTTTTCGTCTGTTGAGAATAAGAAGATCCAACGAACAACCTTGGTCAACGAAGAACTGGTTCTTCGTTGACTGAGATTCTTTGTAGTTGTAAGCTGGTACAAAGAACCCTGGTCAACGAAGATTGAGGTCTTCGTTGACTTTGGTTCTTCGTCAATGAAGGTTCTTCGCCCATTCAATCTTCATCACAGTTAAAACATGTCAAAGACAAACAAACATGTGTTGTGTAATTTCTGACAAACAAGATCAAAAACCCAGTTCATTAACTTCTATTCCGACATTCATGTTAAAAACCCATAAATATCAATATTCATGTAAAACCCATTTACCCATCCATATTTTTAAAATCCGAAAGTGTAAACACTTTCAAACCAACACATAACATCAAACACAACATGTTTTCTCTTATGTGTATTCAACAAAAATCATAAACATTCAGAACTAACAACTTTATATTTATGAAGAACAATGATGGATTTATCATTATCCATTTGGGTTTGTTATATCTCATTTGTATTTTCATGACCGAAACATTATATAACACATGTTAAACATCATGCATTCTACCTTTGATCGGTATGAAACAACACAAACAATCAAGGTTTCAAATGTCGGTGGGAGGTTTCTTCAAGATGAAGAAGATGAACAATGGGGTTTATGTATGAGAGAGAAAGTAAAAAGGTGAATTTGAAAAGTGGATAAGGATTTCACTGACCATACCCTTTATAACCACCCCGGGTCCAACGAATAACCAAGAGTTCGACGAACAACCTTTTGGACCGAAGAAGAACCATCAATGGGCCTTAATCAGATTGGGCCCAACACACAACTCTACGAAGAACTGATTCTTCGTCACGAAGAACCAACCATCCAACGAAGAATGATTTTTCGTCGAGAGTATTCTTCGTGGCTCCTGTTCTTCGTTGACTTATGGTTCTTCGTTGACCATTTCCTTTTACATAGATCACGAGTGACAAATTATTAAGTTTTTCAAAAAGCAGAACAGACTTTGCTTGATTTTGCTTGATTTTGAGTTTAACAAGATGCGCATCAACCTTATGAAGTTGTGTTATCAAAACAAGTTGATTTTAGGACTTCAATGGTAGAAACCATTTGAGTTTCCCCTTCGACTAATCAAAAATAAGATTTAATTCTAGAAACAACTACAACAAACAAACGGCATTTACGAACTACAATGTACACTACTTAATAACATTTGCGAGTTTCAAGGTAAAAGAATCATACCAGTTTACGGCCTTGTCAAACACGATGTACGAGATTCATTATAAGTTAGATGAGTATTTTCTTGATTACCGATATTGTTGTCCACATAAACTCAACTTGTCAGATGTAATCACGATTAAGAGATGTGATTTAATGTATGATTTATACTTACTAGCCGGTGTTCATCCACTTCACGACACATTCCCGTATCAAGACATGCACGAGAATTCATCTTATCTTTGAGTATACCGCTTATCATCTGCTTAGATGTATATGATGTGAGATACTCACTTATTTAGTTTGAAAACAAGCCCTATGTGATAAAATCACTTGTTGATGAGGAACTTGATTTTCAGATGCATTAGGGCACAGGAGCAAGTCCGTGAACAGGTTAGTACCATCGTACCGACAAAGAGACAAGAACTTGACTCCCGCAAATAACTGTGATATATTATCACTTATTCGTGTTGGTGGATGTGATATGTTTATCACTTATTGATGGTCGTATGCAATATTTACGCGTATGTATGGTATCATGGAAGTTCTTGACTTGCGTCCCCGTTACTTTTTGGTAAAAGATTCAACCATGATACCCAGATGATAAACAAGCATAAAGACCGCATATCTCAGAATCTCGGCATACTATCAAACGAAATTTTGGTATCAAGACCATATGCCAATGAATGGTTCCAACCTAGCTTTCAGTTCGTTATGTTTATATCAACCTGCATGTTTTAATCTGATTGTGAGTCTACCGGTACATCGTTAGTAAAGCTACCTATCATTTTCATTTTTTATTTTTGACTGTTTTTCCAGACCACCGGTGTATCATCATCTTCTCTTATCTTTCCAAGAAACTCATTTTTGGTTTTTTGATTTTCTTGTGTTTGTATTTTTCTGAATTTCTCCCCCTTAAACGTAGAAAGTAAATAAAGAAAAGACATATTTTTGTATTTTTGAATTTTTCTCATGTTTTTGTATTTTCTTAAAATTTTCTCTCCCTAAAATGCAAAAAGGTAAATAAAATGAAAATATTTTTGGATTTTTAGAATGTTTAAGAAAATATTCAAAAAAACGATTAGTCGATGATGATTTACTCGGGTTTCACCTTGATGCCATTTACCAAAAGAAGATAATCAAAACGTGATTTATCAAAAGCTTTTGTAAACAAGTCGGCACGTTGATGATCGGTGTGGATTTTAACAACATCGATAAGTTTCTTTTCATAACAATCTCGTAAGAAATGATACTTAATCTCGATGTGTTTGGTTTTGGAATGCTATACAGGATTATGGGTAATCTGTAAACAGTTTCATTATCAACATAAATAGGAGTAGTTAGAAATTCAAAACCGTAGTCGCGCATTCCGTTTTGGAATCCATAGAACCTGGGAGCAGCAACTAGAAGCTGCAATATACCCAACTTCACACGTTGATGTCGCTACACAGGTCTGCTTCTTGCACTGCCACGTGACTAGGCGATTTCCCAAAAACTGACATCCTGCTGATGTTAACTTTGCATCAATTTTGCAGCCGCCATGATCAGAATCACTGAACGCGATTAACCCAAAGTTATCATCCTTAGGATACCATAGACCAGTGTCTGGACAACCCTTCAGATAACGAAAAATCCTTTTTACAGCCATCAGGTGAGAAACTTTTGGACTGGACTGGTAACGAGCAAGAAGACATGTCAGATACATAATATCGGGCCTTGAAGCAGTGAGATACATAAGAGATCCGATCATAGCACGATAAAGAGACGGTTCCACATGTTCACCCGACCCATCAGGAGTAATCCCATGATTCTGAGCTAATGGAGTTCCAGCAGGCTTTGAATCTTCCATCTGAAATCGTTTGAGAATATCCCCGACGTACTTAGTC
Organism: Scalesia atractyloides; assembly: GCA_947069175.1. Classification (NCBI taxonomy): domain Eukaryota; kingdom Viridiplantae; phylum Streptophyta; class Magnoliopsida; order Asterales; family Asteraceae; genus Scalesia; species Scalesia atractyloides. The sequence continues at coordinate 31,623,216 of CAMTDV010000015.1, read as the reverse complement.
TGATGAATGAAGATCCCCTCTTTAGATTGATGTACCTGTAAACCTAAAAAGAAAGTCATTTCTCCCATCGCGCTCATCTCGAACTACTTTTGCATCACCCGCTCAAATTCTTTGCACATATCATCGTTTGTAGACCCGAAAATGATGTCATACACATATACTTGTACCAGCACACCACCCTTTTCCTTGATGAAGAGCGTACCACCGATCAAACCCCGTCGAAAACCATTCTTGAGCAGATAGGAAGACAACATTTCATGCCAAGCCCTCGGAGCTTGATGAAGACCATACAAAGCCTTGTTAAGAAGCCAAACCTTGTCAGGATGGATTGGATCTTCAAAACCAGGCGGTTGTTCAACATATACCTCTTTTTCAACCACACCGTGAAGAAATGCACTCTTAACATCCATTTGATAAACAGTGAACTTCTTGTAAGACGCATAAGCCAAGAACTCGCTTCAAGACGTGCCACTGGTGCATATACTTCATTATAATCAATGCCTTCTACCTGTGCAAAGCCCTGAACAACCAATCTTTCTTTGTTTCGAACAACAACACCACGGTCATCCCTCTTGCACTTATAAACCCAGCGCGTGCCAATCTTCTTGTAGTTCTCGGGCCTGTCAACCAATTTACACACGCCCAGCTTCTGAAATTGCCGAAGTTCTTCTTGCATTGCTTCAACCCATAAATCGTCCTTCAATGCTTCTTTCCAAGACTTCGGTTCTACTTGGAAAACATAGCATGCGAAAGACCAATCATTTTGTTCCCCAGATTCCCTGATTGTCTATACAAACCAGCATTCTGATTGCTTCGAAGCTGACTACGTGTCTACACATCCATTTGAACATCTCCAATAATATTCAGCTGAGGATGAGTATTATGAATTCGTGTTTCAGGAACATCAGGAACACGAGCATTTATACCCAAATTGTTGAATTCAGATCAACCATCAAATCAATATCTGGCATTGCCGAAGACGTTGATGCATCACCTTCCCTAGTACCTACATTTTTTTCTACAGAAACTCCTTCTGAGACACCATGAACAGGAGCTGAGGTAGCTTCATTTGCATCATGAAATTCATCATCTTCAGACGAAACGTTGTAATCTGCAGCATCTTCAAATACCTCATTCTGACCAATATTGTTAATCGAAGCTGAAGCCTGAGGATTTACAATAATCGGTTGTACTAATGATGAATCAATTGCAGTATCACTCTCAAGTAACATTTGTGCTGCTGCAGAAGCTTCATCAAAAGTTGGCAGATTAAAGGAGCCAAAAATACCATCATAGTCAAACATCCATGGATCACCCAGAGCTCTAACAGACTCAGTGTACCTTTGAACCTTGACTTCACCCCATTCCTCGATCTTTCGAGTAGATAAGTTCCAGACTCTAAAATTTGGCGTAGCATACCCAAGAAAAAGCCTTCGATCGCCTTTGCTCCAAATTTACCAGCTAGTTCAATCATAGTACATGGAGCTCCAAAAGATTCTAAGTAAGACACATCAGGCTTCCTTCGATGTAACAATTCAAAGCAAGTCTTCCCATGTCTCTTAACCGTAAGAACTCTGTTCAACTTGTAACAAGCAGTAGCCACCGCCTCCCCCCCAAAACTGAACTGGAAGTTGTGACTCTACTAACATAGTTCTTGCAGTTTCAATAAGCGTCCGATTCTTCCTCTCAACGAAACCATTCTGTTGAGGAGTATAGCGAGAATTGTATTCATGCACAATCCCTTAGAAGTACAGAACTCATCCATAACCCGATTTTTGAATTCAGTGCCGTTGTCACTTCTAATTCTCCTTATCTTCAAATTGTACAGATTTTCAATTAAAGTAAGGAGATTCTTGAGGATTTCTGAAGTCTCACTCTTGTGTGCCATCACAGCTACCCATGAAAATCTAGAATAGTCGTCAGTAACAACTAAACAATAAGCATCACCAAATGTAGTCTTGTGTTTCATAGGTCCATATGAATACGTTCAAGTGGCATGTTCACAGTGTTGACTTTCTTGATAGGATGTGATTTCTTCGCTTTTTCCTTTCTGACATGAAACACAGACGTCTTGAAGATGAAAATTCTTAACTGGCACACCATTCACAAGATTGTTTTTCACCAAATGGTTCATTTTCTCAAATGAAATGAATATGTCCCATATGTCAATGCCAAGAGATAGATTCCTTTTCAGTCGCTTTAAAGACAAAACAGGTAACTTGTGCAGTCATTGTAATAGCTTGGCTCATATCAAGAATATACAAATCATTAATTCTTGGAGCCGACAGAAGAATCCATTCTTTGGGAATCTTGAAACCGGGTTTCAACACATAACAACCGGCATCATCAAAATGCACGGTGAACTTCTTGTCGCAGATTTGAGAAACACTCAGAAGATTGTGATCAATTTGTTGCACGTAATTGATCTTGTCAAAACTCACAACACCATTGGAGATCATTCCCTCTCCAGTGATGTAACCGCCTTTATCACCAGGAAAAGCAACATAACCTCCTCTAATGCTTTTCACATAAAAAAGGAGCCTTAAGTCGCCCGTCATGTGCCTAGATGCTCCACTATCAACAATCCAATGACTATTAACAGTTCCTCCTGAAGCACCCTGCACACGCAATTACACGATTAGTTTGAGATTGTGACCCAAGCCTTAGTGGTCTTGGGTCGACCCTTATCATCAAGAAATGTGATTTCTATTTCTTGATGATTTGGAAACTGTGTACCTCCCCCTGAAATTGTACCAGTTTTTGGTTTCCAAGATTGTTGTCATTTACCAGATTGATTATTATTATTATTTACAGATTTTGATACTTCTGGTTTTGACGAATTTGATGAACTTGGTTCCTTTTGAACAACTTCCAGTTTTAAAGATTTTTCAATGACCTTCACATTTTTACGTCTTTGTTTTTCTTCTTGTTCCTTAACAATACGTTTGTCTTGTTTAGGTGACACTGATCGACGTTGGTCATTTCTTTCAGGAAGGGCATTCTCAATGAACTTTGGTTCTGGCGAGTTTGTACAATTTTTGAAGATATGTCCAAACTTCCCACATTTAAAACATGATCTCCTCTCAACAAATTTTGGAGATGCATTTTGGATGTATTTTCAAAAGTCTTGATTTTATCTGTACCATTTGAGACTACAAACTTAACATCCTTTCCCTTTTTCTTGTGACGAGCCTTGGATTTTTCAGCTTGCTTTTCTGGTTGTTTACTTTTGGAAGCGATTGGTTGTTGTGGTTTGAGAGACATTTTTTCATATCGAGTTACAATGATATTAGGACTTTTCTTTCCTAAAAACTTGTTTGTTGAATTTTCAAAAACTTGGTCAATCGAAGCTGGATTGACATTTCGAATTGGAAAGTCTATATTTGAATAAATTTTCTCATCCCCAACCAATGTGTATAACACATTATCGCTTTCAAACGTGGCAACAAGTGCTTCAACAGACTTTACAGGATCAATCTCTTGTTTTGCAGGGGATTGCACAACAGGAGTAGGGGGATCACATATAATGTGATTCTCAATTGGAATTTCCACTCCTTTCCTTTTATCAAGGGATTGATCTTGATCAGTCACATTTGATTCATCATCAGATGAATCATCATCCTCAACAACTGGAGGACTTTGCTCTAAAATTGACGAAGCATTATCAGTTTGTTTGATTTCATCTAAAGAGTTACCCAATTTGAACCCTAATCTTGCTGCAAACTCATTAGGATTGAGAGGTACAGATGATTCAAATCTTGGCATTTCTTCTTCAACGGGCATTTTGGTATAATTGTGTCTAATTGGAGGTGGACATGATTTATACCCAATGCATTTGACATCTCCCTTGAGTTTTTGAACTTCAATGATGTGGTCTAGCACATATCGAGAGTTGGAATAACTCTCCAATTTGAGCTTGATTGCATCATGCTCGCATTTGACAATGGCTAACTCCTTTTTCGTTTCCTCAATGATGTTAATGTAATTATTAATACCCATTTGTTTGTTCAAAACTGTTTTTGTCAACTAAGAAACGCTTTCCTTAAGTGTATCAATTACAGTGTTAAATTCTTTTCATTTCGAGTTAATGCCATATTTGCCTCCTTGCACTTAGAAAGTTCAACAACCAAGTTCTAGTTATGAAGATTAATTGTTTCTAACTTATGTTTTAATTCTGCACAATCATTGCATACCCTCGGAATGTCGGATGATACCTGACTGGATGAAGTAGCAACATTTGCCATAAAAGTAGTGTTGCAAGAAAAAGATCCACCCTCAGTGAAAAACTTCTCCATTTCCTTGGTTGCAGATTCAGATTTCTTGACCAACGCTGATATTTGAGTTTGCATCTTTTTAGCTTCCTTCAGCAAGCTATCAACTTCAACATCAATATCTTCCTTCACCTCTGAATCCGACCCATAACCACCCATACTTGAATTTTCCTCGTTAGAACTACCACTATCCCCATAAGTATCACCATCTTCAGAAAACTCCTCTCTGCGGACATGTTTGATATGATTGATAATCTTGGCATAGCATGCAGTTCCTCCTTGACTTCCATCACCCAATTGAACTGACCAATCGCATCCTTCATCTGCATGAACAACTAAGGCTCTGGTTGGGTTTGAAGGTCCAGGCTGGTTAGTGTTGTTGACAGCTACTATACATTTTTCATTGTTAACTTGGGTTGTGTTTGATGGGTTAGATTGTTTTTGAAAGGGATTATGGTTTCCTTGCTTGCAGGTCGAGTACACTCACGTTTGAAGTGACCTTTCTCTCCACAATTGAATCATGTTACCGCATCTTTGTCAAACCATACTTAGTATCCCGTTTACTCTCCAAACTTGTCCTACCAGTTCTAGCCATATAATCCTTAGCTCTCCTAACCGCACTAGCAAAAGCCCATTTAATATCCACAAGATCCATTTCATCTTTGTCAATTTACTGATAGTCTTCACTTGTCAAATTAATATTCCCAATTTGACATGCGACTAACCCACAATATGCGGTAACCATCGTGTTTAGAAGTTCCATATGTTCTTTGGCAACTTCTACACTGACCTTAGAAATATGTGAAGTATCAAATCTCACAGTATTAGGGTTTGAAGGCTGAAAGTTATTGCCATAACAAGCTTGTTGAGATGCTTGTTGCTGTGATTGAGAGGCAATATCTTGAGGTCGAAGCAGAAAAGCTTTCGTATCAAATCCTTGACTATAGGTTTGGGTAGATTGATCTAGGTTGGGAGGTGGTAGGAAGGGGTTTGCATTTGAAACAAATGTTGTTTGAAGTTTTGGTTGCTGAGAGGTACCAACACCGGTGTTAATACCTCCAAAGTACATTTCAGGATTTTGTGGAACTGGAACACGTTTGGCTTTTCGAATTTCTTCCTCATCCTTACTCTCGAGCTTCTGAACGAATTCATAAATGCTGAGCATATCTAATACCCCAGTGTGTTTTAACAAATCAATAAAGTGACTCCACTTGGGTGGTAGAGCATCTACAAAACGTGTAACAATTTCCTGTTGAGATGTAGTAACCCTGTATGAAAAATGTCACTAAGAAAATGATAAAATCGTGTTATCATATCATTCAAGGTCTCATTCTCCATAAACATAAATCCTTCAAACTCCTTCTTTAAAAGATCACGACGGATCTTCCTTGAAGCGGCGTTTCCTTCCCTTCTAGCTTCTAGAGTGTCCCACAGATGCTTTGTCGACGTACAATACACAAACTGATGATAGATATCTTTATGAAGAGCTTGTGTAAGGATAGAGAAAGCTTTCTTCTCAAGATCATAAGCTTTCTTATTAGTTTCGGTCATGTTTGCTAAAGTGGTTGGATTCGACCTAGCTTCTTCGAGAGCTTCGTTGTATGGTGTAGTAAAGCATGTCCACAATTCGGTATTTTGACCGAGAATATACGTATGAAAACGACCTTTCCATGCTGGTAGTCGTTCATGTGGTTCAATTTAGGTGGACGATTGTTACTACCAGTTTCACTCTCACTAAGGTTTTGAATACTTTGATTTTGATTTGCCACACAAGCCCATTGATTAGCAGTAATCATTGACGCTTGTTGAGGCATTAGTGATTTAACCCATTGTGAAGCATCTTGACTTGTATTTGACACAGTGCCCCAATCCCATGGATTTGAGCTCATTTTATGTTTTATAAATGATTATGTGATTTAAAGACCAAACTTGTAAGATTTTTGAAAGTTACTAACTCTCTGTGAAAAACTTTAACTCAATACCAACGAAAAACTATGTCCACGAAGAACTATGGACTACGAACAATGGATTCAATGAAGAATCTGTGTCCACGAAGAACTGGTTCTTCATGGAAGTGCCTTGCAACGAAGAGCCTAGATTCTTCGTAGGAAATGAGCCTACTAAGAACGGATTGTTCGTCCAAGGGGTTCTTCATCGATGAGTTGTTCGTAGGAGGGGTTCTTCGCCAAGGTTGTTCGTGAAAAAGTTGGTGAGATTCCCCTTCTTTCAGTAAGTTACTTTTCTGAAATATGGAAAGGTGGTAGCTTGTTTGGCAATTGTAGTTAGAAAACAAACATTCGAAAACAAGCTTTTTCAGTAAATCTTTTGAAGATCTTATCTCTACCAACCAAAACCGGTGACTTTTCAAGTCAAGAAGCTTGCCGGAAAGTTTGCCAAACTTAAGTTTTGCAAGAAATTTCAAGAAAAACCGAATCCTTATCCATTGTTCAATAATTCTTATTATTTTTGTATTTGTTGTTTTATAGAGATGGGTGCTTTGGATTACATCCTTCTTGATGATACATCAGCTGTGGAGATTGAGCAAAGGGAGCTTCCTGAAGGTGGCCCATCCATTGTTCGGTGTACTGAACATGTCCGGGCTGCTGGGGATTTGGAAAGCATTCCCCTCAAACCAATTATGGATGGCTCCTCTGTTAAGAAGTTACCTGCCACGATTTGAAGGTCCACAAGAGGAACTACTTCTGTTAGTGTGTTTCCCAATCCTTTGACCCTATCTCTATTGATAGTGGTGATGAGGATGATGCTAATGTTTGTTGCTTCTGTTACTAGGATAAAGTTGGTAAAGAAAGAAGTTGTTCCGGAAGCCTCTGGTGGACCAGGTGGTGCTTCTAGTCTGGAGATATCTGCTGTTTTAAAGAAACTAACTGATAACAAGAGGAATAATCCTGAGAGACCCACTCAATCTATGGAAGTGGGATCTAGTGATGCAAGGCCATCGATACCTGTTTCTAAAAAGAAAGGGAAAGGAGGATCTTGTAAGCCTGCTTCCCTAGGGGAAGGGGCTTCTGGCGAAGTTGAGAAGGCAAAGGTTGTGAAGGGTGATGGAAAGTCTGTGGAGAAGGAGAAAGTGAATGAGAAGGTTGAGAAGGTGAAGAATAGGGTGGAAAAGGTTGTGAAGGAGAAAGCTCTTATTGACAAGGGTAAGGGTCTTGTTAGGGTTGAGTATCCCATATTCGTGCCCTAGTGGAAAGTTTGTTCTTCTGACACTACCAAGAGTAGTGTTGTTTGTCATGAAATGCTGAAGAATACATGGCCACCTTCGCTGAGAAGGAATCCTTGTCAAAGCTATCTGATGAAGATGCTGCCTACCGGGTTATTACTCAAGTTGCACGTCTTATTACCTCCCTTCCTGACAGTATTGAGCATTGGGCTGCTCCTGTTGGCGGAATGATGAGCTTACTACCTCCTTGAAGGATAAGGAATCAGAGCTCAAGACCTCTTAATAAGATTTGGCAGCTTTTCAGGTTGAATGAGCTTGAAGGTCAACTGCTAGCTTCTCTGGCCAAGATGGATGAGGAAATGAAGAAGCTTGAAATCTATGCTAGGCAGCTATCTGATTTCAATAATCAACTTGCCAAGGAGAGGGCTAAGTATGGGATGGAGAGGGCCAAGTTTAGGAGGAACGGGTTGTGGATGAAGAAGTTACGAAAGAGCTGAGTCAACAAGTAGAGATGTCACACCCCGATTTCCACGTAAGTCCCGGTGGGGAGTATTGTGACGTAAGATTGATATCATCATAACCAAACAACACAGAATAGCACAACAGAAGTCTTGGAATAAAATTAATATTACAAACTAATAATGTTCAAAGTTCAAAATAAATATACAGACGGTTGTAATAGATCCACAGGCGGATCATAAAAATGTACAAAAAGTGTTCAACAGACTTTGGGCACAACTAAGGACTTGCAAGATCCTCTATGTCGACACCGAGCAGCTCCCAGCCTATTACATGTTGGTACCTGTAGCTTAGTTACATCAGTTTACATTGGTAAATACAAATAAGCGACACATTTTGAAAATCTTTTCAAAATTGTTTTAAGTCTACATGGCACATTTTAAAGATAACTTGGGATAATTCAGAATGATCTTGTATACAGCTTTACAGGTCTGTCAATACATATGGGGTCCAGTGCAAAAACCGAATACATGATTAACCGACACACCACTTAAAACCTAAAGGGATGTGTGTGTGTGTATATATATATATATATATATATATTGTTGTGGCATGGATTTTATACTAAGGATCATCCATCCTGAGATTGAGCCTGGATCATGGATCCTTAGCGAATGGCGTAGGAAGTTTGAGGATTTAGGATCCTTATCTAAGTCTATGTTTTTCTAACAATTGTTCCTTGTGTATTTGGTTTATGTTTGTAGGTATTATGTGAAATGAGCCGAGTCAACACGGGAATATCGGAGGAATATGCTAATTATGGCACGTGCAAGGAGAGTCATGACCATTGGTGGAGAACGTGGATGCATGGCTGAAATTTCGGATAGTTAGTTCGTTAGGATTAGCTAGATATTTAGTGCGATATAGAGCTTGATAGATACATGATTTTCTGATTGAACACACACACTCGCATACATTCTCTGGAGTATCATACTCACCACACTCTAGTTTTTTCATTGTAAACAAGCTCAATATTTCCAAAGTTGTAATCTTTATACTTCAATATAGTTGGTGATCGGTAGTTTCCATCAACCGAGGTTTTTTATGCCGGAAATCACATCTTTATCAAGGGCTTTTTCCTCGTATAAATCTTTGTGTTCATCTTTGATTACATTCCTAACTTGTTCATTCAATTATTCTTAATTCAAGCACTCAACCTCACAAATCAGATTTGGTTACATTATCCTTAATCAGATTTTTGACCAAAACAGTTTGGCGCCCACCGTGGGGCAATTGGTGCTTCAATTCAAAAATTTCATTCATTCTCATCCATTCTTTCCAACTACATGGCTTCTCATGGAAAATCTACTTCAAGTGCCATGCCGGCGGTTACCTCATCTCAGACTTGTGCACTATTGCCTCCCATTCCCCCTGCACCGGCGAGGAGTGTTGATAATGCTCAGAAGAAACCAACACCAGTTTTCTCGAAGGCTTCTACTGTTTCATCTTCTACACCTACTAACAATGATCTGTCTACTTTGATTTTGCAGATGAAAGGATACATGGAATAGCAGGACAAAACTAACCAGAGGATCCTTTGTGAAATTGATGAAATCAAGAAACATAAGAGATTAGCGGAGGATCATTCTCCATTGATGCCCAGGTCGTTGGATTTCGCCACTCCAGCAACAACCATTCAGCATTCCAAGGCTTCTGGTGTTCAGTATCAGGGATCCTCAGGATTGCAGCATGGATCTCTGGCAATGACGCAGCCACAAGCATCTCATTACCAACCTTATGGATCATTATTTCAGCATCAAGGATCCTCACCCCAGGTTTAAGGATCCTCCTCTCAGATTGAAGGATCTATGGAGCATCCTCCATGATCTTCAGCACCTATGTATCCTAGACCCAACGTCTTTCAGGATCAAGGATCCTTAGGGAGTCAGCCAACTAGGAATTCTGAAGTTCACATAGGAGACTTCATTCCTATGAAGACTATTGCCTCATCTGGTCCAACTGTTGCACCTGAAACATCTACCTTTGGATATACTTCTGGCATACTATTTCCGAATCAATCAGGAGGTAACAATGTCAATACATCTTTTGGCACTAACTGCGGTTTCATGCAGGATACATGTATCAATCAGGCTATGGCACGGGAGCTCCAGAAGCTTAAGGATATGATATCCAGCTTCCCATGAGTGGTTAAGCCCATTCCTGAGATCCCAGATGGAAGTCACAGGGTGTCCTATTTTGCACCTCCTATATGCAACACTGAGATACCAAAACGCTTTCAAACCCCCAACATGAAGCTAATCGATGGTACGACTGATCCGGAGGAGCATGTGGCACATTACTGGGAAAGGATGGAGATCAACCCCATTCCAGAAAGGTTAAAGGAAGCCTACCTTTGCAAGGGCTTCGGATCCACACTCACCGGATCAACATTAAAATGGCTGCTAAGTCTTCCTCCTTACTCAATTACTTCATTTTCTCATCTAGTTAACTTGTTCAATAACCAGTTTTCATGTAGTAGAACCTTTGAACGGTTAACTAGTGATCTATATAGAATAAACCAGTGGCGTGATGAATCATTAAGAGATTACATCACTAAGTTTAGTCGAGAATCCTTAGAAATTCCTAATTTGGACATTGCCACTACTGTGGAGGCATTCAAAATGGGATTGCTTAAGGATTCCTCATTCTATGATGACCTTGTTATGACTCCTTGCAGGAATTTAGATGAAGTGAGGAATAGGGCATTGAGGTTTATTCGTTTAGAGGATGATAAAAGGATCCAGGAGAGGCTCTCAGGATCCTCGAAACAGGAAAAGCAAGGATCATTCTTTAAGAATAATCGATCCAAGTCATACTCTAAACATGACAACCACAATATGCATGCAGTTAAACAAGACGAAGACGATGAGGATTATCCTCCAATATCTGAGTATTGTTTTTCTGTTGATAATCATGAACTAATCCTTGCTATGCAGAGTCTAGGTGACAAAGCTAGGTGGCCTCGGAAAAATGAGAAGGCCACAACCAATAAAGACAAGTCCAAATAGTGCGCTTATCATGAGGATTTTGGCCACCTTACTGATAAGTGTATAGCGTTGAGGAAGGAGATTGGCTATCTTCTTAGCAAAGGATATTTGAAGGAATTACTGGGAAGGAAACGTTCAAGGACTCAGGATACTGAGAAAGTTCCTGAAAGAGCTCCTCCACCGCCAGCAGATGCTCAGATCATTAACTTTATTTTTGGTGGTTCTGATATCTATGGAACTTCATTTTCAGGGGCTAAAAGGCATGCTAAGGAGACAAAGATGGAGAATGGGGAGAGGCCAGTCTGAACATCTACCCTAACGCAGCAAAAAGTGATATCCTTTGATGAGCCGGATCGCGTAGACATTCAGGATCCTCATCATGATGGTCTTGTCATTACTTTATTTATTTCTAACCATTTCATTCCAGGATCCTTATTGATGGAGGGAGTTCAGTAAACATAATTCAGTTGGATGTCCTCAAAAAGTTGAACATTCCTGAATTCGAGATCATTCCAAGATCATCGGTGCTCGTGGGATTCAGTAGGGAAACCACGAATACATTGGGGGACACCAACTCCCAATTTACATAGAGGGAGTGAATTCTATCCAAACGTTTTGTGTCATAGATTGCTTATCTTGCTGTAATATTATTCTTGGCAGGCCATGGATACACGACATGAAGGCAGTCCCCTCAACGTACCACCAATGTGTCAAGCTTCCAAGTCCATGGGGAATAATCAAGATAGATAGTGATCAGCAGGAAGCAAAGAACTGCTACATCTTCGATGAAACCAGCTTCCAAGTCTAGGGAAGCATAGCAATTAAAGTATCCTCCAAGAGACGTCATGGAGGCAAGAGAACAAGACGTCAAGGATATACTCTTAGATCCTAGGATCCTGAATCTAAGGTGTATATAGGATCCGAGATACAGGAGAGCATAGTGCAGGATCTAGTATCCTTCCTGAAACATAGAAAATCTACCTTCGCCTGGAAGCACGAAGATATGACAGGCATTTCAAAGGATGTCATTACTCATAAACTTGGTATTGAAAGGTCTTTCAAGCCAATTCACCAAAAGAGGAGGAAGTTTGCACCTAAAAGAAATGCAATTATCCAAGAAGAGGTAGACAAGTTACTAAAGGCAGGTATGATAAGAGAAGTCAAGTATCCAAGATGGTTAGCCAATGTGGTTGTTGTTCAAAAGAAAAATGGAAAGTGGAGGGTATGTGTCGATTTTACTGATTTAAACACGGCATGTCCCAAAGATCCTTTCCCCTTACCCCACAGTGACTCCATGGTGGATGCTACGGCGGGTCATGAGCTTTTAACTTTTATGGATGCTTCATCTAGATTTCAGCAAATTCAGATAGAACCATCTGATCAGGAGGATACTGCATTCATGACATCCACCAGCATATATTGTTATATTGCTATCCCCTTTGGTTTAAGAAATGCAGGTGCTACATACAAAAGACTGGTGAATATGATGTTCAAGGAGCAGCTTGGACACACAATGGAAGTCTACATAGATGACATGGTGGTGAAATCTAAAAGAGCCGAGGATCACCTGAAGGATCTTGAAGTAGCATTCAATATCCTTGACCAATACTACATGAAGTTGAACCCGTCTAAATGCCATTTCGGGGTCAAAGCTGGAAAATTTTTAGGATATATGGTGACCAAGAGAGGAATTGAAGCAAGTCCAGAACAGATCAAGGCTTTAGTTAACATCAAGTCTCCTGCCAATGCCAAGCATGTGCAAAGATTGACGGGAAGGATTGCCACCTTGAATAGATTCATTTCAAAATCCTCAGAAAGATGCAAGGATTTCTATGATATTCTGAGGAAGAATAAGAAGTTCGAATGGACTCAGAAGCATGAAGCTGCTCTACAAGCCCTCAAGGATTACTTATCCTTAGCACCGGCTTTGATGAAACCAGAAAATGGAGAGCCCTTGTCTTTATACTTAGCTGTTTCAGGTAAAGCGGTAAGTGCGGTCCTAGTTAAGGATCACGAAGGCCAACAACATCCAGTATACTATGTAAGTAAAAGTCTACTTGATGCTGAGGCCAGGTATTCTCATTTAGAGAAACTCATTCTTGCTTTAATAATGGCTTCTACCAAACTAAGACATTATTTTGAAACTCATACTATTGTTGTTAAAACTAACTTTCCTGTTAAGAATGTTCTCAGGAAACCAGAGATGTCAGGAAGAATGGCAAAATGGGCAGTCAAGCTTAGTGCATATGACATTAAGTATGAACCCAGAACTGCCATCAAGTCCCAAGCTTTAGCCGACTTTGTGGCTGATTTTAGTAGTTATCTACAAAGAGAAGCTGAACTAGAAGTGCAACAACTTGAGGGGACCAAGGATCCTTGGACACTCTTCACAGATGGAGCCTCGAATGTCAAAGGAACTGGAGTAGGTCTACTACTAAAATCGCCACAGGGGGGCATTATACCCCAATCTATAGCTTGTGAATTTCACCCGATGAAAAAAATGGGATCACTCCTTATGGACTCGTTGAGAATGATTGGCTGAATATGAAGCCTTGATAGTAGATTTGCAACTAGCTAAAAATATGAGGATCATGTATCTTCAAGTATTTGTAGATTCTTTATTGATTACTAATCATTATAACGGATCCTATCATGTTAAAGGCGAAAAACTAATCAAATATTTGGAGATAGTCAGGAAACTGGCATATTCTTTTGCTTTTTTCTGTTTAACACAGGTGCCTAGGGAAGAGAATGCCAAAGCCGATACACTATCCAACCTTGGATCCTCATTGAAGATGCCTGAGGATGTGAAGATACATATTATCCATGTACTAACTCCTGCAATTGAGGATAATGAAGCAATGGAAATAGTGGATGGTGCTGCAGTTGTTCCCAATGATGATATGCAGTCAAATTCAGGATCCTGGATCCTTCCAGTTCTGAAACACATTCAGAATGGAGAAATCCCTACTGGGGAAAATCCAAGAGCATTCAGGATTAAGGTATCCTAGTTTACCATTATAAATAACATGTTATATAAAAAATCTCTTGCAGGACCCTATCTAAGGTGCATTGAGGATCCTGAGATACAAGAAGTCCTTAAGGATTTTCACAAAGGAGACTGTGGGAATTACATTAGGGGCAAAGCACTATTTTCAAGAATCCTTAGAACAGGATATTATTGGCCTACTATGAAGAAGGATGCTGTAGAATACGCGAAGAAATGTGATGCTTGCCAGAGACACAGTAATATCCTTCATCAACCAGCAGAACCTCTGCATCCTATATCCTCCTCTTGGCCATTTATGTGATGGGGAATGGATATAGTAGGCAAGCTTCCCAAGGCACCATGAGGAAAAGTGTTCATGTTGTCTATGACAGACTACTTCTCCAAATGGATAGAAGCTGAAGCCTTTGCCCAAGTCAGAGAAAAGGAAGTCATATCCTTTATTAAAAGAAATATCATTACTAGATTTGGTATTCCTTCAGAAATAGTTTGTGATAACAGATCCCAGTTTATTGGGAATCGTACGGCTAACTTTTGTGACAGCTGGGGGATTTGGATGATCACGTCAACACCAATCCACCCACAAGCTAATGGCCAGGCAGAATCATCCAATAAGATCATTATCAACAATTTGAAGAAGAAGCTTGGATCCAAGATAGGGAAATGGGCCAAAGAATTACCATATGTCCTATGGGCAGATAGAACAACTCCTAAGAATGCTACGGGTTAAACCCCCTTTTCTTTAGTCTTTGGAGCTGAAGCAGTGATCCCTACAGAAATGGTTGTACCGACAGCCAGAACAAGCATTCGTGATCCTGAAGCGAATGTTGAGACTCTTACTCAAGATTTGGATACTGTGGAAGAATTGCGAGAAATGGCAAGAATAAGGATGACTTACTATCAACAAAAGATGGCTGGTGCATATAATAAGAATGTCAGAATGAGAAGGTTTCAAGTTGGTGATGGTAAGTTGGCACCAAGGTGGGAAGGTCCCTATCTCATTGAGGCCAAAGCCGAAAGGGGGCATATCGTTTACTAACCATGGATGGTGATCTCCTACCAAGAGATTGGAATGCTATTCACTTAAAGGGATACTTTATGTAATAAGGATCAAGGATCCTTAAGAATTCTAGTATTCAATTCAGGGTAAAGGATCCACAAGAGATATATGATCCTTTGCTTGGTAACATTTTACTAGTTATTTCATATTATATTTGTTATCATGAAAAGGATGTTAGATTCTTAACATCCAATCTTATCAAGTTTTAAGTCTTGTAGGGTTTGTTACAACGCTGACACAGGATCAAGAGGTTGGCAACCTCTCCAAGACTTTGGGCATGTCCCTAGCTTAAGGTATCCAATACCTTCTAAGGTTTAAAGGTTTTCACCTTTCACACGAATTGGGTTTTGACACCCCGCCAGTAGCCCACGTTATCCAAGTATAGTTTGAGGCAATGGGACCAGTACCCGCTTTAGGGGCTAACAATTTCATTGTTGTTGGCTATATGTAGGATCCTAAGTATAATGGTAGACGTACCATACATCCGTTCCTAAGGTTTCTACGTTTTCACGTTAGCTAAGGTTTCAGCATTTTCATGTCGCTCACGATTGGATAGATGCCAGTTTGGGCCATACTCCAGTTTACACCAGTTTGTTGGGCTTGTCCCCAGTTATTTGGGCTTGTCCCTAGTTTGTTGGGCTTGTCCCCAGTTATTTGGGATTGTCCCCAGTTACTAAGGAGTTATTCAACTGATGTTTGGCTTAGTCCCGAATTGCGTGTTATTACAGGTTCCTGAAGCTTAACAAATAAGTATCCTGGATCCTAGAGTTCTACTAATTTTTATTCCTTGTTGCTAAGATTGTAAGTTTTAAGGATAAAGAATCCTAACTTGGATTCACTGGTATGACCTTTTATTCAGCCTTCTTTTGTCTTCGGATATTACCCTCAATCTTTGACGGAAGCCTATATGATCCTTGATCATATATTGTTTAACCTTTTAAAACAAAACTTGTTTGAAAAATATTTAATATTCTTTTTAAGAACTTATGAATTCCTAAATTTGAATTTTCCTAACAATTACAAGTATAATGATGATCAAATCAGAAACGGAACAACAACAAACATAGTCAAAAGCTTAAGTTTTATTTATTTATAAGAACCCCTTTTAAAAGGTTATCAAAGTTGCCTACCCAAGCATCTACCAGCAAAACGTGGCCCGTCCACTTGGGTTGGCAAATGGTGCCCATGCTAACGGTTCATAAACTGCAGGAAAATAAAGGCGAGGGGCATCAAGGGCTTCATCCTCCACAAACAGAAGGACCCATCCACCTTTGCTACCCCCTATTGTTCAAATTACAAACCAAATTGTTCCAAATAAACCACCATCACACAACCAACAATCCTAAAAAAGGGGCTCCGGCCACGTCTAGAAATTTCCATCATCGCCCATTGGTGCAGTCTACTCCTTTGCTGCTTCATCACCCTTAGCTTTGCCACATTCACCACCGCCACCAACTGCTGCCTCCTCGGGATCCATCTCACCACTTGGAGTGGCCTCAAGCATGAGTTCCCTTCTGGCTCATCGTCATCACCCAGCTCCTGCAACCTCTGCTTCCAAGCCTCTACCTCCCATCTAGCCTTGTCAAAAGAAGGATCCACCGCCTCCTGAGCTATCTGGATCCTGGCCTTCAGGAGAGCCTTGATAGCAGAGATTTTGGCCTCATCAGCAGCCTCCAACCGATCCTTGTTCGCTTGAACCTCATCCCTGCTTCTCCAAGCGATTGATCTCCCTCTCTAGCTTCTCAACTTTTTATCTTTAGCAGTGCAGAAGGCTCGGAGATCGGCAACGGTTTCTTCTGCCTCAGCTAACTTCTTATCTTGCAGGGCTTGGATTTGTGCAACTTTCTGCATAGGACAATATACAAAGATAAGGCTCCTTGATCCTAATAATTTTCACATACCTGAGAATTAGTGATCCTTACCTCGGAGACGCAGCTATGGTTGTCTTGCTCAAGTTGAGAGGCGTCACTTGGTGGTGCAGGCTCAGATGGCTTCTTCCTCTTGGACCCAGCTTTAGCACAGAGGGTCATGCCCTTGTTCTCCGGTTGGCTTTGGCCTGTGGCCAGCTCCTTCTTGAAGGATCGTGGGGAGATTATTCCTTCTAGTTCCCCAAGGTCCAACTTAGAGGCGGATTTGGAGGAGGATTTAGCAGCACCTGCGATACCAAAATTCAGATAAGTATTCATGATTCAACTAATTTATTCCAAATCCTTATGTATATATACATGCATGTATACTTACTTGACATGGTGTAGGAGGCAGATGTGGTCTCTTTTAGATCCTTGGCCTTTGGAATGAAAGTTCTAACTGTTGTGTCTAGGGCCCAAAAGGCAGCAACTCTCTCAGCGGTAGCAGGCAAATCTCTCAAGGCAGCAAAGCTAGTCACTGCAAAACAAGATGAAACAGGATCATTTATCCTTGAAAAAGATGACAAGAACTGAGTTAATAATGGTCCGATCCTAAGAATCCTAGTTCTTGCCCTTCAAATTCCACTTCTTGGGGAGATACTCTCCGTTGGGAAGAGAATCTCTTTTGACGAGAAAGAACTGGTTTTTCCAGTTGGTATCGTTTCTGGTGGTCTTGAGGAGTGGAAGAGGATGCTGAGGTTTAGCTTTGAAGAGGTATCGATGGGATCCATGGGTTACCAGGTTGTATAGATGATGAAGCTCGGTGAGACCAAAAACCAGACCTTCTTTGCTGATTATTTGTTCGAGAGTGTACAGAACCCTCCACAACATAGGCATCACTTGGTTGTAACACATTCCGGTGTGGCTAAAGAATGTTTGGGTGAATACTGGAAAGGGATAGTTATAGCCTATTTGAAATGGAGCGGCAGGGAAACAAACCCAGAAGTCTGATTCATAATCACTTTTCAGTGACGAATCAAAGGGTCTGAAAATGGTTCCCTCAGGGAAACAATGGCGAATCTGATCGATTTATGGATCAGTGAAACGACAAAGTTCCTAGGAACGATTTTTAGAAAATTTTGACTTCTCGATGGGTTGTTATTCTCAGGATCCTTGACTGGTGAGTACCGAGTGACCATCTTTGCCATGTATTTTGAGAGTGAAAGAAGAAGAAAAGATAGAGTATTGAAGGAAGAGAAGAGAGAGAATACCTTGAGACTTCTAGAATGCAGACATAAATTGCGGAGATCAGGGTTTAAATGGCAAATCTCATCTCTATCTAACCCCTATATATAATGATGTTTGTTGCAGGAGGTCTTATTAGTGACGTCATGGATGCAACGGCTAGCTCCACTTGCAACGGCTAGTTTGGAAAAGCAACGACTAGTCCGATTTTGATGAAAATATGACCAATTTAGTTACCATTAATTCCTCATATTTTGGGGGCAATTGTTGTGGCATGGATTTTATACTAAGGATCATCCATCCTGAGATTGAGCCTGGATCACAGATCTTTAGTGAATGGCACAGGAAGTCTAAGGATTTAGGATCCTTATCTAAGTCTATGTTTTTCTAACAATTGTTCCTTGTGTATTTGGTTTATGTTTGCAGGTATTATGTGAAGTCATAGACTTGGACCAGCTAGCTTAAAGGATAATTAACGGTACGATACACTAGATTAAGCGACCATAATAGAATGTAGCTTAATCCCAACAAAACTAAGACTTGTATAATATGGGTAAACTATTTACATTCTGTAAATTGAAGTAAAAATGATAATGTTAAACCCGTTTCGGTAAACTTACGTAAATGGGCTACATAAGCTTAACCGTACGCATAAAGCGATGACGATAACCGGATGAGTCATGTACAAGTTCTATATGTTATTACACTTAAAACATGTTATAATATCAGTAAGATATCAACATGTATGACCGTTTAGGTTTTAAAATCAAATTAAACCTCATAAGGGCGTTATGGGTCATTTTACGACTTATAAAGGGAGCTTGCAAGTATACTGATGTTATGGTCATAAACATTTTGGAAAATATTTAATTTATGATATGATATCAGTTGGATATTAAATATGTGTGTGGTTTATGCTTTAAGACCAAACTATGTACCGTAGGGGCATTTTGGTCATTTCACACATAGTTTTGAGAACTTAATTGGGATTTTGAGTTCATGACTTCTACCTACTGTAAAAATATTTAAAAATGATTTGTAATTCTAGTAGGTACCAAGTCTAAGTCCATAAATATGGTTTAAAACCATATAATGCGCCTAAGCGACGTAAAAGTCGTTAAATGACGATAATTTATTATGTTTTAGTACATCCGATGTTATGATCAGCTTTGAATAGTTAAAATATGTTATTTATTATCACATATCTGTAAGTAAAAGGTTTTGTATGATTATTGTCTAAAATGCATTTTAAGTGCCATAAGGTTACTATCGTCATTTATCGGCATTGTACAAGATTTTGAAGTTCAAGTCAGTTTACAATCTGACTTAGCATCCCAAATAATCCTAATTATGATATCATATCAATAGGTATTGGGTTTTGACAAGAAATTATGTTTAAAACCATTTTAGATGCCGAAAGGGCATTTTGGTCCTTTTAAAAGCATGATTTACGATCATATAAGTAAATTCAATTTATGACCAGAATATTAGCATCAAAACATGCTAAATATTTTTACTTATCAGTACATAACTCATTTGCATGCTCATTTATATTTAGAACCTCATTTTTACACAAAAGGGCATTTTAGTCAACATTAAGCATAACAACGGAACTTGTAATATAAACTCAGATTACTATATGACTATGTAATATAACCTCATGGGATTATACTACAATATAGTATAGTTATAATAGAACCTTAAAACAAAATTAAACTAATCTAATTCGGGTCAGAACTGAAAGTCAAAGCAGAAGTCAAACTTCGCGACTTTCGGTTGCGAACCGACCTTAAACTTGAAATTGACAAGTCGAACATGTTTACACATGTTCTAATATTTATTACCAAGTTGTTTAAGTGTCAAACATATTTTATAACATCTATAAACTCATATTATAATTATTTTCAAAACTGACACATTTGACTTTTTAAACAATAATATGTTGACTCGTCAATTGACCAAGTAAACATGATTCTTAGGAGTTGCCCTCTTGAGGGATTAACACCTACCTATTTACGATCATCTAGCCATGTTTCCTCGAACAATGGCTGGACCATAAAAGTTTAAACCGAAAGTCAATTCATTTATCGAAAATGCTTTGACTTTTGACTTTTAAAAGCCTATAAAACAAAATGAAAAGGAAAGGAACACTTACAAGTGATCCTTAGATTCAAAAGAACTTAGTTAGGAGGTCCTTTCTTATCAGGAGCTCCATAAGAGAATGATAGAGCAAGAAGATGTGAATGAGCTGGTCTTTGTGAAGAACATGCTTGCTATTTGTACTTGAGGATGGATCTTGAGGAGCTTACAGGTGTTAAGGATTGTTATGAGAAGCCTACAGGTCTCCTAGGATGTGGCATAGTGGTTTGGAAGCCTCTGGTTTCGAAATGGGAGTGCTTGGCAGCTTAGAGTGGCTGCCAAGCAATTTTGTCGCTGGCAGCCTCTCCCGTGCGTCGCGACAGGGAGGACCAAGTCTGTCACGTGGCGCGACAGACACCCATCTTTCAAATGTTGTCATATTTAGCCCCTAGACTTCTTAAATCCTCATTTTCACCATGTTAAGCACTTATAACCATCCAAAGCCGATATGTGGCATTCTCAGAACTATAACCGAACATTGTTAAGCTCCCAATTCATTTAAAAGGCCACTCAGAGGTTTTAAATTAACATGTTGACACCTTTTATCCCCTTGAATATATCAACTGTCGTTCAGCGGTTATAAAAATGACATAACGACAAAATTAGTCCCTCTCGTCCAACACATGGCACATTCGAGAGTATGGACACATGTCGGTATATAACCAGACACAAAAATTTCAAGGTGTTACATCCTTACCCCCTTAAAAGAAATCCCGATCTTGAGATTTAATAAAAAAGATAGGGGTACTTTTGTCGCGTATTGGACTCCACTTCCCATGTATACTCGGGGCCTCGACAGGAATCCCACTTAACCTTTACAATAGGTATATATTTCTTTCGGAGCTTCTTAACCTGTTGATCCTCGATCAAAATTGGTTTCTCAACAAATCTCAGGATTTCATCGATTTGCACATCTTGATGTGACATTGCTAGCGAATCATCGGCTAGACATTTCTTTAAATTACAGATGTGGAACACATTGTGAATTCCACTAAGCTCCTCGGGTAGCTTAAACTTGTAGGCTACTGATCCGACACATTCGGTTATCCCGAATGGTCCTATATATCTTGGGCTCAATTTGCCCTTCTTTCCAAATCGCATCACGCGTTTCCAAGGTGATACCTTCAAAAGAACCTTGTCCCCTACTTGGAACTGAAGAGGTTTATGCCTCTTATCTGTGTAGCTTTTCTGCCTATCGCGGGTAGCTTTGAGACAATCGAGGATTGTATTATCTTATACGTGGTCTCTAGGACAACTTCTGGTCCGGATAGTTGGGCTTCCCCAACTTCAGCCCAACAAACGGGCGTTCTACACTTTCTCCCATATAAGGCTTCAAACGGAGCAGCCTTGATGCTAGTATGATAGCTATTATTGTAGGAGAATTCTATTAGGGGTAAGTGGTCATCCCAACTTCCACCTAAATCAATCACGCATGCCCTAAGCATGTCTTCAAAAGTTTGGATAGTACGCTCACTTTGTTCGTCAATCTGCGAATGGTAAGCCGTACTAAAGTTTAATCGAGTGCCCAATGATTGTTGGAAACTTTTCCAAAAGTGAGAAGTGTATCTAGTATCTATATCGGATACAATAGATACTGGCACTCCATGTAGGGACACAATCTCGTCCACATACATCTTAGCCAATCTGTCAGATTTGAACGTCTCCTTAATTGGCAAAAAGTGTGATGACTTAGTCGGCCTATCCACAATGACCCAAATTATGTCATTACCACGTTTGGTCTTAGGTAACTTGGTAATCAAATCCATAGTTACCATTTCCCATTTCCAAGTGGGAATTTCAAGCTGTTATAGAAGTCCTGACAGCTTTTGATGTTCAGCTTTAACTTGTGAACATGTCAGACACTTAGCTACATAGGTGGCTATGGATTTCTTCATACCCATCCACCAATAATTCTTGAGTTATGCGCTTCCTTAAGGATTAGATCTCTAAGTTCTCCGAAGGTTGGAACCCATATTCGACCATTGAATCTAAGGATTCCATCGTTCCCAGGTGATAACTGGTCAATAGTTCCACCTAATCCTTCACTTGGAAGGTTAGCCTCTAACTGGGCTTGCTTTTGCGCATCCAATAGCTTTTCATTCAAACTGTTCCTGAGCTCAATGCTCTTGGCGTTAATCCTGATAGGTTTAACCCTTTCCTTGCTACTAAGCGCATCAGCGACTACATTTGCTTTGCCAGGATGATAGCGAATTTCACAATCGTAATCATTTAAAGTTTCCATCCATCGGCGTTGCCTCATGTTCGAATCCTTTTGATTGAACAGATGTTGGAGACTTTGTGATCAGTGTATATAATACACTTTGTTCCGTACATGTAATATCTCCATAGTCAACAACACCCAATTCTAAATCATGTGTGGTGTAGTTCCGTTCATGCACTTTCAGTTGTCGTGATGCGTAGGCAATCACTTTGCCTCTTTGCATAAGCACACAACCATGCCCGTGTGTGACACATCACAATATACTACAAATTCTTCAATGCCTTCTTGCAGAGTCAATACAGGACCGTTGCTCAACTTTTGTTTTAGAATCTCGAAGGATTCTTGCTGCTTTGGACCCCAGTCAAACTTGACATTTTTGGCGGTCAACGTAGTCAATGGAGTGGCTATTCTCGAGAAGTTTTCAATGAACCTCCTATAATAACCGGCCAATCCTAAGAAACTATGAATCTCTGAAGGTGCCTTAGGTGTTTCTAATCGCTTCAATCTTGGCGGGATCTACTTGGATACCATGTTCACTAACAACATGTCCGAGAAGTTGGACTTCTCAAAGCCAAAATTCGCATTTGGAGAATTTGGCATAAAGCCTCTCATGCTTTAGAAGTTCTAGAATGAACCTAAGATGTTTCTCGTGATCAGAATGATTAAGAGAATAGATAAGTGTGTCATCAGTGAAGACAATGGCAAACTTATCTAAGTACGGCTTGCAGACCCTATTCATGAGATCCATGAATGTTGCAGGAGCATTAGTGAGCCTAAAAGGCATCACTAGAAACTCATAATGGCCATATCTGGTTCTGAAGGCAGTCTTTGGAACATCTTCACTCTTGACCTTCAGCTGATGCTAACCTGACCTCGAATCTATCTTAGAGAAATAACTAGCCCCTTGAAGCTGATCAAACAAGTCATCGATCCTAGGCAGAGGATAACGATTCTTGATCGTTATTTTGGTTAATTCATGGTAGTCAATGCACATACGCCTTGAACCGTCTTTCTATTTAATGAAAAGGATAGGAGCTCCCCAAGGTGATGAGCTAGGCTGTATGAAGCCCTTCTCCAGAAGCTCATCAAGTTGGGTTCTTAATTCTTCATCTCCGTTGGCGCTAAGCGATAAGGACCTCTTGCAACTGGTGCAGCTCCAGGTAGGATGTCTATCCTAAACTCCACTTGCCTATCAGGTGGTAAACCGAGTAATTCCTCAGGAAAAACATCAAGGTATTTGGAGATAACAGGTATATCTTCAGTTTTCAGCCTTGGCTCATTGATAGTCACTTGTGGCATGTAGATGACACAACCTCTCTTCAGACACCTGGATGCCTTAAGCAAAGATGTTTCTCTGGAAAACTATAGTGTACACCTTTGTGGATGGTGAGTATATCACCAGATGGGGATTTAACTTTGATGAGTTTCTTATCACAGGCAATGCGGGCTTGGTTATGAGATAACCAATCCATGCCTAAGACTACATCGAACCCCGCCAATTTCATTGGCAGAAGAGAGATAGGAATTGAATGATTCTTAACGGATATAAAGCATCCATCAAGAATGGAAGAAGCGGTTTCTATGGTTCCGTCGGCAAGTTCTACTTCATAAGTTATGTCTAGAGTTCTTATGGGCATGTTTAGTAGTTTGCTAAACTTATGGTCTACAAAAGACTTATCAGCACCTGAATCAAAAAGAATTCTAGCGAAGATGTCGTTCATTAAAAACGTACCTGTTATGACATTGTTGTCATTGACAGCCTCCCTTGCATTCATTTGAAAAGCTCGGGCATTTCACTTCTTTGCCCCCACCAGATTTCGCAGTACCATCCTTGGTAGCCTTAGGGCAGTTGATTTTAATGTGGTCTTTTTTGCCACAACCATAGCATGAAGCGTCCTTAAGATCCTTGCAATCGAAGGTCTTACGCCCTACTTTCTTGCATATGCTGCAGGGTTTTGCTTGCGGATCAAATCGACACTGTCCCCCGTATCGTTTATTGCAAGTCTTGCACACGGGTATATCATCTTACCTATTCTGGTTCTTATTGAACCCAGATTTCCATTTCTTTTTGGACTTATGGGAGTTATCCTCCTCCCGTTTCCTTTTCCCGTCAGTCTCAGTCTTGACTGACCTGTGTCTCACTAGATCCTGAGTGAGCGACAGTGATAGGTCCACAGCAGACCTATAAGTAGTAGGCTGAGCAGCCTTCACCATGCCTTTAATCTCAGGAACAAACCCATTGATAAAACGCGCAATGCGTTTGGGCTCTGGAGAAATTAGATAGGATACCAGCCATGATAGGGAATTGAAGTCGGTAGCATGCTTCTGACAATCAAGTTTCTTCATAGTAAGACACAAAAAGTATGACTCTATCTTCTCCACCTCGTGAGGTGGGCAGTAAGTATCCTTGACAAGGTCCACAAACTTGGACCATCCCAGGTTATACAGGTGTACCTTGCCAGCTGATTGTACCATTGCTTTCCACCAAATTAGGGCATCGCCCTTAAAAGATTGTGAGACAAACTTCACAACATCTTTATCAGCACAACCGCGGATATCAACTATAGTCTCCATCTCGTCTAACCATCTTAAGGCTTCTACAGCCCCTTTTTCACCGTTAAAGTATTGAGGTTTTCAAGAGACAAAATACTTGTAGGAACAACCATCCTTAGAAGGATGAGTCCTATTCCGAAGCTCTGGCTTCTTAATCTCGTTCCTCACATTCGAGGAGTGTACATAGCTCTCCTTACGAGCTGAAGAATGAGACATGGAGACGGGTTTGGAGATGGGTTTGGAGCGAGAAGCACTCGACTCCTTTTGCTTTTCAACAAAAGCATTTATAGCTTTGCCCACTTCCGTGGCGATTATAGCTTGAAGATCATTTCTAATAATGTTGATATTAGCATTCGCATTATCATCATTGTATCTGCTACTGGCTTCATCAGAATTAGCCATTTATCTTTGGTACTAAACACCAATTCATAATAATTAGTCACTCGCATTTGATGACTCATTGTTCAATTTTCATGGTATTATTAAACCATATAAGCTTTAAGATGGATATGTAATTATTAGACAGTGGATCCTAATGTTTTAACTATCATTGTCAAAATGACAATTTCTAAGATAGCTCATAAGCTTGTCACAAGGGACTTGAATTATGGCACAAAAGTCCTGGTCATAAAAGACATATATATATGGCTCAAAAGGCCTTGTCACAAGGACGTTTTAAAATATAGCCCGTAGGCACTTCATCATTAATGGATGTTATGATCATCGCATTGATGATACTAGCCATGATCTAACTCGATCATATAGGCTTATTAGGCTTGGAGTAGTCCAAATATCTTGATGACTAGTGTGGTTCCTCAAGTCACACTGCCAAGAGTGTTAACATTTCCTAAATGTTAGGAGGCTTGAACATAGTTCACTACCTCTGAATAGAAGGGATAATATTCCTTAACTATCATGGTAGAAGGTTATTCATCTTAACTACCATTTATGTTTGCCAATTAATGTGAGCTTGACACTTGGCTGGTGTAAACCATTAAGAAGATCTTTTGGAACTTTATAGCGGATCGATAAAGATTGAATTAATATCGAGACGATTGCTTTGAACAAAGGATGTAGTGAATACTTAAATAATAAAACTCCAAAATTCTCCATTAATTGAAAGAAAATTATAATAGTGCCTTAAATAGGACTTTTAAAACTAATTTAACTGATTGTCCACGCAGGGACTAAAAGGAATACATGTCCTCGCAAGGACTAAAAGAAAGTAACATGTCCACGCATGGACTTTTGAAAATTAAATAAAATAAAAGGACTTTAATCATCCTTCTTCCCTCTGACCAGCTTGAAGAATTTCTTGAAGAATTTGCTGGTTTTCTTCTCCGTTCTCTCAGCCTGACGCTGAATTTCCTTCGTCCGCTCTATGGCCTCATTCATGGCCTCGAGTTGTGGCAGTGGTTGAGGTTACGGTTGTGGCGCAACCGGATACTGGTACCCATAATTGGGATATCCAGTAGTTGAATAAGGAGGGAAGGGTAAAGTGCATTAAACATAGATGCATGAACATAACGGTCATATGAAGACGCAGAAAAACTAAAATCAACAGGCGCCGTTGTTGGTTTAAGGGTTATATCCAGACATATCTGGTTACGTAGGGATCGGATTACCAAAACCCGATGTTGGTGGTTGAACGACCGGTTGGGTTATAGGTTCAACTATAGGTTGTGATGTGGGTTCCACCACAGGTGAAGTATTGGAGGGTCCAGCCATTTGGGGATCCTCGGGAATAGTAGGATAAGGTTTGGGCAAATGTGGTAGTGATCCCAACCTTTGTCCCATACGCACCGACATGGGTGCACCACGCTTTGTCGCGGTTGTGGTTCAGGTGGTGGCTGTGGTTGATCCACCGGTTCCATATGAATATCCTCCGGAGGAGGTGGCGGAGGAGTGTGGTAGGACGGGGTATTATAAAATTCGTATTGGTCCCACCATTGTTTAAATTCATAGGGACCCTGATATGGTGATCCAACATAAGAGTTAGAACCGCTGGATAATTCAATAGGATGGTCGCGCAACCAAGTTGGCGGCATCTCCGGATCGGAGATTTCATCCATGTCGTCTAATTGATTCTGATCACTTGGGGATGTATTTATGTAATGGATTGGGTTAAATTCTTCATGGTAAGAATGACAATGTGAGTGGTGAGAGTGGTGAGAATGATGGGAGTGGTAAGAGTGATGGGAGTTTTGAGAATTGGTGGCGAGTATTCGTGGGAGATGGAGTGTCTCACAGGTTCCCACGGTGAAGAGGAATCTCCTGACCCCTCATAAGTATTTGGACTAGGTAAATGAGAAGGCCCTTGCATTGACGGTCCACCTCTCATGGGACCTTTGCCTTTACCGCCTCTTCCGTGAATTCTGGGTGGATTTTTCCTGCTCCAAAAACAAGTTAATAAAAACAATAATAACAACTTAATAATGAAGTGAGTAATCCTAGGTCAATGCCTAGACTCGAAAGTCTAAGGAATATACTATTGTGTCTTTTGAGATCAAACACAAAAGACTAGAGTTGAATTCCCTTAAACGTTGGCTCTGATACCAACCTGTCACACCCTGATTTCCACGTAAGTCCCGATGGGGAGTATTGTGACGTAAGATTGATATCATCATAACCAAACAACACAGAATAGCACAGCGGAAGTCTTAGAATAAAATTACTATTACAAACAGATAATGTTCAAAGTTCAATATACAGACGGTTGTAATAGATCCACATGCGGATCATAAAAATGTACAAAAACTATTCAACAGACTTTGGGCACAACTAAGGACTTGCAAGATCCTCTATGTCGACACCGAGCAGTTCCCAGCCTATTACGTGCTGTTACCTGTAGCTTAGTCTTTTGAAAGTACGTCAGGTTACATTGGTAAATACAAGTAACCGACACATTTTGAAAATCTTTTCAAAATTGTTTTAAGTGCACATGGCACATTTTAAAGATAACTTGGGATAATTCAGAATAATCTTGTATACAGTTTTACAGGTCTGTCAATACATATGGTGTCCGATGCAAAAATCGAATAACATGATTAACCGACACGTTAGCATCTGTCAGGTGTATGCCTACACCCCGTGCTTAGGTCATGGCCCTTCGTAACTTAAATGAGCCGTGGATATCCAGGACATGGTCGAGTTAACCCTCAATGTTTAAGTTATCAGACAATACAGATTGAAACGGGTTATGAGATTTAGTTAAATCACAATCCGACAACATGATCCCATACCCGACCAAGCGGTAATAGTTTTCCGTATCCCAGGCCCGTATAGGGAAAATAGGTTAAGAGTATTTACCTGAGCTAGCACTTCAAAGTTTTTATTAACTCAGTCGTTTAAACAAAAGATAAGTATGGGTAGCAATCTACTGGAAGGCTCTAGTCTGGAGTGATAGTATAAATAACCAATTAGAATGCTAACGGGTCATATTTAAGTCATAGACTTGGACCGGCTAGCTTAAAGGATAATTAATGATACGATACGCTAGATTTAACGATGACCAGAATAGAGCGTAGCTTAATCCTAACAACTACTAAGACTTGTACAAGATGGGTAAACTATTTACATTCTGGAAATTGAAGTAAAAATGATAAGGTTAAACCCGTTTCGGTAAACTTACGTAAATGGGCTACATAAGCTTAACCGTACGCATATAAGCGATACTGGGTAACCGGATGAGTAATATACAAGTTCCATATGTTATTACACTTAAAAAATGTTATAATATCAGTAAGATATCAACATGTATGCCCGTTTAGGTTTTAAAATCAAATTAAGCCTCATAAGGGCGTTTTGGGTCATTTTACGACTTATAAAGGGAGCTTGCAAGTATACTGATGTTATGGTCATAAAAATTTTAGAAAAAATATTTAATTTATGATATAATATTAGTAGGATATTAAATATGTGTGTGGTGTATGCTTTAAGACCAAACTATGCACCGTAGGGGCATTTTGGTCATTTCACACATAGTTTTGAGAACTTATTTGGGTCTCTGAGTTCATGACTTCTACCTACTATAAAAAAATTTAAAATGATTTATAATTCCAGTAGGTAACAAGTCTTAGTCCATAAATATGGTTTAAAACCATATTATGCGCCTAAGCGGCGTAAAAGTCGTTAAATGACGATAATTATGATGTTTTAGTAAATCCGATTGACCAGCTTTGAATAGTTAAAATATATTATTTATTATTACATATCAGTAAGTAAAAGGTTTTGTATGCTTGTTATGTCTAAAATGCATTTTAAGTGCCATAAGGTTACTATCGTCATTTATCGGCATTGTACAAGATTTAGAAGTTAAACTCAGTTTACAATCTGACTTAACATCCCAAATAATCCTAATTATGATATCATATCAGTAGGTATTGGGTTGTGTTAAGAAATTATGTTTAAAACCATTTTAGATGCGGAAAGGGCATTTTGATCCTTTTAAAAGCATGATTTACGGTCATATAAGTAAATTCAATTTATGACCAGAATATTAGCATCAAAACATGCTAAATATTTTTACTTATCAGTACATAACTCATTTGCATGCTCATTTATATTTAGAACCTCATATTTACACAAAAGGGCATTTTAGTCAACATCAAGCATAATAACGGAACTTGTAATATAAACTCATATTACTATATGACCATGTAATATAACCTTAGGGGATTATACTACAATATAATATAGTCATAATAGAACTTTTAAACAAAATAAAACTAATCTAATTCGGGTCAGAACTGAAAGTCAAAGCAGAAGTTAAACTTCACGACTTTCGGTTGCGAACCGACCTTAAACCTGAAATGACGAGCCGAACATGTTTACACATGTTCTAATATTTATTACCAAGTTGTTAAGTGTCAAAACATTTTCAAAACTGACCCGTTTGACTTTTTAAACAATAATATGTTGACTCGTCAATTGACCAAGCAAACATGATTCTTAGGAGGTGCCCTCTTGAGGGATTAACACCTACCTATTTACGATCATGTAGCCATGTTCACCTCAAATAATGGTTGGACCATAAAGGTCTAAACCGAAGTCAATGCATTTATCATTAATGCTTTGACTTTTGGCTTTTAAAATCCTATAAAACAAAATGAAAAGGAAAGGAACACTTACAAGTGATCCTTAGATGCAAAAGAACTTAGTTAGGAGGTCCTTTCTTATCAGGAGCTCCAGAAGAGACTGATAGAGCAAGAAGATGTGAATGAGCAGGTCTTTGTGAATAACATGCTTGCTATTTGTACTTGAGGATGGATCATGAGGAGCTTACAGGTGTTAAGGATTGTTATGAGAAGCCTACAGGTGTCCTAGGACGTGGCATTGTGGTTTGGAAGCCCCTTGTTTCGAAATGGGAGTGCTTGGTAGCTTGGAGTGGCCGCCAAGAAATTTTTGTTGCTGGTAGCCTCTCCCGCGTGTCACGACAGGGCGGAATACGGATAGATTTTTCGAAGCAGAGGACTTCAGCCCGGACGTCGGATAGCCAGTCCATTCCGACTACCACGTCAAAACTACCCAGGGTAGTTGTCATTAGATCAATGGTAAAAGTGTGACCCACGAGTTTGAGTTGACAGCCGGATACTATATGGGTCACGTCTACAGATTTACCATCGGCTAATTCTATCCGCACCCGTATCAAAAAGCCAGTAGCAAAATGTTCATTAAGGGGAAACTTACCGGTGACCACGTTCGAGTCGTTTATGGCCTCTCTGCGGCCCAATGTAAATGCGCGACCTTTGGCACCTCCTGTGCCACCGTTTCCATTGTTGTTGTTGTTATTGTTGTTGTTGTGGTTATTGTAGTTGTGGTTGTTCCCACCATTGTTGTTGGTGTTACGCAGCTGTGGGCAGTCTCTTTTGAAGTGGGCAGTGCTACCACACTGATAGCATCCCCGGTTAACACCCTGTTGTGGGCCTTGGGGTTGATTTTGGTTCTGTCGGGACATGATTTCCCCATGACAATCCTTTGCCGCATGTCCCATCTTGCCACATCGTTGGCAGCGATTTCCGGCACAAGGGCCGTTATGATGAAGATTACAGCGGTTGCACTGCGGCTTTCGACCTGCATAGCCGCTTGCGTTCTGGTTGTTGTTGTTGTTGTTGGCGGGCTGATTTTGGTGACCCCGGTGGCTGTTGTAATGATTGAACCGTTTCTGGTTCCCCTGTTGCAGCTGGGATGACGAAGACTGTCGAGGAGACGAGTCTTCAAACTTTCTTTTGTTATCAGGGGCAACTTCAGTTGTACCCCGTGCTGGCAACTTCTTTCGGATTGCTTGATGCTCAGTTACAGGGTTACTAGCCATTACCAGACCCTGAATCTCCGGGACCAGACCCCCAAGATAGAACTCGAGTCTTTTCTCCACAGTGTTGGCCAAATCGGGACATAGAAATACCAAGTCATGATGTTTTGCTGTGTATGCCTCTATTTCAGATCCCACCATCTTGTGGTTCCGTAAAGTTTGCTCCAACTGCTGCACTCTGTCTCGCGGACAGTACTCTTCTTTGATTAGGGCCTTAAACTCGGCCCAGGCCATAGCATTTGCAGCAATAAGTCCACGCGTTTGGACTTGTGCATTCCACCAAGTTAGTGCCCCATCTTCTAGTGTTGAGGCTTCGTACTTGACCTTGTTGGCCTCTAGACAGTTGCACATTTCAAATACTTATTCAGATTTTTTGATCCAGCGGACCAGTCCAATGGGTCCTTCTGCCCCCGAGTATTTGCTTGGTTTCGCGTCGAGGAACATCTTGTAGGGGTTAAAACCCCCTCCTGCTGATAGAGAACAGGTAGTCAGCGATGAATTCTACTAGCCCAACTATTACATTTTCACACGAAAATTTAATAATGGTTACCTGCCGGTTGGTTCTGAACACCCGCTAGAGCTGCGTTCACGTGCTCTTGAATCATAGCAGCTAGTTCTTCGGGCGTCATGTTAAGGTTTCCACGTCGTCCAGTTGCCATTTAGATCTTCGAAAAACAACATAAACACACCCCAATAAGTCTATATATTCAATATAGTTATCCTACTTCGTACTTTAATAATTATCAAGTTATGTCAACTCAAATATATTAAATAGTCAAAAGAAATACTTGATTAAATGAAATTTCAACGTCTTACAAAGTGCCAACCAAACATATGAATTCACTATAAAGCCTAAAGTTTAAACACAAGTGGGAAAATAAATAGACTGGAGGAAAGTAAATAAAATAAGCGAGACGTGTCAGTCGTCTACGTCTCCATCCCCCAAATCACTGTCGTTGCCGTCATCCTGCGCGGCATTTCCAGCTTCTAAGCTGGGTCCTCCTCCGGATCCTCCTCTAGATCCTCCTCAGGGTCCTCCTCTGGATCCTCTTCAGGGTCCTCCTCTAGATCCTCTTCTGGATCCTCTTCAGGGTCCTCCTCTGGATCCTCTTCTGGATCCTCTTCAGGGTCCTCCTCTGGATCCTCTTCCGGATCCTCCTCTACCGGCACTGGAGGGGCCGGTGCTGGTGCAGGTGCTTGATTTTGCTCTAACTCCTGAATGTTCCAACTATTTTCCAGGACTCTGTCTTCGAGCCAGTCGGCTCTTATCTGCTCAGCACGCAGATCTCTGGCTAAGGTGTTACGAGCTATCTTACTCGTATGTTGCTCTTCCTCGAGCGAGTCGGTTTTACCTGTCAGTTGTCGGATCATCCATCCTTGTGCTAGGATGGTTTCCTGCATTCTTTCCAATTGTTCTTGTTGTTTCTGTATCATGTTTCTAAGTAGGTCATCTCCTACTTCTACAGGGTTAACCGGTTTGACCGGCACAGCGATGATTGGGCGTGATGACGACTCCTCCCCCAGAGCGAGCCTTTTCCTCGCAGCTGAGCGTGTTTCCACGCCATAAGATGGTAAGGGTTCCCCCATAGGTGCCTTTCCTGGCGCTCTTGGTGGCGTAAGTTTGTCGGATGATGATGACGACGATGATGATGACATTGCCTGTTAGGTCGTGTAGTTAGTTACGAGTTGTTTTCATTTCTTATTATGAAGTCATAATCTACATAACACAGTTGTGGTACATTGCATAACAAGATATAACAGTTCGGTGCCAGACTACGTCTAGTGTCGTGTATTCAGCTATAGTTTAGGTCTACTTCTAATGCAAACCTGGTTCTCTATAGCTAGTGGCTCTGATACCAATCTGTCACACCCTCAATTTCCACTTGCGGAGTTTTACCGTGAGGCGTGTGAACAAACCAGAATCTGAAACACTAGTACGTCGAACGACTCTATATGATTTGATAATACTTTTTCCAAAAATCATTTGATTAACCAATTATCGTAGATTTTAGATTGTCTTAGTTAGTTACCAAAGTTTAGCGGAAGCATTAGTTTAGGTGGTTGAGCGGAAGCATAAAATAAGTAGAGAAACGGCGCCAACACAAACGCCAAAACAAATGAAAAACCCAAAACAACGTTTGTAAATGAGACTCGATAAAAGATGTCTTGTTCAATGCATGTGAGTGCACCTAGAGCTCCTAGCGTCCTGAGAAACATGTAAAGAAACAAGTGTCAACATTAAAGATGAGTGAGTTCACAGGTTTTCATAAATTCGTTTGTTCGGTTATGAGTTTGATTCCCCCGTTATCCCTAACCCGGGATAACGATTTAGTTCCATTATTCCCAACCCGGAATAACAATGATGTTGATTCCATTATTCCAAACCCGGAATAATAAAGTTGTTGTTTCCATTATTCCAAACCCGGAATAATAATGATGTTGTTTCCATTATCCCTAACCCGGGATAATATAGTTGTTTCGTAATTAAGTTCAATGTTAACATATATAGGTAGCTAGCCTAAAGTTATGTCACGTAAGAGTTCGCGATCGAAGCTGACTGTTGTGCCTCCGTGTTGCCAGGCCTATCACTGACCGTGGCGAAGTTAGGCCAAATTATTCACCCGTTGACCATACCCGGTCGGCTAGCGCGACTAGCTCGGATGGGGCTTGTCGGGCCCAGTAGTACTACTTATAATTCCCCCGCTATTAAAACCTAATACTAACGATCCGAGAGATTGACGAGGACTTAAGTGATATAGCTGCTTAGTGACCATAACATTACATTAACATTAACTTAGTTACCGAATAGTTATGTGACGTTAATTTCATATAACGTAAAGAGATTGAGTTGAAGAGTGTATACATGTTTCTCCCCCTGTTGTTTAAAACCGGATAAAATTAGGGGCCGTGAACTCACCTTTAGTTGCTCGGTTAGTGTAGCAAAGAAGTTGTAAGGATGGGACCGCTAATTGCGTCCTAACAAACCAATTGATTTCAAGTCAGTGTGTGAACACACCAATACAAATTCTACACTTGATTTACGCACAAAGTGATACACACAAACAAAATACCTAACACTCAAACATGCATGCAAGTATCCTCATGTGATCATAGTAATCAAAACAATTTATTATGAACATAATCCAATCCATGCAACACTTTGGTGCACACAATCACAAGTTATCAAATTTCAGCTTACATACTCATAATTCAGCTGTTTTCTAGGATTTTTATAAAATAGTTCCAACGTTCCAAAAATTCCAATTATTTTACAGCAGGTGAAATTTATACTGTAGAAATTTATATAAATTTTCCAAGTCCTAAATCTTTACCAATTAACCATAAATATTAATATACTAGGCTGCAGTCAGATTCGTCGCTTTCTGACTGCAGTCCACGGAATAATTTATTTAAAAATCACTAATCGTCCAATTAACAAAATTCCAGTGGGAGTTGCCCGGAAATTTCCATACCTAGTTTCTGTACAAAATTCATGACTCGACTCCCTACTGATTATAAAATCCAACTCGATAAACAACTAACAAAATTTCAGGATTTTCACAGCTTTAGTTACTGAACTTATTTGGCCACTTAAAAATATCAAACGACGTCAGAAAAATATGAATCCAGCGCCATTAGTTTCATTATTCAAATCTCTACGTTTTAGACTTCAGAAAATCCGTTTTTCGACAACTAATGACCGAGTTACAGCCAGTTGAAGTCGGCTGTAACTATCACTCAGCAACCTGTTTCAGCATATTGTTACCATTAATTCACATAAACCGTCAATATAATTAACCTAGGCGATCAAGAACTGATTTTTCTAATCATAGATCAATACCAATATCACATCCATGCAAACCCTAATCCATACCTCTAGTTTTTTTTATAAACAAAACATACTTGCAAACTTATAAGTTCCGAAAACAATCATACATGCAAACAATGATCAATCAGCCGATTACATTTAAACACATATGATCCGAATACGATCTTGCAAACGATTATAAATTCTAACCTTTAATAATGGTGAATAACGAGTCGAGACTTGGATGAGAATGGATTCGGCTGTTCAAGCAAGATCACGACCGAAAGAATGAGATGAGCAATTCAATTGTCGCGACCGAGAGATGATGATGAAGTAGGCTGTTTGTGATCGAGGAAGTGAACAAATGGGCTGATCTCGCGACCGAATGGAGGTGAACAAGGGGCTGCCGTCGGCTTCTTTCTCACTAGGGTTTTGTGTTTTGAAGGAGCATGCATGTGTTAGTATATATAGGCGCAAAGAGATGAGGGAATGGGTTGCGGTTTGGGTTTGATCTCGCAATTGATCTCGCGGCCGAGAGTGGTTTAAGGTTTGGGTTTGATCTCGTGGCCGAGAGTGGTTTAAGGTTTGGGTTTGATCTCGCAATGGGTTTGCGGTTTGGGTTGCACACAATGGGTTTGGGGTTTGGGTTGCACAAGGCCGAGAATGGTTTGGGTTCTAAACTTGGTCCCCAAATCTTGGTTAACTCCTAGAGTCACAAGAAATCAAAGTTGGTTCGTGTCGCGGTTCGGTTCGGTTCGTGTACATATTTACCATAATTATTTTATAACTAAAACAATCACATAATCGCACATTACGTATTCACTAACTCGTACACGTTTAATACGTAGCATACAATTTATTCGACAAGTATTGCGTTTAAGTTATCCGAAAAACCGGGATGTCACATCTTTTGTGGTTGTAGTTTGAACATTTTAAACCTTCGTTGAAGGTGTTAGTTGTTTGTGCCCCTTAAGGGCTTTTTAGTATGTATGAACCTGAATCATCTAATGGAACGGGAGTTGCCCCTTCGGGGGTGGATAGCTTCCCTTTGTGTTTTATACTTGTGTATTTACTTTGTTTTTCTCTGTTTATGATATCTTGTTTAGTTATCAAAGTTGTGTTTGGCACCTAATGTTGGGGAGCTTATGTCTTAGCTTCCCTTTGACTATTGTATTTCATTTTTGCAATTTCTTTATCTATCAAACTGAGGCTAAGTGCTGCAATCACTTGGCTTTAATTCTTAAGAAAAGAGCCGATGCAATTTCTTGTTGTTTATCTCTTTTTTAGTCCATTTTTTATATTTGTCATCGTGGTATATTGTGCATAGGCTAATGTGTTATAAGCTTCTAACCTGTGAAGCAAAGTTGGTGAGAGGTGCTTACCCTCTTTCATGGAGTTGTTTTTATTTTTATAGTCTTTGAGTCCATGGAGTTGTATTGTTTTAGGAACTCACCCTTTATACAAGAATGTATATTGCCTTTTTTCTGCTAAGCAATATGGCCTAAGAGCTCATCCCTTTTTCATGGGTAGATATAGCGTTGGATCCCATGGAGCTTTGTTTGGTGGAGCTCACCCTTAGGATAGAACAATAGTTTTTGGCAAAAAGTGCTATTCTTGTTTCCATTAAACGGGTATAGCCAAGTACAAGTTTGTTTCAAACATTACCTTAGTCTCCTAGACTATGAATTTTTTCAAGTGCTTTCCATTCCAACATCTTGATACCTTCCTGCCGTCGGGTGTCTCAAATTTATAGGAACCTCCCTTGTGCACTTCACTAACAATGTATGGGTCTTCCCATTTTGGGCCCATCTTTCCAAGATCTTCCAATCTACTGGCCTCGTTGTTTCTTAGCACCAAGTCACCAGGTTTGAAAGCTTCTTTTTTTACTCTTGCATTGTAGTAGGCTTCCATTTTTTGCTTGTACCTTGCTTCTTGGATCAAGGCAGCTTCCCTGGCTTCTTCTAGTAGATCAAGGTTTAAAAGTATTCCGGGTCATTGGAGGTGCTGTCTTTTCTTGCACTCCTTAGTGTTTTTACTCCA
Organism: Scalesia atractyloides; assembly: GCA_947069175.1. Taxonomy (NCBI): domain Eukaryota; kingdom Viridiplantae; phylum Streptophyta; class Magnoliopsida; order Asterales; family Asteraceae; genus Scalesia; species Scalesia atractyloides. The sequence continues at coordinate 31,586,028 of CAMTDV010000015.1, read as the reverse complement.
ATCTCTGCTGGAATCACAGCTTCCGCACCATACACAAGGCTGTATGGGGTTTTCCAGTGGCTTGTCTTCTCTAACGTGCGAATGGCCCACAACGTACTAGGGAGCTCCTCCACCCATTGTTTGCCATACCTTCCCAACCGAGTTTTCAACCCCTCTACTATGCTGCGATTCATCCTCTCCACTTGTCCGTTTGACTGGGGATAACAAACGGAGCTATAGAATTGTTTGATTTAGAGTTCTTGGAACCATGTACTGAATGGTTTTTCTACCAATTATCTCCCATTGTCGGTTACAATCTCTCCTGGCAGCGCAAACTTGAACACTGTCTGCTCCCAGACGAAGTTAATGACATTTTTTCTTATGATTCTTGCCAATGGCTTAACTTCTAGCCATTTTGTGAAATAATCTACCGCCACCAACAGGAACTTGACTTGACCAGCTGTCGTGGGGAAGGGACCCACTATGTCCATTCCCCATTTGAAAAATGGCCATGCAGCTATAATGGGGACAAGGTCATGCTTTAGGCTTGCTTTGACAGGAGCATGTAGCTGGCATGCTTCACACTTGTGTATAATGTCTGCTGTATCCTTGTGCATCGTGGGCCAGTAGTAGCCCATATTCATTCTTTGCTACAATCGTTCTTACGCCCGCATGTGATCCACAAATTCCTTCATGTACCTCTTTGATCAAATAGTTGCATTGGTTTGGACCCACACAACGTAGCAATGGAGAGAGGTAACCTTTCTTGTAAAATTTTCCTTCTTCGAGTACGTATTGTTTGTCTTTTGTCCTTATCTTGACAGCTTCTGCCTCCTCGGGGTGGAAGCTTCCCTTCTTCTGAGAACTTTTGGATGGGGGTCATCCATGTGTCTTTTTTTTCTACTATCACATCTTGGATTTTATCTTCCTTGATGGATCTTGCCTTGAGTACTTCAAGGAGCACCTTCTTTGTAAGGTGTGCAAAATTAAGGAAGCTAACTTGCTCAGCGCATCGACTTGCTTATTCTTTGTTCTTGATACTTGGCTTAGTGACCAAGTCTCGAAGCTATCCATGACTTCTTTCACTTTTTATTTATACTTTATCATTGATGGTTCTTTTGCTGAGTATCCCCCCCACTTGACTAGCTACCAATATTGAATTCGTAAAGGCACGGAGCTCCTTTACCTTCATTGTTTTGGCTAATCGTAATCCAGCCAACAATGCTTCATATTCAGCCTCGTTATTTGTGCAGGGAAAGTCAAGACGAAGTGCATAAGTATATTAGGTTCTGTGGAGGTCTGTAATGATGAGACCTGCCCCAGAACCTTCTATACTAGAAGCTCCATCTGACAATAACGTCCACTTCCCTGGTATTATCGTTTGGCACCCTTATTCTTCTATCTCATTCACCTCATTGACTATTGGCATTTCTGCCAAAAAATCTACTAGCACCTGCCCTTTGTAAGCTTTTCTTGGTACATAGTCAATATTGTGTTCCCCCAATCCGACAACCCCCTTAGCCATCCTTCCCGAATCCTCAGGCTTTTCTAGGATGGTTCTTAGTGGCTGAGCGGTAGCGACTTGGATGGGATGAGCTTAGAAGTATCTTCTTGGCCTTTTTGTTGTGTGTACTAATGCTAGTACCAGTTTCTCACTTGGGGAGTAATTGATTTCAGCTGCATTTAATGCCTTGCTCACGAAGTACACTGGTATTTGCGCTTTTCCTCTTTCTACCACAAACACAGAGCTTATGGCTTCTTGTCCTGCGAACAAATATATTTAAGGAGCTGTTAGCATACATGAGCGTGAGCTAGAGCTCTAGGTTTGGAAAGCGACTGAGATGTTTATAGTCATTGGACCTGCCGACAGGTAGAATGTGATTGTCTCTTCCTTCTTGGGTGCTACCATGGTAGGCAGGGAAGCTATGAGCTCCTTGAGTGCTATGAAGGCTGCTTCTGCCTTGTCCGTCCTTTTGAAGTCTTTTTTTATCAGCGCATCCTTCAACGTTCTGAAGAATGGTGATGATCTTTCAGCTGACTTGGGGAGGAAGCGTTTAAGAGCTGCTATTTTTTCCATTAAGGCTTTCAACCTCCTTCTTGGTTTTTAGGGACTTGATTTCTATGATGGCTCGGACCTTGTCTGGGTTGGCCTTGATGCTTTGCTTCCCCACGATATGACCGAGGAACTTACCTTCCTCAAACCCGAAAGAACACTTGTTCGTGTTTAGCTTCATGTTGATCGCTTTAAGATTTGCAAATGTTTCTTTGATATCTTGGAGCATGTCTTCTTCTGTATGACTCTTTATAACAAGGTTGTCAATGTATGCTTCCATTTTCCTTCCTATCTGCTTGGAGAAGGCCTTGTCTACGAGGCGTTGGTATGTTGCTCCTGCATTCTTCAACCCAAAAGGCATATTTTTGTAACAAAAGATACCTTTATTGGTGTGGAATGCAATTTTTTTCCTGATATTTCTTCATCATCTTGATTTGGTGTACCCCTTGTAGGCATCAAGGAAGCATTTGTATTTGAAACCCGTAAGTGAGTCTACCTTCCAGTCAATTTTTGGCAATGGGAAGCAATCTTTAGGACATGCTTTATTGAAATCTTTTAAGTTAACGCACATTTTCCAGGAACCATCAGGCTTCTTTACCATGACCGGGTTTACTAACCAAGAGTGGTATTTTAACTCCCTCGGTATGCCAGCTTCTACTAGCTTTTCTATCTCCTGATAGGCAGTTAGGCTACCTTCAGGGGCCTATATTCGATGCATGTTCAGGGGGAGTCTTGTTCAGCTATGGCTCTTGGTACCCGTACCATGTAACAACCCTAACTTTCGGTTGTTATCTACTTACCGTTTATTTCTTTGTAACCGCCTTATATTTTGAGATTCGATAAAAACAAGGGTTAATGTTATTCTAAATACATTTTCTTCACACTAAATTACTACACTTTAAACGCTCATCACAACGCAAACTCGAACGCGGTTATTAATAGTGGCTATGTTATGCTGTGTGGTTATATGCTTTACTTGTTTATATGGTTTATACACGCTTGAACGCTACTCACTCGCTCGCTAACACGGTGTAACGCACCTACACATGACACAAAGTCTAAACACCTCGTTAAAATGCTTAACGTACTTAAACTAACAAACTAGCATGAACGAAAACGCCAAACAAAAGCAGCCAAAACGCGAACTGAGGTCACTCGCACGAGTCGCCACTCATACAAGTCAGACCTGGCTCGCACGAGCACACCTGACTCACACCAGACTCCTCACTTGCACGAGGGTTGCCTCGCACAAGGGACCACTAACACGAGTCAGTCTCCTACTCTCTTACCTCTTCTCCTATAAATACCACACTTTGATATTCGTGTTCCCCTTGCTGTCACTCGCACGAAACACTCCCTACCTTATTCTCTCTGGTTTCCAAGTAAGTTACAATGCTTTCCACGCGAACCACAACGATTTCCACAACGATTTTTACACGAGATTATCTCTGATTTCATCTAACTTTCTCTGTTTACGAAAACCTTCATATTTTTCATAAATCCTTCTGATTTTACTTTGGATTCGCACTTAATCGAGTATACCAGGCTTAGCTTTGGCTTCCCAAGTTAGAAATCTTGTTATTTCGACTCACCAAGTGTTTAATCCTAACAAAAGTGTTTTAACTCAATTTTTACACAAAAACGGATCGAAACCGACTAATGTTTCGTTCACTAAATAGTGGGACGAAGCGCTATCAAAACCGTCACGAAATGGACTCAAAATGCTAAACCTGTGTACTCACCTTTACATTTTGTATAGACTTTTATTTTAACGTATGTGACAGGTTGATGGATCTTTTGCCGCAAATGGATTAGGGATTTTAGAAACCCGCCAAATTTTGTTTGCTAAGTTTTATGTTTAAATTGCTCGAGACATTTATGTAATCTATTTCAAATAATTGTGTAAATATTTGTTTACTTGTATGGGAAATTCAACCTCGTTAAATATTGTCACAAATTAGTCGTTATGGATTTTCTTTAGCAATCTCGTCGTCTAGTGCTGCACCCCGATGTTTTCGCCATCGGTTGGGGTGTGACAGATTGGTATCAAAGCCATAACTATAGGGAATTAGGTAGAATTGTCATGTTCGACCTAGTCTATATTCTAAGTACCAAATCAGACCGATACGAACAAAAACAAACCTTTCTGCACGAACAGGAACTGGTAACTCGCACGAGTGGTAACTCGCACGAGTGGTAACTCGTGCGAAGGATTACTCGTACGAAGGACAACTCGTACAAGGAACCCAACTCGCACAAAGGAGTAATCCTCTCGATCAGAACGACCAAATTTCTTCTGTTCTGCTTCTGATCTAGCCCTGTTACTTAAACTATACATGCTTTTCCTAAAGTAACTACAATACACGCTTGAAAACGCTCGTATACCACAAACGAGTGATTGAGTCGAGATTAGGTGTGAAAACCAAGAACTCTCAATAAGATCACTCACTCCGCGTATTATCTATCGCACGAGATTCTTTCATTGAGTTAGGAGTGATATCCAAACCTCGACGGAAAATCTCCACCTCTATCCAGTGGAACTCCCGACTTGTTCGGTGAGAACAACCACAACTAAGGTACGAAGTTGTTAAGTTAGGGGTGAAACCCGCATCTTAACGACTAGTTCCACTCTTCGATCTTAAATCTCGCCTAACTGTCGACTATTACGGTGACTAGGGACACGTAGTAACTGGAAGGATAAATGCCGCTAGCCGCATCCCGATGAGAGCATTTGTCTATTAGCCAAAATGTGTGGCCGAACTCAAGGAATAGTCGAATCACTTTGGTTAGTCGATGTCTCAAAAACCAGGACGCTTTGTTGATTTAAGCCTACACTCGTCGGTTTTACGCATCATCGATTTACACTGTGTTTATGTGTTTTAAATTTGTGATTTCATGTTCAAATTTATACATTTTATCGATTTTCGCTTTATCGCTTCTCGCTTTACGAATATATGCACAACTCGCACAACTCTCGAAATATAAAACGCTAACTAAGCAAGCAAAAAACCAAACGCTTAACACTATCATTCTTACGCGCATGACCTCCTACGCTGTATTACTCGCTTGTGCTATGCGGTATCACGCACAACTCAAACGCGCAACGCAAATGAAGGTGAATACGTGCAAAATATGTGCTTACCTGAACGATGTGCCTATGTGCTTATGTGTTTACGTGATTCTATGCCTTATGTAAATAATAATAATAAAATATGTTACATGGAACCCTAAACTTTTAAATGAAACCCATTATAATCGAATATCATCTATTTCCCGTGTAGAATGGCTTATATGGGATCTCACACTCGCCGAAACGTCTAGAGGAACAACGCTGACAAACGCATCGCCTTTCTCATGGCCAAGGAAATGGCAAAGGTGATTCCCAAAATAGTCAATGAAATCCATGCTGCTAGTAGCAACTCCTCATAGACTCCAAGGTCGACACGCCGAAAGCTCCTTTCAGTTTCAAGTAGTTTAAAGCCTGCGGTCATATGACTTTCACAGGCGAAGACGGACCGAGCAAGATGTTCCAATGGTTTGACTCGATTGAGGTCACTTTCTGCCAGAGCAGATGTCCAAAGAACCTCTGCACATTCAATGCTACCGGTGTTTTCAGTCAAGGGCACTTGACTGGTGGACCGCCAAGCGCAACAGGCGTGGAAACGAAGCAGCTTATGGGCTCGCATGGGAGGAGCTGAAAGAGCTCATGATAAAGGAATTTTTTCCTCCCCACGATGTTCAGAAGTTAGAAAACGAGTTCGGACCATCAAGCAGGTCGGAGGTGATAATGCTGGACTCACCGCCCGATTTAAGCAGCTGAGTATTATCTGCCCAAGCCAAGTCAACACCACAGAGAAAGCCATCAAGAAGTACCTACGCGCTCTTCCCGATTGTGTCGCTGACTTTGTTCAGGCAGCGAGACCGACTACTGTCGAGGAAACTTATCAACTCGCAGCTGAGATCAACGACAAGCGAGTCTTGGCTGGAACTTTCAAGGTTCCAACCAAGAGTGTTAACCAAGCTACTATCGAGCCAAGCGCCGATACCACACCGTCTCAAGCCCCCAAGTCAAACTGCCATAGTCGCAAGCGAAGAAACTCCAACAAGAATTGCACGGTAGTCGCACCACAGAACCCTCCATCTCACCAAGTTGCTACTCCCAACGCACCTTCTGCAAAGCGTGCGTACACTGGAACTTAGCCCCAGTGTCCTCAGTGCACTTACCATCATGCAGTTGGAGTCAATTGTCATTTCTGCACCAACTGCAACATATATGGGCACTTTAGTGTCAACTACCGCTCAGGCCCCCGTGAGCAAGCTCCTCAACTAGTCGCAGCACTGCCAGCTCAACCTCGTACTCCTCAAGTCAACCAGACACAGCAAGCACCAGCTGCTAATGCCCGTGCTTGCTACACATGTGGTGAACCCAGTCATTTCAGCAATGTCTGCCGTCACCTAGTCGTGAAGCAAGAACCGCAGAAGCAGCAGCCTCAACAACAGCCACCCAGCCACAGCAGCAGAAATAACCACAGGCTGTGCATGGAAGAGCTTTCAACATCAATCTCCGCCAGGCTCAGAATGACAACAATGTTGTCAATGATACGTTTCTCGTAAATGGTATTTAGGCTTCTTGCTTATTTGATGCTAGAGCTGATAACTGTTTTGTATCGTTTGAATTCAAAAAGCTTTTAAAATGTGAACGCGCTAAACTCCCAAGAACCTTCAATGTCGAAGTCGCCACTGGAAGAACCGTTACTATTAACTCCGTCCTACGTGATTATACAATTAGGTAGTTTTGACATCATAGTAGGCATGGATTTCTTCATGAAAATCATGCTGAAGTTGTTTGTTACGATAAGATGATTCGTTTTCCACTTCCAAATGGTGATCAATTACATGTTTATGGCGAAGGACCATCTCGAGAGTTGAAGCTTATGTCGTGTATTTAAGCGAACAAGTACTTACGTAAGGAGTACCTCGCTTTCCTAGACCATATTGTGGAGAAGAAGATCGAAAAGAAAACCGTGAAAGACGTTCTAGTTGTTTGTGAATTTCCTAAAGTTTTTCCCGACAATCTACCTGGTTTACCCCCTACTCGTGATATCGATTTTCGTATTGATCTCGTTCCCGATGCTACCCCTGTCGCAAAAGCTCCCTTTCGCCTTGCACCATCCGAAATGCGCGAGCTATCTAGCCAACTTCAAGAGTTACTTGATAAAGGCTTTATACGCCCGAGCACTTCACCTTGAGGTGCACCCATTCTTTTTGTGAAAAAGAAGGATCGATCGTTCCGAATGTGCGTTGATTACAGGGAACTTAACAAACTTACGGTCAAGAACCGTTACCCACTCCCTCGAATCGACGATTTGTTTGATCAACTCCAAGGTGCTACTTGTTTCTCAAAGATTGATTTACGTTCCAGATATCATCAGTTACGTGTACATGAGCAAGACATTCCAAAAATCTCATTCTGTAATCGCTATAGTCATTATGAATTCGTCGTTATGCCTTTTGGTCTCACAAACGCACCCGCGGTCTTCATGGACTCGATGAACCGTGTGTACAAAGCCTTCTTGGATTGTTTCGTCATTGTGTTTATCAATGATATTCTTATCTACTCGAAGTAGAGAGCCGAACATGCACGACATCTACGATTAGTTCTCGAACTTCTCCAAGGAAATCGCCTTTATGCCAAATTCTCCAAGTGTGAATTTTGGCTTAAGGAAGTTCAATTCCTCGGTCACATCATCAACGACCAAGGAATTCACGACGACCCCACGAAGATTGAAGCTGTAAAGAGTTGGATTACACCGAAGACTCCATCCGAAATCCGTTCATTCCTCAGATTGGCGGGTTACTACCGTCGATTGATCGTCGATTTCTCGAAAATCATTGTACCCCTCACTGCTTTAACCCACAAGGATAAACCTTTTGTTTGGGGTTCCAAACAAGAGGAAGCCTTTCAAACGCTCAAGCGTATGCTTTGCAATGCTCTCGTACTCGCACTCCCCGACGGAAACGACGATTTCATTGTTTATTGTGATGCCTCTAACCTAGGTCTTGGTTGTGTTCTTATGCAACGATACAAGGTTATCGCGTATGCATCTTGACAACTCAAAATCCACGAGAAAAACTATACTACCCACAATCTCGAACTCGGTGCAGTTGTTTTTGCATTAAAGATATGGCGACACTACCTTTATGGTACCAAGTGTACGGTCTTCACCGACCATAAGAGCCTACAACATATCTTTAATCAGAAAGAACTGAACATGGGCCAACGCAGATGGGTTGAACTTCTCAACGATTACGATTGTGAGATACGCTACCATCCCGACAAAGCAAATGTTGTAGCCGACGCTCTTAGTCGATGAAGCTACTTACATAGCGTTCGTGATATTCGAGCCTAGTACGATCTCGAAATCCTGATTCGCGACGCTCAGCATGCATGCTTCAACGAGAATACCCTGTACGAAGAAATAAAATGTGGAGCTGAAACTCAGCTATTGGAGAAATCTAACTGTGAATGCTTAGGATCGGACCCAACTTAATGAGCTTTCCGGTTAGACTTGCTCAGCTAACAGAGGCGGAATTCATTGTTAGCTGATTGAACAAACAAAGTATAAGCGATGATTACTTTTTAACCGTCTGTGTATTGAATAAACGTTTGCAACGATTACAGACTCGGACAGCGCTTCACCACTGATTCCTCCAAAACAGCAAGCTAGGCAAACATCCTAAGTCACCTATTTATAGACAAGACTTGATAGCAACTAGGGACTAGGATGCTGGATTTTCGCACGAAATTTTTGTGCGAAAAGCCTTACAGATTTTCGTACGAAAATATTAACAATCATACAAAAACTTCAAAACTAAACTTCTGACGCTACGAAACCCTATCTATACATCAGACTTTTCCTAGACGTAGGCAATAGACATATATGCACCAACAGACTCCCCCTTGGATGTTTCCGCAGTCTTGGACAGTCTTCAAAAACTTTAAACATGTTTGACTTGAATCATTCGAAAAATCTCTTGCGTGGCCTTGACACTCCTCTGAAGCAATGGGCGTTTGATCTGTAGGAGGAGGTCGGTTGTAAGTATTCCCGAACTTGAATCTTTCACAGGTGGCCAGCTTTCGATGAGCTTCAATAATTTCTTCATTTTGATCTTTCTTTTTCTGCTCTTTATCTTCAAGCTTTCTCCATGAAGTTTTCAATTCTTTACCTGAATTAATGTTGTTGGCTTAACAAACATTCATGATCTTCTGGAACTGCATGGCCTGCTCCTTGTCTTTATCTTCATAACTGATTTTGATGAAGAATAAGCGTTCAATGTCTTTCTCTGAGCAGTTGACCAGCCACATAGGATCCAACACTCTGCTTGCACGCCATAGCCCATAAATTCTCTTGTGCATGATCACGGTTTCAGAAAGATCCTCGACATATCCCATGATCCTTCGTCAGGCTCTACACAAATAACAGCCTCTCCAGTACTTGAATCATAATGCCACCATTTGAAGATCTTGTAAAAATCTTATTCCATTTTCTTCAAAGGCATATTCTTCGTAACGCGTGGCCTTTTCACAATCAAAGTCACATCTTTCTCTTGAGTAACTGGATCAATCTTTGTCACGGTTTTCGGCTTGTGTGGCTTCCATAAGTTGAAACCATGTTCTGCCTCAAACTTGATAATCTTCCATAGACGCTGATCATTTGGACGCAACTTCATACTGAACGTCTTGGTTTGAACCAACTCTTTGACGTCCCATTCTGGAAAGGTCTTTATATCACCCAATCTTATGAAGTATTGAACTCCATACTCACGTTTTAACGCATATACATCGAGTTTCTCGATCCATCCCCAACTAATAATGTCACCCAGAGATGCGTCAGGGTCTCTGGTGAAGAAAGCCAATGGACGACGGAACTTCCTTTCAGGTGGCATCTTGTTGAACCATTTCTTTTTCATCTCTATGTCTCTTCCTTTGTTGGTGGTTTAGGAGTTGTTCCCTCTTTAACTGCTTCTGTCACTTTCTGTTTTAACATCTCATCATCGATCTCAGCAGTCATTTCATCAAGGGTAGGAAACACATCAGTTCCTTCACCCGTATACCTTGCCTCTTCATTGTCATCTGAATCCCAATCTTCAATAATGACTTTGTCATAATCGTTCGCTTGTGGGATGTCTTCGAAAACATAATCATTCGGCTCTGAGCTTGTGTTCTTTAATTCTTCTTCAAAGTCGAACTCGAAAGAATCTTCTTGTAGGCCATATAAATCTTCAAGATCAGCCTTGGAGAGGTTATGAACATACTCCCCTTCTTCAACATCATGTTCGAGATAGATAACTTTCGGTTTTGGCGTTGTTTCTTCAGTCGATGACTCTCCCTGAACCTGTTCATCAGTTAGCTCAACCATAGAGTCGTTCATGTAAGCATCAACAGAAATATTTTCATTATCAAATAAACTTGCTACATATTCAAACCCTTTCTTTTCTAACTCATCAAACGTTCCGTCTACTAAATCATCAATCTCTTTCCTTAGCTCTCTATCAGCAATTGCCTTTTCTTTCGTCATTGATTCCAGAACACCTTCCCCTTGTAGCACAAACCCCATGCTAACATCAGCAGACGGATCATAGACTACCGTCTCAGAAGATACTGGCACGGATTCAGCTTCCGGCGCAGATTGTTCGATCAAAGGAGCTGATGAAGTAGCAGCTTTATCCACCGGCATATCATCAATCTTTTCTTTACCTCGGCCCTCAGCATCGGATAGAGCTTTAGAAGCTCGTTCCCTTACAGCAACCTTCTGTCTAGCTTCCTCTCTCTCAATCTTCTCAATCTCATCAGTGAGAGAGATACCCAGAGTACAAACCAGAATCTTCTTCATTAGCTCCACCTGTCTGTTGTTCGACTCACGCTCAGCCTCATACTCTTCCATTTTCTTTATGATCCTCTGATTCTCTGTCTCATAACTGCTCAGAGTTGCCTTTAAAACTTCCCTTTCATTCTCCAGAACTCTGATTCTATATTCATAAACAACAACTTTCTGGGAAGCCTGAAAGTATCTCTCACTATCATCAGACACCAACCTCAAAATCTCCCTGATACTATCCCTATCAGACTCAAGGATCTTTATCTTCTCATCAGTAGACTTCAAATTTTCTTCCAACTCATTGAGCCTTCCAACATAAACGTCATCAGCTGTGAGCCTATCTCCCCCTGGAATACTACCCATCTCAAAGAAATAGTCATCAAAATTTGTGTCAAATGGAGGATCTTGTTGTGTAGGATGAGCAGATGATGTAGTTTGCGCTTGAGATACAACAAGAGGAGTAACCATTGGAGGCTCTGTAACTGGAGGAGGAGATGGAATAGGAACCTCTGTAGATGTGTGTTGTGGAGGAGGAGAAGTAACTGGAGGATCAGCAACCGGTGGAGGAGATGGAATACGAGTCTCCGTGTCAATATGCTGAGGAGGAGAAGATGGAGGGCGTTCAGATGTTGTTTCTGCAGTTGGGGCAACTGGCGTCTCAGAAGGCTTTGACCTAAGCTTGATTCGCAGCTTTCCAGCAGTAGATTCAGGTTTTCTTGCCACTGAATGTTTGACCCTTTTTCATGCTTTCTTCTTTGCTGGTTTAATGACTGGACTCTCTTCTTCGCCCTCATATGGTTCATAAGGTGTATCATCATCCCCTGTAGCCTTACGCTTTTTCTTCTCAGCCAATTCTTTTTCTCTTTCTTTCCTCTCTTGCTCTTTTCTTTCTCTCCCTCTCTCTCTTTCTCCTTCTCTTGTATCCTCAGAATCTGTGCTTGATGATGGCCCTTCATCATCGCCACCACCTGCTTTGGTTTCAACACCTACCATTCTCTTGATGTCTGCAGTAGCTTGTTCTAGAGTTTCTTCAACTTGAACTGATTCAGTTTCCTGCACAGTCTCTTCAACATTCACTTGCACGACATCTGGTTCATCAAATAACCCTGTGCTAACACTGGCTTGTTTCCTTTGGCGTTTGGGTGCGGAAGATGAAGTTTCTATAGATTTCTTTCTCTTTGAAATAGCATCACCTTTCTTCTTTCCGTAGTGACCCTTCTCACCTTCGCCCTTAACATACCATATACTTCTCTTTTCGACAAAATCTTCTAACTTTTCTAATTCCTCGGTTTCATCACCGCTGTCTGCATTCCTCCATTTCCCTTCAGACGGAGCAACATAATTAGTCTTAACAAATGTTCCAAACACAGGCTTGAATGCTGGAGCCTTTCCTCCTTTGCGGTAGTTGCTGATGTTTTGGAGGTCAGAAGCAGTCATGTGTTCTAACTTCAAGAGATCATCCTTCTTTTTCTCCAAATTTGGATGTAAGTGATCAAGAATCATCTGTACAAAACGAGGGTACTGCAAAAATGACTCTTTCCCAAATGCATCAACATCTGGTCAAAAATCATCCTACTGAAGTTGTAGGGCTTGTTCAATATCACCGCCACCATCATACACATGTGATAGTCCACCAAATCATCCCATCCAATTTTTTTTTTACTCAGAGTACGTGTGATGCAATGTGCAAGAAATCTGTATGGCAAACGCAGCTGATTAATCTTGTACGGAGCAGAGTTCACATAACCGTTGTAGCCCATACGGTAAAAGCAGCCCTTAACAAACTTTTCTGTAAATCTAGTCGTAAAATCACTCTCATCTCTAAAATGCAGCACTGTGCGAATCAGATCTTCTGTGATCGTAATTTCTACGTATTTATCCTCAATCTTCAATGCTGACATAATAGCTTTACCATCAACTCTTAACACTGTTGCGCCCCAAAATCTATCAACGTGTGAGGCATAAACATCATGATGATGTGTAAGGGCATGATAAACTGGCAGTCTCTCCAGAAAGTCTATGTATTACGAGTCCGGAGCGAATTTTGGTACATCCTTGTCAATCAAGCAACAGGAGTTGTGGATTGGTTGGAACTCATATACTATTTTCTGTGAAACAGATAGATGTGAAAAAGTTAGAAAATTTTTCATAACCACAAAATTTCTCTTAATTTTTGTACGAAAATTTTAAAATATGACTTTAGACAATTTTCGTGCGAAAATATAAAGCTAAAAATCAACACTTTTTGTCATGAATTTTTGTGCGGAAATAGATAATTTTCGTGCGAAAATTCATCTTCTTCACAGTTATGGTTTCTTCAAGCCGACTCAAAACACTTGTAATTTTTGACTTTTTCAAGAAATCGAAATGGTAAACTTTAGTTAAACTTGCCGATATTAACGTTTTAGGGTTCAATTTTAAGTTTTACCGGCTAGTTTGTCCTAGATCTACGTTTTAGTCCGTTTAACGTCCGTCAAGTCCAAATTTACGGTTCAATATTGGTGAATACCTTCGCCATTACGAGAGGTGTGCAAATCGACCTCCCTAAGTCGAAATGTGAGAGAAACGAGACAAAGTGTACAAAAGCTTCAGAGAATCCGCACCAAAATCTTTAACAGGTTTTCGTGCGGAAATTGAATCACACTCTTATATATATAGGCAGTTGATTTTCGTGCGAAAATTTGACTGGTGATGTTCAGCAAGATTTTCGTGCGGAAATCTAAATTTTGGTGCGAAAATTGTTGTCCCTTTGAAATTTTCTCAACTTTCCAACTTTATCGATTGCTTTTCAATTTTAATTATCCACACAGTTATCCAAGTCCAAGTTAATGACCTTGTTTAACTGTTTTAGCTACCAAGTTCAAGTTAATGACCTTGGTTGACCACTTTTTGACCCAAACTGATATTGTTCTTAAGTTTCAAATGAACTTTCTCAACGTTTCAAATCAGACTTAGTATCCAGATTTGCTCCCAGCCCGTAATTCAAATGATTTTCCTCTGCATTCTGTGGCCTTTTGACTTTGAAGATCTGTTTTCAATCACTGGTAGTCAGAAAATAAAGAAGAAATAGAAAATCCTTTTGAATTTTTAATACTTTTATCTTACAAATACTTAAAGCAATATGTATAAACATACTTACAGACATATTTTTGCGAGTTTGTGTTAGAGGATCATATCAGTTTATTGAGACTCATTCCCAGTACCGTTGCTCTACATGAAAATTTTAAGATCTTAAACATATTTTCTTCAGATTGTCGGTATACTGATCCACTTAAACCTCTACACATTTCTCAACTGCTTCAAGATATGTTAGGTAAATTTTAGCAATATGGCTTAATCTGTGTTTCCCACCTCAGAATATACTCCCGTATCGAGATTCCCTAGATTTCATCTCATAGGTGAATATATCTAACTGATATCTGTAAGGGGGTGAATTGCGAAACCTTGAGAGCTCAGGTTAGTACTTCCGTACAGAGAAAGAGATGAAGGCTCGATTTTGGTGGTGTTCCTCTTGGGAATCTTTTGATTTTTGTACTACGGAATGTCGTATCTTTTTATGACTTTTTTCTTCATTTTTTATGCAGCTTTGGGGGTGAAAAATGCGAAAGTATTATACAAGTTCTAGGCCATTGCTGACGCAAAATCAGAAGAACTCATATAATACCCCAGATATCAGCTAAATAGAAAGACCTAGTATCTCAGAATCTGGCATTCACTCAAACAAATTTCGAGGTACCAAGCCCATATATCCGAGAGATGTTAACTCACAGATTTACCAGTTTATCTCTTTTAGGTTTATATCCTGAAAGCAGTTTACTAAACGTGCGAAGCCTACCGACATATCCTCAGAAAGACCTGTTTAGATGCTTTTAAACACTACATTTCTTTAGCGTACTGTAATGGTCCACTGATGTACTATCATCTCTCTTTTTACACAAAAACTCTTTTTGTATTTTTTAATGTTTTTGTATTTTTCACAACTTTTTCTCCCCCTAAAAATCAAAAACATATTTTTGGATTTTTGGTTTTAAAGAAAGCATGTAAACTATATACAGAAAAACATTTTGACCTACCAGTGAGGATTATGTCCCAACATCGTCATCCTCAAACTCAACCTCATAAATATCCCCTGATGATAGATTCTTTAAACCATTTAATTTTGAAAGATTTCGAAATCTTGCTCTATCAAAAGTTTTGGTATAAAAATCTACTTTTTGGTCATCTGTGTGGATTTTCTCAATTCGTATCAACTTTTTCTCGTGACAGTCACGGATAAAGTGATATCGAATCTCGATATGTTTAGTGCATGAGTGTTGACAAGGATTGACCGTGATATCAATGGCCGCCTTGTTATCTATGAAAATGGGCGTATCAAGAAATTGCAGACCGTAGTCTCTCATCTGTTGTTGCATCCACAGTATTTGGGAACAACAACTGGATGCTGAAACGTATTCAGCTTCGCAAGTAGAGAGAGTGAGTGCGGTCTATTTCTTGCATTGCCATGTTACCAAACGTGTTCCAAAGAACTGGCAGCCGGCAGTTGTAGATTTCGCGTTCTGCTTGCAGCAACCAAAATCAGAGTCAGAGTAACCTGCAAGGTTGAAATAGTCGTGACGTGGATACCATAAGCCGGTGCTTGGGCATCCTTTCAAATAGCGCATGATCCTTTTGACGATCAACAGATGTGATTCCTTCGGACTTGACTGATATCTGGCGCAAAGGCATGTGGGGTACATGATATCCGGTCGAGAAGCGGTGAGATACATCAAGGATTCTTTCATGGAGCGATATAAAGTTTCATCAACATTTTCTCCATACTTGTCTGGACAAATGCCGTGGTTTGTGGCTAAAGGGGTAGAGGCGGGCTTAGTTCCTGTCATGTCGAATTTCTCCAACGCGTCATGAACATACTTCGTCTGGTGAATGAAAATACCATCTGGCAATTGTTCAACCTGAAGCCCCAAAAAGAATTTCATCTCTCCCATAGCGCTCATTTCGAATTTTTATTTCATGATTTTCTCGAAGTCCTCGCACAGCTGTTCATTTGTCGATCCAAAGATGATATCATCCACATAGATTTGTAGAATAATCAGATGTCCATCTACTTCCTTTGTAAAGAGGGTGCTGTCTACTGTACCTCTGGTAAAATGATTAGCCAGTAGGTGCTTGGAAATCGTCTCGTACCAGGCTCTCGGGGCCTAGTGTAAACCATAAAGAGCTTTGTTCAGCAAAAAGACCTTGTCTTTGTGAATCGGATCGACAAACCCCGGTGGTTGGCCGACATATACTTCCTCTTTTACCTTACCATAAAGGAAAGCAGATTTCACATCCAATTGATACACTTTGAAACCTTTCCATGAGGCAAATGCTAGGAAAATGCGAATAACTTCTAGACGTGCGACTGGGGCGTAGACCTCGTTGTAGTCTATCCTTCTTGCTGACGAAAACCTTGAACTACGAGTCGAGCTTTGTTTCGAACAACCACTCCTCTGTCATCTCTTTTGCACTTTTAAACCACCGTGTGCTTATCTTTTTCTGCTTTGGTGGTAGGTCAACAAGTTCCCAAACTACAAGTTTCTGGAATTACAATAATTCTTCCTACATTGCTTCCACCCAACTGTCATTTTTAAGAGCATCTCTGATGTTTCCTGGTTCAACCTGAGAAACATAACAACTATGAGAAAAATTATTTTGGAGAGGAGCAACTTTGGAATAAAAGCAACTTAGATCCTTATTGATCTGATTTCGGGTTTTCACGCCCGTTTGCAGTTCTCCAATGATGTTATCTGTTGGATGGTAGGAGACTGATCTCGGCATTACTTCGCCTGGAACATTTACTGAGCTTTCTAAATTTGTAATATTCTGATCAGCAACTTGTTCTGAGGAAGTAGTCTCATTTCTAGCACTGGTTTCAGCAGCTTGATTATTGAGATAACTTGAAATCTCTTCTAATCCTTCATCGGAACTGGAATCCCCATTATCAAAAGTAGGATCTTGTTCAGGTTCTGCGTTTGCTGATGGTGGGGAAGATGGTTCTGCAGCTGGTGTAAGAACTGGTTTTGTCTGAGTATTGCTTGGTCCTGCTTCTGAGGAAGGAGTTATTGTTGGAGAGATTACCAACGGCCCTGTTACTTGCTCTTGATTCGATATCTGATGTTGTTGAAATAACAAGATAAGTTCTTCCTCAGACGGTTCTTCAGGCAGATCAAATGAATTCCATAACCCGTCGTAATTGAACAGCCATAGATCTCCAGGTTTTTGCATGGGCGTTGTATATCTCTGGCAATCAACGTGTTGAGCAACAATAACCTAATTTAAGCTTGGGAGAAAGACTCGCTTTTGCGGACTAGCATAGCCTACGAAGAAACCTTCCAAAGATCTGGCTCCGAATTTTCCTTCCGGGTCTAATACGGTACACGGTGATCCAAAGGGTTCCAAGAACTCTAGATTAGGTTTTCGCTGGTTAAGAAGTTCGAAGCATGACTTTTTGTGATTCTTGACCGTCATTACGCGGTTGAGGGTGTAACATGCAGAGGCAACAGCTTCACTCCAAAAACTGATAGGTAACTTTGAATCAGCAAGCATCGTGCGTGCTGTTTCAATAAGCATTCTGTTCTTTCGTTCAGCTACTCCATTTTGTTGAGGAGTATAGGGGCATTGAACTCATGATGAATACCTTTAGCATTGCAGAATTCGAGCATCTTGTTGTTCTTAAACTTAGTACCATTGTCACTTCTGATTCTCTTGATAGGCAAATGGTAAAGGTTTTCAATCTTTCGAAACAGGATCATCAGATTGTCGAATGTTTCATTCTTGCTTTCTTGAAAGAAAACCATGGGAATCTTGAGAAATCATCAGTTACGACCAGGCAGTATAGATCTCCTGTAATACTTTTCACATTGATAGGCCCAAAGAGATCCATGTGTAGCCTTTCTTGTGGAAGTTTGATGGAGTTGAGAAGCTTTCTTGGGTGTGACTTCTTGTGCTGCTTCCCCTTTTTGCATCTGATACAGTCGTCTGAGATTGTTATGCACCAGAAAATTCATCTTCTTTAGGTGTATGTGACCCATCTTCCTATGCCATAGGATTGATTCCTTTTCAGTAGCCTTTGATACAAAACACTGTCCTTCTTTTGAAGTAGTGGATGCGACGCTCATGACTAAGACATATAGATCATTTTCTCACGGAGCGCGCATAAGGATCCACTCCTCAGGAATAACGAAACCAGGTTTGAGAATAAGACATTCTTTGTCAGTGAAGCGAGTTGTGAACTTCTTGTCACAGATCTGTGAAATGCTCAAGAGATTGTTCTCAAGCTCAGCAATGTAGTTTACTTTGTCGAAAGACACGACTCCGTTTGTCAAAATTCCTTCTCCCACGATCCTGCCGCCCTGTGTTCCGGCAAACCCAACATATCCTCCCCTGATGGCTTTAACATTGTACAGCAACGCCAACATCCGTGTCATGTGCCTAGAAGCTCCACTGTCCATTATCCACTTTGAAATAATTGACCTTGGAAGCCCCTGCACATACTAAAAGCATATTACTTAAACAGAGAGACCCAAGCCCTTTCGGTCTTGGGTGGGATGACAATGTCGACTTTTGGAACTTTGGCAACTTTGCAATCTTTTTTAACCCCAACCCACTGTCCAGTCTTGAATTCAGTCTTATCTTTTGATTTGACTGGAACATTGGTTGATTTTGGAGTTACAGGAGATGTCTTTGTTTTGGCTACCCAGGTTTGTGCCTTAGAAAATGCCTTTTTGATATAAAGTTTAGATTCTTTCTTTTCATTTTTCTTTGATGTTTCTCCAACTTCAAATTTTGAAATGATCTCAGTTGGTGATTCCTTAACAGAATTGGCATTGTCGTTTCTCTTTAAAATTTTTGTTGGCACAAACGCTGGACCTTTTTTCTTCTCATCTACTGTAAACCTCTTTTGTTCATGAACAAGTTTTGGAAGATTTTGTGAACATTGTCGTGCAATATGCCCAACTTTGTTACACCTGTAACAGGTTCTACTGTCATTTCCAACAGTGTGTTCCAAGGCCTGTTCACGAAGCTCCTTTTCTTTCTTAAACTCTTCGTTGGTTTGTTTGTTAATAACCTCTTTTTCCTCAACAGTGTTGGTTCCAAAAACAAACTCAACTTTCTTTGTAAAATCTGGTTTTCGTGATTTGTTGTTTTGTTTCTTCTCAAACCCTAACCCATCCCTTTTGTTTTCAGGATAACTTCTTCCTCTGGGATGAATGTTTTTGTGAGTTTTCTTTGGTTTTGAGTAGAAAACATCAATATTCTTCTCAAGTTCAGATGTTTCAACTTCAATGAGTTTAAAGAATTTATCGACACGGTCAAAGTTAACATTCTGTACTGGGAATTCTTCATCAGTATATAGTTTATCTGATCCTTTCAGTTTGTAGATAACTACATTAGGATCATCACTTAAACCATTTTCTGATGTTGTGATAAATTTTCATGAAAACTTTTCTCACTTCCAGAATGTGAACTTTACTCTGATTTCTCATTTTTTGACTCAGCACTTTCATAAATTGTGCTGACAGACTCATTTTCAAACACATTTTCAAACACTTTGGTTACCACCTCGGATTCACATTCCTTCTCTGTTTTGGAATATGTTACGTCAAGATTTTCAGGCAGCTCGTTATTCTTTTCTGTGAGAAGATTTAATTCAGCGCCTTATCCACTCCGTCAGGATGTTTCTTAGCATAGCTATTCCACATAGGAGGTGGAACATGATCGTAACATTTTCCAAGATTTTTCTCACTTTTCTTACCATCTTTGCTGCTTTCTGGTTTTGGCAGAATGTGATCGAGGACATACATGCTGGTAGAGTAACTGATTAATAATTTGTTAACCCTCTCTGTTTCAGTTCTGGCTTTCTCCAGCTCACTTTTTAGCTCAGCAATTGTGTTAATATGAAGATTTATGGCCATTTGTTTGTCCATCACAGTTACTTTGAGCATTGAAAGTGTTTTGTAATCTTCTTTGACAGTTTACTCATGCTGTCAAATGGTCCTGCTGAGCTTATCATATGATTCTTTTACGGTGTTGTAATCGTATGACAGCTTATCATTGTATGTTTTAAGTTCTTTAAAAGCCTTTTCTTTCTCAACACATTGCTCACATGCTTCGGCACATTTTAAGCATGGGCTGACCAATTCGACAGTTTGAGCTTTGATTGTTTCTTTAGCTGTTTCAACCTTTTCTACCTGTTTTTCCACATTGACTACCTCGTTTGTATTGGCCATGAGTGCTTTGTTGGCAATATCGGTTAGGCTCTCCAGTGTTACAGGCTTGGATACATCAATCACTTCCACATACTCGGACTTAGTCTCCTTAGGACTTTCCTCTTTGTGACCAGAATCGAAGCTACCTGCAAAAGTTATAAGAATTATGTCAAATAAACAGGGTTTTGGGGGTACCTGCTAGATGTTCTTCTTCCTCTGCTGAAGTTCTGAAGTAATCTGCCAATACTTCTTCCATCTCTTATTCTGAAACTTCTTCATATGCTTCTGGTTCTTCCATGATTTCAGCAACGAGTGCAAGACTTTCCTTTTTGGAGATGAAATTGTTCCGATTGAATCCTTCATCTTCCTGTGTTACCACTAGAGCTTTATCTTTGGAGTTTGAACCTCCATCTTCGGTCTGTACCAATCTCTTCTCTGGTTGTGGTTGATGATAGATTGCCTTTTTGTAATAATCATCACCAAACGGATTATGATTGCCTTTTACTTCTCGGTTTGGCATTCTCGTTTGAAGTGCCCTTTCTCCCTGCACTTGAAACATGTGACTTTAAATTTATCAAAGCCTAATTTACCGTCAAAGCCCCTTAAATCATCTCTTCCAGTAATTTTCATGAAACGATGAGCCCTTCGAACCACCGATGCCATGCACCACATGATGTCAATTAATTCCATCTCCTCTGGATCAATTTGGTCGTAGTCTTATTTAGTCATTTATGGGTTTCCGGTTCGACCAGCTACAAGAATTTCATAGGATTCCAGAACAGCCGCAAGGAGTACCATATGTTGTTTAGCTGTCTGTTCATTGAAATCTTGAGCGTTCTGGAGATTTACTGCGATGTTGCATTGCAGGATTCTCTGGTTAGAATTGGATTGACTCTGCTGGTTGCTATGTGGTTGATTAGAGCTCTGAGACGATTGTTGTCCTTGGTGATTGTTTGGATTGAAGGAAGCAAACGTTTGAAATCCACTGGACTGGTTGGAGGCTGGACTAGCATTTGTATTAGCATTGAAGGCTATTTGGATCTTGGGACTCTGAACAGGAGTGTTTGGGTTTCCTTTGTAGTATAGGCTGACGTCCTGTTGCGAGTTTGATTTCTTTCCTTTTGCCATTTTCTGCATTTCTAGTTCGTGCCTTTCCAATTTTTCTATGAATCTTGGCAAACTGAGACTGTCATACTCAGCTCCATTCTTCAGGATTGTTAGATATGTTGCCCAATCTCCTTCTGGCAAAGAATCTGCAAGTTCGTCAACTAGTTCTTCATATGTCTTGACAATTCCCATGCGCTTCACCTGCACTACTAGGTGGCAATACCTTTCGATGAGTTGCTTCATGTTCTCGCCTGGAAGAATATTGAATACTTCAAATTCTTAGTAACGCCTTCTTTCATTTTCGGACATTAGTGCTCCCTTGTGCCCTTAATCGTAAGGCGAGCCATAGTGAATGAGCATCGTCGTCGTGTTGCAGGAGAACTAAGATTTCTTATTTTATGGCCTGCTGAAGGAGATTCATCATCTTCTTTTCAGTGATGTATTTTTCTCGTTCGTCATCGGATAGACGAGCAACTGTTTTCTCAATGCCAAGTTCATTAAGTGGTGGTTGATACTTGTTTTCGAGTGCGAACCAAACTGTTAAGTTTGTTTCTTGAACCCAGTTCTTGAAGCGCTCACTCCAACTCTCGTAGTCTTTGATGTTCATGAGCTTTGGAGGCTTGTGTAGCGAACGCGTTATGGAATTCTTCTTCACCTGACATCTTGACAAAAACTTAAAACAGAAAACAGATTAAAATCGGTTATCTTGAAGTTGACTGAAGATTGCGTTGAGACACAAAATTTTCATACGAATTGTAAGGCAGAATTTTCGTGCGGAAATTTAATTTGGTGCGAAAATCTTTGTTGTTTAGATGGTTTAAACTTTTCAGCTTTTAGACCCATAATTCTCGTACGAAATCTAATATTCTGTGCGAAAATGCTTGTCTTCTTCAAGCACTTGTTCACAATTTCACATTTTTGATGATTTCAGACATGATTTTGATGGATTTTTGGTTTGTTTGATTCAGTAAGCTGATTAGAGTTGATTTTAACACGGTACACTAATAACCTAGTCCAAATTGTCCATGAAATCCTTTAGATCTATAATAAGTTCCAAGAAAGAGTAGAAGAAGAGTTTCCAATGGATGAATCTTGAACTTTTAAGGTTGAATCCAGCTGAAACTTGGTTTTTTGTTCACAAATCAGACCTTAAGGCTCTGATACCACTTATGAATGCTTAGGATCGGACCCAACTTAACGAGCTTTCCGGTCAGACTTGCTCAGCTAACAGAGGCGGAATTCATTGTTAGCTGATTGAACAAACAAAGAACAAGCGATGATTACTGTTTAACCGCCTGTGTATTGAATAAACGTTTGCAACGATTACAGACTCGAACAGGGCTTCGCCACTGATTCCTCCAAAACAGCATGCTAGACAAACATCCTAAGTCACCTATTTATAGGCAAGACTTGACAGCAACTAGGGACTAGGATGCTGGATTTTCGCATGAAATTTTCGTGCGAAAACCTTACAGATTTTCGTATGAAAATATTAACAATCATACAAAAACTTCAAAACTAAACTTCTGACGCTATGAAACCCTATCAATACATCAGACTTGTCCTAGACGTAGGCAATAGACATATGTGCACCAACACTAATGGTATCTTTACTATCTCGATCGTACATGGATTCCCAGTCGCAATAATCTCTGAGAGATATTGATGACTGAAGCTCATAAATTCCGATACTCCATTCCCCCCGGGGCCGACACGATGTACCAGGACCTTCGTTCCAGGTATTGGTAGTCGGGTATGAAGAAAGATATCGCTCTGTATGTTTCGAAATGCTTAACTTGTGCGAAGTTTAAGGCCGAACATCAACGACCCTCTGGCTTACTCGAGCAACCCGACATCCCGATGTGGAAATGGAAGAGTATAGCTATGGACTTTATTACAAAACTCCCTCGTTGATCGTCTAACGAAATCCGCTCATTTCCTTCCATACAAGAAGACTTTAAGGTTGAACGATTAGCCCAAATCTATACCGACGAAGTTATTATCGACACGGGACGCCTCGTGACATCATCTCTGATCGTGACGGTCGCTTTACCTCACGTCTCTTGGAGACTTTCCAATCTGCGCTTTGTACTACTCTTAATCTCAGTACCGCATTCCATCCTCAGACCGACGGTCAGACTGAACGCACGATCCGCTCCCTCGAAGACATGCTTCGATCGTGTGTTATAGATTTTGGTTGTAATTGGGATTTGCATTATCCTTAATCGATGTTTCGTACAATAACAGTTATCATACTAGTATACAAATGGCACCATTTGAGGCACTATATGGTAGAAAATGTCGATCACCCGTATGGCACGAGATCAAAGATGCTCAGATCATCGGTCCCGAGTTAATACAAGAAACGACAGACAGGATTCTCCAGATTAGAGACAATCTCCTGAAAGCTCGAAGTCATCAGAAGAGCTAAGCTGATAAACGCCGCAAGCCCCTACAGTTCGAAGTTGGAGATCATATCCTCTTGAAGGTTTCACCTTGGAAAGGTGTGATTCGATTCGGCAAGAAAGGGAAACTTGCGCCACGATATGTGGGTCCCTTCAAGATTCTAGAAAGAATTGGCAAGGTGGCCTACCGACTCGAATTACCGATGGAACTCAGCAACGTACACCCAACTTTCCACGTCTCAAAACTCAAAAAGTGTCTAGCCGAAGAGAATCTTCATGTACCTCTCGAAGATCTACAAATAAGTGAGAATCTACACTTCGTGGAAAAGCCAATAGAAATCATGGATCGAGAAATCAAGAAACTTCGACATAGTCGCATTCCCATTGTAAAGGTCAGGTAGGAAGGAAAACGCGGCGCCGAGTTCACTTGGGAACTCGAAGGTGATATGAAAGCTAAATACCCACACTTCTTTGCCACACCTACTGCTTAAATTTCAGGACAAAATTTCCTAAAGTAGGGGTGATGTAAAAACCTTGTATTCTGAGATTGATATAAATAAGTGTTAATGTTATTCTGAATACGTTTTCATCACACTAAATTACTACACTTTAAACGCTCAAACGCTCATCACAATGCAAACTCGAACGCGGTTATTAATATTGGTTATGTTATGTTATGTTGTGTGGTTATATGCTTTACTTGTTTATATGGTTTATACATGCTTGAACGCTACTCACTTACTCGATAACGCGTTGCAACGCACCCACACGCGACACAACGTCTAAACACCTCGCTAAAATGCTTAACATACTTAAACTAACTAACTAGCATGAACGAAAACGCCAAACGAAAGCAGCCAAAACGCGAACTGAGGTCGTCGCACGAGTCGCCACTCGTACGAGTCAGACCTGGCTCGCACGAGCACACCTGACTCGCACCAGACTCTCCACTTGCACGAGGGTTGCCTCTCACAAGGGACCACTCGCACGAGTCAGTCTCCTGCTCTCTTCCCTCTTCTCCTATAAATACCACACTTCGACATTCGTGCTCCCCTTGCTGTCACTCGCAAGAAACACTCCCTATGTTATTCTCTCTGGTTTCCAAGTAAGTTACTACGCTTTCCACGCGAACCACAACGATTTCCACAACGGTTTTTTACACGAGATTATCTCCGTTTTCATCTAAAGACCATCATCTTTTTCATAAAAACTTTTGATTTTACTTTGGATTCACAATTAATCGAGTATTCTGGCCTTAGCTTTGGCTTCCCAAGTTAGAAATCTTGTTATTTCGACTCACCAAGTGTTTAATCCTAAAAAAAGTGTATTTAACTCGATTTTTACACAAAAACGGATCGAAACCGACTAATGTTTTGTTCACTAAATAGTGGGACGAAGTGCTGTCAAAACCGTCACGAAATGGATTCGAACTATATCCGTTTCAGACGAAATCTCAGTTCCGAACGCACAAAGATGCAAGAACAATCAGTTGTGCGATCTGGACTAGTTCGCACGAACCATACTTGGTTCGTACGGCCCAGTCCGAGACCATACAAGCGACTTACTCGCTCAAAAGACCTCTCCGACTCTAGGTTCGACCTGTAGCGTAAGGCTGGAGGGATGAACACTCGATTACCCGAAGAACGACGTGAAAACACTCGATTTCGGACGCATAAACATACATCTCGCATGAGTAGTCGCTCGTACGAAGAGTGACTCACACGAGGGTGATGCCTTGTACGAGTGGTGCCTCGTGCGAACCACCTGTTTGTCTCGCACAACTCCCTGTTTAGCAGTTCAGCACAATGGAAGACTGATGCACTTCTGTTTCTACGCGCAGGCTGGCCCGACGCTCTTCTCACTCCATTCCAGCTCGTGTCTACTTACTAAGCACGCACTGTGAGTATACTTGAACACTTTTATGCTTTAACGCACTTTTGGATGTTACATACGTTCTCTATCAAAACACTACACACAACGCTACAACGCTTTAAACGCAGCCCGCTCATACATGACTATACGTGAAACGCTGAATTGTTGTATGTTATGCTTGATGACTTGTGACCACCCTTAACATGATAGCTTGCTAGAGGTTGACCCGCCGCCCGGAGGCCCGGGGTTGTTAAGGCTCGCATTTTATTTTTACTTTATTTTCTTTTACGTACGTGGCCACTTGGACATGTGACGCGCTCATCGTGGTCAGTTTGGGTACTTTTATCAGTGTTGTTAACTGTAATATTCACATCCCTTACGTATACATGTTGGTTTGCGAAACGCTGTATTACTATTATTATGCTAAACATGTGTACTCACCTTTACATTTTGTATTGACTTTTATTTTAACGTATGTGATAGGTTGATGGATCTTTTGCCGCAAATGGATTAGGGATTTTAGAAACCCGCCAAATTTTGTTTGCTAAGTTTTATGTTTAAATTGTTCAAGACAGTTATGTAATCTATTTGAGATATTTGTGTAAATATTTGTTTAATTGTATGGGAAATTGAACCTCGTTAAATATTGTCACAAATTAGTGGTTATGGATTCTCTTGAGCAATCTCGTCGCTACTCTGCCGCACCCCGATGTTTCCGCCATCGGTTGGGGTGTGACATACCATGCCTCTGGAGCACCAAGAAAACACATCTATGTTCCCTCAAAGGAGGTTCTTTAGCCTATGCTTGGTTGTTTTAGGGAGATGGCTATTGATTTTTATCTTCTGCTCCGGGTAGGAGTCATTAATGTTTACTTCTTCAACTAGACTTTCTCTTGCCTTGCTGCTTTCCCCTTCCTCTATTTCCATGGATGCAACTAAGAGGGCTTCTAGCGTTGGTGCCAACGAAGCTATACCCTTATCCGTTGGAAACTTCATCATTCCATGTGCTGGGGATATTACAACGTCGAATGCTGCTATACCCAGCCTTTCTATCAACAAGTTGTAGTTTGAATGGGAGTTTATGACTATGAAAGTAAGCTCTTCCATTCTAGACAAGTCACCGTCTCGGAAGCATAAGTTGAGTGTCAACTTGACTAGGGGTTGTACCTTTTCCAAGGTGAAGCTTTTTAGGGACGTGTCAGTGGCTTGTAAGCGAGTTTTCATTTCACTCCTGAGTTGATTAAAACACCTTTGGTACATGACATTGGATGCAGCTCCTGGATCCATGTACACTCTGTCGGTGAAGGAACCTTCCAGCTCAGCTTCCACGATGATGGGAAGCTCCAGCTTGCTGTCCAGATCCGTTGGAGGGAAGCAGGTAAATTGTTGGTTCATGGGTGTGGTTCTTCTTCTTTTTCCTTCTTGCTTTTCTTCTAACCACACCATGTTAACACTTACCACTTCCTTCCCCTCCTTCTTATCTTTTATATCCTTCACCAGGTGGGCCAGCTCCCCTGTTTTGACAGCTTCCTCAATCCTCTTTTTTATCTGGAAGCAGTCGTTGGTATGATGCCCTGTATCATTATGAAAGGCACAAAACTTGCTTGTATCTCTTTTGCTAGAGGGTTTGGTGATGGGTCTAGGAGGTCTGAAGTTATACTTAACTTCCTCCATTGACAAGATTTATTGAGGTGTTTTTGTAAGGAGGGTGAAGATATGCTTATCTTTGTCCGGGTTCTTTTTGGACGGGGAGATCTTCTTCTATCTTTAAATCGTCTTCCTTCGTAGGACCTGAACGGTCATCCAACGAAGAGTTGAAATCTTGACCTTTTGGACGAGGGAGGTGGCTCCCTCCAGCTTCCTTACTCCCTTTTCTTGGAAGCTTATTTTTCCAAAGCGTCTTCGCCTTTTAGGAAGGACTCTACTCTCTCGAAGGCCTCTTCCATGGTTTGAGGATGGTTTTCATGGAACCTCCTCAAGAGCTTCTTAGGTTTTATGGCATTCTTGAAGGCTGACACCCTCCTTTTTTCAGTTGCCCCGCTATACATCAACCCCTCCCTTTTGAAACTTTCTATGAAGGCCTGAAGGTCTTCGTGGTCTTTCTGCTGGATCTGATGCATGATAGTTGCATCCCTGGTGCATCTTTTCTAAGGGGTGAAGTTGGCTAGGAATCTTTTGTGTAACTCATCGAAAGAGGTTATGCTTCTGGTGGGAAGCCCACAGAACCATAACCGAGCTGGTGAGAGTTTGCATAAACATATGACAACACTCAGCATTGTTCCATCGTTCAATGGTAGTTGCCCTGGTGAAGACCTGGAGATGGTCCTCAGGGTCTTCTAAGCCATCATATGGCTTAATGTTCAACGACATCTTTATGTTGGTTTGGAAGACATAGTTAGCTATTTCCTCGGAGAAGCATGATAATGAGCTTGGTTTGTAAGGCATGGAGGGTATATCAAGGTTTACTCATGCCTTGCTCGTGCTAGTGCCTGCTTGGGTACTTGCCTGGACCTGGACTTGTGGTCCGGCCTGACTGGGAGTAGCTTGCCAGGTCTAATTTCCTGTTAGCTGCTGGCTTAACTGGAACAAGAGGGCAACTATCTGAGGCTACGGGACACCATACATGGGGAAGCTATGCTGGAAGCTTGGGGACGGTGACAAGCTTACAACTACAGCTCTGCTAGCCAAGGGCATCGATCTAAGGGCTTCTTTGAAGGTCGTCTGTGGACGTGGAGGAGCAACTTGAGCTAGTTGAAGAAGTTGCTCGACAGTGTACTCTGGACTTCTAGGAAGAAGAAGGGGAGATCTAGAGTGGAGGCTCCCTGGCCAGAGTGAACCATCGGGCATGAGGTATGGATTTAGGTCAGGACTAGGTCCTGCCCTGCTAACACTTGGAGACGTGGTGGTGCACAACGGAGGAGGCATAGGGGAGAGTGTAACTTTTGGTTCATCATAAGATAAATGTACCCTAACTCCTTTGGTTCGTTCTTCTCGAACATAACCATTCAAGAGCTCCCTCAACTGTAAAAAAGTTGCTTCTTACTCCCTCCGGTGTTATTTCCATGGTCTCTATCGGGAAGAGAACTTCACTCGGTGAGGATGGAGCAGTCCGTGTAGAGGGAGGTGTCTGAAGTTGTTGTGCATCCTATGTTGCCGGTGCGACTTGGAGTCCATCCGTGTTAGTGGAGCAGCTGCCTACTCCGGAGTAGCCGGAGGGCTAGACGGAGGCAGGGAGCTGCTCAAAACTTCTTTCAGATGTTTACCCTTTCCGGCCATAAAAGAGATAATAACTTAGGAACAGGGCTGGACTACCAGAGAAACTGTTCTAAGTAGCGCAGCCCCACGGTGGATGCCACTTGTTAAAGCAACAAGAGTATAGCAGGGGAGAAGGTCCAGGATCAACTCCAAAAGGCAGCTCTTGGTCGGAATCTGCAATCAAAGAACACCGTTATCCTTAACGCGAGAGGTGGCCTCATGCGTTTGGACTCCAGCGTGAGAATAAGTGGATGGTTCTAAAGAGTCTTAGCGAAAATGGTAGGATAAGAGTTCAAAGTGAGAATGGGAGAAGTGAACTTACTTTAGGTTGAACAAGACTCCCCTTTATAGACAGATTGCTCTGCCTAAGGGAGCCTTGTACCAGCTTATACCTTCTTGTCTTGGTAAGCTTATCCTCCCTTGTTGTTGCTTGCAGGGTTAGCTTGCCTCTTTGGGTAAAATTCAGGTTTGTGTGTCTCTACGTCAACTTTATGTGTTTTAGGGAGAAGTCTAGTCACATTGACCAGCTGAGTTTAAGTTCCAATGTTGTACATTAACTTTAGCTTCCGGTCTTCAGCTATTGGCGTATTAGCTTCTCGTCGAGAGCTTCTAGCTGCCGACTTTCAACCTCTTATTTTCAGCTTATGTTTATTATTCTTTGTTGCTTATTTGCGATTGTTATTAACCTTAGTTTTGCTGAATAGGGTTTCCGAGTACCTATGTCATCAATAATTATATAATATCTTAGGTTAGTTATATATACCGCATATTAGGTAGGGTATTTGTAATCAAGTTTTTTAGTAGTTTTCTTGATCTAAAAATATTGTGAGAGTTAACCATAATTGTATTTTGATTATCAACTGTGACTTGAAGATAGTTGTTTCCATCTCGATTGAGGGTAATGCTTCTAAACTTTTGTACGAACATTACTATGTAATCAAAATAATTGGGATACGTTTTGTTTGGGACTTAAAGCTCTCTATAGTTAAGGGTGAAGAAGCAGTGACATATAAACTTACTATATTGAAAACAATATTAATAACTTGAAATGAATTTGATCTTGAATGGTTAACATATATATGTCAAGCTTTACAACTTCAAGGAAAAATTAGTAGTTGGTGGACCAAAATGGCTTGGTGAAAACAATGATATTGTGGGCTACTCGGCGTTTAATTCAACCTTAGGTTTATAACAATTATCAACCTTTGCCTTTAAAGTATGGATTTTGTGATCTCTTGATATTATTTTTCTTTGTTCTCATATTGAATGGACTTTTTATTATTTTTCTTTGTTCTCATATTGAATGGACTTTTTATTGGGTCTAAACCCACCCCTAGCCATTAAACCATTTCAACTGTTAGTGATGACCCGTAATCCAAACCCGTTTTCTATAGCCGAGAAGATAACCGGGATATTACACCTTTCTATAGTATCTCTATATTATTAATTAAGTATATATATGCTATGTTCTTATGATTTTCATCAAAATAATATTTGATGTACATTTGACTTTTTTAATGCATTAGCAAACGGAAGAAATAGAGCATTGAGTATTGGGATGTCGATGGTTGCCGGTAGGGTGTGTGTGGGTCGTTTTAGTATGGTTCAATTTTTACCATTACTTCGGTTATGGGATTCTCATAACCATCCGTAACCAAACTTTGGTTATGGTTAATCGGTTGTGAAGCTGGTTATGGTTCGGTTTTGTTAATATCGGTTATTAACCCAAAACTTAAAACTAACTTTGAGCTAAATTTCAAAAATAATAAACCAATTAGCCTACAATATAAAATGGAAACAACTATGTTGGATTTAGCTTACAACCAAGATTACATTTTTTTATAAAACTATTGACGCGGGATCCCTTTTAATAAAGTTTCAGCAAAATAAAATTAAAAAAAAATACTTAAGCCTTTAACGTGGGATAGTTGAAAAAACCTCTACATGGTTATGGTGAAAAATAAATCCATTATATAAACTTAACATTATAAGTTCGGTTTGTTTTTTATTATATCGGTTAACTAAAGATTCATAACCGTAACCATAACCGATTGGTCGGTTAAGCAAAACTTCATAACCATCGGTTATGTCGGTTATCAGTTAAAATCGGTTTGGTTATGATTCGGTTATCGGTTATGGCGGTTAATTTGCTCACCCCTAGCTGACGGTAACGGATGTAGGAATTTATTTCATCATCGTCATCATACTCAGTAAATCCCATCGATCGTAAAGCTAAGGTAGTGTCTGAGGAGGGTAAGAAGTAAACAGCGTTACCTCTACCCCGTAAGAATAGAAAGGCTGCTTCCAGTGAGACCCCTAGCTTGATAGTAGCTTTGCATCAAGCCTTGAACATAAGGCACATGACACTCAGCCATCGGGACAAAGGCCGGTTAGTGCATGTATCCCCATGTCTTTCGGCTATCAACGCCACCACATGATGCATGATTAACCATCTGCCGCTTTTAACGTTATTTTCATGAAATTAGTAAAATAACGTTAAAATTAGTGCAATTACACTTTTGCCCCCTAAGGGCCCACACATATATACATTATATGAGTACACCACAAACAGAACTTATAAAAAAGGTTAAAACTTAAAACGGGTCGGTCGGGTAAAATAAGTATTAAATGATGATAATTAAAAACAATGATCCAGCTAATAATAGAACTGAATAGGTATATTTCACTAAGCATCTACATCGATTGTTGAGCTAGCTAAGGATGAGATCGGTACCAACCGGTACCAGAAATCCCCAAAAGTGGGTAACGGTACCGAATGATACGATATGGTTCGGTACTTGTACGGTACCGGTATTTGAGGGTAAAAACGCGTAAATACCAGTACCGAACCGATACCGTACCGGACCGGTACCGAAAATGTCAAAAGTCGGTACCGAATCGGTATCGAAAATGTACCCGATTCGGTAAATTCGGTACCGGTACCCAGTACCATTTGCTCATCCCTAAAGCTAGCCATGTCCGAAGCAACCAATATATAGCTTTCTTTGTTTAATTTGTTAAATCAACAAGTCATTAATACTTGATAGTATAATAGACAGGGAAAGTGAATATAGGGTTGTTACACACCTAAGCTTAGATGCGAAATCATCAAAACTACGTAGTTTTGATAAAATCTAAGTTTGTTAAAGTTTTTACTCCTCAATTTTATTTCCTATCTGTGCACAGTCATCAGCGGTGACATTGACGGTAACAGTGGTAATTATATTTTACAATAATCACCCCCCTATGATTTTGCTTATAGCTTTCAAATAATCAACAAAGAAACAAAGCGTTCAAATTCCTCTTCACTCTCACATCGGCATCACTTTCAATCAACGACGGAACAAACCCACAGTCAGTTGTGAGTTAACCCCCAGAAATTTTCACTTTCTCGGCCAACCATTTTTTTTTAACAAATAGTCTGAAGACAAGACACATCACTAGAGGCTAAGCCCAGTATGTGCTGGAAAACATTAATTTTACGGGTTGAGGTTGTTGGGTAAGGCTTCTCCAACGTTGGCTCAAGCTTCACTCTAACAACCGGCAGAATGATGGAGTTCGAAACACAGACCAAAAGATCACCCAAAACTAAAAATAGGAAACATTATTAATTAATAAAAAATGTGGATTCAGATTTGGTTGTGTTTTTACACAAAACTTATTAGTATCGGGAAAACCAACGATTCAAACAATATATTAGTGGTGATTTCTTATTGGGTTTGAAGGAACCATGTTTGA
Source organism: Scalesia atractyloides (assembly GCA_947069175.1). Lineage (NCBI taxonomy): Eukaryota > Viridiplantae > Streptophyta > Magnoliopsida > Asterales > Asteraceae > Scalesia > Scalesia atractyloides. The sequence continues at coordinate 31,553,492 of CAMTDV010000015.1, read as the reverse complement.
TTTTAGCGTGAAAAGAAGCAGTGTTGATGAATTGGGTTATGTCAAATTAGGAAGAGAATGAGATTAAAATTGGGGAGCCAGGTGAATAGATAATGGTTGAAGCAAAGACAGAATCGAAAAAAAGGTAAAAGATACCAAGATACGGAGGAAGGAGGTGAACTTGCTTGAAGAGATAAAAATAGAGTAACGTAGACCAGCAACAATGGCGAAGAAGGATACGATATTATTCAGTTGTTAAGAATTTAATTTAATTTTAGTTGGTTTTAATCAAAACTACATAGTTCTGAAGGGTTTCGTATCTAAGCTTACATGTGTAACAACCTCATATTCACTTTCCCCTAATAGATAAGAGATATTTAATATACATCACAATATTCAATCAAACAGTGTTCGCGTTTTATATAAGCAATTGTGTTGAACGAAACAAGTTTATGTTTGATACCTCCTTTGAATTAATCATAATATACTTGCTACGATCTACAATAGATTTGCACAAAACGAGTTTTTTTTTGGAACCGAAACCGAGTAGGAACCAGGTCCAGGTACGTTCGAGATTTTGACCGGGTTTTCACTAGCTTGCAGGGGGGTTTCGGGTTTTGGCCGGTTCGGGTCTGGATTTTGACCAAGTAAAGGTGGAACCAATTCTGGGTCGGTTCCTTTTTCTAAACCCTAGTCTAGAACTCCGGGTCAGGTAGGATAGAAACCGGTTCCGAGTCGAGTCTATAACTAGGTTTTTTGTGCACCTCTAATCTACACATGTATGAACTTCCATTCGTAACATACATACACCATGACCATGCCTCAACCCATGTCTATATAAATATTTATAAGTATTTAGTCCAAGTGATATATTGTTAAGCATGGAGATAAGATAAATTCTATCCATTTAACCTTATTGTATGGATTCACCAAAGCACAAAATCATCAACTTAGTTGATGATTTCGGTTAGTCATGAGTAAAATAAAGAATGTACAAATAACTAATCATCTAAATCATCAAGTAACCAAGTGAAACTCAAACTAGACTAGTGCACTCCAATCATGACAAATATTTAGAGACTTGGTGTAGTTTGAACACTTTGTTACAAGTAAGTTTACTTGATGACTTAGGTTCATTAGACTGGAGGTTTTTTCACCTTAAACTTTCTGGAATCATACCTCAACTCAAGCCCCACAACATGCAAGTTAGTTGGGAACAAGGTTTGGTTCATGTTCATCCAAGAAATGTGTTGAAAATGTTAATAGTTTGAAAGTTTAACAAAACAGAATTTAAATCCAACTTTGGACCTCAGATGTGGTGATATTACAACTTAGTTAACCATGTAAGCTTGTGGAAACATTCCTAGAGATTATCCAAGTGGAAAGGAAGAAGAAAATATGAAGAAATGAATAAGATAGTGAGTTGAAATATCACTTAAACACTTGAAACTTTCTGCCCAAACTTGGAGATTTCTTGGTGATTTTGGAGTGTTTGAGAGTAATTTAGAGTTATGGAAACTGAAAATATGTTAGAGGAGGCTTGGTTTCATAGGGGAAATTAAGGTTTAAGTTTTAAAGAGGTTGGAAGGTGATTGGAGGTAAAAACAAGTAGAAAAGAGTGAAACCCGATTGGGTAAGAAAGAGAGTTGTTGATTGACACTGGTCGTGCCAAGCGACCAGCAGCACTTTCCCCGTCGCATGGTGCGACGGGAGCTATTTTCCAGCTTTGGGTTTTGTTCACTTTTAGTCCCCGCACTTTGTAACTAAGTTATTTTATGCCAATTTCTTGTATTTTAGCTTGTTTTTAGGTATCCAAAGCATATTTAAGTATGGTACGAGTGTGATGCACGTATGTTTGGTATTCAAGGTGTTTTAAGTCTCGATTTTGCGTAAAAACACGTATTTAAAGATTGATTGCGTATATAGCACATGTATGAAACGTAACACGTGTGACTATAAAAGTGAATTCCCATTATGATCAAAGTCTCAGATTACAAGATTGGAAATAAAATACGTATACAAGACGAATACAAGTTTCTAAAAATAGAATACGAATACAGACTTTCCATAAATACGAAAACTACGAAGCGTTACAATGAGCGGCTAGTTCCATAGGGTTTCAACCCGGTGTGGATTTTGTAAGATTTATAGGGTTTGACATTTGTTTTAAGATTTGATTTGTAACTAATTGCTATGAATATTTGAAGCTTATATTAAGTGTATTGCATTTGTTTTGAATTCACAAATTGTCAAAAAAGTTAGGAATTTTGACTCTGTGAAATGAATTCATGCAATTATGCTTTGATATGACTAGGGTTTACATGTTCTTGGTATCAAAGTGCATCTTTGTCCGTTCATTGTGACATTAATAGCTATCGGTACCTAAGCCTCGTAACACTGAACCCGTTAATAATTAAGTGCGATTAAATTAAGTCTAAAAATTGTAGGAACCCTAGGTCATGCAATTTCGAAATGGGTGTGAACCTTGTTTTAAATTATTGTTTTCACTTAAGTGTGCTAAGTTTTTATAATCATAATCAAACAATTATTTGCTTAGTATTAGTAATTGTCGGTTCATTCCCACCTCTTATCAAATCAACCAAAAAAACCAATAATTACATAGCAAGTTTCACAAAAGTGTTCTAAACCAATAATCAACTGAATCCTGACACTAACCATAAACTCTTAGTGATTTGACACACTGACTACCACTTACTATCTGTTTGGGGTAATTAGGACTTATAAATTTTATCTTTAATCGGACCGCGACACTCCGATTAAGGTTTGTGTTACAAAAAATTGGTTTTAATTGGTTTTCTCATTCGTTCTCACTGTTCTCGTAATATTATCTTCCCTATATGTATATATATACATATAGAATGAAAACCCAATTGAGTTGAAAAAACTCAAGAAACCCTTGTTAAAACCCTATGTAACATCTTAATTTATTTCTAAAAAAGAGGGAATGTAAAATACATACATATATTTGAACACTTTTGTAAAAGAAAAAACAAAAAAGCACCGAGTAGTTTTTAATAAAAAAATATTTAAAATTCAATGTTACATAATATATATGTCCAAAAAATGTAACATGCAAATTTTGAACATTTTTAAAAAAAAACTAGTCGGCGGCTTTTACATTTTTTTATAAAAATGTTCAAATATATGTAAGTAACATTCCCGATTTTTTTAGAAAAAAACAAAAATGCTACATAGGGTTTTCTTGAGATTTTTCAACTGAAGTTAGTTTTTTCCCTATACTTCACATATATATATATAGGATACGGTTCAAGAGAGAACCACTACCAGTTGCGAGAACCATGAGAACTCCTCTAATCCAATAGAATTTTAACACATTACCTATAATCAATTTAATTTAGGGTAATTTAGTTTTTTTCTCTTAATGTCACATCGATCCCCTCTCTTTTATATATAATACACATCACATCATCATTAATATCTCTAACATAACAATATATCTCTTTCTTTTTATTTTTTTATACTTTTTATATTTAAAATTAGGAAAAAATATCTTAAATTTTAAATTTAAACACAAAAAATATTACGTAATTTAGAAAATACAAAAATATCGAAAATGATATCTATTTCTTTTTTCTTTATTTTCCTTAATTATGACATAATGTTCTTTATAAAATGCAAGCTATATTTGTCTTATATGTTTATTTGAAAATACAAAATTATCAAAAATGATATCTATTTATTTTCCTCTATTTTCCCTAAATTCTGACATAATGTTTTTTTTATAAAATGCAAGCTATATTTGTCTTATATGTTTTGAGAATTTCTATTTCATTCGTTAATGTTTGATAACTTTCCACTACAACTTTAAAAAAAACATTTGACAATGCGCGCAAAAAAAAGTTTTGACAACGTTCGTAAATTTGTTGCAACCTTTACGCACCCCGTAAAAACTGTTTTATACCCAACCGCATGCGTAATTTTTTTTGCAAACATTTACGCACCCCGTAAAAACTTTGTAAAACTCTGCATAAAACTTTACGCTACCCATAAAAACTTCATGTAAAAAATTTTTTGTTCTGAAATTTTTTTTACGGCCCCCGTAAAAAATTTAAAAACCCCTAGCTAAACAATCGACTGGGGGTGTAAAAAAGTTTAAAACTGAAGTGTAAAAAAAGTTTAAAATGTTTTAATAGGGGCGTAAAAAATACAACCGAGACGGGAAATAAAAATTTACAACCGGGGCGTAAAAATAATTTACAGCCGGGACTGGGGTAAAAATAAAAAAAATTATGTGTCGGCGGCGCTTGGGTAAAAATAAAAAAATTATGTGTCGGCGGCATAAAAAACAATTATATAAAATGTTTTGTAAACTCACGTTTGTAAATTTGTAGGTTTTACATACGTTTAAAAATGTTTTTATATTCGTTGCCGAATGTAAAAAAAATTTGCGCACGGTGTAGAAAGTAAAAAATGTTTTTTTACATGTGGCAAAAAAATGTTTTTACACCCCTAAATGCCCGCTTGAGCTCCTCTAAACATCACTTTTGTGGAATGTAAACGTTATATTTTGGAGTAAATGATATTTAATTTGTTTGTAGAATGATCATTTGGGTATTTACATGTTTTGTGTGGTGTCCATGCAAATCTCAGACGACGATGGAGGTGCAAACTATCATTTACTAACGACGACTTCGTTTTATTTATTTTAGTTTATTTTTATCATTTTCTGGTGATTGATTTGAAATGTAAACATTTACCTCAATTTTTTTAAGTTTTTTTATTAAAGAACAATCGTATTAATTAAAGCACAATCATTACTCTGCTTTATTGTCTTTTAATCTCATCCATCAAAACACATTTGATCAATGGTTAATATTGGTTCCTACGGTTCTCACAACTCAAGGTGGTTCTCATTTTACCCAATCCCTATATATATATATATAGGGAAATGATATATAGAAAACTCACTTGTGGTGAGAAAACCTAGGAAACTCAAAGCTCCCGATATTTTTTTATTTTGAAAAAAAATTAAACATGTAATATACATGTTTTTGAGGGTTTTGAGCAAAAAAAAATAAAAAAAGCACCGACCAGATTTTTTTAAAAATAATTAAACAAGTTTTTGGGTAACATATGTTAAATTCATGTGTAACATATGTTACAGTCGCGTTGTTGAAAACTTGTTTATTTTTTTTAAATATCCACTCGGCGTTTTTTTTATTTTTTTCTCAAAACCCTTAAAAACATGTTATTACATGTGTGATTTTTTTCAAAATAAAAAAATGTCAGGAGCTTTGAGTTTCATAAGTTTTCTCAATTACAAGGGTTTTCTACATATACTTACATTTTATATATATATATATATATATATATATATATATATATATATATCGCTCTAATATTTTTAATGGGGTTGATGGAGGTTTGTACTGTATAGTGTAAGAAAAGTTCAGGTTTTTGAATGTCTGAAAATTTGATGTAACACTTAAATAACAGTTTGTGAAGATTCGAGATTTTGTAACATTGTCAATTCTCTAAACTTATTTTGTAAATTACATATACGTGTACTCTTAATTAAGAAAAAAATACTTTCTTTTTTTTAAATGTTTAAAGCTTGCATATTTTTCCAAGTTACACTATGAATCCTTCAGCTCAAGTGGTAAGAGAATTTGAGTTCTTCTGTAAAGACTCAAGTTCAATTATCATTTGGTGCAAAAAGGAGTGGGCCACTGGTTGATAATAATAGAAGACCCAGGGAAACCTGGGTTCAATTCTTGAGGCAAACGAGTTTTACCGGTAATTTTACCGTCATGCCTACAGGCTGGTGAGTTACCGGATTTTTCCCGAAAGTGATGATGGATGACTCGGGTTACTTTCGAAATACTCCGTTTGTCCAGTAGATACCCCTAAAGCTTTAACATTTTTACTTTCTTTGTTTTTAAGTAATCATCCAATACCTCATGGACCACCAACATTTTTTCTACCTTTGTTTTGTTTTTTTTCTTTGTATTTCAAAATAAGTTATTTATAAAATTATGAGTGTTATATCATCACATTCTTTATTTTTATGTACGTATCGATATAAATTTTATTTACAAAACAAGTTATTAATGGTAATATACAAATGTTCAACTTACAAACATACACATTATCTAAAGTGATACACCCTCCTTTTACACGCTTAATAATATAAGTATAATGCACTATAAAATTCCAAATATAACGTTGCCACATGTTTATTTTTAGAGTAAACTGCAGTTTTACTCCCTAGAGTTACATGTGATTGGCACTCTTACCCCCTAAAATGAAAAAATTGTTGTCTTACCCCTCGACTATTGAAAAACGCTGCATTCTTACCCCCTGCCATCAAATGACTTTAACATTCTATTATTCCTTTCTAACTAACCCCCCCCCCCCCATTCTTTCTAACTATAATGAACCTTATCCCCTACAGAAAACGTGTCCATTCCCACCTAAATTGTTTGACCAGGCAAAGTCAAAGCCTGCACTATTGATTTCTAATTCTACTCCAATTCCTAATCCTAATTCCAAAACCATCATCAAGCAAATGAACCTCTAATCCATTGTGATTCTTCAAAAAATCAAAAATCCAATTCCTAATCCTAATTCCAAAACCTCTAATCCACTGATATATGTTAAATTACCCATACTTTGGTCCCCCATTTTACTTCTGTTTTACGCGTTTTTACCCATAAAATCGAAGTTTAGGCACTTAATCTTGTATATTTTGATTTACAGGTCTTAAACAGCGTACCGGACAAGAAGATGAAGAAAACGAGGATTTTTCGGACGATTCAGCAAAGATACGAACTTTCTGTTGAGTTCAGCACCATTGGCATGGCAGTGCCACATTTGGCACGACAGTGCCATATTTGGCAAGACAGTGTCGACCTTGATTCCGCGGATGCACTACTAGTGCAGCTGGTAGTGCTAGCTCTCTCTTGGACATGCACGACGGTGCCACCTTTGGCACGTCAGTGCCGCTTTTGAAATATCTGCCTAGATCTGCTGACGTCACAAGATCTCATGAACAGTGCACGGCCGTGCCAATTGAAAAAGTTATAAATAGCAGCAGATGGCATTCTGGTCGAAACTCTGGACTTTTGGGAGCTCTTCTGGCGATTTTCTAGGCTCCTGATACATCATCTATTGATCGGTATCAAGCCCCCGTAATACCGAGGAGCTCCGTTACCATCCGGGTCTTCAATCTCATGCTTGTTATTGGTTTGATTCTTGAATCTTTCCAAGTTTTTGATTATGCTTCAAGCATTTGGTTGATGTTTATATAATATTGTAGCCTAAGGGCAAAAACACTAGTATTCCTTGCTTCATGAACAACCATTAGTATGTTAATTATGTTTGTGATGACATTTAACACTTTCTGTGTTAATCATTGATGATTAGTTTGCAACCTTGTTATTAATGTTGGATTCTTGATTATAGTTAATTATCTTGGATGATTAGTATGTGGTTAGTTAGGATATTTGTATGAAGAAGCTTAATTAATCATGTATTGGTAGGATTTTAACTTGTTAAAATATTTACACCATGAAACTAGCAATGGGTATTGGTTTAGTAAGTGGTAATTAATACTAATCAAGAGTGTTTTCCCTCACGGAAGGACCTTAGCGGGTTAGATGGTGTTGTTACGGAATCTTGACATAAGTTGTAAATTTGTTAGTAATTTAGGCCAAAATTGCTTTCCTAGTGCATTTATGCTCAAGATTTGTAAAATGAACTTGGTTGTGATTTAATCTAGTTTATGCTTGTCTCGGTGGTTGCATTGTTTTTATCAGTGTCTCTTTCCTTGATTAAGTGAGGTTAGAAAACTCTTAACGGATGACTAACTCGTCTTTAGGGGATTTTCATAGACATTCATCAATAGGGCGTTAAAGAACAATTTTAGGTGGTTAAAGTGTGTTTATCGTTTTAACTTTCCGAAGAGTTGTCATGTTAGGATTCCCGAAAGGGATACTAATTGTCTTTAAAAATGGAAAATTGACCAAGTGTTTAAGTGGCATATCTGACGTAGTTAATATGTTCTGGTTGTTCGTAAAGCAAGGCTATATATTTATTTTTCATATTTAGAGTCTATGTTTTTTAAAAGAAAAAGAAAAAAATATTTTAGTCGCATTCTAGTTTAAACAACTTATTCACCTATCTTTTCTACCGGTAAAGTAATGATAAAGGTTTAGTATTATCGTCTCCGCCCGCATCCTTGGATCGATACTTGGTTCTTACCGATACTTTACTATATATATGACGGGGTATACTTGCCCTTTCGTGTGTCTTTTAATGTTGAAGTATAAATCATTTTTATAAATTAAAACCTAATCGTGTGTAAAATTCATTGTAAAAATATGTATATACATGCACACACGTCATCCACTGTCATCAAGCACATGTATATAGTTTACCACTGTCAAACTTCAAACAATCAAGAATCCAATTCCTAATCCTAATTCCAAAACCATCATCAAGCACATGAATCTCTAATCCACTATCAAACAATCAACAATCCACAAGGGCATGAACCTCTAATCCACTGCCAATGACCAAACACTACTGCAACATGTATGCTGCTGCAAATGAACCTCTAATCCATTGTCAAACAATCAACAATCCACAAGGGCATGAACCTCTAACCACTGCCAATGACCAAACAATGTTGCAACATGTATGCTGCTCCAAATGAACCTCTAATACAGCAAGTTCGATTAAAAATGCTGCAACATGTATGCTGCTGCAAATGAAACTACAATCACGCTGCCAATGATAATGATAATCTACATTTTCACCTTATAACGTTGGATACTATATGTTGATCATACATGCTGATTTAGAAATGTTGCAACATGTTGATTTACAACATGCTGCAACTGCCAATGATAATGATAATCTGAGACTGTTTATAAGGGCAGCATGTATGCTGCTGCAAATGAAACTAAGGTGGTGCACATGAATTACACAGGCTGTAATGCTATAACTACATCATAATTAAGTTATAATTATATCATTTTATATGAAGACATAACATCAACATACAAAATACAAAATTATCCTACTTGAAAGTACTGGTAACATTATATTTAAGTTAACCTACAAAATACACATTACTAGTCCTACATAACTACATAACTACATAATTACTAACTTATGATCAACTCTCCGGTGGATAATGGAAGTTGTGACAGGGCGGCCAAACATGGAGACCACTAAGTGGACCACCATCGATGAGCTGGATAGACTCATCGTCAGGTCAACTGTAAAAAAAACACAAAATTAACACACAAATCCGACTAACTTATTATCAATACCCTGTTTATCACTACCCTGTTCAGAACATCATACAAAATTATCAATACTCTGTTTATAATCGAACTCTCTATTAACATTAAATCCGACCCTGTTCAATCACTATATTAACATCAAATCCGACCTGTTCGTATCAAAATGTGGAACCATGTTCGTATCAATCATACCCTGTTTCAATAAAAATAACAAATAGACTAGAACTACGATTATACCTGTGGTGTTCCTGATCAGATATCTGACCACCCAATACACAACCGGCATTGTCTTGAGTGAGGGAGGAGCAGGATGGGTTGGTTGATTTGGATCCGGTGTTCGCCGACGAGGAGAAGGAGAAAGGGGGAAATGGGGAAGTCTTTGGGGGTATGGTGGAACTGATGGTTATAATAAAGAGTGTTGTGTTGAGGAATCCATCAAACTCAAGTGGAAAAGACTATTTTGCCCTTTGACCGTTACTAATGGACGTTGACTTTAAACAGATTTTAACACCGGGGGGTAAGAGTGCAGCGTTTTTCAATAGTTGAGAGGTGAGACATCATTTTTTTCATTTTAGGGGGTAAGAGTGCCAATCACATATAACCCCAGGGGGTAAAGCTGCAGTTTACTCTTATTTTTATCTACGTTTCAATAAAATTTATGTTCGAAATAGAACAGGTTAAATATGACTAATATGTTTCCTTCATCGTAATAAACCAAACCGATATCGTCCGAACAACATCGCTATCGCTGTTGTATTCGTTTTTTTTCTAAAGGTACAACGTGAATTCTCTGTTGACATGGCTTATTTTTTCAACATTTTCTTTAATATAAAGTTTCAAACACTATCAACATACACGTCGCATCACGTTGCATCATTTAGATTTACTTCTGGCTTAATATCAGTACCAGTACCGACACTACCATCTGCAGACTATTTATTTTTCCGAAGACGTTTCATTAAAAAACATCTGCGCAAGCTCTTCTTGGTGCAGACTTTGCCCAACCATTTTTAAGATCTTCTAAGGTCTTCAGAGGGTTAAACACCACCATTCACCACCACCATCCACCACACAGTGTTCACGTCCACCGCTCACCACCACCAGTTTATTTTAGGAGTCTACATACGTTAAAAACAAACACATTCTTTATGCAGACTGCAGATGTTTAGTCCAACTCTTTTTCTACAAATGTTTGTAGATATGGTCCGTAACCTGCTGACATTTTACCTCCTAAAAACAAATGACACCTTAGTGTCAATACCGTAATAAAGCCAACCCATACCCATCGAATTTTCACTAGAACACACGGCTAAAAATACATGTAAAGCTAAAAAAAAGTAAAAAAAAAAAACACGAATGTTACTTCTATACTATTAAAATCAAGCACCACCACCACTCCCCTTACAAACACCACCACCGCCTTCCACCACCCTCTCTCCCCTTACCACGCGTCACCATCTTCAACCTCCATCAACACACACACTCATGATCTCCCACAAAACCCCCAAAATTCACCGCCACCACCATCAAACCCTCTCACAATGGGCGCAAACCAACCATCCCACGGCCTAATCGTCGGCAACTACTGCCACGACGTCCTCATCAAAAACAACGCCATTCTCGCCGAAACCCTAGGCGGCGCCACTGCCTTCATCTCCGCTGTCCTCGACGGCCTCAACCTCCCGTTCAATTACGTCACCAAAGCCGGCTCCGATTTTGCCTACACCACTACTGTCAATCACCGCCCAATCACCGCAGGAAAAACTGCAGTATTCCACGCGTATTTCGACTCCGATCCGGCGGAGATCCGGCGGGAGGATCGGATCCTGAAACGGATCAGGTCGTCCGAGCCGATTTCACCGGCGGATTTACCGGATTATGACGTCAGGTTCGGTTTCGGTTTGGCGGTTGGAGTTGCAGGGAGATTGTTCCGGAAACTTTAGAGAAAATGTTGGAGTTGTGCGACGTCGTTTTGGTTGATGTGCAGGCGTTAATTAGAGTTTTTGATGAAACTGATGGGACTGTGAAGCTTGTGAGCCTAAAAGAGACTGGATTCAATCGGTTAATTAATCGAATCGGGTTTTTAAAAGCTTCGGCTGAAGAAGTCCCTTACGTTGATGTGGATGAGGTGAGGAAGAGCTGTTGTGTGGTGGTGACAGGTGGAGAGGAGGGGTGTACAGTGTATTGGAAGGATGGGGAGGTGAGGTTACCGGCTTTTTCGACTGTTCAGGTTGATCCGACTGGGGCTGGGGATAGTTTTTTTGGGTGGGTTGGTTGCAGGTTTAGTGGAGGGATTAGCGGTTCCTGATGCGGCTGTGCTTGGGAACTTTTTTGGGTCCTTGACGGTTGAGCAGATCGGGTTGCCGGAGTTTGATTTGAGGTTAATGCAGGTTGGTTTTTGGTTAATGTGATTTGCATTGCATTGCATTTATTCATAGTTGTGCATGATTATGAATAAAAACAAGAATGTGAATAGAATTAAATGAGGTTTTTTGATGATTTGGTAGTTGAAATGCAATCTTCATCAGACATAGTTAAATTATATATATATCTTGGTTTTAAATGACGCGCTTCATGCACCTCTTGGTTTATAAACAGCACAGCAAAAAGGATGAGTAGGTTACAAATGATTTACTTGATAAAGCACGGTTAAAACCAACCAAGATATGTATATGGACAATCATATAGACAAATACTTGGTAGGCGTTTGCTCATAGAAAGTAATAACCTTGCGTTACGTGACAATGTAGACAAATACAGTGTAGGGCTTTGTTCGTAGAAGGTTATGATGTTTTCCGGCTGACTCTGACATGTTGTGTCAGAGCATGCTCTAAGAAAATTGTCAACTATGATAAATATGAAATTACCATCTAACCTTGCATTTGCAAGAATCTTAACCAACACCACTATTGTAGGGTAAATTGGTAAATGTAACCTTGCATTAGCACAATACCACTAGGTCATGTGTAATTGTATAATATCACCAGACCATCCTTTCTTTAATCTTGTAAAAATATGATTTTGAATTTCAACTTGCAATATATAATCTCTTTAAAAACCTACTTTTAAACATCCATGATCTTAATGATGTTACAATCAAAGGTATTGCAAAATTTTCCATCTTTTAAATCTTATATTTAGTTGCACATAACTCTATCATCATCTCCCTCTTGCTTCTTGCAGAAAGTCAAGGACGAGGTGCACGTGAGGAAAATGCAGCGTGATGGACACGATGACGAATCAAGGTTTACAAAAACGAGTGGTCATGAACAGTTTATTGCATCGCTAGTTGCTGCCAAACTAATAAAAACACAAAACAGTTTCTCCTAATCTAGGAGATCATGTTCTTGATCCCGACATGCGGTACACAGATGTTATTTCTTAAATATAGTGTACCACGTTGTTATCTGTTTGTGTTCTAAATAGAGTTGTATGTATGAACAAGGAAGCATTGAAATGGTAATTACAAAGGTTTCATCTTCCATTCTATTTTCTAGGAATTTAAATTGAGAAAGTTGTCAGTTACTTTTTAAAACTAAGAAGATATTTTATATACAGCTAAGTTTAAAAAATGAATCATATTTTTTTTTCTTTTTAATCTGGGGGTTTTAAGGTTCATGAATGTGTGTAGAGTAAAGGGTAGTTGATATCCGTCTTCCCAAGTGAAAACTGAATGGTAAGGCATTGCATGGGAGTGTAAATAGTTGACATAACTTAAAACATGAAATGGGCAGATTGAACTTGTGGGTTTGAGTTTAGTTTAAACAGGTTTGGGTTAAACGAACGAACACTTTAGCCAAAATGGGCCAGGTTCATGATTGACATGTTTTCTTTTAAAAGAATTTAGATGTCTGTGAATTGGGATATTAATTTACACTAATAATGGGTAAATAAGTTTAGCTATCTGTTAGCTGTCGCTGCTTAAAAATTTGGGCTTAATCCTGTGCGTGGATAGACACTCATCTAAAAAATCTCAGATTTGACTCTTTATAGCTCCAACAATGAATAGGTGAATTGTATTATTGTGTTATTAGGTAAGGGATCATATATATACAAGAGAAGAATTTTGTAGGAAGTATAGGAGACAATCATGGTTACACAATTGTTTTTCTCAATTTAAGAAAGAGAAGGGTATGATGGTCTTTTCTCCCTTTAACTAGTTTCCACCTTAATTTTCAAATGGCTATAACCTTTTCATACGTTAATATTTTTTTTAAATTACACTGTATTAACGAGCATTTCATTCTCTTTAATTCGAGCAGCATATTGCTATAGTATTCTTAAAAATAATTTATAGGACTTTAAATACCCATTACGTGATTACGTGATTTTAAATACCGAGTACCTATTACGTGATTTTTGAATACCCATTACGTGATTACAAATTCAACATAAATCATTACGTATTCATTGTAAATTCATTACGTGATTACACATTTATATGATTTGTTATAACTCATGTTAATACAATTATGCTTATTACGTGATTACACATTCAATAATAAGAACTTGATTGTTTATGCTTTATTACGTGGTTAAATCTTTAATATATGACATTATGTTGCTATTATAGGTTGGTTTAGCTAATGTTTTGTATATAATTTATCCTTAATACGTGATTATACCTTAAATATTAGGTATTCCATATGAAATATTATGTGTTACGTTACGTAATCACCCAGTATAGTTTCACATAAACACTATAACGAAATCATGCAATCACGAAATGCATATTTAAAATCACGTAGTCATGTAATTTACATAGTCAACTATTGTTACGTAATTACGTAATCACTTAGTGTGGTTTCACATAAAATACTACAATGAAATCAAGTAATCACGTAATGGGTATTCAAAATCACGTAGTCACTTACTGGGTATTCAAAATCACGTAATCACGTAATATGGTTTCAAAATCCTTCAAAAAAAATTAATGTTAAAATATAGCAATAGGCTGCTCGAATTAAAGAGAATGAAATGCTCGTTAATACGGTATAACTTTTATAAAATTATATTAACGTATGAAAAAGTTATAGTCATTTGAAAATCAAGGAGGAAGTGGGTTTATAAGTTAACAATATTGGATTTTCCTATTTTACCATTTTCCCCACTTGTTCCCTTGTTTTTTGTTATGTGAATTCTATATATGGGGACCACTTAATCTCAACCATTGATCTTGCAAATCAATGGTTAAACTTGTCTGATACACTTCGTACAATTTTTTTCCTCTTGTAGAATAACCTCTCTCTGTGTCATTATACCTTTGCAACTTCTTTGGCATCATAGATTGTAAGCTCCAAAAAAAAATTTAAGAAGTATACTTTACTTAACTAATCGTAATTAAGATGTTATGAGCTCATAATGATTGTCGTGTTATGGAGCGTCATCACAACATAATTTTCCTTTTAAAAGTAAAATTCAATGCATCAATATGATGCACTATTTCATTAAAAAAATAGTTAAATTCAATTTTGCTCCCTGAGGTTTGACAAAAACATCCATTTTCCTCCAAAAGACTTAAAACATCGATTCATCCAAAAGTTTTATCACTTGTTTCATTTTTACCCAAACCTCTAACAACATTCATCTCATTCATTAAGTCTAACCTATATGCATGTCAGGTGATGGGCATCTTGGTCATTTTCCATACTATAATTAAAAATTCCTACACGAATACTAAAAATTTCCATCAAGAAATTTGTTCCCGCCGTTCCATCAAGAAACCTTATGAACTGAACAATTGAAGGCATCTCCAGAAACACAACAAAACAGAGAATTAAGGTTTGATTTTTATATTTCAATATTCTTGTCATAATTCATTACAAAAGCGTAGCACTTTTTAGTGCAGTATTTGTCACATTTTTCAGCATGGATCTTGGAGAAAGATAGTAAACATAAAAGATTAACCTGCAAAACCACCAGTCCTGATTAGTAACGTATGTTATGTACATCATTCACAGGTGTTCCATATCATCTCCAACCTTCTTAACTTCGCCGACTTAAACGATGAACCTGCAAAACCACCAGTCCCGATTAGTAACGTATGTTATGTACATCATTCACGGGTGTTCCATATCATCTCCAACCTTCTTAACTTCGCCGAATTAAACGATTAACCTGCAAAACCATCAGTTCTCGTAGTTATCTCATTCAACACATATAATCACATAAAACACACATAAAACTCAGTATTTAAACACATTAAAGCTCGGGTTTCACCCTCTCCATCATCCTCGTGGACCAAAAGAAACATTTAACTATCACTACTCGTCACTGCGGAATATCATTGAACGGACTCTTTGGAGTGTGGAAAGCTAGGTGGGCGTTACTGAGAGATATGCATGTTAATTACACATACGAGCACCAAGTGAGTATTGTGATAGCATCGATGGCGGTCCATAACTTTATTAGAAAGACCGGTAGGTTTGACGAAGCATTTATCACGACCCAACAAGAATCTTACAATCCTCGCGGTACTAGTGATGCACTTCATGCAGAAGTTCCGTCCACAAATAGTACAGATAATGATTGTATGTATATGGCAACGATAAGAGATATTATTGCGCAAGATATAATGGAATCACGGAGAAGAGCATAGTATGATATTAGTGTGTTATTTATGTGGATTTTTATGTTTTTAGGAATCGGAATGTAATATTATTATGGTCTAATTAAGAAATTATAAAATATGTAAACGAATTTTGTGTTACATATTTCGTAAAATGTTTTTCAATATGCTAGAGAGAGAAAAAAAAGCTAAACCAAACACTTTTTAAAATATGTGTCATTTTTGGTCATTTTACATGAATAAGCTAAACCATACACTTTTTAAAAAACTACTTATTTAACTTATTGGCTTATAAGCTAACCCAAACATTTTTTTAGAAATTCCTTTTCGAAAAGTCCTTTTAGCAAAAGTCCTTTTTAACAAAAGTCCTTTTGAACTAAAATAAGCTAAGCCAAACACACCCAGTGTGAATGGTTGGGGGAAATATAAATTTGGTTTACATAAGAAGGGGTTTGTAACCGACAGGGCTAAGTAAAAAAGTGGTGAAATGACAAATATACCCTTTGACAGTTACATAGATACGTTGAAAGTCAACGATGTTTAGTGACAGAGTCCAACTTCGATCCAATTAGGAATAGACGGGGTAAGGCAACAAAATTTTGAAAATAAGAGATAAGAGTGTCAGCGCCCCATACATGAGGGGTAAAACTGCAGTTTACTCAAAAAATAAACATAGTTAAAATGCAAAATAAAAAGATACTAAAAAAACTAATTAGTGAACCGTAAATAACAAAAATCAATTTGGTAAAAAAACACACAAAAAAAAAAAACTAGTTAAAATGGATAATACGAAGACATAGAAAGTTCTTTAAAATTTTAATAGAAATAAGGGTAAAGTAGGTATTTTATAATACATATTTAAGAAAATAAATCATAATTGGTAAATTTGCAATTTTATTCGTTAAAGAAGAGGATATATGCAATATTTGTATAGGCTGAGTAAATATGCAATAAAAAAGTTTCAAAGAGTAACGATCATAGCGATCTCCTCTGGTACCTACTGGTACGTCAGGATCCGATTGGTCATGAACATCGTAAGGTGCTGCTCTTCGCGAATCCCAGCATACCCCTGGTTGGGATGAGTAGGCCCACCAGGATATATGCAACTGAATTTGGAAAGATTTTTTTTTGGAACAACGATTTTCTTGTATTAGGCTATCACACTCTCCACATTAGAGAGCCCCGTTGCCCCACTCCGGCCAAACTATGTTGTCTTAACCGGACCCATGCTAGCCTCAAAGTTTGGCTTGGGCGTTCTCCAGAGAAACCATACCGCCGGCTGCCACTTGACAGTCATTGTGCCACCACAAAAGTAGAACTCTCTGGCGTAACACACGGTGGGACGAAAACCAGGATGGACTTAGGATAGAGCTTGACCCCTCTGCAAGGAGGCTAGGCTCTATATATCATTGCCTTATCCGACAAAATGACACAAGTGGAGATTGAACTTAGGTCTCCTACACAAGTGGAAATTTGAAAAGATAAATTTTAGCCTAAAACATCTTTGTTTCTCTTTCCCCCTCTCTTTCATAAAAACTTTGGAACACAATTTCCCCCTACTTTCTTCCAGATCATTTCTCTTCTCTTCTTAAATTAAACTCTGGAACACATCGTGCTACGATATGTTATCTGGTTATGGTTAACAGATTATCTGGTTATGGCTAAGAATAGGGGTGGGGGTCCAATCTGGTTTTCGCAAATGAAAGGTTGATGTACATTTAGGCAGTCGAATCACGATGATTTGTGGCAACTCTCATAAGAGAGCTGTCACAATGAGTTGTCGGAGACCACTATTGGAGAGAACACGAACCGAACCATCGGGACCTGGAACCATCACACCCTTTTGAAGCAAGTAACTTTCTGAACCAAACCAGAGTGGAACCATTACAACCATTGGATTGTACCAATGTGAACCATCCATTAGATGCCTGGATCATCCATTTGAACCAACAACAATTTGTTAAGGATAGAATCTATGCAATCATCTGAACCAAGACGAACACTTTCTGACCGAACCAATCGAAAATATAAAGACAACTCTCAAGTGAAAAGTGCATCATCAAAACATCACATCAAGTTACCCTCATCTCCCACGGTGAAGTTACGGACTGCAGCATTTGTTTTAACAAAATATGTAAACAAACATAACATTTATTGTACTCAACAAGTTATTTGATGAAAAAAAAAACACATCTTCATATACGAGATGGATCATAACATATGGAAAACACTATTAAACTCAAAAGGTTTTAGTTAAAACGAAGATGTATGCCCGATACACAACATGAACATCTCTGAGAACAAGAGAACCGTGTCAACAAAACTAAAACATAAAGATAATTATTAAGGTAGTTCACCGCTATCCACAATTGTAACTTGGCTTTTTGGTGATCCACTTTGTGTTCCCTCAGCTTCCATCTTGTAAACGACATCCATCCCAGACAACACTTTCCCAAACACAACATGTCTACCATCCAACCTAACAACATTTCACAACCCATTAATGAAAATATACATTTACTAACCAACCATAAAAATGAAAATATGTTGAATGATCATGCAAATTACCAGCTGGTTGTGACTGTTGTGATGAAGAATTGTGACCCATTGGTGTTTTTTCCAGCATTTGCCATTGACAATAGTCCTGCAGACCAAGTTTGTCAACTTTAATGTTTGATTGCATGTTTTATTATTTTTATGGAATCGGTTAATCGATAATTTACCTGGTCCAGTATGCTTGATCTTGAAATTTTCATCGATAAATTTTTCTCCATAGATTGATTCTCCTCCTCTCCCATCTCCAAGTGTGAAGTCGCCACCTTGAATCATGAAGCTGGGGATAATCCTGTGGAACGCGCTTCCCTTGTAGTGAAGAGGTTTCCCGCTCTTCCCAGTTCCTTTCTCCCCTGTGATGATTAGAAATGAACACATATATAATATAACGTTGTTAACAAATTCAAATTATCGAATTAGGAAGTTCAAGTATCAGAGGAAAACTGTATTAGCGTAACAGTTGACCCCTCGTACCAACCAATATTGTCCGTTTTGCCTACGAAAAAGCTTATGGATTTGTTTTTGGTTACTAGAGTGGAAACTTCCATCCATCCTGGAATTACTTCCACCCAGGCAACGCTTAAATGTGGTCCCTTTATCCACAGCCAGCGCCCAAAACGGGTTGGTGGTATTTGACGTCAGACATTTCTTATGAACCAATATCATGTTTACGACTGATGTGTGATATGCATAGGGTGTTACAATTAGTCAATTAGCGTTACCTGTGCACAACGCTCTGAAGTTTTCTGCGGCAATGAAAAAAAATCAAATTAGTAAAGCATACATAAAAATCTATCTACATGTTTCCTCCAATTTAACGTAATAAGAAATGCGAGTGAATCAGTCATCATACCTGCTGTTTTAGGAACTGTATTTCCGAAAAGACCAAAAACAATTCTTCCTGAGAGAAACAAGTGCATACAATCTTTAGCTTATGTTATGTTTCAAATATTACATAATTAATTTACATATACGACTATCTCATTTACACAACATCGTTTTATATGCATATAGTGTTAGGATCAAACAAGAAAGATTTTCGGGCGAAAAGCATTTCTATTTACAGAAAACAAGGCATTTGAATGCAATTTTAGAGGATCCTAATCCTATACACATTTACATTTACAAGAATAATATATGATGATGCACTAAGATGACGACAATGACCCGTGAATTGATCTTAGAAAGGAAAAAGTGAAAAGCTATGGCATACCAGCAGGTTTTCCAGCAATCTCAACATCGAAATATACTTTGTGAGTCACCTCGGTCAAATCTTTGTTTGATTTCTTAGCCTGCAAAGAATATGAAATTCAAATTTCAGATTGAATCATATCCGTCGGGTCAGGTTGTTAGATAACGAAGCATGAGAATATGATATTTATGCTCAAATACGCGATGAAAACATAAAGAAGTTGAGATAAAACCACATAAGGGACAAGTTTCAACTCAAACTGGCATACAAGTTCCATGGTTTAATCAAATTTTCAGCTACTGGTTTAGTTATCATTATCTCTAATCTACATTTGGCCAACAAAATTCTATAATATAACGATAATTAAACAAAGATCATAACAGGGAATACATAATAAGTTACCAAAAGAAAAAAACTGAAAACAATTAAGCAAACAATTGAAGCGCACAATCAAGCATACGAAAATTCCTTATTTCACTCTCACGCTTGAAGAACAAACACTCAATCTACAACTGATCGACGAAAAATTACAAAAAAAAAAGAAAGAAAACAAGCTGATCGAAGCAAACAGATCCGATACAATCTGAAATCAATAAGAAATTTCAAAAGGATCAAATCTACAAAACCTGATAGATCGCTTCATATACTCAATGATCAACTAAACTGATGGGAACAGCAAGATGAAGTAAATGAGAATTTTGGTATTACCTGAGTGATAGCTAGGGTTCCGATGAGGAGTAGAGAGCAGAAGAGGAGAGCTGACGGCGACTTCATTTTCGTGATGACGGAATGAGCCGGCTTTGACGATGTTTATATGAGAATTGACGTAGTGGGAGCAAATAAGATTGTTACACGTGTCCGGTGATGTGGTTTCTAGGAATTTGATTGGTTACAGTAACTAAAATTACTCACCGATAAGTTAACGACTTAACTTGTATTTGCACACATAAGTTAACGACTTAACTTGTATTTGCACACATAAAAATCTAAGGTGGTGTTTATTTTTTTAAGATTGTTAAAAGGTAAGATGTTTACGGTACGTGAATCACATTTGCCGACATTTATAGAAAAAGATGTGAACCAAACCTATACAGTTTGCAAGAAAAAAACTGTTTCTTTTTCAACGTATATAGACTTCTAAAATAAACCGGTGGTGGGTGGTGGTGGTGTACGGACGGTAGTAGTAAGTAGTGGGGGTGTACGGACGGTAGTGGTGGGTGGTGGCGGACGGTGGTTAAGGTAAACTGTGGTGGTGGTGATGGTGATGGTGGACGATGGTGGTGGGTTGTGGTGCTTAACCCTCTGCAAATCTTAGAAGATCTTAGAAGTAGTTGGGTCAAATCTGAACCAAGAAGAGCTTGAGTAGACGTTTTTTAATGAAACGTATTCAGAAAAACAAACAGTCTGCAGATGACAATGTCTGCACGTGGTCTGCACGACGCAAACAGAAGAAACGACACAGATCTTTAAAAAAGACAAACACCTCCTAACACCATTTATGTTAAGGGTTTGTTGCTTCAAGATGTAATGAACTTAGAAGTTGCCCAAACATATTAAGAAGTATAGTTTGATGAAAAATGTAACATGTTATTAGGTAGTTGATTAAAATTTACAATCATGTGATATGGGTAAAAAAAAATTAAAGATGTCCTTAAGGCACTAATTGACATCTACAATTTCAAAGTTTAAAAATGCTACACTTTACAACCCTCAATTAGTTAACTGTCATGTCAACCATTACCAAGTTTGTGAAATGACGTTATTGCCTATAATTATTATTATTACCCAATCACAATCTGAACACAATAAAAGACTCCTTTTACCCTCATTCACAAATTTCTTTTTAACCTCATCAAATCAAACCTGATTCTCATCTCAATGACCATTAAATTCTCTACACAAATCTAGAAATAATCACTTCATCAAATCAATTTCATCAAGATCCATCAATTTTCAAAAGGTTGTTTCCACCTTTATCCAAATTATATTTACCAAATCAAACAATAATTACTCAATTTGATCCATCAATCGCAATCAACATCCATTGTGTAATGCTACTGCCTCTATTCCTCCTCCTGGAATGATGAGTTTTTTTCAATTTTGACTTATTATTTCAGTCAATATCTAGAAACTTTGGGCAATTGCTTGTTGAAGAAGTCAAAGTTTTGTTACCTCTATTAATCCTCCTTGATTTTGAGGAAATTGTGGGTGTTTGATTTTGACGAAGACGACAATTTTTACAGCCCTTGATTGTGGCCCAAAAAGGAGTCGTTTTGCCTTCTTCAGTGGCTGATTTCAAAGAGCTGTCATTTTCATCGCAACAGCCGGTTATGATGTGAATTAATTGTGGTAGGGTTTGAATGATTTAGTGGTGGTGGGTTTTGCACGACATGAAACTATGGTGGGTTGTGGTGGTGTGGTGTACTGTAGGGTAATTCAAGTGGTGGTTGTTTTTGGGCAAGAATGGTGGTTACTTGCATGTTAGTGAGGTGGGTTACGATGGTGTATGGTGGTAGGGTTAGAGGTCCTTAGTGGTGTAGTTGCAGGTTCTTTATAAATTGAAGAATTCATGGTTTTTTAGGCGTTCTTGCGTGAAATGCCAATAATAACCCTTTTGTTGATGGTCAACTAAGAGAGAGTCGTAAATTTTATAGATTTCCAAACGTTGAGGTTGAATATAGGCATGGCATTCATCTTCTCGAGAAGATTTGATTAGTACAACTTCGTCATTATCTAATGGACTAAGAAGCGATGTCGAAAATTGGCTTCTTCGTTCATAAGTATGTGCAACAAACAATGTGTGTTTGATTTCTTATCTTTTGCCAACTTCTTAGGTGTGCATCTTTGTTTTCTTGCAAAAATTCGCTTTTCAGTTCAAAAGCATATACTTATTCAAATGGAGTCACCATGTGACAAGATTTGCACTGAACCTTATATTTGAAGGATGACATATTCTACATCAAGCTCTTAATTTGCAAGAGGTTAAAATGGTAAAGCAAAATAAGTGATTTGAGTGTTACATCTAAAAAGAACATCAAGTGATTTTTAGTGTGTGTACTCACTAATGACCAAGATGAAGGCAACAATAAACCAAATATGTATACTTAACAACGATAATACAAAACAAATCAACAACCTTACCTAGTAAATCCCATGCATAACAAAGTTAATTGTAGGGTCTGGGGAGGGTGGATGTAGGCAACCTTACCTCCATCCCTTGGGATCATTAGGCTATTTCTAGAGAGACCCTCGACTATAAAAAAGATAGTAGAGTACAAAACAAAAATAAATAAATAAATAAACATAAGAAACAAAAGGGAAGATGAAAGTATAGCATAGTAAAATCAGGAACAAGTATAACATTATGCACAACATATAGACATACGCCACCTAAAGTGTACGAACATCTAAGCCTCGAATCCAAAGCTAAGGCACAATTGTATCTCCTTTTAAAAATCTTTGACTTTAATCCTACACCTCCATGCCTTCCTATTCTGGACCATGTTTTTAGGGAGGTGCAGCTTTAGCAAATCTTGTCTAATATGCTCATCCCAGATCAATTTGGGTCTACCTCTACTCCCCCTCCATAGTGAGGGTTTCCAAAACTCTAACTAATGATGTCATCTGGTTCCTCCTCACATGCCAAAACCATCTCAATCTCCCCTCCTTTATTTTATCTGAAATACGAGCCACTTCTAACCTATCGCGAAAAACATCATTTTTATCAGGTCTAACCTTGTGTGCCCACACATCCACCTCAGCATCCTCATTTATAGAACCTCCATTTTGCGTGCTTGTATATTCTTCATGGACCAACACTCTGTGCCATATAACATATGTCACACCCCAACAGATGGCGGAAACAATGGAGTGAGACAAAAAGGAGATTGCTCGAGACTTCATAACGACTAATTATGACAATAGATTAAATAACCAAATTTCATTTCATTTCAAACTAAGAGTACAACATTGGAATGGAACTAACAAAAACTTATTCATGAAAAAATCATACAACAAGGAAGTACAAAACCTAAATTAATAAATGCATTTCTAGTCCACCCTAAGTAGATTTCTTCAAATGTCATCGTCAATTTCCTGCAACGTGTATTAAGGTACAATCAACAAAAGTTGGCGAGTATACAAGTTTGATTACATAGCATACATATATAAGATTTGTCTCAAATCCAACATGGCAATTCGTACACTAAGTTAATTATCATACTAGCATGCACAACCACAAGTCAAGCCAAAGTGTCCACTAGCATAATCTTATCATCGCAATGAAAAGACTGTAAAGAATGATTAAATACTTAACAATGACCCAACAAGCGGGCGGTGTGCTACTCTTATAGCACTATACATGTTAAGGTAAGCTTGCGCAAAGTTAATGACAAATAGTTTGCATGTATGAGCGTTTGAATATCTAGTATGAATAACAAAAGCATAACAAATAACATGTTTAAATCCCACATTTGGTTTGTATCCCCACCCGGTGGAACCATTATCATCGAGATGACCTTATCTCTAAACTCTGTAATCCTATCGGCCTTCAAATTTCCCCATCGAATCCTCGTTTGCATCTTCCTCTCCCCCTCATACATCTTTACTCGCATAACTATACTTGCTACTAACAAATGGTGTTGTGTCACCGTTGTCTCTCCTGGGATAACCTTCCAGTCCCTCCACCATCTTCGATCCCCTATCCTCATCAAAAGGTAATCAATTTGTGTGTGACGTCCTAAAATGCAAAAAGTAATCAACTACGATTCTCTCTTCTTAAAGAACGAGTTTGTAATACCAGTCGTGGGTTACTGCAAAGTCTAGAAGATCCTTACTAGGGTTGTTCCCATCACAAAACCAAAACCCCCTTGTACCTCCTAAAATCCATCATTATCATCACCAACACGGCCATTAAAATTTCCTCTTATACGAACTATTTATGCTCTAGGTATGGTCATCACTACTACATCTAGACAATATAAAAAATTCTTCCTCTCATGCTCCCTAGACCTACTTGTGGTGTGTAGCACAAACCCGTGTCACTACCTCGCCATCTAGTACTAACCTCATCACCATAATCCTATCACAATGTCTTATCACCTCCACTACATTATTATGCAATTCTTTAACCACTAGAAAACCCACCCCGTCTTTTGTTCCATCTGACCCCGAACACCATAATTTGTCCCCATTGCACTCGGTCGCTTTATGCCCTTCCACCTTGTCTCTTGTAGGAGCGCTGTTTGTATCCTACACCTTTTAAGTACATCCTTACCACCTCCAACAACCTACCATTTAGGGTTCCTACGCTGATGTGATGAAGTGTGAGTATCATTTTTAGATATATTTTAAGTATTTTTCACTCGTTTTATTCAAGCTTTAAATTTATAAGAACACGATATACAACTATCACTCTCTACAGCACGCTAGGGAAAGTGCACCCATCGTTGGCGTAGTATAGTGATGGTAAGATACCGAGGTCGTTAAAGGACACAAGAACTTTTAATACCAGAATATAGCCGACGTCTAATCTAATCAAAGTTTTGAAAGGTTTTTTAAGTAAGTAAAAATAAGGAAATAACTAAAGTAATAAAAGAAACAAATCGACGAGATAAAATCACTTCGTTTCAACTTATTATTTACGTATCCTTTGATGATTTATGTAACATCCGTCAAAAACGGATTTTACCAAACCCGCTCCGTTTATTAACCGAACAATCAGTTTAAAATTTCGTGGCGTATTTAATGTCCAAATTAATTTTAAACGATACATAATTAATTATTATATTGGAATATATAATTTGTTTTTGAAAAATTGTTAAAAATAATGAAATAAAAATTAAATGTTTCTGCCGGGTTTCGAACCCGGGTCAGTCAGCCGGGTCAACGACTTAACACTCAACTCTCCAACCACTGCGCCACTAGTGTTTCTTGTTAATTATTAGAATCAATTAATTCATAACATGTTTTTCCGAATTCAAAACCGGCGCCCAAATTTCAGTCGTCGGAAATCCCGGCGATCTCGCGAGATTGGACGGTTTCTTCAAGTCTTAACGTAAACATTTAAACCCACATCGGTTATAACCGACGCCTGAACCCGCGACACAAGCTATAACCGCCGGAGAATTTTTAACCGACGAATCAAGTCGGAAATCGGACCAAATTCATCGACGACCTGCCCTATAAATACCTCCTCGAACCTCTGCAAGCTTTTTCGCTCAAAACCGCACCTTTACCCGACGTAATTTCACTCGCCGGAAAATTTCTGCTCATCGCCGGAAAACCGAACCCTTCACTTCTGAGCCTTACTGAACCCCCTGAGCTTATACCGAAGTCACCCACATCCTTTTCAAGCTTGCTGAAGACTCTCTGCCGCAAGACACACGACGCCGGAATCTTTTGCTGTCACCGGAGTTTCGCCGGAGAAACAGAGGAGTCCAGTCGGTATACTTTACGCCTAATTTTTCTTTCTTTTTATTTATATCTCACCTGTAATTAACTGAAACACGCTAACGAACATGATTAAAACTTCGAACCAGTCAGTCATCGTTTCTGGTTAAAACCGACGAAGAAGACGAAGTTTCGGTAACATATAAGTATAATTAAAATCAAGTTATAACTCGGGTTAGACACACAGTCCAGCGGTGGACTGTGTGCACAATA
This sequence comes from Scalesia atractyloides, assembly GCA_947069175.1. Lineage (NCBI taxonomy): Eukaryota > Viridiplantae > Streptophyta > Magnoliopsida > Asterales > Asteraceae > Scalesia > Scalesia atractyloides. The sequence continues at coordinate 31,527,244 of CAMTDV010000015.1, read as the reverse complement.
AACACGTAAACGTCTCGAGTTCGAATCTTGTCCAACGCATGCTTGCCTTAATAAAAATGTCTTTTTTTGTTAACCGAACCGGAGTCACCGCTGTACATGTTAAGTTTAATAATAACCGGAATAATAACCAAGTTAGACACACAGTCCAGTGGTGGACTGTGTGTATGTTTAATCACAGGACACGAGTTCGAGTCCGGACTACCGCACCGGTCCGAACAATTATCAAACTTTTTATTTAAGTCAGAAATGAAAATACTTAGTTTGTATTTAAGTATAATAAAAATCAGTTTATTTAACAAGTTAGACACACAGTCCAGCGGTGGACTGTGTGTTACCTCAACCCACAGGTCCCGGGTTCGAGACCTGTGGAGCGCACCGAGTCACTGATTAAAACCTTTTTAGAAATAAGTTCATTTTCGGATTAATCTAATTAATATATAAATATAATTAAAAACAGAAATATTTCGGGTTAGACACGTAGCTCAGTTGGTAGAGCTGCGTGCACGCGTACGGAAGGTCTCGGGTTCGAGCCTCACCCAGCGCACACTTACACGCATACGAACCGGTCAAATAGTCAAGGTCAATTGTCAACGGTCAACGGTCAAAAAAAGTCAATTTTTTTTTATTTTTATTTATTTATTTTAATTAAAAATCAATTAAAAATACTTAAAAATAACATTTTTAAGGTTAGAAAATAGCCTTAAACTCACAAAAATACACCCAACAATCCTACTAAAATGGATTAATAAAATCCGTTTACTTACCGAAACATTATGCCATTATCTAGGTTAATTTCACTCATGGTTAAAACCACTTCGCGTGCATTCAACATCATCAACCGAACGCACCCACTGTGAGTGAATCTTACAACTCTCCCTTTTTAATTACACGTTTTGGGGTGTGTCATGTGTCACAAAATAATTAACTCGTTTATTTAAACTTGTGCCATACCATATCGTGATCTAAACTTAGATTGTTTATATTGTTGTAATTATGTATTTCATTTTGTCAACTTATATGAAATTCATTCATTAAGCCCATTAGTTCCTCGTGGTAGACGAGTTGAGCAACGCGTGCCTCAAAACAAATCCATTATTGTTCATGTGTGTATTATTGAGTTTTTATTGTTTGTAGTTATGTCTTTCACATTATCATGTTTATGCAAATTCATTCATTAGGCCCATCAGTTTCTCGTGAGAGACGAGTTGAGCAACGCGTGCCTCTAAACGATCCATTATTGTTCATGTGTGTATTGTTTAATATTAAATTGATTTATGAATAAGTTTACATCTATTTTTACTCATGTGTGGTTGTGCACTTTATTTCATAATCAATTAAATAAACTTGTTCAAATGTTTTCCATAGGATTCACTCGCCAACTTTTTGTTGATCCAAAAAACCCTTTTACACATGATACAGGTGAACAGGATGAAGCAAGGAAAACATAGGAAATGCCTTAGAAGAAAACAAAGAAGCTTAGATTGATGCTTAGGTCATGATGTAATTATGTTTGTAAATTTCCATTAAATTGTATTAATGAATATGGAACGTTAAAATAAATGTCATGAGCTTTGATGATAACCCAATCATGCCCCGATCACCTTTTCTGCTGCGGGTCGGGGTGTGACAATTTACATGCTTTGGGTTTTCTTAAGAGATTATCTTAGTTAAAGTGGCATGACCCTTACTTTTGAGGCAACGCTACCCTCAGCCTTATTGGTCTGAGTCAGCAGGGATACAGTCTCGCAAGGCTGGAATATTGAAAGATAATTAAGTGACTTATTAATGCAAAATATGGCATGTCCCTCTTTTGGAGGCAACGCTACCTCGGCCATATAGGTCTGAGTCATCAGGGATACAGTCCCGCAAGGTCGGTTTAAAGTTTTGATAGTAGTTTATTTATAAGGGATTCAAACCGTTCTTACTTCACCCGATTTGATGCTATCTGCCTTAAGGGAAGTCCTAATAAGCTTGAACCAAGTCCTCGCAACATCTATACACTGAACGAGGCAAGAACTTTACCCCTTATAACCCTCTTCCAGGCAGTTAACGCGCTTTATACATATCGTAAAGACACGGATGAGTGAATCAACGAAACACGAAGAGATGATAGAATAAACTTCACTTTCAATATAAAAAACTAGTTATTAAAGTCATTAATACATACCCAATTAAAAAGTTAACCAAAGCTAGGAAATCAAAAAGTAATAGATAAATAACTTGTCTTCACCAAGTGATGTAAAAGATTAGCCAAGCATGGCCTTTGTTTGACAAAAAACTCTTACGATCGATCTTGGATCCCGAGACTACTATACACACTCTAGGATGGATGATGGATTAATATGGTGGATGATGGTGATATTGTGGTGGTGGAGTGGTGGTAGGTTTGAGAGAAGTTGTTTGCCAAGGGATGAGTTGGAATGAAACAAAGCACTCCTATTTATAGCTGGAAACAATCAGCTCACAAGGCCCCGTGCCCTGCGGGCACGGTCCCATGTCTTCTTTCTTCTTTTACTTCATTTAGTGCGTATGTCAGATCAAATGCTTACACGGCCCCGTGGCCATTGTAATTGCTTTACTATCCAAGATTCGCAAATCTGGAATTTGACCACGGCCCGTATCCATGGGACACGGCCCCGTGTCTTTGTTCTGTTTTTGTTTGTCTTCTTCTGCTCTGGAATCTTAAAGGGGCACGGCCCCTTGCCGACTAGGCACAACCACGTGTTTGACTTCTGATTCGTTGTTTTTAGTCTTGGGGTGAAGCTCGGAGGGTTGGTATAGTGTGTTATCTTCCTATCTTCTAACTTATGCTGGTTTTTGTTGTTAATTTGTTCTTTTTTGCAATTAATCTCTTTTTAATCCTGAAAATCAAAAGTATACAAAGAAACTTACTTTTTCCAACATTAGTACTAAAAAGGGTTGATTTTATACCGCATTTGATATAATTTATATGTCGCATTTGACACATATTAAATACCCCCACACTTGAATATTTGCTTGTCCTTAAGCAAAACTCTTTAATAATTGCTTACACACCTAAATGGAATTGGTAGAGAAGAAGTTTTGGGTCTTGTTTGTAGAGTGTCGGGAATCCAAGTTCTTTTGTATTCAAGTTTTTACTTTATTTACAATCATATTCAACATGATTTATTTAGAACACTTTTTAAGAAAATAAACATTTTTGGGCATAACATGCCTTTATAAAATTACATTTAGCTATATACAAATTCGCACACCTCACAAGTGATCTCTCAACACTCGGCCAGATATGTATAAGTGAAACGCTTGATGCCGGTATGGGACTTACTCCTACCATATGCTTGACAAGTAATCAAATCTTATCTTTTTTTTACATAATCTTCATAAATATTAAGAGAACTTTATAAAGGGTAGGTTGTTGGCTAGGGGTAGGATGGTTTTATTGAAAAGTGGCTAAAAACGTAAAATGTCGGTTTTCTTTTGAGAAATTATTTATTTGTGGCTTAGTTATAAACTACATGTTTATAAGTAGTAATTTTGCTTATTTATTTCGAGTAACTACTGAAGATTTTTTTTTTGATAAACCAAGTCACCTCTATTTATAAATTTCAAAAGAACCGTATTTTACTAAAACAAAGGGGGTGTAAAAAGAAAGATTGGTTTTGGGTGATGGGTCGATTGTGCAAAATGGCGTTTTACGGGTTTTTAAAACAAATGGTTCAGGCTCAAAAGGGTTAACTAGGGGAATATTTTTATTTTTGTTTTTGGTGGGGAAATAAAAAGAAAATAAAGTTGAAAATGAAAAAGAGGGTTTAAAAATCCTAATGCCATCATCTATACTTACTTTGATTAGTATGTATTGTCTTGTCAAGTTCTAGATTTATAAGAACCATACAACTATACACACAAGAAATGAAAATAAGCATTTAGTAAATATATAGATGTGAATGCTCGGTAAAAGCTCAAAACTCACATTTTTGTAGAAAAAGGGGTAAAAGTGTGAAATTATATATACAATCAAATTTTACTAAGAATTGTCATGCCTTTTTATAATTTTTTCTTTGTATGGTTCTTTTTATCACGTCGCTATAGGTTGTAAATTCGTAAAAAATTAAAATTTTTCGAACTTGGTTTTTAACTTAAACTATGAACAAGACAAAACAAATTAAAATTATTTTTTTTTCAAAAAAAATTTGGGTGTTTTATCGGTTCCAAGTGAAGTTTTGTGTAAGGCTTGTTTTTAGGATAAACATACTAAAGTTGAGTCCCCCCCCCCCCACACACTTAAATTACACATTGTCCTCAATGTGTTCAAAATTGGTTAAAATTGATTAAATGTATAAAAGTGGGCTAAAACAACAATTTTTTATAAACCAGACACGGAGCGTGTTTGGGGGGCACGACCTCGTGTTAAAAGTGCCAGTAACAGTTTTCTGAGAAAATTTTCAGTAGATAGACATGGGCGTGTTTGGGGGACACGACCCCATGTCAAAAGTGCTAGTACCGAAAAATTTCCAGAAGCCAAGCACATGGGCATGTCTATGGGTCACGGCCCCTTGTCAATGTTCCAGATTCAAAAAAAATCTGCAGCTTGAGGCACAGGGGCGTGCTTACCTTACACGGCACCGTGCTGTACGAACTGTTATGAAGATTTTGTTTCGGGAAGTGCATGTTTACGTGCATGGGGTGCTGTTTTAACGTCCCTTTGGCCATTTTCCATATTTCCACACACATTTATTTCCAAAACACCATATTCATTTCATCCATTCATCACTACAAACTAAAAAAATCGAAATTTACATGAAGATAAAAGTCCTAAGATAGATAGATAGATAGTTGGTAGATACCCAACGAGATTATTAAAATTGAATAGCTCTCCTAAATAAACCTATGAAAGATTAGCAAAAACCGAAAATAATTTTCGAAAAACAGGGGCTTTAAACTATTCTCCGGGAATGCTCCTTTGGAGGTTGTTGATCATTTCCTCAATCTCCCTCGGAAGGAAGATGAAGGGTTCGCCATCGACCTCCTCTTGTGGAAGAGGAACGGGATTTATCGGAACCTCAAAGTAGGCATTGATGAGAGATTCCAGGGGTAGCTCATCCCACCCGGTGGGATTAATCACCTTGTTAGCGATGTTCCAATCATCTTGGGGTAAGATTGGCTCCATTGGGGGCATCACCAAGATGCTCAACCTTTGGTGAAGAAGGTTGATCTACCTAAAGCTATCCTTTAGGGAAAGTGTGAGGTAGTTCACCCGATCCATGAGGACCTCCTCCACCGTGGTCATTTCTTCGATAGATTCTCGCAAAGCACACACGTAGCGGACGAGAGTAGCTTCAAGCGAGAGCCTCCTCACTCTTCGGTTGTATCTTGAACTGGTTGAAGACGTACCACTCTGCAGACTCGACATGCTAGTTGAACATGACAAACCGTTAAAATTTTAGAGTTACATAGGATTACATGGCCCCGTGCTGCTTCAACAGCTCTGGAATTTTATGTGACACCCGGGTATTTTGAGCGTGTACTAACGTGACATGTGTTATGAATAAATAAAATGCAAATTATATTGAAATTGATGTTATTTTATGTAATAGTAAATTTAAAATTTATTAGAAATTATGTTGACAATTTTAAGATAAACGCTTATCGCGTAACGGTTAAAATGCGAAACGAACGTCGGTGACTGCCCGATTAATGTTAAAATCCTAAAAATAGTCCATTATGATTAAAATAGTATTTTTAATCATGTTCACGAGGAAAAATAAATTTAAATGCTTAAAATCTTTTTGCGACTTTAAGCGCGTACTGCGCAACACAACGCGCATACTGCCAAATACGGGTAACGCAGCCATTCTAAGCCAATAAAATATTATTCAACAGTATTTTGGTGAGTTTATTTTTATAGAGTGTTAAAATAATTTAAAACGCCTTAAAATGTGATTAAAACTCTAGATAAAATACCCAGTAACCAGTTAAATACATGTTTAAAGCCTATATATGTAATATATATGTATGTATGCATGTATATATGAGAGAGGGAAGAGGGGTGGCGGCTTGGGGGATGCCCACCTTTTCTTGAATATGCAATTATGTGACAAATGTTGATGGATGACCAAAACACAATCATTTGAACTTCCTTCCACACTCCATTTCATAAACCCAACACCACTCAACATCAACTCACTCTCTGTCTCCTAGTCTCAGCCGAAAACACACACAAACACACACTACCATTCCAAAATTTTGAAGTTCTTGAAGATACATGTTCTTTCAAGCTCATTTCAAGTCCATTTGAAGATTCAAGAGTGTTTTCAAGGAGTTTCATGCTAGAACCAAGTTCCATATCATCATTTTTGTCAAAACCCACTTAAAACCTTGAAGGTATAAAACTCACTTTAAAAATCTTGTTCTTGGTTTATGGTGATATTGATGATTATGGAAGGTTTCTCTTGTTCTTGTAATTAAACATAAACTTGAAAGTAATAACAAGTGGGTTTTCAAAGAAAATAAAATTGGATGTGTGTATGTATATGTGTAGCCGTGGGTGTATGTATATATAGATTAGAGGTTGAGTTTTGACTTTGTTGATTGATTCTTGTTTTATTAGATTCTTGAAAGGTTCATGCATGTGTGATTGAAAGTGATTTACATGAAATTGACTTGTGATTAAAGTGGATTGAAGAAAACTTCATGTTTGGATGTATGTGTATATATATAACCATGTGTGTATATATACATATGTATTAGAAATGAAGCTTTGACTTTTGAATTTTTTTGATTGATATGAATCTAAAAAGGAGAATGCATGCATGATCAAAAGGTGATTTATAAAAGTTCATATGATTTAAAGAAGAACATGATAAAGTGAGTTTTTGGATGTATATATGCACATGTGTGTGCCACGAATATATATATATATATATATATATATATATATATATATATATATATATATATATATATATATAATATACATTTTTATGAGTTAGTGTATAAATGAAAGAATGTTGCTAGCATTTAAATCAAATGATTAGATGATGAACATGTCTTTGATTATTTGAAATAAATACATGTCATATGCAATTAAGTTCATGTAAAATGATGAAGATATAATATGTGTGCATTAGATGCATGTACATAAGCATGCATGATGGTTAAATGATCATAAGTTGATGAACATGAAATGATATGATGAAAGTGAGTTAAATCAGATTATAAACACTAGAAATAATGTTATTTAGTGTGTTATAATGGCATGAAACTTTGTCATATGTTTAATAGCTTTACATGTTGTACATGAGGCTTAGAAAGTTGTAAAATAGATGAAATGATGTGATTTGTGTGTCTTATGTGAGATCTACACTATCATGAGTATAACCATCATTTTATTCAGTAAATGACATGCATTACGTTAAAATATCAAGTCGTTACTATTTGGGATGCTTAAGGTAAAGTTCAGTACAAAATTTTGCAATGGTAAAAATCCCCTTTTTAAGAGATTTTTGTGAAACTGTTTTAGATCAGTAAGTAGACTGATATTTTTGATATAATTATAAGTATATTAACTTATATTAAGTATCCTTGGTGTTTGGTTAGTCATACGTGACTTCCGACGCCCAAAAACGATACCGAAAACGCTAAATACGCATATTTCAGTGTAAACGAACGTAGATTGTTCAAGAGTGAACTTTGTGTATTATAATGTGATATGTGATTATAAGAATATGTTATGTGTTATGCTAAGTGATAACAAGATAGTAAGAGTTTAGACTATGCATGTACACTTAGGCGGATAATCGGTAATATCGATGAATATCGAGTTATATGTGTAACTTATTGTCGAGCATGAATATGATACATAGGTTAACTTGATAAGTTATTTCATGTATGAATACTTTAAAATGATAGAATCTATAAGTTAACAAAATACGTGGGTTACGATATGAATTTATGTGTTCAAGTTTATGTATATATATTACGACGCGTAAATTGTAGATATATTGCTTATAAATGGGTGTGATAACGGATATAACGTAATGAGAGTCACCACTCGTTCAAGTCGCAAGACCTTAGAATATATATATGAACACATATACATAAATACGCTAACATAATCAAAACAAAGACTTTTCGAGAAAATCTCAAAGTTATGTGAAAATTATAAGTATTGGAGAAACTTAGAGATTTTGTAGAATATTGATTGTTAAATCGTTCCTATAAATATTAGGACGTGTAGAATCAATTTGTGGGAATTGCGCTAATTTAATTACGCACCCAAAGGTGAGTGTCACTAAACCCCTCTTTTTACCGTTTTGTATATGTTTTGGGGGAAGCACACACCCTTAAAGGATAATTATGCGTTTTTGTATAAAATATACCTTTGAATAACTTATAAGTATACTTTTGTGGAAAATACAGTTTTGGACATTGTGCGATATGTTTTATTTTTGAGAAAACATGGTTTTGATGGAATATAAATATATTTCGGGGAGAAATGAGATATTTGCGGTGTTTTGGGGATAAAACGAACGTGTAAATTTAAAAATGCTTAAATCTAAATAGCGACAAATTTGCATGATCTCAAGAAGTGTAAGTAGCCGTATTGGCTTACATTTTGGTGGGGATTTACGGGTAATTTTACAATTTGTTATATTAAATTTATCAGTTTAGTAGGATATATGTATTGTACGTGAGGCAGGCATTATAAGAGACCCATTACGGGCATCAAGTTTTGTCGTTTAATCACTAATATTATATGCATGGAATTGTTGGTAGATCTATCGGGTTGACCACCCCGTCGTGACCGTTAGCTCCGCGTCAATCAAGCGACGAATTGATATTCTGTAGTGAGTCTAGCTTTGATTAACCTTCATAGTAAATATGTAGCTCGTAACGTCTTGCAAACTTACGAATTTGAACCTTTGATGCTAAAAATTTAATAAATATAAACCTTGGGAAGACGTCGAAATATCGTAAGGTCTTCAAAAAGGAGGAATGTTTACGATGACTGACTCACCCTTGACATTTTGATAAGGAAATTAAATGGGCTTTCCTAAAATTATATGGATGTTCTATTTATAAACACATAATATGAAAGTATTCATTGGAACAAATAAATTTTAATTTGGATTATTTTTGAACTCACCCTCCTTTGTGTTGACACTTGATTTTAACGTATTTTTCAGGTACATGAGTTCGGCTTCGGAATCTTTGGCGTATGTTGTGGTTGTGATGCATGTCTTAAATAATAAAATTTTGGACAACTTTTAAAATTTATATGGGACCATGTTTGTATTAAGATCCATCGGATCAAGACAACTTAATTATGTTATGGTTATGTTTGAACGTTAAACTTTAAATTATGTTTTAATTAAGTTTTATGTCCAAAATCAATGATGCATCGTCCACTAAGAGATTTATGGGCACCAACTTCCGTCACCATTACGTTTATATTTCCGCTGCGACGTTTTTGGGGTGTTACATTTTAGCCCCTTGAACCTTTGTTTTAAGTTTTAAAATTGTTTGATTTTTACTTTTCTGAACGTAAGAAACTTAAAACATTGTTGTATAATAGTAGTTTTGTAAAAATTTGGACTAAAAACCATGCTTTTAACCTAACAATTTAAGTTTTTGAAGCTTTAGAGCTTCAAGCTTTAATTGAGGTTTTGAAGGTTGAAAAAAGAGAAATGACTAAAAGTGGTAAAGACAAGAAGGCTTGAGGAAACCTTTTTAAGAAACCACCTTTTCTGGTATGTGTGAGAGATCAGGTAGGATCTTGGTCTTTTAGGAATGGATACAAACATTCTTCTCATGGCTTTTAAAAAAAGTGATAGCACGTTGACAAGGCCCCGTGTCGTCTGCATGAGTCAGAGAACGTTGTCTGTTAGTGAAGCACATGCCGTGTCCAGATAGACACGACCCCATGTGAAAAGGTTCGGGAGGCACGACCCCGTGTCCTGATAACACACCCTTATATTGGGAAGATAGGTGAGGGATAGTCCCGTGTTCTAAGAGCATGGCCCTGTATGTTAGGGATTTTTATGAAGTTTTGTCAGTGTTTCTAAGAAACTATGCTTTGTCAGGTGGTTCCTTACTGGTTGGAACAACACCGAAGTTTTTAATGTACCTTAGGTTTCGGCGAGAGATACGAAAACACAAGAGGTTGTCAGAAAGGTAGAATTCTAAGCTAAAAGTAGGAGGGTGAAACCATCTTTTATTTACCTTTTCTGGGCTCTTGTTAAAGAAGGTGTGAGTCGACTCGCTCTGGTCTAAACCATTGGTATGAGATTCACAAGTCGTTAAGGAGTCCTTAATTGTGAGGTCGATACAGGGACGACTATCGTCTTTGTCTACACGCGAGACTAGGGCGGATTTGGTGGCCTCGATATTGTTTATTCCTGAATGTGGTTCCATCGAATCATCGTCGCTCTTGTTCCTTGATGAATATCGTGCCTTTATCATGGATTCTATTTCTTTGAGTTTTTGGAGAATCCTCTTTTCTATTTAACATAGTTCTTCCGAACTTATGTCTCTTATAGAAGAGGTCTGATGGGATTCTGGAGGATGGTAGTTATTGTTTTTAGTCCCTCCCATCTTAAGGTGATCGTCACAGGAAAACGATGGATCTAAATAGTGGGGATTAATTTTTCAATGGGACATTCTAAATCTTTATGAATTCCATCACATAATTGGCACCATTCACCGTAAGAGTGGCGAGGGTAAAAATAATCATTAACATCCATAATTGCCAGATTAGGTTTCAATCGCTGGGATCAGGCGGTAGCGTTTTCTAGAAACTGTCGTTGAGACACGGCCCCGTGCTGTAGTTTCTATATGGCTATAAAACAGTTTTAGGTTACTGGAGAGCAGACATGACCTTCGTGTAGATAAAACACGGCCCTTGTGTTTTCTGCAGAGAGATAAAATTTTTTTAAGGAAACGAAGAAAAACATAGAAAGAAAAATTATAATAGTATAAAAATGATTAGCCTATTGATTTTAAACTTTCTTAGAATCCTTATGTCCCCGGAAACGATGATAAATATTTGACGTGATGGAGTGTGAGTATAACTTTTAGATATATTTTAAGTACTTTTCACTGGTTTTATCCAAGCTTTAAATTTATAAGGACACGATATACAACTATCACTCTCTACAACACGCTAGGGCAATTGCACCTATCGTTGGCGTAGTATGGTGATGGTAAGATACCGAGGTCGTCCAAGGATACTAGAGCTTTTAATACCGAAATATAGTCGATGTCTAATCTAATCAAAATAATGAAATAACTAAAGTAATAAAAGAAACAAATAGACAAGATAGAATCACTTGGTTCCAACTTATTATTTACGTATCCTTTGATGATTTCCACGCTTTGGGTTTTTTAGGAGATTTATCTTAGTTAAAGTGACATATCTCTCTTTTGGTGGCAATGCTACCCTCAGCCATGTTGGTCTGAGTCAGTAGGGATACAGTCCTGCAAGGCCGGAATATTGAAAGATAATTAAGTATGTTATTAATGCAAAATGTGGCATGTCCTTCTTTGGAGGCAACGCAACCCTCGGCCATATTGGTCTGAGTCAGCAGGGATATAGTCTTGCAAGACCGGTTAAAGTTCTAATATTAGTTTATTTATAAGGGATTTATATAGACCGTAAAGGCACGAATGAACTAATCAACAAACATGAAGAGATGATAGAATAAAGGTTACTTTCAATATAAAAAAAACTAGTTATTAAAGTCATGAGTAGGGTTCCTGCGCAAAGTGTGTTTTTCCTACAAAGTGTAGGAAGCGATCTGAGCCATCCGATAGGCGTGTTTAATGGTTGAGATCAAGTCAGTGGCATTTTTGTAATAATTTGTGTGTCATTAATTAATTGTCATAATAGGTTAAGGGTAGTCTTGTCAATTTACGTGTTTTAAATCACTCAAATAACTGTCATAAATAACACACCCCCTACAATCTTGCGATTTTCCCTATCTCTCTAAAACCACTTATAGAAAACCTCTTTCATACCAAAAATAGCTAGAATTATGGATCAGATACCATGTTTATCATTCCATTCGCAATTCATTATCTTCTTCGAAAGCACATTCAATTCGTATTTCATCTGGTTCGTCACATTGTGTTTTATCACTAAAATACACTATTATGGAACACATCCAGTATCTAACTTCAAGTGTAGTAAAACACAACACTATGATAAAAGACAATGTGAAGAAACGAGAAATTGATTAAACACAGCATCAAGACAATGTATTTCATCTGGTTCGTCACATTGTGTTTTACCTAGTTAAACACATCAATATCTCTCAGTGAACTGCGATTAACTGTCAACTGCTAAAATACAATACCAATATCTCTTAGTGAACCACGTTTCATTAATTAAACAACATTTAATACTAAAGGAGTTATAACACATTAATATTAACCTTTTAACTGCTAAAACACATCTTCAAGAAATTATTCATGAAGGATTGCAGCTGATAAAACACATCGTCAAGAAATTGTTCTTGAAGGATCACAGCTGGTAAAACACATGTTACACTGTGAATGTTAAAACACAATGACAAAAAATCCTCTAATTAATCCAATGATAAACTGCTAAAACACAATGACATCAGTCTGCTTGCTGCTAAAACACAACGGTATTAGTATGCTTGCAGTTAAAACACATTGTCAAGAATCCTCCAGCATTAATTCAATATCGTAATCATTGTTAGATAAATCATACAATTGCTACAACACATCAAACAACAAATTCAAGTTTATGAAATATCATAAAACTTTACCATCACATTTTGATCAATAAAGGTGTTATGAATAACTAGATTGTTGATCCCAGATAACAATGCTTTGACTTAAAATGGCAAGTTGATTTCAACTTTATATGAAAATAATGTGCGGAATTAGAAATCAACTTGTAAGAAACAGAGATACAGAATTTTCAAGTTTATATCACTTTTGAAAGGTTACAAAAGATGATTGAAAAGTTATTTTCTAATACAAAACAATGCTTAAGAATTCAGTGGGAGTGAAGGGCAATGGAGTATGTAAGTTGTGATACTTGCAATGCTCTACTCCATCTATCTTCGGTTTGGTGATCTCTATTTATAGAGAAAAATTGGCATGAATACACAATTTGTTTATTCATATAAGTGTTTAATGTGGCAGATCGTTTCATATGTCATGCTAACTTCTTCCACCTGTATCATAAACGTCCTTCAACTGAATTACCTTATCTTCAACTGCAAGTGGACATTATGATTGGTCACCAGATTTTTGATGACTTCTGATAAGAATCTGATGAGGTTTCATCAGATTTGATCAGATCTTTTCTGATTCTTTCTTCGAACACTCAGACAAAGATATTCTCATCAGATCTGATTCAGATGCTTCTTCTTATGGCCTATGATCATGTTTCTTTCGTTGTTCTGATCCTTTGACTTCTTCTTCATCAGATCTGACCAGATTGATCAGACTCTCTTTCTTTATTTTTCTTCAATACTTTAATCATATATATAAAGTTTCCTAACAATTTCCCCCTAAGTATTGTAAGTAAAATGAAGAACATACAACCAAGGACTTGTAATAAAACAAAAACAACCACTTAAACAGTTTTCAAACAAACAATTCAAAGAAAACTTGTTAAACCATAGCAATCATTGTTTTGATAAATTCAATAATAAAAGCCTTTCATGCTGGGCTTCCACTTCTGAGGGATTGGTTGCTTGCATTCCTCATACATGGTTTTTACTTACTCCCTATCTTGAATCCAGTCATCAATGATGTCATCAATCTGTTTCACCAAGTGCTCTTTCTTCTTATCCTTCTTCTGTTCCTGCTTTTTCCTCATGATCTCTTTAATGTAAGTTAAAGTTCTGTTTGAAAACTTACATATTTCATTAACTCTGAATATTTTTCTCCCTTCTTCATCTTTATAGATCACTGCTAGCTCAGGTGTTTCAACAATGCTACTTGTTCTGGCATCCTTCATTGCTTCAGAGATTTCAGTGTTTGGTGCTGTGATCAGAGGTTTGCCATTGACCAAGTGTTTGTATCGAAGGAATAGTTCAAAATCTACTTGGCATATGTTGGTTGCTATCTCCATTCCACGTTCTGAGAAGCTATGAAGTGCTTTTCTGTTTTCTCTTCTTCTAAGTGATTCTTGTGCATACATTCTTCTTAGCTTAACTATATCCAGTGGGTGCAGACGCTCCATAATTTGGCTGTCAAGGACCTGTTGTTCTTCACCATCTTCTCTCCTGATGTGATACATGTTTTGATGCCATACACCTTTGATAGGAGTTTGGACTGATCTATCTGTGTTGTGTACACTCTTGATGGGATTTCTTTATTTCCCCCAGAGACATCCTACTTGTCTATTGCCTCTCACTGTGAGGGCATTTCTGGTGATTGGGTTCATCTTGTTAGGAATAGGTTCATCATCTTTTCTGTAGTATTCCTTCAAAACAACCTCTAGAAAGAGTACTTCATGGTCATCTACGGTTTGTATGATTCTTGTAATGTTTGGATCTTCTGTTGGAATCACAACAGGCTTCTTTGAGGAAGTATGACCACTTTCTTCTCATTTCCTTTTCTCCCCAGATATACATTGTTTGCTGAATTCAGTTTGACTTGAGAGAGTGGGTTCAACAATTTCTTTTCCTTTCATTTTGTCTCTGGATGAGGACCGAGTTAAGCGTTGAGCTCTTGTTCTTAATGATGGTTCTGTTTGAGGTTGAGATTGTTGTAGTGGTGGTTGAGTTGGTTTTGATTGAATTGGTGTTGATTGAGGTGATGATTGAGTTTGTGTTGAAGGATGTAAGATCAAGGCTTTTTCCGTAGAGATGGAGGTAGGATGAGGTGGAAGAGGGAAAGAGCTCATTGTTCTTTGTGGTGATTTAGTTGAACCTTTTGGTTTAGTTGGTATAGGAGCTTGTATTCTGAAAGGAGGTTTTGTTGATGCAGTTGCAATGTGTTTGAGTGCATCCTTTTAGGTTGCACCAGACATTTCTCTCCCCTCAGGAATCTGTTTCAACAAATATGGCAGGCTTTTCTTTGTTGCTTGTGCAATATTAATACAGAGTCTCTTTAGTAGATCTTTTACATCTTCAGTCAGCTTTGTGTTAATGGCGCTTTCTTCTCTGATGCTTGCCATCTGCCCTTGTAGTTCATTTTTGCTTTTGCTCCAATTCTGCATTTGTTCTTTTAATAAATGCACCATCAGATCATTGTTCTTCTCAACTTCCTTCAGCTTTTCCTCCATTCTTGTGATGTTTTCTGC
This sequence comes from Scalesia atractyloides, assembly GCA_947069175.1. NCBI lineage: Eukaryota > Viridiplantae > Streptophyta > Magnoliopsida > Asterales > Asteraceae > Scalesia > Scalesia atractyloides. The sequence goes on along the minus strand of CAMTDV010000015.1, from coordinate 31,511,976 downwards.
AATACTTGACAAATTATGTGCTGCAGTTCTTGATTCAACATTTCCTGTTGTCTTCACAAGCTCTTTCATCTCTTCTTTCATAGCTCCGAATTCCTCAGCTAGTTTCTGAAATTCATGAGAGATCTTTTTCACATCTTGAGAGGTGACTGGAGATTCTTGCAACTTGTTCAATTTGTCTGTGTTTGCTTCCGATTGTTTTCTGATGGATTCAACAGATTCTGACAGATTTCTGATGTCAGACTTCTGTTGCTTCATTTCATTCAACAGATTATCCAGTTTTTCTTCAAGAGGAGATTTTCTCTCTTGAATAATTACATTCTCTATCACCTTTGTCAATGTTGATTCAAGCTTGGTTGTAAGTGGGTCATTTGGAACAACAAATGTTCATTCTAACATACCAACAGAAAACACATTTCTTGTTGTTCCAGGAAATCCCATGTCTTGATCATAAGACCAATTCATAGGATTCCTACCAGAATCATGCACCACAGGCATTTCCTGGACTTCCTCAGATCCTTGAACAATTCTTTTGGAATGTTCTCCTTGAGTTCTAGGATAACACAAAGTATCCAAAAGTTGTCTCTGATCAAGTGGATGTTCTCCACTTGTTGCAGTTTCAACCTCCTCCTCATCAGATTCGGAGTTGATGCTCAGAGCCATACCCATTTGAGCTTCAACATTAGGTACTCTTGTTCTTATTTCAAAATCAGCTTCAACAGATTCTGATGAGGTTTCATTAGAAGTTGGTTTTGTAAAATTAAGTTCAGGGTTTGACTCAAGGTGTGCACCTGTTTCAAGAGTATCATGTTGTTGACCTTCTCCGGCTAGCATTGAATCTGAATCAGTTGCTTCATCTTTAGTGAATGAGACTTCGTCAGATTCTTCATTTGTTCCATACTCCTCAGCAATGTTTTTGTCACCAGCAGCTGATGTAGACACCATTCTTGATCCACAATCATCTGGTCCTATTGGTTTGATCAATTCTCCATGCCTTTTGATAAAAGGTGAGTCTGCAGGAATCACCTTCATCATACTTTGAGGCAGGGGAGGAAGGTCACTGGGATGGGCCCAAGCACTTGCTACATCAGTCCATGGAGTCATTATCACTGGTTTCCACACTATGTCATGAGTGGGGACCTCCATGTTTCTTTCAACAAAGACTTTTGTTATGATGATTGACCAAAATCTTGCATGTGGAAGATTTGTTGTTGTTCTTCCTTTATGAGTGAATATGCTGGTTTTCAGCAGAGAAAATATCTCTTTGGCATAATCTACATCTTCACCCTTTATCAGCCCATACATGATGTTTAATATCGGAGTAGTTGTTTGATCAGCACCTCATATCTTCCCTGTGAGACAGCTGTTGATTATATCCATAAAGACTTGCCAAAGTCCTGGCAGTTCCTTTCTTTTGAACTGGCTAATTAGAGTGATTGGGGCCTTGTACCCAAGGTTTCTGAATACCGCCAAGAGTTCTTCTTTGACTGGAGGGATGTGATATACTTGTTTTTCTGGGATCTCCAACCATCTTCTGATGTTTTCTTCATTGACAGTGATTCTGATGTTGCCCCACACATGTGCAGTTAATTCTGTTCCTGACTTCTCTGTTGTATGCACTATTTGCTGTAGGATTTGTTATGGAACTTCATAGCTTCCTGTTAAAGCATACTTTATAGGACAACTGATCAGAAATTCTACAAGAATTCTAACCAGATCAGTGTTGAGAGCTAGGTTGTTCTTTTTCTCTGTGTCTAGCCATTTTGATTTTTTGACAAGAGGAACTTCATGTTCCACAACTGGGATGTTGAGGTTCATGGAGCCGGAAGAAGACATGATGTTTTGATTTAAGGTTTTGGCTTGCAGAAACAAAGTTGTGATTTTTAGGGTTTGAAATTTTGAGAGCTTGAAACTTTTGGAGGTGAATGTGAGAGATTGTGGCTTGGGTCGGTTTATATAGGCTTTTGTTGTCCCACTTGATTGGTGATTAACTATGTTAATAACCCATTGAATTATATGTTAATGCTGACACCTTTTGGGTGTCAGGATCTAAGTTTGAATTGATTGCTGTTTTTGTTTCAAGTAATGGAAAATGATTGAAAAACAGAGAATCAGTGTAGCAGATCAATAGAAAACTTTTACAACAATCAATCGGTCGTTTTTTTTCATCACCATCATGCTTTCAAGTAATTAAACTATTGCATGTGATTCACAAACTCCCCCTTAGCCCAATAACGATTGTTTGATAGTAAGAAATGAAGAAGATATGCGAAATTGATCTTTTTAAGAAGACAAGTAAAACTGTTACATTTGAGCGCCTATTTATACTAACTATCTAACCACTGATCGTCTTACAATGACGTCATGGTTGATAGTGACAGCTAACAAACGTAACTAACTACAAACACTGCTAGACTAAACTATCAGTGCATAGCACTGTTACATTGATTTAAAGTAAACTAGACTAAGCACTGCTTGATATCATCTGTCCTTGTAATACTCTATCAGTGGTTGGGAATTTCTTCTGTCAGAGGATAGGTATCAGTGAGTTTATTGAATGCAGTAAAAGCTTATCAGTGGATAGAAACCTCTGATAGCTGGACCAAAGCTCCGATGGTGTGTTTTGACGTTGTATCATCTGTTTCTTTCCAAAGGTTCAATCCCAACAATTTCCCCTGGAACAGATGATGCCAAAAACACCTTATTCTTGATCTTTATTCCTCAGAAAGAACTCTCTTATTTGGCCTTTGAATTGTAGCTCAAAGTTAAGACATTCTAAATCATCAGCATCCTTCTCAAGCTCTAAACTTAGTAGTTCGTGGAAGTCTTCTACTGTAAACCCATAAGCAGCTTCCATGGATAGTTTAGTGACCTTACCATCAGACTTGATCAGAGTCAATTCGTGGGTCTCTTTGTTGATCTTCCACTTTAGAATTTTTGGGTCTGAAGGCTTTCTTGAAGGAGCTTTTATTGCTGAGGTTAGGAAGGGAGCTATTCTTGTCATATCATATGCCAACTTGGTACTTCTATCATCTGTTGGATATTCCATCATATTTTTGATACCTTTTTTGATGAATACTTCCTCAAACTCTCTGTCAACCTTATCTGACATCTCCTCTTGCCTTTTTCGCTTGAGCAAGGCTAGTGTGGATTGGGCAGATGTTGAGCTAGGCTTTTTAGAAAGTTGGGCTTTGAGAGCAGCATCTTCTTTGGAATAATCAGGTTTTGGAGGCATTGATGGATCCTTTTTCCTTCTAGCTTCAAGCATTTTGTATGTATCTAACACTCTTATCTCCCCGCATCCCATCACCTGATTCTTTGACCCATAGTGGTTCTGAATTAGCTCTTTCTTCATTCTTCTGAGCTTCAGGGTCCTTTCAGGTACATTCTTTCTGTATTTGTTCCAGTCTGGACATGTAGGTTTGTTGTGAGGATCTTTTGATTGTGCTTCTATTCTTGCATTTTCTTCTTGAAGCTCACTAACGGACAATCCTTGAACTGTGCTCTGGTAGCAACATATTTCTTTGTTTCCATGATGTGTGAGATTTTTTCTTTCAAGAGTTTATCTTCTGCTTCAGAAATTTTATTTGATAAATTCTTTGAAAATCTTTCAAGTGATCGGACTTTGCTCAATTGAAACTGCAGTTGATTCTGCACTTCTCTATCACTTTTGCCTTTAGACAACTTCTTAGCAATATTCTCTGTCAGTTTTTCTTTGAGTGCCAGATACTGATCAATATTTGCAGGCTATGGATAACCTTGAAGGGAAGGGAAGTGTCTTTTGTCTGAATCTTCTTCAACATAGAAAGACATGATTTCTTTCTTGACTGCAGGCAAATCAAGAGGAAATTTTATAGCTGCACGAATCACTTCTTTTGAGGGGACATATGTTGTAGTTGGAGAAGCAGAGGTTAGAGTTAGCATCTGTGCAGATGCAAGAGGCAAAGGAGCAAGGATATTTTCTTCATTATGACCTTTGTAACTTTCCTCCTCTTAAAACTGATTGAAGGTGATGATGGATGGCTTGGAATTCTTGGTGGTGTTGGTAGTTATTGTGTGGAAGTGGGAAAAGTGAGGATGGCAGTGGTTGTGGTAACATCTGCTACAACTTATGTCGTGTCAACAGATGTTGGCACAACAGTTGCTGTAACATCTGTTGGGTGGATAAGGGTTTTGTGTGAGAAGATCAGGTTGATTTTGTTTTGGCAGAGGGTTTTGAGGTTGGATTGGTAGCATCTTTAGTTTTGAGAGGTGTGGATTCTGGTTGTCTTGCTTTTCTAGAAGATCTCCTCTTTGTTGAGGTACTAGTCTCTCCCTTTTCTAACTGCTGATCAATCTTTTTCCAACCAGCACCTTTCCTTCATCAAACACAATCTTCTTATGGGACTTCTTTGTCCTTGCCAATATATCTTCAGTTAAGTCTGGTTTCTTTGAACCATCTGGCTTAGGGATATTCACTGTAGGCCTTGCCTTATCATCATCCATCTTCAACTTTTTGTTTCCCAAAGGTTTCTCCCCATTTTTGGCTTCATCTAGACTTACAAAAATAACAGTAGGAGGAGATTTACCAGCGGTGGTGAGTAAGTGGGCTTTGATTGCCTTAATATCAGCAGCAGTGTCATTATATCTTGCATCAACCATATTTCTGAGTTCCATCATCTGATGCTTATGTTTTTGCTCCAGGAAATGTTTTTCTTGTTGAAAGATTGGAGTTATTACAGATTTTAGCTCAGCAGTGGTTGGAACAGGGGTTTGACTCTGTATAGTGATCAGCTGTTTCAAAAGATCTTTTATTTCATCACAGTGCTTTCAACCTTGGTAACCCTTTCCGTCAATTCCTGATATTTAGCTCATCACCTAACTTAATAGGATCATCTGAACTCCTACCAGATGTGGTAGTTTTATCCAAGATATCATGAGCATGTGGTTTACCACTTGCTTCAATCTTAGATGCCCCTTTGTCTTGGTTCTGGGGACTTCTCACTGGAGCAGAGGTTACCTTAGTAGCCTCAGCAGTGGTTGCCTTCAACAAGGTCTTAGCTATGTAACCACTGTCCAATTGAGAACTTGGGAGTTCAGCAATTGTAGTGGCTGCCGTTGTTGAACTATCACCAAGGTTACATGGAACCCAAGGGATGTAGCCTCTTCATTTGCTGATGGGCTAGCATTTAGAAATAAGTCAAACCCAGCTTCTGGTTGAAATATATTCTCATTGATGGGTTGGTGAGAAGTGCTGCATAATGTTTGCTCAATTTCTATTACATTCAGCAAGGGTCACATGGTGGGTGGTAATGATGGCATTGGTGAGAGTGGCTGTGTAGAAAGCGACATTGCCCTGGGAAAGGGGCTGTGGAAGATAGAACCAAGTGATCCTAGAGCTTCACAATTTGGTGTCCCTGTGCGTACAACCTGATCCTTTTGTGAGGATGCAGGAGGAGTTTCAAAGCCGATTTGAGATCTTTCTAGCATCTGCTGTGAAGAAGTAGCAGCAGTGGTTGGTGACTTTGGTGGTGTCACTGGGTTTACCTCTGGGATCTCATCTTCCAGAAGACCGTTTTTGGGTTTGGTGGGTTTTCGGGATGCTCTGGATGGTTTCTTTTTGGAGATTTTAGGTGTGGGTTTCAGAGCAACGGTTGTGATGCCCTGATCACCTAGATCAGTAGGCTCAGCATCCGGAGGTTGAGCTTGAACATTTTGTTCTTGTAAAATAGGCTCAGCCTCCTCTGCTTCTGTTTTGGAAACTTTATCTTGATTTGTAATTCGTGTGAACGTTTCATGGTTTAGGCTGCCAGCGTTTGTAACTGCGCCTTGTTTACTTGCGTTTGATTTGATCTGGTCTTGTAAGTAAACACTCATGAATCTTGGATGTATCAAGAAAGCTTTTTGTTTTAAAATATTTTTAAAATTAGTTTAAGATCATTGAACAGCACCTGGGAGAAGTTAAAATCTGAACCGGTTAAAATCATAAATCCCAGATACTGCATGTTCAATGGAATCTCGTTGAAAGCAGTTGTTTTTGCAGAGACACATGTAAGTAAGGTGTGGAAAAAGAATTTCATCTCTACTGGAAAATTAGGTTTGAAGATTGTCATACCTTTCAACTGTCTGGTGTAACCTCTTTCAACGAATTTATGCTGCATCTCCCTCAAAGGAAATGATACCGGATGTTGCATATCCTTTAACACGAAAACTTGGGAGATAGATTATGGGCTTATTTGCAGTTGTGTGCCACCAACTTTGCAAGTGATAGAATAGGGCACATCATCAGCGGATGAGTTTACTTTAGCCTTTGCCCAAAATTCTCTTAAAGAATTGATGTAAACTGGGGCTTTGACTTCCAACATGTATTTGAATTTTGATTCTTTTAGAATCCGGATCATTGGATGATAACGAATGTTTGCGTCGGTTTCTTCGAGAATAGAAGTGTAATTGTGTGGTGTTTTGATGATGAGGACAAATGGGGGTTTTTCTTGTGTCGATTTCTTCTTCGATTTGGTTTTAGGAGCCATGATTGTTGGATGCTTTTTGAAAGAAGGGCTTCGAAAAATTTGGAATCGCACAAGAAAGGTGAAACCTCTATTTGGGGATAGAACAGGGTTTTATAGGGTTTTTCAAAAAGTGCACTTGACGTGGCGTCTGATGCAACATCTGTCGAATAACATCTGTCCACGTGTAACCTCTGTTTGACAATGGAGAACAGTTGTTTTGGCTAACCACTGTTAGAGTAAAAACTACCAGGGGTTGTGACCAATTTTAAACATTATCAGAGGTTTGCATCAGTGGATAGATTTTTCTAAACAACAGTGTTTTTGTGCTATTAGAGCTTTGAACAGACTTTAAGGATTTTATTGATAAATTCAATTTTAACTATTTTTAAGGATGAATTTCTGATTTTCTAAAAACATTCTATTGCTATTTACACATGGATCACAAGAAAAATTGTTTTTAATCCATGTTTAGCATTCCAAGCCTAGATATCAAACTGTCAAATGTAGAAGCATCAAGTGCTTTTGTCAACACATCTGCTAGTTGATCCTTGGTATGGACATGTTGTAAAGAAATCAGACCCTTTTCATAGCAATCCCTCACAAAATGATGTCTGATGTCAATGTGCTTGGTGGTGGAATGTGAAACAGGATTTTTGATGATGTTTTCTGCTGCTTGACTATCAATTTTGAGAGGAATCCTCAAGGCAGTCACACCAAAATCCAAGAGTTGATTTTGAAGCCACAAAATTTGAGTAGTGCAACTTGCAGCAGCTATATACTCTGCTTCAGCAGTGGATGTGGATACTGCAACTTGCTTTTGACTTTGCCAAGACACTAAGCAATCCCCTAGGAATTCGGCTCCTCCAGAAGTGGACTTCCTTGTTGTTTTGCGTCCAGCTAAGTCACTATCAGAATATCATGCAAGCTCAATGTTACCATTAGCTGGATACCAGATACCAAGTGTGGGAGCACCTTTTATGTATCTGAATATCCTTTTTACAGCAATAAGATCTGATTTCCTTGGCATTGACTGTGATCTGGCACAGACACATGTAGCAAACATAATGTCTGGTCTGGATGCAGTTAGGTACAATAAAGACCCAATCATACTTCTATCAATGTTTGATCAACAAGGTCATCTCCGCCATGTGCTGCAAGCTTTACAATCATTCATATCAAATTTCTTAAGAAGTTCTTTCACATACTTATTTTGATGAATGAAAGTGCCTTTTTGCATTAGTTTGACTTGTAAACCAAGAAAACATTGCAACTCACCCATTGCACTCATCTCAAACTCTGCTGCCATGAGTTTTCTGAACTCTTCACATATGGCAGTGCATGTGGATCCAAAAAATGATGTCATCCACATAAATTTGGACAAGCATCAAATCTTTTCCTTTCCATTTTAAAAATAGGGTTTTGTCAATTCTACCTCTGGTAAAACCAATGGATAAGAGAAAAGTGGATAAAGTTTCATACCAGGCTCTTGGTTCTTGTTTTAGACCATATAGTGCTTTGTTTAACCTGTAAACATGATCGGGATGGAAGTGATCCTCAAATCCAGGAGGTTGACAAACATATACTTCTTCCTTGATCTTTCGATACAGGAATGCACTTTTGATGTCCATTTGATACACCTTGATGTTGTGGTTAGCAGCAAAAGCTAAGAACAGGCGAATGGCTTCCAGCCTTGCTACTGGAGCAAAAGTTTCATCATAGTCAATCCCTTCTTCCTATCTGTAGCCTTGAACCACGAGCCTTGCTTTGTTTTTTACAAAAATACCACTTTCATTAGTTTTGTTCTTAAAGACCCACTTTGTGCCGATGGGACTCACATCTTTTGGCAGTGGTACAAGTTCCCATACTTGTTGTCTCTTGAATTGTATGAGCTCTTCTTGTATGGCTTCTACCCAGCTGTTGTCTTTCAGTTCCTCTTGGTAGTTGGCAGGTTGTGTGAGTGATAGAAAGCCAACAAAAAGACAGATGTTTTGGGCTTGGCTTCTTGTGAGCACACCTTTATTGATGTTGCCAATAACTAGATCCAATGGATGGCTTTTGAGAAATATCAAATCACCTTGATATAGGATAATGGCATTTTGAGGTGAAGCTTGCAAATGTGTATCATCTGAGCTATCCTCTGATGGTGTATTTGATGATCCAGCCTCCGATTGGAATGGTGGTGGAGGGATAAGTGGTATGGAAGTGAAAGTGTGTTGATTTTCGCCCATTTGTAGTGGACTTTCATCAGCAGATGTTTGGATTTGAGAGCTGGCAGAGGTTTGAGTATTAACCACTGTTGACCTGGCAGAGCTTTCACCATTGCTACTAACATTTGCTCCTCTGCCTGTAGGATTTATTTTGAAATTTGGAAGAATGAAATCATATCCTAGCTCTTCAAATGATGATTGTGGAATACCTGCAGGGTTAGTCTTGATAGACACATCTTCAAATGTAAATTTAGATAGATCAAACAATTCAGCAGGTCCATTTGCTGGGATTTTCAAAGATGAGAGTTCATTAAACTTCACATTTAGAGTTTCCTCAACACACTTGGTCCTAGAGTTAAAAACTCTGTAGGCTTTGGCTGTGGTTGAGTATCCCAGAAAATATCCACAATCAACTTTGGCTGCAAACTTGGATATTGAATCTTTGATGTTTAAAATGAAACATGGGCAGCCAAAGACTTTGAAATAAGAGATCAGAGGTTTGATTTTGTAAAGCAATTCATAGGCAGTCTTTTGATGCCTGGGGTTTATCAAAACTCTTTTCTGGACATAGCAAGCAGTGTTTACAGCCTCTGCCAAAAAAGACAAGGGTAAACCTAAGTCTGCAAGCATAGTCCTTGCTGATTCAATTAAAGTTCAGTTTTTCCTTTCAACAACCCCATTTTGTTCTGGAGTTCTAGGGATGCTGTATTGTCTAACAATCCCTTTTGACTCACAGAAGGCATCCAACTCCTTGTTCCTAAACTCTGTCCAATTATCACTCCGAAAGATTTTTACAGGAAGATCAAATTGCTTTTCAACTTGTTTAACAAAGTTTTGCAAAATGTTTGCTGTTTCATCCTTAGAGTGTAAAAAGAAGGTCCATGTGAACCTGGAAAAATCATCAACTATCACTAGACAATATCTTTTGTGTTTTAAGCTCATGATTTTTACAGGTCCAAACAAGTCCATATGAAGCAACTGTAAGCACTGACTTGTTTTGGACACCTCAATTGACTTGTATGAGCTTTTATGTTGTTTACCTTTTAAACATGCAACACAATGCTCTTCACAAGTAAATTGTTTTCGGGGTAGACCTCTAACCAGACTTTGTTTTGAGAGAGTGGAGATAGTTTTTAGATTTGTGTGTCCTAGTCTTTTATGCCACAGTTCTATTTCTTTGCTTGAGGCAACTGAAGACAGACATGCATTTGACATAGGGTTATCCTTTAACATATCAACCACATACACATTTCCTACTCTATGAGCAGTCAGCTGTGCTTTGCTCTCGGCAATGATTTGATTAATCTTTTTGACAACCTCTGGCCCTACAATTTGGCAAGTTTTCTTTGCGAAAAAGGAACCATAACCTTTATCACTCATCTGTGAGACACTTAAGAGATTGAATTTTAGATTGTCAATGAGATTCACATTTTCAAACTTGAGTTTTCCTGCTGAAACACATCCTGATCCTAACACCTTTCCTTTTGAATTATTCCCAAAGGATATATCACCCCCTCCATGAGCTTTAAAATCTCCGAGCAGGGCTTTACATCCTGTCATGTGCCTGGAGCCTCCACTATCTACATACCAAAGACTGTCAAGGCAAGTAGAAGCTCCCTGCACATGTTTTGAAATAATTAGTTCAGGTGAGTCTCCAAAGCCATAATGGCTTTGGATAGGGTATCAGGTGATCCAGAGTCAAGTTCAGACTGATGAGCAGTGGTTGGATCAGACTTTTGTAACCACTGCTGTGAGCTACCTCCTATCAACTACTGGTAACCATGAGGATGCCTATTTACCCTTGACTTAGAAGGCTTTTTGTAAGTCACATAAGTCATAGGCACCTTTTGGTATTTAGGCTGGCTTTTACCCCTTGGAAACTAGTTTGATGGTGGTGCATCTGTTACTTGAATTTCTCTGCGAACAGAGGTTTGATTTAAAGCTTTGGTGACAGATGTTTCACATGATTTAAATTTCTGTTTGACAAAATTTGAATTTTCTCTTTCTAGAGCTTTTTCTCTTATCTCTTTTACCTTTTGATGATAGGTTTTGAGATAGACACACTCTTGAGTTGGATGATTTGTTTTGTTGCAAATGGTGCATCTAGGAGTTTTAGGTATAACACAAGTTTTGTTTATATCATCAGCTTTCAAAAGAAAGCAATCTGCTGTATCATGATTTCTCTTTTCACAAAATTTACAAAAACAAGTGTTTAACCTTTTCTTTCCTTTTCCTATCAGACTTTTTGAGAGCAAATGATGTAACCTCTGCTGGCAAGTCTTTGATAGGGATCACCAATGCTTTTGGTGCTTTTATACCATCAAGAGTTGAAAAGTCCATTGGCTTGAAGTTTTCTAAGATATCACATTCATCTGACCAGGTTGGTTTAAACTTATATTTTTCAATTTCTTTTTCTTTTGGTGAAACCTCTGGTTTTTCAAGAACAATTTTGTTTCCTTCTTTATCAGTGATTTTAATTTCTTCACCAGCCAAATTGGTTGGGACTATTTCAACAAGCTCAGAGTCAATTTTTGCAGCATTTTCAAAAGTATGGTCATATTCCCTAAAGCCTATACCAAACTTTATGTTGCTCTTGACTTGAGCATCAAGCATAAGCTCATAACGTTTGCAAGACTCTACCCATTTTTCACAAGTGATCTGGGTAGATTCAAGCTCCTGTTTGCAAACCTGGTATTTTTCTACCATAGTTTGGAGCTAGTCTTTGGTTATGCTTGATTCATGCCTTAGACTACTCATTTCAGAATCTTTTTCACTTAATTTTGTTTTCAACTCTTTCACAAGTTTTTCAAATTTAAGTTCATCTTCCAAAATTTTGTTTCTCAGGTTTTCATTCACCTATTTTATGTTTGCAAAAGCAATAATGCATTTTTCAGAACATAGATCTTTTAGGATCTGAGGTGATACCTTCGAATCAGCCATAAGAGCACAATCACATTCTTCTTCACACACCTCTGTGTCCCATGGGTCAGATAGATTGTCTTTTTCAACCTTAGCAGCATTCATTTCAACCACAGGTGTAACTTCTGGTGTAACCACTGCTTCACAACATCCAACCACATCAGATTTTGACCCCTGTTCCACAGATTCATCACCTTCAACTATGGTCTCAAGAGCCATAAAACATAAGTTTTCATTTTCAAAGGCTATGAGTGCAAAGTTTTCATCAGTTAAATCCTCAGGCAAACTACTCCAGTCAACAAAACCTTGGGTAAAGAAGCTTTGTTGTGTAACCTCTGCTAGTGTAGCAGTGGTTTGAGTAGTTTGAGTGACATGTGGAGCTTGTTGCACATGCACTTGAGGTGGTGCTTGAACATATTGAATCTATGGAGCAGGGGTTTGGACATAATGAATAGGGACAGTTGTTGCAGGACTTGCAAAATGAGCAGTGTTTTGCATTTGATGTGCAGGGGTAAACTGGTAATATTGGACAGTGCTTTGAGGATTGGTGCCAGGATGAGTAACAATTGGTCCTGCTGTAACGCCTCGCGTTTTGATACTTTCTATTTATAGCAAGCTAGCGCTGTAGTTCTATTTTTGGAAACCATTGTATTCGTATTCGTCATTTCGTTGAAATCGTTGTAATCGAGACTTGAATCGTAATGGAATAAACATGTTCATCTTTATACTTGTTACACACAATCATACTTGTCCATACAATGCATACACATGATATACATACTCGAATACGTGACATACTTGCTAATACGCAGGGTGTTTATACTTGATAGGTACTTCATACGCAATGTGGATACTCGATCTCGATCATTTTATACATATATATACCATGTGACATGTTACATATGTTATCATACCTTAAATATTCATAAAACACCTTAGTCAAATGTTAAAACCCGTTTTTTTCGCTAATAAAACTCTAACTTATAAGGTTCATACTCCCGAAATAACTTGTCACACGATAACACATATTATGTACATAATATATAGCATCTATTAACCTAATATATTACATTAAATAACAAAAAAATAAGAAAAGAAAATAAAAAATGGCAGCCCTATAATTCAGCTTTGGGTTGGGTTTAGCGGACTAGTTTCAAGTCTAAACTCCCCCAAATCTTGTCCAAAGCCCAACCCAATGAAACCCTAATCCATCCCCTATATAACCCAAGCCTCCTCCAAGCATTTTTCCACTTTACAAAGCCTCCAAGCCTCCCAAAACACTCCAAGTTCGTAGCTGAATCCAATTTTCGGGCAGATTTGTACCTCTACACTAAAGTGAGCATAACTCACTCAATACTCAACGAAATTGCCCCATTCTTTTTCCTACATGCTTAGTTTTCCTCTGGGCATGATTCCATGGTCTCTCCTTGGAGAATTCAGAACTGGAAATGCCCCGAAAATGTCCAAAACTTTCTGTTTGTTTTCAAAATCTTTCAAAACTTGTTTATGTTCATCCAACTTGGGTTTATCCCATCTCAAACCTATGTCCGAATTCTTACAACACTTCTTGTGGTTGGTTAGGCTTAAAAACAAGATTGAGACATCCAAAATAAAGGATTTATCCTCACAAACGTTCTTTTTTCATAGAGCTTTAAGCTCACAAGTGATGCAAGTTCTTGAACTTGTTCATGTGTGTCCACCATGGTTAGCTTGGGCTATCCTTAAACTTGAGACCACACATTACTTGATGATTTCACTATTATTCTAAGTTATTATTCTTGTCATTCTTGTTAATGTTATTGTTCTTGTACCCTCCTTGTTACCAATGGTAACTTGTGTAGCGGTGAACACTACTCGAGGTCTCAAAGTGGATGGTTAATCCTCCCACCTCCTATTTGACTTACATGACATCAAGAGGTTCCAAAGTGGATGGATCATCCTCCCACCTCCTACATGATTATATAACTATATTTATGAACTACTATAATAAACCCTAGAAACCGAAATCTTGATAATGACTAATGAATCATCCGTCAAGTTAGTAAGTTTCATCACTAATGTATGTAGTTCCTTGTCACGTTCTAATGGGTCTTGAACCTATAAAAACACATTCAATCCTTAGGGATTTGCTATAGTGTCGTTGACAAGTGCTATGTCTAGTGATTATTTTCATGCTACAATACTTTCTCATACTTTTATCCTTTACATTTTCCCGAATACTCTCAATCCTCCGTTAAACTCGTTACTTATACGCCCTCGTTTCCTCTTGTAGGATAACTCGGCGTTTATCCCGCAATCAACCTCTATCATGGACTTGACTTGTAGAAAAGACCCAACTAAAACCGTGAGTACACTCGACCCACTTACCGTTTTAAATCACTTTTGGGTTGTAACATGTTTATCTATCAAAATGCACATACCACAAACTCATGCTTTACATGTTCAATCCTTATACATGTGTACTCGCCTTTGCCTTTGCATTGAACTCGTATTTTTAACATGTTACAGGTTGATGAAGCTTTGCCATGAAATTGGAGTAGAGACGATGCTTAGATACACATATAGACGTTAGGTTTATAATATGTTGTATCAAATTTTGCTTTTGTTATTGTTGTATTTGAAAATTCTTGTATTGTATGACAAAGTTACTATGAATGAAATATGGATTTTATTTAAATATTGTCACCAATTAGAATTTATGAGCAATGAGCAATCTCGTTCGTTTCACTCGTTTCCGCCATCGGTTGGGGTGTGACAGATTGGTATCAGAGCCATAATTATAGGGAATTAGGTAGAATTGCCATGGTCGACCTAGTCTATAGTTAAGTGTCCATTTTTTACCATTCTTATATCATGCTTAATACATTATTCTTCCTCATTGCTTCTTCCTTATCTTTTTGTCTTAAAATTTACATAATGTCTTTCCTAAGACATCTTACAGAATACACTTGAAGACTTAAAGACACTCATGATGCAAACGAGGCGATTTGCACCAAGATAGGTCCAATGACTTGCAATTTATGGTGAAATCCCTGATTCCGCGTATTCGATTTTTCACGAAGTTATACCATCAAGTTAGGAGTGATATCCACATCTTGATGGAAACTTCCATTTCATGTTCTAGTGGACCTTACAAACGAGTCGATGCTCCTCGTTTAGTAAGGAACAACCACACTTAGGGTACGAAATCTTCAAGTTAGGGGTGAAACCCGCACCTTGTCGATTAAGTCTCGTTCCTTGATTTTCGCTCTCGCCAAAGTTTCGGTTTTCTAATCGATTAGAGACGTGTAGTAACTGGAAGCGTAAAATACCGTTAGTCTATTCTCGATGAGAGTATTTTACCTATAGGCCAAAGCACGTTTCTCTAATTAGAAAGGATCTCCGATTCACTTTGGAATTGTCGACGTTTCTCTACCCGAAACAATCCCATGTTTTATGAGCCAATTCTTTTATGTTATCTAAATTTATATGTGATTTGATACTTGTTACCTTATTCGTTTCGAACCATTACCTGTTTCGCACGCTTATCGCAATCATGTTTCAATACTAATCTTCGTGAACACACTAAATTTATACTCCTTATTCGCATTTATACGTGATTATACATGCCATACTTGATATTTCATGCAAATTTTGTGGACTATACTTGATGAACCCATGCAAACTTATGTAAACCATGCTTGAACCTCATACATGCTTATTCATGCAAAACTTGTTTTTCCCTATATTATGATAAAGTCTCATTCCTTTTTTCTATGTTGAATCTCTAGATGAATTCTCCTAACTCATCCAAGAAATCCAAAGAGTCAGGGTTCTAACAACAACAACAACAATGAAGATTCCATCTCCAAGCAAGAACTTGTCGGTCTTGTCGCCGAGTAAATGGCCGATCAAATGGCCTGTGTCATACCCGATATCGTTAGCCAGCTTCAAACCATCCATACCGAAGGCACACCCAAATCCTCTGCCGACTCTAAAACCGACAACCCCAAAACGTCCTTCCAATTCAAGCATTTCATGGCTTGTAAACCAGTAGAATTCACTGGCATGGACGGTGTTACCGCCATGATCAATTGGTTTGACGCAATGGAGCTTACTTTTCTTCAGGGCGGGTGCCCTGATGACCTTCGAACCCTTAACGCTACTGGGGTTTTCGCCAGAGAGCCCTCGAGTGATGGACTACGGAACGCAACAAGCGTGGCAACGAAGCAGCTCACACTCTCACTTGGGACGAGCTCAAGCAGCTCATGAGAGATCAGTTCTGTCCTCCCCACGAGTCCCAGAAGCTCGAAAACGAATTCTGGAACCTCACGCAACAAGGGAGCGACACTGAAGGGTTGATCGCTCGCTTCAAACAGTTGAGTATCATCTGTCCTGGACAGGTGGATACAGTTCCCAAAGCGATAGCTAAGCTTATTCGTTCGCTTTCGCCTGTGATCATGAGCCACGTAGCCGCCGCACGCCACAGAACCATCGAAGACACCTATAGCACCATCATAGAGCTTAACCACAACTGAATCCTTCAGGGGGCCTATGACAAGGTTCCTACGAAGCATGCGCATCAATCCACCGCCAATACCACCGCTACCGAATCGCCTCCCCCTCAACCCAAAAAGAACCCCATCAAGAACAAGAAGCGGAAAGCTTCGGTTCAAAACAACGCGGTTGTCACTCTACCTGCCCCTACGCCATTAAATGCCATCTCCTCCACCCAAAACAACAATCCGCCTAAACGAAACTACACCGGCACTTGGCCTAAGTGTGATCATTGCACTTATCATCATCTCCCTTCTACCCCTTCCCGGAAATGCGCCAACTATAATAGGATGGGGCATTTCTCTAGCCATTGTCACCAAACCCAAAGCAACCAAGCCATTGTCCCCAACCCTAACCCTAACCCGAACCAAACTCAACCCAAGCGTCAAAATGCTCCTGTGCAAGCATGTTACAAATGTGGCGATTCCAACCATCTCACAAATGTTTGTCCTCTTCTCAACCAGCAGCACCAGCATTACCAGCAGCCTGAGCCTGCAAAGGGGCGAGCTTTCATGCTTACCTCCGCTCAAGCCTAGAGCTCTAAAGACGTCATCACGGGTACGTTCCTTGTGAACCATATTTATGCTATATGTCTATTTGATACTGGCACCGTTTTGTATCGCTAAAATTTGAACCTTTGCTTAAGTGCGAACGATCTAAAATGCCTAATCCTTTCGCTGTTGAAGTCGCTAATGGTAAAACCATCTCCGTTGATTCCGTTCTCTCTGGTTGCTCTTTGATTCTTAACGATCATTTGTTCTCCATTGATCTCATCCCCATGCAAATGGGTAGTTTCGACATCATAGTAGGCATGGATTGGCTCATGCGAGTTCGTGCCGTAGTGGTTTGTTCCAAAAAGTTTATTCACCTCCCTCTTCCTCAAGGTGATTCTCTACACGTCTATGGCGAGAAACCTTCTAAAGGTCTCAAACTTATGTCGTGCATCAAAGCGAACAAGTACTTGCGTAAGGAGTACTTTGCCTTTCTCGCCCATGTTGTGGAAAAGAAAGACAAAGGTCCGATCATAAGTGAAGTTCCTGTCGTTTGTGAGTTTCCTTCCGTTTTTCCCGAGGATCTTCCTGGTCCTCTGCCTCCCCGAGCTGTTGATTTTCGTATTGATCTTATCCTTGGCGCAACTCCTGTTGTGAAAGCTCTCTATCGTTTAGCACCCTTGGAGATGCAAGAGCTATCAAGCCAACTTCAAGAGCTTCTTGATAAAGGTTTTATACGCCCTAGTACTTCCCCTTGGGGCGCTCCCGTTCTCTTCATCAAAAAGAAAGATGGGTCGTTTCGCATGTGCATTGACTATCGTGAACTCAATAAGCCTACAGTCAAGAACCGATACCCCCTTCCTCGTATCGATGATCTCTTCGATCAACTACAAGGCGCGAAGTGCTTTTCAAAGATTGATCTCCGTTCTGGTTATCATCAACTTCGGGTTTCCAAGGAAGATGTACCCAAAACCGCTTTCCGCACACGTTATGGACGCTACGAGTTCGTGGTTATGCCTTTTGGGTTGACCAACGCACCTGTAGTGTTTATGGATCTCATGAACCGCGTGTGTAAGCCTTTTCTCGATCATTTTGTCATCGTATTCATCGATGATATCCTAATCTACTCCAAGACGAAAGAAGAGCACGAACGACATTTGCGTCTCATTCTTCAGCTTTTGCAAACCGAACGTCTTTATGCCAAATTCTCCAAGTGTGAATTTTGGCTAAAGAAGGTTCAATTCTTAGGTCACACCGTCAATGAACTCGGTATACATGTTGACCCTGTAAAGATAGAAGCTGTGAAGAATTGGACTGCACCTAAGTCGCTCGCTGAAATTCGTTCGTTTCTTGGCCTAGCTGGGTATTATCTCCGTTTCATCTCGAACTTCTCGAAAATTGCCGTTCCTTTGACTTCTTTGACTCATAAAGATAAACCTTTTGTTTGGGGTCCCAAACAAGAGGAATCCTTCCAAACGCTCAAGGACATGCTTTGTAATGCTCCTATCCACACTCTCCCCGATGGGTGTGACAACCTGCAAATTCAAACCAACATCTTTACGCGCTCAAATCTTGCACATATCATGATCTTATAATATAGACTTAGTTTTTATAAATTGGGTCGTCATATGCTTAGCAAAGTCCACAACGTCACATTTTGCATTGGTAATTTTTAAAAATTACTAGGTCACACACGAGTCAACCCGACACGCACAAACATTATTGAGTATAATCCGGATGCTTGTGTAGCGTCACAATGTGTTACTACATGTATTATTATATTTATATACGTAAATATGCATTATGTGCTATTTGAGACCTATACATGTATTTTACTACTAAAATAATACTATACCATTCAGTTATGATACATTAGACATATCATATCGTTTATCTTTTACATATTATCAAACTATCTACTAACTAGTCTAGAACTAATTAGTGACTCCATTTCAACTATGACTACAATATCAAGCAACAAGCAAATCACCTTCATCTTATCACCATACCCTTTCATCATCATCACCTAACACCTAACCCAACCCATTTCCAAACCCCCATCTGCCGAACTCCATACTCCATCCATCATACTATTTTGTTTTTATTTTTGTTTTCCCATTTGTAACATATGGATAATTGTGTGGTTTGAATATAAAGGAAACCCTTGCGTTTTTTCATTTTTGGCAAGACAACACAAAATCACTCAATGTTCCTCTGTCTGTACTCTTGATTGACACACCCAAACTTCAATTTTTTTTCACCTAACAATCCAAGACTCAAGTTCAACTTCAAGTTTAAGTGACAAATCTCTTGTACTTCATAACCAATCCCACTAGGTAAAATTATCACTTAAACTTTGTTTTAGCTTTATTTTATTTATTTTTGTTAGATCGTATACATTCATTTTAATCACCCAACATACACTAAAGCTAATTTACTTTTATAATCTAAAAAGAAAACTAAACCTAATATAAATGTTGATTTCTTGGAACCCAACGTAGCATGTTTCCATACATCTATATATACAAACACATAGTTGTTTTCTTTACAAGTAAAAATAAGGTGTTAAACATTATTTAGTAACAAAAAGAAAAGTTTGGATATTAGGTAATGTAGGTAATAACATTATTTTAGATAAATAAAAACCTTGTTGCCTAACATATATGTTTGTCGACATTTGGGTACTAGTGTGGAAAATGGTTTGTTCCTGATCTGGGGAATGTTTGTTTAAAATATGTAACTTGTATGATTTTAAGGGAGTTGTTAAAATTAAGAGCACAAGATTAGGTTATTTTGTCAAAATTATATATATATATATATATATATATATATATATATTATATATATATATATATAGACGTTGTGAGATTTGTGAAAAAAAAGAAGAAAACCCCAACTAATATAGTTTATATACAAAATATATAGGCATGTATTTTTATGGTAATATTATCTTAAGTAGGAGATATGAGATATTGGGAAACCTTTACTATATAAATAAGTATACCTATGTGAATATAGGTATTCTGGTAAAAATAATATATATTCAATAACTTTTGAATATGGTTGGATGACACAAGTACATTGCAAAAACTATGTGGTTATGTATGCAAAGTATATATATATAATTGATGGTGAAACAAAAACCGATATAAAAGGGAAATATAGCCTTATATATGGTTATTTTGGTATAAAAATAATATAGAGAGTTTTTATAAATTGGGTCGTCATATGCTTAGCAAAGTCTACTACGTCACATTTTGCATTTGTAATTTTTAGAAATTACAAGGTCACACACGAGTCAACCCGGGACACGCACAAACATTATTGAGTATAACCCGGATGCTTGCGTAGCATTACAATGTGTTACTACATGTATTATTATATTAATATACGTAAATAAGCATTATGTGCTATTTGAGACATATACATGTATTTTAATAATAAAATAATACTATACCATTCAGTTATGATACATTAGACATCATATCGTTTATCTTTTACATATTATCAAAATATCTACTAACTAGTCTAGAACTAATTAGTGACTCTATTTCAACTATGACTACAATATCACGCAACAAGCAAATCACCTTCATCTTATCACCATACCTTTCATCATCATCACCTAACACCTAACCCAACCCATTTCCAAACCCCCATCTGCCGAACTCCATACTCCATCCATCATACTATTTTGTTTTTATTTTTGTTTCCCCATTTGTAACATGTGGATAATTATGTGTGGTTTGAATATAAAGGAAACCCTTGCGTTTTTTCATTTTTGGCAAGACAACACAAAATCACTCAATGTTCCTCTCTCTGTACTCTTGATTCACACACACCCAAACTTCAATTTTTTTTCACCAACAATCCAAGACTCAAGTTCAACTTCAAGTTCAAGTGACAAATCTTTTGCACTTCATAACCAATCCCACTAGGTAAAATTATCACTTAAACTTTGTTTTAGCTTTATTTTATTTATTTTTGTTAGATCGTATATGCTCATTTAATCACCCAACATACACTAAAGCTAATTTACTTTTATAATCTAAAAAAAAACTAAACCTAATATATATGTTGATTTCTTGGAACCCAACGTAGCATGTTTCCATACATCTATATATACAAACACATAGTTGTTTTCTTTACAAGTAAAAATAAGGTGTTAACCAGTAACAAAAAGAAAAGTTTGGATATTAGGTAACGTATTATTTTAGATAAATAAAAACCTTGTTGCCTAACATATATGTTTGTCGACATTTGGGTACTAGTGTGGAAAATGGTTTGTTCCTGATATGGGGAATGTTTGTTTAAAATATGTAACTTGTATGATTTTAAGGGAGTTGTTAAAATAAGAGCACAAGATTTGGTTATTTTGTCAAAACTATATATATATATATATATATATATATATATATATATATATATATATATATATGACTAAAATATAGACGTTGTGAGATTTGTGAAAAAAAAAAAAAGAAGAAAACCCCAACTAATATAGTTTATATACAAAATTATATAGGCATGTATTTTTATGGTAATATTATCTTAAGTAGGAGATATGAGATATTGGGAAACCTTTACTATATAAATAAGTATACCTATGTGAATATAGGTAGTCTGGTAAAAATAATATATATTCAATAACTTTTGAATATGGTTGGATGACACAAGTACATTGTAAAAACTATGTGGTTATGTATGCAAAATATATATATAATTGATGGTGAAACAAAAACCGATATAAAAGGCAAATATAGACTTATATATGGTTATTTTGGTATAAAAATAATATAGATTATTTCTTTATTAAGAATGCGTCATACTTAGAGAAAATATTAAATAAAATAAATATATAAGTTATATTTATATGAAGAGACGAATATGTGAACTTTATGGAATACTATTTTAATCATATCTAAATCTATATTTATTTATAAACTAAATAAATATATTTGGGTAGTTGGATAACATATCACCAACGGCTGTCGGGGTTGAACCTGTGAGTCGAACCTTTTTAAAAGTGGAATATATTAACACGTCGAGTCGTGTTGGGTGAATCGAATACATGTCGGACATGCAAGTCATGAACATAGAATGGACTCTAAATGTATCTTATTATTACTTAGGACACGGTTAGGTCGTCACACCCGCACGCGGACTTTGCTTGTCAATTAGTTATTATTTGGAGCTTACGCTATGCCGTTCAGGTGAGTTCATAACCCCCACTTTTTACGGTTTTACATTTTTATAAATGTTTCTGGGGTGGAAAGAATGCAAGTTTTGCAAAAGTACACAAAAGTTCAATGAACAAAAAGATTAATATTTCTAAACCATGTTGCGAAAGGATTTTGATTAATTCAAATGGTTTACGAACCGTTTATACTCAACATACCGGTTTTACAAAACACACACGTATTTCAGAAGGTGCATGAGTTTCATGGCTAGAGACGGGAATGTCCTAGCTACAACGGGACTGGATTGTCCTACATACAACTAAGGGGACTGGTTGGTCCTGTTTACAGACTCAAATGGGCTAGGCCCATTCGCATTTGTGTGTGGCATAAAGACTCTAGTGGGCTAGGCCCACACATGCTCGTGCGAGGCACGAAAGACACAAGGACTGGATTGTCCTACATACAAATAAGAGGACTGGTTGGTCCTGCTTATAGACACAAGGACTGGATTGTCCACTACTCAACACTAAGGGCCATATGGTCGCTTAAAACTGTACAGTGAAGTCCTCGCTACATACTAGAACTATAACCGCCTGCTAGTCTACTGTCTTGAGTAAACGGTTTGGCGAAGCACTTACTAGCTGGGGTGGATTATAGGCTCATGCGGGGCATGTTTTCTTTGTCGTACGCGGACATCGACGGTTATTCAAACATTAAAAAAACAAGGTTTTCAATTAACATGCCGAGAAAAATGGTTTTATTATGTTTTCTTAACAATATTTAAACCGGTTACCAAAAAAAAGATATATTTTAATTTTTTTCAAGCAAACTATGAACTCGCTCAACTTTATGTTGATTTTTCGCATGTTTCTTTCTCAGGTTATATTTTTCGAACTATGGCACGGTTGGAATAGGTGAACCCTTTGGGACCCGATTACATAGCAGGCGTTCAATTTTCTAGAAGTCTTAGCTATAATCACTTCCGCTGTGCAATGAAGATACCAGTCAGTTCACGCCCGGCTCTGATGTGATCGATTTATCGGGGTGTGACAGATTGGTATCAGAGCTATAGGTTTCAGCGAATTAGGTTTCTGTAGAGATACCTAGGCTTTAACCTCACATTCATTTGGGGACTTAGCTTATTAAGATTTGAACACATACAGAACGCCTAGAACACATACATGGGTTCCAACCGTGGCCGAAACTATGAGTCAAAATATTGATTTCAAAACATACATTAGTGATGTGTTTTATACACGGTAAACGAAACGAATACACGCAGTAGACAAAACTTGAGAGTTTTGGTAACATACAATTAAGACCTTTGTTAACTTATGGCAAAAATTCATTAAAGGTCATTTCGTAGGAACTACGACTATTAACTCGGGCAACGACTTTATCTATATCATCTATTCTATTTTACTAACCCAAGCAGGTAAACTATGAAAATCAGAATGCCAATGTGCATGAATACACGAAACTTAGCGTATACATCATGGATGTAGAAACACAAAACGTACGAAATACGAGGCAAGGCCTTTGAGGAAAACTTGAACGAATGATTTCAACAACGATGCAAATCCCCTCAGTGGAATGGCTGCCTGTCAGAATGCAGCTGATATCACGTAGCCCTGCAAGCGGTGTGAAACACGCCAAGGTATGTCCGAACGAGGACTTCACAAACTAATGGAAATCACGACTATGGGCATCGCAACAGAAACTACAAATCCGCACATCTCCCCACTCCCTGAACGACGGCTACGCCAAGATCGACATCACGTGGTGATGTTACAAAATGCCAAGTCATGGCACTAAATTCGGGGTAAGTCTTAAATTCTTTTGTTGGAAATTCTGACTTTTGCATATAGTGAGTAGATGTTTGCGCGTCTACTCTTCCTAATGGTCATCTTATTGCGAGAATTTCTTTCATAATTAGTTAACATCCAATTACAGTTTCTTGACAAATTGATACATTACACATGCATCGTATGTTTGGCATGTGGTTAGCTTGATTCGTGGAAACCATCAGGGACTCCACATCGAATGGGTTCTTCTATAAATACTTCAATTATTGTTCTCGCTATACCGATTATTACATTGAAGCCTTGATGACCTACATTATTGCAAGAGTTGACTCATTGACATCAAGTCAACTAAATTCTTTGGAGCATTTTCTTGACAAGTTACACACATGGTGTTCGTATGGCCATATCGAAATTTCCTTGGTAATACATATATCGTTGTTGGTCGATACCTAAATCAAGTTTAGTTGGCTAAACTTTCTCACTATACATATTCAATTCATGGATTCCATATGATGGATTGAGGCCATCATATTCAAATTAATATCAACAAGCATTTCATTTATTTCGAACCATAGTAGACTCATATGATCAAAACTCCGCTAAATCGGTTGTTATTTACGGCACCTTGTGGTGGCATTTTCATTAATTTGAAGCTTGTGCTAACTTCGTCTACACACTTCACGTACGGATTTAATTACTTGATTATTTGTTCATTATTAAATCCACTTTGTTAATTCGTTATCTTGAAGCCTTCTTAATACAATGGTACACAAATTCATGTCTTGTTTCGATGTACCTCTAGCGGTTATTTTCAACTTCACTTGCAAACTCGATGACATTCATTGGTTAGTTATTTTTGGTCATCGACCCGAATTTTTATGAAATTCATTTGGAATAAATTTCTGAATTTACTTTGTTGAACCTTCTATCTTATTGCAAATGTGGTGAATTTGTTCGGCCACCACTATTGTTGAATTATTTCAATCACTACAACGCCTTGTGGCGTTGGCATAAACTTGTAGCTTGGGGCTAATTATGATCAATCGTTTCATGCGAAACTATGTATGCCTTTCGTTTGACTCATCATTCAAATAGTCTTAATGCAACTATGTATTAAGACAATGATACACCAAGATCGGTTGTATTTCAGTGTATCCTTGCAATTCAATCTTGTCAACACACAGGTTTTACTTCATTTAATGGTTCGATAGTCGACATATCATATTCATATTTCTATGAGCTTGTTGATTCAAAGTTTCACCTACTCATCAACCAACGCCTGTTTCTGTTGGTAGTAAATTTTATTGTTTCTAAAATTCATTTGCATATTGTGAACGTTCATTTGGACATCTATTGGTCGGATTCCTCTTTTGTTGGACCCCAGTAAACTTAGTTACATTGGTGATTGTATCACTATGCTTCGTTCACTTGGCATCGATTTCTAAACCAAATTCAGTTGAACCATTGGGTTCTTATTATTGTAGTATGTCCTTGTATTCACGTAATTCGAACAAGTCTTGATTCAAGTGGTCATTTACCTTGGTATTATTCGTACTTACCTACACATGACATAACTCTTAAATGACACCGTAGTCTAAATTTCGAGTACTTAATTTCTTTAACAGGGGGAGAATGTGACAACTGGTAATTTTTGGTCTATAATTACGTGCATAACAGACACTAAGAGAATAATAAGTAATGTTTTAAGACACAAATTAACTTAATTAGGCCTTCGAAAAGCCTAGGAATGACTATTCGGCTTTATAGTACGCGCATGATGATTTGCGAGAAACCTGCCAAACATATAAACAGTATCGAACTGACACCGGAAGAAATACTGACAACGCCGAAAAATACGAGTTTTATACATAATTTATACATATGCATTTATTTGCAAAATTATTATACTTCTGAACGCCACATAACGAGTACGTGAACGAAGAACGCGACAGTAAGAACGCACCAACAACAGAACGGGAGCATTGGACTCGTTTATTACCGTGAAAACCGAAATATTATGATATATTTAGCATTGGCTTGTGTTTTGGTCATGATACATAAATAGTTGAAGTTATAAACTCATAAATAGATATTGTAGTAACTTTCTCTACAACTACCGAAGGTCGTTACCACCCCCCCTAAAGAAATTGCCGAGATCATTATATCCACGCAACAAAACAACTAGCAGAGATCGTTAAACCTACTAAACACTCATAGAGGTTAAGATGCCTTCGAGCAACGGTATGGAATTGTGGTAACTATTCAACAATCGATGGAGTTCGCAATAATGACTCATTAAGCAATAAAGACAAACTGAATTTCGGGACGAAACAACAGGGGGAGAATGTGACAACCTGCAAATTCAAACCAACATC
Organism: Scalesia atractyloides; assembly: GCA_947069175.1. Classification (NCBI taxonomy): domain Eukaryota; kingdom Viridiplantae; phylum Streptophyta; class Magnoliopsida; order Asterales; family Asteraceae; genus Scalesia; species Scalesia atractyloides. The sequence continues at coordinate 31,485,978 of CAMTDV010000015.1, read as the reverse complement.
TTTACACGCTCAAATCTTGCACATATCAAGATCTTACAATATAGACTTAGTTTTTATAAATTGGGTCGTCATATGCTTAGCAAAGTCTACTACGTCACATTTTGCATTGGTAATTTTTAGAAATTACAAGGTCACACACGAGTCAACCCGACACGCACAAACGTTATTGAGTATAACCCGGATGCTTGTGTAGCGTCATAATGTGTTACTACATGTATTATTATATTAATATACGTAAATATGCATTATGTGCTATTTGAGACCTATACATGTATTTTACTACTAAAAGAATACTATACCATTCAGTTATGATACATTAGACATATCATATCGTTTGTCTTTTACATATTATCAAAATATCTACTAACTAGCCTAGAACTAATTAGTGACTCCATTTCAACTATGACTACAATATCAAGCAACAAGCAAATCACCTTCATCTTATCACCATACCCTTTCATCATCATCACCTAACACCTAACCCAATCCATTTCCAAACCCCCATCTGCCGAACTCCATACTCCATCCATCATACTATTTTGTTTTTATTTTTGTTTCCCCATTTGTAACATGTGGATAATTGTGTGTGGTTTGAATATAAAAGGAAACCTTGCATTTTTTCATTTTTGGCAAGACAACACAAAATCACTCAATGTTCCTCTCTCTGTACTCTTGATTCAGACACACCCAAACTTCAATTTTTTTTCACCAACAATCCAAGACTCAAGTTCAACTTCAAGTGACAAATCTCTTGCACTTCATAACCAATCGCACTAGGTAAAATTATCACTTAAACTTTGATTTAGCTTTATTTTATTTATTTTTGTTAGATCGTATACGTTCATTTTAATCACCCAACATACACTAAAGCTAATTTACTTTTATAATCTATAAAGAAAACTAAACCTAATATATATGTTGTTCTTGGAACCCAACGTAGCATGTTTTCATACATCTATATATACAAACACATAGTTGTTTTCTTTACAAGTAAAAAAAATAAGGTGTTAAACGTTATTAAGTAACAAAAAAAAAAGTGTGGATATTAGGTAATATAGGTAATAACATTATTTTGGATGAATAAAAACCTTGTTGCCTAACATATATGTTTGTCGACATTTGGGTACTAGTGTGGAAAATGGTTTGTTCCTGATCTGGGGAATGTTTGTTTAAAATATGTAACTTGTATGATTTTAAGGGAGTTGTTAAAATAAGAGCACAAGATTTGGATATATATATATATATATATTACTAAAATAAATATATATTTATATATTTATATGCTTAAAAAAGAAGAAAACCCCAACTAATATAGTTTATATACAAAACTATATAGGCATGTATTTTTATGGTAATATTATCTTAAGTAGGAGATATGAGATATTGGGAAACCTTTACTATATAAATAAGTATACCTATGTGAATATAGGTAGTCTGGTAAAAATAATATATATTCAATAACTTTTGAATATGGTTGGATGACACAAGTACATTGTAAAAACTATGTGGTTATGTATGCAAAGTATATATATAATTGATAAACAAAAATCGATATAAAAGGCAAATATAGCATTATAAATGGTTATTTTGGTATAAAAATAATATAGATAGTTTTTTATAAATTGAGTCGTCATATGCTTAGCAAAGTCCACTACTTCACATTTTGCATTGGTAATTTTTAGAAATTACAAAGTCACACACGAGTCAACCTGACACGCACAAACGTTATTGAGTATAACCTGGATGCTTGTGTAGCGTCACAATGTGTTACTACATGTATTATTATATTAATATACGTAATATGCATTATGTGCTATTTGAGACCTATACATGTATTTTACTACTAAAATAATACTATACCATTCAGTTTTGATACATTAGACATATCATATCGTTTGTCTTTTACATATTATCAAAATATCTACTAACTAGTCTAGAACTAATTAGTGACTCCATTTCAACTATGACTACAATATCAAGTAACAAGCAAATCACCTTCATCTTATCACCATACACTTTCATCATCATCACCTAAAACCTAACCCAACCCAACCCATTTCCAAACACCCATCTGCCGAACTCCATACTCCATCCATCATACTATTTTGTTTTTATTTTTGTTTTCCCATTTGTAACATGTGGATAATTTGTGTGGTTTGAATATAAAAGGAAACCTTTGCATTTTTTTTCATTTTTGGCAAGACAACACAAAATCACTCAATGTTCCTCTTTCTGTACTCTTGATTCACACACACTGAAACTTCAATTTTATTTTGTTACTAAATAATGTTTAACACCTTATTTTTACTTGTAAAGAAAACAACTATGTGTTTGTATATATAGATGTATAGAAACATGCTAAGTTGGGTTCCAAGAAATCAACAAATATATTAGGTTTAGTTTTCTTTTTAGATTATAAAAGTAAATTAGCTTTAGTGTATGTTGGGTGATTAAAATGAACGTATACGATCTAACAAAAATAAATAAAATAAAGCTAAAACAAAGTTTAAGTGATAATTTTACCTAGTGGGATTGGTTATGAAGTGCAAGAGATTTGTCACTTGAACTTGAAGTTGAACTTGAGTCTTGGATTGTTGGTGAAAAAAAAATTGAGGTTTGGGTGTGTGTGAATCAAGAGTACAGAGAGAGGAACATTGAGTGATTTTTTGGTGTCTTGCCAAAAATTAAAAAAAATGCAAGGGTTTCCTTTTATATTCAAACCACACAATTATCCACATGTTACAAATGGGGTAACAAAAATAAAAACAAAATAGTATGATGGATGGAGTATGGAGTTCGGCAGATTGGGGTTTGGAAATGGGTTGGGTTAGGTGTTAGGTGATGATGATGAAAGGGTATGGTGATAAGATGAAGGTGATTTGCTTGTTGCTTGATATTGTAGTCATAGTTGAAATGAAGTCACTAATTAGTTCAAGACTAGTTAGTAGATATTTTGATAATATGTAAAAGACAAACGATATGATACGTCTAATGTATCATAAGTGAATGGTATAGTATTATTTTAGTAGTAAAATCCATGTATATGTCTCAAATAGCATATAATGCATATTTACGTATATTAATATAATAATACATGTGGTAACACATTGTGACGCTACACAAGCATCCGGGTTATACTCAATAACATTTGTGCGTGTCGGGTTGACTCGCGTGTGACCTTGTAATTTCTAAAATTACCAATGCAAAATGTGGCGTAGTGGACTTTGCTAAGCATATGACGACCCAATTTATAAAAACTAAGTCTATATTGTAAGATCATGATACGTGCAAGATTTGAGTCCGTAAAGATGTTGGTTTGAATTTGCAGGTTGTCACAATGGAACGACGATTTCGTCGTGTATTGCGATGCCTCTAACCAGGGTCTCGGTTGCATTCTCATGCAAAGTAATCGCTTACGCGTCGAGACAACTCAAAATTCATGAGAAAAACTATACTACTCACGACCTTGAACTTGGTGTAGTTGTTTTTGCATTAAAGATTTAGCGACACTACCTTTATGGTACAAAGTGTACGGTCTTCACCGACCATAAGAGCCTCCAACATATCTTTGATCAAAAGGAACTCAACATGCGTCAACGTCGTTGGGTAGAATTGTTAAACGACTACAACTGTGACATTCGCTACCACCCTGGCAAAGCGAATGTCGTGGCCGATGCACTTAGTCGTAAAACTCATGTTAAGAGTGTTCGTTGCTACCAAATCGTGGGAAAACTCAACAAGTTGATTCGACAAGCACAATTTACCGTCATTAACGAGGGTACCTCGATAGTGAATTGAATTGTGGATTCGAAAACCCGCTCGAAGCTAAACCTGATGGTATTCTTTACTACCATGGTCGTATTTGGATTCCTGATCGTCTCAATCTTCGGTCTACTTTGATGGATGAAGCCCACAAATCCCAATATTCCGTTCATCCTAGCGCAGATAAGATGTACCATGATTTGCGTGCATCCTATTGGTGGCCTGGAATGAAACGTGATATCGCCCTTTGCGTGTCCAAATGTCTTACGTGTTCCAAAGTCAAGGCAGAACATCAACGTCCCTCTGGTTTGCTCAAACAACCAGAAATTCCTGCCTGGAAATGGGAGGGCATAGCCATGGATTTCATTACGAAATTGCCTCGTACTTCGTCTGGTCATGACAGCATTTGGGTCATCATTGACCGATTGACTAGATCCGCGCACTTCCTCGCCATTCGTGAAGATTATAAAGTTGAGAAATTGGCTCGTATCTACACGGATGAAATCATTAGTCGCCATGGTACTCCTCTTGATATTATCTCCGATCACGATGCTCGTTTCACCTCCCACCTTTGGCAAACTTTTCAATGTGCCCTTGGCACTCAGCTTAATCTTAGCACCGCTTTTCATCCTCAGTCTGATGGTCAAACCGAGCGTACTATCCAAACCTTGGAGGATATGCCTCGGTCATGCGTAATCGATTTTGGCGGCAATTGGGATTCGCACTTACCCTTGGTTGAATTCTCGTACAACAATAGTTATCACTCTCGTATTCAAATGGCTCCATTTGAAGCATTGTATGGTCGTAAGTGCCGTTCGCCTATTTGTTGGCACGAGATTGGAGACGCACAAATCACCGGTCCCGAGCTAATACAAGAGACAACGGGCAAGATCCTGCAAATACGTGATAATCTCCTCAAAGCACGAAGCCGACAAAAGAGCTATGCTGACAAAAGACGCAAGCCCTTGGAATTTAATATAGGTGATCATGTACTTCTCAAGGTATCCCCTTGGAAAGGCGTTGTCCGTTTTGGTAAGAAAGGCAAACTCGCTCCTCACTACGTGGGTCCTTTCAAAATCTTGGAAAGGATTGGCAAGGTAGCATATCGACTAGACCTACCTGAAACGCTCAACAATGTTCATCCTGTGTTTCATGTTTCAAATCTCAAGAAATGTCTAGCTGAAGAAGGACTTCAAGTTCCGCTCGAAGATCTTAAAATCAACGAGACATTGCATTTCGTGGAAAAACCGGTCGAAATCATGGACCGAGGAGTCAAGCAGCTATGGCGCAGTCGGATCCCTATCGTAAAAGTTCGTTGGGAAGGGAAACGTGGCGCCGAGTTTACTTGGGAACTCGAGAGTCATATGAAGACTTAGTATCCGCATCTCTTCGTTGCATCTTCCTAAATTTCGGGACGAAATTTCCTAAAGGAGGGAGAATGTAACGCCTCGCGTTTTGATACTTTCTATTTATAGCAAGCTAGCGTTGTAGTTCTATTTTTGGAAACCATTGTATTTGTATTCGTCATTTCGTTGAAATCGTTGTAATCGAGACTTGAATCGTAATGGAATAAACATGTTCATCTTTATACTTGTTACACACAATCATACTTGTCCATACAATGCATACACATGATATACATACTCGAATACGTGACATACTTGCTAATACGCGGTGTTTATACTTGATACGTACTTTATACGCAATATGGATACTCGATCTCAATCATTTTATACATACATATACCATGTGACATGTTACATATGTTATCATACCTTAAATATTCATAAAAAACCTTAGTTAAACGTTACCCATTTTTTTCGCTAATAAAACTCTAACTTATAAGGTTCATACTCCCGAAATAACTTGTCACACGATAACACATGTTATGTACATAATATATAGTATCTATTAACCTAATATATAACATTAAATAACAAAATAATAAGAAAAAAATAAAAAATGGCAGCCCTATAATTCAGCTTTGGGTTGGGTTTAGTGGACTAGTTTCAAGTCTAAACTCCCCCAAATCTTGTCCAAAGCCCAACCCAATGAAACCCTAATCCATCCCCTATATAGCCCAAGCCTTCTCCAAGCATTTTTTCACTTTACAAAGCCTCCAAGCCTCCCAAAACACTCCAAGTTCGTAGCTGAATCCAATTTTCGGGCAGATTTGTACCTCTACACTAAAGTGAGCATAACTCACTCAATACTCAATGAAATTGCCCCATTGTTTTTCCTACATGCTTAGTTTTCCTTTGAACATGATTCCATGGACTCTCCTTGGAGAATTCAGACCTGGAAATGCCTTGAAAATGTCCAAAACTTTCTGTTTGTTTTCAAAATCTTTCAAAACTTGTTTATGTTCATCCAACTTGGGTTTATCCCATCTCAAACCTATGTCCGAATGCTTAAAACACTTCTTGTTGTTGGTTAGGCTTAAAAACAAGGTTGAGACATTCAAAATAAAGGATTTATCCTCACAAACTTTCTTTTTCATAGAGCTTTAAGCTCACCAGTGATGCAAGTTCTTGAACTTGTTCATGTGTGTCCACCATGGTTAGCTTGGGCTATCCTTAAAATTGAGACCACACATTACTTGATGATTTCACTATTATTCTAAGTTATTATTCTTGTCATTCTTGTTAATGTTATTGTTCTTGTACCCTCCTTGTTACCAATGGTAACTTGTGTAGCGGTGAACACTACTCGAGGTCTCAAAGTGGATGGTTAATCCTCCCACCTCCTATTTGACTTACATGACATCAAGAGGTTCCAAAGTGGATGGATCATCCTCCCACCTCCTACATGATTATATAACTATATTTATGAACTACTATAATAAACCCTAGAAACCGAAATCTTGATAATGACTAATGAATCATCCGTCAAGTTAGTAAGTTTCATCACTAATGTATGTAGTTCCTTGTCACGTTCTAATGGGTCTTGAACCTATAAAAACACATTCAATCCTTAGGGATTTGCTATAGTGTCGTTGACAAGTGCTATGTCTAGTGATTATTTTCATGCTACAATACTTTCTCATACTTTTATCCTTTACATTTTCCCGAATACTCTCAATCCTCCGTTAAACTCGTTACTTATACGCCCTCGTTTACTCTTGTAGGATAACTCGGCGTTTATCCCGCAATCAACCTCTATCATGGACTTGACTTGTAGAAAAGACCCAACTAAAACCGTGAGTACACTCGACCCACTTACCGTTTTAAATCACTTTTGGGTTGTAACATGTTTATCTATCAAAATGCACATACCACAAACTCATGCTTTACATGTTCAATCCTTATACATGAATACTTGTTATGCCTAGATACATGCTCGTTTATACTTGCTTGATCATTAACTTAGCTAGCCCAACTTATCATATACAGCGCTATAGGAGTAGCACACCACCCGTCGGGGTTATGTTAAGATTATCATACTCATTCTAGTCTTGTCGCTTTTGTGACAAGGGAAGCTCGATCTCGTAAAACTTTTGTGGAAACTCGGGGTTTGATCTAGTATTGCATGATTAGTATGAACCTTGCTTACAATTACCATGTGGATTCGAGTTACACTTTTATACTTATGCTATGTATCACCAAAACTTGTGTACTCGCCTTTGCCTTTGCATTGAACTCGTATTTTTAACATGTTACAGGTTGATGAAGCTTTGCCATGAAATTGGAGTAGAGATGACGCTTAGATACACATATAGACGTTAGGTTTATAAAATGTTGTATCAAATTTTGCCTTTGTTATTGTTGTATTTGAAAATTCTTGTATTGTATGACAAAGTTACTATGAATGAAATATGGATTTTATTTAAATATTGTCACCAATTAGAATTTATGAGCAATGAGCAATCTCGTTCGTCTCACTCCGATGTTTCCGTCATCGGTTGGGGTGTGACACCTGCAGTTTGAGTTCTGCATTCCCTGGAAAAATGTCCCATCCTATTGCACTTGTAACATTTTATCTTTGATTTATCTAACCTGTAGGAACGTCCACGATTAGCACGGGAACCTAAATTTGTTATCTATTGTCCGATTAGGCGGAAACTAATGACAAGTTAACCAAATAACAAGAATTACTCATTTAAAGGTTGTTTTCATTGATCTAAAGTTCAATACATTCGAGAACCGGATCCGACAGAGCTTCGCCGTCTCTGTGCCAAAATCTCTGAAGTTACAAATGAAATCGCCAAGGCACCTATTTATAGTTGAACAAGTTCGCTGGTGAGGAGACTAAGTTCGGGCGAACTTGACCTAGTCAAGTTCGGGCGAACTTGACTTCACAGCACCAATTACCAGCGAACTTGACTCCTAACTCTCTTAAATATACCTAAATTCTAACAGATTAAGCCTTATTCACTCAGACTCGATACATAATGACGTAGGCAACAGACATATGCACCAACATAACCCAACTTTTAACCCCCCATGCAATCCTGGAAACCTCCTACCAGTTCTTTTGTAAAACTTACTAGCCCTGACACTCAAAAGTGCCAACTGGTGTAGGATATCCATTTCTTTCAAATCCGTGGGTTCAAAGTGTTGTAAGTCATTCATCTCAAAACTCAGATTGTCAGAGGTTTGGCTTTCACAATTTGCAGCAAAAGCAAAATTGGGTGTACGGGGAGTTAAAATTGTTTCCAGAATTTATGTCAATGTAATGATCAAAACTCTGATCCTTTCCACTACCAGACCCCTCTTCATGACCATAGAGAGCAGTGTTTCCCAGTGTATAGTCATCAGTCACTTTCCCAGACTCTTGAAGCTTCTTTTTCTGGTTCAACTCCCTCTCATAAGTGAGAAGTCGACCATGAAGTTGTGTGAGGGTCATTTCCTTCTAACGAACAGATGTTCGAGTGACATAAGCTATTGTCTCCCATTTTGCTGGTAGTGATCATAAGAAACGACTATTGATAGTCGAATTAGGAAAGCTCACATCTACCAGTTTTAATTCGCTTACGAGACAGCTAAATCTCTCAAACTGTTGGGTTAGTGACTCACCTTTTACATGGCAAAATGTTTGATTCAAGACTTCTCTATTATTCTCGATCACCTCTTCAGTACCACCGAATTTCTCTTTAAGAGCATCCCATAACTCTTTAGCACTATTACAATGAAGTAATCACGCATAAATCTCATTGGGCAAAGCTGAAGCAACTATGCTGAAAGCCTTAGCATCCAATTCGATTTTGAGGAAATCTTGTTCAGAGTAATTTTCGGGTTTTTTAGGGACTTGAGTGTGGGGATCCTCTATGCTTGGAACCATGGGAACATGGGGTCCAAACACAACGGATCTCCAGCATCCGGTGTTCTGTTGAGCGAGAATGTGACCCATCCTACGTTGCCAAATAAAATACTCATTTTGTTTTAACATAGGTGGTTTAAAACGTGGATCCAATATTGGAATCCTGTGTGTTTTGTGCCATTTCTCTTGTTCACAACAGATTTGTGTTTTAAAAACTTTCGTAGTGATAAAACTCTGTATTCAAGCAAAACTTATCAAACGAAATTAGCAACAAAGCGTTGAGTTGTTCAAATCAATTTGACGTTTAAATCAAAATCGATTGACCAAGCTCTGATACCAATTGTCAGGATCTAAGTTTGAATTGATTGCTGTTTTTTTTTTCAAGTAATGGAAAATGATTGAAAAACTGAGAATCTGTGCAGCGGATCAATGGAAAACTTTTACAACAATCAATCGGTCGTTTGTTTTCATCACCATCATGCTTTCAAGTAATTAAACTATTGCATGTGATTCACAAACTCCCCCTTAGCCCAATAATCGTTTGATAGTAAGAAGTGATGCGAAATTGATCTTTTTATGAAGACAAGTAAAACTGTTACATTTGAGCGCCTATTTATACTAACTATCTAACCACTGATCGTCTTACAATGACGTCATGGTTGATAGTGACAGCTAACAAACGTAACTAACTACAAACACTGCTAGACTAAACTATTAGTGCATAGCACTGTTACATTGATTTAAACTAAACTAGACTAAGCACTGCTTGCTATCCTCTGTCCTTGTAATAATCTATCAGTGGTTGGGAATTTCTTCTGTCAGAGGATAGGTATCAGTGAGTTTATTGAATGCAGTAAAAGCCTATCAGTGGATAGAAACCTCCGATGGCTGGACCAAAGCTCGGATGGTGTGTTTATACTTTGTATCATCTGTTCCTTTCCAAAGGTTCAATCCCAACATTGGGTTATCTAAAGAAAAACTATTTTTGAAAGAATTGATTTTATCTTTTCTTCTATTGGTGCTTGCTAACCGCCAATCTTTACTTTTACACAAGTGGGTCCACGTTTTTGAAGAGTGGTCCACTTGCACAAGTGGGTCCATGTTTTTGAAGAGTGGTCCACTTATTTTCTTCCTTGCTGCTAACCGCCAATCTTCACTTTTGCATGATTCTATCTTCCCCCTTTTCTGTAAGGCAAAAGCTCAAAACTCTGGGTCGTCTGATTTCTGTTGACTTTATCTTCAACGAATTGGTAAGTGGAATTTTGTTGACTTTCTGTTCAAGTAGATAGACAAAAATTTTTTAGAGAGAGAGAAGGTGAGTAGAAGTGCTTTCGAGACACTTACATTGATTTGGTGTATATTCAAATCAGATTTTCTGATAAAGTTGTTCAGACTTTCGGATAAATATGATCATATTTTCCAAAAAAGAATGATTAGAATATCTGAAAAAAAAATGATCAGATTTTCTGATGATCAATGAGTACGAGTGTTTTTCTTATTAAAATGATCTGTTTTTGTGATTGTCAATGTTTAAGAATTTTTGCTGAAAGTGAGCAGATTTTCTGATAAAAAGATCAGATTTCTGATAAATATGATCAGATTTTCTGATGATAGAAAAAAAATGTTGCATTTAAATTGAGAAACTGTTGATCTACAAATTTTCATTTCCTATCGTCTGTTTGAAAGATTGCATTAGTTGTGTTCAGACTTTCATCAGAAAGAGTTGAACTTTTACAAGAATCATAAACAAATGTTGTATTTGAATCAAGAAAAAGTTGTTGAATTTGAAACAAGAAAAAGATGTCGCATTTGAGAAAAAAAAATTAACTAAACATCATCTCCCTTGTTTTGAAACGGTTTCATTTTTTTGACAAAAAATTTCAAGGATTCCTTTTAAAACATCAGTAGTTCCAGAAAATTGTGGTCTCATGTGAGACATTTTATGATGTTATCAGAAATTCTTTGAAATGTTAAGGTTAACAGAAATTCCCCCTGGATTCCTGATCTCATCAGAAATTTCTCCTGATTTCTCAATCTCATCAAAAATTCCCCCTGGATTCCTGATCTCATCAGAAATTTCCCCTGATTTCTCTATCTCATCAGAAATTCCCCCTAGATTCCTGATCTTATCATAACTTTCTCCTGATTTCTCAATCTCATCAGAAATTCCCCCTCAATCAAAGCAAAATGGATATAAACATATATATATATATACATACATATATGAAGTTGGGTACAAGAAATATTAAACTCCTAAAAAGAAAAACAAGGAAAAGTTAAACTATCTCTTTATCGCTTGGATCATCATCAACAAAGTCTCCATCCCCATACATGATCTGCACCATTTCCCAGAGAGGTGTTTCATGCCTGTATGTTCGTCTGTTGGTATGAGGGCAGCAATGTGTTGTTCCTCCTGAGCAAGCATTCTTGCTCTGACATATGACGCAGGAACTCCTCCAAAGTCCAGTTGAGAGGTTATCACTTTCATCATGAACCTTGGGTAGATGAGGAAAGGACGACCTCCCCGTAAGTTGGCCCTAAAGTCATTCATTAGATAGGCTGAGTAGTTGTAGGGGAGATGATTTACTAAGGCATGGAGTGGATCCATTATCCTTTGAGTGATCTCATACCAACTCGAGGCTTTCCTTGTAAAGCAAAAGGCAAACTGGGTTACCAGAAACTGCCAAGGTTCAATGAACCCGCTTTTGAAGATGGGAACCCTTCCTTGAGGATCATGGTATCCCATCATGGCCAAGGTAGCCTGCTTGTCTACCAAGGAGAAGGTGGTTGGAGGGCAGTCATCTCTTAGCAAGAGAGCTTCCCTGATAGTTTCCTCATTTAAGCAAATGAGCTTGTCGTCCATCACCTTTCCTGCAATGGTGGTCAGCCTACCATCATCTACAACCAGTCGTGCAGACTTCCAAAACTATTGAAGAATTTTCGGAAACACTTGAACGTGCATGGAGAGTGCAAAAGCTATTGGACTGATAAGTAGCATGTTCAGAATGGTGGAGCAGTTTACATATCTTGGGTCATCCACGTTCATCCTTACTCTTGCATTATGTCTTTGGAAGTAAGGCAGAGGGAATCGATTGCTCTCAATTCTTTCCATGGTGGTTGTGTTTGTTAAGTGAAGAAGACGAGTATTTGAAAAGGTTTTCAGGTGAAAGTGTATGAGTAAGTGTATGTCTAATTAAAGAAAATAAGTACATGCCTTAAATGTTTTCACCGGTTAAGATCTTGATTGTACCAATTCTACTCTACTTGGAGATATGGTGTCAGATTCGTTTAGAACTAAAGGTGGCCATATTCTCCCTCCTCATTTATGAATAGGCAGCACCCTGGTCTTCAATTTTCTATTGAAAGAACAGGTGTAGCCTTCTTTTCTTTTAACCGTGCTGAGTAAGTGTGTGAAGTTGATGTGATGGAGGTAAAAAAATAAAATAAATAGAAAAATGAAAACTTGGGGAGTTATCTTTGTGACATATACCTTCCTCATTCATTCGATATTCCAAGTAAAAAAAATTTGAAAGAAGTTATATAAAATAAAAAAAATATGTTCAAGTTATGTCTGCATACATGGTATAAAGGAGATATATGAAGGTGGTATTTTTCTGTTGAAAACAAAGAAAAATTTCCCTGCTTCTAATGAATTGATCAGATTTCTGATGAAATTAATAGATTCAGTTTTGACAAAATTTTGATCAAGATTTTTATCAGATTTCTGATCACAACTTTTAACAGATTTCTGATTAATAGTTTTATCAGATTTCTGATCAATTTATTAGAGCCTGTTCAATTATCAAATTTTGTGGATTGAGTAGCTTCATCGTATCTCTTGTTTATCATTCCCAATTTGCTGATTAAATAATTATGTCTTTTCTCATCCAAAGGTTTTGTAAAAATATCAGCAAACTGATTTTCTTTTGGAACAACATACATTTCTATATTTTCTTTTTTCCACATGATCTTTTATGAAATGATACCTGACATCAATATGTTTTGTTCGTAAGTGGTGAACTGGATTTGAAGTTATTGCTATTGCACTCTTAGAGTCACACAGGATTGGTATTTTTGTCAGATTCACTCCATAATCTTTGAGTTGTGTTTGCATCCACAAAACTTGTGAACAACAGCTTGCTGCTGCTACATATTCTGCTTCAGCTGTAGAGGTGGAAACACAGTTTTGTTTCTTACTTGCCCAACACACAAGCTTTTCTCCAAGCATCTGACAAGCACCAGATGTGCTTTTTCTGTCCAGTTTACAACCTGCATGATCTGCATCTGAATATGCAATTAGGTCTAAACTAGTTCCCTTAGGATACCATAAGCCATGGTCAGATGTGCCTTTTAGATACTTAAAAACCCTTTTTACTGCTTTTAAGTGAGATTCTTTGGGATTACACTGATATCTAGCCAGAAAACATGTTGAAAACATTATATCAGGTCTGCTAGCTGTTAAATATAAGAATGATCCAATTATTCCCCTGTAGGTTTTAAGATCTACATTTGTACTATCATGATCAAAATCTAATTTGTTTCCTTTGGCCATAGGAGTTTTTGATGATGAGTAATTTTCTAATGAATATTTCTTTAAAATGGTTTTAACATACTTTGATTGATTCAAAAATATTCCATCAGATTCTTGTTTTACTTGGAGACCTAAAAAGAAGTTTAATTCTCCCATCATGCTCATTTCAAAATTGTTTGTCATTAATTTTTCAAGCTTTTTACAATGTTTTGAGTTGGTTGATCCAAATATTATGTCATCAACGTATATTTGTACCAACAAAGTGTGTCCTTTGTGTGTTTTGAGAAATAGAGTTGTATCTATAGTACATTTGGTAAAACCTGATTGAATTAAAAAGTTTGAAAGAGTTTCATACCATGCTCTTGGAGCTTGTTTCAACCCATACAAGGCTTTGTTCAGTTTATAAACATATTTTGGAAATTTTGGATCAACAAAGCCTTCGGTTGCTGCACATATACTTCTTGATCAATCTTACCATTCAGAAAAGCAGACTTTACATCCATCTGATAGACTTTGAAGCCTTTTGAAGCTGCATAAGCAAGGAAGATTCTGACTGCCTCCAGTCTTGCTACTGGTGCAAATGTTTCATCATAGTCAATTACTTCTTATTGACTATACCCTTTTACTACTAACCTTGCTTTATTTCTTGTTGCTATACCTTGTTCATCAGATTTGTTTCTAAATACCCATTTTGACCCGTTGATAGATTTGCCATTTGGTCTTGGTACTAGGTTCCACACTTGACTCTTTTCAAACTGATCAAGTTCTTCTTGCATTGCTTGAACCCAATCTGGATCCTTGAGTGCTTCAATTGTTGTTTTTGGTTCAGTTAAACTTAAGAAGCCAGCATGAAGACATTCATGAACAGTTGTTGATCTTGTTTTAACACCATCTTGAGGGTTTCCTATGATATTTTCTGTTGAGTGACCCTTTATCCATCTTCCACTTGCAGTTGTATTTGTTGAATCTAGCGATGGATTTTGTGTAGAACTTTCTGCTTCCTCCAGTTTAGTGATCTGTTCTGAGCCTGAGTCTTCAGACATTTGTTTTTCTTGATTTTCTAATGTAGTATCTGATGCCTGATTTGTCATTCCTTGTATTTCATCTGATGGCTCTAAATTTCTGCAGAGTTAGAGTGTGACTGGTTTTCTGGTAAATTTCCATAATTTTCCTCCCAGTCATACCCAAGTAGTTCATTTGTAAGTTCTGTCAATAGGTGTTCATTATTTGTAGAATTTTATTTTTGTGAGAAAGTTACAATGTCATCAGAAATTTCTGTTTCTGATGAATCATCAAAAGAGACATACAAACTTTCTCTGATTGTTCTGCTATTTAAAACAAATACTCTGTAAGCTTTTGAAGATAAAGAGTATCCAAGAAAAATTCCTTTTTCAGCTTTTCTGTCAAATTTTTCTAAACTATCAAAATCATTAAAAATAAAACATCTACATCCAAAGGTATGTAAGAATTTGACACTTGGTACCCTTTTGTTTATGATGTGAAAAGGTGTTTTTTGATGTCTTTTGTTGATGATAGTTCTGTTTTGTGAGAAACATACATTTGCCACTGCTTCAGCCCAAAAATAGGTTGGCAGTTTGGCATATGCCAACATCGTTCTTGCTGCTTCTACCAAAGTTATGTTTCTCCTTTCAACAACCCCATTTTGTTGTGGGGTTCCGGGAGCAGAAAAATCATGAGATATTCCTTTTTCTATTAGGAAGTTTTCAAGTTTTGAATTTTTTAATTATGTCCCATTGTCAGATCTGATTTTTCTTACAATTACTTTCAACAGATTTTCAATTTTCTTAACAAAATTTATGATTAGATCTGGTGTTTCACTCTTTTCCCTCAAAAATTCCACCCATGTGTACCTTGAATAGTCATCAACAATGACTAAAATGTATTTCTTTCCAGAAAAACTTTCAGTGCTTATTGGTCCATGTGTAAAAGTTCAAGATTTTCAGAGATAGAAGATTCTACCATAGATTTGTGTGAGCCTCTTTTTGACTTTCCTAGCTCACATGCTTCACAAAGTTTGTATTTTCTTGAAGTAATAGAAAGTAATCCTTTTACCAGACACTTGCTTGTTAATTTGTTTAAAGTTTTAAAATTTATATGAGCCAGTCTTTTATGTCATAACCAACTGTTTCCTTTATTTTCTTTTGTAAATAAACAAAGTTGAGGTTCTTCAATTTTGTTGTTGAAGTCAAAGAAATAAATTGATCTTCTTATCCTATTTCCTCTAATATAAACTTTTTCATCTTCAAGACCTATTAATAAGCAAGTATCAGGTAGAAAAGTTACCTTAAATCATTTGTCACAAAACTTACCACAACTTAGAAGATTGTATTTTAAACCTTCTACGTCTGCCACCATCTCAATTGTTATTGTACCATATGTTATGCTTCTATAACCTTTTACTCTATCCTTGACTCCATTACCAAAATTTACAAATTTACCTTGCTTTTCTACATAGTTGCTAAGTAAGCTCCTATCCCCAGTCATGTGCTTGGAGCTTCCTGAACCGCAGTACCAAATCTGCTGCACATGATGGTCCTGTAATGAAGAGGTTAGTGATTTTTTGGTACCCAGACTTTCTTGGGTACTTTGTCAGATGAGAACATAGCATATAATAGTTTTCCTTCATCATCTGTTGATCTTGATCTGTCAGAGTCCGTAAATTTTGACTGATCAGCTCTCTTTACCAAATCTGTTGCCATCTGATCAGATCTGATAAGCTTTCTGTCCAATGCTGAACCACTGACATATTGTTGGTTTTTGTTCAGATGCTATTGAATTACTTTCAGAATATCAACACACATACATCCCACCGTGTTAGAGATGTCTGATGGAATGATTTTTGATGAAAACCCATTTTTCTGAGATTTTTGAAAAATGTTTTGACCTTTTTCTTTTAAGATCCTTTTAGTTTTTTCTTTTGTATGATCTTGTTTTGTCTTTATATTTTCTTTAGAGCAGACCTTCTTTGATTCTGGACTTGACTTAAAACAAGATGACATGAAGTCAAATTCTTCTGTTAAATTAGATTCATTGTCAAAATCTGATTGTGGTTTATCTGAAGCTTCCATAAACCCTGTAGGATTATCTTTTGCTGTTTTTGTATAACCCAATCCTTCACCCTGATTTTTTGAAGTTGTTTCAATGTAGTCAATGAAATCCTTTGCTTGTTGAAAACCTTGTACATTTACATTATTTTTATTTATTTCCACATACAAAAATTTTCTCTCTTTTTCATAAAAAATGATTTTTGTTTCTTTGATCAAACTTTCTTCATGTAAAAAATTTTCATTTTCTTGACAATGTTTCAACATGTCTTTAAGTTCATCAGATTTCTTTGTTTCTGTTAAGTATTTCTCTTGTAATTTTTGAAAATCTTCCAGTAATTTGTTTATTTGATTTTGAAGCTCTTGATCATTTTGACTTACATTGATTTCTGATGCCTCATTGTCAAGTTTTGCCATAAGACAAAAGTTTGCCATCTCTTCCTGATCATCATCTGATGAGTCATCAGTCATCCAGGTATCTGTCCCTGCAATCAGGCTGACTTGTTGTTGTTGTTGTTGTTGTTTCTTGGCTTCTTCTCATAGTAAGCTGGATCTTTAAACTTTTTGTTCTTGCATTCTCATGCATAGTGACCCTTTTGTTTGCATCTATAGCATACCACTTCTGACTTGCTTTCTACTCTTCTTTCCTTGGATCTTGCTTCCATTTTTCCTTTATCACTTCTCTGAATTCTGGAACTTCCTCCCTTCAATCTTTGCTCAAAGGTTTTGGTGAGTAAAGCTATTGCCTCAGCAAATGCAGAAAAATCTGATGGATTTTCATAATTTTCTAATGCTAAAACTAGGTTTTGTGGGTTAGAGGGTTGTAGATCAGGTGTGATTGATATTTGGGAGTTTGATATTAAGGCTTTAGGTCCACCATATTGTTTTGAATTTTCAATGATTTGTTGCTCTCTTGGGAGTAGAATGCTATATAGATCATGTAGGTTCAGATTTCCTAGCTCTAGTGTGGAGGCTATGGTCATGGCAAGATTTTGCCATTCTCTGGGCAAAGCATCAAGAAATTTTACATTTCTTTCATCATGGTTTTTTCAACTCCATGCTTTTTTAGTTCATTTAAAATTTTTGTCAATCTATTGTAAGCATCAGTGAGTGTTTCATTTGGTGAATATTTAAACCTTTCATAAGCAGAGACATGATTTGTTCTCATGTTTCTTTTCATTTTTTCTCCTTCTTCATAAAGATTTTCAAGTTGATCCCATATTTCTTTTGCAGATGAGCATGCATCAACATAAGAAAATATGTCATTTGGAAGTGCCATAATCAGAAGTGATTTGGCCCTTTCATCTGTTTCTACCAGTGTCCTGTCTTCTAGGCTCCAGTTTTTCTCTTGTTTGGGATCCCAAGGGGCAGAGATTTCTGGTGAGTCATCAGATGCTGGAACACCAGGTATTTCAACACGTGGTATATGTGGGCCACACACAATGGATTGAAACAGAGCTCGATCATGTCCATTAAGGAAATTGATCATAATGATTTTCCATTGGGAGTACTCCTCCCTGACTAACGTGGGAGGCTTTGACATAGAACCCATGTTGAAAGCACTGTTCCAAGACTGAAAGTTTGCCATTTTTAGTCAACGTTTTTGAACTTTTGCAAAACAGAGTATTAACAAAGATACTCGAGCAATTGATCTATTTGAAAATGTTTTATTCAATCTACTCTAATACCAATTGTTGATCTCAGATAACAATGCTTTGACTTAAAATGGCAAGTTGATTTCAACTTTATATGAAAATAATGTGCGGAATTAGAAATCAACTTGTAAGAAACAGAGATACAGAATTTTCAAGTTTATATCACTTTTGAAAGGTTACAAAAGATGATTGAAAAGTTATTTTCTAATACAAAACAATGCTTAAGAATTCTGTGGGAGTGAAGGGCAATGGGGTATGTAAGTTGCGATACTTGCAATGCTTTACTCATCTATCTTCGGTTTGGTGATCTCTATTTATAGAGAGCAATTGGCATGAATACACAATTTGTTTATTCATGCAAGTGTTTAATGTGGCAGATCGTTTCATATGTCATGATTACTTCTTCCACTTGTATCATAAATGTCCTTCAACTGAATTACCTTATCTTCAACTGCAAGTGGACATCATGATTGGTCACCAGATTTCTGATGACTTCTGATCAGAATCTGATGAGGTTTCATCAGATTTGATCAGATCTTTTCTGATCCTTTCTTCAAACACTTAGACAAAGATATTCTCATCAGATCTGATTTAGATGCTTCTTCTTATGGCCTATGATCATGTTTCTTTCGTTGTTCTGATCCTTTGACTTCTTCTTCATCAGATCTGATCAGATTGATCAGACTCTCTTTCTTCATTTTTCTTCAATACTTTAATCATGCATATAAAGTTTCCTAACACAGATACGAATGTTCTGGGATATGTTGTATCGAGTGTATAATTTAAACGAACTGTAGATTTGATTTCAATGAGATATTTAGTTTCCTTAATTATCTGGTTAGTTAGTTAATCTATTAATATAATCCATAATTAAAATAATAATTAAATTACCTTAATACCCTATTGATTAAAAACTCTAATTGCCACATGTCATATGTAGGAGGGTTCCTACACTTTGTAGGAAAAAATGGCTTTGTAGCCAACTCATACTCTAAAGTCATTAATACATACCCAATTAAAAAGTTAACCAAAGCTAGGAAATCAAAAGTAATAGATAAATAACTTGTCTTCACCAAGTGATGTAAGAGATTAGCCAAGCATGACCTTTGTTTGACAAAAAACTCTTACGGTCGATCTTAGATCCCTAGACTACTACACACACTCTAGGATGGATGATGGATGAATATAGTGGATGATGGTGGTATTGTGGTGGTGGAGTAGTGGCAGGTTTGAGAGGAGTGGTTTGTCAAAGGATGAGTTGGAATGAAACCAAGCACCCATATTTATATCTGGAAACAATCAGCTCACAAGGCCCCGTGCCCTGCGAGCACGACCCCGTGTCTTCCTTCTTCTTTGTCTTCATTTAATGCGTATGTCAGATTATATGCTTACACAGCCCCATGGCCATTACTTGATGTACTATCCAAGATTCGCAAATCTGGAAGTTGACCATGGCACGTGTCTCCGCCCCGTGTCTTTTGTCTTATTTTGTTTGTCTTCTTCTATTATGGAATCTTGAAGGGCACGACCCCATGCCGACTAGGCACGGCCCCATGTCTGACTTCTGGTTCGTCGTTTTAAGTCTTGGGGTGAAGCTCATAGGGTTGGTATAGTGTGTTATATTCCCGTGTTCTATACTTATGCTGGTTTTTGTTGTTAGTTTATTACTTTTGTACAATTAAGCTTTCTTAATCCTGAAAATCAAAATTATACAAAGAAACTTTTCCAACATTAGTACTATAAAGGGTTGATTTTCTACCGTATTTAATATAATTTATATGTTTTGATTTTTTACGCATATCAAATACCCCCACACTTGAATATTTGCTTGTTCTCAAGCAAAACTCTTCAATAATTGCTTACACATCCAAATGGAATTGGTAGAGAAGAAGTTTTTGAGTCTTGTTTATAGAGTGTCCGGAATCCAAGTTTTTACTTTATTTACAATTCTATTCGACATGATTTATTTAGAACACATTTTAAGAAAAATAAACATTTTTAGGCATAACATGCCTTTATAAAATTCCATTTAGCTATATACAAATTCACACATCTCACAAGTGATCACTCAACACTTGGCCGAATATGTATAAGTGAAACGCCCGATGCCGGTATGAGACTTACTCCTACCATATGCTTGACAAGTAATCAAATCTTCTCCTTTTTAACTTAATCTTCGTAAATATCAAGAGGACTTTAAAAAGGGTAGGTTGTTGGCTAGGGGTATGGTGGTTTTATTGAAAAGTGACTAAAAATGTAAATTGTCGGTTTTCTTTTGAGAATTTATTTATTTGTGACTTAGTTATAAACTACATGTTTATAAGCAATAATTTTGCTTATTTATTTAAAGTAACTAAACGAAAAAAATTTATATGGAAGTCATGCATGATCTTGTGGAACCAAATAGACAAAGAATAGATAAAATACATAAAAAAAGAGAGATTGACTTATATAAAATTTGTGTAACCATAATTCTAATTCTATAGTTTTAGGGTTTCAATTCTCCTAATTTAACCAATTTTAGGCCCAAATTGACCAATTTTACATTCTATCAAATTCTACAAACTGTAGACTAATTCGGTACAAACAATGACATGTAAGAACTCGATAATCTAATCTAATTCGAGTTCTTTTAATGAATTTAACAATTATGTCCAAACATTTAGAAGATCAAAATTGAGCATTATTCTATATAACCTCAACAACCAAACATCAAGAAGATCAAAATTCATATAAAATCAATTGAAAGATAAGACCCTTCAAAAATCCATAATCAATTTCATTAAAGAACAAAGAAGGCGAATCAATTAAAGTACCAAAAAATTAAAAAAGAAAAAAAAATAGAGGACGACGGGATGGGGTACCTTTCGATGATTCATCATCAGTTTCATCAAAAATCCATAATCAATTTCACCTCCATGGTTGAGATCCCCTTCAATTGATTACTTTGTTTTGAATGTAGCAGGAAGATGTCTAGGGTTCAGAAAATAATTGTATAACTATTGAAGATTTCATACCTAAGTAGTGAGGCGATTGGAGAAGTTCTCTCGCACCTTTAGGGTTTTTGATGCAGACCCGAATTTTTGGAGCCAAAAGTGGAATTGAGAAACTCTAATATTGTGCCACATCAACCTAAATTATTTTCATTGATTATATATAATAGATAATAGATATATGAACTGAAGCAGAAATAATGAAAAAAGTGTGAGCCCGTTTACATAGGCACTGCTGTATTACGACCAAATAAGTTTTATTTACAATTTCACTAAAACTTGTGTCTCTCTCGTCAGTTTTACGTATTAACCTTTTTAGCAGCTAAACCTTTCATTATTTCTTCAACGTGTCAGTTGCTTTTACATATCAGCCTCCTACGTACCCTTTTGACCCAGAAGTAAATAAGGAGTGGCCTCAATCTCAAGGCACCTTTTAAAATTAAGATAAACATGTAAGTTACTTAATCAAGGATTCACGCGCTTTTACACTCCAAAAAAAATAAAAAATGATAAAATTGGGGGGAACCCTTGAGGTCATATTTTTAGATGATGTAATTCAAGTTCAAGGGTATGCATATGGCAGTTTTTCACACGAACCTGGCTGTTGAGATGTTTTCATCAGTTACTTATAAACCATGTAACTCCTGTAACGCAAGTTATGCACTTTAAGATGGGCCCGTTTCTAAGCCATTTGACCTTGTCTGGTTATCGATGTCGAAGTCCAGATCAAAAATAGATTGAAAATGTGTACCCACTCACCTAGGACTAGAAAGGAAAAGAAGGGTGTCGAGTCACGAGGAGTTAGTGGATGGTAACAAATTCATATTAAAGTTGAAAAATAAAAATCATTGTTTGAGCTTGTTGGTAATTAATTCTAAAACTTTGTTAAACAAGATTAAAGAGCAAGTTGTCACATATATGAGGAAATATAGTCACTTCCGGTTTCGGGGTTTAATCACTTAACTTGTAAATTTACTAATATGTTTAATAAATCACATAGACATGATCCTTGCACCTTTCACATAAACTTTTTTTTTTTTGAACGGCAAATTTGGATTACTGACGGATCACTGGAGTATCATCGTGTCACCAGAGGAACCACCCGATTATATCCATCTCCACTAGGCATAATGCCACACCAATTCAGGAGGAAACCCACTAAACATGGGAAAACCCCTCTTGTGGGAATCGAACTCAGGACCTATTGGTCCCAAAGTCTTATCCCACCACCAAAATACCAGTAGGCTATAAAGCCATGGACACCTTTCACATAAACTAACTAGATTATCTTCAATAAATTACATATCTCAATACAACACAATGGAGTTTCTCCATAATTAAATTACATCATGGTGATTAACAATAAACTATAACGAAATACATTGATTCAATCACGTAAGGCATAATCAATCCTATAGAGTTTCTCCATAGAAGAAAGACCATCTTGGTGAATCAATCACAAAATGTTTTTTTAGATTAATATGGTGAATCAATCACAAAACGTTTTTTAGATAACATAAAAGTACCGACACAAACATAAACATAATTGAAACTATTTACTTGAGTATGAAAACAATCATCTAATTTTCAAACGTATTAACAAACCAAAGTCTTACAAGTGATGAATAAAGACCTCTGACCCGGTTGTGACTACAAGTGGTTAGCCACTCATGATTGGGTTGTACCTTCTGTGAAATATGTCCAACGCTGACTCTCTCGTTTTTCGCCTCAGTTCTCATTCCAGAAGTCGCCTAGCACAATCGTTCTTCAAAACGAGAATGTGAATGTCGCCAAAAGAAAACTGCCACTCCAGATCCCTTTCTCTCTTTTAGCTCCTGCTGGCCCAAACATTAACAACCCATTTAATTTTTTAATTGTAGCCTTCATATCATATAAACAACATTCAAGCCCACATACAATTGTCTTCATGATTCCAGCCTAGCAATGCTTTCAGCTTGTTGATTTGAAGGTTAACTTTTAATTGCAAGGTTTCCATTCGCTCATTAATTTGCCGTTTTTCTAGTTGTCGTCAAACCTAATAATACAATATAAACTAGTAAATTTTATAAACAAACCGGTGCAATTAGAAGTTAAATAATATGCAATAACGTTTATATAAATTGTAGTCCAAGTATGAGTCTGCTAACTCTTAGATCAGCTCCGTATCAATTATGCCCCTGGGGGTGCATCGTTTTTTTCTTTATTTTGGTCATTTATAGGCTCATAAAGTTAAAGAAACTGATACCTGTTGTGTACTCAATTTAACACAACGAAGATATAATCAACTGAGAAGTAACTACTGTGATTCGATTGTTTCAATTGCAAGATTGCAATGAGAAATCAAAACAATAACAAGAAGGAGATGAGAAACAGATTCAAGAAAGATAGATGAGAAGACCAGAACAGAACCAACTTCTAACAATATTCATTTCTGCCCATTTCCCTACTCTCATTATGCTTTATAACCTACACTGGTCCTTCCCAAACACGTGGGCCTGTCACTAACACTGAACTGGGTTGCATCAGTTGGGTTGGGCCATTTGCATTCATAACAATACCTGACATATCTTGTTGGTATTCCATAGGAAAGATGAAACTTGTTCAAGGTATTATCCGGTCTTGGTTTTGCGGTTGGCATCTTGCCTAGTTGCCAGGGGTTTTCAGTTGCCCGAACATTGGCTACAAGCAGTGCTTCAGGTACTTGGAAACAGTGGGTCGGTTCCAGATTAAAGGGGTTTGGCGGTTCCGGTTACATACGGGCCAGGGCTGGACTGATTTGTTAAGTTGGGCTGAGTAGAACAAATACAACTTGTTTGGGCTGGATTGAATACTCCATACAACTTGCTCTAAATAAGTACTTCAAAACTGAAAAAAAATAACGTGTTTTAACAATACTTCAAGCTAGGCATACAGTGTTACATAGATGCATACATATGCATACACAGTTACATACATGCAAACATTATATTGTGTTGGAAATATTAATGGTGGGAACATACAAGTTGGTATGTTTCCTCCATCCCACATTGGTGAGGGAGGTGAAAGTTGAGTGTCTTATAAGGGATTCTCCCTTATGGGCCTTCAAAGTGTTAAATGGGTTGAGAAGTGGATCAAGCCAACATGCGCGCCGAGCCGAGCCGAGCCGGGAGCTCACGAATGGGCGCGTTTGAGGCGCACTTTGCGCTTTGCATATACGCATCTTCGCTAGGAGCTGAGGAGCTTTTATTTTTAGATAGGGTCCGGTTCAGGTGCGTTAGTGCTGTGGATCGAGATCGGATGAGATAAGATTGGGATAGAGATGAGTTCGAAACTATGGGGGTTATCTGTATTAAGTCGAATTCGTGTGGGTTATCTATAGATAACCGAATTCGAAACTAATTGATAATGGTTATCCCATTCCCCGTTTTTCTCATTCTCAGTTATAATCTGAACCTATAAATAAAAGCCTCCTGCTACCCATTCCAAAAAAGAATTTTCGCAGCCTCTATCTGTGTTCCTGTTTCTTCTCCAGCTTCTGCGTTTTCTGGTTTCCATTGCTGTTGGAATACCAGATCAGTTCAGCATTAAATCTTGGGAGTTTACCCTGCAGCTCACAGCAATACGAGCGCGTAAAATCCTTTAAGGACAGGAATCATCCGTGTAGTTCAAGAATCACGTTTCTTAAATCGCCAGGTTGGTTTTAGTTTTTGCGTATTATTTAAATTCGTCCGATAACGGAACAGTCTCCTTCTACATTTCTTCAATCAGTTTGCTCACGTTGGAACAAACTGGTTTGGCCAATAACTCGGTGATCATTAAAATATATTAGTATTTTGTTTGATTAAATTGTTTTCAACATTCTTAAAGGATTTTATTTTTTGTGTTTAATCAACAGAACTAATGGACTCTGAACTACCAACAACTAATCTAAGATTCATGAATCAAGAGTTTGTCAAGTTGGATAGATTCGATGGCCAGAATTATACTCGCTGGGCGGACAAGGTTAAGTTCATGCTAGTTGTGCTGAAACTCTACTATATCCTTGATCCAAACTTGCCTGAATTCCCTGAAGACCCTCCTCTTGAGGCTGGAGAGGTCCCGGATCAAAACTTGGCAAAGCAAAGACTTGTCCGTAAGGAAGCTGAAGATCTTTGCCTTGGCCATATCAAAAATTCTCTTTCGGATCGTCTTTATGACTTGTACTCGCCGGTAACAAGTGCTAGAGAATTATGGAAAGCTTTGGAAGATAAGTATAAGGCTCATGAAGAAGGTACTAACAAATACCTTATTTCCAAGTACTTAGACTTTCAAATGGTTGATGACAAGTCAATATTGGAGCAAGTGCATGAACTCCAAGTTCTTGTTAACAAATTAACCGCACTTTCTATTCCGTTGCCAGAAATATTCCAAGTAGGGGTCATTATTGCAAAACTACCTCCTACCTAGAAAGATTTCTCAAAGAGAATGATGCACAAATCTGAGGACTACTCGTTGGACGAACTGTTGAAGCACCTTCGAATTGAGGAGGAAACGCGCAACAGGGACAAAAGAGGTAAAGTCGGATCGAGTGTGAATCACATTGTTGGAGGATCTGGGCAAAAGGGAAAAGGGGCATCAAAGAGTAAAAAGTTTACAGCACCAAAGAAAAAGGAATTCAAAAAGTCACACCAAACGACGAACCATTAACCAAAGATATCGGGTAAATGTCATGTTTGTGGAGAAACCGGGCATTATGCACGGAGTGCTCTCAAAGGAAATCTGGTTTTACAGTTGGCTCTACAAGTGTTGTTGATATTGAGAAAGTCACCAATCTAGTGGCCAATGTGGGTCTTGGAGACATTAACATGCTTTCTCAATATACACGTGTTGTGGCATGTAGAGGATGGTTCTTGGATTCGGGAGCCACTGTCATGTTTGTGGGAATCGTGGTTCGTTTCTTACTTATGATTCTGTTCCTCAAGGAACAGTGGTGGTATGTGCTGATGGATATCGTGTAGAAGTTCGTAGTAAAGGCACGGTGCGACTAAACTTTAGAGATGGTCAAATGGTTACCCTTCAGGATGTGTTGCATGTTCCTGGTATCACCAAGGGTCTTGTTTCTGCTGATAAGTTTGATCGCAATGGTTACAAGCTGGTTCTCAAGAATCTCCGTGTGAAGTTTTCTCTAAATGACATCTATGTGGGTCAAGCAAAGAACACAGGTGGAATATATCGCCTTGACCTAGCTGAAGATGGAATTGATGAAGAAGAAGACTCGGATGAAGGTGGCGTTTCAGTGATTGATGGGTTTGGGAATGAAAGTGATAGTGATAGTGGTGATAGTGGTAGTGATAGTTTTGATCAATGTAATGCAATTGGTTTTGATTTGAATGAAATTATGTCTTCTGATTATATCGCTTGTTCAATTTCTTTATGGCATAAACGTTTAGCTCATACAAATATTAAAAACATTCAGAAAATGCAAACTAAAGGTTTATTGAAGTTAAAAGATAAAGACTTTGAAAAATGCAAAACTTGTGTGAAATCAAAATTCACAAAGAAACCTTTTCCAAGTGTCCATAAACGTAATACATCACTACTAGAACTAATTCATTCAGATATTTGTGAACTGAATGGAGTCCTTACTCGTGGGGGTAAGAGATACTTTATCACTTTCTGCAATGACTTCAGCTAATACTTATATGTTTATTTATTGCATTCAAAAGACGAAGCTTTTGAGGCATTTAAAATATATAAGGATGAGGTTGAAAAACAAAAGGAGAAACGCATTAAATTCTTCGCTCGGACAGAGGCGGGGAATACTTTAACCGAAAATTTGATGCATTCTGCGAAGAGGAAGGCATCATACATGAGAGAACTGCACCATATACTCCCCAACAAAATGGTTTGGCTGAGAGAAAGAACCGAACCTTGGTAGAGATGGCTAACTGTATGTTGAATCAATCAGGTCTACCTCGTAATATGTAGGGGAAGCTGTGTTGACCGCATGTTATGTTCACAATAGGATCACTAGTCATGTAATACCTACGAGTCCAAACCTAGAGTATTTGAGGGTTTGGGGGTGTCTTGCCTATTATCGCGTACCTGATCCAAAGACAGTCAAATTGGGAGAACGAGCTTACAAGAGTGTATTCATTGGATATGCTCCGCATAGTAAGTCTTACCGGTTGTTGGATGACGAATCAGGTACAGTTGTAGAATCCAGAGATGTGGAATTCTTTGAGAACAAGTTTTCTAGAGATGATGAAAACTCAAATTACACCACATCTTCTAGTACTTCTGTGAAAAGAGTCGAACCTTCACCAATGGTTGAAGAACCGAGGAAAAGTACTAGAGTTAGAAAAGAGAAAAGTTATGGAGATGACTTCTTTTCTTACCTGGTTGAGGGAACTCAAAAGAAAGTGATGACAGAGGTCATTTTCGCTGTTAATTTGGATGATCATCCTAAAACTTTCTGCGAAGCAATGTCATCAAGAGATGCTCCTTTGTGGAAGGAAGTAGCCAATGATGAAATGAATTCCATTATGGGAAATGGAACTTGGGAGTTAGCTGATCTACCCAAGGGAAAGAAACCCATTGGATCCAAATGGATTTTCAAAAGGAAGTATCGTCCAGATGGATCGATCTCTGCCTATACAGCGAGATTAGTTGCTAAAGGGTATAGGCAGAGAGAAGGGATCGACTATTTTGATACCCATGCACCTGTGGCTAGAATTAGCTCTATTAGAACTCTAATAGCGGTGTCTGCTTTGAAAGGATTGTACATCTATCAAATGGATGTAAAGACTGCGTTTCTAAATGGGTATCTAAATGAGGAGATTTATTTGGAGCAACCAGAAGGGTTTGTGATGCTTGGACAAGAGAACAAAGTGTGTAGACTTATTAAATCTCTTTATGGTTTGAAGCAAGCTCCTAAACAGTGGCATGAGAGGTTTAACACCACTGTGACTGCTTTCCGGTTTTGACACAATAGTGCTGATAGGTGTATCTATACTAAATGCGAACCCGGTTATACAGTTGTGATTTGTCTCTCTGTTGATGATATGTTGATCATTGGCACTCACCTTGAAGGTATTTCTGAAACTAAGAAATATCTGTCCTCAAACTTTAAGATGAAAGATCTAGGAGAAGTTGATACCATTCTTGGGATCAAGGTGAAAAGAACTGAAAGTTAGATTTCTGTAAGTCAATCTCATTACATAGAGAAAATTATGACTAAGTTTCAACTCTTGAACATTAAAGAGTTTAATACCCCATTTGATCCAAGTGTGAAACTTAATGTGAACTCAGGGAGAGCAGTGGCTCAACTGGAGTATGCGAGTGCTATTGGAAGTATGATGTATGCAACACATTGCACTCGTCCTGATATTGCTTTTGTTGTAAGCAAACTGAGTCAGTATACTGTCAATCCAAGGACAGAACACTAGAAAGCAGTGGGTAGAGTACTTGGATACCTGAAAAGGACCAGTAACTTAGAACTGACATACACGTCTAATTCCAGAATACTCGAAGGTTATTCTGATGCGAGCTGGATTGATCACACCAGTGATTCAAAATCTACAAGTGGGTGGATTTACACTCTAGCAGGAGGAGCAATTTCTTGGGCGAGCAAGAAACAGACGTGTATTGCCCACTCAACTATGGAAGCTGAGTTCATAACACTAGCTGCGGCTGGTAAGGAAGCAGAGTGGATTAGAGATCTACTTACTGACATCCGTTTGTGGGATGTTCCAATGCCGTATATTCCCATGTATTGTGATAGTGAGTCCACACTATCTAAAGTATACAATGCAGTGTATAATGGGAGGTCAAGACACATATGTCTACGGCACAATTATGTGAGACAATTTCTTGAAAGTGGTACCATCAAGGTTGTCTATGTCAAGACGAGTGACCCTTTTACTAAACCTTTGACGAGAGTTTTGGTAGTGAATACCGCGAGAGACATGGGTCTAAAACCACAATAGAATCGTTAGTGATGGAAACCCAACTTGAACTTAGTGCTCCTATTTCTCAAGTTTAATGGGTAAAACAAAGTCACTTAACGATAGAAGGTACTATCAATATTTGATAGATCCATGCGAGGTATGATAGTACGTCGTTGCCGAGAGGGGTGAGCTAATGCTCTTAACAAAGTTTTGGAGGCATCCAAGCAACACGGATGATGTAAAACTTTGCCTATATGATCTAGGGGTGGTGCCGCCTTGAGTGAAGATAAGTGGTTTGTCTTCTAAAGGGTCATGAAAAGGATTTATAGCGCACGACCATATTGGCGCTCAGTGAGAACGCAAAGTCGGCTGGTGATGTGTGGGGGTAAACCGAAGGGGGCTATCAGGTTAATGGTTTAATTCCATAGGATACCATCGAATCTGTCTCTTCTTGTTTATCAACATAAACTGAGTTTAATCTTCGTGACACCTAGTGACATCATCTGTCTAAGTGAAAGGAAACATTCCAACTTGGTGGGGGATTATTGAAAATATTAATGATGGGAACATACAAGTTGGTATGTTTCCTCCATCCCACATTGGTGGGGGAGGTGAAAGTTGAGTGCCTTATAAGGGATTCCCCCTTATGGGCCTTCAAAGTGTTAGATGGGTTGAGAAGTGGGTCAAGCCCACATGCGCGCCGAGCCGAGCCGCGAGCTCGCGAATGGGCGCGTTTGAGGCGCGAATGGGCGCGTTTGAGGCGCACTTTGCGCTTCGCACGTACGCATCGCCGCTTGGAGCTGAGGAGCGTTTATTTTTAGCTAGGGTCTGGTTCAGGTGCGTTAGTGCTGTGGATCGAGATCGGATGAGATAAGATTGGGATAGAGATGAGTTCGAAACTGTGGGGGTTATCTGTATTAGGTCGAATTCGTGTGGGTTATCTATAGATAACTGACTAATTGATAATGGTTATCCAATTCCCCGTTTTTCTCATTCTCAGTTATAATCTGAACCTATAAATAAAAGCCTCATGCTACCCATTCCAAAAAAGAATTTTCGTAGCCTCTATCTGTGTTCCTGTTTCTTCTCCAGCTTCTGCGTTTACCAGATCAGTTCTGCATTAAATCCTGGGAGTTTACGCTGCAGCTCACAGCAATACGAGCGCGTAAAATCCTTTAAGGACAGGAATCATCCGTGTAGTTCAAGAATCACGTTTCTTAAATCGCCAGGTTGGTTTTAGTTTTTGCGTGTTATTTAAATTCGTCCGATAACGGGACAGTCTCCTTCTACCTTTCTTCAATCAGTTTGCTCACGTTGGAACAAACTGGTTTGGCCAATAACTCGGTAATCATTAAAATATATTAATATTCTGTTTGATTAAATTGTTTTCAACATATTGTACTGTATAATAACAAATAAAGATCTTTATATATGCAAACACATACACTTGTACAAACATAAAAGAAAAGTTCTGATTTCTTTTCAGTAAGTTTTAACACTTTTCTCACGCGTGCGGTGCTGAACTCATTTTGACCCATTACCTAAATCTCACACTAGCCGCCCATCAAGCAAGATTATGACGACTTGATAATCTTTACGTTTAAACTTAATTTTGTGTACACACAATGTGAAGTTTCTTGCTAACTTCATAACTGAGGCTGGGGTAATCATCAAAGGAGCAAGGTAACAAATAATTTTGTTATATAAATCTTATTTGCATTTTGAAGCTAGAGAGATAAAGATAAAGACCGCCCGGGTGTTTGGACTAATGCCATTCACAACTATGGGAACCAAACATTTTGTTTACTGGGTGAGCAGAAAACCGACTTAACCGAACCGAAAAGAAAAACAAACCACACAGAAAACCGAAAAATACTGAACCGAAATTTACGGCTCAGTTACGGTTTTGAATTTTATAAAAACCGAATAATCTAAATATCATTTTTTTAATTCATATTATATATTGATATATGAACTATTCCTTTTATTCTTGGATGTTAAGTATTTATAATAAGAACATTAGCATATTTATATTTATCCATTGCCTATAAGAAATAAAAAAAAGTAACACAAAAATTAGATGATTTTTAAAGATTATAAAAAAAATGTCTTAATAAAAACCTTTAAGAAACACTAAAATAGTTAGAATGTTAGGTTTACGTAAATGATATAAAAATAAAAAGATTAAATACATTAACTTAAATATAAACATTTAAGAAACATTTCTGAAACCGAAACCGAACGGTTTTCAAAACCAAAAACCGAACTTCGGTTACGGTTTCGAATTTACCCTAAAACCAAACGGTGCACACCCCTAACGGTAGAACCATGCAGAATCTTAACAATGATTATTTATGAGTATGAAGTTTATGATAACAAATTTGTTGACAACGCTTCTTAAAGCGGTTCATTGGAGCCCATTTTGTTCGAGCTTCATGCATGTGTAAGTTTCTATATACATCAAGACGCGATTTGTTTTCCAAATGAAATAAACCTAAAGAAACACACTCTCCTAATGGATGCAAGAAACGTTACAAACAAAAGGTTTTCAAATGATTGTGTGATACTGAATAATCATATACAGTGCTCGACTGTTGGACAAGTTCTTCTGATTATTTATGATGTTAACGGATGTTTTTGAAGAATTCTTGTTGTGTTTATAAGTTTTATACTTTTATAAATAATGCTAAAAGAGTTTGGGTTGATTTTTAACTGTATTAAAGCAATTTTCTTCGATCACAGATCAACAATCCTTTCTCCCCATTCGTCACAAGAAGTGGGTTGACTCTGAACAATTTCTGTGTTTAGGCCCCTACTAAGCATAATTTGTAAACTATGAACGGTATTTGAAGACTTTTTTTAACAAGTTGTAATGGTGAAGTTATTTGAAAGTAAAAGATTATATATTTTTGCTTATTAGTTGAATAAAAGAAATATATAAAGGAAGCTTTTCATATTTATTTTTATTATAATTCAACATCATCTATAAGGTGGATAAATTGGACGATCGGATTGAAATCGTTACACAACTAGTTTACTTGATACTCTCGAATTACCTTTGGGACGGCTGGTTATGAAGTTGACTGGTTGACCCGGATTGATTGTCAACACAAATTTTCAACGATTAAATTATTAAATATTATACTGCTATGCTATGCACTAGTTTATTTAGTGGATCGGTGAACTGGTTGGTTCGGTAACCATTAGTTAGGACTTAGGACATAGGATAGAAATATGCAAAAGTGAAAGGAGCTTCAATCAAGGTACTAAAAGTCCAATTACAAATATGCAAAAGTAAAAAGTCAAATACCATATAAACTCACATACTTCTGGAATTTTTTTCATAAAAGTCCAATTACAGTTTTTTACACATAAAATAACTATATATTTTCTTTTTATTCTTATAAAAATTTCTTTAACAATTTTACGAGAATAAAATGTTAATACTTAACACAAGAGCTTTAAATAATTGAATTATTTGAAATAAATTTATATATTTTACATATTAATTGGGTAGGAAAAAAAGACAAGATGCCATATTTTCAAAGATACATGGGCTGT
The DNA here is from genome assembly GCA_947069175.1 of Scalesia atractyloides. Lineage (NCBI taxonomy): Eukaryota > Viridiplantae > Streptophyta > Magnoliopsida > Asterales > Asteraceae > Scalesia > Scalesia atractyloides. Next base: position 31,453,245 of record CAMTDV010000015.1, on the reverse strand, counting down.
TTTCTTATCAATTAGCACTCTTTAAGATATGCTTTATGAAAAAAAAAATAGAATTAAGTTTTTTATTTAAGGACTAAGATGATGGGATGGATGATTTCTAAAAAAAAGTTTCTACACTATTATCCCTCTTCAATTAATTTATTTGACTGAAAAAAAGAAATAACAAAGAGTTCAACTAAGGTTTTGTTGAGTGTCATTATAGACGTGTATATGTGTGTGAAGCCTAAGGTCTCAGAATGCTTCGAGAAAAATTATATAAGCGTCCGCTAAATTTTAAATGATTTTAGACATATCATTATTAAATTCACACAATTAGCTCATAATGTTTTAAGGGATTTAAACACGTTGGTGTAACTAGTTTAGATTTTCAAAAAATTGTAATTGATATTAGCGAACTATTATAATGAAAACTTATTTTTTTAAGAGTTAAATGTCCTTTTTGTTCCTGTAGTTTGGGTTATTTTGACAGTTTAGTCCAAAGCTTTCATTTTCCGCATGTGGGTCTAAAAAGGTTTCACGGTTGCCATTTTAGTCCACTAGGTTAACTTCATCTATTTTTTCTGTTAGCGAGAAGGGCAATTCGGTCATTTTATATATTATTCTGTTAACTAGAAAGGCAAATCGGTCATATGAAATGACCGAATTGCCCTTCAATCGCTAACAGAAAAAAATTGAAGAGTTAACCCAGTGGACTAAAATAGCAACGTGAAACCTTTATGGACCTAATGAAAATGAAACCTTGGACTAAACTGTCTAAATAACACAAACCACAAGGACTAAAGTGACATTTAACCCTTTTTTTAATATAGCAATATTTTACTTAAATTAAAAATAATTAGCGATTTTGTGTTATATTTTTTAAATACCAAATTTTATATGAGTTATTTGAGTTTATAGAATTTGGTGGAACTACATTTAACATAAAAAAATAATTCTTTTTTTTATTTATCCTAACTCTCTGTATAAAGAGAGTGCCAAACTAGATTTTATTTTAAGAGCTTATAAAAAAAGAGAATTACATGTATCCTTTTATTTTAAAAACCTAATTAGATATATGATGCTTATTCTAAAATTTTAAATTACATATAACGCCTTCTTATACAAAATTACACATGTTGGCAAAAATACCTTTTGAACTTGGGGACTCTTCTGATTCCTCCATCGATCCCATGAAAAGCTAACCAACGATTTATTTGTTTCGCAAATTCCATAGTTAAGTGTAGGGGTGCTAAATGGGTCGTGTTTGCGGGTTGGTGGGTTCAACCCGACCCGAACCCGAAAATTTTATACGAACCCGAACCCGACCCGAATATTCGTAGGTTGACCCGAACACGACCTGTTTGACCCGATTTTTTTATTTTTTTTTCCAAAAATTAATATTTTAAATCTAAAATTTACTTAAAAAAGTTAAATGTATATAATATAATTACATTTAGATTATAAAATATTATGTGAATTTCTCTTTATAAGTTATATATAGGACATAAAATACACATACAATTATAAACATATTGTAAAAAAATATAATATAATATAATATAAAGGGGTTAAATGGGTCAACCCGCCAACCCGACCGGGTGACCCGAACCTGACCCGTTTAGCTAAACGGGTTTGCGGGTTCAACCTGAAACTGACCCGAACCCGTTTAGACTAAACCTAAACCCGCGAATTTCGTGTTAGGTTCGTGTCGTGTTTTCGGATCGTGTCAGAAAGTCACACCCCTAGTTAAGTGTATAAGATAAGTGCTCAACTGGTTAAAAAATAATAAATAAATAACGCTTTAAAATATCAACATGATGATTTGTGACTTGGTGGAGCCTACTATAAACATGTATAGTAAAAGTAAGCATATCGCGCGTACTGTGAATCGCTACCTGAGCTGTTGTAACACCCCAAAAATACATCATATACTATGGACTGGGTTTTAAGTTTGACTTTAGTTTAGGTTAGCTCCTAAGTGGGGTAAAATCATGTAAAAGATTTAAAGGGTGAACTTGGCAATTTGGTCCACAACCGTAAAAGGGAAAATGAAATCCTAACCACTAACATCCTTGCCATTTGAAACATTCTAATTTGAGATCTAGAGAGAGAGAGTTATAGATAGAAAGAGCTCGTATGAGTCGTTTAGAGCCGATTTCAAGTGAAATTTTAAAAAGACCAGTTTCAAGTGTTCAGAGGTTAAGAGGTGGTTGAATTACAGCTAGACCTGAACTCAATTGGTAAACCTAAAACATTTGGTTGGGTTGGGTTGGGTATGGGACTAAGCATGAGATTATTAATTTTTTCGCAGGTTTGTGACGGGCATTAGACTTACTGATATACATGTTTACCTGGCCCGACCATATCTTGAAAAAGATATTTTTACTAAAATAAGTATATGATAAATATATTCTTTTGTATTATTAAAGCAGTGAAATCACCATCCCAAATGCCTGCATTAATTGTTGTAATCTTTTTATAACATCTAGATTGTAATATTTTGTTAACAATCGTCAAAAATTGATATACAGTGTTGTTGTCATCTACGCATTTGGATATTCTTTTATATGCATTTGGGGTATTCTTATATAAACTGTAGTCATTTTTATAGTAATTACACTAGATGTAATAGATTAATAATTACCAGATACATATCCTAATATCTGACGTGTAGTTTTAACGGGTTTACGTGAAACCCGCGGGTATACCCAATAGAAACCCAAGGGTTTTGGGCTGGGTTTGGGACAAGGCTTTTTTTTATCTGGTATGGGGTTAGGATTACAACGTTGGTGGTGGAGGGATATGCGTTGGGGACGTTGATGGTGGTTTTGGTTCAAAATCATTTCCGAGTTGAAATTGTGAATTTTCTGAAAAATACAAGAAATCAAATTACTTCAGTCGAAACGAAATTCAGGATAGTTCAAACACTGAAATATGAATAAAAATGGACTTTTGGTTTCTTGTTATTCATCATGGAAGATTTCTGATTTCTCCATTTGAATCTGATGTTTAATTTCTCTTAAAAATCTTGAAAGCCAAAGGAGAAGACGATGTTAGTCTTGATTTTTTAAAGTAACTGAGTCTAAGAGAAACGAAGGATCTATTTCTTTATGCTTAAATCACATGATATGACTATTAAAAACACGGGTTTAACTATTTGACAAAAAGAAACATATGAAGAAAAAAAAAACAAGATATCATATTTGAATACAACGAAAAAGGAGACAAAAAAGAAGTCAACTTAAAAACAAAAAGTTTAATATTCCTAAACTTGATGTCAAAATTTAAAAAAAAAGGGTTTGAGTCAATTTTAGTTTAAAAAACTTAAAAAAGTTGTGGTCAATTTGAAACAAACAAAATAAAACAAAAAAGTTGAGGTCAATTCTTTTCCACGTCACCCACATGCATCACCAAAATTGACTCACACACTAGTTTAGCAGGGCATTTGGGTGACGTGAATGAGAATTATCATTTGCTGCATTTGAGTGATTCTTCAACTTTGGTGATGCATGCGGATACATGCGCGCATTTAGGTGGAGCATTTTTTAATTTAAATGAGACCATCTCCGATGCAAGATTAAAATTCTTGCAAAAAAATTGTCATATCATCTCACTATTCACTTTCTTACTACTCACAAACTCAATTTTCTCTCTACAACAAATGCATGCATCTAGCCAAAAACTTTTCTACCCTCTCTCTTTCTTCGCCAACTCATCATTTATGTCACAAATGCACCTCAAGTGCATTGCATTGGGTTTGGTATGATAATTAACATAAAATATTTATTGTCGCTCTTTTTTTTTCTACACAACTAACAAACAACGGTCTAACTCATTAACTTTCTTTTCTTTTACAAGAATAAATGGTAATAATTTAAATGTAAACGAAAATATTAATTAAAAACAATAACAATAATAATATTTTCTAACTACCATAAATAGAATCATAGAGCTTGCATTTTACCACACCAAAAATTCCACTTAAATTATTTTTTTTTCGATTTCCTCCTTTATTATCATGAACCCGAACCCGAACCAACCTTCGTTTACTCAATTGTTAAACTTTTGTAACCCGAAAGATAACCAAAACCAATTTCAAATGAACCCACTTTTTTCCAAGCTATAGGCATCCACCCTTGCAACAATTTTAACTGAACACAACGTTTTCAAATGTTAGTTTCTCACAATTTCAATTGAACACATCATTCTCAAATGTCGGCTTTCAAAATCCCACCTTTCAGCATTTTCAACAGTTTTAACAAGCCCAATTTGAACAATTTCGAGCCTTGTCGACCAATGATACATCACCAATAACACCACAAAGCTTTAATGTTGACGAATCTCCTTCCTCGCATCTCAAAACGGCTAAAAAGAAAAAGAGCAAAGCGGTGACAAAGTCACCGGTTATACGTGTAAAATGGACCATATAGATTCAACTTGCGAAAGGTTTTATACACATATCCCAAGATCCGATTGTAGGGAACAAGTCCACTGTGTTTTGGACGCGGGAAGAGGAGTATTTCATGCAAGGGGAAAATGTTAATGTTAGGGACGAGCACAACTTAAGGACGCATTGGCATATTATAAAGTCCAAGGTCAACATATTTAATGAACTATATATACGCATAAGCTCAAATCGGAAAAGTGGGATGTCTGATGACCAAATCGTGACATTGGCTAGGGCAGAGTACATGATTGATAAAGAAAATAAGCAACCGTTCCCATATGAGCATGTTTGGAACATTATGAAGGAGTCAATGACGATATATGGTACACAAGCATTAAAACGAACAAAGACAACTAGTACGGGGAACTACACCACAAGTGTTTCTGACACACGAAATACTCATTTCAATGTCAACAACGAAATCCGTCTTAATGGTGATGTTGAATTGCCAACCCGTTCAATAGGTAGGAACAAGGCCAAGGAGAATGCGAAAGAGAAAGCTAAGGGAAAACCATCTACTAACAAAAAAAAACCGAGCTTTCTGAGGAGTTAACCATGCCGCTCAAATAAAAAACGTATACAACTTTCGTAACTCAAATGGACACTTTCCTTAAACTAAAAGAAAAGAAATTACTCTTTATCAACACAAGCCACGTGGATCCCGACACACAAACCCAACATGAAGAAATGTGTGTATGATTACGACGAAATATAAGAAGTAGTTAAACTTAGTTTTTGTTTTTTATGCAATTTATGTATTATGCAATTTATGATTCCCGTGTCTTTTCAAAATTTAATATATGCAATGTTTTGTTTTAGTTTAATTTTTTTAAGTTTAGTTCGTAACTTTAGTTATATTTACTTAGTTTATATATAACTTTAGTAATACAAAAATAGAAAATAGGTTAATCAAAAAAAATATTTAAGTATTAAAAAATGTGATAAAGTGGTATGTTGTGGAAATGTAAATATTGATAAAAAAATATTTGTAGGGTTAGAGAGAAATTGAGTGTTTTGGTGTATTTGTGGAAATTTGATGTGATAGTCGACTATATATATATATATATATATATTACACACACACACACACACATATATATATATATGTGTGTGTGTGTGTAATATATATGTATGTATATATATATAAGTTAATTACGGTTTTCGTCCCTATGGTTTGTCAAAAATCACTATTTCAGTCCATTAGTTTAAAATTGTCATTTCAATACATGTGGTTTCACTTTCGTAACCATTTCAGTCCACTCTCTTAACATCGTCTAGGTTTATACTATTACTTAGCCCACGTGCTTGTCACATGCTGGGCAATTTGGTCATTTCCAATTCAATAAAGAAACCTGAAATATATAACCCACGAACCTTATCCTTTTCAACCCTGTACCTTAAAAAACCCTTTTGTTTTCACCCTTCTTTTTCTCAAATCCATTTCAATCTGCGATTCAAGAACATCATCCACAACTGGTTCGTAACAAGAGTTGGGCGTTGTTACAATGGAATTTTATCTTCGGTGGGAACACATAACAGGAGAGATTTTTAACCCAGATTCAACATACAGTAAGTTATAAACTAAGTTAAATTTTTTAATGCATGTTTTAGTGAGTATTTTGCATGATTATTATTGACATTGTTGTTAAACAAAAGAAAGTCACCCAATTTGTGTTTTATTGACTATTAAATAGGGGTTATCCAGGAGTGTTCAGCATGAAGTTCAATCATAGGTGTGTTTTTACAAAACCACCCGGCAGAAGCTATTCCAAGGGTTAAGTGAGCTACATTGACATGGTGGATTCATTCGATTTTGGGTACAATCAGGTGGATGTAATGTTAGGGACCCTAGGTGGTGATGATGATGATGATGATGATGGACTCTTTGTGTATTATAAGATACCTTATCAAGATCTTGATAATGGTTTAGTTGGTTTAAGACATGATGATGATATAAAGGGTATGCTTAAGTTGTTGAGTGTCACACCCCAATCGATGGCGGAAATATTGGAGTGAGATAAAAACGAGGTTGCAAGAAACTTCATAACGACTAATTGTGATAATATTTAGGAAATTGAAATTTCATTCATACTAAAAGGGAAAATTAAATTGTTTGAAACGAACAGTACAACATATTGCAAGTAAGCGTAACAACATAGCAAAATACATAAATTAAAGTTTTAGGTGTGTATCTAGTCCACCCTAAATATCGTTTCTTCATTCGTCATCAACTAGTTTCCTGCAACATGTATTAAAATAAAGATCAACAAAAGTTGGCGAGTATACAAGTTTGAATACATAACAAAATTGTGATTAAAAGTTGCCTCATATCCAACATGGTAATTGCATACATTGTTCGTTATCATACTAGCATGTGTTAACTATAAGTCAAAACAAAGTGTACCGCAATCGTGCATACCATTGTCGCCAAAACGACAAGGTTGTATAATATTGTTTACCTAACAATACCACAAGAATACGGACAGTGCGTTAATCATATAGCGCTATAATTGTTAAGGTAGGCTAGAAAAGTTAATAAGCATGTAGAACACAAGAATAACATAGCATGCGATAAAAAAAATAATACAAGTATGATGTTTTTAACGGATAGAGTATGTTCATAACAAGTTTAAACGTAATTCGTGATTTGTATAAAGTGTACATGTTGCACCCAAAGTTTATAAAACGGAAAATGGGATCGAGTATACTAACAGTTTTGCGTAGAAATCCCGTGTACGTTGTCACACCCCCGACCCGCAACGGAATAAGAGTCGGGGCATAATTGGGTTATCACCAAAGCTCATGATGTTTACTAAAATGTTTCATATTTATTAAATTCAAATTACAACTTAAATATTCAAATCAAATCCATAAAATTACAAGGAAATGAAACTAAGTAAAACAATCCAAAGCTTAAACTGATTTATTCTTCTAGGCCTTCCTATGTGTTTCTTGCCTCAACTGGATCACCTGTATCATTTGTAAAACGGGGGATATTTTGGGTCAACAAAAGTTGGCGAGTGAAACTTGATAAAACATTGTTATTAATTTCTTGTTGTATTTAATATTGAAAATTTGTGCAATAATCACATGTGAGCAAACATATATATATAACAAAAACACAAACCACATTGGATGAGTAAATGACATGAATGATGATGTATATGAGATCAAGGCTCAATCAAACGGAGCCGATCGAATGACATGAATGATGATGTATGTGAGATCAAGGCTCAATCAAACGGAGCCGATCGAATGAGGCACCTGATACTCAACCCGTATCCCACGGGGAGCTGATGGGCCTAATGCAATGCATGCACTGAAAATGATAACTTCAATCTAAACATAATTCACACAACAATTGATACATATTGGATACACATTTGATCACGGATATGATGGATGCACAAGTGTTTAAATATAATAAGGAATTAAACGACACATGATACACCCCAAAATGTGATTAAAACGGGAATTGGTAGAGATCCACTCACATTGGGTGCGTTCTTTGATGACGTTGGATGCGCACGAATTTTAGGATTTGATTGACGAGGAAAAACTAACCTAAAATAATAACGAAATGATTCGATAAATTAGCACTTTTAATTTATACTCTTAATGTGATTTTTAGATTTATTTTTGTGAGTTTAAGGAGGTTTTCTAACTTTAAAATCTTATTTTAAGTATTTTAAATGATTTTCTGATTAAATAAATTAATAAAAATAAATAAAAAATTGACTTTTTGACTGTTGACTGTTGACCGTTGACCGGTCGGATTGTGTTAATTATATGCGCTGAGTGAGGTTCGAACTCGGGACCTCTCGTATACGTGCACGCAGCTCTACCAACTGAGCTACGTGTCTAACCTGAAATATTCTCTGTTTTAATTATATTTATACACTAATTAACTATTAATTTATTTAGGTTTTTATTAAAAACGATTTATATGGCCGAACCGGTTGCAGGGACCCGGAGTCGAACTCGGGTCCTTCGGTTCGAGTGCGCACAGCCCAACCAGTTGGGCTGTGTGTCATATCTGTTTAATTTATGGATTAAATTATACTTATTAACATTCGGTGACCTGATCCGATTCAGTTGTAAAAATGTTGGTTTTAATTCTGAAATTCGGTAACGTGTGCGATTCGAACCCGGGACGTGTGCATTGTTTGTGCACACAGTCTACCGCTGGACTGTGTGTCTAACCCGTTCAAATATCCGTTTTTAATTTATACTTATACACATATTCAACTTCATCTTCTTCGTTTACAAAGACACAGAACAGTGATGTCCGACTGTTCTTGTTTAAATCGGTCGGACATATAATTGATTGGAATGAAATGGATAAAGAGGGTTACGGAGTAAAATGTACCGAACAGAATGTTTTTCTCAGATTTCCGGCAAGAGTCGTCGGCTCTGATTGGTGACTTCCGTTTGAGTGAATCAATTAACAGTTTTGATCAATGAGTTGTGAAATTAAATTACTAAACAAGGGATATCAGGGGGTTTAGATGATTGTACCGATGACAGTGAGACTTCGGAATTCCAGTGATTTTCCGGCGAGTGTAGGAATTTCCGGCAACGTTGTCTGAGACAGATTCTGGTTGAACGATTTATGTTAATACTTGCCTAATAATGGATTGCAAACAAAAGAGTCGAGAATTTTACCGATTTGAAGTAAGTCTCGGTTTTCCGGTGAAAGTCCGGCTAATGCAGAATATCTCCGGCGACGTGCTAAAGCTTCGAGAGATTGTGCGATTTTGAGCGAAAAGGTTACCAGAGGTTTGGGTGGGTATTTATAGGGAAGAACAGGATGTATTGAGTCCGAATTTTGGTCTTGATTCGCGGTCAAAGTTTCTCCGGCGGTTACGACCGCAATTGACTGTTAAACGTCGGTTATAACCGATGTCGAAGTCGGTTATAGTGTTTTAGTCAAAAGGAAAATGGCTAAACACGCGGATTGCCAGATTTTCCGGTGATTGCGAGTTCTGAGCGCGGTGATCTCCGGTTTTGAATTCGGGTTTTATTTTAAGTATTATTTGTTTCAGTATTTTCACAAAGGAGGCGTGTGGTGGAGCGGTGTGTTGTGTGTTTGAGTTTGTGGGCGACCCGGGTTCGAAACCCGGCGTCCCCATTTTATTTTTTCTCACAATTTACGATTATTTATAAAATATGGTTTTTATATTCTAATATAGTTATTAACTATGTATTGTTTAAAATTAATTTGAGCAATAAATATGCAACGAAAAATTATAACTGGATATTCGATTAATAAACGAAGCGGGTTTTGGAAACCCGTTTTTCGACGGATGTTACAGTATCCCCTACTTTTAGAAATTTCGTCCCGAAATTTTAAGTAGTAGTGGTAACAGGAAAAAGATGCGGGTATTTCTCGCACATTGAGTCTTCACGTTTCCAAGTAAACTCAGGTCCTCGTTTCGACTCCCAACGTACCCTGACAATTGGAATACGACTTCGTATTAAACGCTTCTCTCCAAAGTCCATGATTTCTACTGGTATAGATTCATCGATCTGAATGTCTTCTAGCGGAATATGGAGGTTTTCATCGGCGAGGCACTTCTTCAAGTTTGATACGTGGAATGTGGGATGAATTTTGTTGAGCTCTTCTGGTAGGTCAAGCTTGTATGCTACAGGACCTACTCTTTCGAGTATCTTGAAAGGTCCTACGTAGCGTGGTGCTAGCTTGCCCTTCTGACCAAAACGAATCACTCCCTTCCACGGTGATACTTTTAAAAGTACTTGATCCCCAATGTCAAACTCCAAGGGCTTTCGTCGTTTGTCTGCATAACTCTTTTGACGACTTTGAGCCGCTAGAAGATTGTTTCGAATTTGAATGACCTTGTCGGTTGTTTCTTGAATTAACTCTGGACCGGTGATTTGTGATTCCCCAATTTCGTGCCAACATACTGGAGATCGGAACTTACGACCATATAAAGCTTCGAAAGGAGCCACGCCGATACTTGAATGGTAGCTATTGTTGTACGAAAATTCAACTAATGGTATATGAGCATCCCAATTCCCTTTGAAGTCTATGACACATGCTCGAAGCATGTCTTCAAGAGTTTGGATGGTGCGTTCAGATTGTCCATCAGTTTGAGGATGAAAAGCGGTACTGAGGTCTAATCGTGTACCCAAGGCGGTTTGTACGGCTCTCCATGTTCGTGAAGTGAAACGACCATCACAGTCTGAAATGATGCTTAAAGGTACACCATGACGGCTTACGATCTCGCTGATGTAGATACGAGCTAACTTTTCATTTTTGAATTCCTCGCGAATCGGAATGAAATGAGCTGATTTTGTAAGACGATCAATGATTACCCATATGGTGTCATACCCACTGGAGGTGCGAGGTAACCCGGTAATGAAGCCATGGTTATGTTTTCCCACTTCCATACAGGTATTTCAGGTTGGATTAGAAGTCCTGAAGGTCTTTGATGTTCAGCTTTTACTTTGGAACAGGTAAGGCACTTGGAAACAAAAACAGCGATATCCTTTTTCATGCCAGGCCACCAGTAGGTGTATCGTAAGTCTTGATACATCTTGTCGGCTCCTGGGTGTACAGAGTACCGTGTTTTGTGCGCCTCATTCATAAGGAAATCACGAAGGTTGTCGCGATCAGGAATCCATATGCGGTTTAAATAGTATAGAATACCGTCGGATTTGGTTTCGATTTTGAGTTCTGCTCCACATGACAGCTCATCGCGTACGTCGTTTTCTGTTACAGAAACATGTTGAGCTGCTCGGATTCGATCTTTGATGTCGGTTATGATTTGCGAACATAGAAGACGAATGGAGTTCGCATAACCTTTTCGACTGAGAGCATCGGCCAATTGCCTTGCCAGGATGATACCGAATTTCACAGTCGTAGTCGTTAAGAAGTTCGACCCATCTTCGTTGCCTCATATTCTACTCCTTTTGGTTGAAGATATGTTGGAGACTTTTGTGGTCAGTGTATATTTCACACTTGGTACCATAGAGGTAATGTCTCCATATCTTGAGAGCGAACACAACGGCTCCAAGTTCCAGGTCATGGGTGGTGTAATTCTTTTCATGAACCTTGAGTTGCCTAGAAGCATAGGCTATCACTTTTCCTCTTTGCATTAGTACACAGCTTAGCCCTTGCCCTGATGCGTCGCAATATACTACAAAGTCATCGCAACCTTCAGGAAGTGTGAGGATAGGTGCGCCACAAAGTTTCTGCTTTAGAGTTTGGAAGGCCTCTTCTTGTTTAGGTCCCCATATGAAGGGTTTTCCTTTATGAGTCAAGGCCGTGAGTGGTACAACAATACGGGAAAAGTTGGCAATGAAGCGTCGATAGTAACCAGCCAAACCTAGAAATGATCTTACTTTAGTAGGGGTACGTGGCGCTTGCCATTCCTGTACTGCCTTGATTTTTGAAGGATCGACATGTATTCCCTTGTCATTGATGACATGTCCAAGGAATTGTACTTCCTTTAACCAAAATTCGCATTTTGAGAACTTAGCGTAGAGCTTTTCAGTCCTCAAGAGAGTAAGGATGAGTCGAAGGTGTCGCTCATGATCGGATTTAGACTTGGAGTAGATGAGGATGTCGTCGATGAAGACTATGACAAAGCGGTCGAGGTAGGGTTTGCATACTCTATTCATTAGATCCATGAAGACAGCTGGGGCGTTGGTTAAACCGAATGGCATGACCATGAATTCGTAATGACCATAACGAGTCCGGAAGGCGGTCTTTGGGACGTCTTCTTCATGTACTCTGAGTTGATGATAACCAGAACGAAGGTCGATTTTGGAAAAGCAGGTGGCGCCTTGAAGTTGATCTAGGAGGTCATCGATGCGAGGTAGTGGGTAGCAATTCTTAACCGTTAACTTGTTGAGTTCTCTGTAGTCGATACACATGCGAAACGTTCCATCTTTCTTCTTAACAAAAAGAACAGGTGCACCCCAAGGCAAGGAGCTAGGACGTATGAATCCTTTGTCAGTCAGTTCTTGCAGTTGACTGGCCAGCTCTTGCATTTCGGATGGGGCTAACCTATAAGGAGATTTTGCGACTGGTGTAGCGCCAGGTACAAGATCGATGCGGAACTCGACTTCTCTCACAGGAGGGAGTCCTGAGATGTCGTCGGGAAAGACTTGTGGGAATTCCTTCACCACCGGTATATCTTCAAGTTTCTTCTCCTTGTTTCCCTTTTGACGACGTGAGTTAGGAATGCGACATAGTTCTTGCGGAGATATTTTCGGGCTTGAAGGCAGGACATTAATTTGAGTCCTTTTGAAGGGGTTTCTCCAAAGATACGTAGGGTCTGACCGTCTGCAAGAGGAATGCGAATGAACTTTTCATGGCATACTACTTCGGCGTGATGCTGGCTGAGCCAGTCCATACCGATTATAATATCGAAACTTCCCAACTTCATAGGAATGAGGTTAACTGGAAAATGGTGATCGTTTAGAGTGAGGGTACAATTTCGTATAATAGAATTTAATGAAACGGGCTTTCCGTCAGCAACTTCCACCGTTAGAGATTCCATGAGGTTATCACGAGTTTGGTTGAGGATAGGTTCAAATTCTAAGGACACAAAACTCTTATCCGCGCCAGTATCGAATAACATGGATGCATAACTACCATTGATGAGAAACGTACCGTTAACCACGTTGTTGTCAGCCCTAGCTTGGTTGGCATTGATGTTGAAAGCTCTTCCTCTAGCAGGTGGAGGAGCTTGGTTAGCTTGGTTTACCGGATTTGCTTGAGCTTGGGCATGGATGATGTTCACCAAGCGTGGACATGTGTTCCTGAAGTGGTTTGGGTCTCCACAGTTGTAACATGCTCGCATGGGTTGCATCATGGGGTAGTTGGGTTGGTAGTAGGATTGGGCTATATGTTGTGCAGGTGGTAGAAGTAAAGGTTGTTGGGCTTGACCCACTATCTGATGGTGGGTTTGGGTTGAGGGTTGATTGCGGTTCATTCGTTGTAGCGTGCGACAAGTTTGAATGGTGTGACCCGCACGGCCACAACTGGTGCAATGTTGGCAAGGAGTTTCGGGGAGGTGATGGTATTGACAACGATTGCATTTTGGGTATGGGCCGGTGTATGGCTTTTTAAATTGTGCAGCTGAGGGAGCAATTTGGGTAATTGGTGCGGCAGTGATAGGAGGGTTTGTTTGTGTGACGGCAAAATTTCTGCTGTTTCGTTTCCTCTTACCAGCAAATTTCGAAGAGGAGACGGAATGGTTTGGAGTTTGGGCCTCAATGGGGGCTTTCTTTTTCTCATCCTTGAATTTGCCGATTTGGATGCGATTCTCGGTAAGTTCGGTAGCTAGTTCCATTGTGGCTTCAAGTGTTGCAGGCGAAGTGCTTAGAACCGAGTCTTGAATTTTCGAGGGAAGGCCTCGAATGTAGTGTTCAACCAAGCGGTACACGGGGTGAACAGATTAGGGATCATTTGGTTCAGTTCAAGAAATCTTTTGTTGTAGGAAGTGTGATCTCCTTCCTTTTGTTTCAATGAGTGGAATTCATCTTCCAACTTTTTGATTTCGCTTCTTGGACAGAAGCGCCTTGTCATGAGTTCCCTTAACTCTTCCCATGATAAGGCCATGGCATCTTCGACTCCTCGCTTACCCTTTTCTGTGTTCCACCAGGTAAGGGCTACTCCAAACAGTCTCCCTGTTGCATAACGTACCTTGCGATCCTCGGGACAATCGCAATTGAGGAAGGTGTTCTCCATTTCTTCAAACCAGTGGAGGAGGGCAGTAACACCTTCGGTCCCTTCATACTTTGGGGGATCGCAAGATTTGAAGTGTTTGTAGGAGCACTTTTTGGAGTGAGGGTTGGCGACGCTCTGGTCTTCTTGGTTGGGAGGGTTGATGGGATTTGCGGTGAGGGCTTGTTGAACTTGAATTACGATGCCAGGAAGCACCGCGGCCATTTGTTTAGCAATTTGTGTGGCCAAGCGTTCGTTTGACCTTCCTGACTTTCTACCTCCGCGTAGTTGCCTAGCCGACATCTACAGGAACATACATAGGAAGATTGTGAGTTTAAGAAGTTTTTAGGTGTCATGTGTCGTTAAAAGAATAAAAATAACATAACTATCAATAATGCAACAACATCCATAGGATGTCTTGGGTTTGCTCATGTTTGGGCCTCCAATGTCCCCCATACCATCGCCTGTATAGTCATGTGGGCCCCCATGACTATTGGCTTAGTAGGATTCACATTGGTGTTGGTGGTTTAACACTCGCATCCCGAATGAAAACCACGAAATATGATTGCGAGATGTATGGTAGGAGGGTGTCCAGGTGTAGACACAATGACAACTCAAAGTGGGGTTAGCTCACACGACGTTTGGTATAGCATGCTTTGGCCTAATAGGTCCTTCGTACTCTCATCGTTAGTCCCCAGGTAGGCAAACTGGTCCTTTATTTTGGATTTATACGAATGCCAAGCCTAGACAGGACGTTCCGACTACCGGTACTTGTACCCTTCCAGTTACTACATGCCCGTCATGAGAACTCACTTTGATGTGATTTGAAAAATACAAAAATCGTTGCAAAAATCATGGGAATTGTGAGATGTGTGCTCTCATGGATATGATATGTTATGAGGATATGATTCATGTTGAGCATTGTATAATAATATGTACTTATGAACACGCTTGCATAACATTGAATGTAACAATAAACATAAAGCATATAAACATCATGAATTTTGTATGTAACGCATAAACAATTTAAAATTTTAATCAACTATAGTATAGGCTCTAATGGTCTAATAACCTATCCTATATCCCTATAGTCATGGCTCTGATACCAATCTGTCACACCCCGACCCGCAGCGGAATAAGAGTCCGGGCATAATTGGGTTATCACCAAAGCTCATGATGTTTACTAAAATGTTTCATATTTATTAAATTCAAATTACAACTTAAATATTCAAATCAAATCCATACAATTACAAGGAAATGAAACTAAGTAAAATAATCCAAAGCTTAAACTGATTTATTCTTCTAGGCCTTCCTATGTGTTTCTTGCCTCAACTGGATCACCTGTATCATGTGTGAAACAGGGGATATTTTGGGTCAACAAAAGTTGGCGAGTGAACCTTGATAAAACATTGTTATTAATTTCTTGTTGTATTTAATACTGAAAATTTGTGCAATAATCACATGTGAGCAAACATATATATATAACAAAAACACAAACCACATTGGATGAGTAAATGACATGAATGATGATGTATATGAGATCAAGGCTCAATCAAACGGAGCCGATCGAGTGACATGAATGATGATGTATGTGAGATCAAGGCTCAATCAAACGGAGCCGATCGAATGAGGCACCTGATACTCAACCCGTATCCCACGGGGAGCTGATGGGCCTAATGCAATGCATGCACTGAAAGTGATAACTTCAATCTAAGCATAATTCACACAACAATTGATACATATTGGATACACATTTGATCACGAATATGATGGATGCACAAGTGTTTAAATATAATAAGGAATTAAACGACACATGATACACCCCAAAATGTGATTAAAACGGGGAATTGGTAGAGATCCACTCACATTGGGTGCGTTCTTTGATGACGTTGGATGCGCACGAATTTTAGGATTTGATTGATGAGGAAAAACTAACCTAAAATAATAACGAAATGATTCGGTAAATTAGCACTTTTAATATATACTCTTAATGTGATTTTTAGATTTATTTTTGTGAGTTTAAGGAGGTTTTCTAACTTTAAAATCTTATTTTTAAGTATTTTAAATGATTTTCTGATTAAATAAATTAATAAAAATAAATAAAAAAATTGACTTTTTGACTGTTGACCGTTGACCGTTGACCGGTCGGATTGTGTTAATTATATGCGCTGAGTGAGGTTCGAACTCGGGACCTCTCGTATACGTGCACGCAGCTCTACCAACTGAGCTACGTGTCTAACCTGAAATATTCTCTGTTTTAATTATATTTATACACTAATTAACTATTAATTTATTTGGGTTTTTATTAAAAACGATTTATATGGCCGAACCGGTTGCAGGGACCCGGAGTCGAACTCGGGTCCTTCGGTTCGAGAGCCCAACCAGTTGGGCTGTGTGTCATATCTGTTTAATTTATGGATTAAATTATACTTATTAACATTCAGTGACCTGATCCGATTCAGTTGTAAAAATGTTGGTTTTAATTCTGAAATTCGGTAACGTGTGCGATTCGAACCCGG
Source organism: Scalesia atractyloides (assembly GCA_947069175.1). Taxonomy (NCBI): domain Eukaryota; kingdom Viridiplantae; phylum Streptophyta; class Magnoliopsida; order Asterales; family Asteraceae; genus Scalesia; species Scalesia atractyloides. The sequence continues at coordinate 31,436,603 of CAMTDV010000015.1, read as the reverse complement.
GACGTGTGCATTGTTTGTGCACACAGTCCACCGCTGGACTGTGTGTCTAACCCGTTCAAATATCCGTTTTTAATTATACTTATACACATATTCAACTTCGTCTTCTTCGTTTACAAAGACACAGAACAGTGATGTCCGACTGTTCTTGTTTAAATCGGTCATCGGACATATAATTGATTGGAATGAAATGGATAAAGAGGGTTACGGAGTAAAATGTACCGAACAGAATGTTTTTCTCAGATTTCCAGCAAGAGTCGTCGGCTCTGATTGGTGACTTCCGTCTCAGTGAATCAATTAACAGTTTTGACCAATGAGTTGTGCAATTAAGTTACTAAACAAGGGATATCAGGGGGTTTAGATGATTGTACCGATTGACAGTGAGACTTCGGAATTTCCAGTGATTTTCCGGCGAGTGTAGGAATTTCCGGCAACGTTGTCTGAGACAGATTCTGGTTGAACGATTTATGTTAATACTTGCCTAATAATGGATTGCAAACAAAAGAGTCGAGAATTTTACCGATTTGAAGTAAGTCTCGGTTTTCCGGTGAAAGTCCGGCGAATGCAGAATATCTCCGGGACGTGCTAAAGCTTCGAGAGATTGTGCGATTTTGAGCGAAAAGGTTACCAGAGGTTTGGGTGGGTATTTATAGGGAAGAACAGGATGTATTGAGTCCGAATTTTGGTCTTGATTCGCGGTCAAAGTTTCTCCGGCGGTTACGACCGCAATTGACTGTTAAACGTCGGTTATAACCGATGTCGAAGTCGGTTATAGTGTTTTAGTCAAAAGGAAAATGGCTAAACTCGCGGATTGCCGGATTTTCCGGTGATTGCTGTCACACCCCGACCCGCAGCGGAAATAAGAGTCGGGGCATAATTGGGTTATCACCAAAGCACATGACATTTACTATTATGTTTCATAATTAATGAAGTCAAAGTTACATTGTCAATCATCCAAACATGTTCATTCAATACAAAGGAAAATAACCAAACATAGCAATCCCAATACTAAATCGTTTTATTCTTCTAATCCAGGTCCTATGTGTTCCTAGCTGCTGCTGGTTCACCTGTATCATGTGTAAAATGGGAGTTTTTGGGTCAACATAAGTTGGCGAGTGAACCTTATTAGATAAACATTTGATAATAATTTTATGGTTAGTTTATCAATGAAATATTGTGCATAATCATAAAAGAGCAATATAAGTAGTCAAGCACTGGCGAATAGCAGGTACAATTATAACACTTGATAGCATACATGAACATACCAATATCATACGATAACTAACATAAATGAACTGTGCGATCAAGGCTCAATCAAACGGAGCCGATCGTATTGCATGAACTGGAAATGTAAATTGAACTGTGCGATCAAGGCTCAATCAAACGGAGCCGATCGTATTGCATGAACTAAAATGTAAATTGAAATGACCGATCAAGGCTCAATCAAACGGAGCTGATCGTTGCGGGCACGCCAGGTTCAACCGCATAATAAAATGGGGAACAGGCTCAAACCTCATAATAAAATGGGGAGCGGCGGCCTCGGCAATTGCATATACTGAAATAATAATTTGCATCCAATAATTACTACTTAACAGCAACAAACTAAATACACATGTCATGATATGATGTATGCACAATAATATGTATATAAACAAAGACACATGATACACCCCAAAAAACGTGATTAAAACGGGGAATTTGAAAGGTTCACTCACATTGGGTGCGTTGAATTGGAGATGGTGAGATGCGCACGATTTAGATGAGCAAGTCGACGAGGAATACTAACCTAATAATAATGGAAAAATATATTAAGTGGATGGATGTTATTAAGGATTTTAATGAAATTTTTAGATATATTTTTATGAGTTTATGGCTATTTTCTATCTTTAAAAATGTTATTTTTTAGTATTTTTAATTGATTTTTAAATTAAATTAAATAGTTAATTATATAAAAAAATATTTTTTTTAGTGTTGACCGTTGACCGTTGACCGTTGACCGGTTTGGTCAGCGGTTAATTCTGCGCCGGGTGGGATTCGAACCAGCGACCTTCCGTTCGCGTGCACGTAGCTCTACCAACTGAGCTACGTGTCTAACCCGTTATAAACTCGGTTTTAATTATATTTATTCTCTTATTTGAATTAACCGAAAATTCCTTTATTTGCAAAAACGTTTTATTTCAATTGAACCGGTGCTCATGACAAGATTCGAACGCGCGACGTGAAGTTAATGTTGCACACAGTCCACCGCTGGACTGTGTGTCTAACCCGGTTATATTCTTGGTTTTTATTATACTTAACAACTATCTGTTTTAAACCCGGTTCAGTTCTGGATTAAAAAGGAATGTTATTACACAAAGCGTGCGCGTAGTAAGGATCGAACTCGGGACGTGTATAGTCGTTGTTTGCACACAGTCCACCGCTGGACTGTGTGTCTAACCCGTTTATAATTCGGATTTTAATTACTCTTATTTCATTATTGAATTCATCTTCTTCATTACGAACACAGACCTTACTCAATCATCCGATTCGTGATTAATCTAGTTAATAAACATGATGACTAGCTTGAATGTACTAAACCGAACAGTTTGGGGAAAGAAGGTACCGAACAGGTTGTCTTCCTCAGAGAGTCCGGCGAGAATTTGACGGCTCTGTTTTTGAACCTTCGGCTGAGAGGGTCTATCAACAGAATTAAGGGATTAGATATGAAATTGAACTAGTGTGTATTGATTATCAGTACGTTTGAATGTGCATACCGATAACCAACGAGTTTCCGGCAATTCCAGAAATTTTCCGGCGAACACAGAAAGTCCAGCAAAGTCGTCTGTGATTGATTTTGAGTGATGGTTAATGTTAGTAAAGTTCTAACAATAGATTGAAATCGTAAAGGAGGGGTATTTTACCGGTTAGTGTTGAATACGGTTTTTCGGCGACTTTTGCAGAGAATTCCGGCGAACTGTTTTAGGTGCTCAGATGATTTGAAAATGCGACGAAAAAGAAGTGGAGTATTGTTGTGATGGTTCTGAATTACGAGATTGATCTGAAGCTTGAGTTAAATCAGAGCTTTGATGAATTTTCGGTTTCAAAAGCCGAAATGATAAGTCTTAAAGTTTCAATCAATTTTAACTTGATTAGAAACCGTAATACATCGGTTATAAGCTGAACCAAATGAATTCACAACGATTTGGCGATTGGTTTGCCAATTACCGTTATTCAGATGGCATCAACGGTTAAGTTGAGTTTGCGTATAAGATCCAATTGTTTTCCTAGTGTTAACAGAAAACACATTGTGGCGGAGTGGTTTAGGGAAAGAAGGTTAAGTGGTTTGAGTGACTCAGCTGACCCGGGTTCGAGTCCCGGCAGCTACAAATATTTTTTATTTGTTTTATTTTAACTTTTTATCAAATATAATTTTTATAGTTTAGTTTATTTATTAATTACGTATCGTTTTAACTCAAAATAACCATAAATAATTAATGCACCTTCATAACTTGGTACTTGATTACAAAACGGAGCGGGTTTTGGAGACCCGATTTTTACAAATGTTACAGTATCCCCTACTTTTAGGAATTTCGTCCCGAAATTTAAATAGTTGAAGTAGTAGGAAAAAGATGCGGGTATTTTTCGCGCATTGAGTCTTCACGTTCCCAAGTAAACTCAGGTCCCCGTTTCGACTCCTAGCGTACCCTAACAATTGGAATGCGACTCCGTCGAAGACGCTTTTCTCCGAAGTCCATGATCTCCACTGGTCTTTCAATAAAATGCATGGATTCATCGATCTGAATATCTTCCAGCGGAATATGGAGGTTCTCCTCAGCGAGGCACTTCTTCAAGTTCGATACGTGAAATGTGGGATGAATCCTGTCGAGTTCTTCCGGTAGGTCAAGCTTGTATGCTACAGGACCTACTCTTTCGAGTATCTTGAAAGGTCCTACGTAACGTGGTGCCAGCTTTCCCTTTTGACCAAAACGAACTACTCCCTTCCACGGTGACACTTTTAAAAGCACATGATCACCAATGTTAAACTCCAAGGGCTTCCGTCGTTTATCTGCGTGACTTTTTTGACGACTTTGAGCTGTTAAAAGATTGTTTCGAATTTGATGAATCTTATCTGTGGTTTCTTGGATCAATTCTGGACCAGTAATTTGTGCTTCCCCAATTTCGTGCCAACAAACAGGAGATCGGCACTTTCGACCATATAAGGCTTCAAAAGGTGCCATGCCGATGCTCGAATGATAGCTGTTGTTGTACGAAAATTCAACTAACGGTAGGTGGGCGTCCCAATTTCCCTTGAAGTCTGTGACACATGCTCTAAGCATATCCTCAAGAGTTTGAATGGTGCGCTCAGACTGTCCATCAGTTTGAGGGTGATAGGCGGTACTGAGATCTAATCGAGTGCCCATAGCGGATTGTACTGCTTGCCATGTTCGTGAGGTGAAACGACCATCACGATCAGAAATAATACTTAATGGTACCCCATGTCGGCTTACGATTTCGTTGATATAAATACGAGCAAGCTTTTCGTTCTTGAAATCTTCTCGAATAGGAATAAAGTGAGCTGATTTTGTAAGTCGGTCTATAATCACCCATATAGTGTCATACCCACCAGAAGTGCGAGGTAACCCGGTAATGAAATCCATGGTTATATTTTCCCACTTCCATACAGGTATTTCCGGTTGGACTAGAAGTCCTGAGGGTCTTTGGTGTTCAGCCTTCACCTTAGAACATGTGAGACACTTGGAAACAAAAACGGCAATATCTTTCTTCATTCCAGGCCACCAATAGGTGTATCGTAGGTCTTTATACATCTTATCGGCTCCTGGGTGTATAGAATATCGCGTTTTATGAGCTTCATTCATGAGAGTTTCACGAAGATTGTTGTGGTTAGGAATCCAGATACGATCTAGGTAATACAGAATACCATCAGATTTAGTTTCAAGTTTTAGCTCGGCTCCACAGGACATCTCTTTTCGTAAGTCTTCTTCTGTTATCGAAACGTGTTGAGCTTCTCGAATTTGATCTTTAATATCGGTTATAATTTGCAAACATAGAAGATGAATGGAGTTCGCATAACCCTTTCGACTAAGTGCATCAGCCACCACGTTTGCTTTACCAGGGTGGTATCTAATTTCACAGTCGTAATCATTTAGGAGTTCAACCCATCTTCGTTGCCTCATATTTAACTCTTTTTTATTAAAGATATGTTGAAGACTCTTGTGGTCAGTGTATATTTCACACTTAGTACCATAGAGATAATGCCTCCATATCTTAAGAGCGAATACAACGGCTCCAAGTTCTAGGTCGTGAGTGGTGTAGTTCTTTTCATGTGTCTTGAGTTGCCTCGAGGCATAAGCTATGACTTTTCCTCTTTGCATGAGAACGCAACCTAATCCTTGCCCTGACGCGTCGCAATAGACTACAAAATCATCACAACCTTCAGGAAGAGTGAGGATTGGTACATCACAAAGTTTTTGTTTAAGAGTTTGAAAAGCTTCTTCTTGCTTGGGTCCCCATACAAATGGTTTTCCTTTATGGGTTAAAGCCGTGAGTGGCACAGCAATGCGAGAGAAGTTTGAAATGAACCGACGATAATAGCCAGCAAGTCCAAGAAAAGACCTTACTTCAGTTGGTGTATGTGGAGCTTGCCATTCTTGAACTGCTTTGATCTTTGAAGGGTCAACATGTATTCCTTTGTCATTGACTACATGCCCGAGGAATTGCACCTCTTTTAACCAGAATTCACATTTAGAAAACTTGGCATAAAGCTTTTCCTTTTCTAGAAGTGCAAGAACGAGTCGAAGATGACGCTCATGATCAGCTTTAGATTTTGAATAAATAAGAATATCGTCGATAAAGACTATAACAAATCGATCAAGGTACGGTTTGCAGACTCTGTTCATTAGGTCCATGAAGATAGCTGGTGCGTTGGTTAATCCAAACGGCATAACCATGAATTCATAGTGGCCATAACGAGTTCGAAAACCAGTCTTAGGGACGTCTTCTTCATGCACTCTAAGCTGATGATAGCCAGATCGAAGATCGATTTTTGAAAAGCAACTGGCACCTTGCAGTTGGTCAAGAAGATCATCTATGCGAGGTAAAGGATAGCGATTTTTGATGGTTAACTTGTTGAGCTCTCTGTAGTCGATGCACATACGAAAAGATCCATCTTTCTTCTTTACAAAAAGAACAGGTGCACCCCAAGGCGATGAGCTGGGACGTATGAATCCCTTGTCAGTCAATTCTTGCAATTGACTGGCTAGCTCTTGCATTTCAGAGGGGGCTAACCTATATGGAGATTTTGCAACTGGTGTAGCACCAGGTATAAGATTGATACGGAATTCGACATCTCTGATTGGAGGAAGTCCTGAAATGTCGTCAGGAAAAACTTGTGGAAAATCTTTTACTACAGGAATATCTTCAAGTTTCTTCTCTGTGGTCCCCTTTTTGATGATATGGGCTAAAAACGTGACATAATTCTTGCGAAGGTATTTTTGAGCTTGAAGACAAGACATTAAGTTGAGCCCTTTCGACGAGGTTTCTCTAATGATTCGAAGAGTCTGACCGTTTGAAAGAGGAATACGAATGAATTTTTCACGACATACAACTTCCGCATGATGTTGACTGAGCCAATCCATACCGATTATGATGTCGAAACTTCCCAGCTTCATAGGAATAAGGTCGACTGAGAAATCGTGGTTGTTTAAGGTGAGTGTACAGTTGCGTAAAATAGAGTCTAATGAAACTGGTTTTCCGTCCGCAACTTCCACCGTTAAGGATTCCGCGAGCTTATCCCGATTTTTGCTTAAGATAGGTTCAAATTCTAATGACACGAAACTTCTATCCGCACCAGTATCAAATAACATAGAGGCATATCTACCATTTATAAGAAACGTACCGTTGACCACATTGCCGTCAGCTCTGGCCTGGTTCGCGTTAATATTGAAAGCTCTTCCTCTAGCAGGTGGAGGAGCTTGGTTCGCTTGATTCACAGGGTTGGCTTGGGCCTGAGCATGAATAATATTAACCAGCCTTGGACATGTGTTTCTGAAATGACTTGGGTCGCCGCAATTGAAACAAGCCCGCATAGGTTGGCCCATAGGGTAATTGGGTTGATAGTATGTTTGGGCTAAATGTTGAGTGGGTGGAAATGGTAGTTGTGGTTGTGCTTGACCCATTAACTGTTGGTGGGTTTGGGTTAAAGGTTGGTGGCGGTTTGTTCGTTGAAGCGTGCGGCAGTTTTGAACAGTATGTCCTGCGCGACCGCAGCCGGTGCAGTATTGGCAAGGGTGATCAGGGGAGTGGTGATACTGACAATGGTTACATTTTGGTAATGGGCCTGTGTAGGGTCTTTTGTATGGTGCGGGTGAAGGAGTGACTTGAGTGATGGGTGCAACAGGAATAGGGGTGTTGGTTTGGGTGACTGCAAAATTCCTAGTGTTACGCTTCCTCTTGTTAGCAAACTTAGAGGAAGGAATGGGGTAGTTTGAGGTTTGTCCCTCAACAGGGGCTTTCTTCTTCTCTTCTTTGAACTTCCCATTGCGAATTCGGTTTTCGGTCAGTTCAGTTGCCAACTCCATGGCAGCTTCGAGTGTTACCGGTGAAACGCTGAGAACCGAATCTTGAATTTTCGAGGGAAGTCCTCGAATATAATGTTCGATCAGACGATAGGTTGGAGTGAATAAGTTTGGAACCATTTGGTTCAACTCCAAGAACCTCTTGTTGTAAGTAGAGTGATCACCCTCTTTTTGCTTTAAGGCATGAAATTCATCCTCCAATTTCTTAATTTCACTTCTAGGACAAAAACGCCTAGTCATGATTTCCCTTAACTCCTCCCAAGTTAAGGCCATCGCATCTTCAGTTCCCCTCTTTCCTTTCTCAGTATTCCACCAAGTGAGAGCTACACCAAGTAGTCTCCCGGTGGCGTAACGAACCTTGCGATCATCAGGACAATCGCAGTTTAAGAAAACGTTTTCCATCTCCTCGAACCAATGTAGGAGAGCAGTGACTCCATCAGTCCCTTCGAATTTTGGAGGATCACAGGACTTAAAATGTTTGTAAGAGCATTTGATGGTAGGAGGGTTGTCGATGTTCTGGTACTGTTGTTGAGGAGGGTTAGTAGGATTTGCAGCAAGGGCTTGTTGTACTTGTACCACGATGTCAGGCAATATCGTGGCCATTTGTTGCGCGATATGTGTGCCAAACGTTCCTGAGTCTTTCCCGATTTTTTTCCCCTTCGATGCTGTCTAGATGACATCTACAGGATCATAAAATGAGAAGATTGTGAGTTTATGGTGTCTTTTTAGGTGTCGTGTGTCTTTAAGAAAATGAAAATAACATAAATATCAATAATGCAACTACATCCATAGGATGTCTTGGGTTCGCTCATGTTGGGCCTCAAATGTCCCCCATACCTTCACCTACATAGTCATGTGGGCCCCCATGGCTATTGGCTTGGTAGGATTCACATTAGTATTGGCAATTTAACACTCGCATCCCCCGAATGCAAACCACAAAATATGTTCATGAGATGTTTGGTCGGAACGTGTCCAGGTGTAGACACAATGACAACTCAAAGTGGGATTAGCTCACACGACGTTTGGTATAGCATGCTTTGGCCTAATAGGTACTTCGTACTCTCATCATTAGTCCCCAGGTAGGCAAACTGGTCCTTTATTTTGGATTTATACGAATGCCAACCTAGACAGGACGTTCCGGCTACCGGTACTAGTACCCTTCCAGTTACTACATGCCCGTCATGAGAACTCACTTTGATGAGATTTGAAAACACGAAAATCATTGTAACATCAATCATGATGTGGTGTGTGCTTTCATGGATGTGATATGTTATGATCATACGATTTCATGATAGGCATTATTTGATAATACATACTTATGAACATGCTTGCACAATATCAAATGTAACATTTAACATAAAACATATAAACATCATGAAATTTGGCATATAACACACACAAAATCCTTATAAGTTTCTAATCGACTATAGTATAGGCTCTAAGGGTCTAATAACCTATCTTATATCCCTATAGTCATGGCTCTGATACCAATCTGTCACACCCCGACCCGCAACGGAAATAAGAGTCGGGGCATAATTGGGTTATCACCAAAGCACATGACATTTACTATTATGTTTCATAATTAATGAAGTCAAAGTTACATTGTCAATCATCCAAACATGTTCATTCAATACAAAGGAAAACAACCAAACATAGCAATCCCAATACTAAATCGTTTTATTCTTCTAATCCAGGTCCTATGTGTTCCTAGCTGCTGCTGGTTCACCTGTATCATGTGTAAAATGGGAGTTTTTGGGTCAACATAAGTTGGCGAGTGAACCTTATTAGATAAACATTTGATAATAATTTTATGGTTAGTTTATCAATGAAATATTGTGCATAATCATAAAAGAGCAATATAAGTAGTCAAGCATTGGCGAAGAGCAGTTACAATTATAACACTTGATAGCATACATGAACATACCAATATCATACGATAACTAACATAAATGAACTGTGCGATCAAGGTATCAAACGGAGCCGATCGTATTGCATGAACTGGAAATGTAAATTGAACTGTGCGATCAAGGCTCAATCAAAAGGAGCCGATCGTATTGCATGAACTGAAATGTAAATTGAAATGACCGATCAAGGATCAATCAAACGGAGCCGATCGTTGCGGGCACGCCAGGTTCAACCGCATAATAAAATGGGGAACAGGCTCAAACCTCATAATAAAATGGGGAGCGGCGGCCTCGGCAATTGCATGTACTGAAATAATAATTTGCATCCAATAATTACTACTTAACAGCAACAAACTAAATACACATGTCATGATATGATGTATGCACAATAATATGTATATAAACAAAGACACATGATACACCCCAAAAACGTGATTAAAACGGGGAATTTGAAAGGTTCACTCACATTGGGTGCGTTGAATTGGAGATGGTGAGATGCGCACGATTTAGATGAGCGAGTCGACGAGGAATACTAACCTAATAATAATGGAAAAATATATTAAGTGGATGGATGTTATTAAGGATTTTAATGAAATTTTTAGATATATTTTTATGAGTTTATGGCTATTTTCTATCTTTAAAAATGTTATTTTTAAGTATTTTTAATTGATTTTTAAATTAAATTAAATAGTTAATTATACAAAAAAATATATTTTTTTTAGTGTTGACCGTTGACCGTTGACCGCTTCGGTCAGCGGTTAATTCTGCGCCGGGTGGGATTCAAACCAGCGACCTTCCGTTCGCGTGCACGTAGCTCTACCAACTGAGCTACGTGTCTAACCCGTTATAAACTCGGTTTTAATTATATTTATTCTCTTATTTGAATTAACCGAAAATTCCTTTATTTGCAAAAACGTTTTATTTCAATTGAACTGGTGCTCATGACAAGATTCGAAAGCGCGACGTGAAGTTAATGTTGCACACAGTCCACCGCTGGACTGTGTGTCTAACCCGGTTATATTCTTAGTTTTTATTATACTTAACAACTATCTATTTTAAACCCGGTTCAGTTCTGGATTAAAAAGGAATGTTATTACACAAAGCGTGCGCGTAGTAAGGATCGAACTCGGGACGTGTATAGTCGTTGTTTGCACACAGTCCACCGCTGGACTGTGTGTCTAACCCGTTTATAATTCGGATTTTAATTACTCTTATTTCATTATTGAATTCATCTTCTTCATTACGAACACAGACCTTACTCAATCATCCGATTCGTGATTAATCTAGTTAATAAACATGATGACTAGCTTGAATGTACTAAACCGAACAGTTTGGGGAAAGAAGGTACCGAACAGGTTGTCTTCCTCAGAGAGTCCGGCGAGAATTTGACGGCTCTGTTTTTGAACCTTCGGCTGAGAGGGTCTATCAACAGAATTAAGGGATTAGATATGAAATTGAACTAGTGTGTATTGATTATCAGTACGTTTGAATGTGCATACCGATAACCAACGAGTTTCCGGCAATTCCAGAAATTTTCCGGCGAACACAGAAAGTCCAGCAAAGTCGTCTGTGATTGATTTTGAGTGATGGGTTAGTGTTAGTAAAGTTCTAACAATAGATTGAAATCGTAAAGGAGGGGTATTTTACCGGTTTGTGTTGAATACGGTTTTCCGGCGACTTTTGCAGAGAATTCCGGCGAACTGTTTTAGGTGCTCAGATGATTTGAAAATGCGACGAAAAAGAAGTGGAGTATTGTTGTGATGGTTCTGAATTACGAGATTGATCTGAAGCTTGAGTTAAATCAGAGCTTTGATGAATTTTCGGTTTCAAAAGCCGAAATGATAAGTCTTAAAGTTTCAATCAATTTTAACTTGATTAGAAACCGTAATACAGCGGTTATAAGCTGAACCAAATGAATTCACAACGATTTGGCGATTGGTTTGCCGATTACGTTATTCAGATGGCATCAACGGTTAAGTTGAGTTTGCGTATAAGATCCAATTGTTTTCCTAGTGTTAACAGAAAACACATTGTGGCGGAGTGGTTTAGGGAAAGAAGGTTAAGTGGTTTGAGTGACTCAGCTAACCCGGGTTCGAGTCCCGGCAGCTACAAATATTTTTTATTTGTTTTATTTTAACTTTTTATCAAATATAATTTTTATAGTTTAGTTTATTTATTAATTACGTATCGTTTTAACTCAAAATAACCATAAATAATTAATGCACCTTCATAACTTGGTACTTGATTACAAAACGGAGCGGGTTTTGGAGACCCGATTTTTAGAAATGTTACAATTGCGAGTTCTGAGCGCGGTGATCTCCGGTTTTGAATTTGGGTTTTATTTTAAGTATTTTTTGTTTCAGTATTTTCACAAAGGAGTCGTGTGGTGGAGCGGTGTGTTGTGTGTTTGAGTTTGGGGGCGACCCGGGTTCGAAACTCGGCGTCCCCATTTTATTTTTTCTCACAATTTACGATTATTTATAAAATATGGTTTTTATATTCTAATATAGTTATTAATTATGTATTGTTTAAAATTAATTTGAGCAATAAATATGCAACGAAAAATTATAACTGGATATTCGATTAATAAACGAAGCGAGTTTTGGAAACCCGTTTTTCGACGGATGTTACATACGTGAGTTGAAGCATTTAAAAGTCGAGAACACCGAAGTTACCCTACATGGGGGAAATGGAGGTGTATGAGGATATGAAATTCGTAGGAAGTTTGGATTCGGAACTAAAACGAGAAAGTATATATGTAACAAAAATATATCTTGTCTAAATACTCGTTTGGACACCAAGTTTTCATGTGTTTTCATGGGTCCCAATTTGCCCATTAGAATCACAAACGAGTAGTCTAGAACTAAGACAATATAACCTAAGTTCATGATATCTAACCATAATCCGGTTAATATCATGAATTTGGTTAAATACACATATTATATAGTATAGTCCATCATGTATAGTCATACAAGTCAAGCATGGAGGTAAGATTAACCTCATTGTATGATTCACCAAAGCACATGGTCATCAACTTAGTTGATGACCCTGTTGGTCATGAATAAGAAATAAAATATAACTAACTAGCTTGTCAAGTAGCCAAGTAAGATTAACCCGAGTGTTCCATACCCATCATGGCAAATGTTGGAGGTGCGGCGGGGTTATGTTACTTTGGTTCTTGGAAGCTACTTGATGTTACTAGTTGAAAAGTGTGAACAAGTGAGATTTTGTGGAACTAATTCGGATAGCCAAAGCTTCCAAGGTTCACACACAACTCATGCACAAGACTTTCAACATAAGAGGTTGAAGCTTGGATGGTTTTCAATCACTTAGAACACTTGGACAAATTTTAAATGAGATTTAAGCTTGTGTTCTTGGTGGAAAAATCCACAACACAAACCTACAACTATGAACTTAGTTGGGAGCTTGGTGGGTACAAAATTTCATCAAGTTTCAATCAAAATATACAAGAAATAAGTATAAAATTCAAAGTAGAATTTTAACTCTACTTTGGAACTCAAATATGGTGAGGTTCCACTTTAATTTTCCATGGAAAACTTGTGGAAACCTTTCTAAAGGTTATCCAAGTAGTTTAGAAGAAGAAAGCATGAAGAAATAAGAAGAAAAATGAGTGAAAACTCACTTAGAATGCTTGGAACTTTCTACGAAGACTTGATAGATTATAGAAGATTAGAGAGATTTAGATGAGTGAAAAGTGTATAGGAGGTGGTAAGGGGTTGTATTTAGTTGGGATGAGGGTTTGGGTGTTAAATGAGGTGGTTGGGGGTTGAAAAGAGGGAAATGGAGCCAAAATTCACGTGTTTTAAAAGATTCTGCCAGACCTGGTCATTTTGCACGGCCGTGTGGATCAAGTGCATGATCGTGTGGATCGCGGATCGCAGTATGCATGGTCGTGTGCCTCAGTTGCATGGTCGTGCACTACATGCAAAGTTTACCAAACTTTCTAGAATTTACAGTTTGACCCCCAGAGTTTGATAATTCCATTATTTTATAAAAGAAACTCATAATTAAGCATTTTTAAGGTATTCCAAGTGTATCAAATTATTATATGAGTATAATGCACCTATAATTGATAATTTGAAGTATTTCAAGTGTCGGTTTTTGCGTATAAACATGTATTCGAAATTGTAGCGTATAACACAAGTAACATGTATAAGTATAAAAATGAATTCCATTATGATCAAAGTCTTAGATTACAATATTGGAAAGGAAATACGAATACGATACGATTACAAGTTTCCAAAAATAGAAATACGAATACACCTTCTAAATAAGGAAAGTACAGAAATGCGAAGCGTTACATTGAGGACCATAAGGTGACGTTGTGAAATGAGGAAAACAATGAAATGAAGTTGTAGATAATGGTATTAGAAGGAGCACACAACAAATTATAGAAGCTGGTTGGGCTCCTGCTCATTAGGTTCATGAAAGTTAGTTTACTCAGGTTACTCAGCTTAGCCAAGCTACTCGGGTTAATGAAACTAGTGCAAACAATGCTGCTGATTACCAGAGTGCTCAGGAAGCTAGTGAAGACACAACTGTTGTTAATGAAACAGATGCTAACACTGTTGCTGATCCTTCTGATTCAAAAGATTATGAATTCATAAACAAGGATAATATCATTAAAGAGCCAGAAGTAGACATGGAAGAGGTTACAACTAGAAGACCAAATTCTGTTAAAGAGTATAATACTTTAAAAGATGATGAGCAACATGCTGAAGATGATAATCCTGATAATAAAGACATGATAATTCTGATGGTGACCAGACTAATTCTGATTCTGAAGACTCTGATTTCATTGTAGACTTAGCAAATACCAGTGATGAAGATGAAGTTGACATGGAAGACTTCAGAGCTGCAGTAGACAATGATGTGGTGAAGGAACCACTTCAAAACTTTAGTCAAGATGAGAGTGTATTTGAACTTGATGACTTTGACAGTCTAAGTGATGAGGAAAACGAAGGGCTTTGAAAAAAGTTTAGGAAGAATAAGAGGCTAGCCAGTAATCCTGTCATGGAACCATTTTATGTTGGACAACAGTTTTCAAGTAGAGATGACATTAAGACACTTGTGAAGAAGCTTGCAGTTGTTAGTAAAAGGCAGCTTGCAATTGATAGGAATGATAAAGCCAGGTTTCATGTAGTATGTGGTGGTTTAAATCCTAGCAGTATATCAGATTCAAGGTTAACAGTGTTCAAGGGCAGTGGTTCAGAGACTAGGGGTCAAAAGGCAATGGTTCAAAGGCTGGGGTCAAAGGGCAGTGGTTTAAAGGCTGGGGGTAAAAGAATAGTGGTGCAAAAGTTGGAGTGTCAAAATTGTCTAAGGCTAGTGGGGAGAAAAAACAAGATGGGTCCTAGGAGAAGGAAAAAGATTCCCAGGAAAAAGAAACCTGCCCCCACTTGTCCTTTTGTTCTTTATGTTTCCAACCACAATACACAATGTAGTTATGTGGTGAAAACATTTAATAATGTTCACACTGCCTTCAAATTATGGAAGTTAAATTATGCGGCGTTTCTTACATAGCCAAAGACATTCAGGATGGAGTCTCTCTGAATCCAACTATTTCACTTAATGCACTGCAAGAACAGATCCAGCACAAGTATCAGATAAGTATGTCTAGGATGAAGGTGTTTAGGGCTAAACAGATGACTACAATAAGGATTAAAGGAGACGTCAAGGCTCATTATGCATTACTCTGGGACTACTGTGGTGAGTTGATAAGAGCTAATCCCGGAACATCTATTAAGATTGAAGTTGGAAGAGAGCCCAACCATAACAGTTCCACCTAACAGTTTAAAAGGATCTACATCTGTTTAGGGCCATTGAAAGAGGATTTTAAAGCATGTGGCAGGAGGATATTGGGATTGGAGGGATGCTTCATGAAGGGGCCATATCCAGGACAAATTCTGACTTTAGTGGGTATTGATTCAAATAATGGCATTTATCCTTTTGCATATGGCTTGGTTGAGTCTAAGATCACCTCCTCTTGGACTTGGTTCTTGAAGTGCCTTAGTGATGACTTAGATCTGAAAGTTAACTCAAACTTCACTTTTATAAGTGATAGACGGAAGGTACTACTTTTCCTTTTACTTATCATATTGCATTATGTTACTTCTTATGTTACTCATTATAAGGCACTATTATGTGACATGTCCAAGATTATACATGCATTAGAAGAAAGTATACCTAGGGCTGACATTGAAGATTCTGCTTGAGAACATTCTGAAATATGAAGGCTAGTAAAGGGACATTGTGTCAAGAATCTGCTTGAGGTTTGTTGCTAGTTTAGTGCTATGTGTTAAGTCAAACTTTAGTCTGTGATGTATGTTTTTGGTTTTATTGTCTTTTGAACTATTTTAATATTGTTATTGTATTGTTGTAATGTTTAGTAGTTTTGGTATTGTAATTTAACTATTTTATCTATATTTTATGTTTTGAACATTATGGTAAAGGTTGTTTAGTGTTTTGAAGTGTTTGTGTAGTGCATCAAAATTTTTGTGTTGTGTACAATAGTCAAATTTAGTGTTTTGCAGGGCAAAATGGTCAAGGTGACAACAGGGTTTATCAAAAGGTTGACTGTCTATTGTCAGTGCAGGGGTAAAATTGTTGTGTATGCAGTTTTGGTTATTTATTTTATGCAGGGGTAAAATGGTCATTTGGTAACATTTGTTCAGTTTCAAAATTATCTTGTCCATTGGTTGGTCAAAATTGCAATTGCATTTTTTTAATTTTCAAGTGTCATTGTTTTAATTGCGTTTTGTGAAGCATTATTGTAAATTGTTCAATTTAGGTTTTAACTAGTTCGTAACAACAATTGCACACTCTCTTGCATTTGGTCATTTGTGCAATAATCTCATAAGGTTTATACATTATAACTTTGACAGTTTCTAGCATTTGGTCATTTTTACACTTTCATGGATTTGGTATTTGGATTTTTTACATTTGGTAGTTTAACATAGTCGAAACCACCAACGGAAAATATTAGTGTACTTAACACTTTCTTGCTTTATATTTTTTATTAAACAAAAGATGCATCTTAGTGCATTCATTACAACATAGTTAGAAGCATTACAAAAGTCACCTGATTCAATAAACTAGGTTTGCTCATTTAGCTATAACATACAACACAAAGAACATCTAACTACCAAAAATTATAACTTTAAGCCTTCAAATTTTGATTGCATTTCTTCTTGCCACAACTTCATGGTTGTTAATCAATCTCAGCAGCCCTTGTATGATCATTGTAGATCTGCGACACATTTAAGGGTCAACCCAGCAAACAAAACCTCAATTGGGTTCCTACAACAAGTTTTAACTTCATAATCAAAGGTAAAAAGTTCAACATTATACTTTTCAAACACTTACAATTCTTGTACAACGTTGAAATCGCCTGCCTAGGTTTGAATCTGTCCATGATGTGCAAATCTCAATGCTAGCCTCACATGGATTGTTAGAAACTGAGTTACTTTGTTTGCAAACAAGTATTGATTATCACAATAATATTAAAAAACTAGGAGTCATCATCAACGATTGTTTTCAATGAATATTAATATTTCAAACGTTTTACAACTTGATTGACTCTACAGACTCCCCCTCAGTTCATCAAACTAACAATTACTTCCTACAAGAGAAATGTGATGGTATTGTTGGATTCTATATGCCCAAGACACATATTAACTTGATGTGGCTAGTACGTTATGATCCAAGTCGAGTCATACCCAATAACAAGCTAGACAAATACTTATAATATTTATTTATGATATGATCAAATAAATAAATATTAACACTTATAATATTTAGAAATTGGTTTTATAAATAATTGCACTCGAGAAAATAATAAATTATATGGATAATTTATTTTGAGAGAATATTTTATTTTGTTATTTAATGGGTTAAATAACATTTTAAAAGGTTGCATAAAGTCTTGTAAACATATGATGTTATATTTTTATAAAAAGGTTATAAAATAAATAAGACTTCAATTATTAAAAGAAAATTGGAAATTTTTTTTAAAAAGGCAAAAGTGGCTATTCACCATGGGGTCTTCCCAAAAGACCATTTTGGTCCAATCATGTTCCATGCAATTTGTCATTCTAGAGGACTTATGATTGGGTCTTGAAAAAGTGGCAACTTCTCTCATGATTTATAACATTTGCATAACAAAAAAAGGTGAGACTCTTTTTTACTCTCAAATTTTCGGCCAACATAGTGTTTGTCTAAGAGTTTTTCAAGTTTGATTCAAGTGTTCAAAATCCTAGCCAAAACTAAAGTTTTTGTTTGAAGGCTTGGGGTATACAAGCATGAGGTATTCTACACTTGAAGACTACCGTTCAAGAAGTATCATCATTTTTCATTTCCTTTTACTTCAAGAAGGTAGTATTCTAAACATCCTAGGTTGTGTTTGATAGTATGCATGTTCATATGTGGATTTGGGTTTTGGTTTTACATATAAAAGAGTTTTATATCTTGTAACTAACATGTTTTAAATAATAATTCCGCTGCGTTTTTTTTTATTTTAAACGGATAAAATAACTTTGATAAACATGTTGAAAACCCAACAGTGGTATTAGAGCCGCTTATATGAGTGCATGCTTCAATAGATTTAAAATTTTCGGGTTTCGGGTTTAGATGAAACCCTATGGCCGAAAGTTTTAACATGGTTCACCCTTTGTTTTTCAAGATTATTTACTTACATGCATAAAGAAATCTTGAAAAATAATTTCATATGGATGATTTGTTTGTTTGGACAAAACCTACCTTTTCGTTTTTTCATACATGGCCGAAAATGGTTACAAAAGGGAACCACTTTTGCTTCTTGAATTATATATATATATGGGTGTATATTTTGGTGCAAATAATCTAGCCATGACCTTGTGCTTGAATATGTTGAATGTTTGTGTTTATGATTTATATTTAATTATTTCAATGGGTTGTAATAATTAATTATCTTTGTTCTTCCATTTGTGAAAAATGTAATTTATTTATTTTCATTTGGCATGTAAAATAAATAGATTAGTTGCATTTTATTTTACTAGAAAAATGTATTAGGATAATTTTATGTAAAAGAAGGTGCACACAAAAATGCGTTTTGGTTTTGGCCAATTTCGGGCCTAAAGAACTTCATAGTTCTTAACAGGATTTTAGCCCAATGATCAAAACACATTTTCGAGGCCCAAAGGAGTTTGGAGCTGAATATAAAGTCCATTTGGAAGCCCAAAGAAAGTGAAGAAATCACAACACATAAAGCATTTGGATGCGGGTCAAGTGGGAGTTCAACGACACATTTCTTGTGTCAATATTCACCCTTTAGGAAGGGCCTTTTGGCAAACTTGTTTCGGCTAACAAGTATTGTCAAAAATAGTTGGCTATGGTTATGTACCTTTTGTGATAGTAAGTGTTGTGCTTGCATGATTATTCATTTATGGTTGTTTAGATGATATTTGGATATGTATGCTTAACAACTAATAATCCATAACAAGCTTAAAATTGGTTCTTTAAAAATCAATTAAAGTGGTTAATAAAATGGTTTTATTAAAGGTTAATGATTTTATAATAAAATGGGTTTTATTAAAAAAACCTCGAAAATTGGTTTTCACTAAGGTACCATGAATTTAAATACATGCAAATGTATGGTACATAAAGTTTTCTAAAACTAGAATTTTGAAAACTTAAAATCCCTTTTATAAAACAACTCAAACACCATTCTTTTATTCAAATCACTTGGGAATTCTTTGTGGGATAAAGGTCACCTAACCACATTTGAAGGAACTTGTGTATTGGAGGTGGGCTTACCATCATTGTGGGATAAAGGTCACCTAACCACTTGTATGTGTAAACTCACATGTGTGTGTAAGTTGGACGATTTGATTTGGAAACCATGTGATTAGGGTCACCGAAGTATGGCGTACAAAGGTGTTGATGAGATTAAACATGCCAACTAAACATAAAGATGTTTAGCCGATCCCATAATGCTAGAAATTGCAAAGGGTTGCAATTGTCAAAACGTTGACTACCTTGTTAATTTAAATAATGGGATAAAGGTTACCTAACCAATATTTAAATGTAACGTTGGATTCTAGATTTTAATTATTAATTGTCTAAGAGACATAAAAGGGTATTAATAGTTAAAATTTAATAATGATATCGCAAATTTTAAAATTGAACTTTGATAAATTTTGTAGATAGCCGCAAACAATAACACCACCAACACGATCGCTCCGACTGTCCATAACCTATCACTAAGAACAATCCTAGATAAGGATCGTCTTAACCACAACAACTTATGGATTGGTATCGAAACTTAAGAATCGTTCTTAAGCAAGAGAAGAAATCCTATGTGTTGGATGATCCTATTCCCGATGAACCTAGCATTGGCGATGTGGAGGCCTATCATGACTGGGTTAAGTACACCGAGGACTCCGTTCAAGTCTCTTGCCTCATGTTGGCAAGTTGACTCCCGAAACTCAAAAGGATTTTGAACATCACGAGGCATACGACATGATTACCCAATTGAAGGAAATGTTCCAACAACAAGCTAGGGTAGAACGCTTCGAAACAGTTCGGGCGCTTCATGCATGTCGAATGGAGGAAACCCAATCGGTCTCATCTTATGTCCTTAAGATGAAAAGCCACATTGATCGCCTCGAAAGGCTTAATTGTCCCGTCTCTAAAGAGTTGGCTACGGATTTGATCCTCAACTATTTAACAAAGAAGTTTGAAAATTTTGTTATGAATTATAACATGAACGGATGGGACAAGAGCATTGGTGAACTTCATGCAATGCTCAAAACTGCCGAGGCAGGCATGGGTAAAAAGGCTTTACCCGTCCTAACGATCAATGAGGGAGGCAACAAGAAAAGGCCTGTAACATCCGTCAAAAACCGGATTTACCAAACCCGCTCCGTTTATTAACCGAACAATCAGTTAAAAATTTCTTTGCGTATTTAATGCCCAAATTAATTTTAAACGATACATAATTAATAAGTATATTGGAAAATATAATTTATATTTGAAAAAGTATTGAAAATAAGAAAATAAAAATAAAATGCTGCTACCGGGTTTCGAACCCGGGTCAGCCAGCGAGTCAAACACAGCTTTAACACATAACCATCCAACCACTGTGCCACTCATGTTTCTTGTTAAATATTGGAAACAATTAATACATAAAATAAATCTCGAATTCAAATAACGACGCGCCCAATTGCAGTCGTCGGAAATCCCGGCGATCTCGCGAGATTGGACGGTTTCTTTTGTTCTTAACGTAAACATTAAACCTACATCGGTTATAACCGACGACTGAACCCGCGACACAAGTTATAACCGCCGGAAAACGTAATGACCGACGAATCAAGACGGAAATCGGACCAAATTCATCGATGTCCCGCCCTATAAATACCTTCTCAAACCTCTGCTAGCTTTTTCGCTCACAATCACACCTTTACCCGACGTATTTCCACTCGCCAGAAAAGTTCTGCAACTCGCCGGAAAACCGAGCCCTTCACTTCTGAGCCTTACTGAACACCCAGAACTTATACCGAAGCCACTCACATCCATCTCAAGCTCGCTGAAGACTCTCTGCCGCAAGACACACGTCGCCGGAATAAGCTGCTGTCACCGGAGTTGCGCCGGCGAAACAGAGGAGTCCAGTTCGGTATATCTAACACTTAATCTTTCATTCTTTTTATTAATCTCAAATGTAATTAACCACCAGACACTAACGAACTTGATAAAAACTTCGAACCAGTCGGACTTCCGATTCTGGTTAAGATTAACGAAGAAGACGAAGTGTCCGTTGTCTATAAGTTTAATTTAAATCAAGATATAACTCGGGTTAGACACACAGTCCCAGCGTGGACTGTGTGCAAATAAAACACGCAAACGTCTCGAGTTCGATACATGTCCCACGCATACTCGCCTTAATAAAAATGTTCTTTTTTTTAACCGAACCGGAGTCACTGCGTAAGATGTTAAGTTTAATAAAAACCGGAATAATAACCAAGATAGACACACAGTCCAGTGGTGGACTGTGTGCGCGTTTAAAACACAGGTCACGAGTTCGAGTCCGGACTACCGCACCGGTCCGGACAATTATCCAACTTTTTATTTAAGACAGAAATGAAAATATTTAGTTTGTATATAAGTATAATAAAAATCAGATAATTTAACAAGTTAGACACACAGTCCAGCGGTGGACTGTGTGTTAACTCAACCCACAGGTCCCGGGTTCGAGACCTGTGGAGCGCGCCGGTTCGATGCATTAAAATCATTTTTAAAAATAAATGATTTTCTGTTTAATTCAATTAATATATAAATATAATTAAAAACAGAAATATTTCGGGTTAGACACGTAGCTCAGTTGGTAGAGCTGCGTGCACGCGTACGGGAGGTCTCGGGTTCGAGCCTCACCCAGCGCATACATACACACATACGAACCGGTCAACAGTCAAAGTCAATGGTCAATGGTCAATGGTCAACGGTCAAAAAGTCAACATTTTTTTATTATTTTTATTTATTTATTTTATTTAAAAATCAATTAAAAATACTTAAAAATAACATTTTTAAGGTTAGAAAATAGCCTTAAACTCACAAAAATACACCCAACAATCCTACTAAAATGGATTAATAAAATCCGTATACTTACCGAACCACTATGCCATTATCTAGGTTAATTTCACTCGTGGTTAAAACCAACTTCGCGTGCATTCAACATTATCAACCGAACGCACTCAATGTGAGTGAATCTTACAACTCCCCTTTTTAATTACACGTTTTGGGGTGTGTCATGTGTCACGAAATTAACTCGTTTATTTAAACTGGTGCCATACCATATTGTGATCTAAACTTAGATTGTATACATTGTTTGTAGTTATGTATTTCATATTGTCAATTTATATGCAATTCATTCATTAGGCCCATCAGTTCCTCGTGTGAGACGAGTTGAGCAACGCGTGCCTCAAAACAAATCCATTATTGTTCGTGTGTGTATTATTTAGTTTATATTGTTTGAAGATACGTATTTCATATTGTCAAGTTTATGCAATTCATTCATTAGGCCCATCAGTTCCTCGTGAGAGACGAGTTGAGCAACGCGTGCCTCAAAACAATCCATTATTGTTCATGTGTATATTATTTAATATTAAATTGATTGGTGAATAAGTTTACATCTATTTTTACTCATGTGTGGTTGTGCACTTTATTTTATAATCAATTAAATAAACTTGTTCAAATGTTTTCCATAGGATTCACTCGCCAACTTTTTGTTGATCCAAAAACCATTTTTACACATGATACAGGTGAACAGGATGAAGCAAGGAAAACATAGGAAATGCCTTAGAAGAAAACAATGAAGCCTAGATTGATGTTAGGACATGATGTAATATTGATTGTAATTTCCATTAAAGTGTATTAATGAATATAAAACGTTAAAATAAATGTCATGAGCTTTGATGATAACCCAATCATGCCCCGATCACCTTTTCCGCTGCGGGTCGGGGTGTGACAGATTGGTATCAGAGCCATGACTATAGGGATATAGGATAGGTTATTAGACCCTTAGAGCCTATACTATAGTTTGCCTAAATTTTAATTGTTTAGGTGGTTACATACAAACTTATGATATTTATTTGTTTCATATTTGTCTATACTTACAGTCAAACATACATACTTACATACACATTCATCATACATATTTCAATGTTCATACTTTTGTTATTCAAAGATTTTGTTGCAATTTTCAAATCTCATCAAAGTAAGTTCTGCGACGGGAATTTCTAAAAAGCAGGGGATACTGTAACATCCGTCAAAAAACGGATTTTACCAAACCCGCTCCGTTTATTAACCGAACAATCAGTTAAAAATTTCGTTGCGAATTTAATGCCCAAAATAATTTTAAACGATACATAATTAATAAGTATATTGGAATATATAATTTATTTTTGAAAAACGGTTAAAAATAATGAAATAAAAATAAAATGGCTCTGCCGGGTTTCGAACCCGGGTCAGTCAGCCGGGTCAACAACAGACTTAACACTCAACTCTCCAACCACTGCGCCACTTGTATTTCTTGTTAATTATTAGAATCAATTAATTCATATCATGATTCTCGAACTCAAAATCGGCGCGCCCAAATGCAGTCGTCGGAAATCCCGGCGATCTCGCGAGATTGGACGGTTACTTCAGTTATAACGTAAACCTTAAACACTACATCGGTTATAACCGACGCCTGAGTCCGCGACACAAGTTATAACCGCCGGAGAATTTTTAACCGACGAATCAAGTCGGAAATCGGACCAAATTCATCGATAACCTGCCTTATAAATACCCCCTCGAACCTCTGCAAGCTTTTTCGCTCAAAACCGCACCCTTTCTCGGTGAAAATTTACTCGCCGGAAAATACCTGCAAATCGCCGGAAAACCGGGTTCTTCACTTCTGTGCCTTACTCTAAACACTGAACACTCAGAACTAATACCGAAGCTACCCACATTCATCTCAAGCTCATTGAAGACCCTCTGCCGCAAGACACACGTCGCCGGAATCTTTTGCTGTCACCGGAGTTTCGCCGGAGAAACAGAGGAGTTCAATCGGTACCTTACGCTTAAATCTTTCATTCTTTTTATATATCTCACCTGTAATTAACCTCAAAACACTAAAGAACATGATTAAAACATCGAACCAGTCGGACTTCCGATTCTGGTTAAATTCAACGAAGAAGACGAAGTTTCAGTTGTGTTTATGTATAATTAAAATCAAGTTATAACTCGGGTTAGACACACAGTCCAGCGGTGGACTGTGTGCACATTAAACACGTAAACGTCTCGAGTTCGAATCTTGTTCCGCGCACCTTCGCCCTAATAAAAATGTTCCTTTTTTAACCGAACCGGAGTCAAGGGGCAAGATGTTAAGTTTAATAAAAACCGGAATAATAACCAAGATAGACACACAGTCCAGCGGTGGACTGTGTGCGCATTTAAAACACAGGTCACGAGTTCGAGTCCGGACTACCGCACCGGTCCGGACAATTATCAAACTTTTTATTTAAGTCAGAAATGAAAATACTTAGTTTGTATTTAAGTATAATAAAAATCAGTTTATTTAACAAGTTGGACACACAGTCCAGCGGTGGACTGTGTGTTAACATAAACCATAGGTCCCAGGTTCGAGACCTGTGGAGCGCACCGAGTCACTGATTAAAATCTTTTTAGAAATAAGTTGATTTTCGGATTAATCTAATTAATATATAAATATAATTAAAAACAGAAATATTTCGGGTTAGACACGTAGCTCAGTTGGTAGAGCTGCGTGCACGCGTACGGGGGGTCTCGGGTTCGAGCCTCACTCAGCGCACACATACACGCATACGAACCGGTCAAAGTCAACAGTCAATGGTCAATGTTCAACGGTCAACGGTCAAAAAAGTCAACTTTTTTTATTATTTTTATTTATTTATTTTAATTAAAAATCAATTAAAAATACTTAAAAATAACATTTTTAAGGTTAGAAAATACCCTTAAACTCACAAAAATACACCCAACAATCCTACTAAAATGGATTAATAAAACCCGTTTACTTACCGAAACATTATGCTATTTATCTAGGTTAGTTTCACTCGTGGTTAAAACCAACTTCGCGTGCATTCAACATTATCAACCGAACGCACCTAAGGTGTACAACTCCCCCTTTTTAATTACACGTTTTGGGGTGTGTCATGTGTCACAAAATAATTAACTCGTTTATTTAAACAGGTGCCATACCATATTGTGATCTAAACTTAGATTGTTTATATTGTTGTGGTTATGTATTTCATTTTTGTCAAACTTATATGAAAGTCATTCATTAAGCCCATCAGTTCATCGTGGGAGACGAGTTGAGCAACGCGTGCCTCAAAACAAATCCATTAATGTTCATGTGTGTATTATTGAGTTATATTGTTTGCAGTTATGTATTTCATATTGTCAAGTTTATGCAATTCATTCATTAGGCCCATCAGTTCCTCGTGAGAGACGAGTTGAGCAATGCGTGCCTCTAAACGATCCATTATTGTTCATGTGTGTATTGTTTAATATTAAATTGATTGATGAATAAGTTTACATCTATTTTTACTCATGTATGGTTGTGCACTTTATTTTATAATCAATTAAATAAACTTGTTCAAATGTTTTCCATAGGATTCACTCGCCAACTTTTTGTTGATCCAAAAACCCTTTTTACACATGATACAGGTGAACAGGATGAAGTAAGGAAAACATAGGAAATGCCTTAGAAGAAAACAATGAAGCCTAGATTGATATTTAGGACATGATGTACTATTGATTGTAATTTTCCATTAAAGTGTATTAATGAATATGAAACGTTAAAATAAATGTCATGAGCTTTGATGATAACCCAATCATGCCCCGATCACCTTTTCCGCTGCGGGTCGGGGTGTGACGGATTGGTATCAGAGCCACTCCTGTGCCGTTCGGGATGTTGGGGCAAAACCTCATCGAGGACGATGAGTCCCTTAGGGGGGGGTGATTGTAACACCTAATGGCAATCTCCCAAATGTGAGGCAAAAAAACCTCATCGAGGATAATGGTAACCTTCTACATGTTGGGGCAAAACCTCATTGAGAACGATGAGTCCCTTAGGTGGGGGTGATTATAACACCTAATGGCATACCTACCAACATCGTTCGTGGACAGGAGAGATTCCTGGTTCATAAGTAATGCCCTACCTCTAAAATCACCAACGCGTTTTGGGGTTAATGCTAGTGGATGAGAGGAAAACTCCACAGTTAAGCGTGCTCAAGTAGGAGTAGTACTAGGATGGGTGACCTCCTGGGAAGTCTCCACCAGGGCAACCAAAAACAAAGCCGTGAGTTCCTGGATGGGCCACCCATCGGGGGCAAAGCGGACAATATTGGTGATAACGAGGGGCAGGGGTGTTACAGATTGGTATCAGAGCCATGACTATAGGGATATAGGATAGGTTATTAGACCCTTAGAGCCTATACTATAGTCTGCCTAAATTTTAATTGATTAGGTGGTTACATACAAACTTATGATATTTATTTGTTTCATATTTGTTTATATTTACAGTTAAACATACATACTTATATACGCATTCATTATACATATTTCAATGTTCATATATTCAAATCATTTTCATACTCTCATTATTCAAAGATTTTGTTGCAATTTTCAAATCTCATCAAAGTAAGTTCTGCGACGGGCATGTAGTAACTGGAAGGGTACAAGTACCGGTAGTCGGAACGTCCTGTCTAGGTTGGCATTCGTATAAATCCAATATAACGGACCAGTTTGCCTACCTGGGGACTAACGATGAGAGTACGAAGGACCTATTAGGCCAAAGCATGCCACACTAAACGTCGTTCGAACTAACCCTACTTTGAGGTGTCACCGTGTCTACACCTGGACACATTCCGAATATCACACGTTATATACATATTTCTCGATTTTCTTCGGGTTTTAGTGTACGTAACCAGGCTAACACATGTGAACCATATGAAAAACCCGGTATTCATGGGGGCCCACATGATTACGAAGGTGAAGTATGGTGGCATGTAGGGCCTAATGACGAGCAAAGCCCAAGACATCCTATGGATGTAGTAGATTTATTTTTCTATAATTATTTTATGAATGTTCATTCCTAAGTGCGACCCATGATCCCAAAAGCATCCAACTCATACTCTTGACATGTATTCCTTGTAGATGCCTTCTAACCTCGCCCGTAGGAAGATGAGAGCAGGAAAACCCCGCGAGCGCATGGCTGCCCTAATCGCTCAACAAATGGTTGCCGTAATACCCAACATTGTAATCCAAGTCCAACAAGCACTTACCGCTAATCCTGTCAACCAAGAAGATCAAAACGTTATCAACTCTTCCCCAAATACCACTAAATGCACCTACAAGCATTTCAAATCATACGACCCTCCGAAATACGAAGGGACTGAAGGTGTCACCGCTCTCCTCCATTGGTTTGAAGAAATGGAGAACACTTTTCTAAATTGCGATTGCCCCGTTGATCGCAAAGTGCGATATGCTACCGGTCGTTTATATGGAATAGCATTTACTTGGTGGAATACAGAGAAGGCCAAACGAGGTGTTGAAGATGCTATGACTTTAACTTGGAATGAATTAAAGGAAATCATGACCAGACGATTTTGCCCAAGGAGCGAAATCAAGAAATTAGAAGATGAGTTCTATTTGTTGAAGCAAAAGGAAGGCGACCACACCACGTACAACAAAAGATTCCTCAGTTACATCAAATGGTTCCCAACATGTTCACTCCCCTCTACCGTTTGATCGAGCACTACATTCGTGGTCTTCCGTCAAAGATTCAAGACTCTGTAATAAGTACCACGCCTGCAACCTTGGAAGCGGCAATGGAGTTAGCTACAGAGCTCACCGAGAACCGAATCCGGAACAAAGACTTCAAGGAGGAGAGGAAGAAGGATAAAGCATCGACTGAAACCTCCGACTACACCCAAACCGAATCCCCTTCTCAACCCAATTTTAAGAGAAAAAGAGACGGGCAACTTTTCGCTACTACCCAACGTAATCAACCAGTTTTACAAGCCATACCAATCCAAGCTATCCCAATCACTCAAGTGGCACCCAACTCAACTTACCCAGATAAGAAACCATATCTTGGACCTCACCCTCGATGTAACAACTGTTTTTATCACCATCCCCTTACTTTACCTTGTCAACTATGTGCAACTTGTGGACGTTATGGTCATTTGAGCAAGGTTTGCCGCACCTTTCAAAACCAAATCTCTCCCCCTACTCAAAACATGGTCCAAACCTATCAACAACCCCAATACCCCATGTTCCCATATGTTCGAGCTTGTTTCAATTGTGGCGACCCTACCCACTTTAGAAACACGTGCCCTCGATTGGTTAACATCATCAACACTCAAGCTCAGTCAAACCCAGTTAACCAAGTAAATCAAGAAAATCCAATCACTAGGCCACCAGCAAGGGGAAGAGTTTTCAACATCAACGCCAACCCTGTCAAAGATAATGACGGCCCAAACGAAGATACCCAACTAGTCCTCTTCACCGGAAATCAAGAATCAACTCCAATCGTTTAGTTTTATGTTTTTCTTTATGTTTTAGAATCACATAGAACCAATCATAACTTAAGGATAAAGCCAATGAAAATTTGACAAGAATATGGTGGATACGCCGCTGGTACTTCCTATATATAAGTATTCTTGTCAAAGGATCAGAAGCATTATCTGGCAGTTATGAGAGGTTCCATGTGTAAACTGTTTGAGTAATTATTGTTTATTATTTTCAGTACATGCAATTTCATAGGCCGCCGCTCCCCATTACATTATGAGCGTTGAGCATATCATTATGAGCGTGAACCCGGCGTGCCCACATACGATCGGCTCCGTTTGATTGAGCCTTGATCGCACAGACATTTTCATTTTCAGTACATGCAATACGATCGGCTCCGTTTGATTGAGCCTTGATCGCACAGACATTTTCATTATCAGTATCTTGTGGTTGTTGTGTTTGTTGTAGAGTCACATAGAACTAATCATAGAACCAATCATAACTTACTGATAAAACCAATGAAAATTTGACAAGAATATGGTGGATACGCCGCTGGTACTTCCTATATATAAGTATTCTTGTCAAAGGATCAGAGGTATTGTTAGATGGTTATGAGAAGTTCCATGTAGGTTGTAGTATTAGAAGTTTTTGCTTTAGGATATAACCATATCATTCCAAACATATCCAAACTCTTATGCATGATATCATATTTAGCGAATCAACTCTGCTTATCAATATTTTTACAGTAGGCAACAAAAAGCGATTTCCTGTAATAGGGTACTTAACCCTTACAAGGAACGTTACCGCCTCAAACAAAAACTTAAACCCTTACTTTTCTAAGTATGTAACTGTCAAACTAAAACACCATCATTTTTAGTTAAATATATCACTACTTAAATTTCGGGACGAAATTTCTAAAAAGCAGGGATACTGTAACATCCGTCAAAAAACGGATTTTACCAAACCCGCTCTGTTTATTAACCGAACAATCAGTTAAAAATTTCGTTGCGAATTTAATGCCCAAAATAATTTTAAACGATACATAATTAATAAGTATATTGGAATATATAATTTGTTTTTTGAAAAACGATTAAAAATAATGAAATAAAAATAAAATGGCTCTGCCGGGTTTCGAACCCGGGTCAGTCAGCCGGGTCAACAACAGACTTAACACTCAACTCTCCAACCACTGCGCCACTTGTATTTCTTGTTAATTATTAGAATCAATTAATTCATATCATGATTCTCGAACTGAAAATCGGCGCGCCCAAATGCAGTCGTTGGAAATCCCGGCGATCTCGCGAGATTGGACGGTTACTTCAGTTATAACGTAAACCTTAAACACTACATCGATTATAACCGACGCCTGAGTCCGCGACACAAGTTATAACCGCCGGAGAATTTTTAACCGACGAATCAAGTCGGAAATCGGACCAAATTCATCGATAACCTGCCTTATAAATACCTCCTCGAACCTCTGCAAGCTTTTTCGCTCAAAACCGCACCCTTTCTCGGTGAAAATTTACTCGCCGGAAAATACCTGCAAATCGCCAGAAAACCGGGTTCTTCACTTCTGTGCCTTACTCTAAACACTGAACACTCAGAACTCATACCGAAGCTACCCACATTCATCTCAAGCTCGTTGAAGACCCTCTGCCGCAAGACACACGTCGCCGGAATCTTTTGCTGTCACCGGAGTTTCGCCGGAGAAACAGAGGAGTTCAATCGGTATACCTTACGCTTGAATCTTTCATTCTTTTTATATATCTCACCTGTAATTAACCTCAAAACACTAAAGAACATGATTAAAACATCGAACCAGTCGGACTTCCGATTCTGGTTAAATTCAACCAAGAAGACGAAGTTTCAGTTGTCTTTATGTATAATTAAAATCAACTTATAACTCGGGTTAGACTCACAGTCCAGCGGTGGACTGTGTGCACATTAAACACGTAAACGTCTCGAGTTCGAATCTTGTTCCGCGCACCTTCGCCCTAATAAAAATGTTCCTTTTTTAACCGAACCGGAGTCAAGGCGCAAGATGTTAAGTTTAATAAAAACCGGAATAATAACCAAGATAGACACACAGTACAGCGGTGGACTGTGTGCGCATTTAAAACACAGGTCACGAGTTCGAGTCCGGACTACCGCACCGGTCCGGACAATTATCAAACTTTTTATTTTAGTCAGAAATGAAAATACTTAGTTTGTATTTAAGTATAATAAAAATCAGTTTATTTAACAAGTTGGACACACAGTCCAGCGGTGGACTGTGTGTTAACATAAACCACAAGTCCCGGGTTCGAGACCTGTGGAGCGCACCGAGTCACTGATTAAAATCTTTTTAGAAATAAGTTGATTTTCGGATTAATCTAATTAATATATAAATATAATTAAAAACAGAAATATTTCGGGTTAGACACGTAGCTCAGTTGGTAGAGCTGCGTGCACGCGTACGGGAGGTCTCGGGTTCGAGCCTCACTCAGCGCACACATACACGCATACGAACCGGTCAAAGTCAACAGTCAATGGTCAATGGTCAACGGTCAACGGTCAAAAAAGTCAACTTTTTTTATTATTTTTATTTATTTATTTTAATTAAAAATCAATTAAAAATACTTAAAATAACATTTTTAAGGTTAGAAAATAGCCTTAAACTCACAAAAATACACCCAACAATCCTACTAAAATGGATTAATAAAACCCGTTTACTTACCGAAACATTATGCTATTTATCTAGGTTAGTTTCACTCATGGTTAAAACCAACTTCGCGTGCATTCAACATTATCAACCGAACGCACCCAAGGTGTACAAGTCCCCCTTTTTAATTACACGTTTTGGGGTGTGTCATGTGTCACAAAATAATTAACTCGTTTATTTAAACTTGTGCCATTCCATATTGTGATCTAAACTTAGATTGTTTATATTGTTGTGGTTATGTATTTCATTTTTGTCAAACTTATATGAAAGTCATTCATTAAGCCCATCAGTTCCTCGTGGGAGACGAGTTGAGCAACGCGTGCCTCAAAACAAATCCATTAATGTTCATGTGTGTATTATTGAGTTATATTGTTTGCAGTTATGTATTTCATATTTCTTAAGTTTATGCAATTCATTCATTAGGCCCATTAGTTCCTCGTGAGAGACGAGTTGAGCAACGCGTGCCTCTAAACGATCCATTATTATTCATGTGTGTATTGTTTAATATTAAATTGATTGATGAATAAGTTTACATCTATTTTTACTCATGTGTGGTTGTGCACTTTATTTCATAATCAATTAAATAAACTTGTTCAAATGTTTTCAATAGGATTCACTCGCCAACTTTTTGTTGATCCAAAAACCCTTTTTACACATGATACAGGTGAACAGGATGAAGCAAGGAAAACATAGGAAATGCCTTAGAAGAAAACAATGAAGCCTAGATTGATATTTAGGACATGATGTACTATTGATTGTAATTTTCCATTAAAGTGTATTAATGAATATGAAACGTTAAAATAAATGTCATGAGCTTTGATGATAACGCAATCATGCCCCGATCACCTTTTCCGCTGCGGGTCGGGGTGTGACACGTCCGGTCTAGGTTGGCATTCGTATAAATCCAATATAACGGACCAGTTTGCCTACCTGGGGACTAACGATGAGAGTACGAAGGACCTATTAGGCCAAAGCATGCCACACCAAACGTCGTTCGAACTAACCCACTTTGAGGTGTCACCGTGTATACACCTGGACACATTCCGAATACCATACGTTATATACATATTTCTCGATTTTCTCCGGGTTTTAGTGTACGTAACCAGGCTAACACATGCGAACCATATGAAAAACCCGGTATTCATGGGGGCCCACATGATTACGAAGGTGAAGTATGGCGGCATGTAGGGCCTAATGACGAGCAAAGCCCAAGACATCCTATGGATGTAGTAAATTTATTTTTCTATAATTATTTGATGAATATTCATTCCTAAATGCGACCCATGAACCCAAAAACATCCAACTCATACTCATGATGCGTATTCCTTGTAGATGTCTTCTAGCCTCGCCCGTAGGAAGATGAGAGCAGGAAAAGCCCGCGAGCGCATGGCTGCCCTAATCGCTCAACAAATGGCTGCCGTAATACCCAACATTGTAATCCAAGTCCAACAAGCACTTACCGCGAATCCTGTCAATCAAGAAGATGAACACGTTATCAACCCTCCCCCAAATACCACTAAATGCACCTACAAGCATTTCAAATCATGCGACCCTCCAAATACAAAGGGACTGAAGGCGTCACCGCTCTCCTCCATTGGTTTGAAGAGATGGAGAACACTTTTCTAAACTGCGATTGCCCCGATGATCGCAAAGTGCGATATGCTACCGGTCGATTATATGGGATAGCACTTACTTGGTGGAATACAGAGAAGGCCAAACGAGGCGTTGACGATGCTATGACTTTAACTTGGGATGAATTGAAGGAAATCATGACCAGACGATTTTGCCCAAGGAGCGAAATCAAGAAATTAGAAGATGAGTTTTATTCGTTGAAGCAAAAGGAAGGAGACCACACCACATACAACAAAAGATTCCTCGAGTTACATCAAATGGTTCCCAATTTGTTCACTCCCCTCTACCGTTTGATCGAGCACTACATTCGAGGTCTTCCGTCAAAGATTCAAGACTCTGTAATAAGTACCACGCCTGCAACTTTGGAAGCAGCAATGGAGCTAGCAACAGAGCTCACCGAGAACCGAATCCGGAACAAAGACTTCAAGGAGGAGAAGAAGAAGGATAAAGCACCGACTGAAACTTCAAACTCCACCCAAACCGAATCCCCTTCTCAACCCATTTCTAAGAGAAAAAGAGACGGGCAACTTTTCGCTACTATCCAACGTAATCAACCAATTTCACACGCCATACCCATCCAAGCTATCCCAATCACTCAAGTGGCACCCAACTCAACTTACCCAAATAAGAAACCATATCTTGGACCTCACCCTCGATGTAACACCTGTTTTTATCACCATCCCCTTACCTTACCTTGTCGACTATGTGCAAATTGTGGACGCTATGGTCATATGAGCATGGTTTGCCGCACCCCTCAAAACCAAATCTCTCCCCCTACTCAAAACATGATCCAAACCTATCATCAACCTCAATACCCCATGTTCCCATATGTTCGAGCTTGTTTCAATTGTGGCGACCCTACCCACTTTAGAAACACGTGCCCTCGATTGGTTAACATCATAAACGCTCAAGCTCAATCAAGCCCAGATAACCAACTAAATCAAGAAAACAAAATCACTAGGCCACCAGCAAGAGGAAGAGTTTTCAACATCAACGCCAATCTAGATGAAGATAATGACGGCCCAAACGAAACCACCCAACTAGTCCTCTTCACCGGAAATCAAGATTCAACTCCAATCGTTTAGTTTTATGTTTTTCTTTATCACATAGAACCAATCATAACTTAAGGATAAAGCCAATGGGAATTTGACAAGAATATGGTGGATACGCCGCTGGTACTTCCTATATATAAGTATTCTTGTCAAAGGATCGGAGGCATTATCAGGCGGTTATGAGAGGTTCCATGTATAAACTGTTTGAGTGATTATTGTTTATTATTTTCAGTACATGCAATACGATCGGCTCCGTTTGATTGACCCTTGATCGCACAGACATTTTTCATTTTCAGTACATGCAATACGATCGGCTCCGTTTGATTGAGCCTTGATCGCACAGACATTTTTCATTTTCAGTATCTTGTGGTTGTTGTGTTTGTTGTAGAGTCACATAGAACTAATCATAACTTGTGGATAAAGTCAATGAAAATTTGACAAGAATATGGTGGATACGCCGCTGGTACTTCCTATATATAAGTATTCTTGTCAAAGGATCGGAGGCATTATCAGGCGGTTATGAGAGGTTCCATGTAGGAGTTAGTATGTTTTGGTTGAAGTTTGTTCATCATACATTTCAGTGCATTCAATTTCATCATTTATAGAAGTTGAGCTATGTCTCACTTCCACAATGACTAACCTCTCCATCATAACAAACGAGAGAGGTACTGTCATCATTCAAAACATGTATACTATCAGAATTTAGACTCAAGCTGTGGTTGTTGTGTTGTTTATGTTTTAGAGTTACATCATAGAACCAATCATAACTCACTGATAAAACCAATGAAAATTTGACAAGAATATGGTGGATACGCCGCTGGTACTTCCTATATATAAGTATTCTTGTCAAAGGATCAGAGGCATTGTCAGGCGGCTATGAGAAGTTCTATGTAGGATTTAGTAGTTTCTTGGTAACTAATCATAACTTGCGGATAAAACCAACGAAAATTTGACAAGAATATGGTGGATACGCCGCTGGTACTTCCTATATATAAGTATTCTTGCCAAAGGATCAGAGGCATTATCAGGCTGTTATGAGAAGTTCCATGTAGGATTTAGTATTGTCTTGGTTGAAATTTGTGTTACATTTATATCATCTCGCCATTTAAAGAAATTGGATTGTGTTCCATTTCTACATAAACTAACCTCTCCATCATAACAAACGAGAGAGGAACTGTCACCATTCAAACATATATGCTATCAGAATGTGGATTCAAATATTGGTTGTTGTGTTATTTATGTTCTAGAGTTACATCATAGGACCAATCATAACTTACTGATAAAACCAATGAAAATTTGACAAGAATATGGTGGATACGCCGCTGGTACTTCCTATATATAAGTATTCTTGTCAAAGGATCAGAGGCATTGTCAGACGGTTATGAGAAAGTTCTATGTAGGATTTAGTAATTTCTTGGTACATTAGTTGTTGTGTTTATTTATGTTCTAGAGTCATATCATAGAACCAATCATAACTTACTGATAAAACCAATGAAAATTTGACAAGAATATGGTGGATACGCCGCTGGTACTTCCTATATATAAGTATTCTTGTCAAAGGATCAGAGGTATTGTTAGACGGTTATGAGAAGTTCCATGTAGGTTGTAGTATTAGAAGTTTTGCTTTAGGATATAACCATATCCTTCCAAACATATCAAAACTCTTACGCATGATATCATATTTAGCGAATCAACTCTGCTTATCAATATTTTACCGTAGGCAACAAAAAGCGATTCCTGTAACAGGGTACTTAACCCTTACAAGGGACGTTACCGCCTCAAACAAAACTTAAACTCTTACTCTTTTTCTAAGCATGTAACTGTCAAACTAAACACCATCATTTTTAGTCAAATATATCACTACTTAAATTTCGGGACGAAATTTCTAAAAAGCAGGGGATACTGTAACATCCGTCAAAAACCGGATTTACCAAACCCGCTCCGTTTATTAACCGAACAATCAGTTAAAAATTTCGTTGCGTATTTCATGCCCAAATTAATTTTAAACGATACATAATTAATAAGTATATTGGAAAATATAATTTATATTTGAAAAAGTATTGAAAATAAGAAAATAAAAATAAAATGCTGCTACCGGGTTTCGAACCCGGGTCAGCCAGCGAGTCAAACACAGCTTTAACACATAACCATCCAACCACTGTGCCACTCATGTTTCTTGTTAAATATTGGAAACAATTAATACATAAAATAAATCTCGAATTCAAATAACGACGCGCCCAATTGCAGTCGTCGGAAATCCCGGCGATCTCGCGAGATTGGACGGTTTCTTTTGTTCTTAACGTAAACATTAAACCTACATCGGTTATAACCGACGACTGAACCCGTGACACAAGTTATAACCGCCGGAAAACGTAATGACAGACGAATCAAGACGGAAATCGGACCAAATTCATCGATGTCCCGCCCTATAAATACCTCCTCAAACCTCTGCTAGCTTTTTCGCTCACAATCACACCTTTACCCGACGTATTTCCACTCGCCGGAAAAGTTCTGCAACTCGCCGGAAAACCGAGCCCTTCACTTCTGAGCCTTACTGAACACCCAGAACTTATACCGAAGCCACTCACATCCATCTCAAGCTCGCTGAAGACTCTCTACCGCAAGACACACGTCGCCGGAATAAGCTGCTGTCACCGGAGTTTTGCCGGCGAAACAGAGGAGTCCAGTTCGGTATATCTAACACTTAATCTTTCATTCTTTTTATTAATCTCACATGTAGTTAACCACCAGACACTAACGAACTTGATTAAAACTTCAAACCAGTCGGACTTCCGATTCTGGTTAAGATTAACGAAGAAGACGAAGTGTCCGTTGTCTATAAGTTTAATTTAAATCAAGATATAACTCGGGTTAGACACACAGTCCAGCGGTGGACTGTGTGCAAATAAAACACGCAAACTTCTCGAGTTCGATACATGTCCCACGCATACTCGCCTTAATAAAAATGTTCTTTTTTTTAACCGAACCGGAGTCACTGCGTAAGATGTTAAGTTTAATAAAAACCGGAATAATAACCAAGATAGACACACAGTCCAGTGGTGGACTGTGTGCGCGTTTAAAACACAGGTCACGAGTTCGAGTCCGGACTACCGCACCGGTCCGGACAATTATCCAACTTTTTATTTAAGACAGAAATGAAAATATTTAGTTTGTATATAAGTATAATAAAAATCAGATAATTTAACAAGTTAGACACACAGTCCAGCGGTGGACTGTGTGTTAACTCAACCCACAGGTCCCGGGTTCGAGACCTGTGGAGCGCGCCGGTTCGATGCATTAAAATCATTTTTAAAAATAAATGATTTTCTGTTTAATTCAATTAATATATAAATATAATTAAAAACAGAAATATTTCGGGTTAGACACGTAGCTCAGTTGGTAGAGCTGCGTGCACGCGTACGGGAGGTCTCGGGTTCGAGCCTCACCCAGCGCATACATACACACATACGAACCGGTCAACAGTCAAAGTCAATGGTCAATGGTCAACGGTCAACGGTCAACGGTCAAAAAGTCAACATTTTTTTATTATTTTTATTTATTTATTTTATTTAAAAATCAATTAAAAATACTTAAAAATAACATTTTTAAGGTTAGAAAATAGCCATAAACTCACAAAAATACACCCAAAAATCCTACTAAAATGGATTAATAAAATCCGTTTACTTACCGAACCACTATGCCATTATCTAGGTTAATTTCACTCGTGGTTAAAACCAACTTCGCGTGCATTCAACATTATCAACCGAACGAACCCAATGTGAGTGAATCTTACAACTCCCCTTTTAATTACACGTTTTGGGGTGTGTCATGTGTCACGAAATTAACTCGTTTATTTAAACTGGTGCCATACCATATTGTGATCTAAACTTAGATTGTATACATTGTTGTAGTTATGTATTTCATATTGTCAATTTATATGCAATTCATTCATTAGGCCCATCAGTTCCTCGTGTGAGACGAGTTGAGCAACGCGTGCCTCAAAACAAATCCATTATTGTTCGTGTGTGTATTATTTAGTTTATATTGTTTGAAGATATGTATTTCATATTGTCAAGTTTATGCAATTCATTCATTAGGCCCATCAGTTCCTCGTGAGAGACGAGTTGAGCAACGCGTGCCTCAAAACGATCCATTATTGTTCATGTGTGTATTATTTATATATAAATTGATTGGTGAAGAAGTTTACATCTATTTTTACTCATGTGTGGTTGTGCACTTTATTTTATAATCAATTAAATAAACTTGTTCAAATGTTTTCCATAGGATTCACTCGCCAACTTTTTGTTGATCCAAAAACCATTTTTACACATGATACAGGTGAACAGGATGAAGCAAGGAAAACATAGGAAATGCCTTCGAAGAAAACAATGAAGCCTAGATTGATGTTAGGACATGATGTAATATTGATTGTAATTTCCATTAAAGTGTATTAATGAATATGAAACGTTAAAATAAATGTCATGAGCTATGATGATAACCCAATCATGCACCGATCACCTTTTCCGCTGCGGGTCGGGGTGTGACAAGGCCCCACCCCGACTCCGAGGAAATTTTTGCCAAAAAGAAGGGCACATCAAAGGGAAAGGGAAGGGAAAATCTAAAGCGGAACCCACGAAACCGAAAGACAAGAAGCAAAGGTTGCTTCAAACGACCCATGCTTTGAGTGTGGAGAGATAGGACATTGAAAAAGAAATTGTTCAAACTATCTCAAGGAGTTGAAAACCAAGAGGGATGGAGGGCAAACCTCAGGTACAATCTTTATGATACATGTTGAGCTTAATGTTATTTCTTTTGACACATGGGTACCGGATGTGGAACTCATATTTGCAATTTGTTGCAGGGGTTCGGAAGAAATAAGCATTACAAGAAGGGAGACGTTAGTCTCTTCATGGGCAATGGAGCAAAAGTTGAAGTCAAAGCCCAATGAGACTAGTTTTAAAGCTTCCAAGTGGTTTGGAAGTGATTTTGAAAAATATTTTGTATGCTCCTAGTTTGACTAGGAACATAATTTCTGTTTCCCTTTTAAGACAATGTGGTTTTAATTTTGAATTTGTTAACCATGACATTTATGTTTCTATGCATGATGTGTTTTACTTTAAAGTTGTGCCTTTAAATGGTATTTATGAATTAGATCAAAATGACACATCATATGATAGCTCAATGTACCAAGTAACCGCCAAGAAACTCAAAATGGATTTGAGTGATTCCTATCTTTGGCATTGTCGCCTTGGACATACAAACAAAAATCGCATGCAAACACTTCGAAAGAATGGTCTTTTGGAAACAAATGAAGATGATTCATTTGATGTGTGTGAATCTTGTTTACAAGGCAAAATGACTAAGGCACCCTTTAGTGGCACCTTTGAAAGCGGAAATGACTTATTAGGTATCATACATTCGGATGTATGTGGTCCTTTTAAGCAATGACTAGGAATGGTGAAAGATACTTCATTACTTTTACCAACGACTATAGTCGTTATGGTTATGTGTACTTACTGAGACACAAGGAGGAAACATTTGAAATGTTCAAAGACTTCAAAAGTGAAGTAAAAAATCAACTCAAGAAAACAATCAAAGTCCTTCGCACCGATAGAGGAGGTGAATACCTTAGTGATGCTTTTCAAAATCATCTTAGGAGTTGTGGGATCATCTCACAACTTACTCCACCTGGAACACCACAACATAATGGTGTGTCTGAAAGGAGGAATAGAACTCCATTGGATATGGTTCGATCTATGATGGCTAGAAGCACATTACCTCTATCATTTTGGGGTTACGCTTTGCTCTCCGCGGTCCGTATATTAAATATGGCCCCAACCAAGAAGGTGGATAAGACACCCTTTGAAATATGGCATGGAAAGCCTCCATCATTATCATTCTTAAGGGTGTGGGGTTGTGAAGCTTATGTCAAGCAATACACCCCAAATAAATTGGAAGTCCGATCCACTAAGTGTATTTTTGTAGGATATCCTAAAGATGATATAGGATATTACTTCTAAGATCCAATCGAGCAAAAGGTATTTGTTGCTCGAAAGGGTAAGTTCTTAGAAGCTAAGTTCCTTATGGAAGGGACTAGTGGTAGAACGGTGGGACTTGATGAGGATCAAGAACCACAAACCGATACACGTTTGGTTGATACTAGCACCCAACAAGAGGTTGTTGAAGAGGATCAAATGGTTGATCAATACACACAAAACTTTCACAGATCTGGTAGAATTAGTAATCCACCAGAAAGATATGGATTTTCATGAATGGATGCTATGTGGTAGGTTCGGATGAACCAACCACATACCATGACGCAATGTCACAACCCGATTGTGACAAGTGGCTTGAAGCCATGAACATAGAGATGCAGATTCGGATGAACCAACCACATACCATGACGCAATGTCACAATCCGATTGTGACAAGTGGCTTGAAGCCATGAACATAGAGATGCAATCCATGTATGCCAACCAAGTATGGGAATTGGTTGTGCCACCTCTTAAGTCCAAAATAGTTGGAAGTAAGTGGGTTTTCAAGAAGAAAACCGATATGCATGGTAACTTGGATACTTATAAAGCGAGACTTGTAGCAAAAGGTTTCACTCAAACTCAAGGGGTTGATTATGATGAGACCTTCTCGCCCATGGCGATGCTAAAGTCAATTAGGATATTATTTGCCATAGCTGCACATTATGATAATGAGATTTGGCAAATGGATGTCAAAACGGCTTTCCTTAATGGATATCTTGATGAAGATATCTATATGGCTCAGCCTGAAGGTTTTGTCAATCCAACATATCCTAATAAAGTATGCAAGTTAAAGAAATCAATCTATGGATTGAAACAAGCATCAAGAAGTTGGAATCAGCGTTTTGATGAAGAGATCAAAAAGTTTGGTTTTATCAAAAATGGTAATGAAGCTTGTGTGTATAAGAAAGCTAGTGGGAGCATCATCACTTTCCTAGTATTGTATGTCGATGACATTCTACTATTAGGAAATGATATTCCAACCATGGAAGGTGTAAAAACCTGGCTTGGAAGTTGTTTTTCCATTAAGGATCTCGCTGAAGCCGCCTATATTTTGGTAATAAAGATCTATAGGGATAGATCAAGGCGCTTGATAGGCTTGAACCAAAGTGCATACATTGATAAAATCTTGAAAAGATTCAAGATGGAAAACTCTAAGAAAGGTTTGGTACCTATTCAAAAGGGGACAATATTGAATGTGTCTCAATGCCCAAGCTCAAATGATGAGCAAGAAAGAATGAAAGGAGTCCCATATGCGTCTGCTATAGGATCCATCATGTATGCAATGATATGCACTAGACCGGACGTGTCATGCGCCTTAAGCATGACTAGTAGATACCAGCAAAATCCAGGTAACAGTCATTGGATGGCTGTTAAAAGCATATTGAAATACCTTAGAAGGACTAAGGATTTGTTTCTAATATATGGATCTGGTGAAGAGGAACTCATAGTAAAGGGTTACACGGATGCGAGTTTCCAAACTGATCGAGATGATTCTCGATCATAGTCTGGGTATGTCTTCATTTTAAATGGAGGAGCGGTCTCTTGGAAGAGCTCGAAGCAAGATGTGGTAGCATTGTATACTACAGAATCAGAATACATCACAGTTTCATTGGCAACACAAGAAGCTGCATGGTTGAAGAAATTCATAGCCGACCTAGTGGTAGTCCCTACCATTCAGGACCCCCTAGAAATATTTTGTGATAACGAGGGTCCGATTGCTCAAACAAGCATTCCCAACACCTGCAAAATACACTAATTTCACAATTTAATGAATCATGGAAACGAAATGGGTTCCGATTAAAATTATGGTCGACTTCCACCGCCCAAGACCGGATTGAATTGGGAAAAATCGAAGTGGCAGAGGGAAAAGGTTGTCATTGATGATAATGATCTGGTGAAGGAATTGCTGGCAGCTATAAACAAGTTGGGAGATGAGTTTGTGAGGATTAAGAAGATGAAGATGGACATTAGATGCCTGGAGTTCAAAATCAACATCAATCTCGGTTGAATGTTGATCACAGTGAACCTTCGATTCAGTAATGATCATAATATAATATAATAAAATTAAAGAAATAGGTTCAAGCATGTATCTCATAACTCTTGTTGATGACGTATTTCACTTTTCTAGTTAGAAAAGCCATGTCACTATTTATGTAAATCATAAAGGTAACCTGACACATCATCAAGGTAACCTAAAAACCTGAAAATTACACATGATTAGAACATTAAATGAAACTTGAGTGACTATTGAGAGACAAAAAAAGATTAAGTGACTTTAGTGAAACAAATTAGAAACTTAGTTACTATTCTACAAAGTTACCCCTTTAAGAAATGAGTATTGTTGAGTGAAATGGTTGTTACTACATATGGTGCACCCAAGACTGGATTCACTAACAATGTTGCTTTGATTGATATCACGGGCTTTTAACTTAAAAAAGTCTTTTACCCAGTGATTTGTTCTACCATGGTATTCACACAGCATGTTTGGAATCTTGTCTTTCCTTTTACCTTTTTCTCTCTTATTAGAAACAGATAATTTAACATTTGTTTGAGAGCTGGTAATAGGAACAAGTTTTATCTTGGGTGGCTTAAGACCATCAGGGTCTGCAAAGTCAATTTGTTTGAAGTTTTCAAGAATATCACACTCATCTGACCAAGTTGGGTTAAAAATATATTTTGGTTTTTTCAAACTGAGTGGAACTTTGTGTCTTTTCAAGAGTGACACTCTTGCCACTAGTTTCAATTATCTTGACTTCTGTTCCAATTGACCTAGTTGCGTTATCTTTAACTATTTCAGAGTAACTGAAAGTGTTGGTATTTTGTTCAAGTTTAAGAACACCTGCAACAAACTTCTCATTGTTTTTTTTATCTATTTTTCAAGCATCTTCCCATAATCAGAGCAAGACTACACCCATTTTTCACAAGTGACTTGGGTGGCTTCCAATCCTTTTTGCAGTTTTAACATTTTTCTATATATCATTGACTGAGGTTGGTCTCTGGTTATGGATGCTTCATGTTTTAGGGTGTTGATTTCTTGATCCTTTTTAGTTACTCTATTTTGAAGTCATTTTTTAGTTTTTCTAGGATAATTTCACTAACTTGGATCTTTTCACAAAGGTTTTCATTTACATATTTAATGTTAGCAAATGCTATGATGCATTTGTCTGAACACAGTTCTTTCAGAACTTGAGGTGATACCTTGGAAATAGCAACCTTCAAATGATCGGCATTGATGAATTAGTGGTACTTTTGGGATAGTTTTTGGTTCTTCTGCATCACCATCTTCACAAACCAATGTTTGTCTTAGGCTTTCAGCACTTTCACCAGTAGGGGTTTCATTTTCTTGAGATTCTTCACCTGAGGTATGATCAAAAGCTATAAAGCAAAGGTTTACATGTTCATCACTATCAATTTCTATTAAAGCAAGGTCTTCATCAGTTAAGTTTTCAAGCAAACTGCTCCAATCAACATAGCCTTGTGTGAAAAAGCTTTGTTGAATTGGCTCAACTGTTGCAGGAGCATAAGCAGGAACAGTTGCTGGAACATGTGATATGGGCATCTGGACATACTGAACTTGAGGAAGTGGTGCTTGGATATACCGCACA
Organism: Scalesia atractyloides; assembly: GCA_947069175.1. NCBI lineage: Eukaryota > Viridiplantae > Streptophyta > Magnoliopsida > Asterales > Asteraceae > Scalesia > Scalesia atractyloides. Next base: position 31,393,017 of record CAMTDV010000015.1, on the reverse strand, counting down.
AGTGCATGACTTGCAAAATGGGATGTGTTTTGAACACTTGAAGCAATGGTATTTTGACAAAAGTGTCTTTGATCCTGAGGTCTTTTATTTGGATTAGTAATGCCAGGTGCTGAGTTTTGACTCCTACATCCGTAGCAAAATGATCTAGCTGATTATGTTTAAAACACTTTATCTTGGACTTGTCTAACCTAACCCTAGATCTCCCATTAAGTCCTGGATAACTTCTACTAGTTTTCTTATAAAAAAAATGTTTGCTCTAATACTTAGTAAAGCCGCCTGGTGCAAAATATCCATTTCCTCAAGATCAATGGGATCAATGTACTTAAGATCATCAAAAACAAATGACAGATTATCTAGATAATGACTGTCATCACCAGCAGTAAATGCATAGTTTGAAGAGTGTTGACCAGAATTGATTCTTGTTGATATGTTAATAAAGTGATCATAACTCTGGTCATTTATCATTCCTTTTGATGAACTTTCTTGACCCGGAAGTACCATATTCCCGAATACATATTCGTCAGATACTTTTCCAGCTGGAGCTTCTTTTTCTTGAGAAGCTCTCTTTTGAATGTTATGAGCTTCCTGTGAAGCTGAGTCAGTGTCATATCTTTGAAATCTGGCTTAGTTCTCATCACTATGGCTATTGTATCCCATTTTTAGGTAAAGACCATGGAAATTGGTTACTTAAAGTTGATTTTGAGAACTCTTTGTTCACTAACTTCAATTAACTAATTAAGCACGAAAACCTTTCAATGCATCCCACAACTCTTTACCACTATTACAATGTAATAGGCCGACATAGATATCATTCGGCAACGCCATAGCCACGATGTTGAAGGCTTTCGCATCAAGCTAGAATTTTTTATAATCTTGCTCTAAGCAATTTTTAGGCTTCTTTGGCTCAAATAGATGTGGGTTTTTGGTATTTGGTACCACTGGGACATGTGGTCCGAAAACCACAGATCTCCAACATCCTGTATTTTGTTGAGATAACATATGTTCATCCTACATCTCCAGATATTATATTCAAATCTGACAAGCATAGGTGGTTTATTGCTAAAGCATGTGTTGTGGGGATCATTATGTGCCATTTTCTCAAGTTCTTTTAAAGAAAAACAGAGTCTATGAGAATCACTTTATCAATTCTTCACTAAACAACTTTGAGCTATGAACTGCAATTGGATCTTTGTAGAGCTGATCATTTTATGTTAATCTGATTATGAAATCAAGTTTAAATGTGACCAAGCTCTGATACCAATTGTTAAAAACTGAGTTTTTTTGTTTGCAAACAAGAAATAATTATCACAATAATATTCACAAACTGGGAGTCATCATCAACGATTGTTTTCAATGAATATTAATGATTCAAAAGTTTTACAACTCGATTAACTCTACAGACTCCCCTTAGCTGATCACATTAACAAATCAGTTTATACAAGAGAAAATGTGATGGTGTGTGATAAATAGATCACTAACAGGTGTGATCTATTTATACAAGTACGGAAGCTCTGTTTAGTGATCAGCTAACGTCATCTGATAGCAACATCTAACATTTCTAACAGAAAATATTCTCAGATGTTTGCAAACATTTGAACAAACATTATCATCTTATCTAGGCTATACTAAAACATTGATGAAATAATTATTGTTACATTGAGAAAGCACTGTCTAAGATATCCTCTGTTACAGTTATCCAAACCTCTGTTTGGCCTAATAGATGTTTGGTCTTTGTAAAACCCTCGTAATAAATCGAAAATTATAAGAATATTTCGCATATAAAAGAATTTATATGTAATTACAGGTTCGTACTACAATGAAAGTTTATTAAAACTTTATAAACACTAAACATATCAACGTATTATCATTGATTTGTTTCATATCAACAAAACAAATTGCGGAAGCTTTAACTTGATCGTGTTCGGTTCTTTGTTGAGCTTGATCGTCATCGGGTACTTCAAATCAACCTGTATTTCATAAAATCATGAAATACGTTAGTTATAACAAGTGTATAACATGTCTAATTATACACGAATGCCATAAATGACAAAAAAAATCAAACAAATAAGAATTTCTGCCAGTACCCGCCATAAGCTACGGTTAGCAAGGCATCTCAATTGTATTGAAAACCCACATCTTTGTATAAAAACATACCATTGATTTACATTCGATAGATTACAACCCATGTTTACTCTTGCATATAGCAGCTCAATATTTGCATACTGCAGCTCAATATTTGCATATACATACTTTTATATTTGGATTTGCATACTACAGCTCATTATTTGCATATACATACTTTTATATTCAGATTTGCATACAACAGCCCGTTATTTGCGTATACATACTTTTATACTTAGTTTTGCATACAACAGCTCAACATTTGCATACTGCAGCTCTTTATTTGCATGTACATACTTTTATATTTAGATTTGCATACAGCAGCCCGTTATTTGCGTATACATATTTTATATTTAGTTTTGCTACAGCAACCCAATATTTGCATACTGCAGCTCAATATTTGCATACAGCAGCTCATCAACCCTTTTTTTCTAGTTTGCCGTTTTTGTTACGAAAACTTCCGTAACTTATTCATTTTTCATCCGTTTTACTTGAAACTTGTTTCTAAATGTCCGTAAAATGTTTATCTACATATTTAACTAGAAATCCTTAACCCGGATGCTTAATTCTTATGAAATACGCATCCATTCCCGGTTTATGCGCATATTCAATTTTGACCCGTTAAAAGAGATTTAAGCACTTAAGCTTAATTCTCACTTCCTCTATCCTTACTTCTTATTTCCACACTAAGACATCTATTTATTTTTCCGCCACGACTATATTTGTGGTGGATTGTTTATAGAAAATCATATAATTCCGAATTCTACCCTTCGTTTTGACAATTTATGAAAAAGACCCGTTATGAGGCATTAAACAAATTGCTTATGCCATTTGCTTTTACACTACCAAAAGGTTATACTTACTTATAAAACTCATTTTAAACTACCCTCAAGGGTTGTTTACTTGTTTTATCATTTGAGGGCGTTTTGGTCAACTTTAGCTCTCTTTTTACGACGAAGGACTTTTAATAGCATATTTTGACCAAATGTACCCATTTTAACCATGATCTATTTAAATTTATTATGTTCCTAAGAACATAATGTCTACACTTTAAATTATTAGATTTACCTTACTTTAGGTAATCCAATGTTCACTCACGACTCGTTTAACTCTTGTTGGACCTTAAATCCTCAATGAGAGTCTGACCCATTACACATACCTGGCTCAGATCATAGCATTGACCTGTTTAAATATCATGCACTATTAATTGCTAATTAATAGTAACGCAAACCATATGCTATCTCCCTGTGAACACAAAACTCGGCAAACGATCATTAGTTATTATTGTCAAATAGTGATAACATCACCATTCGACCCGTTTGGCCTAAATGACCATTTTATTATTATGAGATAGTATTTATTTAAATATCTCACCTTTTAATCCGTTCCAGTTTACACCGGATGATCATATTACTTAAACTCGTTACTTAATTCATTCAACCCATTATTACTTACGCCATAAGGTATCTTTTCTCAAAATTCAATATTAAAATTGTCAACTCATGACCGAATTATCTTTTACCATTTTACACCTTATGGTTTACACCATAAGGTAACTTTTCAAAACTTCTTGTTTATTCGTCATCACATGACTAAATTACTGTTTTACCCTTTATACCATCAATTATAGTTTATTACCATTCTCACTTGTTCCGACCTGTATCATTCCACGTCGGAACATCATATTTCAAATACTAAATTTACTATGTTCATAATCAATACAACAAATAAGTATTCTACTAGATGGGTGTAAGCTTTAACTACCTTGCATCCGATTATGTTTTCCACGCGTATTCGATCCGTTTGACCCGCTTCTTCCCAAGCTTCCACCTAGCTTGTCAAGCATGAAATTGCCTTTTATCATTCGCAAGATGGTAAGATTAGTCATCATTTAACACGATTATTCCACCTTACGCACTTTATATCAAAACTACCATTTGATCTTATTATAGGTCAGTTTGACTTTTAAAAGTCAACTGCCTATTAACATTTGCAAATGCACATTTAAGTTCGACTAACTCATTTAGGCATTCTATCAATTACCAGGTAGGCGTTATTTCTAAGCCGTCGTTTTAACCAAATTTCTCTATTAAGTTCATAAAATTGTTAACTTTGGATTAACATATTTTCAATCATTGTATGCTATTCTATCAATCATTATACAATAACTTAGGATTGTCTCATCTCTATAAAACAACCCATTGCATCATATGTATTTGGAATTTACCCAAACATCAAACTTATCCAAACATTTTAAACATTCACAAACACATGATGATTTCAACATCGTTTAACATGAATAATCATCTATTTCATAGTATCATATAAAAACCCATTTCTTGTCATGTATGATCATGTACTCGAACTCATAGATTATTCAAACATCTTGCTATTACTATATGTATGATGATTCTAAGAACAAATATATCATCAGCTTCACCATATCATCAAAACCCACTTTATAATCTACTTGTTAATCACCTACAAGTAATCATACCTCAAATATTTCATAATTTCTTTATGTCTAACGAAATCAATTATACATATACACTTGTTTTCATCTTTGGATTATGATCCAACAATCTAATTGCAAGAAATCTACTCGTCTCAAATTACAACCTTCACCAATCTAGATTTTAAGACATACCTTATGATCCCCTTGTCTAGTTGATCGTTAAAATGCGTTAATGCATGCGTTTAAGATCTGAATTCCCTTTCAATTTGGCGATTTTGGGATGAACTAGCGTTTCACCCTTTTTCCTTTATCCTGAAGATCGACACTCACACACACTAAGTGTGTGTTATGTCTAATTTCTTGTTTTAAAACTCTAGTTTCCTTTTTATTATCTTGGGTCCCTCAAGTTTACATTTTGTTTAAACCCTCATATAACTCTTACTAGCAATTAACCATTATTATAATTAGGTTTAGATATTCCTAGTCGAACTACTTAAATTTGGGGTGTTACAACCCGATTAACTTTAAGTCCCACTCACCCGAGCCTTTTATAAACTTTTACTTACTGCAAAGTATCTGTTCTCTTTAACTAGCGTTAGCTTTGATTATTTAAAATCCTAACGCTTATCCGGTTAATCTTTTACCACTGATGGTATTTTACCAGTTCTTTAATATTTACGGGGTTTAATTACCAAACTCATTTTTGGGGTGTTACAGTCTTCTTCATCAGACCTTTGTTTGATTTATGTTTTAGTCTTCAACAGATGCTAGTCTTCAACAAACGCTTGTACTCGTGAACAACGGTTCCAAGTCTTATCAGATGTTAGCCATGCTCTTGATCAGATGTTCTGGATAGGTATTTAAGATTCACTATCTTTTGGGGGAGACTAGTTCAATCTTTTTGCTTATTTCTTGATCAGTGGATCATGCTTTGGCTTTTGGATATGATCTGTTTCTTTTGTAGGTCCAACATGGAAATATTACCGATTGGAAATTTTCCATGCTCAATCGATCTCTTAGGATTTCGTATATATTGTTTAGAAAAGAATTTGGGAACTAGGGTTTTAAGAACGATGGAATTGGGGTTATATTACCAGGTTTCTTTATTGAATTGGAAATGACCAAATTGTCCTGCATGTGACAAGCACGTGGGCAAAGTATCGGCATAAAACAGAAAGTGTTAAGAGAGTGGACCAAAATGGTTACGAAAGTGAAACCACAAGGACTGAAATGGCAATTTTTTGAACGAATGGACTTAAATAGTGATTTTTGATAAAACACAAGGACGAAAACCATAATTATATCAACATAGATACATGCATTTAACATTTTGCATTGGAGAAGGTCTTACAAAAACTTAGTTAAAATCTAGCCTTTGAAATCAAATTTAACTTTAATTAATGCAATAAAAGCTTCTACAGTTCAAGTCTAAACCAACCATTATTTCATTAAAACTATATTGCATTTAGTCGTGGGGTGTTTTCTTAAATCAATAATTTTTAGGAACATAAGGGGTGTTTTCTTAGATCAATATTTATTAGGAACACAATAAGGAAACATGTTTAAATAACTTTATTTAGAAAAGATTACATAATTAAACTTAGTTTTAGGGTAAATTATCCCACAAAGTCTCCTAAATTTAGAAAATATAATTAAACTTAGTTTTGGGTAAAGTTATCCTGTAAAGTCTTCTAAATCTAAAAAAGGTATGAAGAAACAATGGATCGCAAATGGACTGTAAAGTATAACATAATGCCAATGTCTAGGAAAAAATACATAATAAATCGCTAAAAGACACAATGACGACAATAAAAAAACACAATACCAAGTATGAAGAAACCCTAGATCAACTAGACCGGAATCTAAGTAGATCTATGGAATGGGCTCTGCATAAAAGGGTTAACCCTTCATTTGGTTTCACGATGGATGATGAATAAAACAGTACTCCGGCTAAACTTGCAAAACAGAACACCGTTAGCTCGCCACGGGGAGAAGGGGGTGTTCTCCATGACCACCCCCGGCGTGAGAATAAGTACAGGTAGTCGGAAGTAAGTAATGTAAGAGAGAGAGTAGTTAAGAGTAGTTGAGAGTGAATACCTTTCCTTGAACTCCAAGTTACTTATTTATAGCCGGTGTTTGGTGCCAAAAGGAGAGATTGTTAACTTTAACGGAATCTTTTGCTATTCCGTTAATGTTTTTTGGCTATCCGTTAGTGCACACAGATCGTGAGCTCATCAGCGGTTAGGGAGGTGCCACGTGTCAACATGAGATCACTACATCTTATAAATGTGAGCATGCCATCACCGTGATCTTCCTCGGCCGTCCAGATGCTGCCATGTGACAATTGGTTATAACCGAAAAGATGCTTGCACGATTGGGTGTTAATGGCTTCTAGAAGGTTTCACAGCTGTTACCCATCTATTATTCGCCACGTGTACATTCTGCTACAATAGAAAAGATTTTCTTTGCTTCTGCACCAAGTCAAGGATTTTGCTAAGGGAAAGTTTCTCAGGATTTACTGTTTCCTTGCGCGAGAAGCGCAAGTTAGTTAACTGATCTTCCTTCTTCTCCTTGCTGATTAGCGCAATGTTTGGTGGATACTTGCTTTGATATAAATATCTGCGCAAGGTTTATGCATGAAGCATTATCCAACGAGAATGTTCAAGGTTAACTTTCAACCTTGCGTGAGCCCGCACAAGGTAGTTAAATGAAGCATTATCAAATGAGAATGTTCAAGTTTAACTTTGAACCTTGCGCAAGCCGGCGCAAGGTAGTTAAATGAAGCATTTATCCAAAGAGAATGTTTAGGCTTTTAACTTTGAAACTTGCGCGAGCCCGCGCAAGGTAGTTATATGATCCTTTCCTCTCTTGGATATTTGGCGCAGAGTTATAATGAATCTTATTTTGGCAAAGAAGTCTGCGCGCAGTTTTCTTAGAAGTTATTAATGGGTATGGTTTTCTTGATTGGCGCAAGGGTTTTTGGGACCATACCCCTTTAAGTCCCCCCAGTCCAGTGTTGCTCCTATGTAAGAATAAAAAGTAGGTGGAGCACTGGACTTAAGAGAAATGTGCTGCGCTAGGTAAGGACTAGCTTTTTGTTGCTTTATGCATCTTGGTGACGTGTCGTAAGTGAATTTTGAAAAAGTATTTGAATTTCAAATATACTTAGACACGTGTCACTTATCCGGATGGTGTAGTTGGTGACGACGCACGTTCTTGAGACGTGGTGGTACTGTTGAAGGCTGTCAACAGTACATGTCTTACGGTATTTAATGCTATTTCAGCGACACTCGCGCGCGTGGGGCGGTTACTGTTCCCCACTCGCCCCTGCGGTTACTTGGGGATACGTGACCGTCGCAAAAGTCGCTGCAGTCAAATCATGCATTAGTTGCGATTAGTATATAAAGGGATCAACGATCCATTTGCCTCCTCACCAGATTACAACTTGAGAGAAATTTGTGTTCATATCTTCCGGCAACCTTCAAAGTTTTCTAAGTATTCTTCAAAGCTTGAGTTATGGCCACCGGTGCAAGTTCTGCTGAGATACCGTCGACATCAAGTTTTCCATCGTTAAAGTGGTCGAAGAAAGATTTCGATAATCTTGCCACCAACTTTCTATTTGCTCCGTCCTGGAAAGCGTTTTTCCGGTGGCGAGTGCCACAGCGGCTGATGCGCCGGCCGGCTACATCACGTTATTTTATGATTATTTTGCCGAAGGGAACTTCAGGCTTCCGGGACCCATTTCCTGCTGGAAATTCTTGGTTTTTACAGGCTTCATATTTCTCAGTTGAGCCCGATGGGAATGGTGAGGATCCGGCATTTTGAGTTTGTTTGCCGGTCGATGCAGATCGTACCGACGGTTGAGAAGTTTAGAGTCTTCTACCAGTTGCACTGTTCATTGGGTTTTTATTCGTTCCAACAACGTGTGCAAGCCAAACGATTGCTGTTGGTGCCGCCCAAATCTTACCACGACTGGAAACAGAAGTTCTTCTTCATAAAGGCGGCGGTGATCCCGATGAAGATGACATTCTGGGCCGGCAATGAGATCGAGCTGGAGACCCTTCCCATACCTGCCGACGAGGTGTGGTATCAGGATATTAAAGATGTGACCAACATTGTTTTGCCGGAGAGGGCCCTCATCGCTGCCGGGATGAGTATTTTTTGGAAGAAAGAACGCCGGGAAAAACCAGTGTATACTGAAGATGGAACTGGTATGTAACCCTTTAACTTCCTAGTAATATCTTTTAATAGATATGTACTGATGCAAAAATGTTTGTTATGTAGCTGCGCCGCTCTACTTGGTCTCTTTCAAGAGAGAGAAAGGGAAAATGGCCATCGTGCCTATTGCTGAGGGTGAGGAAACTTGGTTCTCACAAATCTTGGGGAACTTTGAGCTTCCCAAGAAAGAGGATCTGGAGGCGCAACCATCTTTGAAGACTGGTAATTAAATTCTTACAAAGCCTAAGTTGATATTGCAATATTACTCTTGAACATATTTTCTAAGTAATATTGCAATATAACTAATGGCGCAACCCTTGCTCAATATGATTGATTATGTAGGTGATTTGCTAAACTTGGGCGTAGGCCCTGACTCGAAGAAGAAGAAGAAGAAAACAACTGCTGCTACAGCTGTTGTGCCTCCCCCTTCCAACCCAGATCAAAAAACCAAGCCATCAGCTGCTGCGAAAGCTGAGGGTAAGAAAGGTACGCGTCTCGTATCTGACTCTTGGTGCAATTATGTGGTGGTGTCGGACTCACTGGAGGGTCTTGCGCCTGTAGGTTTGAAGAAACCGAAGCCAGAACCCATTGACACCTCTTCTCTTCCAGCTGCGAACCCAGATGATCCCATGGAAGTACCTTCTAGCCCGAAAGAGGCGTTGAAGCGCACTTCTAAGAAGAGGAAGGAGGCGGAAACTAAAACTCCTGCGCCAACAAAAGTTGTGCGCCCGCGCATTGGCAAGAAGGGCAATCTGGATGCCTTTGCAAAGAAGTTCTCACCTGGTACGTTTAGTTTGTTGCGCATTTCTATCAAAAAAGTTGCACGGAATCTTATTCTTGGTATTTGCCGCGCAGGCCTGAGAACATTGAGGGGGGAGATGCGGGGCAAGAAACTCATGTTTTTGATGCTGACCTCATCGTCCCGGAAAATATTGAGAAGGTGGCTCCAGAAGAAGAGCCCAAAAATTTTGATGCTGAGAATCCAGCTGGCGAGCAGGTTAAAGATACAGCTACAGATGTTGGGGTGAGAGATACTGCTTCCGCGGCAGAACAAGAAAAAATATCTTCCCCAGCGCTGGAACCGTCAAAGTTGATATCCAAGGGAGCTGGACCTTCAACACAAAGCGAAGGCTTTGTGTTTGTTGAGGATTCGGAGGAGGAGTCGCCCATTCGCCCAGAGGAGACGCCTGGGGACTATTATTATCGTTCTTATTCTGAGAGGCGGGCCTCTGCGATTCATCAGCTCGTGTGGAAAGTTAAACAGGGTGATGTTTTCACTGATTGGCACTCCTGCAGGGAGTGGTATAAGGGCATCTTCCCGCCAGCGGAGGTGAAGCGCCAGGAAGAAAAAGGCCACGAGGTTACCTACGAGTCATATCTGCAAGAGTCTGCCCTTGCCTCTTCCACAATGAATAGGATCGTGCGTGAATGGCGCAGCATGAACAAGGAGTGGGATGAGGTTGAGCTTGAGAAGGCGAAAGCCAAACTTGAGAAAGAGAAGACGTTAAAGATGCTCGTCGATTTTGAGGCGGAAAAGGCCCAGTTTGAGGAGGAGAAGAAAACCAAAGAGTGGGCTGCGTTGTCGTGGAAGCGCAAGTGTAAGGCCTCTGCTGCGAGCGCAAGCGATTTGTGGAGGCTTGTGATCGTGACAACAAAGAAAAGATATCTCTGCGCAACGAAATTGAGAAACTCAAGAAAGAGAAAGTTGATGCTGTTGCGGCAGCAGAAGAGGCGCGCTCACACAGAGAAAGGAGCGAGCAGAATGAGGTATCAACCAAAATGACTATCCTTCTTAAGAATAAAGAAATTGATGATCTAACTGCTATGCTATTTGACCAGGCGCGGCTGCAAGATGAGGTTGATAGTTTGAAAAAAGATATCACATCGAACAGAGAAAGCCGACTTGATCCGCCGTTTAACTGAAGGTGAACAAAAACTTAACGGCCCGGAGGTCTCTCGCGCTACAGCAGAAAGCCTGACCGAATCCCTCATGAACCAGCTTACCTGGTTGCGGGATTACGGGATTGTGGAGGCAATATTCCCTTTTCTTTATACATGTCTGGCTTGATTGTCGCAACATATACTGATTGTATTTGTATACAGATCGCAAATGTCATCCTTAACTCTACGGAGTTTGATGAGAGAGTGGCGAATTGATGACGGCGGCGCACAATGACGGGCATGCCGAGGGCTATAGGGAGTGTACTTTGCACGTGGCACATGCGCTGAAGACCGAATGGGATACAAGCCGTGATGCCACTGCATGGGCTAAATACTGCCGCCATTTATTCCGTTGCTAAAGAAAAATATGATCAATTGCAGATTCCGATTATGGACCTTGTGGATGCCGCGCTGCAGCAAGATGACTTTGTTGATAAACTAAAGGAGATCTTTTCTTCAACAGAGAAGCAAGCGGGAACCAAATCCATAGAATAGGAAATTTGTAATAATTTTTTTTTACTTTGTGATAACTTGTAACGTTGCGCAAGTATTGTGGATGTGAATATAATATATTTCAGCTTTACAATGTTTGCATGGGACCAATTACTTGTGTAGGATAGACAAATGAACAATTTCTTTTCTCATGTGTGAGCGTAAGTATTAAGTTAGCTTGTGGCTCATGAGTTTGTGTTTTTGTTTATCCAAAGGAATTGCATGCATTTGTAAATGAACATATTCAAGACTGTAAGTAGTGGCAGAGTATTTTATTCATACTGATAAAGCACAAAACTATGGCTGCCACTAAGATTACATAACAAAATAAATTAAGCAGTCTGGTTACGCAACGCTCAGAAGTTGCTTAGAGGACTGAGATTACATATAACATCGGCGTAGTTGTTGGGCGTTCCAGGTTCGAGGAACGCTGGATCCGTCCACACGCTTCAGGGTGTACGCGCCTTTCCCCAATACTTCATTTATCACCTACGGACCTTCCCATCGCGGGGCTAACTTCCCCGGTTTTTCGGCATTCGACACTTCATTATCGTGAAGAACAAAGTCACCAGGCAAAAAGGAACAGATGCGCACCTTTTTGTTGTAATACTTTTCAAGCTGAGACTTGTACTTAGCTTCGCGAATCGTTGCATTTTCTCGTTGTTCTTCCAATAAGTCTAGGTCGATGCGCCTTTGTTCTTCGTTATCTTGTTTTTCCAAAGCTAGCATTCTTGGAGATGGTAACCCAATTTCGGCAGGAATCACAACCTCTGTGCCGTACACAAGGCTAAAAGGAGTTTATCCAGAGCTAGTCTTGGGCATAGTTTGGTGTGCCCACAAGATGCTAGGCAATTCGTCAACCCACCCCCGCCGTGCCGTGCCAAGGCGGGCCTTGATACCATCTACCAACTGTTTGTTTATGCTTTCAACTTGACCATTTACTTGTGGGTGCGCAACAGAAGCGAAAACATGCTGGATTCCCATTTTGGTCATCAATGTTTGCAACTCTTCAGCCATTAAATTTGGACCGTTGTCTGTAATAATGTGCATGGGCAGACCAAAACGGCATTAATGTATTCACAGATGAATTTACGAATTACCATCGCTGTAGTAGAAGCTAAAGGTTTGGCTTCAACCCATTTGGTGAAATAATCGACCGCCACAATGATAAACTTTACTGCGCCGAGCGCATCCAGAAATGGCCCCACTAAATCAATGGCCCATTGTTGAAATGGCCAAGCTGTTGTGACGGGTACCAAAGGATTCTTGGGGTAACGTTTTAGGGAATGCCTTTGGCAGGACATGCATTTGCGCAAGATTTCTACCGCATCAACGTACATCCCGGGCCAATAATACCCTGCGCTTTTCACTTTGGCTACTACCATGCGCGGCCCAAAATGTATGCCACATAGCCCCTCATGAACCTCCCTGATCAGGTATTGCGTATCATGTTTGCTAACACAGTGGAGCAAAGGACCCATGTAAGAGCGTCGGTACAGAATACCATCAAACATTTCGTAATTGAGGGCTTTGCATCGTAACTTACGTGCTTGCGCTTTATCTTTTGGTAAAGAACCATGTAACAAATACATCATTATTGGAGACATCCATGATGGATCTACTACTTCGACCATTGTCACTTGTCTGAGAGGGACTGATGGATTACGTAAAACCTCGATGCGAACTTCCTTTGCCAAATGTATGAAATTAGTTGCTGCGAGTTTACTTAAAGCGTTTGCATGTTTGTTTTCGCTTCGGTTGACGTGTGTGACTTTAAATTGTTGAAACTGTGCTATAAGAGCCTTGGCTTGCGCCAAGTAAAAAGCCATGATATCTCCCTTTGCATCGTACGTTCCAATTACTTGCTCAGCAACTAGTAATGAATCAACATGGGCTTCTAAATTTGTTGCCTGCTAGGAAAGCTTCATATTCAGCCTCGTTGTTGGTGCTTTTAAATTCCAACCGAATTGCATATGTGAATTCTGCTCCCTCTGGACTCATTAATCGAAGACCTGCTCCAGCCCCATCACTGTTTGATGCGCCATCTGTAAACAATGTCCAGGCTCTATTGTCTATAACTGGGACTGGGTTTTGAATTGCTTGGCATTCTTCAAGTTTATCCGCGGGAATTTCAGCGATGAAATCTGCCAAAACTTGGCCTTTGATAGCTAGTCTAGGTTTATAACAGATGTTATAACCTCCCAATTCTATTGCCCACTTCGCAAGTCGTCCAGAAACATCTGGTTTGTCCAGGACTTGGCCAATGTGAAAATTTGTTAAAACTGTAATAACATGTCCTGAAAAGTATCTTCGCAGCCTGCGCGAAGCATGGACCAATGCTAAAACTAATTTCTCCATAATTGAATACCTTATCTCTGGATCGTTCAACATCTTGCTGATATAATAAATTGGAGACTGGACCCCTTCGCGTTCTACCAACAAGACAGCACCTACTGCTACCTCAGATGCAGCAAGATATAAGACCATGGGTTCTTTTTCGTGAGGAGCAATAAGTGTGGGAAGTTGAACTAAACAATCTTTCATCTGCTGGAAAGCTTGATCAGCTTCAGGAGTCCATGCGAACTATTTGCTCTTTGTACAATTGCGCAAGGTTCGGATAAATGGGTAAGACTTTGCAGCATGATTGGCGAGGAAGCGGTTTAGCGCAGCTAACCTTCCAGCCAAACGTTGCATCTCTTTGATGGTAGTAGGAGAAGACATTTTTTGTATTGCCTCGACCTTCTCAGGATTAACTTTGAAACCGTCTTTGGTGACGATGAAACCCAAAATTTTACCCTCCTCCATGCCGAAAAAGCATTTGCTGGGATTTAACTTAGATTTACCTTTCGTAGAGAACCAAAAGTTCATTGGATGTTGTCTAACATAGTGTCTTCTGAATTACTCATAATGACCAAATCATCAATGTAGACTTCCACAGTTTTCCCGATGTCATCTCCAAACACTGTATCCATCAATCTTTGATAAGTAGCTCCCGCATTGCGGAGACCAAAAGGCATCTTGGTATAACAAAAAATGCCCTTCTCCGTGCGAAAAGCGGTTTTATCTTCCTCTTTTTTCATCAAGACTTGATGATAACCTTTATAACAATCTAGAAAACATTTCCAGCGAAAGGAAGCTAATGAGTCAACTTTTTGTCAATCTCAGGAAGAGATTAACAATCTTTTGGGCACGCCTTGTTTAGATCTTTAAAATCTACGCACATTCGCCATCCGCCATTATGTTTCTTTACCATGACTGGGTTTGCCACCCAGGTCTGGTATTTGACTTCGCGCAGAATACCAGCATTTAATAACTCGGTGACTTGTTCGTTCATCGCCTCTGTCTTTTCTGACCCGAGGCTGCGCTTTTTCTGCACAACTGGTTCTGCTGACGAAAATACATTCAGACAATGTTCCGCAACGTTGCGCGGGACACCGACCATGTCAGCAGGTGTCCAGGCGAAAATGTCTTTGTTGCGAAACAACAGTAGTTTAAGCTTTGCGCTAATTTCAATACTGACTGCAGGCCCTAATAAGATTGTTTGCTCAGGATATTTATTGTTTACCACTTTTCTGGTTCGTTATTTGGCAATGTCTTGACAGCCTTCATAACTGGTTTTTCAATTGACATGATTTCTCTCCGCGCGTAAAGTATAGCTATACCATTTGGTGTCGGAAAACCACACGCAGCTTGCGGAGCGGAAGTAATCATACTAAAATCACGTTGCGCGCGACGTCCCAATAGTACATCGTGACGGGAATTTGCCGGCATCACCATGAAGTTGACGTTACTTGTTCGAGAACACCTCCCATCAGATAAAGTAACAGGAAAAAGGATTTGTCCTAGAGGAAAGACAGCCTCTTTGCAGAACCCAGATAATGGAAAATCAACTGGTTCCAAGCGTGCCTTATCCTCAGGATCTATGTAACATTTGTATAAATCGGGTCTCGAAAACCCGCTCCGTTTTGTAATCAAATACCAAGTTATGAAATTTCATTAAGTATTTATGAGTGTTTTGAGTTTAAACGTTACATAATTAATATATAAACTAAACTATAAAAATTATATTTGATAAAAAGTTAAAATAAAATAAATAAAAAAATATTTGTAGCTGACCGGACTCGAACCCGGGTCAACTGCCTCCTATAACTTATCCACCGATCCGTTAACCACTCCGCCACCAATTGTTTTCTGTTAACATTAGGAAAACAATTGAGTTTTATGCGCAAACACAAAGTAACGGTTAATGATATTTGAATAACGGAAATCGGTAAACCGAATCGCCAAATCAGTTTTGGTTCGTTTAGCTGTCTTATAACCGATGAATATCGGTTTCTAATTAAGTTCAAATTGAATGAACTTCAAGTTTCGGGTTTTGAAACCGAAAGGCATTCAAACTCCAAATAATTCAGGTTCCAATCATTTATGCGATTCAGAACCGTCTCAAATACACTCCAATTCCTTTTCGTCGCGTTTTCAAGTCTTTTGAGCACAAAAAAACTGTCGCCGGAATTCTCTGCAAATCTCGCCGGAAAACCGGGTTCAACACAAATCAGTAAGATTTTCCTCTATTGCTGTTTCAATCTGTTGTTAGGACTCTACTAACATTAACCCGTCACTCAAAATCAGTCACAGAAGACTTTGCTGGATTTTCTGGGTTCGCCGGAGAAATTCTGGAATTCGCCGGAAATTCGCTAGTTAACGGTAAACACATTCAATCGTGCTAATAATCCATGTACTCTGGTTCAATTTCAAATCTAATTCTTTAATTCTGTTGTTAGACCCTCTCAGCCGAAGGTTCAAAAACAGAGTTGCCTGTTCTCGCCGGACTTCCTGAAGAAGACGACCTGTCCGGTATTTCCTTTCCCCAAACTGTTCGGTTTGTACATTCAAACTAGTAGTCATGTTATTTAAGTAGTTAGACCATGAACCAGTTGTCTGAGTAAAAACCGGAAATCATAGTGAAGAAGACGAATCTAAAAACGGGATAAGAGTAAATAAAATTCGGATAATTAACGGGTTAGACACACAGTCCAGCGGAGGACTGTGTGCAAAGTTAACATACACGTCCCGAGTTCGATCCTTACTACACACACACTCTGCGTAATAACATTCCTTTTTATTTATGAACTAACCGGATTAGAGTGGGTAGTTGTTAAGTATAATATAAATCAAGAATATAACCGGGTTAGACACACAGTCCAGCGGTGGACTGTGTGCAAAATAAACTACACGTCGCACGATCGAGTCCCGTCACAAGCACCGGTTCAATGAGATTAAAACGTTTTGCAAAATAAAGGAATTTTCGGTAAATTCGAATAAGTGTATAAATATAATTAAAACTGGATTTCTAACGGGTTAGTCACGTAGCTCAGTTGGTAGAGCTACGTGCGCGTGAACGGAAGGTCACCGGTTCGAATCCCGCTTGGCGCAAGTATTACCGCTGACCAAACCGGTCAACGGTCAACGGTCAAACAGTAAAAAAAATATTATTTTTTTTAAATATTTATTTGTTTAATTTAAATTAAAAATCAATTAAAAATACTTAAAAATAACATTTTTAAGGATAGAAAATAGCCATAAACTCACAAAAATATATCTAAAAATCCCATTAAAATCTTTAATAAAATCCATCCATTTAATATATTTTTTCCCATTATTATTTAGGTTAGTGATTCCTCGTTGACTCGCTTCGTCTAAATCGTGCGCATCTCACCAACTCAAATCCAACGCACCCAATGTGAGTGAACCCTTCAAATTCCCCGTTTTAATCACGTTTTTGGGGTGTATCATGTGTCTTGTTCATTTACATATTATAACTAAGTTATTGTGCATATATCATATCATGACATGTGTGTTAGTTGTTGCTGTTAAGTAGTTATTATTGTTTGCAAATTATTATTTCAGTACATGCAATTGCCGAGGCCGTAGCTCCCCACCCATCGAGGTTGAGTTTGATCCCCATTTTATTATGCGGTTGATCAGGGCGTGCCCGCACGATCGGCTCCGTTTGATTGAGCCTTGATCGGTCATTTTATTTTACATTTCAATACATGCAATACGCTCGGCTCCGTTTGATTGAGCCTTGAGTGCACAGTTCAATTTACATTTCCAGTTCATGCAATACGTTCAGCTCCGTTTGATTGAGCCTTGAGCGCACAGTTCAATTTACATTTCCAGTTCATGCAATACGATCGGCTCCGTTTGATTGAGCCTTGATCGCACAGTTCATTTATGTTAATTATTATGTGATGTTGGTATGTTCATATATGCTATCGATTGTTAATGTATGTTATAATTGTACTGATGTTTGCCAATGTTTGATTTCATACATGTGCTCTTTTATGATTATGCACAATATTTTATTGATAAACTAACCAGAAAATTATTATCAAATGTTTATCTATAAGGTTCACTCGCCAACTTATGTTGACCCAAAAACCTCCCATTTTTACACATGATACAGGTGAACCAGCCGCAGCTAGGAACCCATAGGACCTGGATTAGAAGAAATAAAACGATTAGTATTGGATTATCATGTTTGGTTATTTTCCTTTGTAATGAATGAACATGTTTGGATGTTTGAGAAATGTAACTTTGACTTCATTTAATTATGAAACATAATAGTAAATGTCATGTGCTTTGGTGATAACCCAATTATGCCCCGACTCTTAATTCCGCTGCGGGTCGGGGTGTGACAATCTAGCTGCTTGAAGCACTGCTCATACATAATATCCATGGAACTACCAGGATCTATAAACATAAAGTCTGTTTGGTAGTGCCCAAAGATACCAATGATGACTACTGGCCGGTCTTCTTGAGGACCTCTTGGAACGATAGGAAAAATGACTTGCTGTTCGCGCCAAGTGTTGTTTTGAAAATGTTGAAGGCTACGCTTGCGCGATGATCCACCTTGAATCATGGAAACGTGCTGTTTCATTTTCTTGTTGCTAGGCCCTTCGTTCTCGCGCGTAATCTGTTTAATCTCTTTGCGCACATTCTGGACTAGATGTGTAAGCATCCCACTCTTTAATGCTTTTTCAATCTCCGTGCGCATACTAATGCAGTTATCTGTTGTGTGGCCTGTGTCTCTATGATAGTCACAGAACAAATTTGGGTCTTGCCTTTTTTTGTTTTTTATTGGTTGCGGCTGTTTGAACTGATAATTCTCAGTGCTGAGAACCTCAGCCAGATATTTCGTTAAGGGAGTCCACTGACGTTCCCTATTCTCTTGCTTAATAGCTTTTTGAGTTACTATCTTGTTGATTGTTGCTCGTGCATCAATTGGTGAATAAGGAGAGTACGAATTCTGACCTGACTCTATCCAATTCCTCTTATACTTGCGACTACCTCTACTCAGGTCTTGCGGACGATTCTGAGGTAGAGGTGGCCTATTACAACTTAAGTTGCGCTCAGTCTGGGTGTAGACCTTGGCTGCCGCCATGAGTTTATCCCAGTTTTTTGGAAGGCCAGTTATACCGGACAACACTTTAATCATTTCGTCGCACCTTACCGCATACTTGAACTGCGCACGTATAAGGTCTTCATGGACATCTCCAATCTCCAACACCTCTTTATTGTAACGCGTTATAAAATCTTCGAGGCTTTCATCGTCCCTCCACCAGATGTTCATTACATCTGAGGAATCGCGCACGTATCGCCGTTGCTGACTAAAGTGTGTAAGAAAATTTTCTTTTAAGTCATTCCAAGATGAAAGTTTACCTGCCGGCAAATTATCAAACCAAAGGCGCGCAGCGCCGGTAAGGGTCTGTACAAATAGGTGACACCACATTGGCAATGTCCAGCACCCAAGTAACCCTGCACCGGTAAAGACGCGCATGTGATCGTCAGGATCGGTCAAACCGTTAAACTTTCCAACGTCGGATGGTAATTTCGCTCGCTCCAACGGAGCCAGTGCTATCTCTCTGGTAAACTTGGATTGTTCAGCTGCTTCGGTTGGGCGATACACCAAATTATAACATTGCACGTACTTTTGGCCTGTAACTAGCATGATCTGCAGATATTCGATTGAAAATACTTGCACTATCCCCTTCCTCATAGGTTCTATCGAGCTCATCGTGTTGGGTGTCCCGTTTCTGCGAAGACCGCGGGCCCAAACGAGAGTGGACAGATGCGCGACGCTGAACGTTGTCTTCTTGCCTTCTATTACCAGAATGAACAGGATCATTCCTGGTTTTAGAATACATTTCTGTTCCATCTTCAGGCATGCGCGAAGGGGAATGAGCATGACTTTGAGTATTATAACTCAAAACTCGAGGTGCCGGCGAAGCACGGACCTGAGGAGCGTTAACCGGAGCTTGAAAAGCTGGAGTTCCGGTTTGGGCACATAACTGAGCATACATAGCGTTTAGAGTCGCTTGAGATTTGATTAACCACGATAATGGAGTCTTTCCAAGTGGTAAAATTGACGTAACATCAACCTGAGGAGCCGCCGGCGTTACAGGAATACTCGCATGATTAGGATCATACTGAGCATTAGCTTCGCCAGAAGAATCCTCAACTATTTGTTCGTCGACCTGAGGTCCAACAACAACGCATTGAATCCCTGATCGAGGACTAGAAAAGATGATCCGTCATCCATGATGCTGCAGATCTAAGTGAAACGAAACGAAAGATGGGAAAGAATTGAAATCGGTGGGCGCCAATGAAGAAACCCTAGATCAACTATACCGGAATCTAAGTAGATCTATGGAATGAGCTCTGCATAAAAGGGTTAACCTTTCATTTGGTTTCACGATGGATGATGAATAAAACAGTACTCCGGCTAAACCTGCAAAACAGAACACCGTTAGCTCGCCACGGGGAGAAGGGGTTTCTCTCCGTGACCACCCCCCGGCGTGAGAATAAGTACAGGTAGTCGGAAGTAAGTATTGTAAGGGAGAGAGTAGTTGAGAGTAGTTGAGAGTGAATACCTTTCCTTGAACTCCAAGTTACTTATTTATAGCCGGTGTTTGGTGCCAAAAGGAAAGATTGTTAACTTTAACGGAATCTTTTGCTATTTCGTTAATGTTTGTTGGCAATCCGTTAGTGCACACGGATCGTGAGCTCATCAGCGGTTAGGGAGGTGCCACGTGTCAACATGAGATCACTACATCTTATAAATGTGAGAATGCCATCACCGTGATCTTCCTCGGCCGTCCAGATGCTGCCATGTGACAATTGGTTATAACCGAAAAGATGCTTGCACGATTGGGTGTTAATGGCTTCTAGAAGGTTTCACAGCTGTTACCCATCTATTATTCGCCACGTGTACATTCTGTTACAACAGAAAAGATTCCCTTTGCTTCTGCACCAAGTCAAGGATTTTGCTAAGGGAAAGTTTCTCAGGATTTACTGTTTCCTTGCGCGAGAAGCGCCAGTTAGTTAACTGATCTTCCTTCTTCTCCTTGCTGCTTAGCGCAACGTTTGGTGGATACTTGCTTTGATATAAATATCTGCGCAAGGTTTGTGCATGAAGCATTATCCAACGAGAATGTTCAAGGTTAACTTTGAACCTTGCGCGAGCCCCCACAAGGTAGTTAAATGAAGCATTATCAAACAAGAATGTTCAAGGTTAACTTTGAACCTTGCGCGAGCCCGTGCAAGGTAGTTAAATGAAGCATTTATCCAAAGAGAATGTTTAGGCTTTTAACTTTGAACCTTGCGCGAGCGCGTGCAAGGTAGTTATATGATCCTTTCCTCTCTTGGATATTTGGCGCAGAGTTCTAATGAATCTTATTTTAGCAAAGAAGTCCGGGCGCAGTTTTCTTAGAAGTTATTAATGGGTATGGTTTCCTCGATTGGCGCAAGGTTTTTGGGACCATACCCCTTCAAAGTAGAAGACACAATGATCTAAACAAAAATTATAAAATATACAAGCTAAAAAACCAAAAGCGATAACCTAAAATTTAAGATCGTAAAGTTCGACAAGACGTTTTGAATACCGTTAGAATGAGATTAATTATAGTCGGTTTGATACCCTTTCCTATGACTACCTAGTTTTAAAAGACTATTTATTTAAATATTATCCTTTAGTTTTATTATAATTTCTAAGGCCATGTGTAGTCAAAAAGCCCCTGAAGGGGTGTTGTCTGACACGTGGCGTGCCACGTCAGCATTGGGCGTTTTGGCATTAGATGCCGTAGTCAAAACGCCCTTACGTCATCATTACTCAATTATTAATTTCCATTATTTAATATTAATATCTAACTATATAAAAATAAAAACAAATTCACTAAAAATAAAAATAAAAATAAAAACATTATACTAAAAATAAAAAAAATACATTAAAGAAAAAAAATAAAAACATTTATTCCTCGCTTTCGACGTCGTTCTCTCCTTCTTCCTCTTCATCAAATCCCCCGTCTGCATGGTACCCGTCTTCGAATTCCTCATCTTCTTCTTCTTCAGCGCCACTAGTGCCTCCAATTGGACGAATCGCCCAAGCATGCTCAACAAAATCCGCCTTTAATGCGTTATGCAGTTCCCTAGATCGCAATATTTGAGCATTCACCAACCTCTCTTCCGTTGTTGCTTGGGTTGCTACAACTTCATCTTCTGGAAAGTAGTTTTTGCATATTGCTCTCCCGTCATCCTCTATGATCATATTATGCAAAATGATGCAAGCATATATGACCGTTCGAATTCTATCTTTATGCCACAAATATGACATGGATTTCTAATAAAATGCCATCGTTGTTGAAGAACCCGAAACACCTCTCGATGTCCTTTCGCGCAGACTCTTGCAGCTTTTTAAAATATTGTCTTTTTTCATCGAGCGTCTCAGAAAAAGTCTTAACGATATTAGAATATTCCTAGTAGATACCATCGCCCAGATAGTAACCATGTTCGTAGTCATTCCCGTTAGCATGAAATCTGGCTTTTGGTATCGTTCCAGAAATATAGCTCTCTAACAAAGGTGAACACTCAAAAGTATTAATATCGTTCATACACCAAGCGACAACAAAGAAGGCTGACCAAACCCACAGGTCATGCGACGCCACCGCTTGTAGAACCATAGTCTGTCCTTTCTGGTCACCGCGTGTATGTTGACCTTTCCATGCGGTTGGACAATTATACCAACGCCAATGACGACAATCCAAGCTTCCGATCATGCCAGGAATTCCATGTTTTTCTAAATGCACCTCGTATATTTCTTGAAGGTCGTTCCAAGATGGATCTCTTAAATAACGTTTTCCATATAATTGGCATATACCTAAAAAATAAATTAAAAATATAAAATTTAATAAATAGTAACGAATCGTTAAAATAAAATAGGTATACATAATTACCTAAGCAGAATTGCTCCATAGTATCACGTGTTATTTTCTCCTTCATCTTCAAGTACTCGTCATTTATGTCATAGGTGTTCTCGTAGGCTAGTATACGTAAAGTGGAAGTTACCTTTTGAATTGAGGTGAACCCTAGATATCCTCTAGCAACCATTCTTTGCTTAAAGTAATCATACTTTGCTTCCAAATCTTTGTTAATGCGCAAAAATAAACTTTGGCTCATCCTAAACCGCGTCTAAAAACGTCTGCTCCGTGAACCGGTGTGGCGTCAAAGTAGTCTTTCATCAAACGCTCGTTTGCCGCTTCCCGGTCTCTCAATATATAGGTGCGCCTCAATATGGGTCGTGGAGGAGTAGGTACAACGTGTCACATGGCTTGTATCAATGCACCGCATGCACTCGTAACCGCTTCT
Organism: Scalesia atractyloides; assembly: GCA_947069175.1. Lineage (NCBI taxonomy): Eukaryota > Viridiplantae > Streptophyta > Magnoliopsida > Asterales > Asteraceae > Scalesia > Scalesia atractyloides. The sequence continues at coordinate 31,370,087 of CAMTDV010000015.1, read as the reverse complement.
TCCTCCTCAACGGTTTCTTCAACTGAAAAGAATCTCCGATAAATATTGGTGAACGAATCATCCAATGAAGAACACATTATTTTTAAAGAATGGTAGATGTATTTGGTTGAGATAGTTGTGTGTGAATAAAATGTAAGGTGATATATATATATATATATATAATATATATATATATATATATATATATAAATATATAAAGTAAAATGAATTTTTTTTAGGAATAGATCTGTTATTCAACGGATAGAATTTTGAAATTGTGTTTGAAACCACCGCTTTATACACAACGGGAATCCAAAATCATCACCCAAAACGCCCCACATCATGGTGTGGGGGCGCTTTAGGCGGCGTTTCGGCCATCAAACCGCCCCACTACGACAGACTAAAACATACAATGGCAACCAACACAACATTAAAATGGATGAAGCGCCTATAAATAGCAATTTTATAAATTATCCCGAATTCATAATTGAACATTAGTCAAAGTAAACGTAAATCTTACCACTCAAATCATTTTTTCAAGAGTGATGGCTTGTCCAAGTTGAGAGAATGACAAGCATAGTAATAGAAGTGGGAAGACCAATTGTATTAAAAATAAATAAATGATTAAATTTATGCCATAAATTAATATTAGTGTTATGTTGCTATTAGGATTTTCCATATCCATCACACAATTCATGTGCAAGCAAACTTTTTATATCAAAATTAATTTTTGAAATAGAGTCAAAACATCCTAATTTATGGTGATTCCATCAAAAAAATATTTGCATGAAAATAAGGAAATTACAAAAGAATTAGGATCTTGATTGTTACAACCAAATGGCACGGTGCCAACAATAAATTCCAACAATGGCAACAGTCTCCGACGACCAAACCATCGCTAGAAAAAGTTGAATCAGACTAGGTGAAATCCGGTAACTTGAAATCATAACAGGTCTCCATTCAAGTGAAACTAGTTATATGATCCCCATTGACTCTGCAATCCAACTTCAACTGAAAATAGTTAATAATTTGTCTGGACTGTAAGGAATCTATTAAAAAAAACCCAAATCGTTGCAGTCTTGAATGAAAACTTAATCGAAATTGATAGGCAGAGGGTTTATAGAGTTAGGCATGCAATTCGGAAACTTAGTCGAAATCGGTAGTCGGAGGGTTAGAGAATTAGTATACGACATACTTGTTAAAACAAAATGAAGAAAAGCGTTTGAATCTTAGAGATTGAAGAGGTGGAAATTAGGATTTTAAATGATTGAATACGAACGACGAGGTAACACAATGAAAATTAGGGATTTGTGTTCTAAATTAAAAATGGGTCAAACGATATTTGATAGGACCCACGTAAAAAAACAAAATAGGTAAAAAGGTAGTTTGTGCGGGAAAACTTGGTGAGGAGGAATGTGGAGGTAACAGATGTCCAATTTGTAATCGTTTATTAGATAGGAGAAGATTAAACGAGTCAAGTTCTAATTTGAACCACTTTGTTCATATTGTGTAAATTGTATAAAGAAGTTTGTAATTTTGGTATGTGGATTAGGTTATACATATAGTTATAGTTAATTTTTGTCAACTTGAGTAAGAAAACTTAAAACATTTTAAGAATAAATGCTTATTTAGCTTTAAACGAGTCATAATTAACAAGATATAAATTCTAAATTGGGACAATTTATAATTTTATTATTTACATTCATCCAAATACCAAATCAAAACTAATTAACACAATCATGTTTATCAAAGTAAAATAAAAGAATTCAACTAACATTTTTTACACCTAATTAACACCTAGTCTTGCACCTGTAAACAGGTGCACCCAAACACTTTTGTGGGGTAGGCATTATACCAGTAGGCCACTATGTCATTGGTATCAAAATAATAAATATTTGTAGTTTCCTCAATCACCGTTGGCCACCAATTTCCGTCACGTCTCACTTCCGGTTGATGTCATCTACCTTCATCGATCAATGTCTACCTCCGCTCACCGTCATTCCCTACCATCAACGTCAATACTACCTGTGATGGATTTTTTCTAGAGAGTTCCTTTTGATAGATCTTACTATTTTTTTCTAAATCACAAAAGATTTCCACTAATTTTTTTTTTATTCTCTAAAACAAAGAGGTTCTAAGGAACCCCTCTAGATCCACCCCGGAATATCTCCACCCTTAATAGGGGTATGCCTTTAGTTTTTTCACTGTTCTCCTTTTAAACACGTTTTTCAAATTTTCCATTATTCTATATATACATAATATAAAGAAATTCATAAAAAGTAGAGATAAAAGTGAAAAAACTTTCTATAAATACATAATATTAAAAAATTCATAGAAGTTGAGATAAAAGTGAAAAAAAGGCTTTTTTACAACTAAATAACACTAGTTTTACTATTCAAGAAGGGGTAACGGCGCAACTTGTTGCCCGTTTACCATCTATCTCGATATAAATTCATAATAAAATTTGAAAGTGAAATGATGAATACACTATCAGCCTAACATGTTGATCAAGGGACTAGGGATTCCATGAAGTTCCATGCTGATTTGAGATAGAAGTCCTGTAGAAAGGATCTAGTGTTCTTTGTGAAAAAAGAATGTATGAATAGATTCTTAAAGATTAATTTTATACCATAAAGAGTTAAAGACCATTTGATAGAATATCTACCCCCTTCGTTTGACACACGGGAATGTGTTTTTTTAAGGGAATATTTCACAGAATACTAATCAAGTTTTATGAGTGTTCTAATCAGGTCACTATTAAAAAAATGTTTCAATTAAGTCATTAAAGTTTATTTTATGTTCTAATCTTATATAATTTATCTGAATAGCAGGTAAACTATTCTATGTGACATTTATATATTTATTTAACTTTTATAAACATGCTAAAATAATTAATTAACAAAATAGATCAAATAATCAAATCAAAACAACATCTAGATCACTGATGATCATCGATTGATGTTCCATATCCAAATAAAAAACCCTACATCATTGACCCTACCATTCATCCACATTGATGGAGCGATTAGTCTGCAAGTTTTAGAAGTTAAAAAATGTGAGAATTCTTAAAGTAGGTTTCTTATCAATGTGAAGAATGTAAACTAATGTCCTCATGGAAATATCATAGGTTTTATTTGTGCTTTAGCAAAGAAAAGTATTAATATATCATTTGTTGTCATTAATTCGGAACTTTGATTATCCGTCACCGACATCTACTAAGGAAAGTTGCAGGGAAGAGGGTTGCGTATAAGTTTTCTATTGTATAATTATATAATATATAATTAATTTTTAATTCACATTAGCATATATTAATATTTTTATTTGTAAATAAATAAATAAATAATATAGCAATTCATAAATAAATAGTTTTTTTGTAGTTTTTAAATTTTTGTTGCAATTATAAGGCATGTCAACATATTTAAAAAATGAAACTTAATTAAATAAATGCCATTTAGGATGAATGACCTTCTGTCTAGGTAAAATATCTAGGATTGAAACATCAAAGTAAATTTTAGTGACCTAATTGGAACAAAAATAATTATGAGTGACTTAATTAGAACACTTATGAAAGTTTGTTACTATTTAACAAAGTTATCCCTTTTTTTAATCTCTTCTACCACCTTAGATTGTTAAGGACGTTGTTAGACGCATGGGCGTAGCTTAAGTAGGGCGGGAGGGGGCGGTCGACTCACGAACTTTTCGCTAGGTAGTGGAGAGTATATAGTTTTCGTATATAAATTTTTGGGTATATACGTTTCGACCCACGATTTTAAAGAAATTTTTAGGTTCGATAACTTATGCCACTCGGTCAGAAATCTCAAGTTTCACCACTGGTTAGACGCTTTTCAAAAGAACTACAGTGTCTAAATAGATGCTTTGCATCATCACTTTGTTAGATAAGTTCTTTGTAAGAGATCAAGGGCTTGACCTTGAGGATATCTTGAAAAGCTATGTAAATTTTTTACATAATCTTATGCAAATAATTAATTTCATGAATGTATATAAACTAGTGAAATTCCCCTCGCTACGCGGCGGGGAATTCGAACTTATCGATTCGTTTCGTTTTGTAACGGGATTAGTATGGTACTGAAAGTCGGTATAACAACTGAAAGAAAAAAAGTTCGTGCCATGACAAAAACAATATCCATAGATAAAAAAAATACATTACGTTTTGTAAGGTTCAATCTGCGCTAGGGGTGAGCACGGTACCCGTTCGGTACCGAAAAATGGGGAAAAGTGGTACCGGTACCGAATACACCGGTTCGGTACCGTTACCGATATGGTACCGGGTTTTACCGGTTTTTTACTCGTAAATACCGGTACGGAAAGAACTGGGAAAATGGGAACTGGTACCGGTACCGAATATACCCGGTATTGTTCGGTACCAGTACGATACTGGTTCAGTACGGATTCGTTACCTGAGACACTCAATTTACTCAAACTTTTATTTGGTAGCAGGCAATAAAAAATTTTCTTTCCCATGAAGGGCTTCGAACCCGAGACACTCACTATATTTAAATGTTCATACAACCAACTAAATTGCGAAAGCTTTTCTTAATAGTTTGGCGCAATAATAACTATAATATATACATAAAGCGGAAAAGGACAAAAAGAAAAAGCAAAGCAAAGGAAAACGATGGACAAAATATAAATTTAAATTTAAGGCAAAATCGTAATTTGGCTGGAAGGAAAAAAACAAAACTAATAACAAAACTGTAAATTTAAACGGGTTAAAATCCTAATTTTAAACCAAGGACAAAATTGTAATTTTAAGTAGTGGGCAAAAGCATAAATTTATTTTGAAATGTGGTAAAAACGTAATTTTGAAATGATGGTGAAATCGTAACTTTAAAGCGGGTATAAAATCATAAATTGGTTGGGCCAATGGGGAAGTGTCAAGCAGCTGCCTTGCACTATTCCCCTATCTTGTGTCTGTATTGATACACTAGGGGCAAAATCATAATATGACTGAGAAAGCAAATAAAAATGATCAAAAAATGTAAATTTAAATTCAGGGCAAAATCGTAATTTACCTGGGGGATGAAAACAAAACTAATGGCGAAACTGTAAATTTAAACGGGGCAAAATCATAATTTTGAACCGAGGGCAAAAGCATAATTTTATGTTGAAATGGAGGTAAAAACGTAATTTTAAACTTATGACAAAGTCTTAATTTTAAGACGGGAAAAAATCGTAAATTGGCTTGGCCCAAATTTCAAACTAAAGGCATACCTGTAATTTTGATCTTTAGAATAGTAAATATTTATGGGGTTCGATCAATATCAATTCGATTTGATACAATACATAGACTTGGTATAAAAACTTATAAAAATTTATAGGACAACGAAATTATATATCAATATAACTAATTATTTGTGTTTAAAGATAAAAGAAGATTATATTTAAAAAGAAATACTATTATTATTATTTTCGTTTTCAATAAATTACAACTGAAATGATTATACAGAAACACACAGCACATGTATACGCGTAGAGAGAGAAGGAACACTATAGAAAGTTAGAAGTCATTTTCTCTGCACACGTCTTCCTCTATTTATCTCTCTCTCACTCTCTTTCTTCATACCACCACCGCCAAGATACTGTGCAACCACACCACCATGCCTCCACAACACGATATACTTTCGTTGACAAACCCTTATCTTTAACCATAGGATCTTCGCGAAGTCGTCGGAGACAGTTTCAGCGACAGTAAGTGGTAAAAGTGTTCTAACTGTGACGACGATGTTCTTCCGACTAACGTATGGCCAGCCTTTGCGATCGGCGGCGAAGAAGGGTACAGACCGGTGGCAACCACTCACGTCGAGAGAGGCGGTGGCAACAACTCTGTCTGTACAACACCGGCCGACAAACCGCTTGCGCCACCCACTGCCACCGCTCTTTCTGAGTTTCGCTTCCATATCTGAAACCTAAATGTGGTGGAACCGTCGTTGGTGTTTATAGTAGCTGAAAGGTTAGAAAAAAACGAGATCTGAAGAGGGTGGTAATACGAAAAGAGGAAAAAGGGAAAAAAAAAAAGAAAATAAGGCAGTAGCCAGCCAGCATGCAGCTGGGTGGTACTGTTAACGCGAGGTCGTAAATGTTATGGAGTAAATAAATAAATTATATTAACATAAAAAAACATTCAAAGTAAGAAAAGTCTTATTTATAATTTACTTTTTTTCCATTTCTTTAAATATGTAGGTGGAGTAGCTTTTATGGAATTTTGGACTAAAAAATGTCTTGTTTTGGGGCAGGGATGGTCGGTTTTTCAACGTTTTTGCGAGTGTTTTTCCGCCCGACTACTCCTTAAAACGACAGCTGCTGTGACAGAAGTAAAACAATTCCCAAACCTTTTCCACGTGGCAGAAGATTTTACTTTCAGTTGTCTGTAACCCAATGGAAATCACAGGCTTTTGGAGGGACAAAAGGGTGAGCAAAAGCCAAAAACGTCATCAGGATGCCGGTACGTCCACATCAGCATATGTGGAACCCAGCTGGAAGCCATAACTATAGGAATTATTTCACTTTTTATTAAAATTATATTACAAAATATATAATAGGAAATATGATAGTAAAATCCGGTTAAAAAACTATATGAAAATAAATAAAATACAAATACATTGTACCAATCTTGATTTAAGTCGACGTCTTTGAAAACTTCAACCGCACCTTCTTGTTCGAAACTCTTCTACAAAACAAACAAAAATTGTTGACGGTTTTGGTTGAGGCACTTGTTCAACACGCTTCCCTTAAAACAGATTCCGCGCCTCTACTAAAGACGATGCGACTGTTTCCCAGGGTACAACAGCCGAATCAGTATGTACTGCCGCCGGATAAAATTATAGTGTTAGAACTCGTGGAAAATTATAATACGAAGGCGATTAAATCTATAGAGAAACATACCTCTCTAAGTATCCAACAAATGGATCTTCAAATGTTTCATCTTTTCTAAGAACTCTCCATGTATTCATGAATTTTTTTTGTATGATTTCTCTTGTATTTCTCTAGTGTACTTTTCATATGAGACACCATGTTATAAATATCAAGAGTCTTTTATAGAGTTAAGAGTCTCAATAATTATGTACTAACTCTAATAAAACTGATCAAATGTCATCAAGAGTTTCACCCTATGAAGAGTTAAGAGTCACCATAATCAAATACTTAAACTCTATTAAAACTCATAAAATGTCATCATTAAAATTCTACTTAAGAGTTTTACCATATGAAGAGTTTACCTAGTAGTTATAATTTCACTTAATTATAAATTAACTAGATATCCATTCACTAATTTTCCAACAATCCCCTACATGTATGGAGATCGTTCAAAACACATAAAATTTCCAATGGAACCTCGACAGTTGAGTTTTGCATACGATAGGTAGGTGTTACCCTTTGAACCTTCGCTCACGAAATGCACTTAGCCCACTAGCTCTGAGTAGATCTCGATGTCTTTGAACTCGTCTGCCGTTTGTGTAGACGACAATACACTTCACACAAGACTCTCCCTAGCCGGGTCATCTCCTCATAGTCGTGTCTAATAATGGTCGTGGAACACTTTCCTGGTTCTGCGAGAGCTCTAGGAATTGTGCCCTCAATTCCATTCGAAGCGACCACACTTCTCTCTAACATAGCTGATTCTCCTTAGATCATTAAAAGCATTGTGGTTATCTTGATTTATCCAAATCATTTACCACATATTACGCTTAGCCTTACTCTTTGTCACTGAATATCATAGGCATAGACTAGGACGTATTTAAACACCCTTTTATACTTTGGGGTATGTATAACCATATATACTAGCTTATGCATATCATTTATGCCCCCACAGTGACTACCCTTAGGCATATGAGTTAGTTGTCCTATTGAACTTAGTCTTGGGATCTCCAGTTAACTAAGTTAGGTGTGCTTCACATACCCTTTTTCCCATGGGCTTCAGTCTCATTCCACAACTTGATCTCTAATAAACCCTTAGGTTGTTGGATCCATAACATTAACAAATAACTTTGGATATTTGAGATCAGTTGTTATGATGTGTTCTTAACTCGTAAGTTAATTTTGCCTATTGTCAACTTCAAAGACTATAACCGTAGTGGCCATCTGAATCTGGTTATATCATATGTCTTTGTAAGATACGCGTATCATTTAAGGCAAACACATCTCCATTATATGTGTCCTCCACTTAGTCGTCTCTTTGCATGTTAGATTGGATTACAAAATCCTTATTGCCAAACTTTTATGATACAAATGCAAGACACCCCCACATTTAAGTGTTATAGGATCTTATCCAGATTGGGTAATGAAAACCATTTCTACACACTCTTATAGGGTTGTTTCTAAATGGATCCTCCCCACATTTCTTGTCATTTGATCAACATTTTTGTAACTTCACTTATGACGACATTTATACACATATGATTGAACAAGATCAACCTCATTGTATCAGTGAATTCAACTCATATTTCATTAGCTTACATAAGCTTCAAAGTTGGCCAAAGCAACACATGCCATTGTCATAAGTTTGTTACAAACTTAGAATAATTCTAATTCAAGATGATGAGTTCTCCTCATAAGCTTTTCGAACAAACTCTTCAAAAGTTACATGTTTTTTTTCTTATAATTAATGAAAATTCTTCCTCAACTTTGTCTATCACACAAATTCTTATTGTGTTCATACACATTTGAATGTTTAGAGTTAATTAGTCTCAGTGAAGACCCATAATTAACCAAGTACTAGTCTAGCATGCTTTAGACTACAATACTTTAGCATGTGAACAGAAGATGCATCATTCTGATTCTTCACAGCCCCAAGGATATCATAATACCACTTTGCAACATTCATCTCTTGTTAAGACAAAATAACAAGACTTATTCATAATCCTAAAACATCAATATTTAGGAAAGTCTCACAAATTATTGTATATAGCACATAGCTAAAATTTATCATTCAATTAAGGAGCATAACTTGTTTACCTTTGATCTCCAACGTTTTACCATTGACCGTAAGGACTTAAACATAAGTCTTAATCTAAGTCACTTGCCGAGCACATTCATCACCGATAAGATGAATGTTCCTTGTCTACAATCACTATTATGTGTGAGATAAAGTCAACTAGATCAACACTCAACAACATGGCATCCATAATTTTGCCATAACTGATTTGTACACATCTATATTGTTATTCTTTAGGAGATATGTATATTTAAGATTCTCTTCTACACGAATATAAAATCTCCATATAGTTCTAACAATAATCAAGTGGTAGACGCATCTACGAGTAGATCACTTGGAACAAATCTCGCAGGATTTATCAAAGGTATACAATAACATATAGTACTTTTTCTTTCATATGTTAGAATTTACACTTGTGAATTTTCCAATGACTTCTAACGAAGTACTTCAACATGAATCTCGTTTATGTATTTCATCTCAATACACTCACTACTCACTCGTGATGTGGTTACACATTTGATGTCTCGTCTTTGACTTTTAGTCAATGCAACAACTCTCAAGTTGTTTATGTCCAAATATTTTCATGTACTATCCGTTCAAAACCATATTCTTTTAGACATTGTATAGTTGACGTTATAATTATTTTCCACAAAAATAATTTATACGTCACAAACATTAGTGATTTATTTCTTTGTAAAAATTGCATGTGTTATCCAAAGATATTGAACACAATAATAAAATACATTGGAAACTAAATCATAAGTGTCAAATACTTTGAAATTTAAACGGAAGCATAGACGATATGTAGACATCAAATATCAAAGTGCTTTTAACTTCAACACTTTATATTCTGACCAAAATCTTCTCAACGATATCGTCCCAATGCATGTCTTGAGGTACTCCCTCAATAAGACTCCATGCACTTGTAAGTACAAGTTCCCCGTTTCATCTTGAAACTTTGAACTTTGACAAGTTTGCTCAAAACAACACCAAGTTGTTACAAATGCTACATATAAGTAGTAAACTTGAACAATTAAATTTGTTCACAACAACACCAAGTTGTTTTCCACCAAATAATATCCACGAGAACGAACCGTTTACATAAAATGTTTTTCAAGGATAAGTTTATAAAATAAACCATTTCTCATCATTTTTAATGCACACATAGGCAATTAAATGTTTACATAAAACATTTCCATTCATTATGGCTTATACAATGTACAATCTCTAACATTGTATTTGTGATTCACGTTTTCTAACACACGTGTTAGAAAATTTAAGTCATTATATATATATATATATATATATATATATATATATAAACATGACCATTGGATTTACAAATCACAAATTAAAGTTGGTGATAAATCCCATACAATTACACCATCACTTTATGGTGATTAATTCTTATATTCTTACTCTTGTAGTATTCCAATCTCATCAAGTTAGGCACACAGCCTACTTTTAATACAAGAGACATGGGGTGGAGAAAAGTCTCACTCAATTAGAGATTTTATTAGAGACATAAACTCTAATAAAAACTAATAAATTGACATAAAATTTTACTTAAGAGTTTATCTTCCATACTCAATTAAAGATTTTATTAGAGACATAAACCCTATAAAAACTAATAAATTGACATAAAACTCTACGTAAGAGTTATCTTCCATACTCAATTAAAGATTTTATTAGAGACAAACTCTAATAAAAGCTAGTAAATTGACATAAAAACTCTACTTAAGAGTTTATCTTCCATACTCAATTAGAGATTTTATTAGAGACATAAACTCTAATAAAAACTAGTAAATTGACATAAAACTCTACTTAAGAGTTTATCTTCCATATGAAGGGTCTAGTAAATGATTTTAATTTCATTAAATTCATATAAATACCACACCATCACTTTATGGTGATTTAATTCTTGAAGCCAATCAAACACCAATTTCAATGTAAGACCTTTTATTTGTAAACCATACAAAGTATTATAAGTGTTTATATTCATTGAAATCAATGCTAAAACAAATTACTTATATAAATTGTTTACATAAAATATTTCAAAGTATTTGTATTTAACCATTTTTAACAATCATGTTAAAATGAACGAAGTTCTAACGCGCACGTTAGAAATATTAACATTTCCACAAAATGTTAATTCGAGTTGCTATAAACACATATATGGTTCAAATAAATAAGTCATTTTCAATACACACGTTAGAAATAAACAATTAAAAAATTGCTTCCAAACTAACGCTTTCCATTAACATTTCTAACACACATGTTAGAAGACAAATGATTACAAAAATCATTATAAGTCTTATTTGTCAATATCAATCCATGGGTGGATGAATAGTCTACTTTAAATAGAGACTTAAAACTCAAATCAAGTAACATAAAACTCTTAGTTAAAGACATGAAAATTCTACTCAAGTGAATTTAACGTTTACGAAAAACGTATAGTTTACACCCATAATTCCGGTCTAACACACAAGTTAGAGAAATTTAACGTTTACAAAAAACGTATGGTTTACACAATAAACCCATTCTAACACAAGGTTAGAAAAAATTAACGATTACAAAATCGTTTCAAAACCAAACGATTGAACCAAAACTATTCGTTTTGTACCACGATATATGATTTAAGATTGTACCACAATCTCAATAAATCCAAACACACTAAGTTATACTACATACGTATTTCCCAAAGAAAATATTTATAAGATCATAATCTTTAAAAATATTTTTTATAATAAATCCTTTGTAAACCTAAAATACTTATAAAGTTTAAGATTGTAGCAACAATCTCACGAAATCTGTTTTAAGTTTGTAGGAACTAGATTCACTTTTTATTAAAATTATATTGCAAAATATATAATAATGAGACTCTCGTTATTCATAGGAAATATGATAGTACAATCCGGTTACAAAACTATATGAAAATAAATGAAATACAAATACATTGTACCAATCTTGATTTAAGTCGACGTCTTTGGAAAACTTCAAACGCACCTTCTTGTTCGAATCTCTGCTACAAAACAAACAAAAATTATTGACGGGTTTTGGTTGAGGCATGTGTTCAACACGCTTCCCTTAAACACAGATTTCGCGCCTCTACTAAAGACGACGCGACTGTTTCCCAGGGTACAACAGCCGAAGCAGTATGTACTGCCGGAGATGGCCACACGCCCGAGGTTACACCGGATAAAATTATAGTGTTAGAACTCGTGGAAATTATGTATACGAAGCGATGAATCTTTAAGAAACATATCTCTCTTAGTACCAACAAATGGGTCTTCAAGTGTTTATTTTTCTAAGAATCTCATGTATTCATGAATTTTTTTGTATGATTTCTTGTATTTCTCTAGTGTACTTTTCATATGAGACACCATGTTATAAATATCCAAGAGTCTTTTATAGAGTTAAGAGTCTCAATAATTATGTACTTAAACTCTAATAAAACTCATCAAATGTCATCAAGAGTTTCACCCTATGAAGAGTTAAGAATCACCATAATCATAGACTTAAACTCTATTAAAACTCATAAAATGTCATCATTAAAAACTCTACTTAAGAGTTTTACCATATGAAGAGTTTATCTAGTAATTATAATTTCACTTAATTATAAATTAACTTGATATCCATTCACTAATTTTCCAACAATAAGTGGGGCATGATTATGAAACATCGGTGCAGGTTCCAGAAGCAAATAAGTTTATAACTTTTTAACTTAAGTTTTTTAATTTAAATAATATATTTTAAAAAACACCAATAATGTTCGATTCTCACAAGAGGTTCTCTTAGATTTATTAAATTTTCTCCTGAATTGGTGTATAAGCACTATTGCCTAGTAGAGATGGATATGATCGGGTGGTTTCGTTGGTGACACGATGATATTGCTACTCCAGTGGTCCGTCAGTGATCCAAATTTGTCGTTCAAAAAAATATATATATGTGTTGTTTTATTGACGTGTAATGTTATAAGCGTCATTAATCCATGTCATAATTTTTTGTTTTCTATGTGCATCGATAGGAATCATATTGGATTAGGAGGATCGAACTTCTTTTCACATATTAGTTTTATTTGATTCGTAATTGGTACGCATTTTTAACTTGGTTTAAATTTAAACAAAGTGTGATGTTGAAATTTTTTTGATATCAATTTCGGTGATGTTTAACTATCTTTTATTGCTAACTTCGCTACAATTTGCAGTTAGCTCAACCTGGTTCATCTTACGTCCTTATACCAAGGATCAAGGGCTCGAAACAGATCCCGAACATGCAACTATAATATTTTAATATGTCCTTTGTTTGCTTAGCTCAAGTTATGTCGGACTAGCCCGTGCTTCCTCGTGATCCTTACTATCAATCCCACAATAGACCAAATAAATGTTCAATTTTAAAAGTAAAAAAAATCAGAGTGTAAGATTTGAATCGCTTCAATGAAGGGACATTGTGATTACCGATCCAACCTTTTTTTGTTTCATCACACAAAATTATTTATAATATTTTCATATGGAGTTGTATTACAAGTTTGGGGAGTTTTCCATTTTTTTTTTAATTTTCACTTCTAACCCAAAAGTTTCATTTTTTTTTTTGCATTTTAACCACTTTGTTTTGTTTTATTTTAACTCAAAACTTGTCATCGTTTGCAATTTAACCTCAACACGTTTTTAATTTCAACTTTGATCTTCATATTTTTCATCTTTTGCAATTTTTTCGTTTACGCTTCGTTTCAATTTTGCGAGTGAACATGTCGTAATGTACATGTGAGTTTCAACGTTTTTTCGTCTATTTTTCCCGTTTGACAGGACCGTCACAAACGCGTCTATTTTTCCCTGTTTGACAAGTTCGTCGCAACACGTGTGTTCTTAGATGGACTTAGTTTTTTTTCTATTTTTACGTTACACTCTAATTTCCTTGCATTAACATGCCGCAACAGGCATGTGTGGTTTATCGATTTTATGTATGCTTTTCGTTCGATTTTTTTTCTTTTTCTTTATTTTGTGTTCACGAGCTTTTTCTGTGTTGCTGATTCCTGATAATTGTGTAGCATCAGCCCCCCCCCCCCCCCCAACACGGGGTCCTTACTACTACTAGTTAAGTTTCATTAGAAACGTTAAATGCAATTGTTGTCAAGTAAGGTTCTGTTTGTTTTTGCAGAAATAAACTGTCTGCAAGATGATTTCATTTGTTTGATGTCTGCAACTGAAGATGTGGTTTGAAGCTCTTCTAGCTGAAAATATTAGACTGTTTGTTTTTATAAATTGATATTGTCTGTACAAACTACATGAACTTTGTTTTTTTAAATCACGGCAAACACATGATTTTTTTTGGATATGTGTCATCCATCCATCCATCCTGCAAATTAACAACATACATCCATCAAAAACCAATCCTATATAGATCATATATACATAGACATATTATATTGCTAATTGCTTCAGTTTGTTATGGAATCGAAGAAGAAGGAGGTCGTACAAGAGCACGACGGAGCCGGCGAGGTTCTCCGGCCGACCGATGATGATGATGACACGATGAGAATGATGATGATGATGATGTTGAAAGTTGGTGGCAACCGTGACGGTGGTGGTGGTGGCCGATTGAGGCGACGGCCGGCGCCGGTGGTGGTGGCCAACTGACGATGGTGGTGGGCAACTGAGGCAACGGCCGGCGCCGGTGACCTTACACCAGTAGTGGTAGTAGTCCAGTTTTGAGGGAGGAGGGTTTTTGTGAAGATGAGAGAGGTTGTGAAGATGTTTGAAGAAAGGGTGCCATAGCTTTTTTTTAAGCTGAAAAAACCCATATTCATATCTGTTTTAAAAAAAAAACGAAGAGTCTTCAAGGTAATGTATGCGCGCCCACAGACATCAGCTCCCTTGAAGATGTTTGAAGAAAAAACAAACACCCCCTAACAAATTATGACCAATAAGTGAGTTATTGGTTAATGAGTTGTTGTCAATTATACTTAACAATAGAATTGTGGTAAAAACAAGTTAAATGCAATTTTAGATTTTTTTTGTTTGGGTCATTTTGTCAGTTTAGTTTAAAGGTTTCATTCGTCTGTGGGTCCATAAAGGTTTCATTATTGCCATTTTAGTCTACTAGATTACCTTCGTCCATTTTTCGATCATTTTATATGTGATTATGTTAACTAAAAGGGCGATTCGGCCATATAAAATGACCGAAGTACCCTTCTCGTTAACTAGAAAAAATGGATGAAGTTAATCCAGTGGACTAAAATGCCAACGGTGAAACCTTTTTGGACCCACAAACGAAAAATGAAACCTTTGAACTAAACTTGCAAAATAACCCAAATCACAGAGACTAAAATGACATTTACTCTTTTTTAATAGGATTGGTGTGATTCTATATGTTGACAATTCAATACAAGATTAGACCAAAAACCAGTCCTTCTACCGGTTGATTGGTTATGGCAGTCATAAAAAATAATATTTTATAAACTATAACATTGAAAAAAGTATAACAACAACAACCACAACAAACATACTTAATAAATCTCACAAATAGACAAGTTACTTGTAAGATTTGAAGAGAGTGTGATATAGACAAACCTTACGTCTATCCCTATAAGTAGAAAGACTGCTTTCAGAGAGACTACCGGCCCCAAAAAAAGTTAACAGACTAAAATTGAAAAGAGTATACAATGTCTAAAAATAGGAGCATTTCAAATAAATTTTCTGAGTATATACAAATTCTAAATTCAGATTAAGGCAACATACAATTAATTATTTTTAATGAAGGTAACATTCTACTAATAGGTTTTAGTATATGAATTCAATCAAGGTAATGGTTAAACCAGTAAGCTTAACCTACCTAATTACCTGAATTTTTAAATCATGTATATTATGTTACCTTAATCATACGTAATGTATATTATAGGAGCGTGAAGAGGGATTGATAATGCTCCCAACACTGGCCCGCATGCATTACATGGGCATAAGGCGGGAGGAACGTTTCTAGTATAACGTCAAATAGGAAGAAAAATGGAAAGTCTTGACTGAAAGAGCATTAATGGACGTTAACTATTACACATTTTTTTAAATAAACGTTATAATACTCATATGTCGGAAAACATCCTTAAAGACATTAACCATTATAGATGGTCTTAACTAAAGAAATAATATGTTAGCTGGATTTACTAAAAATAACACCGTTTTAAAATTTCAGTTATGTTACGTCATCTCTTTATAGTAAAATATCTTTAATAATATGTAAGCTTAGCTTAAACTTTCTAACGGATAAATTATATCATAATGTTCAATATATTATATCTTTACGGTGATTGGTGTTGTGAGTGTTGTTTGAAAAACAATGTCATAAAAATCATATATATGAGCACTGTAAAACAATATGTAGAGACAATCGTTGGGACTTATATGTTCCTCATTTTAAGGGGTGTTTGATTTGGAGGAATTCAATGAAATTTAAAAGAATTAGAATTTAAATTTTATCTCGTCATACGTTTGGTTCATAGAATTTGATGGAATTGGAATCTCAATTCCATACTTCATGTGTTTGGTTGACAATAGAATTGGAATTGGAATTAGGCATGAATTCTTTTAAATTCTCGTAACTAAAAGAATTCAAAATCCTTCATATATGTGAATGAATTAAAGTAAATTCATTAGAATCTTCAACCCGCACCGTTTCGATCCGTACCGTTTCGATCCAAACCGTTTCGACCCGTGTCATTTCGATCCGAACCATTTCGACCCGTGCCGATTTCGATCAGAACCGTTTCGACCCGTGCCGATTTCAATCAGAACCGTTTCGACCCGTACCTATTTCAATCAGAACCGTTTCGACACAAACCGATTCGACGCGAACCGTTTTGACCCGAACCGGGGGTTGTGGGTGACGGGGTGATGGATTCCAATTCATTTGACAACCAAACACAACAAAAATGGAATTGAGATTCCAATTCCAACAATTTTCAATTCCAATTGGAATGTTTAAATTCCAAATCCAATTCCCTCACCATTCTAATTCATATACAATTTTTGTTGATGCACTTTGTGTCCGTCACTGTTAGAATAGGCTAGATAGAGCGTGTGTTGAATATTTTATAGATTAGATACGAATACGCGACCCAAGTACGAACTGAACGAGGATTGCAGTGTCCCAGTTCGTACGAAGTGTAACCACTTTGTACGAAGTCATCACCCAATCCGTACGAATTGTCATGTTGCCTTTAAATAGGTGTCATGTGTTCATCATTTGTAAGTTTTTGCGCTCCTGGACGGGGAGGTGCTGGTGAAATTTCTCCAGGATTTCGTCAGCTTGACAAGATTTATACTCTTTCGGTATGAATATATGACTTTCGCTGCTTCTACTCTTTTCTTAATGACATTCTACCGTAATTGACATTATTACGCACTAACTTCCGTCTAGAACTGCATGGCCAGGACCTACAATTGGTATCAAAGCTATGGTTAACACCTACGCTCATGAATTTTATACATTTATGGACTTCGGAGGGTTTTAGACGTAAAACATCAAAATAAAGGACAATCCATGGACAAAAAGTAAAGTTGAACGAATAGGATTGTTAGAAAACCATTTTCGACCAGATCTGTGGAGGAATTATCTCGAAATTCGCAGAAATAAAGATTTTGGATCGAAAATATGAAAACACGTCAATTCGTACGAATTGTCACCAATCCGTATAAAATGGCCAATTCGTACGAAGTGAGGTGAGCAAAAAAAGGCATGGAAAAATTTTGTTGATCGTATTGACGGGATGAGTGTCTAGAAAAAAATTGGTAATAATTTTTTTTCGAGATTTTAATGATCGATAAGCGATGTTCGGGGACACCGTCTGGAGCTTTAGTTTTGAATTATCTCGAATTCAAAATAACCTTTATCATTGTAGTTATTTCAGAAATACTCTTTAAAACTATCCTAAAATTTCGAATATATATAAATACACATATAGAGAAAAAAATAAGGATCAAATCGCAATAAGGATTGTGCAAGTGATATGACTCCTGTTGAGCTTGGTCATGTTGGATTAGCACAAACTTTTGGTGGTCGGGACATGGCCCCAATGCTATGTGGCAACATGTTATACAACACATGTTATATAAGGGCTTAGGTTGTGATAGAAGTGAAGTTTCTCTCCTTTAACCTCATATGAAACTACATCTCAGAACTAATTTATATCATCACTCCTGGCATAAAACCATATTTACCATCATACATGTCACCAATTAGAAATCACCACCTAAATAAATAAACACTCCTATATTGGTCACCCGACGCCTCCCTAATGTATGACCATAACCTCTTGATAATATGAATTTAATGCCAATCGCACAACATATATTTTTCCATCGAAAGAAAATAATCTATCACTAAAACCTAACTCGTAACAGCTCTGGAACAAGTGGGTTCCCCTCAAAATTAGCGTCTTTGGGTGGAGGGCGTCAATGAATCAAATTCCCACTAAGTCTGGGTTGGCTACAAGAGAGTTTAGGGTGGGAGATTCATTATGTCCAAGATGCGGTTTAAGGGAGGAAACTGTTCTTCACATTTTATGGGAGTGTCTCTTTGCCAAATCAATTTGGTGGGCGATTCTATCTTGGATAAATCCGCCTTTCCTGAATCCATATTTACTCGGTCCATCAACTTCTTTCTTTGTGCGTGGATATGAACATGTCGAAGTGGAGCTATCCTTTAGGTCACATTTGGGAATATTTAGAAAGCAAGAAATGAAAAAGACTTTCAATGGGTGTGACATCAACTGCAATTGAACGATGGAAAACTCACTTTATTGGATAACGAATAGATCCAAATTTTGTAATATCAATTGGTATAGACGTTAGATTTCAATATTCGTGATATAATTACTGTTTTGTCGGGTTTTTAGTGGTTTGTTGTCCCGTCTTCTATATTACACTAAACACTTCAACTTAAACGCAACAAACCCTATTACATAAAATTAAATTGATATAATTCATCAAACTAATTCAACACAAAGATTTAGTACGGACCTTTTCTAAACCCAAACAAAATTCTATTCTAATAATTTTACCTAAAATAATAATATACTTACTATACAGCCGGTGTACGATATTTTTCCATTGTAATTCACCACGTGTCACACCAACAAAAATGCCGATTAAGGAATAAATTTGTTTCTAGAATTTTCCAACTCTTTTCCAATTATAAAAACCTCCAATCTCCATCTCATTTTGCATTTGCATTTGCATTTGCATTTGAGTTTCATTTCGGAGGGAAAAATTTGTAACAAAGACGCCTTTTTGTTCCTCTTTTTTGACTCACAAATTCTTCTCTGCAACCAACTTTCCCGCAAACTCTCCAACTTCTGGATCAAGTAATCAACGTATGTTGCATCAGGTGTGTTGATTGTTGTAAATTCTGTCTGAATATGTGTTGATTTCTCTGAATTTGTGGAGAAATTTATATTGATGAGTTGCTTGTAGTTAGGGTTTGATGATTAAAATTCTACAATTGTAGCGTCGATTGCTGTAAATTCTGTGTGAATACGATGTTATTTCTGTTGATTTCAGTTAATTTGTGAAGAAATTTGACCTAATTTGTTTGTTTAGTGGTTTATTTTTCAGTTTGATTTGATAAGCTGCTTGTAGCTAGGTTTTGATGATTGAAATTCTGCTGTTGTAGCGTCGATTGATGTAAATTCTGTTTGAAGTTGATATTCTTTGCGTTGAGTTCAGTTAATTTGTGGAGGAATTAGACCTAATTTGTTTGTTTAGTGGTTAATTCTTAAGTTTTTGAGTTATTTGTATATAGATGAGTTGCTTGTAGTTAGGGTTTTAATGATTGAAATTGTGTAACTGTAGGAATATGTGTCAATTTGATCTTCTCTGTGTTGATTTCAATAATTCTTCATATAAATTAGACCTAATTTGTTTGTTCAGTGGTTGATTTTTCAGCTTTGAATTGTTTAAACAGATAAGTTGCTTGTAGTGAGGGTTTTTATGATTGAAATCGTGTAACTATAGGAATATGTCTACGTTGATTTTTGTAAAGTATGTGTGAATTTGATCTTCTTTGTTGAGCTGCTTTATTTGTTTGTTTTACTGAATGATTTTTCAGTTTTGGATTGTTTATACTGATAAGTTGCTTGTAATTACGGTTCTGATAATTGAATTTGTGATTGTAGGAATATGTGTACGGGGATTTGATTGCGGACCATAGTAAAGGTCTAAAACATGATATAACCGTAACTGCTGTTTCAGTATTGCTTGAATTATCAGCGGCGGATAATCTGGAACAATTTAGGTCATTGGTTGAACAAGAGGGTTTGGATGTTAAGGAATTTGGTTTGTGGTACGGTAGAACATTGGGTTCGAAGAAGAAGAAGCTCGGGGAGAGAATGCCTCTTATATTGCTTCCATGTTTGGTAGCAACCAGGTTTTGAACTTTATTCTAGGGTTAAAGGGTGTAGATGTTAACAAATGTTGTGGTTCAGATCGGGCAACTGCGATGCACCTGGCGGTTGCTGGTGGTTCTACTTAATGTGTTGAGGTAGTTAAGCTTTTAATCGACAGTTCTGCTGATACGAATTGTTTAGATGTTCATGGGAATCGGCCCGTGGATCTAATCCCGTTTGCGTTTGGTTCTTCGTTCAATTCGAGGAGGAAGTTGTTAGAACTTGTGCTAAATGGTTACTCTGATGATCAAGAATTGCTTGTATTGAATGATTTAAGCGATAACCTTGTTGAAGAACAAAAGGTTTCTCCAATTTTGATCAAGAATCCTGTCGATTTATCACTACCCGACATGAAAAAACGGGATATACAACACGGATGAGTTTAGAATGTACGCTTTCAAGATCAAACCATGCTCGAGAGCATACTCTCACGATTGCACCGAATGCCCGTTCGTTCATCCGGGCGAGACGCTAGAAGACGCGACCCACGAAAGTATCATTACAGCTGCTTACCATGCCCCGAGTTTCGTAAAGGATCATGCAGGCAAGGAGATAATTGCGAATACGCTCACGGGATCTTTGAGTGTTGGCTTCATCCTGCGCAATATCGTACCCGTTTATGCAAAGATGAAGTTGGGTGCAGTAGAAAAGTATGTTTCTTTGCGCATAAACCCGATGAACTTCGACCTTTACACCTGTCCACCGGCTCTGCCGTACTTTCGCCTCGATCGTTATACGATGTTTCATCAGTTAGTCCCTTTTCTATTGGCTCCCCGTCAATCATGGTCCCTCGAAGCTCCACACCACCGATTACTCCCGGAGCTTCTTCTCCTCGAGGCACGCTTATTTGGTCAAATCAGTCTCCACCGACCACCAAAGTTCTCGGTAGCCGGTTTCGGACCACACCTAGTGGTCAAGATTTGGATCTTGAAACTGAGTTGATGATGATGGATCGTTATCGTCAACAACAGTTAATGGATGAGTTTGCACGCCTGTCTCCACCATCTAGTTGGAACAATAATTCATTTGAAGAATACGACACAGTCAACGGGTCAAACCGCAATAGTGTTGACCTTTTGGCTTCTGGGATATCACTAGAATCAAGAATTAACCCATTACACCAAAACATGAACTATTCTTCTGGACTTCCATCTTCACCGTTAAGGATGTCATCATCATCATCATCATCGTCGTTTGGAGCCAATCAGATTATGAATTCAAGAGCCGCTGCGTTTGCAAACCGGAGTCAGAGTTTCATTGACCATGGGGCAGTCAACCGTCAGTCCGCTTCATCTGTAATGGCACCTTCCGCACTTTCAGTGACGGGAAGTTGAATTGGGGCATACAGAAAGACGAGCTCAATAAGTTGCGGAAATCCGCTTCGTTTGGCGTGCATAGATCACCGGATCCATTGTTGATAGCGAATAATCAAGATCCGGATATTACATTTGATGAAGAACAGCATTTTTCACCGTTGTTGGATCAGGAGCAGCTTGTTGCTTGATTATGACAACGTTATAACCCTTTTAACATGAATTCGCATTCTTATTCTTGCACGCGAAATTCGATTTGTTATAAGAAACTTCAGAAGGTTGAAAGCATCCATCTGATGATAGTCTGTAAGTTCAATTTTTTGTCTATGTATTTCATTGTTATTGATTTCATTTTGAATAAGTTAAAGACAGTAATCTGTAGACTTGATCTAGAAGTCTTCTATTTAATATGGTGTAACATGCCAATGTTTTTACAATTTATATGATAATTGAAGTTTGTACTGTTCTGACTTTTTGATTCTCATGTGTCAATTAAATGACATGCGGAGCATGTGTTGAAGGTCTGCATTTTTTTTTGAATGGCGGAAGAATCTATGACACTCAGCAATGGCTGTAAAACCCCACACAACAAGCAAACAAGAGAAAAAAAAAACAACAAAACAAAATTTAACCACTTTTGTGATTCTACCATGTATAACATAAACTAATAATTATTATCATTAATATAATATTTTAAAACAGAAAGCGCAATGAAGTAGAAAGTGTACTAAAAATCTTTTAAGATCTTAACAATAACTCGTAGATATATTGTTTTGAGTAGATGGCATGAAAACCCGCATTGAGACAGAAGATAATAATAATATATTACATAATCTTAAACAGGAAATAATATTTTTAAGTTTTAGTAATTTAATATATATTTTTTTATTATTAAGATAAAACTAGCAAGATACTAGAATAGAATTGAACATACAACAAACTTAGAATAAAAAATGAACATACACCATGAGTCCAACAAACAAATGGGATTTCGATTTCAGTCTATTTTTTTTAATCCATACAATTCTTTATCTCGGCTGTGAAATATGTTTATTATCATTTCTCGATGAAGCATAAAGCCATCAGAATAATGGTTTGTAGCCTCTTGCTGTACTATTTATCCCCGGTCAATGAGTTGGAGAGCTCCATCAGATAATTCTAATACCAAGGTGTGAACCATGAGGAGATTTTTTCCCATATGGATTTTATCAAAAACCAACCCGTTCCGGGCCTTCCAAACAGGCCAAAGTACTGCTGCAAAAATCAGCCCCATAACCAATTTCCATTTAGCCGATCCCTTACTTTGCTGTAAACCTTCAAGAATATCCCGAAGCAAAGTAGCGGAAATGATAGTATCGATCGGAAATTTCGTCCACACACCCACATGCCACCACACAGATTTTACAAAGACACATGACAGAGCAAGATGTTCCGCTGATTCTTCTCCATAACCACACAAGCTGCACCTTTTGTCCGCTACCGAAATCCCGCATGAGGTCAGAACCGACTTTACAACAATGCTTCCTAAAGCCTTTTTCCACACAAAATAACAAATCTTGTGTGGAACCACTTATTCCACTTTACCTGGACTTTCACTCCTAACGCATCTGCCACATCCCCTCGAAATTGTGCAACCAAGAAAATGCCGTCGTTTCCATCCATCCCGAGCTTCTCTGGCTCTTTGATTCTAGCATTTGTTAAATCATTTTCTACCAAAATAATATCCTTCCACAGCCCAGCTCTATCTTTTTTAATAGGAATCTGATCTTGCACCGAGTTGCTTCCGTGAATGGCTCTAACAACGCACGCCCAAAGTTGATTTGGGTCCGACTTGAACCTCCATCTCCACTTCATAAGGAAAGCCCAATTTAGGCTTCTTATGTCTCCCAACCCCAATGGGTCGCGTGGAATAAAAAGATCCAGAATAGTTTTTTAACAAGGTAGAAAATTGCATAAACTCTCACAACTCAGGCTCCCCAATCATTGCCTTTTGTATCGACTATTCGATCCAGAATAGTTGTTTAACAAGGCAGAAAGTTGCATAAACTCCCACAACTCAGGCTCCGTAGTTGATGCTTTTTTTCCGATTCCATACTCATTGCAATGAGATATTCGATTTTTGCCTCCTATCCATAACCAAACAATTTTTCTCAGCCTCTAATTCGAAGAGAAAGAGAAACAAGTCTTTTAAAGAGCTTGGGTCCAACGAATTATCAAGCAAAAATCGAGTAATGACACCACAAGTCATCGTGCTTTTCAAATAGCCCATAGCATCATGTTTGAAGTGGATGCATATGACGACCCTAACCTAAAGGCTTCCCGATTCGAATCGCCACCACCATTTTGAAAGTACCGCCATAATCGCAGCTCTTTAGGCATCCAATGGCCGTTCCACCTTTTGATCCTTTGGTGAGTGATTTGTTGCAAAAAAACATTCTTTTATCGTGTACATTTTTGTATAATTTGTATACTTTTGGTGTCGTTTTCTTTAGGTTTTATTGTATATTTGATTAGTTTGGGGAAATGCATGTCCGGGATGAAAAGGAACCAAGAACAAGCGTTAATGATCAAGAATTGAAGAGTTCCTGAACAAAGAAAAAAAATAAAAAACTGCAATTGAAGACCCCTTGCGGACCGCAAGGGGGTACAATATGGCCCACAAGGGCCGTGGCTGTGGAAATAGACTCGGAGAGTCTTGCGAACCGCAAGGCTTTAGCCATATGATCCGCAAGCGATGCGAAAAACTATAAAAACGGGTTTTAAACCCTAGCAGCTGTGGGTTTTGAGATATATCGCAACAGACGTAAACACAATAGTTTGAGGGTGACTTTGGAGCTTTTCTTGAATATCATAAAGCTTGGGATCATAGGATTGAAGCAGGAGCGCCTTGGGTTTATATTTCGGTTGATTTTTCGTAGTTAAAACCTTAGAACCATGTTTGTCTTTGCTTTGATTACTGATTTTAAGATGTTGAATTTGATGAGTAGCTAAATCATTAGAACTACTTAGGTTTGGATGATCTTTTGATGCATATTTGATAATTATCTTGACTATTTGATTTGGACAGTGTTTTGGGGTTAATTGGTTGTGATTTGTTGCTAGAATTGATTGCGCATGCTTTTGTATTGTTGAATATATTGATATTGTTGATGAGTTTGATGCTTTAGTAGGAATAAGTCACTACTAGTTGTGTTGAATTTTATTCGCGTTTCTCAATCTAATTGTTTGAAAATTGGTGACAATTCATAACACAAATCAATTTATAATCAGCTGATATTAGTGTGCATCCATCTTCTTTGATTTGAAAGATAATTAGAAGTTGCTAGGTAATTATGTGCATTGTTTTGGTAGTACTGAGCACTTGAAAACTCGGGGTTCGTCTACTTAGTTGTGTGTCGGTAAATCCTAGGATTTTGCTGTATCATCTTATAGCTTGCTTCACATCTAAAGGGTTGGTTAAGGGTAATTTTTACAATTCAATATTTGTGGGATTTGGGACCTTTAATTAGACTTGTTTTCTCATAGTACTCCATTGCATGTTTGTTTGTTCTTTATTGATGCTTCCTTAGTGTTCTGGAACTCGCAAAAAGAGTTTTGTATTCAGGCGGATTGTGACATCAGTTTGTTTTAATAATTGAGATACCACCAGATTAAAAAAGCTAAAATTTAAACTAAATAACTGATAGGCTCATACAGTTTTAAAATACCCAAATTTTAAACCCAAACTATACATACTAATCGATCATTTTGCTACACTACTATTGTTTTATTTATTATATAATTATCATTGATAGTAACGCCCCCTGGCCCTAACCTAAAGGCTTTCACGATTTGAATCGCCACCACTATTTTGATAGTAATGTCATGTTCTCAGCTCTTAAGGCTTCCAATGGCCATTCCACCTTGATCCTTTGGTGAGTAGTTTTTCCTAGATAACCAACAAATTTTTTGATTTATTGGTATTTGGGTATAAATATTTTTAAGATAGTTTTTAGGTGAGTTTAAGATCTCCGAATAATGTTGATCATTGATATCCATAGGGGAACTCATGAACCATACATGTAACAAGTTATCAGGCACATAACAAGTAAACATATACAATATAAATTGACTACAAGATTGAATTTGATGCGGGGTCAATAACTTGAATGCACGACTCATTGTGAAGCGAGAGAAATGCAGAAGGGTGAAAACCGATCCACAACTTTAAAAAATAATCATCCTAAAGCTTTAATAGTTTATTGTTATCTTATATTATTGGCTTTTGTTATTTATTTAAATTAAGTCTAGAGTATAAGTCATGTTATGTTACCAAGATTAATAATTATGATCTTTTATTTTAATCATATCTCTGGTTAATAAACGTTCTCTTTGGGGGTGTACCCCTCAGACTATGTACTATGGTGAACAATTTTTACAACCGGTTGCCACATGGATAACAAGACAAAAACCTTAAACATTCTTTTTTAATAAAAAAATCACTATGGTGAAGAACCGGGTTGTTTCACCGACCAAAGTTTGCAACCCAACTTTACAATATTCAATTGTTTTTTTTTTCACTTTTCATGATTTAAAATTTTTCTCTTAACAAATTTTTTAACAATATTTAATTGGTTTGCAACCCAACTTTACAATATAAATCTATGCCATTTTTTAGTGATGAATAATTAAATAGTTTGTATTATGTATATGTGAATGTGATTATGTTTAATGTTATTTTATAATGTTTTATTTATTTTATTGTAATTTTATTTATTTATTTGTTTTTAAATTTATATACCAATAATTTATCAGTTTCAAATAAAGTTATTATTTTTAATATTCTAATATTTTTGTATAATAAACAACAATTATAAATCATATTTATTTAATAAAATATTAGTTTAGGTTGGGTTGTGAATGTGGGTGGTAAATTGGATTGGGTTGTGTTGTATAGGTAGAAGAGAGAGAGAAATTAGTTTTTTAATGAAAGATTGGGTTGGTTTGGGTTGTGATAGTGGATAGTCTCATGAGTTGGGGGGAAAAATTTCACTCACCCAATTATAATATGTCATGTTATTTCCTCTCTCATTCTCTCCTCTTGCTTAAAAACACAAGGGGTGGTTTTCCCTGAACCATTAAAAAAAGAAAAGAAAAAAACATGATGGGTTGAATACTAGTGGGCCCCACCTTTACACCCTCTCCGAAACCTTCACCACATGCGGCAAGTCTTCACCACTTTCTCCTCTTCATCTCCTCTTCACCGCTCACCACATGGTGTTGGCGGCACGTTCCCCGCACGGCAAACTCCTCCCCACATACGCCCCGTCCCCATAAGGGTTGGTCTAAATGTTTGCTAAAACGCATAAAAGCTTATAGAGCTTATAGAGGTTGTGCACCATATATATTTTCCTAAATTAATGTTTTCTATTTCAGAAACAACTCTAGAATACATGCAAGACAAATATAAAGATAAAACTAGACGAAGGAATACATCAAATTTTCTTACAGTTTTAACAAGAATCCTATATAATTGTCCATCGATAACCAGTACCGATCCATACAAAAGTTCTAAACTCGGGTTAGGATGCCCAGACAGTAAAACTCCAAAACGATCATCTTTTCTTAAACCCGTATTTTTTCCGCTCATAAAACAGATCAGTTTTAGCACTTCCTAGATTCACAATTTTCGAGCACCCTTCTCGATCTTTCTCTTGTTGCGTGCACTCTTTGCAATAATACGCATCAGAGATGCCAACACCTCCACATATGACACAACGACCCTGAAACGACCCATAGTTGCACTCATTACACACGCGCACGAGTGTACATGGACGCACATAAGAGTCGCAAACAACACATTTTCCATCACATTTTTCACACAGCCTTCCGATTGCGATCCCTGGTTGTTTTCTGCACATTATCAGATCAGGATGATGCTTTGCCATTTTCCCTCAAGAACTACAACCTGAATTGATCAAGATATGATTAAAACGATATGTTATCAGAGCAGATCTAATATCAACGAATCATCAATAATGCATGCATTGCATGCATGCATACACACACCACACACACACACATACATACATACAAAGAGAAGAATCTAACAACTACTCATAACCAACTCAACTCTCACTCACTACTACAAGTCAATATACACAACCAAACAAATAATATGAACTTTTTTTAACAGACCGATGAAAAACCAACGAGAATAAACTGACTTGCAGCCTGTACATAGAACATCAGTTTAGAAATTTCTTTGCTTAAAGATGATCTAGCAGGCGGCACACGACACGAAATCAAACGTTTAGGGTCAGCTAAAAATGACCCATGTATTATACATATCACCCTGAACACAACCCTTTGGTAAACAGGTCAACCGGAGCACGGTCTGCTAAAAAAATAAGTTAACCCATTAAAGGGTTTTTTTTAACAAGTTCACATTTTAGATTTTAGAGCTGAAAAACTAAAAAAATTAAAGTTATTTATTCTAATTACAATTCTCTCCTACTATTCATTCTAGCAGTGAAATAAATATTCCTTCTTGAACTCTTCATTCCAAAATAGTTACCGATTCTCCAATCATTTCCATTCGGCTCCTATAATCAACAACTAAATCGTTGATTGGGAAACGAAAATACAGAAAAAAAAACACCACCAATTAGGGATATGTTCACTTAACTTGGAGTTATTGATAAACTAGATTGTTACCAAGTCACTAAGTACTCACTTTCGTAAATGAACATTAAATGGGCCGACACGAAACAAGACCCAATATTATACGGGTCGGGTCCAGGAACATTCAATGTGTCACTGATAAATATACTTGTCACGTCCAGGTTCACCTATTCAACACGTCAACCAAACGCAATTTATTCTAGTGTTCCCTATCCAAATTTTCATCATCCTAAGCTGAAAACTAAACACTAGAGTATGAAGTAAACAGATGTCTTGAACTTGTTGAAATCCATGATCGAAATTTATAAAAATCTTTATTAACACCCCACGGTTGCATGAGTTTCTAGTGTTTGGTAAAGCCTTGCTTAATTTGTTCCCAAACTGAATGAAAATAAAAATAGGCATTCATCGATAGAATTGTGCAGATTAAGACTTACAAATCACATGAATCCAACAACTACTATACACCACAATCATCCACAGACGAATAGAAAACAGGAGGAGGTAATTTGGAAGAATACCTAACCTGAACCTGAAGTAACCACCAAGAACCCTAATTCAGTAATCTTCAGAGGACGAATCAATGTTGATTCAATTTTATTTCTTGCAAACCGACTTCCAGGCCCAGCTTTACGTCAATATATTCTTCTAGGCCCAAACCTATATATGTGACATTCTTGTATTATTTTAAATTTGTTTTTTAGAGGATCTATTTGCTATCTTTATCTGGTAATTTAGTTTTAGTTGGTCGTTAAAAAAATAAAAATATTTCAGTACTACAGAAATATAAGTATCACTTTAGGCAAATATAGCTAAATTTGATACAGATATATCTCAATGTTTAAAGTCGATGAAACCGTTTAAAATTAAACAACAAATGGTTCGGTTTTCGTAGTTTAGTGGTTAACGCTTCGGTATTTGTGTGAACAACTTAACCTTTATGGCTTTTACTATTTTAACATTTGTGTAAACAACTTAACCTTTATGGCTTTTACTATTTACAAATTTCTTTTTTCAGTATTATTATATTATAATCATAAACCAATTTTATCATTTTGATTTTTGAAAATAATGATTTTAGAAACGATTGAAAAACAAACTTCTAAACCGTAAAACCGGTAATATTAGCTGATCCGCCAAACCCACACCCCCGCCCTGCCGGTTTGGTTTGTCAATTTTAAAACTATAGTTTGGTAAAAAAAATTTAAAAACCCTCCTTTTTAGGGTTTAGTAGCCTACCAAAATGGTAAAAAAAAACCACAACTATCTCGAGTCATCGTGTTTCAGGGGCTGACATACCTTAGGGGAAGGGGTAGCCTCCGCTACCGCTTAGCGTTCCGACGATAGTGTAAATTTTTGAAAAAATATGACATTTTTTTGACGTTTTTTCGATTTCGTTACCGCTTTTTTGTTAAAATGTTACCGCTATGAAGATTTTCTAGATCCGGCACTGTCGTGTTTTTCCTTTCTTCTTAATAATGATCACATCAAAATAAGTGATATAAACTTGAAAAGTTGAATTTAGAAAATGTAAATACAACTATCATCGGTGTAGTGTACATGGTGGGCAGGATTGGTTAGGACTTAAGAGGAGGGGTGTACTTGTCCTTAACCCAGACCGAGCTCTTGGGTTGGTCTTGTCAAAAACCCGGTTAAGACTAGGAACAGTAACCAGGACCACGGGTCGAACCCATATTGGCCAATCTCTATGGTTAAGCCGCGGTCTACTGGATTATGGTTATCTGTGTATAACAAAGATTAGTACTAAAAAACAAATTTATTTAAAAGCCAATGCTTACATAACAATACATTTGACTTAATAATTATACATAACTCAAAACAAGTAACTAACAACCAACATATCTTAATAACAAACACAGATAACTTATACAATCGTAAACCGCTAGCCCTGAATCACGAGCTCGGAAGCAGAGATATCCATCATCCGTGGCACGTTGTCGATAATGTTTGGTCCTACCTTAACTTGACTGACCGGACCCATGTTCTTCTTATAAGCAGCATTATGGACTCCGAGTGCAGCCCTGCCTGAGGGGTCCAGATTGTTACACCAAGATGCGTCCCACTCGATGGCCTTTGCAGTGCTGCAAGCTATACTGGCTCCACCCGGGACGGTCAACTTAGCCGAATTCTGAGGGAAAAACCGCTCAAAGATCATTCGGTAATAGTAGGCTTCTTTTGTGACCGGTGTGTTGTGAGGGAAGATGTGCTCGGCATGAAGCATCATCTTGTCTGTTACGTGTAGGTCAGCGTGAGCTTTGAGCCCGTCGATCCAGCTATACCCAACTCCGTCACTAAACTGTTCTTTTTGTCTATACAAAATATGCTGCAGGACATACACGAAAACGTTAAATGAGGAAATTTTTATTGTTAAAACGGGTTTAGTGATGGCGATAACAAACGCGCTTTAGGTACCTTTGGTAAATACGGGTGCTCTTCGTCATCAAAAGCCCGTCTAAGTATCCATTTCTCGATCCGTTTCTGATCCATGTTGATCTGCAAATAACCTCATCAAGCTTAGTACTTCCCAGCCCAAATCACAAATTCATAACCAATTAGTTTCTTACCATTTTGGCTTCCGGGTCGATGCTCATGGCCACGTTGATGAACTCTTTGTCTAAAAACGGAACTCGGGCTTCCAACCCCCACGCGGATGTCGACTTGTTAGCTCTCAAGCAATCATATTGATGAAGGGCTTTGATCTTGCGACAAGTTTCTTGATGGAACTCTTCCTTATTGGGTGCCTTGTGGAAGTACAAGTACCCTCCAAAGATCTCGTCGGAGCCTTCACCCGAGATGACCATCTTCACGCCGAGAGACTTGATCTTACGGGACATCAGGAACATGGGCGTGCTAGCCCGGATCGTTGTCACATCGTATGTCTCGATATGGTAAATCACATCTTCTATTGCATCAATCCCATCCTGCAAAATGATTCAGAAGCTAGCAGATTAATAGCTGAACAGAGGCCAGAAAAAGCCCAATAGAGCTATGGCGCCCACGGCCATAGACGGTTTCTTCTAACGCCCCGAATTTAGACTTTTTGTCACCATGAGAGGATGATTCAACGAAAACAAGTCTACCTGAACAGTGAAGTGGAACTCGTGATGAACCGTTCCCAAATAATCAGCTACTTCTCGTGCCGCCTTGAGATCAGGCGAACCCTCAAGCCCGACACAAAACGAATGGAGCTGAGCTCCCCACTGCTTAGCGGCTTTTGTACCCGCCAGATAACGAGCGGTAATCGACGCCACCAGTGACGAGTCCAGCCCTCCTGATAACAAAACCCCGAACGGGACATCGGTCATCAACCGCTTAATCACAGCCTGCATTAATTAATATTTAATATAACCCACTATTAAACAACCGATCCCGATTCAAGCCGAACTAACAAACATCAAACAAAAAACTCACATTTTCAAACGCGCGTCGAAGAACAAGCGGGTCATAAGGTGTAGACGGGATAGTCTCCACAAACCACCGCGGGTTGTACCACCATTTAAACCCGCCGGTCTTGCTGGAATACAAGTGTCCCGGTGGAAACACCTCAAAATGTTCACAATCATCATTTAAACCTTTTACTTCTGATGATATCCAAACAGAACCTGAAGAACAAAATAACCATGTTTACTTATTTACTCTGCAATATGCATTAACAAACATTTATTTGTTTAAAATAATTGGTGTAAAGTAGAATAAAAGGTAACAATGGCCTGCCGTTAAAAAAATATAAATAAATAAAGTATACGAGGGATAGATAATTACCATCGAGTCCCCAACCGATGTACAACGATGTGATCCCAATCGCATCACGGGCAGCAATGTACGTGTTGTTGCGTGTATCCAACAACACAAACGAGAACATTCCGTCAAGCATATCGACGAAATCTTCCCCGTGTTCTTCATACTGTAAAGATTAAAAAAGTTGTGTTACACCAAAATGCATATATTTAAGGCTTTGTGTTCATTTATTAGTGATTTCTTACTAAATGAGCGATAACATCGCAATCGCTGCCGGTTCGGAACTTGTGACCGGCGGCTGTCAAGCTTTTTCGGAGCTCCTCGTGGTTGTATATCTCGCCGTTGACCTGCATACACACAAAAATTCACCTCAAAATCGAACAATATAACAGTCTAGTTCAGCTGGTTTTGGAGCAAAGTTACAAACCGAACCGTCGGGGCTGATTCGATAGGATAAACAGGCCGGTTTTCATGTTTGATGGTTCGGTTTTACTAGTTTTGGGTTTTTTTTATAACTTTTGTTAAATAAATGATAAAATTGTTAATGAATATAATAATATGTATATACAGAAAGGGGTTAAACTTGCCAAGCCTAGCTTAAGCTTAAGCTTGTTTAATTTACGAGAGCTTAAGCTCTATATCCATAACTTGAACTTAGTTTGTAAGTAGTTTTTAAGCTCGGCAAGTTATTTATATTAACTAATTTATATGGATTTAGAATTATTTTATACTGTATATATACATCAGGTATAACTTCTCAATATAATTTAACATATATGTTATGTTATTTATAATGGTTTTACATATAATAATAATAATAATAATAATAATAATAATAATAATAATAATAATTATTATTATTATTATTATTATATAGCCATATATATATATTTAAAATATTAAATAATAATAAGACTGTTTAGGCTAGCAAATCAGCTCAAACTTGTTTAAACTCGACTCATCTCGAGTTTTATAGCGAGTCAACCTCGAGTAGCTCACGTTTTGTCTCGTATTAACAAGAACTTATATAATAAATGTTACATGATCGATTTTGAGTTCCAAACTGTACACCGACCGTAAACCCCAAACCGTTAAAACTAAAACATGAACCGAACCATACATATTTAAAACCTTCTGATCTCTACAGTTTTAGATGGTTTAATCGATTTCAGCGGTTTATAAACACCCATAATATAATATATTAATATTTCCTTTTCGTTAGCATAAGCGCACCCACCGTTACAACGACCGTCTCATCTTCGTTAAAAAGCGGTTGATCCCCGGAAGCAGGGTCGATAATAGCAAGGCGCTGATGCGCAAGATAATTATCACCGTGCTGGTACAACCCGCTCCAGTCGGGTCCCCGGTGCTTCAATCTGCAACCAACATACCAAAAAAACTTATAAAGCTTTTAAACAACTGATTTCTATTTGTTACGTTTTAAATTAACTAAAAACTTAGCAGACATTCGGTCGGGTTTTTCATAGAATCACAACCGAAAGAGAAAATCCGGAAAATATTTTATTTAAAATATGGGGAACAGAACAGAACATGCCTGCGAGAAAGCTCGAGGACCCGGACCCGTTTGGCCTGAGAGTCGTCGGAGCAACCCAAGACAGCAAGTATTCCACACATGATTGCCGAGGTCGGAGAGAATAAGGTGGTCGGAAATGCGGTGATTTGGATAATTTGTTGGTGATTGAGCGTTTCGTTCGCCGCGTATTTATAGATGATTTTGGTGAGGTTTCGTTTGTTTTTAATGATTATTTTATTGTTTTTGTATTTTTTGATGGATAAGCGGCGACGATTCTCGGTGTCTTGTCATGTCTTTTGTTTATTATTAGTGTTGTCATGTCTTTTGTTTATTATTATTTTCTTTTTTGGATAAAGATGATGTGTACGCTGTGCATAGGTGATTGTTTATGCGATGTGAATGTGCAAAATTTAATCACGAAATTAGTATACAGACATGCTTGATTTTTAACACTGTCTCTAGATCTTTTTTTCTTTTCTGTTTTTAATTTTAGTTCCACTTTATTTTTTATTATTATTTTAGATTAGAAGAATGTGAGTTGGGTGTTTTACTTTCATAATTATTCTCTTCCCATGCTCATGACTCTTCTCATGTCTCCGTCTCTCACGCTCTATCAGGGTAGTGTCTCACAGCTATTTTAGGTGATGTGGCTGAAGTGTTAAACCCTTACACTCTGCGCAACAGCAACGAAAACAATAACAACAATACTCAGTAAATCCCATCAATAGCTTATGTTGGTGGGGTCTGGAGAGGGTAAGATGTAGACAAACTTTACCTCTATCCATATGGATAGAGAGGCTGTTTCCAAAAAGACCCCCGGCTCGAAACCAAACTGCATGCAAACAATCTGAACTAGACATTTAACAATATAAATCTACCGGTCATAAAATATGTGGTGACAGAGTACCATAGCATAATAAAACAATATAACACCCTAGAGCAACAGATACATACACACATGATAAGAATCACAATGTAAAGTCAACCTAAAAAATAGGAATACTATCCCCTAACCCAAAAAGCTCAAATGAAAACACATATACACACACCCACTTTAGGATCCTCTCATAAAATCCTTAACCATAATCCTACATCTCCACGAACTCCTATCCTGGACCATGTCCTCATAAATGTGCAACTCTAGCAAATCTTGTCTAATCCGTCCATCCCAAGTTAATTTGGGTCTTCCTCTACTCCTCCTACCTTCCACACAAAGGGCTTCCACTACTCTAACTGGCATCTTCACATGCCCAAACCATCTCAATTTCCCCTCCTTAATCTTACTCGATATACTAGCCACCACTAGTCTTTCCCTTAAAACCTCATTTCTCATATGGTCTAACTTTGTGTGCCCACATTATTGGGATTGAACCTTTGGAAAGGAAAAGATGATACAAAGTTAAAACACACAATCCGAGCTTTGGTCCAAGCTATCAGAGGATTCTATCCACTGATAGGCTTTTAATGCTTTCAATAAAGAACATTGTTAACTATCCTCTGACAGAAGAAACTCCCAACCGATGATAGAAGAATACAAGATCAGAGGTTGGCCAGCAGTATTTAGTCTAGTCTTAGTTAAATCAATGTAACAGTGCTATGCACTGATAGCTTTAGTCTAGTAGTGCTTATAGTTAGTTACGTTTGTTAGCTGTCACTATCAACCATGACGTCATTGTAAGACGATCAGTGGTTAGATAGTTAGTATAAATAGGCGCTCATTGTAACAGTTTTACTTGTCTTCTTAAAAAGATCAATTACGCATATCTTCTTCATTTCATACTATCAAACGAGCGTTATTGGGCTAAGGGGGAGTTTGTGAATCACTTGCAATAGTTTAATTACTTAAAAGCAAGATGGTGATGAAAACAAACGACTAATTGATTGTTGAAAAAGTTTTTCATTAATCCGTTGCACTTAGTCTCTGTTTTCAACCATTCTCCATTATTTGAAACAAAACAGCAATCAATTCAAACTTAGATCCTGACAATTGGTATCAGAGCTTTGATCAATCGGTTTTGATTTAAACGTCAAATTGATTTGAACAGATCACTCTTTGTTGCTAATTTCGTTGATAAGTTTTGCTTGAATACAGAGTTTTATTACTACAAACGTTTTTAAACACAAATCTGTTTGTAAACAAGAGAAATGGCAACAAAACACACAAGATTTCAAATATTGGATCCATGTTCAAAACCACTTATTTGAAACGTAATGAGTATTTTATTTGACAACGTAGGATGGGTCATATTCTCGCTCAACAGAACACCAGATGTTGGAGATCCATTGTGTTTGGACCTCATGTTCCCATGGTTCCAAGCACAGAGGATCCCCACACTCAAGTCCCTAAAAAACTCAAAAATTACTCTGAACAGGATTTCCTTAAAATCGAATTGGATGCTAAGGCTTTCAGCATAGTTGCTTCAGCCTTGCTCAATGAGATTTATGCGGGATTACTTCATTGTAATAGTGCTAAAGAGTTGTGGGATGCTCTTAAAGAACAATTCGGTGGTACTGAGGAGGTGATCGAGAATAATAGAGAAGTCTTGAATCAGCAGTATGAAACATTTTGTCATGTAAAAGGTGAGTCACTAACCCAACAATTCGAGCGATTTAGCTGTATCATGAGCGAATTGAAACTGGTAGATGTGAGCTTTCCTAATTCGACTATCAATAGTCGTTTCTTAAGATCACTACCAGAAAAATAGGAGACAATAGCTTATGTTACTCGAACATCTGTTGGTTATAAAGAAATGACCCTCACACAACTTCATGGTCGACTTCTCACTTATGAGAGAGAGTTGAACCAGAAAAAGAAGCTTCAAGAGTCTGGGAAAGTGACTGATGACTATACACAGGGAAACACTGCTCTCTACAGTCATGAAGAGGGGTCTGGTAGTGGAAAGGATCAGAGTTTTGATCATTATATTGACATAACTTCTGGAAACAATTTCAACTCTGATCCCAGTACACCCAATTTTGCTTTTGCTGCAAATTGTGAAAGCCAAACCTCTGACAATATGAGTTTTGAGATGAATGACTTACAACACTTTGAACCCACAGATTTGGAAGAAATAGACATCCTACACCAGTTGGCACTCTTGAGTGTCAGGGCTAGTAAGTTTTACAAAAGAACTGGTAGGAGGTTTCCAGGATCACATGGGGGGTTAAAAGTTGGGTTAGATAAATCAAAGATAAAATGTTACAAGTGCAATAGGATGGGACATTTTGCCAGGAAATGCAAAACTCAAACTGCAGGACCAATTGTTACTCATCCTGGCACCAATCCTCAAAGCACTGTCTAATATTCCCAGTTTACCCCTGCACATCAAATGCAAAACACTGCTCATTTTGCAAGTCCTGTAACAACTGTCCCTATTCATGATGTCCAAACCCCTGCTCCACAGATTCAATATGTTCAAGCACCACCTCAAGTGCATGTGCAACAAACTCCACATGTCACTCAAACCACTCAAACCACTGCTGCACCAGCAGAGGTTACACAACAAAGCTTCTTTACCCAAGGTTTTGTTGATTGGAGTAGTTTGCCTGAGTATTTAACTGATGAAAACTTTGCTCTCATAGCCAAAAATGATTTTGAAAAAGAGAACTTCTGTTTTATGGCTTTTGAGACGATAGTTGAAGGTGATGAGTCTGTGGAACATGAGTCAAAATCTGATGTGGTTGAATGTTGTGAAGCAGTGGTTACACCAGAAGTCACACTGTGATTGAAATGAATGCTGCTGAGACTGAAAAAGATAAATTATCTGACCCATGAGACATAGAGGTGTGTGAGAAGAATGTGATTGTGCTCTTATGGCTGCTTCGAAGGTATCACCTCAGATCCTAAAGATCTATGTTCTGAAAAATGCATTATTGATTTTGCAACATAAACAAGTGAATGAAAACCTGAGAAACAAAATTTTGGAAGATGAACTTAAATTTGAAAAACTTGTGAAAGAGTTAAAAACAAAATTAAGTGAAAAAGATTCTGAAATGAGTAGCCTAAGGCATGAATCAAGCATAACCAAAGACCAGCTCCAAACCATGGTAGAAAAATAACAGGTTTGCAAACAGGAGCTTGAATCTACCCAGATCACTTGTGAAAAATGGGTAGAGTCTTGCAAAGGTTATGAGCTTATGCTTGATGCTCAAGTCAAGAGCAACATAAAGGTTGGTATAGGCTTTAGGGAATATGACCATACTTGTGAAAATGTTGCAAAAATTGACTCTGAGCTTGTTGAAATAGTTCCAACAAATTTGGCTGGTGAAGAAATTAAAATCACTGATAAAGAAGGAAACAAAATTGTTCTTGAAAAACCAGAGGTCTCACCAAAAGAAAAGGAAATTGAAAAATATCAGTTTAAACCAACATGGTCAAATGAGTGTGATATTTTGGAAAACTTCAAGCCAATAGACTTTTCAACTCTTGATGGTATAAAAGCACCAAAAGCATTGGTGATCCTTATCAAAGACTTACCAGCAGGGGTTACATCATCTGCTCTCAAAAAGTCTGATAGGAAAAGGAAGGAAAAGATTAAACACTTGTTTTGTAAATTTTGTGAAAAGAGAAATCATGATACAGCAGAGTGTTTTCTTTTGAAAGCTAATGATATAAACAAAACTTGTGTCATACTTAAATCTTCTAGATGCACCATTTGCAACAAAACAAATCATCCAACTCAAGAGTGTGTCTATCTCAAAACCTATCATCAAAAGGTAAAAGAGATTAGAGAAAAGGCTCTAGAAAGAGAAAATTCAAATATTGCAAAACAAAAATTTTAATCATGTGAAACATCTGTCACCAAAGCTTTAAATCAAACCTCTGTCCACAGAGAAATTCAAGTAACAGATGCACCTCCATCAAACCAGTTTCCAAAAGGTAAAAGCCAGCCTAATTACCAAAAGGTGCCTATGACTTATGAGACTTACAAAAAGTCTTCTAAGCCAAGGGTAAATAGGCATCCTCATGGTTACCAACAGTTGATAGGAGGTAGCTCACAGCAGTGGTTACAAAAGTCTGATCCAACCACTGCTCATCAGTCTGAACTTAACTCTGGATCACCTAAGGATGAAACAGCAAACATTTTGCAAACTTTGTTAAACAAGTTGAAAAGCAATTTGATCTTCCTGTAAAAATCTTTAGGAGTGATAATGGAACAGAGTTTAGAAACAAGGAGTTGGATGCCTTCTGTGAGTCAAAAGGAATTGTTAGGAAATATAGCATTCCTAGAACTCCAGAACAAAATGGGGTTGTTGAAAGGAAAAACAGAACTTTAATTGAATGAGCAAGGATTATGCTTGCAGACTCAGGTTTACCCTTGTCTTTTTGGGTAGAGGCTGTTATGTCCATAACAGAGTTTTGATAAACCCTAGGCATCAGAAGACTGCCTATAAATTGCTTTACAAAATCAAACATCGGATCTCTTATTTCAAAGTCTTTGGCTGCCCATGCTTCGTCTTAAACATCAAGGATTCAATATCCAAGTTTGCAGCCAAAGTTGATTGTGGTTATTTTCTGGGATGCTCAACCACTGCCAAAGCCTACAGAGTTTTTAACTCTAGGACCAAGTGTGGTGAGGAAACTCTAAATGTGAAGTTCAATGAACTCTCATCTTTGAAAATCCCAGCAAATGGACCTGCTGAATTGTTTGATTTATCAAAATTTACATTTGAAGATGTGTCTGTCAAGACTAACCCTCCAGGTACTCCACAATCATCTGTTGAAGAGCAAGGATATGATTGTGTTCTTCCAAGTTTTAAAATCAATCCTACAGGCAGAGGAGCAGATGTTAGTGACAATGGTGAAAACTCTGCCAGGTCAACAATGGTTAATACTCAAACGTCTGCCAGCTCTCAAATCCAAACATCTGTTGATGAAAGTCCACTACAAATGGGCGAAAATCAACACACTTTCCCTCCCATACCACCAATCCCTCCACCACCATTCCAATCGGAGGCTGGACCATCAAATTCACCGGCAGAGGATAGCTCAGATGATACACATTTGCAAGCTTCACCTCAAAATGCCATTGTCCCATATCAAGGTAATTTGATATTCCTCAAAAGCCATCCATTGGATCAAGTTATTGGCAACATCAATGAGGGTGTGCTCACAAGAAGCCAAGCCTAAAACATTTGTCTTTTTGCTGGATTTCTATCACTCACACATCCTGTCAAGTACCAAGAGGCACTGAAAGACAACACCTGGGTAGAAGCCATGCAAGAAGAGCTCCTACAATTCAAGAGACAACAAGTATGGGAATTTGTACCACTGCCAAAAGATGTGAGTCCCATCGGCACAAAGTGGGTCTTTAAGAACAACACTGATGAAAGAGGTATTGTTGTAAAAAACAAAGCAAGGCTCGTGGTTCAAGACTACAGACAGGAAGAAGGAATTGACTATGATGAAACCTTTGCTCCAGTAGCAAGGCTGGAAAGAAAAAGATTTGATGCTTGTCCAGATTTACGTGGATGACATCATTTTTGGATCCACATGCTCATGTGTGAAGAGTTCAGAAAACTCATGGTAGCAGAGTTTGAGATGAGTGCAATGGGTTAGCTGCAATGTTTTCTTGGTTTACAAGTCAAACAAATGCACAAAGGCACTTTCATTCATCAAAATAAGTATGTGAAAGAACTACTTAAGAAATTTGATATGAATGATTGTAAACCTTGCATCACACCCATGGCAACTTCCAAGCTAGTCACTATAGATGGCAAAGATGACCTTGTTGATCAAACTTTGTATTGAAGCATGATTGGGTCTTTATTGTACCTAACTGCATCACGGCCATATATTATGTTTGTCACATGTGTCTGTGCCAGATCACAGTCAATGCCAAGAAAATCAGATCTTATTGCTGTAAAAAGGATATTTAGATACATAAAAGGTGCTCCCACACTTGGTATCTGGTATCCAGCTAATGGCAACATTGAGCTTGCAGGATATTCTGATAGTGATTTTACTGGATGTAAAACAACAAGGAAGTCCACATCTGGAGGAGCCCAATTCCTAGGGGACTGTTTAGTGTCTTGGCAAAGTAAAAAGCAAGTTGCAGTATTCACATCCACTGCTGAAGCAGAGTATATAGCTGCTGCAAGTTGCACTGCTCAAATTTTGTGGCTTCAAAATCAATTCTTGGATTTTGGTGTGACTGGCTTGAGGACTCCTCTCAAAATTGATAGTCAAGCAGCAGAAAACATCATCAAAAATCCAGTCTCACATTCCACCACCAAGCACATTGATATCAGACATCATTTTGTGAGGGATTGCTATGAAAAAGGTCTGATTTCTTTACAACATGTCCATACCAAGGATTGACTAGCAGATGTGTTGACAAAAGTACTTGATGCTTCCACATTTGACAGTCTGATATCTAGGCTTGGAATGCTAAACATGGATTAAAAACAATTTTTTTGTGATCCATGTGTAAATAGCAATAAAATGTTTTTAGAAAATCAGAAATTCATCCTTAAAAATAGTTAAAATTGAATCTTTCAATAAAATCCTTAAAGTCTGTTCAAAGCTCTGATAGCATAAAAACACTGTTGTTTAGAAAAAATCTATCCACTGACACAAACATCTGATAGTGTTTAAAATTGGTCACAACCACTGATTGGTTTCACTCTAACAGTGGTTAGCCAAAACAACTGTTTTCCATTGTCAAACAGAGTTTACACGTGGACAGATGTTATTCGACAGATGTTGCATCAGACGCCACGTCACGTGCACTTTTTGAAAAACCATATAAAACCCTGTTCTATCCCCAAACAGAGGTTTCACTTTTCTTGTGCGATTCCAAATTTTTCAATGCCTTTCTTTCACAAATCATCCAACAATCATGGCTCCTAAAACCAAATCGAAGAAGAAATCGACAGAAGAAAAACCCCATTTGTTCTCATCATCAAAACACCACACAATTATACTGCTATTCTCGAATAAACCGACACAAACATTTGTTATCATCCAATGATCCGGATTCTAAAAGAATCAAAATTCAAACACATGTTGGAAGTCAAAGCTCTAGTTTACATCAATTCTTTAAGAGAATTTTGAGCAAAGGCTAAAGTAAATCTAACCGCTGATGGTGAGCCCTATTCTATCACTTCCAAAATTGGTGGCACACAACTGCAAATAAGCCCGCAATCTATCTCCCAAGTCTTCATGTTAAATGATATGCAACATCTGGTATCATTTCCTTTGAGGGAGATGCAACATGAATTCGTTGAAAGAGGTTACACCGGACGGTTGAAAGGTATGACAATCTTCAAACCTAATTTTCCAGCAGAGATGAAATTCTTTTTCCACACCCTACTTACTTGTGTCTCTGCAAAAACAACTGCTTTCAATGAGATTCCATTGAACATGCAGTATCTGGGATTTGCAATTTTAACTGGTTCTGATTTTAACTTCTCCCAGGTGCTGTTCAATGATCTTGTAACTAATTTTAAAAATATTTCAAAACAAAAAGCTTTCTTGATACATCCAAGATTCATGAGTGTTTACTTGCAAGACCAGATCAAATCAAACGCAAGTAAACAAGGCGCAGTTACAAACGCTAGCAGCCTAAACCATGAAACGTTCACACGAATTACAAATCAAGATTAAGTTTCCAAAACAGAAGCATAGGAGGTTGAGCCTATTTTACAAGAACAAAAAGTTCAAGCTCAACCTCCGGCTGCTGAGCCCACTACTCTAGGTGATCAGGGCAACACAATCACTGCAATGAAACCCACATCTAAAATCTCCAAAAAGAAACCATCCAGAGCTTCCAGAAAACCCACCAAACCCAAAAAGGGTCCTCTGGAAGATGAGATCCCAGAGGTTAACCCAGTGACACCACCAAAGTCACTAACCACTGCTGCTACTTCTTCACAGTAGATGGTAGAAAGATCTTGTTGGTGCATATGTCTGTTGCCATCGTCATGAATGTCATTATGTATCGAGTCTGAGTGAATAAGGCTTAATCTGTGAGAAACGAGGCGTATTTAAGTGAGTTTGTAAGCAAGTTCGCTTGAGAAGGAACTTGAGAAGTCAAGTTCGGGATGTTCGGCGAACATGCAATATCTTCGGACGAACTTGGTGTCTCCATGAGCGAACTTGTAAGTCTATAAATAGGTGCCTTGGTGATTTCATTTGTAACTCAGAGATTTTGGCACAGAGACGGCGAAGCTCTGTCGGATCCGGTTCTCGAATGTATTGAACTTTAGATCAATGAAAACAATCGTTAAATGAGTAATTCTTGTTATTCGATTAACTTGTCATTAGTTTCTGCCTAATTGGACAATAGATAGCAAACTTAGGTTCCCGAGCTGTTCGTGGACGTTCCTACAAGTGGTATCAGAGCCTGGATACCTAAATTTGCTGGAATCAAGACAAGAATCTTTCTTATTCTACTCCATTCTATCTTTTTTCTTAACATTTTCACATACTTGATGATTTCATGGTAAAAAATAGGTGATTTTTGAATATGTTATGTAAAACACACTTGTGGTAAACCCCTGAGAGTTTGGACATCAAATTCAATCGAATTGATACCAAAAAGTTGCAAAAACCATGTTTTGGAAACAAGATTCAGCCGAACTTAACATCAAGTTCGACCGAACTTGATTAAAATTTCACTAATTTTAATCAAGTTCGACCGAACTTGACAGATTTTTCAAGAATTTTTGATAAGTTCACCTGAACTTGAGGGAAATCTCAATATTTTTGATCAAGTTCGCCCGAACTTGATCAAGTTTCATTGATATTCTTTTACAAGTTCGCCCGAACTTGATCAAGTTTTTGAAATATTACATAAGTTCGACCGAACTTACCTGTTTCTTGAAATATCCATATAAGGCATGAAAATCCCGAAAAACGTTACGAACATTATATATCGTTAGAATCGTATTGACGAGACAATTTTAAAGATATAATCGGGTAAAAAAAATTTTCGGAAAATTTTTTAAACGTTTTTAACGTACCGATCGTGCTAAATTTGTCTGTTGCTAATCAATTTCAAGTGTTTTTGATTATATTTTCAGATAAGTCTTCAGGTTGTCAAAATGGAAGATTTCCACACTGTGTTCATTTCTCAAATGGCTTCTTCATCAAATGCTAATACTCTTGCGGTGAATCAGATGAATATCGACAATGAAATGGGTACTACTCAGAAACCATCGAAGCTAATGAGTATAGATGAGTTTGAAGGATGGAAGGAAAAGTTTGTGAATTGGATACAAGCAAACCAATTCGACAGTTGGGTTGC
Source organism: Scalesia atractyloides (assembly GCA_947069175.1). Lineage (NCBI taxonomy): Eukaryota > Viridiplantae > Streptophyta > Magnoliopsida > Asterales > Asteraceae > Scalesia > Scalesia atractyloides. The sequence goes on along the minus strand of CAMTDV010000015.1, from coordinate 31,326,205 downwards.
AGTTGAGGATGGTTACAAATGGCCAAAGAATGAGCGTGATCAAGATCTTCCGTTGAACAAGTTCTCACTGGGTGATAAAGCAAATTATGTCGCCGAAAAGAAAATGATTAGCTTGATTCAACAATCAGTAAAGGAAGATATTCTGATACTGTTGCCAGAGTTTGAAACTTCACAAGAATCATGGCAATCTCTTTGTGATAAATTCAAAGGAAGTGATGAAATGATCAAGAGCAAGAAGGCCTTAATTAAGAAAGAATTTGAAATCTTCACGATGATCAAAGGTGAAACTATGAAGCAAATGATTGATAGATACTGTCACCTTATGGTCCAGATGCAAAGACATGATATCAAAAGATCTAACGAAGAACAAATTGAGAAGTTGGCCGATGCACTTCCAGACGGAGAATGGACGACATATCTGACGATTCTGAAAAATAGTCCATCTTGGAGACATTTCAAGTTATCATCTTTCATCGACAAATTAGAAGGTCATGAAATGGAATTGATGAAGATTGCTAAATCAAAGAATGCAAATGTTGTTCAAGATGTCGGTGTCTATTACAAAGGAGGTATACAAGATACTCCGATTCAAAGCCCGAAAATTCAAACGACTTTTAGTGCAAATGCAAATTCTTCTCCGAATCAAAGCTCTCCATATTCTGGCTATTCTAGTGCTAGTTCAAGCTCTTCATTCCAAAATCAGTCAAGCCAAGCTAGTTTTGATTCAAATGTTTTCCAGTGTAACATAGCAGTTGATCTGAAGAATGTATTTCCAGAAAAGGTGGCTAAGCAATACATAGCACTTCTCGCTACCGTTCTCGAATCATATGATAGCCATGTTGCTGGAAAGATCAGTAATCCAGAAATGATGACAGAAGATTATGATCAGGTAGACGAAGAAGAGTTGGAGCTGATGGATATCAAATGGAGCCTTGCGTCTATTATCAGAAGAGTTACCAAGTTTGAGGCACTCACCGGGGGGGATATTGGTAATTCAAGCAACAAGCTTGGATTTGACAAGTCAAAAGTCACATGCTTCAGATGTCGACAAAAAAGACACTTCAAACGCGAATGCAGTAATGAAGAAGCAAGTGGAAACCAAAATCCTTTCGATAGCAGCAATGAGTACTACAAGAAAGCTCTTCAATATAAGCCATATCCAAAGAAAACACAAGTTGAAGTAGAAGACAAATCTGCAAAGAAATCCAAACAAGCTCTTGGTGCAAATCATGAAGAAGATGGTTTTGACTGGAACAGCTACATCGGAAAGAAAACTGGAGTTGCTATGATGGCAGAAGTTGTGAATGAAGCTGAAACTTCATATGTTGATGCTGCTTTGGAAAATGCAATATTGGAAGCATACATGCGGAGAACTGAGAAAGAAGAAATAGCTTATGCCGAGATGCAGAAATAAGAAGCCTTGAAAGCAGAGACCTAAAAGGTAAAGCTGAGATAAGAATGTCTGAAAAGGAAGTTGTGAAAGTTGTGGAGGTTGAAAAACCTTGCACAAAGTGCACAAGTCCTTGTGAACCATGTCTTGATAAGGTCAAAGTCATAAGAGAATTAACTGAACATAATGAAACTTTTCGTATGATTACAAAAACATGAAAGAAGCTTATGACAAGATACAAGGCAAATATAAAAATATCGAAAAAGCTAATCTTAAAATTGCTGAAAATGAAAAAATATTAAAAGCAACAGTGATTGAAAAACAAGAGACAATTAACATGTATATTAATACTATTGCCGTAGCAAAACGTGAGCTTCATGACATGAAGATAGAAACAGAACGGGTAAGACAACTTTTGAAAAGTTACACCACAAACGCTTATGTTATTGATCACATTCTTCCTACGATCAATCGGAGGAAAATGATGATAAACCAAAGCGTAAAGAATACGGAAGTGTTCCTTCACCATTCCTTGAAAACTATTCTTGCAAAAAGGATGATGAAGTAGAAAAGGCTTTTGATATACTACTTTTAACTGAACTGAAAAATCAATTGCCTGAGAACATTGACGTAGACTTTATGAAATCTAATGATGATATTAAAGCAATGGTAGAAAATGTGGTAAAGAAAGTTTTGGGAAATGATTCTGATGATAACAGTTCTGATTCACAGTCCGAAAATGACGATATAGCATCTGAAAATGATCTAAGTGATGATCCTAACGTTGTTATGTACAAAATTAAGGATTCCGATAGATTATATTTCGATGATAGCTTCCCGATTCGGAACGTGAAAGAAGATCAACTTGATAAATTTTTCAAACTTGTAGAAGTTTCGTCAGATGATCTCGATAAAAATCATAAGAAATTTTATTCTAAACCCAAAAGGAATTTTAATAACAACCGAAAGGTTAGTGGTGATTTTCCTAAGAACAGGAGACCAGGATTGAGTTTTGAGATTGAAGAAGAAGAACCGAAGAAAGCAAAGTCAGCGTTCCAGGAATGCAAAGGTAAAAACATAAAGTTTGTATACGGAACAAATACGGTACAAGAAGAAGGTATGCTCGGTAAGCAATCGATTGTTGAATTCAAGAAAGAGAAAGAACTTCGGGACAAGGCTAAGATCAAGTCCACAAGTGGATTGAAATCCACTAGTGGAAATGTTTCTGATAATTGGACTTGCTTTAAATGCAATACTGTTGGTCATATTGCTCGCAAGTGTCTGAATATAAAGCCTGTATTTCCACGAAGGAAAACCGAATTAAAAGATGAGAAGCAAAAACAACCAGAGATTGTGAAAAATGTCACAGAGTCAAATAGAAACTATGAATCTAAACAAGAAATGAAACCTAAAACTGTGTCAAAGTTTGAAAACTCAACATTTGAAAAAGGTGAAACTTCAAGGTTTGATGAAATCAAAGATTCTAGATTCTATATCAAGAAAGCGAGAAGCAAGCTACAATCCTGGGTTGCTAAGAAAAGACTTTCATCATTAGAAAAACCAAAGTCTGTTGCTGACAAAACTGAAAATGTAAATCAACTGAGTCAGTAATTAAACAAACAACGAAAGAAAAAGGTCAAAACGTTTTCAGAATTGACATTGGACGAAATGTTCGATGATGATTTTGAATATGATGAAGGGTTAGAATATGGTTATGATGCTTATCAATACAAACCTAAAACCAAAAAGGTTTGGGTTTCATTTTTCAAATAGTTGTTTCATGTGCAGGAGTCCCAAGATCCACTTTATCAAAGTTGATACGGGATAGCGGAGCTCCATGAGTATTTAACTTATCAAGAAATGTCATATCTTTATCATTTTGAAGGGGAGTAGTTAAGGAGAAAAGTTTTTGAAACTAAAAGTCAAAACTACAAGTGGTGATTAAAAGAAAAAAATTTGAAAAGTCAATATTATGAAAATCCACACCGTTGAACAGAAAAACTGATTTCAAAGTTCTTACATGTTAAAACTGCTTTTACAAGTGGTAAATGAGTCTAATGATTGTTTGTTAAACAATTTCAGATACAGGATTGAGAAAAAGGATCGGACAACAAGGTCACGGGATCCACATTGGTTTGTTACATTTTTAGAAGAATTTCTTTAAATCTAAAATCCAATAATATGTTTTTGATTTTAGGGGAAGTAAGAAAATTTTAAAAATTGTTGAAAAATAAAAAACATATGAAAAAGTTGAAAATTCAAAAACATTGAAAAAATTTCAAAAAGTACAAAAACATGAAAAAGACAAAAGAATTTGTTGTCAAAAAGGAAATGATAGTACATCAGTGGACTATCACAGTATGCTAAAGATTTGTAAAGTTTAAAAGTGATAAACAAGTCTTACTATGGATGTGTCGATAGACTTTACACGTTCAGTAGATTGTTTCCGGGATATAAACTAAATTTTACAACTGCTTAATCTCGTGGTTTAACACATCTTGGATATATGGACTTAGTACTCCGAAATTTTGTTTGAAGGGTTGCCTGATTCTGAGATACGAGGTCTTTATAAATGATTGATATCTGGGGTATTATACAAGTTCTTCTGATTTTGCGGAAGCAATAGCCTAGAACTTCTATAATGCTTTATGCTTAAAACCCCTAAACTGCATGCAATCTTGAAAGGAATCGAAAGATCTAATCATTTGCAATGCTTAAAAGATTCCTTAAATGGAACACACCTTAAAGACGAGCCTTCATCTCTTTGTCTGTACGGTAGTACTAACCTGAGCTCTCAAGGTCTCGCCTTAACCCAGATACAGATATCAATTACGCTATACTCACCTGTAAGATGAAATCTAGGGAATCTGGATTCGGGAGTATATTCAAGAGGTGGGAACCATAGTTAAGTCAAGTTTCATAATTCTTACTTAACATATCTTGGAACAGTTGAGAAACGTGGTAAAGTTTAAGTGGACAAACATATCGACAATCTAGGTAAACAAGTTTAAAACTTAAAGTCATCAGAAGGTAAACGGTACTGGTGATATGTCTCAAACAAACTGATATGATCCTTAGACACAAATTCACAAAAATATGTCTGTAAATATGTTTGTACATAGTTTACTTTCTTTACTTGTTTTTCAAAGATAAAATCGAAAAGATTTTTAGTGTGTTTTAGCATAAACTTTCTAAAAATCAAAAAGATTTTGTTTTCTACGTTAGTTTCAACAAACCAATGTTGGAGAACAGATCATCGAAGTCTGGTAAGATGATGAAAAATTTATTCATAGAAAGTTCATTAAATTGAAACTTTAAAAACTGAAGAAAACATCAGATTGTTCATAACAGTTTTTCAAACTGAGGTCATTAATTTGGACTCGGATTGACATATTTGGTTAATCAAGGTCATTAAGTGGACTTTATTTCAATAACTTGGACTTGATCAACTAAGTGGACTTTATTTCAATAACTGAAAGTTGAAGGTTTTAAACGTAAAATGTTTCAAGGTCATTAATTTGAACTTGAAATAACTGAAAAATGAAGATTAAAATTTGAAATACAAGGTTTGTACAGGTGGTATGTAATACATGTGGTACAAAATTTCAAAGTTAGAATCTGAAATGTTTATTTGAATTCCCAAGTACTTTGAAACAGGAAGTAAAGTTTTAGGGGGAGCAAGTTGAAATGTGATTAAAGTAAAGCTTAAAGCAAGGGGGAGCATAGCTCACAACAAAGGAGGAGCTTGGAACTTAAAAGTTTTATCAAGATAAATTTGAAGAAAAAGATAGAGATTGAAGATCAATACGTTAAAGTTTATTCAAGAACTAAAAAGATCGGAAGACTCAGAAGATTTTAAATGTCAAGGATGACTATGGCAATATCCAAAGAGAGGATGTCTAGGACAGTCTGTTGATGCATATATCAAAAGGATGTCTACATCAAGATGACTACGACAACATCCAAGGGGGAGTCTGTTTGTGTATATGTCTGTTGCCTTCGTCATGAATGTCATTATGTATCGAGTCTGAGTGAGTAGGGCTTAATCTGTGAGAAACGAGGCGTATTTAAGTGAGTTTGTAAGCAAGTTCGCTTGAGAAGGAACTTGAGAAGTCAAGTTCGGCCGAACTTGACTAGGTCAAGTTCGGGCGAACTTCATATCATGTTCGGCCGAACATGCTATATCTTCGGGCGAACTTGGTGTCTCCATGAGCGAACTTGTAAGTCTATAAATAGGTGCCTTGGTGATTTCATTTGTAACTTCAGAGATTTTGGCACAGAGACGGCGAAGCTCTGTCGGATCCGGTTCTCGAATGTATTGAACTTTAGATCAATGAAAACAATCGTTAAATCAGTAATTCTTGTTATTCGATTAACTTGTCATTAGTTTCCACCTAATTGGACAATAGATAGCAAACTTAGGTTCCCGAGCTATTCGTGGACGTTCCTACAGATCTCACACCGGCTTTGAAACTTCTTCTGTATCCTCACAAAAGGATCGGGTTGTAAGCACAGGGACACCAAACTATGAAGCTCTAGGATCACTTGGTTCTATCTTCCATAGTCCCTCTCCCAGGGCAATGTCGCTTTCTACACAGCCACTCTCCCCAATGCCATCATTACCTCCCACCATGTTACCCTTGCTGAATGCAATATAAATTGAGTAGACATTATCCAGCACTTCTCACCAACCCATCAATGAGAATATACTTCAACCAGAGGCTGGGTCTGACTTATTTCTAAATGCTAGCCCATCAGCAGATGAAGAGGCTACATCCCTTGGGTTACATGTAACCCTTGGTGATAGTTCAATAATGGCAGCCACTACAATTACTGAACTCCCAAGTTTTCAATTGGACAGTGGTTACATAGCTAAGACCTTGTTGAAGGCAACCACTGCTGAGGCTACTAAGATAACCTCTGCTCCAATGGAAAGTCCCCAGAACCAAGACAAAGGGGCATCTAAGATTGAAACAAGTGGTAACCCACTTGCTCATGATATCTTGGATACAACTACCACATCTGGTAGGAGTTCAGATGATCCTATTAAGTTAGGTGATGAGCTAAAATATTAGGAATTGACGGAAAGGGTTATCAAGGTTGAAAGCACTGTTGATGAATAAAAGATCTTTTGAAACAGTTGATCACTATACAGAGCCAAACCCCTGTTCCAACCACTGCTGAGCTCAAATCTGCAATAAACCCTATCTTTCAACAAGAGAAACATTTCCTGGAACAAAAACATAAGCATCAGATGATGGAACTCGGGAATATGGTTGATGCAAGATATAATGACACTGCTGCAGATATCAAGGCAATCAAGGCTCACTTGCTCACCACCACTGGTACCTCTCCTCCTACTGTCATTTTGTAACTCCAGATGAAGCCAAAAAGGGGAGAAACCTTTGGGTAACAAAAAGTTGAAGATGGATGACTCAAAGGCAAGGCCTACAGTGAAAGTCTAATGGTGAGGTCACTAAATTATCCATGGTGAGGTCACTAAACTATCCATGGAAGCTGCTTATGGGCTTACAGTAGAAGACTTCCATGAAATACTAAGTTTAGAACTTGAGAAGGATGCTGATGACTTGGAATCTCTTAACTTTGAGCTACAATTCAAAGGTCAAATAAGAGAGTTCTTTCTAAGGAATAAAGATCAAGACTAAGGTGTTTTTGGCATCATCTGTTCCTGGGGGAGATTGTTGGGATTGAACCTTTGGAAAGGAACAGATGATACAAAGTCAAAACACACCATCCGAGCTTTGGTCCAAGCTATCAGAGGATTCTATTCATTGATAGGCTTTTACTGCTTTCAATAAAGAACATTGTTAACTATCCTCTGACAGAAGAAACTCCCAACCGCTGATAGAAGAATACAAGATCAGAGGTTGGCCAACAGCGTTTAGTCTAGTCTTAGTTAAATCAATGTAACAGTGCTATGCACTGATAGCTTTAGTCTAGTAGTGCTTATAGTTAGTTACATTTGTTAGCTGTCACTATCAACCATGACGTCATTGTAAGACGATCAGTGGTTAGATAATTAGTATAAATAGGCGCTCATTGTAATAGTTTTACTTGTCTTCTTAAAAAGATCAATTACACATATCTTCTTCATTCTTACTATCAAACGATCGTTATTGGGCTAAGGGGGAGTTTGTGAATCACTTGGAATAGTTTAATTACTTAAAAGCAAGATGGTGACGAAAACAAACGACCAATTGATTATTGTTAAAGTTTTCCATTAATCCGCTGCACTTAGTCTCTGTTTTCAATCATTCTCCATTATTTGAAACAAAAACAACAATCAATTCAAACTTAGATCCGGACACACACATCCACCGCATCATCCTCATCTCTGCTACCTCCATCCTGTGCGCCTGCGTCTTTTTAATAGCCCAACAATCTTTTCCATACAACATAGCATGTCTAACTGCAACCCTATAGAATTTTCCCTTTAATTTAGTTGGGAACCTCCTGTCACACAATACTCCAGCGGCTGCTCTCCACTTACACCAGCCAGCTTGGATACGATAGGCAACGTCACTATCTATCTCCACATCTTGTAGTACAAATGATCCGAAATATTTAAACCTAGTAACCTGTGGCACCGCTTGACCATCGATGGTGATATGAATATCCTCATGGTCGACTCTCCCACTGAAATCACAGTAAAGGTACTCGGTCTTTGAGTGGCTAATCCTTAAACCTTTCTCTTCTAAAGCAGCCCGCCACTTTTCTAACCTCTCGTTCAAGCGTTTTTTAGTCTCCGCAACTAACACAATATCATCTGCAAAAAGCATGCACCAAGGAATCGGCTCCTGCAACGACTTTGACAACTCATCCAAGACAATTGCAAAGAGAAACGGACTTAATGCAGACCCTTGGTGGAGTCCTATCTCCACAGGGAAAAAATCAGTATCCCCTACTGGCGCACGAACACAAGTTTCAGCCCCACCATACATATCCCTAATTATGTCTATATACGTCCCATGTATCCCTCTACCCTCCAAACTATCCCAAATCAAGCAACGTGGCACACTGTCGTATGCCTTTTCTAGGTCAATGAACACCATATGCAAATCTTGTTTCTTCTCCCTAAACTTTTCCATCAATCTCCTTAGAATGTGTAGCGCTTCCGTAGTTGACCTCCCTGACATCAAACCAAATTGGTTTACCGTAACTTGGGTTTCTCTTCTAATTTTAGTCTCAATTATCCTCTCCCATAACTTCATAATATGACTTAGCAGCTTAATTCCTATGTAGTTCTCACAACATTGGGCGTCCCCTTTGTTCTTATATAAGGGCACTACAACACTACGCCTCCATTGATCTGGCATTTTTCCAGACTTGAAAATAAGGTTGAGTAAGGTTGTTAGCCATTGAACTCCTTCCTCTCCCAAACACAACCACGCTTCAATTGGTATGTTATCTAGACCACATGCCTTAGCCTTTCCCATCTTCCTAAGCGCTGTCATAACCTCCCCATGTGTGATACTCTGATCGTAGCAGTTATTCCGTTGTTGCCTTTGGATAGTAAGGTTTTCACCTTGTTAGTGGTAGTCCATCCTGTCGTTGAGAAGATTATGAAAGTAGTTTTGCCATCTCAACTTAATGACATGTTCCTTTACTAAAACACGTCTATCCCTCCCTTTATAAACTTCACTACCCCTAGATCCTTCCTCCTACGCTCCCTAGCTTTAGCAATCTTGAACATGTGATACTCCCCTTTCTTTGTTTCTAGGCTTTCATACATCTTTTTGTAAGCCGTGTTCTTTGCTTCCATTAAAGCCTTCTTCGCCTCCCTGTTAGCGATTTTGTAATTCTCCCTCAACTGCACTCGGTCTTCCTCGTTTGTGCAACTCAAAAGGTCTCCAAAACATTTTTGCTTATCCCTTATTTTGGTATGCACGTCCTCACACCACCACCAAGATTCTTTATGCCTGCCTGTCTTTCCTGTTGTGACCCCTAGGATCTCCTTCGCTGCATGTCGTGGAAATGACTTTATCTCTAAACATGGTAATCTTTTCCCCCTTTAAATCTCCCAACATATCCTAGGTCGAATATGTGTCTCCACCTCTATAAGCTTTTGTTTTAGGACTATATCTGCCACCAGCAAACGATGTTGAGCCACTACTTGCTCCTTTGGTATAACCTTGCAGTCCATCCACCATCTTCGGTCACATCGCATCATCAAGATATAATTGATCTGCGTGTTATGTCCCCCACTACTAAAAGTAACTATGTGTGACTCTCTCTTCCTAAAGAACGAGTTCAAGATACCTAAGTCATGGGCCACCGCAAACTCTAGAAGATCCTTGCCAGGCTCATTTCTATCACCAAAACCAAAACCCCCATGTACCGATGGGAAACCATCACTATCCTTACCAATGTGACCGTTAAAATCACCCCCTATAACAATCATCTCCTTCGTAGGTATGGATCCCACTACAACATCTAAACAGTCCCAAAACTCCCTCTTCTCTTGTTCCCCTAATCCTACATGTGGTGCGTAAGCGCAAACCACTGCCACTAGCTCTTTACCTAGTACTAACCTTAACACAATAATCCTATCATTGTGTCGTATCACCTCAATCACATTCTTGTACAATTTTATAGCCACTAGAAATCCTACTCCATTTTTAACCCCATCATTTCCCGAATACAAATGTTTATACCCATTGCACTCATCCCCTCTGTGCCCCTTCTACCTAATCTCCTGAAGGCACGCTATATGTATCCTACGTCATTTAAGTACATCTACCACCTCTAACCATTTACTATTTAAAGTTCCTACATTCTAAGAGGCTACTCGCAAACTATACCCCTTTTCCTTTTCTGCACCCCTCGTCCTTAGACATGATCTCAAGGAAAAACCATAACTCCTATTTTCTATGATTACACACGCACCCAACATGAAAACAAACAAACACCCAATAAGTCACTAACACATAAACACCATACAAAACATACACGGGCAACAAGAAACACACAATCACAGACCGGAAGCATACAATGCCAATAAGTAATCTAGACCAACCCCTTGCGGCCCACACTCCTTGCGGCCTAAGGAATGGCCCAAACCGCCCCCGTTGGCCCCTTATGTATACGTAGAAGCATACAATGCCAATAATCAATCCTAAAGCGCACAGTGAGTAGCGATGAGCATACAATATATAATATCTCAATACCAAAGAGCAACAATGAGTATTCAATATACCATTTACAATAAGCGTTAAGTATCATGTTTGGAAACTTTCTATGTAAGTATTGGAGAAAAATGAAATCGGCATGATTAATGGATGAAGATAAAGGTTACAGAATGCCAACACAACATGAAGAAACAAGGCAGAACACTAGAAGAGAAGAACACATCCTCAACATCAATCACAAACCGATACCAAACAATGAGAGACGACCAGAAAAGGCCATTCTGATGGATCTAATGACGTTTCTGATAAATATCAGAAGATTCTGGTAAAAGTCTGATCATCAGATTTCTGATGAGGTATCATCAGAAATTAAGATGAAACCCACTTGTTTGAAAAGCAGCTCTGCCACAATTCAAAATGCAAGTTATTCCAAATGGATTCAATGAATATGACAAAGAACTACTTTATGCAGAGCAAATGCATGAATAAACAAATGTTTATTAAGGCCCAAGACTTTCTATAAATAGAAGGTCTCTTAAAAAGGAAATGAGTTAAGCCTAGCATTTAATGCATACTACCAAAAACTCCACTGCCCTTTGATCACAGAATTACATAAGTATTCGTTTTGTACTAGCCAATAACCACCCAATCACCTTGTAAACCATTTTTGTTTCAAAGTGATATAAAACTTGAAAATTCTGTAAGTTCTTGTTTCTTGAAAGTTCGATTTCTATTTCCGCACACTATTTTCACAACTGTTGAAATCGCTTGCCATATTACAATAAAGGAACTATTCTTCTTTGTCCATCTGGGACCAACAATTAGTATCAGAGCAGATTGAATAAAATAATTTCAAATGATTAAATGCCCACTCCTTTTATTTAAATATGGCAAACTTTCAAACCTGGAATAATGCTTTCAACATAGGGTCTATGTTAAAGCCTTCGACTTTGGTCAGGGAGGAGTACCCCCAATGGAAAATCAGGATGATCAATTTCCTAAATGGACATGATCGAGCTCTGTTTCAATCCATTGTGAGTAGCCCACATGTACTTATGCTTGAAATACCAGGCACACCAACAACTGTTGATTCACATGAAGTACCATCATCTTTTGCCCCAAAAGCAGAACAATTTTAGGGTGATGATGATAAGAAAAAGGTGGAAGTAGATGAAAGGGCCAAATCACTTTTGATTATGGCACTTCCCAATGACATATTTTCTCAAGTCGATGCATGTGCATCAGCAAAGAAATATGGGATCAGTTGGAAAATCTTTGTGAAGGAGGAGAAAGAATGAAAAGAAATAAGAGAACAAACTGTGTCTCCTCATATGAGAGATTTAAAAGTTTACCAAGTGAAAGCCTTTATGAAACATATAATAGATTTGCAAAACTTTTAAATGATCTAAAGAAATTTGGAATTGAAAAATCAAATGATAAAAGAAATGTGAAATTCCTAGATGCTCTACCAAGAGAATGGAAAATTCTAACCATGACCTTGGCCTCCACTTTAGAGTTAGAAAATATGAGTCTACATGACTTGTATAGCATCCTTGTCCCCGGAGAAGAGGAAATTTATGAAGAATCAAATCAAAGAGGGGGATCTATAACTCTTATCTCAAACTCACAAAAAGCTCCAGTTTGTGATCCACAAACTTCAAACTATCAAAGTCCAGAAAATACTAATACTTCATCAGAATTTTCTGCATTTCTTGAGGCAATTGCACTACTCACTTAAACATTCGAGCAAAGGCTGAAAGGAGGAAGCTATAAGTACCAGAAAAGTGATAAAGGGAGGATGGAAGGAAAAACAAGGGATAAAGGAAAACCAGAAGTTGTTTGCTATAAGTGTAAGCAAAAGGGTCACTATGCATCAAAATGCAAGAAAAAAAAAAGCTGAAGGATGTTGCTTACTATGAAAAGAAGTTAAAAGAAGCCAAAAAGCAACAACAAGTTGGTATGATAGCAGGAACAGATGCATGGCTGACACATGACTCTTCTAATGAAGACGAAGAAGAAATGGCAAATGTTTGTCTCATGGCAAAACTTTCTGATGAATAAACTACAAGCTCAGAACTAAAGGTAAACTCTGAAAATTTTGATCTTGAGCAAAAACTAAACAAACTTATGACAGATTTTACAAACCTTCAAGTAAAATAGAATCTGGAAAATAAAAAAGTCAGATGAGTTGCAAAGAACATTGAATAAACTTATAATTGAGAAAACAGTTATTGATTGAAGAAAGCTTAAACAACAAAGCAAAAATTAAATTTTACGAGACAGAAAGAAAAAAAATTGTACAAAAAAAAAATTCATGACAAAGAAATAAATGTAACAGGTAAAAGAGTTCATCAACTTTATTGAAACAACACCAAAAAAACAGAGGAGAAGGATTGGGTTACGTTAAGACAAATACTAGAAATCCAATTGTCTTTGTAAAAGCAACAGATCAGAAATCTGATAAAATAACATCAGATTCTGAAACAGAATCAATAAGTTCTTATAACTCTTTTGTAATTTCTAAAGACACATTTCAATAATCATCTTCAAAAATATTAGAAAAGTTTCATCCAAAATATCTAAAACTTCCATCACAAGGTCATGTATCAGAAACTTCTGATAAAGAATCTTGTATGTGTGTTGATATATTAAAACTGATTAAACACAATCTCCAAACAAAAGTACAACAGTCTGTTCGTGGATCAAAATGCAACACATATTCTGATGAAAACACATCCAAAGTAGGAAGCCTGATTAAAAATTTATCAAAAAAAGTACCCAAGCAAGTCCGCGTACCAAAAACCCTCTAACTTTTCCATTTCAGGACCATCATGTGCAGCAGATCTGGTACTGCGACTCTGGAAGCTCCAAGCACATGACTGGAGATAGGAGCTTACTCAGTAATTTTGTTCCAAAACTGGGTAAATTAGTCAACTTTGGAAATGGAATAAAAGGGAGGACATTGGGATATGGATGTATAAAGTATGGTTCATTGACCATTGAAAGAGTAGCCTATGTGGAAGGCTTAAAGTACAATCTGTTAAGTTGTAGTCAATTCTGTGACAAGGGATTTCAGGTAACCTTCCTACTAGAAAAATGTTTGCTAATTGGTTTGGACGATAATAAAATTTACTTAAGTGGAAAAAGGATCAGGAAATCCATCTATTACTTTGATTTAAAGAAGAAACCAAGCATCCTCAGCTATGCTTATTTTCAAAATCCAACAAAGGTAAAAGTTGGCTGTGGCATAAAAGATTAGCACACTTAAACTTTAAAAATCTGAGTAAATAAGCAAACAAAGGACTGATAAAAGGTTTACCATTCATATCCTCAAAGAAGGATAAATTTTGTGAAGCTTGTGAAATGGGAAAATCAAAAAGAAGTTCACACAATACAATTTCTGAATCATCAATTTCACAAAATTTAGAACTTTTGCACATGGATCTTTATGGACCCATAAGCACTAAAAGTTTTTATAGAAAGAAGTACATTTTGGTGATTGTAGATGACTATTCCAGATAAAACTGGGTGGAATTTCTAAGAAAGAAAAGTGTAACTCCTAATCTGATCATAAATTTTATCAGAAAAATTGAAAATCTTTTAAAATTAACTTTAAGAAGGATCAGAACAGACAATGGTACAGAATTTAAAAACTCAAAACTTGAAAAATTTCCTAACCAGCAAGGGAATCTCTCATGACCTTTCTGCTCCAAAAACCCCACAACAAAATAGAGTTGTAGAAAGGAGAAACAAAACCTTAGTTGAAGCAACCAGAACAATGCTTGCTTATGCAAAACTTCCCACATATTTTTGGGCAGAAGCTATAGCAAATGCTTGTTTTACCCAGAACCAAACCATAATCAATAAAAGACTACATAAAACACCATACAACATCATAAATGGTAGAATACCAAATTTAAAATTCTTGCACACATTTGGTTGTAGATGTTTGTTTTTAATGATTTTAAAAGTCTTGAGAAATTTGACAGAAAAGCAAAAAAAGGAATTTTTCTTGGATATTCTTTGTCCTGAAAAGCATATAGGATTTTTATCCTAAACACAAGGACAATCAGAGAAAGTCTGTATGTGTCTTTTGATGATTCAACAAAGACAGAAGTTTCTGATGAATATTTGAAAGAACTAAACCCCTCTGATAACCAAGAACACCTCAATCAACCTTTTGAAAGTTAAATGAATGAATTTTTAGAACATGATTATTATCTAACAGGAATATCAAAGAACAGTCATGTACTAACCCCGTAGGAGAAATGAAAAATGCATCAGAAATTCTGACACAGAATCAGAATAACACAATCTCATCAGAAAATTTGTCTGATAATCAGAATTCTGATACATCCCACCCTATTGAGACAAATAATCAGGGAGAACATTAAATCCATCATAATCAACAAATTCACATATCCGTCTCAGATGGATAAAAGGACACGCTCAGTCAGATATCATTGGAAATATAGATGATGGCGTAAGAACAAGATCTGCGACAGCACATGAATGTGCATTTGCTGCCTTTATAAGCATAGTTGAACCAAAATCTATCAAAGAAGCTCTGAATGACGCAGACTGGATACACGCGATGCAAGAAGAGCTAGATCAATTTGAAAAGAGTCAAGTATGTAATCTGGTGCCAAAGCCAACAAATAAGCCTGTCATTGGTTCAAAATGGGTATTCAGAAACAAATCTGATGAAAATGGAACGATCACTAGGAATAAAGCAAGGCTGGTGGTGAAAGGTTACTGTCAACAAGAAGTGCTAGACTATGATGAAACCTTTGCACCAGTGGCAAGACTAGAAGCAGTAAGAATTTTTTTTGCCTATGCAGCATCCAAAGACCTCAAGGTATATCAAATGTATGTGAAATCTGCATTCCTAAATGGTAAGATTGAGGAAGAAGTATATGTGCATCAACCTGAAGGATTTGTTGATCCAAAATTTCCAAAACATGTTTACAAATTAAACAAAGCTTTGTATGGTTTGAAGCAAGCTCCTAGAGCATGGTATGAAACTCTTTCAAACTTCTTAATCAATTTTGGCTTCACAAAAGGTACAATTGACACAACTCTCTTTCTTAAAACACATAAAAGTCACACTCTGTTAGTCCAAATATATATTGATGACATCATATTTGGATCCACAAATGAAAAATTTTGCAAAAAGTTCAAAAAATTAATGACCAGCCACTTTGAAATGAGTATGATGGGTGAGTTCACTTTTTTTCTTAGGTTTACAAATCAAACAAAGAATTGATGGGATTTTCTTGTGTCAAACTAAGTATGTAAAAACAATTTTGACCAAATACTCACTTGAAAACAGCTCAATTTCAAAAACTCCCATGGCAACAGGAAAATAAACTTGATTCTGATAAAGAAGGATAAATGTAGATATTAAAACCTATAGAGGAATGATAGGATCATTGTTGTACTTAACTGCAAGTAGACTTTGCTACATGTTTTCTGGAAAGATATAAAAGTGATCCGAAAGAGTCTCACTTAAAGGGTCTTTAAATATCTAAAAGGCACATCAGAACTTGGTCTTTGGTATACTAAAGATACCAGTCTGGAGCTAATAGCATACACAGATGCAGATTATGCAGGATGCAAAATCGACAGAAAAAGCACATCTGGTGCATGCCAAATGCTGGGAGAGAAGCTAGTATGTTGGGCAAGAAAAAATCAAACTGTGTTGCTACATCAACAGCAGAATCTAAATACATAGCAGCAGCAGCAAGTTGCTGTTCACAAGTGTTATGGATGAAGACACAACTAAAAGACTATGGAGTCAATCTAACAAAGATTCTTGTCTTGTGTGATTCAAAAAGTGCAATAGCCATCACAGAAAATCTAGTTCATCACTCAAGAACAAAACACATAAATATCAAGTATCACTTCATCAAAGATCATGTTGAAAAATGTAACATAGAAATGTATTTTCTACCAACTGAAAATCAAATTGTTGACATTTTCACAAAACCACAAGATGAAAAGAGACATAATTTTCTGGTCAGCAAACTTGGGATGGTCAACATAAAATGTGATGAAAATTCAGAAAACAACTTGTCACCAAAACAAAAGGAAAATCATGAATCCAACTGCGAAGAATAAGACACTTTGATAAGCACATTAGTTATTCTGATAAATTAACTTAATGTCTGTTGAATCAATAAACAATCTGATAAAATATCAGAAAATCCGATGAAACATCAGAAATTCTGATAAATTATTAGAAAATCTTATAAGTTATCAGAAAATTGATAACGCATCAGAAATTCTGATAAGTTAACAAATTATGGATTATTTACTGATAATTCATCAGACATGTGCTAAAAACCGAAATGTCTAATGTGTACACGCTTTTCTTTTGCACATATAACATACAAACACAACCTAATGCGTGTAATTTTTTTTTAAAAAAATATATAAAAAAATACATAATAAAAATGTTGGGATTGAACCTTTGGAAAAGAACAGATGATACAAACTCAAAACACACCATCCGAGCTTTGGTCCAGCTATCAGAGGATTCTATCCACTGATAGGCTTTTACTGCTTTCAATAAAGAACATTGTTAACTATCCTCTGAGAGATGAAACTCCCAACCGCTGATAGAAGAATACAAGATCAGAGGTTGGCCAGCAATGTTTAGTCTAGTCTTAGTTAAATCAATGTAACAGTGCTATGCACTGATAGCTTTAGTATAGCAGTGTTTATAGTTAGTTACGTTTGTTAGCTGTCACTATCAACCATGACGTCATTGTAATCAGTGGTTAGATAGTTAGTATAAATAGGCGCTCATTGTAACAGTTTTACTTGTCTTCTTAAAAAGATCAATTACACATATCTTCTTCATTTCTTACTATCAAACGATCGTAATTGGGCTAAGGGGGAGTTTGTGAATCACTTGCAATAGTTTAATTACTTAAAAGCAAGATGGTGATGAAAACAAACAACCAATTGATTGTTGTAAAAGTTTTCCATTAATCCGCTGCACTTAGTCTCTGTTTTCAATCATTTTCCATTATTTGAAACAAAAACAACAATCAATTCAAACTTAGATCCTGACAATTGGTATCAGAGCTTGGTCAATCAATTTTGATTTAAACATCAAATTGATTTGAACAGATCAGCTCTTTGTTGCTAATTTCGTTTGATAAGTTTTGCTTGAATACAGAGTTTTATTACTACAAAAGTTTTTAAAACACAAATCTGTTGTAAACAAGAGAAATGGCACAAAACACAAAAGATTCAAATATTGGATCCATGTTCAAACCACCTATGTTGAAACGAAATGAGTATTTTATTTGGCAACGTAGGATGGGTCATATTCTCACTCAACAGAACACCGGATGTTGGAGATCCGTTGTGTTTGGACCTCATGTTCCCATGGTTCCAAGCACAGAGGATCCCCACACTCAAGTCCCTAAAAAACTCGAAAATTACTCTGAACAAGATTTCCTTAAAATCGAATTGGATGCTAAGGCTTTCAGCATAGTTGCTTCAGCCTTGCCCAATGAGATTTATGCGGGATTACTTCATTATAATAGTGCTAAAGAGTTGTGGGATGCTCTTAAAGAGCAATTCGGTGAGGAGGTGATCGAGAATAATAGAGAAGTCTTGAATCAGCAGTATGAAACATTTTGTCATGTAAAAGGTGAGTCACTAACCCAACAGTTCGAGCGATTTAGCTGTCTCATAATCGAATTGAAACTGGTAGATGTGAGCTTTCCTAATTCGACTATCAATAGACGTTTCTTAAGATCACTACCAGAAAAATGGGAGACAATAGCTTATGTTACTCAAACATCTGTTGGTTATAAAGAAATGACCCTCACACAGCTTCATGGTCGACTTCTCACTTATGAGAGAGAGTAGAACCAGAAAAAGAAGCTTCAAGAGTCTGGGAAAGTGGTTGATGACTATACACTGGGAAACACTGCTCTCTATAGTCATGAAGAGGGGTCTGGTAGTGGAAAGGATCAGAGTTTTGACCATTACATTGACATAACTTCTGGAAACAATTTCAACTCTGATCCCAGTACACCCAATTTTGCTTTTGCTGCAAATTGTGAAAGCCAAACCTCTGACAATATGAGTTTTAAGATGAATGACTTACAACACTTTGAACCCACGGATTTGGAAGAAATGGACATCCTACACCAGTTGGCACTCTTGAGTGTCAGGGCTAGTAAGTTTTACAAAAGAACTGGTAGGAGGTTTCCAGGATTGCATGGGGGGTTAAAAGTTGGGTTAGATAAATCAAAGATAAAAGATGGGACATTTTGCCAGGGAATGCAGAACTCAAACTGCAAGACCAATTGTTACTCATCCTGGCACCAATCCTCAAAGCACTGTCCAATATTCCCAGTTTACCCCTGCACATCAAATGCAAAACACTGCTCATTTTGCAAGTCCTGTAACAACTGTCCCTATTCATTATGTCAAACCCCTGCTCCACAGATTTAATATGTTCAAGCACCACCTCAAGTGCATGTGCAACAAACTCCACATGTCACTCAAACCACTCAAACCACTCAAACCACTGCTGCACCAGCAGAGGTTACACAACAAAGCTTCTTTACCCAAGGTTTTGTTGATTGGAGTAGTTTGCCTGAGGATTTAACTGATGAAAACTTTGCTCTCATAGCCAAAAATGATTTTGAAAAAGAAAACCTCTGTTTTATGGCTTGTGAGACCATAGTTGAAGGTGATGATTCTGTGGAACAGGAGTTTAACTCTGATGTGGTTGAATGTTGTGAAGCAGTGGTTACACCAGAAGTCACACCTGTGATTGAAATGAATGCTGCTGAGGCTGAAAAAGATAATCTATCTGACCCATGGGACATAGAGGTGTGTGAAGAAAATGTGATTGTGCTCTTATGGCTGATTCGAAGGTATCACCTCAGATCCTAAAAGATCTATGTTCTGAAAAATGCATTATTGCTTTTGAAAACATAAAACAGGTAAATGAAAACCTAAGAAACAAAATTTTGGAAGATGAACTTAAATTTGAAAAACTTGTGAAAGAGTTGTGAAAAAGATTCTGAAATGAGTAGCCTAAGGCATGAATCAAGCATAACCAAAGACCAGCTCCAAACCATGATAGAAAAATTCCAGGTTTGCAAACAGGAGCTTGAATCTACCCAGATCACTTGTGAAAAATGGGTAGAGTCTTGCAAAGGTTATGAGCTTATGCTTGATGCTCAAGTCAAGAGCAACATAAAGTTTGGTATAGGCTTTAGGGAATATGACCATACTTGTGAAAATGTTGCAAAAATTGACTCTGAGCTTGTTGAAATAGTCCCAAAAAATTTGGCTGGTGAATAAAATTAAAATCACTGATAAAGAAGGAAACAAAATTGTTCTTGAAAAACCTAAGGTCTCACCAAAAGAAAAGGAAATTGAAAAATATCAGTTTAAACCAACCTGGTCAGATGAGTGTTATATTTTGGAAAACTTCAAGCCAATGGACTTTTCAACTCTTGATGGTATAAAAGCACTAAAAGCATTGGTGATCCCTATCAAAGACTTACCAGCAGGGGTTACATCATCTGCTCTCAAAAAGTCTGATAGGAAAAGGAAGGAAAAGGTTAAACACTTGTTTTGTAAATTTTGTGAAAAGAGAAATCATGATACAGCAGAGTGTTTTCTTTTGAAAGCTAATGATATAAAAAAAACTTGTGTTATACCTAAATCTCCTAGATGCACCATTTGCAACAAAACAAATCATCCAACTCAAGAGTGTGTCTATCTCAAAACCTATCATCAAAAGGTAAAAGAGATTAAAGAAAAGGCTTTAGAGAGAGAAAATTCAAATATTGCAAAACAAAAATTTAAATCATGTGAAACATCTGTCACCAAAGCTTTAAATCAAACCCCTGTCTGCAGAGAAATTCAAGTAACAGATTCACCTCCATCTAACCAGTTTCCAAGAGGTAAAAGCCAGCCTAATTACCAAAAGGTGCCTATGACTTATGAGACTTACAAAAAGTCTTCTAAGCCAAAGGTAAATAGGCATCCTCATGGTTACCAACAGTTGATAGGAGGTAGCTCACAGCAGTGGTTACAAAAGTGTGATCCAACCACTGCTCATCAGTCTGAACTTAACTCTGGATCACCTGATACCCCATCCAAAGCCATTTTTGGCTTTGGAGACTCACCTAAACAAATTATTTCAAAACAATGTGCAGGGAGCTTCTACTTGCCTTCACAGTCTTTGGTATGTTGATAGTCGAGGCTCCAGGCACATGACAGTATGTAAAGCATGCTCAGAGATATTAAAGCTCATGGAGGGGGTGATATATCCTTTGGGAATAATTCAAAAGGAAAGGTGTTAGGATCAGGATGTGTTTCAGCAGGAAAACTCAAGTTTGAAAATGTAAATCTCATTGACAATTTAAAATTCAATCTCTTAAGTGTTTCACAGATGAGTGATAAAGGTTATGGTTCCTTTTTCACAAAGAAAAATTGCCAAATTGTAGGGCCAGAGGTTGTCAAAAAGATTGATCAAATCATTGCAGAGAGTAAAGCACAGCTGACTGCTCATAGAGTAGGAAATGTGTATGTGGTTGATATGTTAAAAGATAATCCTATGTCAAATGCATGCATGTTCTCAGTTGCCTCCAGCAAAGAGACAGAGTTATGGCATAAAAGACTAGGACACACAAATCTAAAAACTATCTCCACTCTCTCAAAACAAAATCTGGTTAGAGGTTTATCCCAAAAACAATTCACTTGTGAAGAGCATTCCCTGCTTAAAAGGTAAACAACATAAAAGTTCTTACAAATCAATTGAAGAGTCCAGAATAAGTTAGTGCTTACAGCTGCTTCATATGGTTTTGTTTGGACCTGTAAAAATCATGAGCTTAAAACACAAAAGATATTGTCTGGTGATAGTTGATGATTTTTCCAGGTTCACATGGACTTTCTTTTTACACTCTAAGGATGAAACAGCAAACATTTTGCAAAACTTTGTTAAACAAGTTGAAAAGCAATTTGATCTTCCTGTAAAAATCTTTAGGAGTGATAATGGAACAGAGTTTAGGAACAAGGAGTTGGATGCCTTTTGTGAGTCAAAAGGAATTGTTAGACAATATAGCATTCCTAGAACTCCAGAACAAAATGGGGTTGTTGAAAGGAAAAATAGAACTTTAATTGAATCAGCAAGGACTATGCTTGCAGACTCAGGTTTACCCTTGTCCTTTTGGCCAGAGGCTGTAAACACTGCTTGTTATGTCCAGAACAGAGTTTTGATAAACCCTAGGCATCATAAGACTGCCTATGAACTGCTCTATAAAATCAAACCTCTGATCTCCTATGTCACACCCCGACCCGCAGCGGAATAAGAGTCGGGGCATAATTGGGTTATCACCAAAGCTCATAATGTTTACTAATATGTTTCATATTTATTAAATTCAAAATTACATCCTCAATATTCCAAACAAGTTCATACAATTACAAAGAAAAGTAACTACATAAACATTCCAAAATCTAATCCGATTTATTCTTCTAAGCCATCCTATATGTTTCTTGCTGCAACTGGATCACCTGTATCATGTGTAAAAATGGGGGTTTTTGGGTCAACAAAAGTTGGCGAGTGAACCTTGTTAGAAAACATTTATTATTGATTTCTTGTTATATTTAATATGGAAAAATTGTGCAATAATCATATGTGAGCAAACGTAACTAAACATACAATAACAATAACAATAACAGTAACAGTAACAATAACAATAACAGTAACAGTAACAATGAAAATAACAAACCACCTTGCATGAATATATGACATGAATGATACTGTATATGTTGGCAACGTCACGTTCACGCTCATAGGTAATGGGGAACGGACGGCCTATGATGAATGTATGTGCGATCAAGGCTCAATCAAACGGAGCCGATCGTATGTTGGCAACGCCTCGTTCACGCTCATAGGTAATGGGGAACAGCTCACGCTCATAGGTAATGGGGAGCGGCGGCCTATGATAATGTATGTACTGAAAATTATAAATTTAATCTAAACATTAACCACGCAAACAGTTGATACATAATGAATACACATTTGATCATTGATATCATGGATGCACAAGTGTTTAAATGAAATAAGTAATATGACACATGATACACCCCAAAAACGTGATTAAAACGGGGAATTTGTAGAGATTCACTCACATTGGGTGCGTTCGTTTGAAGATGCTGAATGCGCACGAGTTTAGAGGATTGATCGACGAGGAATAACTAACCTAAATAATAACGAAAAGGTACGGTAAATAATTGAATTTTATTAATAATTTTAATAGGATTTTTTAGATATATTTTTGTGAGTTTAAGGTTATTTTTAACTTTAAAAACATTATTTTTAAGTATTTTTAATTGATTTTTATATTAAATAAATAAATAAAAATATAAAAAAATGTTGACTTTTTGGGTTGACCGTTGACTATTGACTTTGACTTGTTGACCGGTTCGATCGTGTATATTGTTTGCACTGAGTGAGGTTCGAACTTGTGACCTCCCGTACGCGTGCACGCAGCTCTACCAACTGAGCTACGTGTCTAACCCGAAATATTTCTGTTTTTAATTATATTTATATACTATTTTAATTTATTCAAAATTCATTTATTTTAAAAAGGATTTTAATCATCGAATCGGTGTGTATAACAGGTCTCGAACCCGGGACCTGTTGTTTAACGTTGCACACAGTCCACCGCTGGACTGTGTGTCTAACCTGGTTAAAACACTTGTTTTTATTTCTCTTATATACTAACTGGAAGTTTCCATATTTGGGTTTTATAAAAAGTCTGAATATTGTGACGAATCGGAACAAGGACAGACTCGAACCCGGGACTCTATGATTCAAATGCACACAGTCCACCGCTGGACTGTGTGTCTAATCCGAGATATAATCCGATTTATATTAAATTTATACACAATCCTAACTTCACTTCTTCGCTAAAACATTACAGACAACGATTACTCTACTGTTCTTGTCTAATTCGATTGAGGGACATATAAATGATTAAGATGAAATGGATAGGGAAGGTTTTGGAAATGAACATACCGAAATGATGACTTTTCTCAGAACTCCGGCGAAGTCGTCGGCTCTGATTTATGAACTCCGTCTGAACGGGCCAATTAATAGTTTTGATTAACAAATTGTGAAATTGAAGGACTAAACAAGAATTATCAGAAGGTTTAAATGATTATACCGTTTTACAGCGCGATTTAGGAATTTTCAGAAAACTTCCGGCGAGTGCTGATTATCCGATATCGTCGCCTGGGACTGATTCTGATTGAAGGGTTTGAGTTAGTAAGAGTCTAACAATAGATAGAAGATGAAAGAATTGAGAAATTTACCGTTTTGATGAGAGACACGGTTTTCCGGCGAAAGTCCGGTGATAACAGATAGCGATTCCGATGATCAGAAAATAGAGCAAAAGTGAAATTGAGAGTTTTTTGGGTGTTTTTGAGTCGTGAAAAGATGATATTGCCGGTGTAAATCAGGAAGTAATTGATTTCGGTTATTAAACCCGAAAATCATATGAATTCAAGTCCAATAAAGGCTGAATTGATTGAGATCGTGCGTTGTAATGTTTTCATCGGTTATTATCAGTGATATCGGTCACTCAATCGTCTGGAACGTTGAAAGCCGATATCGGTTTCAGTTTTGGCGCAAACAGGTGATTTCACAGGTGAACTTATGTTTTATTTGATTCCTAGATTACACAAAAACATCAAGTAGCGGAGTGGTTAATTGTTTGGTGATTAAGTCATCCGGCTGACCCGGGTTCGAAACCCGGCAGCCTGATTTCTTTTTTATTCGCTTTATTTTTACTTTTTAACAATTTAGATTTCCATATTCTAAAATGTTTATTAGTTATGTATTGTTTAAAATTAAAATAAGCATTAAATGAGCAACGAAAATTTGAAACTGATTATTCGATTAATAAACGAAGCGGGTTTTGAAAACCCGTTTTTCGACGGATGTTACATCCTATTTCAAAGTCTTTGGCTGCCTATGCTTCATTTTAAACATCAAGGATTCAAAATCCAAGTTTGCAGCCAAAGTTGATTGTGGCTATTTTCTGGGATACTCAACCACTGCCAAAGCCTACAGAGTTTTTAACTCTAGGACCAAGTGTGTTGAGGAAACTCTAAATGTGAAGTTCAATGAACTCTCATCTTTGAAAATCCTAGCAAATGGACCTGCTGAATTGTTTGATTTATCTAAATTTATATTTGAAGATGTGTCTGTCAAGACTAACCCTCCAGGTACTCCACAATCATCTGTTGAAGAGCAAGGATATGATTGTATTCTTCCAAGTTTTAAAATCAATCCTACAGGCAGAGGAGCAGATGTTAGTAACAATGGTGAAAACTCTGCCAGGTCAACAGTGGTTAATACTCAAACCTCTGCCAGCTCTCAAATCCAAACATCTGTTGATGAAAGTCCACTACAAATGGACGAAAATCAACACACTTTCCCTGCCATACCACCAATCCCTCCACCATCATTCCAATCGGAGGCTGGACCATCAAATTCACCGGCAGAGGATAGCTCAGATGATACACATTTGCAAGCTTCACCTCAAAATGCCATTGTCCCATATCAAGGTAATTTGATATTCCTCAAAAGCCATCCATTGGATCAAGTTATTGGCAACATCAATGAGGGTGTGCTCACAAGAAGCCAAGCCCAAAACATTTATCTTTTTGCTAGATTTCTATCACTCACACAGCCTGTCAAGTACCAAGAAGCACTGAAAGACAACAGCTGGGTAGAAGCCATGCAAGAAGAGCTCCTACAATTCAAGAGACAACAAGTATGGGAACTTATACCACTGCCAAAAGATGTGAGTCCGATCGGCACAAAGTGGGTCTTTAAGAACAAAACTGATGAAAGGGTATTGTTGTCAAAAACAAAGCAAGGCTCATGGTTCAAGGCTATAGACGGGAAGAAGGGATTGACTATGATGAAACTTTTGCTCCAGTAGCAAGGCTGGAAGCCATTCGCCTGTTCTTAGCCTTTGCTGCTAACCACAACATCAAGGTGTATCAAATGGACATCAAAAGTGCATCCCTGTATGGAAAGATCAAGGAAAAATCTATGTTTGTCAACCTCCTGGATTTGAGGATCACTTCCATCCTGATCATGTGTACAGGTTAAACAAAGCATTGTATGGTCTAAAACAAGCACCAAGAGCCTAGTATGAAACTCTATCCACTTTTCTCTTATCCATTGGTTTCACCAGAGGTAGGATTGACAAAACCCTAGTTTTAAAATGGAAAGGAAAAGATTTGATGCTTGTCCAGATTTATGTGGATGACATTATTTTTGGATCCACATGCATTGCCATGCGTACAGAGTTCAGAAAACTAATGGCCGCAGAGTTTGAGATGAGTGCAATGGGTGAGTTGCAATGTTTTCTTGGTTTATAAGTCAAACAAATGCAAAAAAGGCACTTTCATTCATCAAAATAAGTATGTGAAAGAACTACTTAAGAAATTTGATATGAATGATTGTAAACCTTGCAGCACACCCATGGCAACATCCAAGCTGGTCACTATAGATGGCAAAGATGACCTTGTTGATCAAACTTTGTATAGAAGCATGATTGGGTCTTTATTGTACCTAACTGCATCACGGCCAGATATTATGTTTGCCACATGTGTATGTGCCAGATCACAGTCAATGCCAAGAAAATCAGATCTTATTGCTAGAAAGGGTATTGTTGTCAAAAACAAAGCAAGGCTCGTGGTTCAAGGCTATAGACAGGAAGAAGGGATTGACTATGATGAAACTTTTGCTCCAGTAGCAAGGCTGGAAGCCATTCGCCTGTTCTTAGCCTTTGCTGCTAACCACAACATCAAGTTGTATCAAATGGACATCAAAAGTGAATTCCTGTATGGAAAGATCAAGGAAGAAGTCTATGTTTGTCAACCTCCTGGATTTGAGGATCACTTCCATCCTGATCATGTGTACAGGTTAAACAAAGCACTGTATGGTCTAAAACAAGCACCAAGAGCCTGGTATGAAACTCTATCCACTTTTCTCTTATCCATTGGTTTCACCAGAGGTAGGATTGACAAAACCCTATTTTTAAAATGGAAAGGAAAAGATTTGATGCTTGTCCAGATTTATGTGGATGACATCATTTTCGGATCCACGTGCATTGCCATGTGTGAAGAGTTCATAAAACTCATGGCAGCAGAGTTTGAGATGAGTGCAATGGGTGAGTTGCAATGTTTTCTTGGTTTACAAGTCAAACAAATGCAAAAAGGCAATTTCATTCATCAAAATAAGTATGTGAAAGAACTACTTAAGAAATTTGATATGAATGATTGTAAACCTTGCAGCACACCCATGGCAACATCCAAGCTGGTCACTATAGATGGAAAAGATGACCTTGTTGATCAAACTTTGTATAGAAGCATGATTGGGTCTTTATTGTACCTAACTGCATCACGGCCAGATTATGTTTGCCACATGTGTCTGTGCCAGATCACAGTCAATGCCAAGAAAATCAGATATTGCTGTAAAAAGGATATTCAGATACATAAAAGGTGCTCCCACACTTGGTATCTGGTATCCAGCTAATGGCAACATTGAGCTTGCAGGATATTCTGATAGTGATTTTACTGGATGTAAAACAACAAGGAAGTCCACATCTGGAGGAGCCCAATTCCTAGGGGATTGCTTAGTGTCTTGGCAAAGTAAAAAGCAAGTTGCAGTATCCACATCCATTGTTGAAGCAGAGTATATAGCTGCTGCAAGTTGCACTACTCAAATTTTGTGGCTTCAAAATCAACTCTTGGATTTTGGTGTGACTGCCTTGAGGACTCCTCTCAAAATTGATAGTCAAGCAGCAGAAAACATCATCAAAAATCCAGTCTCACATTCCACCACCAAGCATATTGACATCAGACATCATTTTGTGAGGGATTGCTATGAAAAAGGTCTGATTTCTTTACAACATGTCCATACCAAGGATCAACTAGCAGATGTGTTGACAAAAGCACTTGATGCTTCCACATTTGACAACTTGATATCTAGGCTTGGAATGCTAAACATGGATTAAAAACATTTTTTCTTGTGATCCATGTGTAAATAGCAATAAAATGTTTTTTAGAAAATCAGAAATTCATCCTTAAAAATAGTTAAACTTGAATTTTTCAATAAAATCCTTAAAGTCTGTTCAAAGCTCTGATAGCTCAAAAACATTGTTGTTTAGAAAAATCTATCCACTGATGCAAACCTCTGATAGTGTTTAAAATTGGTCACAACCACTGGTAGTTTTTACTCTAACAGTGGTTAGCCAAAACAATTATTTTCCATTGTCAAGCAGAGGTTACACGCGGACAGATGTTACTCGACAGATGTTGCATCAGATGCCACGTCAAGTGCACTTTTTGAAAAACCCTATAAATCCATGTTCTATCCCCAAACAAAGGTTTCATCTTTCTTGTGCGATTCCAAAATTTTTCAAAGCCTATCTTTCACAAATCATCCAACAATCATGGCTCCTAAAACCAAATCGAAGAAGAAATCATCACAAGTAAAACCTCCATTTATCCTCATCATCAAAACACCACACATTTACACAGCTATTCTAGAAGAAACCGACGCAAACATTCGTTATCATCCAATGATCCGGATTCTCAAAGAATCAAAATTCAAACACATGTTGGAAGTTAAAGCCCCTGTTTACATCGATTCTTTAAGAGAATTTTGGGCAAATGCTAAACTCCACTCATCCGCTGATGATATGCCCTATTCCATTACTTCCAAAGTAGGGGGCACACAATTACAGATAAGCCCACAATCTATCTCTCAAGTCTTCATGTTAAATGATATGCAACATCCGGTATCATTTCCTTTGAGGGAGATGCAACATGAATTCGTTGAAAGAGGTTACACCGGACAGTTGAAAGGTATGACAATCTTCAAACCTAATTTTCCACCAGAGATGAAATTCTTTTCCACACCTTACTTACTTGTGTCTCTGCAAAAACAACTGCTTTCAACGAGATCCATTGAACATGCAGTATCTGGGATTTACAATTTTAACTGGTTCTGATTTTAACTTCTCCCAGGTGCTGTTCAATGATCTTGTAACTAATTTTAAAAATATTTCAAAACAAAAAGCTTTCTGATACATCCAAGATTCATGAGTGTTTACTTACAAGACCAGATCAAATCAAACGCAAGTAAACAAGGCGCAGTTACAAACACTGGCAGCCTAAACCATGAAACGTTCACACGAATTGCAAATCAAGATAAAGTTTCCAAAACAGAAGCAGAGGAGGCAGAGCCTATTTTACAAGAACAAAATGTTCAAGCTCAACCTCCGGCTGTTGAGCCCACTGCTCTAGGTGATCAGCGCAACACAACCGCTGCTCTGAAACCCACACCTAAAATCTCCAAAAAAAAAAACCATCCAGAGCATCCCGAAAAACCACCAAACCCAAAAAGGGTCCTCTGGAAGATGAGATCCCAGAGGTAAACCCAGTGACACCACCAAAGTCACCAATCACTACTGCTACTTCTTCACAGCAAATGGTAGAAAGATCTCAAACCGGCTTTGAAACTCCCCCTGCATCCTCACAAAAGGATCAGGTTGTAGGCACAGGGACACCAAACTATGAAGCTCTAGGATCACTTGGTTCAATCTTCCACAACCCCTCTCCCAGGGCAATGTCGTTTTCTACACAGCCACTCTCCCCAATGCCATCATTACCTCCCACCATGTTACCCTTGCTGAATGCAATAGAAATTGAGCAGACATTATCCAGTACTTCTCAACAACCCATCAATGAGAATATACTTCAACCAGAGGCTGGGTCTGACTTATTTCTAAATGCTAGCCCATCAGCAAATGAAGAGGCTACATCCCTTGGGTTACATGTAACCCTTGGTGATAGTTCAACAATGGCAGCCACTACAATTGCTGAACTCCCTAGTTCTCAATTGGACAGTGGTTACATAGCTAAGACCTTGTTGAAGGCAACCACTGCTGAGGCTACTAAGGTAACCTCTGCTCCATTGGGAAGTCCCCAGAACCAAGACAAAGGGGCATCTAAGATTGAAGCAAGTGGTAACCCACTTGCACATGATATCTTGGATACAACTACCACATCTGGTAGGATTTCAGATGATCCTATTAAGTTAGGTGATGAGCTAAAATATAAGGAATTGACGGAAAGGGTTACCAAGGTTGAAAGCACTGTTGATGAAATAAAAGATCTTTTGAAACAATTGATCACTATACAGAGCCAAACCCCTGTTCGAACCACTGCTGAGCTAAAATCTGTAATATCTCCAATCTTTCAACAAGAGAAAGCTTCCTTGAACAAAAACATAAGAATCAGATGATGGAACTCAGGAATATGGTTGATGCAAGATATAATGAAACTGCTGCAGATATCAAGGCAATCAAAGCCCACTTGCTCACCACCACTGGTACATCTCCTCCTACCGTCATTTTTGTAACTCCAGATAAAGCCAAAAAGGGGGAGAAACCTTTGGGTAACAAAAAGTTGAAGATGGATGACTCAAAGGCAAGGCCTACAATGAATATCCCTAAGCCAGATGGCTCAAAGAAACCAGATTTAACTGAAGATATCTTGGAAAGGGAAAAGAAGTCCCATAAGAAGGCTGTGTTTGATGAAGGAAAGGTGCTGGTTGAGAAAAAGATTGATCACCAGTTAGAAAAGGGAGATATGGGTACCTCAACAAAGAGAAACTCTTCTAAAAAAGCAAGACAACTAGAATCCACACCTTTCAAAACTAAAGATGCTACCAATCCAACCACAAAAACCTCTGCCAATACAAAATCAACCAGATCTTCTCACACAAAACCCATATCCACGCCAGCAGATGTTACAGCAACTGTTGTACCAACATCTGTTGACACAGCAGAGGTTGTAGCAGATGTTATCACAACCCCTTCCATCATTACTTTTCCCACTTCCACACAAACTTTACCAACACCACCAAGAATTCCAAGCCATCCATCATCACCATCAATCAGTTTTAAGAGGAGAAAAGTCACAAAAGTCATAAACGAAGAAAAGATCCCTGGTCCTTTGCCTCTTGCATCTGCACCAATGCTAAATCTAACCTCTGCTCCTTCAAACGAAACATCTGCTCCATCAAAAGAAGTAATTCCTGCAGCTATAAAATTTCCTCTTGATTTGCCTGCAGTCAAGAAAGAAATCATATCTTTCTATGATGAAGAAGATCCAGTCAAAAGACACTTCCCTTCACTTCAAGGTTATCCAAAGCCTGCAAATATTGATTAGTATCTGGCACTCAAAGAAAAACAGGCAGAGGATATTGCTAAGAAGTTGTCTAAAGGCAAAAGTGATAGAGAAGTGCAGAATCAACTCCAGTTTCAATTGAGCAAAGTCCAATCCCTTAAAAGAGTCTCAAAGAATTTATCAAATAAAATTTCTGAAGCAGAAGATAAAGTCTTGAAAGAAAATTACATCTCACACATCATGGAAACAAAGAAATATGCTGCTACAAGAGCACAGTTCAAGGATTGGTATGTAACTGAGCTTCAAGAAGAAAATGCAAGAATAGAAGCACAATCAAAAGATCCTCACAACAAACCTACATGTCCAGACTGGAACAAATACAAAAAGAATGTACCTGAAAAGACTAAAGCTCAGAAGAATGAAGGAATAGCTAATTCAGAATCACTGTGGGTCAAAGAATCAGGTGATGAGATGGGGGGAGATAAGAGTGTTGGATACATACAAAATGCTTGAAGATAGAAGGAAAAAGGATCCATCAATGCCTCCCAAACCTGATTATTCCAAAGAAGATGTTGTCTCAAAGCCCGGCTCTCCTAAAAACCCAGCTCAACAACTGTCCAATCCACACTTGCTTTGGTAAAACGAAAAAGGCAAGAGGAGTTGTCTGAGAAGGTTGACAAAGAGTTTGAGGAAGTGTTTATCAAAGAAGGAATCAAGAATATGATGGACTATCCAACAGATGATAGAAGTGCCAAGTTGGCCGAAGATTTGGCAAGAGTAGCTCCCTTCCTATCCTCAGCAATAAAAGCTCCTTCAAGAAAGCCTTTATACCCAAAAATTCTAAAGTGGAAGGTCAACAAAGACAACCACGAATTGACTCTGATCAATTCTGATGGTAAGGTCACTAAACTATCCATGGAAGCTGCTTATGGGCTTACCGAGAAGACTTTCACAAAATACTAAGTTTAGAACTTGAGAAGGATGCTGATGATTTGGAATCTCTTAACTTTGAGCTACAATTCAAAGGTCAAATAAGAGAGTTCTTTATGAGGAATAAAGATCAAGACTAAGGTGTTTTTGGCATCATCTGTTCCAGGGGGAGATTGTTGGGATTGAACCTTTGGAAAGGAACAGATGATACAAAGTCAAAACACACCATCCGAGCTTTGGTCCAAGCTATCAGAGGATTCTATCCACTGATAGGCTTTTACTGCTTTCAATAACATTGTTAACTATCCTCTGACAGAAGAAACTCCCAACCGCTGATAGAAGAATACAAGATCAGAGGTTGGCCAGCAGCGTTTAGTCTAGTCTTAGTTAAATCAATGTAACAGTGCTATGCACTGATAGCTTTAGTCTAGCAGTGCTTATAGTTAGTTACGTTTGTTAGCTGTCACTATCAACCATGACGTCATTGTAAGACGATCAGTGGTTAGATAGTTAGTATAATAGGCGCTCATTGTAACAGTTTTACTTATCTTCTTAAAAAGATCAATTGCACATATCTTTTTCATTTCTTACTATCAAACGATCGTTATTGAGCTAAGGGGAGTTTGTGAATAACTTGCAATAGTTTAATTACTTAAAAGCAAGATGGTGATGAAAACAAACGACCAATTGATTGTTGTAAAAGTTTTCCATTAATCCGCTGCACTTAGTCTCTGTTTTCAATCATTCTCCATTATTTGAAACAAAAACAGCAATCAATTCAAACTTAGATCCTGACAAAAAATTTTGAGAAAAATAAAATAAAAAGGGTAAAGGGAGACATGGAGCCACTTGCATGAACATAGAGCAGTATGCGTCACAAATGGCCCATCTGAACAAAATTAATTATGCATACTCTTTTAATTCAATTCATAATCGGCTTAGTCACCTTGCTTAGAAGAGTATATAAGGGGACACCTGGGCAGAGAATGATTAGAATATACTAGTTGTAGCCGCCCAATCAATAAATACACAAGACTTTCACTTACACAACCTACCATTTGCCTCTGACAAAGTATCTTCGTGTGTTGATGAAGAGAAAGAATAAAAATATAAAATCTTTTAGTTGGTGAAGTTCATTAATAGCAAACAACATGCTCTCAAATTTTACATAAAATAACAATTTTACTTTTATAAGAATTTAACTAAAATCAAATAACAAGTTTACTTTTATCAAAATTTAACTAAAACCTTTAGCTATTATATACTCTTGTAATTATTATGATTTAACATATGTTAGAAGCCGGCACGACATCAAATATTAAGCTTGTGGGTGAATGAACTTTAGTTGTACTTGTGTTTGAGTTGCAATATTATTGCTATTGTCACTATTATTATTATTATCATTATCATTGTTGTGCTTTTAAAATTAGTTATTAAACTAGTTTTTTTCTAACAATTAGCATACCTCATTTTTTACTTTTTTTTTTCATTCAACTCATTATAATTATTTAGTTAGTTTTATGTTTTTATCATTATCTTTTTATTTGTTTATTATTTAATCAACCCACTATATTTTTCTTTTATTTCTTTAACCAACATTTTATGCTTCTTTTTATTATATTTTTATCAACCCGTTTACTTCTATTGAAAATAGACTTTGCATGTAGATTTTGTTTATTTTATTTTATTATAATAGAGTAAACCCTAGGTATTTTGTATAAGTTTTAGTAACATAATTTTTCACCTTATATAAGTTGAAGGGTTAACTTATACTTTATAAAGGTAATAAGTTTAATTTAAACTAATATAGATCATTTTAAGTTAATACTAATATATTGATTGCATGTTGATTAAACATTATGTTAGAAGTAAATATAAAAGCATTCACGTAGCTTAAAAAAACACATAACCAATTTTTCTTTTACTAAATTTGAACATCAATTAAAAATCTTCCACATCTCATTCTCTATATTTACCTCTATTTAATTTTAAAAAAATATATTCTTTTTATCGAAAAAATTTGAACATTTTACGAATCAATTGAGTATCATCGTGTCACCAGTGAAACCATCTGATCATATCCATTTCCACTAGACAATAATGCATATACACCAATTCAGTAGGGAACCCAATCAATCCGGAAAAAAAAAAACCCTTGTGAAAATCGAACCCAGGACCTAATGGTCCCTAAGCCTTATCCACTCACAAATACTATAGAATAGGGTTGTTCAAGTCGCTCGTCGCTCACCGATCACTCGGAATATGCTCGCTCGGTTTGGTTCGGTTTGCAAACGAGCCAAGCATGAGCAAAGATCCGCTCGGCTTGGTTCGGCTCGAATTAATTTTTATTAATTTATTACATATATAATTATATATGTACACATAAATTACATGTATATTCATATTTTATACATACCGCTTTATTAGATTTGGACCACTATACTCAAATATACAATTATATTTATCCATGCTAGCCTAATCAAACCAATAAGAAATTTAACACCAAATTAAAAAATAAAACTTTAAGTCGTGAAGCGACAATATTTGACATCTTTCTCTCATCAATCATTAGTCGTCAATCATCTCTCGCTCTCACCATACGCCACAATGCGATAATTTTTTTTGTATATTTATCGCACCACTTGCCTCAACCAGAGGCTCATCCTCGGACGATCTGACCTCAATCTTTGTGTCATCCTCGGACAGTTGGACCTTAGTCGTGACCCAATAGCAGAGACATCGAAGGAAACATGCTAAATCAATGGTTGTCCTGTTAATGCAGTTTGTGTCTGTCACTGTGCGAATAGGCTAAATAGAACGTGTGTTGAATATTGTATAGATTAGATACGAACACGCGACCCAAGTAAGAACTAAACGAAGTTTACAGTGTCACTGCATATGAAGTGGTCACTTCGTACGAATTGACAGTTTGTACGAAGTGGTGTCACTTAGTACAAAGTCAACATGCTCAGTTCGTACTGTCTATAAATAGCGTTATGTGTTCATTGTAATGTAAGTTTGGAGACTCCCTGAGGAGAGACGTTGGCAGATTCTCTCCAGGATCTCCGCCAGCCTAACAAGATGTATACTCTTTTGGTATGAATGAACATATGCTTCCGCTGGTTCTGTTTCTACTCCTTTCTTAATAACATTCTACCGAATCAGTCACATTTTGCCCAAGCTTCCGTCTAAAACCGCCGGATCACGGTCCTTCAATTCGTATCATAGCTATGGTTATCACCTACGCTCATGAATTTGGACATTTATGGACTTAGGAGTTGTTTTAGACGTAAACATCAAATATATATATGCATGGGGTTAGGGTAAAATGAAAACCTATAAGAGTTGTGAGAACTTAGAGAACTCGGTCTTACGAAAGGTTTTTTCGAAAAAAAAAACTTTTTTTTTACCAAAAATCCTAAAAAATCAACTTTTCCAAAAACGTAATTTTTTTTAAAACTTGTTTTTTTATTTACGGCAGCCGTAAATGTTGTAAAAAGTGATGTCATGCTTATGTCTTCACCATTTCACAGCTACTGTAAGGAGCCAAAAAACACCACTTTGAAATTATTTTTTTTAATTTTTTTATGGCAGTGTTTTCTAACATTTTAATCTAAGGGTGTGAAAAAAATGGGCAAAACTCGCACGGAAGGTCGAGTTCTCTAAGTTCTCACAACTCGGAGGTGTTTTCCCTTGATCTTGATCCTATATGCATGTGTCTTTACAACACACACACACACACACACACACACATATATATATATATATATATATATATAAACGGGATCAGGAGAAAACGATTTGAAGTTTGAGAACGGTGAGAATGGATCCTGGCCTAACACGTGGAAAGAGACGCTAAATTGTATGCGGGGCAAGAATGTCATTTTACAGTTTTCGTCCAATAAAAGGCGTTTTCAATTCGTTTGCGTACAAAATTCCAAAAATTGCTTACCTCCTCCTCAAGCTTTCGAGACACCTGGCGTTTAACATGAATTCTGATTCACATAGTAATATTGAAGATGGCGTTTTATTTTATTAATGTTGTTCTATTCAATATTTGGTGTTTGTATTATTAATTCGTATAATAATTGGTGTTTGTTTTTTTAGGATTGTTGAATTGTTTGTACAATTTCATATTAAACTTATAGCATTTTCATTGTTTAATCTCAATTGGTGTTTTCATGTGTTTTAATTACAGGCATAGTTAGTTAGTGTGTATTCTTGGCGTTTAACATAAAAGTAGTGAAGTAAATTTACTATAAACCATTGAGAATGACATTCCACAATAAAAAAAATAACTAAAAAATATAAAAAAAATTAAAACCCTACGTCAGAAGGGATTTGGTCTGAGAAGTATCCATCGCTTCCCTCATCTTCGTCTTCCGATTCCTTATCAAAATTCTCATCCAAATCTTCACTGCCATCATTTTCTTGTTCAATTGGGTAGGTCTGTTGCTCACCGTTGTCCCATACAACACTCACTAATTCGTTGTTTTCATCATAACACCAAGATTGGATGTCTGGATTCATTATTGGATTTGCAGGGTACGGACCGAATTTTCTTGTTAACCTTCTTATAACCGTCTGTGTTTTGTCACATAGGTTATCAAGTGGAATGTCAAGCGCTAGTATCCCCCTGTGAACTTCTTCATCCAAGTTTAGAATTGCTTGGGGGGTTTTCACAAACACCCTTCTTTTGTTGTCAAAGAGGATTACAAATTTATTGATTCTCTGGTTGAAGCTCCATGAAACAATGTTTGCCATTTGTCCCTTTTTTTGGCGTGTTGGTTAAAAATGGCGTTTTCTGATTATGATATTCAATGGAAGTGACGTTAATATCGTTTATATAATGATGCGTTTGGCGCGAAGTTTAGGCGGGAATTTTTTTATAATAAATGTTAGTAATAACCTTTTAGTTTCTTTTTGTTCAGCCCTTTTCTTTTAACACTGTAACGCCATTAATTTTTTTTGATCCAACGGTTGATGGCATTTTATGCATGACATTATTGGCGTTTTATATACACAATGACGTTTTATACATGAGTATGACGTTCATACATGAGTCTGGCATTTTATGTGTCATATTGGCGTTTTCTTGTAATGTTAAAAGACCCTTTTACCCTTAATGAAGCGCGCCAACGTAATAAAGTTGAGGTTATTTACGAAACGCCACCGTGCAAATCTAATCCATTGATTGTTTTGATCCAACGGCTGATGGCCGTTCTCAGCGTTTTCACACTTCTCACCGTTTTCCCTAAATCATGTCCCTATATATATATATATATAAAAAATTTTACGCTTAAGGTAAAATAGTTACGCAACTAATATATATAATTACACACGCACTCGTAAAAAGTAATGACATATAAAGTTTACAAAACTGATAAGAATATAATTTGCGTATGGTATTGCTATGGTTTATTTTTTTAATTTAAATAATACGTAATTATACGCTTTACGGTGTTTGTGTTGTGTCTCTACCGTATGGTACCAAATTGTTTAATAAGCAATTACACAAATTGAAGACAGAAATATGATAACCACTCCTTTGAATACTGTATATATATAATACATATGTGTATGTCTTTTCTTGGTACATCTATTTAAAGGTTAGATTATTTAAATTTTCGTAAAATCCTCAAAATCTTAAACATTATACAATAAATTAGATTTAATATATATTTATATATAAGAATTTTAAATGTCTATAATATTATATATATATATATATATATATATATATAAAAATTCCATAATTTTAAATATATATAATATTTTATATATAAGAATTAACTTTCATTTCAGTCCCAGTGGGTATTCTAGTCAATTAGCCAAGAATTAACATAAAAAAACAAATCAAGTTAGCCATTTGAATGAAAAACATTAAAATTGCAAACTTTAGGGCTGGATTTGTTATAAATTAGATTTTTGAACTAAACTAGTTAAAATGGACAAATCTCAGTGACGAAAACATAAATTTACTCTATTATTTTATAAATTTCATTTATGGTAAATAACATTGGCTACTATTGTTGTTAAGGTGTTACTCCCCTTAAGTTCAATAATTCGAGTTCCGTCAAAGACAAATTTAGTGTAATTTAACGTGTTAAAAAAACATTACTTACTATTGCAGATATTATTATTTCTCTAAATACAAATAGTTATTGTCACTAGGGATTTACATTACTAACAAATATTATTTCATCAAGATAATAATAAATATAATATTGATTGGGTTGTGTAAAATCAAATCATATAAAAGTAAACTAGATGTAAGCCTCGCCGCGTTGCGGCTAGGGATTACAAATTTAGGCGTAACATATATCATGAATGCTAACTTTACTTTTGCTATGGTATGTGTTCCTCTTATGTCTATACATTTCTTTTTTCTCAAAAAGTAGCTCAAAACATCTATAATAAATAAATAAATAAAGTTAGGGTTTTGTTTTTTTGAAACCTGAGATACACATGGCTTACTTTTATGTGAAGTTGAAAATAGCAAAATAACCTTGGGGCTTTCACCCAAATTAACCAATAAAAGAATAAAAGAAAAATAAGTGGTACAATATCTATAGCACAACTTACAAACAACAACGATGCCTAAGATTGTTTTAAATTAATAGTATAAGCAATAAAAGAATAAAAGAAAAATAAGTGATACAATATATATAGCACAACTTACAAACAATGATGCCGAATGCCTAAGATTATTTTAAATTAATAGTATAACAAATAAAAGAATAAGAGAAAAATAAGTGGTACAATATATGTAGTACAACTTACAAACAATGCCTAAAATTGTTTTAAATTAAAAGTATATAAATACTTAGTTTGATTGATTAGCGTGTGACTTAATAAGTTATGTATTTTGCATATAGATCTACCATAAAGGATTCTTGAAATCTGGTTGGAATCTACATACATCTTATGTGATCACCCTTATAATGGTTTCCATGTGTGTTTCAATGTAGGCATTTGAATATTATTTTTATTGATCGTTCTAATAGTTTAATGGCAACATTATTGGTTATTTTTATATTATAATACTTAAATAAATTAAATTTAACATTGGTAAACTCATCCATGTTAGCGTCCCTATCTACAATCACCGAATAGAAGTAAACTTAGGACAAACACTCTCCTTTGGTGACGTGAGGCTACCTAGGAAGCACAACCATGCCCGAGATAACCTAAAAAAAACAGGAAAAATGTCAGCAAAAATAGACATACAAACAGAACAACCAACTTAGGATAGTGAACATGGACATCCAGCTTGTATAGTGGGTGGCGGACCTAGAAATTATTTGCAAGGAGTGCGAATGAAGGGTTCAACCGTATTTTTAAGGGGTGTGGTCGGGTTTTGTGCCTAAAAAATACACTACTTTTTTTCAATGGGTGCGTCTGCCCACTCACCAAGACACATAGGTCCGCCCCTGTAGACAGTGCGTTGTGGTTGTCGCTAACACCCATCGTGAGCCACGTCTTTTTCCCCTTGCTTGTGCACACCGCAACGAGATGCCGAGAGCGCCAACCGTGAACACCCAAGTGAGTCTGGTAGCAGTAGATTATAGCCGTCGATAGTGGGACCCCAAACTAGCCGTTTAATAAAAAAGAAATTCAACTTTTAGTTTAAATTACCTTTAAAAAACACTTATCTTCCACCTCCTTTAAAAAAACAATAAATCCTTATTTTTGGCTCACGAATTGTTGCCGGCCTGCGATGGAATCCGATGAAGCCGACGAGAACGCCACGGAGATCGAGCGTAATAGGAGTCAGATGCCACTGCTTTCTCCCGACTTTGTTATTCCGGATAAGCAAAACGATTCGGTTCAAGTTCAAAAAAAAACAAAAGCACTTAAAAAGGTTCCAAGAAAACCGGATAGGTGGAACTTCAAAAAAGACAGGAGAAATGTCCGAACCAAGACGTGCCATGACTCCTTGGAAGAAAGAAGAGATAATTGCATTGTGTCGGGCTTGGATTGAAATATTGGAGGATCGACGTGCCAGTATATTATCTCATTTGTTTTTAATTTTGTACACTTTTTAATACTTTTTAAGTAAATAGTTTTTTGGCTTCGTAAACCTTTTTTTATATGTTTTTATGTCACGGACTACCAAAAAGCTAGAGTATTTTGGGGAAAAAATACGAGAGGTGTTCTACAAACAAATGCGTAGTGACGTACATAATCAAGATATGATATCGGGACGGTGGTCCGAAATTCGCAAATATGTTGGGCTATTTATGAATCTTCATAACAGAAACAGTCATCGAATGCGACCAAGTGGGAGTGATGATCTCTAAGTTTACCAATTCACTTGCGAATAATGGAAGCAAGAGGTGTTTCGTAAGCAAAAGATTAGGAAAACGTATGACGAGGACTATTTGTGGAAAATTCTACAGAATTGTTCGAAATGGTCCGAGTTAATTAGCGTAGATTAAATGGGCGACTCGGGGTCAAAGCGTACGAAAACTAATTCTTCTGGGGCATTTGCCTCCTCTAGTAGCTCGGATGCTCATGTAGGGATTGATCTAAACACCGACGAGTATGAAGCGCCAGAAGAGACACAATGTCGTCCAGCTGGAAGAGACCGGGGAAAAAACAACTTCAGAAGCAAATATATCAAGTAGTATCGCGGCAACGGCGCAAATGAACAAAGAGAAACAAAGGTTAAGGAATTTGTACTTTCTTACCAAGGACTTCCGGAACCTATCACCGAGTTACTGAGTGATACTTGAAAAGAAGCAGGAGCGTATCGCAAAGGAGCTAGAGAAAAATCAAAGCATGACGAACTAGATCTGTTTTTTATCGGTGTCTTTTAAAAAAAAATGTTTGATGTTTATTTTATTATGTTTTATGTTTATTTATAAAATTTATCTTTTGAATTTATAATTTTTATTTACATTTTATTATAAAAAAGTCGTTGAGGCCACTGCTCACCTGAACCATAACTGGGTCATGAGGCTTCAACTGTTGCTTTAACCAGTGTCCAGTCAGTGCCAGGTGAAGCGATATTACAGGATGAATCCAGGTGTTAGCTTGAGCCACCACAGGTAGTCTTACTTAAAAAAAGTCTCAACCGACAGATGACAGATATGACTCGCCGGCTAAGACAACTAGGGCTTAGACAACATAAAGACTTAGGATAAAGTACAAAGGAATCCACATGATAACCAATTAGATCCCGCCTTTTCATCCACTGGTTGAATTTAGTTCTATTTTCCAACTGCCAACTAAATAGTCCGTGCTTTACACGTGTAACACTTCGATTGCTTTTTTTTTTTTTGACCCCACTGTAATTTTCAAGGTTATCTATATCTGCGAAATTCTAAAGGTCTTAGCCAGCGTATCTTATTTGACATGTTCTGATTGGCTTTTTTGGGTCAGTTTATTTCGGTAACTATTTTGGTAACGGCTAACTGTACACTATACATGTCCATTTCCATAATTCTCTTAGTCAACATGGCTTTCTTTATTAATTTTTCAAAAAAAGAAAAAACACATTACAGGAACCATCCTAAATTAAGCAACTGTTGATTACTACAATCACATATGTTATAATCCTGTTGGCATGTCCAAAATGATTGCCTGTTGGAAAGACCAATATGATCGTGAATGTTACAACTTGATTTAACATAAGAAAACATGCACTGGCGACTTGTGAGTTTCAAATTAGACATCGGTGTGATTTTCCTATATAAACACGCTCTATGCTCTTGTCAATGTAAGTCCAATCATCAGTGGTCTCCCCCGGCCCTGCACTATGCTACGCCCATGCAAGGCATCATTGTATCCTAGAAAAACTACTCCTATAAAAGAAAGGGCTCGTCGTATTTTGAAATCCATATTTCTCTTACTTTCCAATCATTTTCTCTCATTTTGATAGATGACTTAAGCGTCTTAACGACTTATAGGGGTTACCCGGCTATAAGAGAACCAACAATTCTCACATACTTTGCAGTCATCATAATATTGTGCATAATCCATCATTCGAATTTGTTAAAGTATATCACAAACGAAACAAAAAATAAAATAAAATAAAAGATAATGTGCATTCACAAAAATTTCTTCCTTTGACATAGGGAAATATGTTTCTTTTTATTTCATTCTATTAAGATATTAAAACTACACTTTGCATGGTTCAAGTTCGAAAATGACATATAAACTCGATGTCAATTTGAGTTTGGTTGTCTTTGATGTAGTTTAACTTATTCATTTTTTAACTTCATTTTTCTCTTTTTCTCTCTATCTCTCTCTTTTTTTTTTACTTTTTCTTTTTAAACACCTTAGATTTTGGCTGATTTTATTCACACATCCCAGAATTTTATTTACACATCCTTTTCACTCTATATCTATATATATCACTCTCTATATATATATCTATATATATCACTCTCTCTCTCTCTCTCTATATATATATATATAATATAGGATGAGAATTATTACAGAACACTAATTATTGTGAGAACAACGGGATGTGGGAAGAATAAATCTAGAATGTCATATAACAATAAACCATGTTAGAAAGCTAGAACTATAAAGTTGTGCCAAAATGTCATATTCTAATTTCTGTTTTTTAAAAGCATGGATTTTAATTTCAGAGCGTTTACGGTTTGTTTCAGAATATTTTTAAGTTTTAGGTTGAATCAGTAACTACGGTTTCAGGGAACGACAAACCAAACTGATTTGTTTGACAATTTAACAAGTCAGTTTTAGAGATTTCAACCATTTTTTTCTTTTTAAAATTGCTAGTTTGTGTTAAAAGTTTTAAAATAACAAAGAGGGTTTATACATATAACCAAATATTCAAAAAAGTGAAAATAGCATTACAACAACAACAATAATAATAATAATAATAGTTAAATGAATAGTTTGGTTTACAGTATACACGATAGATTCTAGGTTCTAAACTGGACTGCACCTTTAAATCACCAAAAACAAATCATAAACCGCACCATACGACTCTCAAAACTGTGTGGCTTGCTTTAGACAGATCAATCAACTTCTAACCGTTTAGAAACACCTCTTACTACCATATGCAAAGTGGGCAAGTTGGATGGGTTTGGGTAATGGGTCAAGATGGGTTTGGGTTAAGATGGGTATAGGTCAGGATGTGTATTTTTTAAAAAAGGTCGGATGCGTAATGGGTCAAGATGGGTTTGGGTTAAGATAGGTGTAGGTTAATATAGGTTTGGGTAAAGATGAGATGAAAAAATAAATAAAAAGTAAAAAATACAAAAAAATAATAAAAAATATAAAATTCTAAAAAAATCTTAAAAAATTTTAAAAAATTGAAAAAAATAAAAAAGTCAAAAAAATGCTAAAAATTCAAAAAAATAAAAAATTCAAAAAAATCCTAGAAATTAAAAAAATCAAAAAATACTAAAAATAAAAAAATTCTAAAAATTCAAAAAAATCAAAAATTCTAAAAAATCCCCAAAATTTTAAAAAAGCAAAAAAAATCTAAAAAATCAAAAAATTCCAAAAATTCAAAAAAATCTATAAATCCAAAAAATTCTAAAATATAAAAAAACCCAAAAAATTCAAAAAAATCTAAAAAATAAAAATTGAAATATTCTTAAATGTCCTAAAAATCCTAAAAAAATCAAAAAAAATCAAAAAAATTCTAAAAAATTCTAAAAAACAAAAAAAAATTCTAAAAAGTTAAAAAAATCAAAAAATTCTAAAATATTCAAAAATTACAAAATTATTAAAAATAAAAAAAAATTAAAAAACTATAAAAAGTCAAAAAAATTTAAAAATCAAAAAAATCCAAAAATTCAAAAAAAAATCAAAGCAGTTCGAAAAAAAAACAAAAAAATTCAAAAAATCCTAAAAAATCAAATAAATTTTACAAATTCAAAAAATTTCTAAAAAATGAAAAAATTCCAAAAATTTGAAAATAATTCAAAAAAATATAAAAACACTAATTTTTATTTTTTTTAATAATTTTTCGGATTTTTAAAAATTTTCTTGATTTTTTAGATTTTTTTTTAAATT
Organism: Scalesia atractyloides; assembly: GCA_947069175.1. Lineage (NCBI taxonomy): Eukaryota > Viridiplantae > Streptophyta > Magnoliopsida > Asterales > Asteraceae > Scalesia > Scalesia atractyloides. Next base: position 31,282,468 of record CAMTDV010000015.1, on the reverse strand, counting down.
TTTAGGAGTTTTTCGAATTTTTTTTAGATTTTTTTTTGAATTTTTAGGATTTTTTAGATTGTTTTTGAATTTTTAGGATTTTTAAAATTTTTCGATTTTTTAGGATTTTTTTAGTTTTTTAGTATTTTTTGGATTTTTTAGCATTTTTTTTTGAAATTTTATGTTTTTTTGGTTTTTTTATTTTTTGTATTTTTTTAATTTTTAGGAGTTTTTAGAATTTTTTTTATTTTTTTGAACTTTTATGATTTTTTTTAGAATTTTTAGGATTTTTTGAATTTTTTGATTTTTTAGGATTTTTTAGATTTTCTGTTTTTTGTATTTTTTTGAATTTTTAGGATTTTTTAAAATTTTTTTCGATTTTTTAGATTTTTTATTGTTTTATTTTTTTGATTATTTAGGATTTTTGTGAATTTTAAGATTTTTTTTTTATTTTTTAGAATTTTTTTTATTTTTAAGTATTTTTAGGATTTTTTTAGTTTTTTTTTTTTTTTTTTTTAGGATTTTTTTGAATATTTTGATTTTTTATTTTTTTATTTTTTTTAAACGATAAACGACAAGAGAGTAATACGGCGGCGATTGGTGAAGTCATAGTTGTGAAGAGATATCTACGAGTAATAATTAGTTTGATGAGTTTATCTTATACCTATCCTGACCTGTTTGGGTTTTATCTCATACCCATCCTGACCTACTTTTTTTTTATCCACCATTTCATAACACATCCTAACCTAGTGATTAATTTTGTTTGACCCATCTTAACATATCTTAAAATTTAAAATACCCATATCAACCTAAAATAGAATAGATAGGCTTGTTTTGCCAAGTCTAGTCATATCCCTTTAGTACAAGTGGTTGATCAAAGACTTCAATTAGCTAAGTTTTGAATTTTGTTACATTAATATCTCCCGTAATTAAAGGTTTGTGACCATAAAAGCAAATCAATTAAGAATTTGATTTTAAGTATTATTTTTTTATGGAGTTAACTTAGGTGTTGAGTGTGATTGATTTTTATATTGAACGTTTTTAGGGTACTAATTAACCACTTTTTATTTTTTTTAAATAAAAAATATTGATAGTTGAGTTACTTTAAATTACACAACTCGTAGTTTTTTCTCTCTTTTTTAATACGATCTCTAACTTTTGATAGTCACATAAAGCTCCCTATTTAAAGTTTGTATTAAACATTAGTTCTTAGCTCCCACCAATAACCAAACATGTCATCATCTCCCCCTCATTATTTATTCTAAACTAACTTTCAAAGAGATGAAATACGAACCACCCGAACATGTGAAACAAATCTATTTGGGTATATAATGCGTGTAACAAAATGCAAAATGGAAAAACATATGATAGGATTGGTAAAGTGATGGTTCTATGGAATTTTTTTTCATTGGTGTCACTATTTATAGATGCTCAAATTTCATAGAACCGATTATAATTTTTTTTATTATAATTTGTTTTTTGAGTCGGTTGGACAATTCGAGTCGGGTAAGACAATTCCATAGAATTGGACTAATTCAAGTTTCAACAATCTAACCATTTAACATCACTAATTGTCTAATTTAGTTTCACATAATCATCACATCATGCAATTTAACAATATTCATGTTCACAATTTCAACTAATAATAAAACAAGGAATTGGAAGTTTATACCTAATTCACAATTCCATTAGCAAATTAAGAAATTGGAAACTAATTCACAATCCCATTAAGCTTTGATAAATTAAGAAACTAGAAGTTTTAAAGTTAATCTCTTGTGAGTTCTAATTATGAAGGGATTTTTATATATTTTCCCTCCTAAGAGGGCTTATTACATATTTTCCCTTTTTTAAAGAAATTACTTAACTACCCTTTTCTTATTCATATAATCCTCATATCTAGAAGTTATGCTGTGAGTTCATGATCCATGGTTATTAGGGTCGTTTGCGTATGGTTCTTTTCACTTGAAAGAAGCAAAAGTAAAACTGTGAAAGGAGGATGTGGCTACTCGCTGCATTTTGGGTCAAGTGAGGGGATGCACACAGATCATGTTTCATGGCTCTAATGTTCACTAGCTGCCGCATCCCTATATGCCATATAATTAGATTAAGATATTAATTAAGTTGTCTAAAGGATAGAACTTAGAGAACTAAAGCATCTTCGTAGTTTCAAATTGAACACTAAAAACACATTTAGGATATGGAGATTCAGTTTTTTATGTATTCAATCTTTATAGTTTTCTTTGGTTTTAATTAAATTCAAATTTAATTTCCATTGCCTCTTTGTTTAAAGTATGTTGCACATTAAATTATGTTATACACGTATAATCCAAACCTACATTTTAAAGGGTAAGCCATTACTCACTTGTCGAATATGATAGTAGAAGTGGTGAAAAATCGAGCTGAGGTGAAATAAGCGTTGGGAGGTTTCACTTGATGAGAGAAAACGTACTTGTTAGGGACGAGGAAATATTACAAAAACTCAGCACCCGAAGATTGTACTCAACATCAAGCCTCAACGATGGGAAATATGTAAACATTCATTTAATTAGTTCATTAAGGGTAAAATAGTCATTCAATAAGAGCAATTTTAATGAAAAGGGAAAATATGTAATATATATGGGTTAGTGAGGGGAAATATGTAATTGAATTTTTTGATTGGGTAAATATGTAATAAACCAACTTAGGAGGGGAAAATATGTAAAAAACCCCATTTCTGAAATCCTGAATCCGAATCTCACTCTCTCACTCTCTGATGCTTGGTTTCCTTTATGGAGTTTAGTCAATAGTTGGGTGGGTAAGCGACGACTGGGTGGCAGTCTGCGACAATTGGGCAGACAGGAAAGGCAACGCAGCTTGGTTTCCTGATGGTTCAATCAGTCTTACACTCTCGACTCTTGTCACTGATATTTGGTTTGTTTAGTTGATAGCCACTGAATAAGTTTGCGAAAACCCTAATTTGGGTTTAAATGTATTTTAATGAAAAAAAAAAGAGTTACAAAAATATGGCAAACTCGAACTTGAGAAATCTCTCTTGGAAACAAAAGGCCCATCCACCGGAACACTTCTCGTTTATTTTATATTGGTTCACCTAGCATTATATATATATATATATATATATATATATATATATATATGGGTTTGCTTCAAATTTGTTATATGTATCGTCTACTAAAAATTTAAAATTCACTGCGTTCTCGTTAACCTGTAACATATGTAGCTATGTCTCTCGACTAGTAAGGATGTTACTCTTTCATTAAATCAACTGTATTTCGAATCTTATACGCCTCGATTTTTGTTTTTAATGTTTACTTTTTGTTTTTCGTTTTTAAGTTGTTGAGACCTTACACTACTAGATTACAATGGATTCCATCAAACTCTAGGTCTTAAAGCCTTGCTACAACATGTGGATTCATATTGTTTTTTCTTTTTGTCATAACTTTTGTTTTACCTCTTACTCTTTAGTTAAGTTATCTTTTTCTTTATCAATTTATATTTCTACTTCTCAACTTTTGTAATGTTAATGAACTTCAATGAGGTTAATAAAATCTCTAACCTAATTTAAAACTTATTTAGCAAACGAGCCCGTTTTATTCGATAATACTCATTAAGTCATTATGCAATTCCTTACTTATTATATGACTCTGCACGCTTATTAAACGAGAACTAGGTTTATCACCGTTGTCGCGTTGCGGCGAACTTCATTTGTTATTTAGTCTGTGTTTACATGTGTTTTGAAATCACTACGAGCGTATTGCGCACGGAACCGCTGATAAAAATAAAAAAAAACAATGAAAGATAACCGAAAGAAAATCAACCAAAAATGTTGTATGGTAATGATATTGTTCGTATAAACCCGTGGTCAGAGATGAGCAAATGGTGCTGAGTACCGGTACCGAATTTGCCGAATCGAAAGATCTTGAGTGCCAATTCGGTACCGACTTTTGGCGTTCCTGGTACCGATTCACTGCCGGTTTTTACCTTCATATACCGGTACCGTAACCGGTATTATCGGTACCGGTATCGATTCGGTATCGGTTGGCACCGAGCTCATTCCTACCCCTGAAACTAAAAAAAAAATCATTAAAAGTTGAAGAAAATCAACAAAAAAAAGTTTTATGATACTGTTGTTTTTCGTACGGTACCCATGATTAGGGATGAGCAAATGGTACCGGGTAGAAATACTGAATTTCCCGAACTAAAAGATTTTTAATATCAATTCGGTACCGATTTTTGCGTTTTCTGTATCAGGCTTGGTGCCAGTTTTTACCTTCCTGTATCGATACCGAACAGACCGTACCAGTATTTTCAATACCAATACCAGTTCGATATCGGTTGATACAACGCTTATACCAATCCGTGATTAAAAAAAAACTGTCAAAGCTAAGAAACATAGTATAATTTATTCAACTTAAAAAGTAAATAATTAATTATTATAATAATACTAAAATAATAAAGATGTTAAAAAAACTATATATATTATTATTATAATATTATATCCTTACTATTAATTAGCCTGTATTTTTAATAATTGTAAGTATATACTATAATATAACTAAAATCGGTAATTTTGTTTTCACTTTTCTCTCGTTGATTTCAATGCTTCAAACACCATAAACTGACAGTGTTAAACCTTGACAAATTATGAGTAAATGCATTTTTTTTGAACGGTTAACTAAATCACCGGATAAGCATCCTGTGATGCCCTCAATCGAGCAAATGCATTGAAATGAATGAGAGAAAGTGATGCTCGGTTTGGCTCGGTTTCGAACTAGCGACCTCCAAAGAGGACTAGTTCTAAACTTCATTGCCACCACCAATGCCCTTCAAAGTAATGTTAGTGAGAGTTGAACTTGGGATCTCAAGTAAAGAAACCAAGTGACTAGCTACTAGACCAGCTTATCAGGATGAATGTGTTTCTTATTAATAATCTAGCTTAGATAAGGCGAACGGTTAAATGTAGGGTGAAACTATTACAAATGTGAACAGTTAGTCGTTACGAATAGAAAATGATAAGAATCCTTTTCATGCACCGTCATGTATTTCGTTTAAGAAAATAAACACTTTAACTATTTAAAGAATTCAATGTGAAAAAGTGTTTGTTTATTTAAATAACGTGCCACGAGTTAGGTACTTAGGTGCGCATTTGTTCTATTTTATATAAAAACCACAAAACATACGTGTATCATGTGTGTATTATAATATATACATACTTCAAGGCTTGTTCTTGTAGAAAGAGTGTTTATTAATTTGTAAAAATTAAAAAAGTATTTAAAAGGGGACACATAATATAGCGAGAATAGTTACATGAGTTACATTAAAAGTGCTTTAGAAACATCGTTTAACTTAAAAGTGCTTTAGAGACATCGTTTAACGATTTATACGTATCATTGCAATTGCACAATTCGTTTCGTTTAATGATTTATACGTATCATTGCAATTGCACAATTCGTTTCGTTTAATGATTTATACGTATCATTGCAATTGCACAATTCGTTTGTCACATGCACTTGAACATACCGATGCACGCTAGACTCAATGTTAATTGTTTATACGTATCGTTATAACTAATAAATGAATAACTTAAGCACGATTCTAATTAGTTGAAATGCATCATTTTAATGATATTAATTTTTTAGGTAGCTTTCTTATAAATAATGAAAGTTAGTGTTCTTAAAATTAATCGTACTTCTAAAATGATTACAAAAAATTGTTACGATCCCTTAAAAAGCTGTTTTTAATCAAAATTGATTTTCTGTTATTCTTTAAACTGGATTAATATCATAGAATAACCACTTTGTTTATTTTAAAGTCATTACCTAATTATATACCCAAACTTAAATATATCTTCAAGTTGACCAATATTTATGGTTAAATTAAATTTACCAAAACCTTCCTACAAATCCACCGGGTAAATTACAAATTACGACCTTTATGTTTAAGGTTACTTGCACTCACCGACCTTTAACTTTAATAAGTATGTTGAGTGCCCTTAAAAATCACTTATTGTAACAATCCTAACATTTAGCCTAATGTATATTTAATTTTACTATTAAAAAAGGCATGTGCTCCTCATGTGAGTAGGGTTGTAAACGAGCCGAACAAACACGAACAAGACCATGTTCGTTTGTTAAGAAACATATGTGTTCATGAACACTTACCAAACGAGATTTTAAGTTTGTGTTCGTTTGTTAAGAAAATGTACTTGTTCGTGTTTGTTTGTTAACTTTAGGCAACGGACGAAAATGAACGCTGATTAACACAAATGAGCAAAAACAAATGTTCATAAACACAAATGGAAACAAATGAACACAAATAACCATTCAAGAACAAAATATTTAATACAATGACACTTATTAAATAATTTATTTGACGGAGTTTTAAAGTATTTAAATAAAATATAAAAACTAAAAACACTAACGAACTATCGAATACAAACGAACACGTTACCGAACGTTCAAGAACATAAATGAACAAATGCGGCATTTGTTCATGTTTGTTCATTTAACTAAATAAACAAAATTTCTTGTTTGTGTTCGTTTGTTTAATAAACGAACGAATACAAATGAACTTTCCGCCGAACGATTCACGAACTGTTCGCCGAACGTTTGGTTCGTTTGCAGCCCTACATGTGAGGGCAAACTTGGAATCATGACTTTACATGAAAATTATATTAGATATCATATAAAAATTGTAGATATAATTGCCATGTACTTCTTCTAACTTCGAATATTAAAGTGTTTGATACTAAAAAACCAACTATTAGCATCAGATCAAAATAGTTTGGATATCACATAATATTAGATCAAAATGGTTTTTATATCACATAAGAAACCATAGGTTTAACCGGATCGTGCGGTTCGGTTTTTTTGGTTGATAGCAAAACCGAAACCAAATCGCAGAACCGGTTTTTTTCATTAAAAAACGCAAAACTAAAGCGTTAGATTTTTTATTAAGGTTCGGTTATTTCGGTTTTGTTACGTTGATTATTTTGTTCCGTGAACCCAATATGTAATACAAGGTCTGCCTATGTACAAAAATGGTGATATTACATCTGAGAATTATATATTTTGAGAGAACGTGAAACACACAACCATTCACTACATACTTTATACTTACATGTCCATGTACTTGCTGCATAACATGCACTACAACATTTTCCTTATCATCAACATATACTACTACATTACAAGCTAGGAAAATTGTATATAATTTTTTTTAACAGTGACTTTCTTTTTTAGTGACTCAATATCACACACCCCTAAATTTATTTAATACAATAGTTAAAATCAACAAATTCAAAGTGATAAAGTTAAATGATTGACTGATCAAGTACTTTAGCATATTATATTTCAAAGACTTCAAATTGATCTGTGCTTTACGGATGTAAAACTTATGTCAACCCATGACGCAGTGTTTTACGGATCAAGAGAATTATCGGCGTTAAAGATAGATTTAAGGAGGGGAGGCATGTCTATGAGAGGGACGTAGGGTTTGGGGAACGAAGAAGATGCTTCACCAATTTGTTTAAGTAGAGACACGTAATTAATTATTTTTTGTGAATCTTATATTATATCTAATATAATTTTCATGTAAAATCATGATTCCAAGTTTGCCCTCACATGAGGAGCACATACCTTTTTTTAAGGTTAAAAAGGTTAAGATTGTTACAATAAGTGATCTTTAAGGATAATCAATATACTTATTAAAGTTAAAGGTCGATGAGTGAAAGTAACCCCAAACATGAAATTCATAATTTGTAATTTTCTCAAATCCACCCTTACTTCAATATGTCTTTAATTTATAATTTGTTATGGTAATGATATTTTTAAATTAAACCTTACAAAAATATGATTTTTGTATATTGTATCTATAATGAAAATGAAACATTTGAATTAAATTACCAAAAAAAAATTGTAGAATTGTGTGAGTTTAAATATTTTTTATATTATGTGATGAACAATTTAATCTTCTTATTTGAAAATTTATAGGTTCATCAATATACCCAAGAGTTGTTGTCTAGAAATTACACGTGAGGCAAGAATGAGTTAATTGTATAATAAAATAAGGACGAATAAATTTAGGGATTATCTAAATATTTTTAAGTGTTTAGTTACACGATGTAAAAATAATTAACAAGTTTCTAAAGAATTAATAATTAAAAACTTTAGAAGCGGACCGGGTCTTGATTGCTAAAAGCAAATGATTGTAAGCTTACAGAATGATTATTGTCTTATTATAATCTGTAAACAATGAAAACAAATTTGTTTCATTATTTAATTCGTGTAATACACTGGACTATAATCTAGTAAATCATATAAGAGCTCTTTTAAGTAAAAAAAATAGATGAAATTATATATTAAACAAACACGAGTTAACATCCGTATTTCATTACTTTTTAGAGGGTGCTTGGGATTGTGTATTAAACTCCAAAAGTTTTTATTTTCAAAAGTGTTATTGATTCATATTTTTTTTTTCAAAATGAGTTTTAAAAAAAAATTGGGTTAACTTTTGTGATTGGAAACAAATAAGTCAATGATTTTTCTTAAAAAGTGTTTGTTTTAACTTATTCATGTAAAATGACCGAAAAAGACGTTCTTATTATTTAAAACAAAAATTGCGAGTGAAAGGGGAAAGGGTGGCGGGGTGATGGTGGATAGTGGTCGGGTGAAGGGAGCGGAGGCAGCTGATGGGTTGTAGGGTGGCAGTAGTCGTGGGTGTGACAGGGGCATGGGCGGTCGTGGGGTGACCGTGGTTATGAGTGTGACGTGGCAAGGGCGACGGATATGTGGATACTGATCGGGTAAAGATGGAGATGGTGGTAATGGGTTTTATGGTAAATCGTGGGAGTAGTAATTTTGTGTTAAAAAAATAAAAGTCAGTTAAAAAACCAGGTTTTTTTCTATTAAAAATATTTCCACAAAACCAAAATAAAATGTATTTTATTAAATATTAGACACTTTCTCTAATTTATCAGCTTTTAAAATAAATAAATAAATCACGAACTCAATCCAAGACACCCTCTTGCTTCTTTCAATTATTTTTTGTAGTTTATGGGAATTACAATATTGTCATCTTCTCACTCACTGTTTTTTTCCATTGTTTGGGATTTCCAGCATAGTACTAGTCCTTTTATTCTATTTTATGATTGTTGAATAAAATAGTTGCGTTTCAAAAAAATCTTCTACACTCACTGTTAACTATGAAAGTCGTTCGTAGTTTAAATGAAAATTACACTCTATAAAATATCTTTTGAGTGCTAAAAAGTCGTTCGTATTGGGTAAACATTAAAAGAGACTTGTATCAAAAAGTACACATATTATATTGGGGTCTCTTTCGTTGCTTTTTTTAATTTTTATTTTTATTATATTATAATGTAAGTTTTTAATCTTTTATTATATTAAATTGTAAGTAGATAATACATCATGAAAACTAGTTTATTTACGTACAAAAAAGGTTATAATTAGTAATTAAAAAATGATTGAAAATCAGTATAAATCACTGATATTATCCGGCCGGGTGTTAAAATCTGTAAGGGTTGGTTTTGACCACTTGTATACTGGTTTTCTCCGCTAAAAAATTTCGCTTCGAAACGTATTTTAAACTTTGTTTGAGGAAAAATCATGAAACCTTGAGTAACTTCGATGATTTGTATATCCGTGCTTCGATGACTTGTACATTAGTGTGCAAAGCACATTTGAATTTTGTAAAATAGTATATTTTAAAAATTACAAAAGAAAAGCAAAATTTGTCTAAAAACATTAAAAAAATCAAAGAAACATTCCGAAAAGAGAAAATGAACCTGACATGGGGAGGGGGTGGGGATTGAACATGTGCCATATGGATATGAAGATGATGCACTTACCACTAGGACATGAACCCTTTTCTAGTCTAACCCCCGATTCATAACATGTATATTATTAAAGATAGTGAACGGTGATACTATTCATACTGACCACCCTCTTTAATAGGCTAATGTTATTACTAAGAAATATAAATGCCATGATTATTTTATATAGTTTCTTTTTAGGAAATCAATGTATTATCAATTATGCCTAGTGGGTTGGTTTTAAATACAACTAATGTGTTGTGTCATGTTAAATCGCGAATATATTTAAACTTGTGAATCTTTAAATAAAAGCAATTTGGAAATAAATAATCTCACCTTTTTATTTTGGTCGATAATAATCTCAAGTCAGTTATTAGCCAATAATAATTCAAACTGGTCAATTTTTTTTGTAAAATAGTCTGCAGTTAAAATAGCTTAACGGGGTTAAGTTTTTTACCGAATTACAAACCGATATTTTAGGGATTTTGATCAGAACGAAGATACGAGTCAGTTGAAGTAAACTTACCTCGAAATTGTGCTCGAAATGGCGTGATTTCTGTTAATTAAAGTTTAAACACCCAAATTGAAGCACCGTTTACGTGGGTTGAGGGCAATATTTTGAGGTAAGTTTTACATCAATGGACTCGTATCCTCGTTCTGCTCAAAAGCCCTAAAACATCGGTTTGTATTTCGAAAAAAACTTAATTCCGTTAAGCTATTTTAACGGCGGACTCTATTACAAAAAATTGACCAGTTCGGATTATTATTGGCTAATAACTGACTTGAGATTATTATCGGCCAAACTGAGAAAGATGAGATTATTTATTTCCAATTTGCCTTAAATAAAATAAGAAAATTTAAACCTTGAATTAAATGTGCGTTTTGAAAAAGTTGCCGAAACAACAAAGAGAAAACAACCAAAAAATAAAAAAAATTTAAGCTGACATCAAGCAGCTGAAACAAGAGAGAAAGGACGAGATTCGAAACCGCGTCTGAGACGAGGAGGGGGGGCACTGACCAAGTGGTTGGCACCCATCATGATTAAGTTTTCGATTTAAATGCTATATGCAAACAAGTTTAAAAAAAATACAACATGCATAATTTGCTTGTTGCTTATGCTTCCCCACTTGTTCCAAATGAATAGTAAATCTTCTCTTTGTCACCAACTTTCCTTTAAAGTTAGTAATATTGGATTTTTTAATAATATTGTTGGCCGCTAATAGTTCTCACTTTAAAAATAATCACTAGCAGTCCCAATTATTAACATATTGACCTCCAATAGACCCTAACTAACTGAACCCTAACGTCGTTATTCTCCAGTCACCGGAAAAACGTTTTTGGCCAAAAAAGGTTCCTAAAGGTTCGATCTACGGTTACAAAAAGGTTTGGGACGAAAAGTTGAGTTTTCCGGCTAAAAAGAAGTTTCCCGGTCAAAAAAAAGTTTTCCAGTGACCTCAATAATTGGGGATTATAACATCCCAAAAACGGATTTGGTAACTAAACCCAATTAATTGGGGATGAGTAGGTAAAATACCCTTAGTGGTAAAATTTAACCCGTTAAACATTAGGATTTAAATAAATATACCTAATGTTAAATAGAGGGCGAATAAATGTTTCTAGAAAAAAAAGTTATAAAAGGCCTGGGTTACCGAGGCTTAAATTAAAACGGGTTGTAACCTCCCAGAATTTAGTAATTTAACTAGAAATGTTTAACCTAATTAACAAGAGTTAATACTTGTAGAAATAAGTAGGTGGTAACCTACTTAATAACTAATAAAACTACATGGGCTAAATTTACAAATTCTTGATAGTTCAAAATATAAAAAAGGGGGAATATAAAAACCACACATAGTATGTGTGTGTGTTTCGTTGTTTGAGAGGGGGAGAAGACCTCCAAAAATCATAAACCAAGAAATGCAACTAATTAAAGAAGGATTTAGCTAGATGTGTAAAAAAAACCGGTTTTAAAACCGAAATCGAAACCGAAAAAAACCAAAACCGGTTTTTATAATCGGTTAGTAACCGAAACCGAACCGGCGGTTGTTGACCGGTATAGATTTTTGCCTTCAAAACCGGTTTAAAACCGACACCGGTAAAAAACCGGTTTAAACCGGTAAAAAACCGTTTTTTTATAACCCGGTTAAAAACCGATTCAAACCGATTACACCGGTTAGTGTTTTGGGCTTGAAAAACCGGTTAGTAACCGGAACCGGTTATTAAAAAACTGGTTTTTGATTTGGATGAAAAAAACCGGTTGGGTTAAAAACCGAAACCGGTTATTGAAAAAACCGATTTGTACACCTCTAGATTTAGCCCTAAATTAATGCATGATCTTAAATTTGTGATCATCTAAGCCAAAAAATTATAAGGTATGTTGTGAAATTTGGTTGAGTGAATTCCCTATGAAGAGGAACTTGAATGTGGTAATTTTGATATAGTATGATAAAATTGAAGATGAATTTATCTTTATGATCATATACTTGTTAGTATATGTGAAATACTTGAACAAGTTAGAGATTTAAGTATATGTTCATAAATGTCATGAAGTGGGTTTTGATGATATGACGAAAATAGTGTTATAATCATAATGCTTACTAGTATGTATGAAGAACTTGAATAATTTAGATGTTTAGATGCATGTTCAAATATATGATGAAATATATTTTTACATACTTATGAAGGCCCAAGTTCTAGTATGATAGTTTGATGAATTAGTTTACGATGCTTGAAAGTTTATGCTAAATTGATGTATTAAGTGTATGTACTTGTTGAGTTGGTAGAAACATGGCGATTTTGGTTAATTAAACTAATATGATGGCCTAAAAATGATGCCCACCAAGTGCTCGATAAAATGCCTAAATGAGTTTTATGAAACTTGATAGTGTATTCATGTATGTCAATTAGAAGTTTGACCTTTTAAAAGTCGAACTGGCCTAAAATAGAATGGAAAGTTGAATGAAATATAAGTATCCATAATAGTGATGGTCATGGTATTTGATGAATAATCTAATCATCTCGTGGGTAATATGTGATATTTGACTATTGAGAAGCTAGGTGGAAGCTTGGGAAAAAGAAATGGGTCAAAGACAAGAAAAATATGAATGGACACAAGGTAAATAAAGTTTACCCCTCCAAGAATAAAATCACTACTTAAATTATAGAAAGTACTTGGTGAATAACAAGGTTATCAAAGAACGTTGCGATTAGATGGATAAAAATGTCAAGATGAGACCCCACGGTGTAAACCATGATACTGGTCAAAGTGGATAAAATTATGACAAGCTAATGTTGGTGATCAATGATAAATATCAAGATGAGACTCCATGGGGAAAACCATGAAATGGGTCAAAATGGGTGAAACTATGTTAAATCATAAATTGGTGATAAACAAAGAATTATAGAAGCAAGACCCTACGGTGTAAACTATAACTAGTCAAATGAGCAAAATGGTATTATATCACATGTTGGTGATTAAACAAAGAATTTTGAAATAAGACCCTATGGTGTAAACCATAACGGGTCAAACGATTACATGGCGAGTAACCACATATTGGTTATTAAACAATGAATCTTATTGAAATAGGACCCTATGGTGTAAACCATAACGGGTCAAACGAGAAAAATGGTAAGTAACCACATATCGGTGACTAACATAATGAATATTAGAAACGGGTCATTGCTTTGACCCGCGCCAAATATGTGTAATGGATCATACTTTCGGTGAGGAGTTATGGCCCGACTAAAGATGGTTAGGTCAGAATTGGATAACAGACCACCTCAAGTGAGGTATGACTAGCAATTAGGTAAAATGGCCCTTAAAGCCGTGAACAAGCTTATGTCGCAAAATTGTGGGTAAATGATTTTAAAATAATATGTCATTGGGAATCTTCATGTCCTTAGGAACTAATTAGTTTTGACAGAATAACGAGCTAAATGTGCCCGCTAGTTTTCATTTAAACTTATAAAAGTTTTTCGGTTTATAAAAGAGTTAGATTTAACTCAGCCCTCGGATAGTGTTTTGGGAAAACTACCTCCAAGGTAGATTTATAAATGTGTTCTTTGATAGTTTGAAAAAAGCTAAAGGATCAGGTTCGGATCAAGGTTTTGAACCTATAAATGTGGGGGAAAGTCCTAAAAATGTTAAACTTGAAGTTAGGTCAAGTTGGGTGTGAAAATTTTTAAATTTTGGCAAAATTTCGGGTAGGGGTATAAAGTGCCAGCATTGTAAACTCTTTCAGTCATGGCTCTGCAAGATCCACATCCCCTCTGATCCTATTTGAACTTCTTGATTGTCTTTACAAGATCCATATCTCCTTCATCAACTCCTTTTTGCTTCTGTGTCATGGCTTTGGTTTTAGCTTCATCAGCTCTCTTCTTTGCCCTTATTTATCATCCCCCAATCATGTCAATCTTCTTCTCTTGCCCCTTTTGGTAACAACAATTTCTTGCCTTTACATGAAGTGGTGTAACAAAGGTCTAGGGGAAGAAGATCTAAAGACCTTGGCATCAAATGTGGTTAAGTAATCCTGGAACATTGGTTTAAGGATGTCCTTGAAAGCATTTTAAGCTCCACTGCTAGCAATGATGAGGTGGCTAAAATCTTACTCGTGGTTTGGCTTTATGTGGCTGGTGGCTTATGAGAGAGTGAGCTAAGTTTTTGGGTGAGCTCTTTTTGTTAGGAGGCTAACCTTTGGGTGTATTCTGGTTTAACCTGAACTTTAGCTTGAGGCATTTTAGTGATGAACTCTTTGAGTTTGGAGACTATAGCACCCAGCTGTTCCATTAATTCATAAAACTGTTGGTTTTGGGCATCATACAAATTATTGGACTCACCTGTTCCCCCACCTGAGGTGGTTGTATCAGTAGGTATTTGTGGCTTTTTAGTCTCAAGAATACTTCCCGATGCCCCTTGTTTTTGGTATTGGGGACTTCCGGCAGTTTGGCGATCCAATACTTTAGCAACATGGAGTAGCTCTGTTGTTGTGCAGGGTGGTCTTAGCTATGTTTACACTGTCTTTTTAAAGTAATAAAAGAAATAAATACACAAGATAATATCACTTGGTTCCGACTCATCATTTATGTATCCTTTGATGATTTCCGTGCTTTGGGTTTTTTAAGAGATTATCTTAGTTAAAGTGGCATGTCCCTCTTTGGAGGCAACGCTACCCTCAGCCATATTAGTTTGAGTCAGCAGGGATACAGTCCCGTAAGACTGGAATATTAAAAGATAATTAAGTAAGTTATTAATGCAAAATGTGGCATTTCCCTCTTTTGGAGGCAACGTTACCCTCAACCATATTGGTTTGAGTCAGCAGAGATATAGTCCCGCAAGGCCGAAAAAATAAAAGATAATTAAGTAAATTATTAATGCAAAATGTGGCATGTCCCTCTTTTAGAGGCAACGCTACCCCTCGACCGTATTGGTCTGATTCAGTAGGGATACAGTCCCGCAAGGCCGGTTTTAAGTTTTAATAGTAGTTTATTTATATGGGATTCAGACCGTTCTTACTTCCACCGATTTGATGTTATCTGCCTCAAAGGAAGTCCTAGTCGGCTTGATCAAGTCCTCGCAGGATCTATACGCTGAACGAGGCAAGAACTTTACCCATACCACCCTTCTAACCCCCTTCCAGGAAGTTAAAGCGCTTTATATAGACCATAAAGACACGACTGAGTGAATCAACAAAACATTAATAGATGATAGAATAAAGTTCATTCCAATATAAAAAACTATTTATTAAAGTCATTAATACATACCCAATTAAAAGGTTTACCAAAGCTTAGAAATCAAAAGTAATACATAAATAACTTGTCTTCACCAAAGATGTAAAAGATTAGCCAAGCATTGCCTTTGTTTGACAAAACTCTTACGATTAATTTTGGATCCCGAGACTACTACACACACTCTAAGGATGGATGATGGATGGATGTGGTGGAAGATGGTTGTATTGTGGTGGTGGAGTGGTGGCAGGTGTGAGAGAAGTGGTTTTCCAAGGGATGCGTTGAAATGGAACCAATAACCCCCATTTATAGCTTGTTTACATGGCCCCATGCCTTGTTCTTCTCTGTCTTCGTATATGAGTTTGTCAGACCAGATGCTCACACGACACTGTGTCTCACTGGCACGGCCCCGTGGCCATTGTACTTGTTGTATTATCCAAGATTTTGTGTATCTGGGAGTTGACCACGACCCGTGCTCCATGGGACGTGGCCCCGTGTCTCTTGTCTGCTTTTGTTTGTCTTCTTCTTCACGGAATCCTGAATGGGGCACAACCCCATGCCGGGCAGGCACGACCCCGTGCTTGACTTCTGATTCGTTGTTTTTGTTCTTGGGGTGAAGCTCGGAAGGTTGGTATAGTGTATTGATGTGTGCTAAACAGACTACTAAAATTAACTAAATTAGACTCTCTAAGCCAGACACTAAAAAGCTTTAAAATCTAGACTCGACCTAAACCTAACCACACAATCGGCAAGTGTACCGATCAATCTAGTATAGCCTAAGTAAGTCCGGATATCGAACCCACAGGACTCTACTGATTATGCTAACTAGACTCTAATAGACTCGGAAAGACACGACTCAAACTATTTCATTTTGGGGGGGGGGGGTTACTGAAAATCTAAGGAAATCTATTAAACTAATTATTAACTAAAGCTATGCGAATAAGAACTAATGTGAAGACTGAACTCAGATGGTGATGAAGACTACCTAGACTAGAATTCTGGATTGATTTTAAGTAATTACCGATTAAGTTAACCACATGTTTTATGGAACCGAGATCTTGTGATACTAAACCTATTAAGACACCAACTAAGCCCCTAAACCCTTCTCGAGGTGAAACTTATGGCACTACCTAGGCCGTTAATCCTACGGGTTATTAGACTTCTTTCCAGTTATCTAATTATTGTGTAAGTACCCTTATATTGACCTACTTTTTTCCAATTATAGATCTAGGATAGTTTGAGTTTCTTGACTTGACTTGATAGACAAATAAACCGACGGGGCAACTAAGGCACGACTTTTTCCAAAGACCGTCTAAAGCAATTCGCCGGGTAAGACCTACTAATAGCCCCACACCTTCTAGCTATAAGGACTAGTAGAACACTAAAACCTAGCAAACTGTTAACTATTACTTCTAAGGTTTATTGGCGAATTCACCCTAAAGGTCAAAGACACAAGGTCAAAGATCCAGCATGAACCTATTACGTAGCAGACAACCACCAAGATTCACACGAAGCAATAGATAACAATAAACCAAATTAAAGCACGCATACACACCAAATCAATCAACTAAACTTTTTACAAAACACAATTAATCCATAAAAACGTGCAATTAACTAAAAAGGTTCAAACTTTATTCAATCCATTCATCATAGTGTAGGCAGTTAAGTATTTAGCCAAACATGGTCATTAATGAAAACAAAACAAGGTTAATCAAACAGGAATTCATCTTTACAAGTTCTGAAAAGAGAAATCAAACAAACAAGGATTGTAAAACCCGAGCTAGTCTTCAATCTTCAATCTTCACTTAACCGAATGATTCCCGTGCTTCAAAACCTTCAAACGCAGCTAATTCACCTCCAAAATAAACTCTAGAACTCTCAAAATTCGTAACCCTAACACCGGAGGCAACTTTTTCTATTTATACGCTGAAACATCTCATCAAAAACCGAAACAGACCAAAACCAGCTGCGTAAATACCCCATCGCGCTACGTGACGGGTAAAGGACTAGGGGGTCCCGTATGGCGGCGCCCCATATCCTGCTGTTTTATTTTTCTTCAACCGTTTGACTTTCCGACTCACGTTCGACTCCCGTTTTTCTTCCAAACTGCTCGTTTATCATCACTTTAAGCAACGGGACTTGAAATCAAAGCTTACGTCAGCAGTTACGAAATTCTAACCTAAAATAGACTCAAACTACCTAAAAACTGACCAAAATATACACTATAAACACATGTACTTTGTAGTACATCAAACATCCCCACACTTAAGACTTTTTCGTCCCTGAAAAGAATCTATGCAAAACGGAATCAGAAATAGAAAATTATTCGGGTCAAAGTATAGATTACTTATTAAAGCCAAAACTCATGTTAGCCACGATTGCAGGTATACTTGTCCTCTTAAACCCAAACCCGGTTCCAAGCCCTTATCATGCAAGTTTAGTTCAAACGCAGTCAATCTACCTTGGGTCTCAGACTAGAAGCCACAATCCATCTAATCCCGCCTCAAGCTTAAGAACAAAAGGAACGATCACTGGACCAATTCCTAACCGTTTTATACTACAATCAAAAGAATTTAAAACCAAAATTTTCTCACTTTCTTTCTTTTCAATTTTTTTTCTTTTCCTTGAGTATAGTCGTTGCTTTACCTAACCCAGAGGCTATCTTAACCAGAGTCACCATCCCCGAGAGCGACAACGTGAGCGTCGGTAAATTTTTTGCAATAATGATTTCGACACATCCCAGAGGCATTCTAAGTCAGAGTCACTATCCCCAACAAAGATTACGTAGGCCTGCGCTACTTTTCTTAGTTTCTAGCTCAATTTATTCTTCTTTTTTTCTATTTTCTCATGATTAAAAATTCTAACAATTTTGGCTTATAACGGCATTCCTTATACTATTATTGGCGGTTTCGATTTCCCATTTTTCCTAGATGAGCACCCACTAGTAAACCGACAATTAAGGTATATTAGTATCAAAGGAACCTAGAACCGACTCGAGCCTACCCGCATATCCCAAACTAGACACAAGCTCGACTATTCTATTCTCATATTATCATTATTTGAACCCGAACAAAAAATCCATTTTTCTATCATTTTCCATCTTTATTTTGCAAACTTCTTTATTCAAAAGACATTTTCTGATTTTTTCAAAAAAAAAAAATTAACTGAAAAGTAAAATTAAACTACGACTCTAATGTACAAATCTAATGTCCCATCCCCACACTCGAGATTTGCATTGTTCCTAATGCAAGAGTAGAACAAGACTCAACAATTCAAATTAAAACTACCTACGAATTCAAAAACTAAAGAAAACTAAAATTACTAAACTCTACAATGAAAAAGACTTAGCTTGAAAAATGTGAGACTGTCAACGTGCCAGTCAATTCCACATATGCCCTCCAATACCGAACGTGCTCAGCAAACAATACCAAACTATCTCTCACACGAATGGAAAGCGGCTCCAATCATCAACCTAAAAACAAGCATACCAAACCAAACAAACCAAACACAAATATCCAACATCCAAAGTTCAAAAGATAAACAAACATATTGTCTTAACTAATACAACCCCACCGAACTAACAAAGCAGCATAAAATAGAATAAACACAAAAGGATATATGCCGCTTCAATCCATCTCCATCACTCGTCATTCTCCTCTTCATCCATCTGTTGCACACCCGAACCTCCTGGCTGCTGCCCTCCATACTGATCGCCATAACCATAACCACTTTGTCCTCCCCACTGATCATAACCCGGATACTGTCCATAAACATACGGGTTCTGCTGCTCACCACCAAAAACTGGCGGTGGAAGTAATCAAGAAAAAGGCAGTGGCACATTCAAATTCATACCAGGCATCATGTACCTCAGCATGTCATCCTGGCGGTGGTGGCTCTGCATCGTCCACTGGTGATCAACTCTCATACTATCCTCTAGTTGATCGAAACGCTGCTGATTCAGGTCATAAAGCGCTTCATGAGTGAATGGATCGGGTCGTGGCTGTCGGGGCTGGCGAAGTGGATGCTGCTGAGCTGGGATCTCGTTCCTCTGTCTAGGTCTCTACTGACGTGTCAGAAAAGCACCCTGTAAGACATCAGCCGCCTCAGTACCTGCTGGCGGCTGAACCTGTGCACTCGGATAATCCATCCACTCCGGTGGGTCCGAGTATGTCAAAATACCCGCTGACTACAGATCCCCAACACTCCAGTAACTCGTTGGAACATTCAGTCTCATATGCTCCAACTTATATTTCGTGAACGCACCTAGATTATTCGCTAACCTAGCAATGTACGGTCCAAGATCCAACACCGCCCGATTTCCTCCTCTACGAGTCCTATTACACGACCAAGCGAAGAAACTCGCCAAATTCCAATTTCGCCTCTCCACCATACACATCAAGGCAAAAATATCCAACTAATTTGCCTTGTTCTCACCCGACCTTCTTCCAACAATCGTCGTTGCTAGCACCTTTAGAATATACCTATATACCAGATCACGAACCGCAGTGGTAAGGTTTGTACCAGCGAACGGTACTGTAGCAATCGTCTCCAGAATCTGGCCAACTCGCTCGGGGCCAAACAATTATCCCTGGGGTGGTTGTACACCCCTCTTAACCCATTAACAAATTCATCAGTATGCACCTCCTGCTCCGAATAAAAACCCAAAGCTACCCCAAACTCGGCTATACTCATCTCATATATATTTCTACCCAGCGAAAACGATACCGCATTCTTCTCAGCAAATGTACCCTCTTTGTGATGAAAGGTACAATGAAACTCAATAGTCAGCTCTGTATACTGCGGCCAACGGCAATCCAACGCCGCAATCAATCTCGGCCCAAGCAAATTCGCTACTCGTTCACTAACTCCCATTGTTTGTAACCAATCCCAGTCAATCGTACGGTGTTCCAACGGACATGTTTTCGTATACTTCACCAGTTTTTCCCTCTCTGCACTGTCTTGCTCAAAATCCAAGATCAGGTGGTCAACGATCCTTTCAGGTCGACCATAAAGTCTCCGATCTCGATTACGATATCTAATCTTCCTTTTTCTTGAATCCGGAAGACTCTCCTGCAAGGCCAGGTCGCCTTGTGGGCGAGGAGTTGGGCCTCTTTGTCTCTTTGGATCCCTGGAAGAACCTTCACCTGACATTTCCTGCAAACACAAGATAAATATTTAAGCGATACGAATCAAACAAACACTATTTTTTTGGTATTTTTGGGTTTTTCTATTTTTTTTAAATGGAATCAGCCGTATAGCATTACATTCGCGGCTGAAACCGAAAATAAAGCTGACTAAAAACATGGGTTACCGTTTACAAACGCTTAAGTTATCAACAAACTTGCTCGAATGGAGATTGAGTACGGGAAGATGTCGTGAACTTGTACAAGCATAACACTAAACTCTAAGAACTAACTAGCTAGACTCAAAAACTCAAACAACTCAAGGCTCAATGTACACTATCTCCTCCCGGCACTTTAATTGTCCTCAATTAAGCATAAGTGCCAAAATATCCCGATATTGAGGCTAAACAAGATGAAAGTTGGAAGCTTTTGGTGACGTTTTGTGCAAACGGTTTATTTGGAAAACGACTTGAATTCACAAAATCAGTTCAACAATTTATTTTTTAACGAAAAACAACTTAGTTTAGCCAATGTAATCCAAAAACATCTACACTAGTAGCCTCGATGTCCAAACATAACCCACAAAGCTCAAATAACCTCAATCAAACCAACCCGAACCACCCGCAAACCACATTATGAATAATCATCCTAACAAACCCAACTATAACCTCCGCTCATCATCTAATCATGAAAAAATCACAACTTTAACGAACCAACCAAACCCCATACCGAACAAACAACTGACCCGATACTTACAAATAATTAATGAAGTTACCTACAAGTGAGAAATCACAGAAAATATACCTTGGAGTCGGATTAAGCTAGAAAAATTAAGACTTGGACTTGTGGTGCTCGAACTTATCCAAAAACGCGAAGAGATATCGTGAAATTGGGTGAAAACGATGGTAGGTATTGTAGGGGAAGTGATTGTGGTGATGTAGGAAGAAAAATTGTGTAATTTGGTGAAGAAATGAGTGAGTTATGGTGAAAATGGTGAGTTTTGCGGCTAGGGTTTCACAAAGGAGAAGAAGAGGTGTTATGCAGCAAAGGGGTCATGAAAACAAGCTTTGAACCGGGTCAGGGGGGCCTCGCGTAGCGCAATGCTACCCCCTTACCCCGTCGCATATGGCGGGGCTCCCAAATTAATTGTTTTTATGAACTGGCCCGTGGCGTAGCGCGACGGGCCCTGGCGCTACGCCATGGTCCGTTTTTTACAGAAAGTTTCTTAGATTTGGGGTGTTCATGCCTTAGAAAAATTTTCACATCCAAAATTTGTCATCCCCAATGCCTTAGAAACTTTTTCAATCACCTTCCACCATCCAAAACCCCAAAATGTTTTCGAACTATCAAAAACACATACCTGAGACCTCTTTTCTCACGCTTTCTCCGTTCCATAACGATGATGAAACCTGCAAAAATTCTCAACAACACAAGACAATGACCGACAAACTACCAAACTAAACGTTAGAAAGTAATGGAAGACTCAAACGATGACTCTATACAAACGGTACAAAACGGTACATTTGGGTTTTCACCCAAAACACTAAGTGGTGGCTTTTGGTGGAATTTTGAGAGGAGTGTCCTCCCTCTCATTCTTATCTAGCGGTCCGCCAATGTAGTGCTTCCAACGATGGCTATTAACCTTCCAACTCCGACCATCGGACTCATCCATAATCTCAACCGCTCCATACGAAAACACATAATGAACCATGTACGGTCCTGACCACTTCGACTTCAACTTCCCTGCAAACAACTTCAACCTTGAATTGTAGAGAAGCACTCTATCACCCTTACTAAACTCTTTGATCTTCTTCAACTTACGATCATATAGGGCTTTCGTTTTCTCCTTAATGCCCCAAGATCGAGCATAAGCCGCATCCCTAAGCTCCTCAAGCTCATGAATTTGAAAGAAACGTTTTCTAGCGGCTTTGGTCATATCAAGGTTAATGGTTTTCAAAGCCCAAAGTGCCCGATGCTCTAACTCTACGGGGAGATAACAAGCTTTTCCATAGACGATCATGAAAGGTGTACTCTTAATGGTGTTTTGTAGGCGGTTCTAAACGCCCACAATGCATCGTCTAGCTTGTCGGACCAATCTTTCTTATTCTTACCAACGGTTTTCTCTAGAATACGTTTGATACCTCGATATACGTTCTCCATTTGTCCACTTGTTTGTGGATGGTAGGCGGTAGACAATTGATGAGTGACTCCGTAGCGTGCAAGCAACTTCTCCATCAATGCATTGCAAAAGTGAGTGCCACGGTCCCTAATTAAAGCCTTTGGTGTACCGAAGCGGGAAAAGAGTTTCTTAAGGAAATTCAACACTACTCGGGCCTCATTTGTAGGAAGAGCTTGAGCCTCAACCCACTTGGAAACATAATCGATCGCCACAAGTATGTATCGATTCCCTTTTGAGACGGGAAAGTGTCCCATGAAATCAATGCCCCAAACATCAAAAACCTCCACCACTTGGATAGGATTTTTAGGCATCTCATCTTTGGCCGAAATGTTGCCAGTTCGTTAACAAGCATCACATGTTTACATGAACTCAACGGCATCATGAAGTATGTTAGGCCAATAGAACCCACAATCAAACACCTTTTGTGCGGTAGCATGCGCACCATGGTGGCCTCCCGTTGACCCTCATGTACATGTTTAAGTATATTCAAACCCTCCTCTCTCGAGACACACCGTCAAAGAATCCTATCTCCTCCTATCCTAAACAGAAACGGATCATCCCACACATACTTCCCCAACTCACTAATGAACTTCCTACGTTGTTGTGTGGTCATCCGCCTAACAATATTGCCACTCGAGAGAAAATTCGCTAAGTCGCAAAACCATGGCAATCCTTCCTTCTCGGCCTCCACTTCGTCAATCGACTCGTGAAGGAACGTATCCCCTATCTCATCCTCACGAATCTCCTCTCTCCTAGGGTCCTCTAACGGTGAAAGGTGATCGGCGGCTACGTTTTTGGCTCCCCTCTTATCTCTAATTTCGATATCAAACTCAGAAAGCAAGAGAATCCAACGAATAAGTCGTGGTTTGGCGTCTTTCTTTGGAAAAGAAAACGCAAAGCGGAGTGGTCGGTGAAGACTATGGTCTTGGAAAGCACGGGGTATGAGCGGAATTTGTCGAATGCAAATACTACGGCTAAGAGCTCCTTCTCCATGGTGGTGTAGTTCTCTTGAGCATCGTTCAATGTGTTGCTCGCGTAGTATATCGGATGAAAGTGCTTATCCCTTCTTTGTCCTAATACCGCTCCAACGGCATAGTCACTCGCATCGCACATGAGCTCAAACGGCAAGCTCCAGTCGGGCGAGATAAGAATGGGTGCACTCACAAGCTGCTCCTTCAAAAAAAGTGAAGGCCTTAAGACACTCCTCGTCAAAGACGAATGGAACATCTTTCTCCAAAAGACGGGTCATGGGGCGCGTGATCTTAGAGAAATCTCTAGTGAAGCGTCTATAAAAGCCCGCATGACCTAGAAAACTACTAATCGACTTCACGCTAGTGGGTGGAGGTAACCTACTAATGGTATCTATCTTCGCACGATCTACCTCAATACCATCCCTCGAGATCTGGTGACCTAAAACAATCCCCTCAGTCACCATGAAGTGACACTTCTCCCAGTTTAGCATCAACTTCGTCTCGACACATATCTTCAACATCATCTCAAGATTACTCAAACACTGATCGAATGAGTTACCATAAACCGAGAAATCGTCCATGAAAACCTCCATGGAACTCTCAGTCATATCCTGAAATATGGCAACCTTGCACCGCTAAAATGTCGCTGGAGTGTTACACAACGCAAATGGCATGCGTCGATACGCATAAGTGCCATAAGGGCATGTGAACCTGGTTTTGTCCTGATCCTCCAGTGCAATGGGGATCTGAAAGTAACTGGAAAAACTATCAAGAAAACAATAAAATTGTTGACCCGCGAGACGCTCCAATATCTGATCGATAAAGGGCAATGGGAAGTGGTCCTTTCGGGTGGCATCATTCAATTTACAGTAATCGATACACACTCGTCAACCCGTGATCGTGCGAGAAGGGATAAGCCCGTTCTTCGAATTCATGACAACGGTCATCCCTCCCTTCTTAGGGACAACTTGAGTGGGACTAACCCACGGTGAATCTGAGATGGGATATATCATCCCGGCATCCATGAACTTCAGAACCTCTTGCATGTTTGGATTGAGGCGCCTTTGGGGTTGCACCACCGGTTTAAAATCGTCCTCCATGAGAATCCGGTGAGTGCAATAAGAAGGGCTTATGCCCTTAATGTCAGACAACCTCCATGCAATGGCCTCCTTGTAGGCCCTCAACACCTCCAACAACTTCAACTTCTCACCATCCTCCAACTTCGATGAGATGATAACGGGTAGCTCGGACCCCTCCCCTAAAAATGCGTATTATAAATGAGATGGAAGGGCCTTAAGCTCTAAGGGTGGGGGTTGAGTGGTGTCATTACTAACGGCTAACACTTCGGGAATCAAAGGAATCCCCTCATCATCTATCTCCTCTAATCCTAACGACTCATCATCAACTACCTTTTCTCCTACCAAGTCGGCCCCACTAATAAACTCTAGACAATGGTCAACGCACGAGATGAATGAATTCAAGAAATATACGGAATGGCATGGACCACTATAGTCATCGGACCTACTCGGATGGTTCATGGAACGATCGATCTCAAAGTTAACTCTCTCCTCACCGACCCTAAGTGTAATCTTACCATAAAAAACATCTATGAGAGCTTTATCGGTACGCAAGAAAGGACGAACGAGTATGATAGGAACTCTCTCATCAGCTTCCATAGATAACGAAATCAGCGGAAAAAACGAACTTGTCGACCTTGACAAGAAAATTCTCAACAATACCCCTTGGGTATTTCACGGACTGATCGGCTAAAGATAATGTCATTTGGATAGGTGAAAGTGCGCCTGGTCTAGCTTCTCATGGAGAGAGAAGGGCATCAAGTTGATGCTAGCACCTAGGTCGGCTAAAGCACGAGTATTGGTATTGCTACCGAATAGACATGGGATGGTGAAAATACCGGGATTGGTAAGCTTCTCCGGAAGCTTGTTCAGAACGACTGCGGAACACCCTCCGTTCAATAGAACAATAGACACCTCCCCTAACTTCTCTTTGTTCCTAAGAAGATCTTTTAAGAATTTGGCGTACTTGGGCATGGATTGGAGTGCCTTAATAAAAGGTAGATTAATCTCCAATTGCTTGAAGATATTTAAGAACTGCCCGTATTCCCTAGATTACTTTTGGTTCCTAAGACGTGGCGGAAACGGAATACGAGAATGATCCACAAGTGGAGATGGTCTAACGTCTACGGGTGGTTTCTCTACTCTCTTCTCTCCTTGAGGCTCACCGGGCCGTGCGGTACTTGTTGGGACTAGCCTCGGTTGCACTTTGCCGGGAGCCTCCATCTCGATCTCTTCATCTACAATACCTCATCATCTTTACTTCTCTCTCCTCAACTCTCGGGTTCCCTATGGTTTTGCCACTACAAGTGGTAATGGCTTTGGCATGGGCGTTAGGGTTTTGTTGGGTGTTACTTGCAAACTGACCGGGTAATCTCTCCTCAAGTTTTCTAGACATGTCACCTACAACCCTCTGAAGGTCTTGAAAAGAAGATTGGTGGTTCTTAAGCATAAGGCCGTGCTCGGCGAGGACTTTTTGAGTGGATTGGTCCTTAACGATTAACTGACTCATCATGGCTTCTATCCTCTCTAGACTACTCCCCATATCACTAGTCGAACCCTGAACTGGTGGAACCTGACTATTTGAACACCCATCCCTGACTTGACCATTGAACCCCTTATTGAACTGTCCACTCGACCCCCCACCAAAAAGTGAACCCTGCCCCCTGTTTGGATTTTGAGCGAATTGGAAACCAGGGGGTTATCGGGGGAACGAAAGTTATTATTATTATTGAAATTATTATTATTATTACACCACCCTGAATTGAAGTTACTACCAAACCCACTACCCTGACCTCTACCTTGACCCCCTCCCACGAAATCGACCTGCTCCTCACCAACTAACAATGGACACGCTCCCATATCATGACCCCCTCGACAATATTCACATTTATCAACCTTCGCCTTAATCTCTTTTAGCTCTCTAGTGACGTTTTCCAATACGGCAGTTATACTAGGATCCATGGTGACATGGTTCACCCCACGGGTGGGTGCACTAGTAGTGGCATTTGAATTTCCACTTGCATACCGTTGCTCGGATCGCGACTGAGATTGAGATTCGGCAAAGTTCTCAAAACGCTCAAACACTCAGCAACAGTAAGTTTTCCCATCATATGACCTCCCGCATTAGTGTCAAAACGATCACGAGTCTTTTGGGTGAGACTGTTATAGAATTTCTCGCAAAAGAGCCCAATCGGAAAGACCATGCTAGGAGCAACGACCGACAACGTTTTGAAACCGCTCCCAAGCAAGGTAGTAGGGCTCGTCGGGCTCCATGTAAAACGAGTGAATTTGATCGCGAAGACGTTAGGCTTTTGCGGGCAGGAAGTATTTGTTTAGAAAGGCTTGACGGAGACCCGCCCAAGTGGTAAAAGTGTCGGCCGGTTGAGAATCCAACCAAGTAGCTGCAAGGCCGACAAGTGAAAACGGGAAGAGCTGGAGATAAGGAGCATCATTGGGAGCTCCTTGAAGGTTAAACGTGGCAAGCATGCGAGAGAAACGGTTTATGTGGGCGGGTGCATCCTCATCCTCACGGTCATGGAACTGGATGTTATTGGTGATGGCTTGCATGTCATACGATGGAATCTACCATGAGTTTTTATTTACTATGGGTGGGACGGTAATGGGTGAAGTGAGACCGGTGAAATCGGCAGTGGCTTGTTGATGGACGGTTTGTCTACGGTCGGCCATTTGGACGACGGGTGGGCTTTGTGGACGGGAAGATGGTGGGGAATTATGGGGTGAAGACTTTGGGGTGAAGTCAAAGTTTTGTGGTTTAGATTGGAGAGTAGAGTCAGAACGGGTGTAAGATGAAGGAAGTGGTGTACTTACCTGGGAAGATGATGAAGAGAAGATTGACTTGTCAGTAGGTGGCTTCAGTGAAGGTCCCTGTGAGCGCAAATGTGGCATCCACTGCAAGCAAAGAACACCTACCAAAGAAAGAACAGACACTAGTTACTAAGACTCAAAGAAAAACTAAAAGACTCAAAACACATAGCACGTATATGTCTATTAAGTCTATCAAAGCTAATAAACGCAATTGCCAAGAGTCCCCGGCAACGGCGCCAAAAACTTGATGTGTGCTAAACAGACTACTAAAATTAACTAAATTAGACTCTCTAAGCTAGACACTAAAAAGCATTAAAATCTAGACTCGACTTAAACCTAACCACACAATCGGCAAGTGTACCGATCAATGTAGTATAACCTAAGTAAATCCGGATATCGAACCTGCAGGACTCTACTGATTACGCTAATGGTGTGCGTTACGCGTATTATATTTTTGTTAACATTTAGGTTCATTTTACGCATTAGTCAAGTTTTAAATTTATAAAACACGATATTGTACTGACACTAAACACACACTTGCAAGTGCACCCATCGTGAGCGTAGTATAGCGTTGGTAAGATACCGAGATCGTCCAAGGACATAAGGGCTTTTAATACCGATTTATCGTTAACGTCTAATCAATCTAAAATTTTTTTGATAAAAGTTTTAAATATAAAAATTAAAAATAAAAATTAGAAGATAAATAAAATAAAAATAGACAAGATAGAATCACTTGGATCCAACTTCTCTTTTATGTATCCTTTGATAGTTTTCGCACTTTCGGACTTTTTAAGAGATTATCTTAGTTATAGTAGTAGGCCTCTCTTTTGAAGGTGACGTTACTCTCAACCCAGTGGTTTGAGTCAGCAGGGATACAATCCCAAAGGGTCGGAATATTGGAAGATAATTAAATAAGTTAGTAATGCGAAAAGTGATAGGCCCCTCTTTTAAAGGTGACGTTACCCTCGGCTAAGTGGTTTGAGTTAGCAGGGATACAATCCCAAGTAGCCGGTTTAAAATATTAATAGTAGTTTGCATATGAGGGGTTCAAACTATTTGCACCCCTGCCATCCAATACCCATAGAGCATTGAAGGAGGCCCTAATAAGCTTGAACCAAGTCCTCGCAGGATCTACACACTGAACAAGACAAGAATTTTACCAAACCACCCTTCTAATCCCCCCCAACAAGTAGTTAACGCGCTTTATATAGATCGTAAAGACACGAATGAGCAAATCAATGACATTGTGAAGAAATGGTTAGGAAAATTCACTTTCAACATAAGAAACTAGTTATTAATGTCATTAATACATACCCAATTAAAAAGTACCGAAAGATTAAAAACTAAAAGTAATACATAAAAGATTAGTCTTCACCAAGTGATGTAAGGAATTTAGCCAAGCATGGCCTTTGTTTGACAAGAACCCTTACAATCTATCTTGGATCCCGAGACTACTACACACTCCAAAGATGATAGATGGATGATGGTGGTGGGTGTTGGTGTTGTAGTGGTGGTGGAGTGGTGGCAAAATGGGAGAGAAGTGGTTTGCCAAGGGATGCCTTTGAAGGGAACCAAGCACCCCTATTTATAGTCAAAACAGAGGCCCGACCACAGCCCCTTGTCCATTGGGCACGGCCCGTCGCCATCATCCTTCTCTTTCTTCATTAATTGCATCTGACAGCAGAGGGCCCCACACGACCCCGTGGCCTTTGGGCACGGCCCGTGGTCAACTGTTCGCTGTACTATCTGGATTCTACAAATCTTATATTTGACCACGCCCCATGTTGGCCTGGGCACGGCCTCGTGATGGGTGTAGAAGCTTCTGCAGGTTTTGTCTTGAAGTGTAAGGTCTGACCACACCCCGTGTTGGATGGACACGGCACGTGGTCGTCTTCTGTAACTTTGTTTTTGTCTATTGGGGTGTTGCTGAGGGGTTGGGCATGGTTCGTTATTCCTTCTTTTCGTATTTATGTTGGTTTTGGCTTCTTATTTGCTTCTTTCGTTCTTTTATGCTCTTTTTATCCTGAAAATACAAAAGGAACAAAAAAACGTGATTTTTCCAACATTAGTACTAAAAAGGGTTAGTTTTATGCCTCAATTGATGTAATTTATATGTTGCATTTTGCACACATCAGCTAACTAGACTCTAATAGACTCGGACAAACACGACTCAAACTGTTTCATTGTTTTGGGGGGGGGGGGGTTACTGAAAATCTAAGGAAATCTATTAAACTAATTATTAACTAAAGCTATGCGAATACGAACTAATGTGAAGACTGAACTCAGATGGTGATGAAGACTACCTAGACTAGAATTCTGGATTGATTTTAGTAATTACCGATTAAGTTAACCACATGTTTTATGGAACCGAGATCCTGTGATGTAACGCCTCGCTTTTTTGCATCCTTATTTTAGAAAATAAATATTTGTATCATAATTTGAGACGTTAAGACATAACAAAAATATATGTATATATATATATATATTATTAATCGTTATTCGTGTAACGCCTCGTATCTTCGTATTTTTAATTTAAAAATGTTCATATTCGTATTCTAATTTTAGAAACCTTACATTCGATGTTTTAATTTCAATCTCACAATTCGAGACGTTAACCGTAATAAAATTCATATTTTATACATATTTTTTTATTCACACAACCGATCATTTAAATACGTATTTATACGCAAACCGACACTTTTATACGTATAAATACTTATACGAACATCCTCAATACTTGAATTATACTTTTATACTTTTTACATACTTAATTACATAATATATACTCAAGAAATACCAAGAAATATACCAATCAACTTTCCACCTAATCAATCCTCTTCCACCTTCTTTAATCAATCATATTTCACCCTTTTCCACCTTCTTTCTCCACCAATGATCTTCTCAATCCTCTTCCACCTTCTTTAACCAATCATATTTCACCCTTTTCCACATTCTTTCTCCACCAATCATCTTTTCAATCATCTTCCACCTTCTTTAACCAATCATATTTCACTCTTTTCCAACTTCTCTACCTATAAATACCAACCTCCTTCTACCATTTTCTTCACACCATTCTTATCTCCATCTCTCTAATTCTCTCAACTCTCTAAATCAAGAATTCTAAGAATTCTAAAAGGACACGAAGTGTTCCAACCATTCTTCTCTCAACTTCTCTACTTCTCTCAAATCTTCCAAGTAAGGAAGAGAAATCTAGGAGTTCTAAAAGAAAACACTAAGTGTTTTAAAGGAAGCTTTGAAGCTTCAACCTCCAACTCTTCACAGAATCACCAAAGGAAACTTTGCAAAGTTGTGAGCATACTCGACCCTTTTTACGATTTAAAGCATTTTTGGGTGCAACATGTCTACAAAATCCACTTTACGCAATCGATTATAATTAAATACTCAAACCATCGAATAAGCTCATTGTTATGCTTAGGTTGTTTATGCTTGTTATTTTCGTAATCTCGTGATATTGTTATACTTAGATTGTTATGCATGCTAGTTAAAGATTTTAATTATATACTATTTGCTATGCGTAAGTTGTTTATGTATGCTCGTTCATCTTGAATATAAAATGCCATGTGGTGGATTTGAGATAAAATTTTATACATATACTTATATTCAAACTTGTATGCTCGCCAGTGATTTTGTACTGATCCATGCTTTTATTACATGTTGCAGGATTGTGACAGATGAATCTAGTAGGATTGCCTAGAAACGCATTTAAATTTTAATATTCGTTGTATTGTAATTTATTTTCAATCCTGTTATATCTCGATCCCAGTTCTTGTACAAAAATCATTTTAATGAAATGAAATTATTTATTTGAATACTTATTATACATTTTTCATTTTAAACTTGTGGTGTTCCTAGTTCAAGCAACGTAAAAAACAATTATTAAATACTTGTCACAATTAGTGTTATGAAGTCTCTTGCAACCTCGTTTTCGTCTCACTCCGATGTTTCCGCCATCGGTTGGGGTGTGATAGATTGGTATCAGAGCCATAACTATAGGGAATTAGGTAGAATTTCCATGTTCGACCTAGTCTATAGTTTAAGCATCAAACTTTGACCATTCTTGATTCTTGCTAAAACATTAATTCTTCCTACTTTGCTTCTACCTCTTCTTTTGTCTTAATAATACAAAGTGTTTTTCCTAAGGCATTATACGCAACACATATTTGAAGACACTCATATACCACAATCGAAATGACTCATCAAAATAGGGGTGATTCCCGCCTTTGGTGACGAATTTCAATCCACCTTACATGATATTTTACGCGAATTTCACCATCAAGTCATGAGTGACATCCATATCTTGATGAGAAATTCCATATCATAATCTAGTGGATCCTTATTGATAACTCGAGATTATATCTTGTTTTGTTCAATAAACCACAATTTAGGGGACTAAATTATCAATCTAGGATTGATATCCACACCTTGATGACTGGTTCCGCTCTACGATTTTCAATCTCGCCAAAGTTTCGTACCTTCGATCAAATAGGGACATGTACTAACTGGAAGGGTAAAATATCGTTAATCGCCTGGCGACGAGAGTATTATACCTATTAGGCCAAAGAATGTCTCCCTAATTCGAAAGGACTTGCGATTCACTTTGGAATAGTCGAAGTTTCTAAACCCAAAGCACTCCAATACTTATCAAGTCTCTCTTCTATATATTAACTCATCTTTTATGCGATTTAATACTTGTTACCTCGTTATTTAAAATTATCATTCCACACAATAAATTAATACACGCATATTGATACGTTATACTTGATTCAGGATTACTGGACATTCTTTATGTGATAAACTGGTCATTAACTTTGGATGAAGCCACGCCTTGACATATGTAGTGCTTATGAAGCACTATAGGAGTAGCGCACCGCCACATGGATTTGTGGTAATGTCAAGACATTCATTCAAACATTACAGATCTTTTCATAGCAACGAAATGATGACATGTGCTATGATTAGATGACGCCTTATACATTACGGATCTCTTCATAGCAACGAAATGATGAAATGTGCTATGATTAGATGACGCTTTATACATTACAGATCTTTTCATAGAAACGAAATGATGACTTGTGCTATGATTAGATGACGCTTGCGTTAAACGTTGGGTTGACATTTTGTCATTAACTTTGATCAAGCCGCACCTTAACATATATAGCGCTTGTGTAGCGCTATAGGAGTAACGCCCGCCGCATCGATTTGCGGTCATGTTAAGTCAATCATACATACTTGCGGACACGATGGTTTGACCAGTGATATCAAATGCCAGTAATGTGTTAATCTAGTTAACTAAATACCCCATTTTAATCATACTCATACTTATACTTACACTTTATAACCTCTCTCATACTTAAATACAATCAAGAAGGTATACTTAAAAATTCTATACGCTATCATTCTCCCTTGTAATACATTAATAAACCATGATCGTGACACGAAACGTAACTTGGCATCGACTAGCGAAACGGACGTAATGTGGTATAAATATGGTGGATATGCCGCTGGTACTTCCTATATGTAAGTGTTACTACCATATTACCAAGGTTTCGTAAAACGTGCCATGAGAAATTCGGTGTTTCCTCAGACCTTATCGAATACAAACTTCGATCACTCGCGAGCTATTCTCGGTTATACCCAAACACACTTCGAAATGCTAACTCTTTTTAAAGTCTTCCTCTTAAATAAAATTCGGGAAGAAATTTCCTAAAGTAGGGGAGACTGTAACGCCTCGCTTTTTCGCATCCTTATTTTAGAAAATAAAAAATTGTATCATAATTCGAGGCGTTAAAACATAACAAAAATATATGTATATATATATATTAATCGTTATTCGTGTAACGCCTCGTATCTTCGTATTTCTATTTTGAAAATGTTCGTATCCGTATTCTAATTTTAGAAACCTTACATTCGTGTTTTAATTTCAATCTCACAATTCAAGTGGTTAATCATAATAAAATTCATATTTTATTCATATTTTTTTTATTCACACAACTGATCATTTAAATACGTATTTATACGCAAACCGGCACATTTATACGTATAAATACTTATACGCACATCCTTAATACTTGAATTATACTTTTATACTTTTTACATACTTAATTACATAATATATACTCAAGAAATACCAAGAAATATACCAATCAACTTTCCACCTCATCAATCCTCTTCCACCTTCTTTAACCAATCATATTTCACCCTTTTCCACCTTCTTTCTCCACCAATGTTCTTCTCAATCCTCTTCCACCTTCTTTAACCAATCATATTTCACACTTTTCCACATTTTTTCTCCACCAATCATCTTTTCAATCCTCTTCCACCTTCTTTAACCAATCATATTTCACTCTTTTCCAACTTCTCTACCTATAAATACCAACCTCCTTCTACCATTTTCTTCACACCATTCTTCTCTCCATCTCTCTAATTCTCTCAACTCTCTAAATCAAGAATTCTAAAAGGACACTAAGTGTTCCAACCATTCTTTTCTCAACTTCTCTACTTCTCTCAAATCTTCCAAGTAAGGAAGAGAACTCTAGGAGTTCTAAAAGAAAACATTAAGTGTTTTAAAGGAAGCTTTGAAGCTTCAACCTCCAACTCTTCACGGAATCACCAAAGGAAACTTTGCAAAACTGTGAGCATACTCGACCCTTTTTACGCTTTAACGCATTTTTTGGTGCAACATGTATACAAAATCCACTTTACGCAATCGATTATAATTAAATACTCAAACCATCGAATACGCTCATTGTTATGCTTAGGTTGTTTGTGCTTGTTATTTTCAACTTGTAATCTCATGATATTGTTATGCTTAGATTGTTATGCATGCTTGTTAAGGATTTTAATTATATACTATTTGCTATGCGTAAGTTGTTTATGTATGCTCGTTCATCTTGAATATTAAATGCCATGTGGACTTGAGACAAACTTTTATACGTATACTTATATTCAAACTTGTATGCTTGCCAGTGCTTTTGTACTGATCCATGCTTTTATTACATGTTGCAGGATTGTGACAGATGAATCTAGTATAATTGCCTAGAAACGTATTTAAATTTAATGTTCGTTGTATTGTAATTTATTGTTAATCCTGTTGTATCCCGATCCCAGTTCTTGTACAAAAATCATTTTAATGAAATGAAATTATTTATTTGAATACTTATTATACACTTTTCATTTTAAACTTGTGATGTTCCTAGTTCAAGCAACGTAAAAAAACAATCATTAAATACTTGTCACAATTAGTGTTATGAAGTCTCTTGCAATCTCGTTTTCGTCTCACTCCGATGGTTCCGCCATCAGTTGGGGTGTGACATGTGATACTAAACCTACTAAGACACCAACTAAGCCCCTCAACCCTTCTCGAGGTGAAACTTATGGCATTACCTAGGCAGTTAATCCTACCGGTTATTAGACTTCTTTCCAGTTATCTAATTATTGTGTAAGTACCCTAAATTGACCTACTTTTTTCCAAGTATAGATCTAGGATAGTTTGAGTTTCTTGACTTGACTTGATAGACTAATAAACCGACGGGGCAACTAAGGGACGACTTTTTCCAAAGACTGTCTAAAGCAATTCGTCGGGTAAGACCTACCAATAGCCCCGCACCTTCCAGCTATAAGGACTAGTAGAACACTAAAAACTAGCAAACCATTAACTATTACTTCTAAGGTTTATTGGCCAATTCACCTTAAAGGTCAAAGACACAAGGTCAAAGATCTAGCATGAACCTATTCTGTAGCAGACAACCACCAAGATTCATAAAAACGTGCAATTAACTAAAAAGGTTCAAACTGTATTCAATCCATTCATCATAGTCTAGGCAGTTAAGTGTTTAGCCAAACATGGTTATTAATGAAAATAAAACAAGGTTAATCAAACAGGAATTCATCGTTACAAGTTCTGAAAAGAGAAATCAAACAAACAAGGATTGTAAAACCTGAGCTAGTCTTCAATCTTCAATCTTTGCTTAACCGAATGATTCCCGTGCTTCAAAACCTTCAAACTCAGCTAATTCACCTCCAAAATAAACTCTAGAACACTCAAAATTCGTAACCCTAACACCGGCGGAAACTTGTTCTATTTATACGCCGAAACATCTCATCAAAAACCGAAATAGACCAAACCAGCTGCGTAAATACCCCCGTCACGCTACGCGACGGGTAAAGGACTAGGGGGTCGCGTATGGCGGCGCCCCCTATCCTGCTGTTTTATTTTTTCTTCAACCGTTTGACTTTCCGACTCGTGTTCGACTCCCGTTTTTCTTCCAAACTGCTCGTTTATCATCACTTTAAGAAACGGGACCTGAAATCAAAGCTTAACGTCAGCAGTATCGAAATTTTAACCTAAACAAGACTCAAACTACCTAAAAACTGACCAAAATATACACTATAAACACATGTACTTTGCAGTACATCATGTATTATCTTTCCTTCTTTTGAACTTATGCTGGTTTTTGTCGTTAATTTGTTTCTTTCGTATATTTAAGCTCTTTTAATCCTGAAAACAGAAGTATACAAAGAAACACATTTTTTTCCAACATTAGTACTAAAAAGGGTTGATTTTGTACTTTATTTGATACAATTTATATGTTGCATTTGACGCATATTAAGTAACCCCACACATTAATCTTTGTTTGTCCTCAAGGAAAACTCTTTAATATTGCTTACACACCTAAATGGAGTTGGTAGAGAAGAAGCTTTTGGGTCTTGTTTGTAGAGTGTCCAAAATCCAAGCGCTTTTTATTCTTTTTTTATTATATTTACAATCCTATTCGACATGATTTATTTAGAACTCTTTTTAAGAAAAATATTTTTTTTATTGGCATAACATGCCTTTATAAAATTTCATTTAGCTATATACAAATTCACACACCTCACAAGTGATCACTCAACACTTGGCCGAAGATGTATAACTGAAACGCTAGAATCGTATGGAACTTACTCCTACCATATGCTTGACAAGTAATCAAACCTCCTCCTTTTTAACATAATCTTTGTAAATATCAATAGGACTTTAAAAGGGTAGGTTTTGGTTAGGGGTAGGGTAGTTTTATTTGAAAAGTGGCTAAAAGCGTAAAATGTCGGTTTCCTTTTGAAAATTTATCTATTTGTGACTTAGATACAAACTAAAGACTTATAAGCAATAATTTTGCTTATTTTATTCAAAGCAACTAGAGATTTGTTTTTTATAGAATAAATATTCACAAGATAACTAAGTCACTTCTTTTTGTATATTTTTTAAAAGAACCGAATTTACTAAAATAAAGGGTGTAAAAATAAAATTAGTTTTGGGTGATGGGTGATTTGTGCAAAATGGTATTTTGCAGGTTTTGAAATGAAAGGTTTAGGCTCAAAGGGGTTAGCTAAGTGAAGATTTTGTTTTTGATGGGGAGATAAATAGAAAATAAGGCCGACAATGAATAAGGTTTAAAATTCTAATGCCTCAATCCTGTACTTACTTGGATTAGTTGGTAAGAATCGGGAATGTATTGTCTTGTCATGTTCTAGATTCATAAGAACCATACGGGCTATTCACACAAGAAATGAAAAATAAGCATTTAGTAAAGATATGATATTGAATGCTCGGTAACGCTCAAAACTCACATTTTTGTGGGAAAAGGGTAAAAGTGTGAAATTATATACACACAATCAAATATTAAAAAGAACTGTCATGCCTTTTTATAAATTTTCCTTGTATGGTTCTTTTTATCATGACGTTATCGGTTGTAAATTTGTAAAAGCTTGAACATTTTAGAACTTGGTTTCTAACTTAAGCTAAAAACAAGACAAAACAAACTAAAAAAAATATTTTTGAAAAAGATTTGGGGTGTTTTAGCGGTTCCAAGTAGAGTATTGTGTAAGGCTCGATTTAGGACAAACAAATTCAATTTCCATTCAAATTCCCCCACACTTAAATTACACATTGTCCACAATGTGTCCAAAATTGGTTAAATTTGGTTAAATGTATAAATATAGGTAAAAAACAACAATTAGTTTTTTTTTAAAAAGACACTGGACACAGGGTGTGCTTGCGCGACACGTCCCCGTGTCAAAAGTGCCAGTATCAAGGTTCATGTGAAAAATTCCAGAACGCAGACATGAGGCATGTCCAAGGACACGACCCCGTGTCAAAAGTGTAAAAAATGAAAATCTTCTAGAAGCCAGGCACGGGGGCGGGTATATGAGACACGACCCCGTGTAACAGTTCTAGAAGTAGAAAAAATTTCTACAGACTTGAGGCACGGGGGCGTGCTTACACGGCATGGTCCCGTGTTGTACTTACTGTTTTGAAGATTTTGTTTCGAGAGGCGTCTGTTTACGTGCATAGGGTGTTGTTTCCACGTACCTTTGGCCATTTTCCATATTTTTGCACAGTTTTGTTTTCAAACAACCAAATTACATTCATTCATCCATCATTACAACTAGAAAAGAAAACAAAAATGAAAATACAAGAAAGATTTAAGTCCTAAGATAGATAATTGGTGGATACCCTACGAGGTTACTTAACCCGAATAGCTCTTCCCTAGTTAAATCGATGAACGATTAGCAAAAATCGAAACTAGTTTTCAAAAAAATGAGGGCCTTGAGCTATTTTCCGGGAATGCTCCTTCAAAGTCCGTTGAGTATCTCCTTAATCTCCTTTGGAAGAAAGATGAAGGGCTCCTCATCGACCTCCTCTTGTGGGAGAGGAGCGGGGTTTATCGGAACCTCAAAGTAGGCGTCAATGGGAGGTTCCGAGGGTATTTCGTCCCAACCGGTGGGATTAATTAACTCGTGAGCGATGTTCCAATCATCTTGTGGTAAGATTGGTTCCATCGGGGGCATCACCAAGATGTTCAACCTTTGATGAACAAGGTTGATCTCCCTAAAGCTATCTTCCAGGGCAAGAGTGAGGTAGTTCACTCGATCCACGGGGAACTCCTCTATCGTTGTCATTTCTTCGATGGACTCTCGCAAGGCACAAACATAACGGACTAGAGTGGCTTCAAGTGAGAGCCTTCTCCTTCTTCAGTTGTTTCGTGAGCTTGTTGAAGACGTACCATTCTGCTAGCTCGACATGTTAATTAAACATGACAAACTGCTAGAGTTTTAGAGTTACAGGCGAATAACACGGCCCCGTGTTGCTTCAACTGTTCTGCAATTTTAGCCCAATAACCTTTATTTTAAGTTAAAACTATTTGGTTTCTTACATTTTCGAACATAAATAACTTAAAACATTGTCGTATAATAGTGTTTTTGTAAAAATTTGGGCGAAAAATCATGCTCTTGACCTAACAATTGAAGCTAAAGTTGAAGAAGGAGAAATGACTAAATGTAACATCCGGTCCCTCACACCACCAATATTGTCCGCTTTGCCCCGATGGGTTACCCATCCAGGAATTCACGGCTTTGTTATTGGTTGCTCGGTGGAGACTTCCCAGGAGTTCACCCATCCTAGTACTACTCTCACCTGAGCACGCTTAAATGTGGAGTTTTCATGTGCTCCACAGCCAACTAAGCCCAAAGCGCGTTGGTGATTTAAGAGGTGTTGGAGTACTTATGAACCAGGGATCTCTGCTGGCCACGGCCGATGTGGGATTTGCCTAGGGTGTCGCAATGGTCCATGTTAGTCTTCCGGTAATTGGTATCGGTATCATTACACTAAAAGTGGTAAAGACAAGAAGGTTTAAGGAAACCTTTTTAAGAACCTTCCTTTTGAGGTATGTGTGAGAGATCAGGAAGGATCTTGGTCTTTTAGGAATGGGTTCAAACTTTCTCCTTATGGCTAACTTTATAGAAAGTGACAGTAAGTCGACACGGCCCCATGTCGCCCGCACGAGTCAGAGAATTTTGTTTTTTAGTGAGACACTAGCCATGGCGAGATAGACGCGGCCCCCTGTTAAAAGTTACGGGAGGCACGACCCCATGGGTAAAGGGCACGACCCGGGTTTTATGAAATTTTGTCAGAATTTTTAAGGAACCATGTTTTATCGGGTGGCTCCTTACTGGTTGGAACAACACCGAAGTGCCTGATATACCTTAGGTTCCGAAGGGAGATACAAAAACGCAAGAGTTTGTTGGAAAGGTGGGCGAAACCATCCTTTATTTACCTTTTCTGGGCTCTTGTTAAAGAAGGTGTGAGTCGACTCGCTCTATTCTAAACCGTTGGTGTGAAATTCACAAGCCGTTAACGAGTCCTTCATTGCAAGGTTGATACAGGGATGACTATCGTCTTTGTTTTCGCACGAGGCTAGGGTAGATTTGTTTGCCTCGGTATCGTATATTCCTGAATTTGGTCCCATCGAATATCCTTCGTTTTTATTCCTTGATGAACATTGTGCCTTCATCATGGATTCTATTTCTTTGAGTTTTTGGAGAATCCTCTTTTCTATTTGATATAGTTATTCCGAGCTTATGTCTCCTATAGAAGAGGTCTGACGGAATCCAGGAGGATGGTAGTTATCGTTTTTACTCCCGCCTATCTTAAGGTGATCGTCATAGGAAAACGATGGGCCAAAATACAGGGATTAATTTTTAGAATGAGCCATTCTAAATCGTTATGAATTCCTCCACATAATTAATACCATTCACCGTATGAGTGGCGGGGGTAAAAATAATCATTAACATCCATATTTTCCAGATGAGGTTTTAACCGTTGCGATCAAACAGTACTGTTTTCTATAAATTTTGGTTGAGGCACAACCTCGTGTAACTGTCATATTGCCCTGTGCTGCAGCTCCTATCTGCCAGAAAACAGCTTTGAGTTACTGAGAAACTGACAAAGCCCTGTGTTGATCAAACACGACATCGTGTTGTTTCTGCAGAGAGTAGAAAAAATTGAGAAAAAGAAGAAAAACCTAAAAGGAAAATTAGAAAAGCATAAAAATGACTAGGCAACCGATTTTAAACTTTCTTTAAATCCTTGTGTCCCCGGCAACGGCGCAGAAAACTTGACTTGATGGAGTGTGTATGTAAATTTAGATATGTTTTAGGTACTTTTCACTCGTTATTCAAGCTTTAAATTTATAAAATTCGATAAAAAACTATCACTCTCTACAACACGCAAGTGCAAGTACACCCATAATTGGCGTAGCATAGTTATTATGGTAAGATACCGAGGTCCTCCAACGACACAAAAGCTTTTAATACCAGGATATTGCCGACGTCTAATCTAATTAGATTTTGAGAAAGATTTTTTAATAAACTAAATAATTAAAGAAATTAAAGTAATAAAAGAAAAAAATAGACAAGATAGAATCACTTGGTTCCGACTCGTCATTTATTTATCCTTTGATGATTTCCATGCTTTGGGTTTTTAAGAGATTATCATAGTTAAAGTAGCATGTCCCTCTTTTGGAAGCAACGCTACCCTCAGCCATATTGGTTTGAGTCAGCAGGGATACAGTCCCGCAAGGCCAGAATATTGAAAGATAATTAAATAAGTTATTAAAGCAAAATATGGCATGTCCCTCTTTTGGAGGCAACGCTACCTTCGGCCATATTGGTCTGAGTCAGCAGGGATACAGTCCCGCAAGTCCGGTTTAAAGTTTTAATAGTAGTTTATTTATAAGGGATTCAAACCGTGCTTACTTCCACTGATTTGATGCTATCTACCGCAACGAAATACCTAGTAAGCTTTAATCAAGTCCTCGCAGGATCTATACACTGAACGAGGCAAGAACTTTACCCTTCCAGGCAGTTAATGCACTTTATATATACCGTAAAGACATGAATGCGTGAATCAACAAAACATGAAGAGATGATAGAATAAAGTTCAATTTCAATATAAAAACTAGTTATTAAAGTCATTAATACATACCCAATTAAAAAGTTTACCATAGCTTAAAAAGTTTAGCCAAGCATGGCATTTGTTTGACAAAAACTCTTGCGATCAATCTTTGATCCTGGGACTACTACACACACTCTAAGGATGGATGATGGATGAATGTGGTGGATGATGGTGGTATTGTGGTGGTGGAGTGGTGGCAGGTGTGAGAGAAGTGGTTTTCCAAGGGATGTGTTGGAATGGAACCAACCACCCCTTTATAGTTGGAAACAGACTGTTCACACGGCCCCGTGTCCGGTGGGCATGTCCCCCTGCCTTCCTTCTTCTATGTCTTCATTTAATGAGTTTTTCAGACCAGATGCTTACACAGCCCTGTGCTCACTAACACGGCCCCGTGGCCATTACACTTGTTGTACTATCCAATAATTTGCGTATCTAGGAGTTAACCACGGCCGGTGCTCCATGGGACATGGCCCCATGTCTCTTATCTGCTTTTGTTTGTATTCTTCTTCTTGGAATCCTGAATGGGGCACGGCCCCATGCCGGGCAGGCACGGTCTCGTGCTTGACTTCTAATTCGCTTTTTTTGTCTTGGGGTGAAACTCGGAGGGTTAGTATAGTATATCATCTTTCCTTCTTTTGTACTTATGTTGTTTTTTTGTCGTTAATTGTTCCTTTCGTATATTTAAACTCTTTTAATCCTGAAAATCAAAAGTATACAAAGAAACACATCTTTTCCAATATTAGTACTAAAAAGGGTTGATTTTATACCTTATTTGATACAATTTATATGTTGCATTTGGCGCATATCAGTTACTTATGGATTGGTTGTTCCCTTTGGTCAGCAAGAGCAGTGGGCTCGGGTGGTTGTTGTTCCTCATCTGCTGGCTGTGCAGGATCACTACCTTGCACAGGCTCAACTTCTTCATCAACAAGTTTTGGCGTAATTTTAACCTTTCCCATCCCTGTAAAATTTTGATTAAAAAGTGATTTGATGGATGGATCACACCCTTTTTGTAGATTTAATTAGACAATTTCATTTCTAGTAGAGTATTGATTCAGTCTAAATAATAACTAATTGTTATATACAAAAATAATTTTCAATTAATTTTTTTAGTATATACAAAAATAATTTTATATTTAAAATAATCTTAATATAAAGCATGGAAGGGCATTTTAGTCATTATTTGGTGTTAGTACCCAAAAGTGTTACAAATTGAAACCATGAGACCTGAACCTTTACAAAAATAGTTAGTACCCAAAGACGAAATTAACTATAAACCACAGAATCCATCTATATAATTAACTCATAGATATATTTATAAGAGTCACTTTTTTTTGGTAACGGCAAACTGGAATATTATAGCCAATTGAACCATCACCTTTTTATAACCACAATTCTTCACAAAATTTACAAAACTTTTTTAACTAATAAAACTTTTTTAAACCAATTAACGAAAAACTTGACATACATCAAAAGTACACTTTTTATTGGATTTCTCTTTCGTTACTTATAATTTTATCTTTAATTAGTAAAATATATAATAACAAAAACTTGTTTATGTATGTAGTTTAGAAAGTTAATTTTGAAGACTTTGATAATTATTAGTAACTAATAAAAATGAATGAAAATCATTTAGTTTAACTGAAAAGGTTTTACTTAGTATGAATATATACATGTAAATTCATGTAACTAAGTTAGAATCTTGCGTATTATACAAGTTAAATAAATATCATGCTATATACTTAATAATAAAACGAGATTACGTTTTCAAAAAACTTGTGTAGTACACGGTTGAAAAAAACCCACGTATTATATAAGTTGAATAAAATATAGCGTCATTAGTAAAAACATACAGTCTTCAAGGTATGTCTTTGTAAAATGAACATTGACGTGAAATTTATAGGTT
Organism: Scalesia atractyloides; assembly: GCA_947069175.1. Classification (NCBI taxonomy): domain Eukaryota; kingdom Viridiplantae; phylum Streptophyta; class Magnoliopsida; order Asterales; family Asteraceae; genus Scalesia; species Scalesia atractyloides. The sequence continues at coordinate 31,239,072 of CAMTDV010000015.1, read as the reverse complement.
TTGTTAAATTAATTTTAAAAACTTTTTTTTCAACTTAGTATTAACTTTCTTATGTAATTAATAAATGTTAAGTCAACTAAAATGTATTTACTCCTTTAAATATCATTTTAACACAGTAAAGATAACTTAACTCATAATTATAAATACATAGAAATATAATACATGATGCATATAATAACTATCAATAATTTGATAATATTATCCATAATTAAATAATTAAGTAGGAGAGAGAATAAAAAAAGTGATCTAGAATGATGAATTGTGTCTCTCAACCTTTTCTTTTATTATGTAATATATATATATATATAGAGAGAGAGAGAGAGAGATGATTCGGTTCAAATGAGAACCACCACGAGTTGCGAGAACTAGCCATCCAAAAGGTTTTTCCGAAATTAATTTTCTCAAAAGTCGTAAAAACAATCACTTGTTTCAGCAAAAAAATGTCGCATACCCACATTTATATGAGGTGTAAAAAAATATTTATCTTCTTCCAAAATTTACGTATACCGTAAAAAAACTTGCATCAGTCAAAACTACTGACTCGACAATTTTTTTTCTACTTTTTTGTTCAGATGTGTTTATAATTTTTTCATCTACGTTTGTGCAAAAAAAAAATTTAACCCAACTCGCGCCAGATAAAAAAGGTCTTGCGGTTCTCGCAACTCAAGGTGGTTCTCATTTTACCCTTTTCCTATATATGTGTGTGTGAGTGTGTGTGTGTGTGTAGGAAAGAATAAAATAAAAACCTTGGTGAGTTAATAAAACCAAGGAGAACTCATCTCCACCATCCATTCATTTAATCTATGGTGAAGATTAAATTAAGTACAAAAAAGTGTTTTTCCATAAATTGTAACATTTTGACAAACAATGTTTTTTTTTGAGAATATGTTATAGTGTGACACAAAGGTGTGTAGGTTTGTAAGTTTTACACAAAAAAAACTTCTTAAAAATGTAACATATTGTTACGTGCACTGTAAACTAAAAAGTTTTGTAAATTCTGAAAATTGTAATAATTGAAGTTCAAAAAAATTTGAAAAAACTGCTATCAAAACTCATAAAATGTCTAATAGGTGAAGTTCAAAAAGATGTAACGTCACACATTGTCTTTCCTCTCTCTCCTGACAAGAAAAATGTATACAGATTCAGAAAGATGTAACTTCCAAAAGGTGTAACACGTGACATGTTTTTGTCCACACAAAATGGGTTTCTTGAGTTTCTTTAACTAGAGTGGTATTTCACACTTATGACCGTTTTCGCCGTTTTCACACTTATGACCGTTTTCTCTAAATCCCGCCCCTATATATATATATATATATATATATATAATATATATATATATATATAGGGGCGGGATTTAGAGAAAACGGTCATAAGTGTGAAAACGGCGATAACGCCTCTTATCCATTGGATCAAAACAATCTATGGATTAGATTGCCGCGGTGGTGTTTTCGTAAATAACATCAACTTTATTACGTGGACGCGCTTCATTAAGGGTAAAAGATTCTTTTAACTTCTCCAAAACAAAACGCCAAACTCATGCATAAAACCCCATAATAAAAATATCAGAAATTAATGATGTGACGCGTTACAGTATTAACAGAAAAAGCTGAACAAACAGTAACTGAAATTTTATTACTAATATTTATTATAAAAAAATCTCGCCTAAACTACATGCCAAAACACATCATTTTATAGATGATGTTAATATCCCCTCCATTGATCATAGTTAGAAAACGCCATCTTTAAACACAATGGTAAATTTCAAAAAAAAAACCTGAAAAAAGAACAAAAGGCAAACATCGTTTCATGGGGTATCAAACTAGAATCAATAAATTCGTAATTCTCTTTGAAAACAGAAGAATAGTGTTTGTGAAAACCGCCAACGCCATACTGAACTTGGATGAAAAAGTTCAAAGGGGGATCCTAGCACTTGGCATTCCTCTTGATAACCACTGTGAGAAAACACAGACGATTATAAGAAGATTAACCAGAAAATTTGGACCATACCCTGTAAATCCAATTGTGCATCTAGTCATCCAATCATGGCGTTATGATGAAAACACAGACTTAGTGAGTGTTCTATGGGGACAACGGGGAGCAGGAAGCCTACTCGATTGAAAACATCATGATCGAACAAAAACTTGTCTTCATACAGGAGTTATGCAATGCAACATGTTTGAACCCAGACATGACCTAAAGTTGGCGTTGTTGACTAACATGTTAACATGGAGGTGTCATAGTCTTCAAGATAAAGCAAATGGTGACAGTGAAGATCTGGATGAGAATTTTGATGAAGAGTCAGAAGAAGAAGAAGACGAGGAGAGCGATGGATACTTCTCAGACCAGATCCCTCCCGACGAGGGGTTTTAATTTTTTTCTTTTTATTTCTGTGATGTGTCATTTCCAGTGGTTTTTAATGAAATACTTTATTTAACTAATTTGATATGAAACGCCAAAATCCCCATGAAACAATAATAGTTCGCTTTTATCACATATTATTCAAAAAATCTAAAAACTACACAATTATATAAAATAAGAAACAAGATAATAGTTCGCTTTTATCTCATATTATCTAAAAACACCATTCATACAAAACGCCAAACTTAGTGATGCGACGGAAACGTTGCAGATTTAATAGTTAAAGCTGAACAAACAGTAAATTAATGACGGGACGTGCCATCTTATTACTAAAATTTATTATAGAAAATTCTCGCCCAAACTACGCGCCAAAAACGTCTTATATAAACAACCTCAGGCATTCCATTGATTACACCAAAAGCAAATGCCGTATTTTACTAAATACTATATGCCAAACCTCGTTTGTTAAAGATGCAGTTTTGTTCTCGATAAAGTTTCACTAAATGAGGTGGACAATATTATTAGTTCATTCTTATGTGAGCATTAACAATGTTGTCCATCTCATTCAGCTAAATCTTATTGAGATAATACTCACCTCATTCAAATTAAAACTCCATCAAATACAAAAAAACACAGATGGCAAAACCTGTAAGTTATGTGTTCTAACATGCTCAAAGTTTGAATGTGAAAAAACTAAAAACGCCAAATGAGTGTATGTTCTGTATTCTAACATGCTCAAATATTACATAAGAAAAAAAAATAAAAACGCTAAATTAGTCTTCACTTGCTCTCGAAAACCGTGTCGTTCTTCTTTTAGTTACGAGATGTTTGCATGTCAATCCGTAGTGTCCGAAAGCTTTACAATTCTTACATTGTCTTTCTTTCACACCGGGCTTCACTTGTGATTTTGTTTTTTCAATCGCTTCCTCCTGTTTGGATTTCAAACGCTTGCGAGATCCAGAACCTTTCAACTTATACCCAACAGGGACTCTTATCGGATTCTTATCGTTTTGATATTGCCCTGTTATCTCCATAAATCTATCCCTAGTACTAGGAGGAGGAGCAAAAATCTGCATATCTTGAACCTTCTTCTTATAAGATTGAACATGATCGTTGAACAAGGATAGTTCCTCCTTATTACCAGATAAACGATTCAAAGTATACTCCGTTGAAAATAATTTCTCGCATCATCCTTTGAACATCAGGATCAAGCTCGATTTTCATAAAATCACGACTCATTGAGTAGTCTGAAGAGCAATTTGGCAAAGCCTCTTTACGCCATCTATTCAAAATGTACTGTTTTGGAAATTCTCTAATATCCAAACTTTTCAAAACATAAAATATATGTCTACATAGCAAACCAAACTGCTCAAAACGCCTACATTAGCAAGTGTTGGTGCAATCAAACTTACGGTACATTACCTTAAAAGAAACGCCAAAATCAATGTATGTATAAAATGCCATGCAGACAAAGTATGTATAAAACACCATCAAACAACAAAACACAAAAAACTTTATGGAGAAAAATATAAAAATCACCATACGCAGAAAACGCCATTATTTACCTTGAATAAGGATGTACAAGGCTGCTGTAAATCATTTATGTAGAACTTAACAAACCCATCAGCCTGCTCTTCATGCCATTCATTTTTGCAATTCCCAATCGCAATTAGCTCAAGTTTAATGTCACAAAAAATAGTTTTTGTGTGTATATATCAGCAGCTAGGCTCTCCAGCCCTTTATAATTACTTTTAAACTGGGGTCGTTTGTATCGAGATTCATGATCATTTTTTTGGTGCGTGTGACGCTGTCCTTCAATTGCAGTTTCATAATGAGTCATGAACTCAACAAGAGTAGATTTTGCATTGCACACATGGCCAAAAAAATGATTCTCACTCTCCGACCTTGATGTCGTACGCATAAGGCCGAAAGTTCCTCCATTCTATATTATGTAGGAATCCAAGAATCCCTAAGAACAAAAATATCAGAAAGCCAGTCATTATTGTCACACCCCGACCCGCAGCGAAAAAAGGTGATCGGGGCATGATTGGGTTTTCATCAAAGCTCATGACATTTATTATAATGTTTCATATTTATTATTACAATTTAAAGGGAATCATACAATCAAATCATACAAATACAACATGTTCTATACATCTTTCTAGACTTCATTATTTTTCTTCTAAGGCAATTTCCTATATGTTCCTTGCTTCATCCTCTCCACCTGTATCATATGTAAAAATGGTTTTTGGGTCAACAAAAAGTTGGCGAGTGAATCCTATGAAAACATTTAAACGTGTTTATTGTATTGATTATAAAATAAAGTGCATAACCACATATGAGTAAATGTAGATGTAAATTTATTCACACAACACATAATATTAAATATTGCACACACATACAACAAATGATTGTTTTGAGGCACGCGTTGTTCAACTCGTCTCCCACGAGGAACTGATGGGCCTAATGAATGAGTTTTGAGGCACGCATTGTTCTACGAACTGATGGGCCTAATGAATGAGTTTTAAGGCACGCGTTGTTCAACTCGTCTCCCACGAGGAACTGATGGGCCTAACAAATAATTTGCATACAACTTGATAATATGTAATACATCACAACAAACAATATTTACATTCTAAGTTTAGATCATAATATGGTATAGCACGAGTTTGAATAAGCGAATTAATTTAAGCGACACATGATACACCCCAAAACATGAATAAAAAAGGGGAATTTGTAAGAATTCACTCACAGTGGTTGCGTTTCTTGGATTGATGATGAATGCGCACGAATTTGGATTTAACCACGAGAGAAACTAACCTAAATAATAACATAATGGTTCGGTAAATAAGTGGATTTTATTAACAATTTTAATAGGATTTTTAGATTTATTTTTGTGAGTTTAAGGTCATTTTCTAACTTTAAAAATATTATTTTTTTTAAATAATTTTCTGATTAAATAAATAAATATAAAAAAATATAAAAAGATGTTGACTTTTTGACTTTGACCGTTGACCGTTGACCATTGACCGTTGACCGATCGGACCGTGTGTTTGTATGCGCTGAGCGAGGTTCGAACCCGAGACCTCTCGTACGCGTGCACGCAGCTCTACCAACTGAGCTACGTGTCTAACCCGAAATATTTATGTTTTTTATTATATTTACATACTATTTAGATTTATCCAGAAATCATTTATTTAAAAAGGTTTTTAAATTAGTCGAACCGGTGCGCATGATGAGTTTCGAACCCGTGACCTGTGGTTTAACTTTGCACACAGTCCACCGCTGGACTGTGTGTCTAACCTGATTAAAATACTTGTTTTTATTAATCTTATATACTAACTGAAAGGTTCCGTATTTGGGTTTTATAAAAAAGGTTTGAATATTATGACGAATCGGAACAAGGACAGACTCGAACTCGGTATCTCTATGTTTCAAATGCACACAGTCCACCGCTGGACTGTGTGTCTAACCCGAGATATAACCCGATTTATATTAGATATAAACACAACCTAAACTTCATCTTCTTCGTTAAAACAACCCAGAACTCCCAATTCCGACTGTTTAATCAGTAATTATGGTATACTTTAGTAAATTAAATGATAAAGGACATGGGTCAAAAGATTATACCGATCAGTGTTGAATTGAAAACCTCCGGTGATGATTCCGGCGAGTAACTGGGTTTTCCGGCGACTTGCAGAGAATTCCGGCGATGTATTTCTTGCGACAGAGACTCTACAGGGAGTTTAAGGTGAGTGTGGGTGATTTCGGTATGAGCTCTAGATGTCCGGTTTATAAAGTAAAGCAACAGTGGGATAAATTCTTCGGTTTTTCGGCGATAACTTTCGGTCAACTTACAGAGGATTCCGGCGACTTGCGGCGAGGTTTTCAGAGCGAGTTTGAGAGAGTAAGTTTGATAGACTCGCGAGCTCAATTGATGAATACATCGATATAAAGTATAACTCGAATTTAATTACATTTTCGGTTTCGAATTCAAAATCATACGGTTTGATCAGTTTTGATTCGAATTGAGTCAATGGATTGATTATAACCGATGCCCAGTTGTCTGTTATGCCCAAGATGATCGCGAAACTTCATTGATTGAAGATTGATTGGCGGTTTCAGTTTTGGGTGAAATCGGATTGTTCGCGAGTGTTTTATTTGTTTAAATTTCTTCACAACATGTGCGTGTGGCGGAGTGGTGAAAACTGTGTGTGTATAAGTTAGTGGGTGACCCGGGTTCGAAACCCGGCGTCTCCACATTCTTTTTAATTTGTTATTTTTTTTGTTATTTAATAATCATGTTTCAAAATTCTAATTTGTTTATTAATTATGTATCGTATAAAAATTAATTTGAGCATGAAATACGCGACCAAATTTATAACTGATTATTCGGTAAATAAACGAAGCGGGTTTTGGAACCCGGTTTTTTGACGGATGTTACAATTATCCCCTAAATTGAACTCTTCAATAACCTCTTCCCATCCTGATTCAAACTTTTCGGGTGTAAGAATATCCGTCCACACAACACAACAAATACATTATTTGAAATTTGTTGAATTGCATAGCCTAACACCAACCTATATAAAACACGAAAACGCCATAGAATAAATACTATATAAACAAAAAACTAACATGCAACATACTTGTGAATGACAAAACACCATATAACTTAAAACGCCAAATACGTGAAATAAGAAAATTAACCTTTAGTGAAAGGTTATGCATCACGTGCCACATGCATAACCGATGCTTCGTTTCAACAAATACAACAGAAAAACCTTCTTCATTGTTGGATCCTAGTTAGTGACAACAACTTTTGGTTGAGAACCAATAGCTTTTAGAAAAACTCTCAACAACCATATATACGTATCAACAGTTTTTGACGCCAATAATGCAGCACCAAATGTAACATTAGTATGGTGATTGTCTATACCAATGAAATGTACAAGACCATAGAGTATCTGCATATGAAAACGCCATTAATAAATGAAATTGGAACAAAACACCATTGCATTTAATCATTTAAATCGCCAAAACACAAAGAAAAAAAGAACTACAAAATATTACTTGTTGGAACGATACGTGGAGTCAAATGAAATCACATCTGCAAATACGTGGTAATTACGTTTGCATGGATCATCACAAAAAAGTCCCTTCAAACGATTATTATCGTCTGTGAAGTAATCATACGAGAAATTAGGTCGGGACTGCTTTTTTCATGCAAATGTCTCACAACCATATCAACATTATATTCCCCTATAAATAAGTTAATTTGTCTTTCTTAAAATCAACTTTACTTGCACCCACGTCTTCAAAACCACCAAAACAAGTCTTCATAACATTAAACGCCTTAACCGGTCCCAAATTCATCTTAGACGTGTAATGTATAACATGCTTCTGGAGCTGAGTGAGGTGTCATTCATACAGGAAAAAATGTTTATCAGGCTGTCAACAAAACCATGGTTGTGCTCCTCAACAAACTTATAGACCTTGCATGATCCAGCATCAAATATTACACATAATTGTGCTCCACAACCAGTCCTCTTTGTAAATTGGATCGAACAATCCTTGCCTTTTGATCAGGGTCCAACGTATCAACCTTCTTGTCCTTATATGCCCCAGATCTCATACACATGTAATACTTAATATGTGTTTCTCCTTTGGCGTTTATCTTCACAGTCCCTTTCCTAACAGAAAAACCACAAGCAGTCGCATACCTAACATAAAATGAATGACAATCATCAAGGCTTGGGAATATCATGTCTATTTTTGGCTTTATCTCTTCACTAACGTCAAGAGTGATAAATGGAAAACCAATTTCGGGCAAAAACTTTCATTCGAAGAAACATCCTCGTCTAAAAAACATTATCGATAATAATGCCATTAAATGAATAATAAACAATAGGAATAATTGATGTTACTTTCTTAATACAACATATTAACGAAAATGCCATAATGAATGACCATATCGAAAACGCTATTAGTTGAATAATAATCAATATGAAGAAATAATACAGTCTTCCTAAAACATGTTAATGAAAACGCCTTAAGTTGAATAATCAACAAATAGTAAGAACTAATGTTTACAAATTAACGCCAATATCTACAATTAATCAGATGTACGTAAACAAATGTAAAACGCCACTGATCGTAAAGAAATAAGCATATATTAGATCCCTAACGACAATTAGGATTAATAATGAAAACGCCAAATATTGAATACACAAAGAACAACAATAAAAAATAAACGCCATTGAAACAACCATAAATAACAAAAACGTGATATATGTTACATAATTTGCAGGAAAACGAATATGAAAACAACATCAGAAATTACTTTGTATATCAGAATCCACATTACACGCCATAGATCCGGAAAGCTTGGAGAGGAGGTACAACTAATATGAACTTTTTGGAATTTTGTTTGAAACGGATTTCAAACGCCTTTTATTGGGCGAAAATTGCACAATGACAATCGTACCCTGCATATCATTTAGGGCCGCCCTGCCACGTGTTCGACCAGGATCCGTTCTCACCGTTTTCATACTTTCAATCGTTTTCTCCTAATCCTGTTCTATATATATTGTAAGGTTTAAATGAAAAGAAGAATTTTGTAAGAATATAAGTACTCCATTTAATATATGTATTTAAAGTTATTGTAAGACACATAGGTAAATATACAACTTGATTAAGTTATTGTATTCCTTTAAAATACCTAAATGATTAAACTTGTAACTCACTTTAAAATATACTATTTCAAGACAATCTAATTTAGGGTGAATGCTAATTTTGATATGATAAATTTCAATATGTGTAGGATATATTTTGAATTGTGTAGGATATAGTGTTTTTGCTTACTTAATGAGAAAGAAAAATAATTAATGGGAGAAGTTATAAACTATTTATGGTTTTACGAGAAATTTCGGTTCCACGATTTTTCTTTTCCTGGTTCCACCACGTGAGATCTCTTGCTTGAAGGATGCTACTACCATAGCGAACACGAAGGTGATCTTGACAATCACTGTTTATGAAGGTTAATTCTATGTTTTCGAACCATTGAAGTAAATAGTGGCTTCTTCAGAACCATGAAAGTTGTTACGAGTGCAAGAATTGAAATGTTTGAAAGTGAAAGAGCGGGCTATGCACTTCCGTCCCCGCTAATTTCATTACTGGTAGACTGATTCAGTTGGTTTGCAAGGGTTGGAAGAAACGCCAACATATGCTTGGGGATCATTGCAGTGATTCTACGTTCAGAGTTACGCTTGGACTTGCGACCATGATGATGATGAGAATATATCTACAAAAGATGAAACAATAGATTCAAGAGAATTGAATCAGTAATGGAATGTTCAGCGTAAGTAGCGTAAAATATAATTGTAATTGCATAAATAAAGCATAGAGTTCAAGTTGGAAAACAAGATAAATAAGTCAAGATATAAAGTTTTAAACAAGTAACATAGATTAAAGGTTTAAAAGTTTAAATAAATTAGATGATAAGAGATTAACACAAGGAAATTGAAATAAACCCAAAATAAAAAGTGACAAACAGTTGAAAACTTGGATTGTTTCCATGTAGTTATAAAAGCCCAATGGAAACTTTGACTAATCAAGGTGTTTAAACTCAATAGTAATAAAAGAATACATGCTTTAGCCTTGAGTGAACATTCATCCGAAGAGTTTCCAGATCGGCAAATGGGTCCTTTGGTTAATTGGATTTATACAAATGTCTTTCTAGACAGAAAACTCGAAATACAAGCGTTCACCCTTCCAGATTGCACGTGTTGCATCACACTAGCAAGGTTTAAGACCTTGATGAGAGTTGAAAATCAATAAGTAAGGAAAATTGCCATTGAGATGTGGATATCACTCTTAACTCAATGGTAAAATTTCCATATGTATGAGGGGAGTGAAACTAGCCATCAAGGTAAGGAAATCACTCCTAAATTGATGGTAATCTTTCTAAAAAAAAAGAGGGAGGAATGAAACTAGCCATCAAGGTAAGGAAATCACTCCTAGCTTGATGGTAATGTTTCTACAAAAAGAGTGAGGAATGAAACTAGCCATCAAGGTGTGGAAATCACTCCTAACTTGATGGTGAAGTTTTCTTTTTTGAAAATATGAGTAGTATTCTTCTTCTTGGTTGATGCATTGTAGTCCAGATGTAGGTAAGATTAGACAAAGAAAAGGGTAGAAGCAAGAAGAGAAAATGAAAGTCTAAGGAAAATGGTAGGATAAGCATATAGCACAAAGGGATAGAAATGGGCACCTAGCTATATTCTAGGTCAAAGGTATACTAATAACCTAATTCCCTATAGCCATGGCTCTGATACCAATCTGTCACACCCCAATCGATGGCGGAAACATCAGGACGAGGCATAGTAGAATGTTCAAAGACTCATGGTACTAAGATTTAAATATACTAATCATCAAAACTACTTGTCTTACAATACATAGAGAGGAAACAAATTGTTCAACTAGAAGGTAGCAACATAACATTAATTTTTATTTGATAGTCTAAGTCTAAAATCCTATGTAAACTCAATCTTGTCACATCATCTCAAGCATTTCCCGAAAATATGTTAAAATAAAGGCCAACAAATAATTGTTGGTAAATATACAAGTTTGATACGTATAGCATAAGCGTAAAAGCGTAATCCACATGTCAAAATAACTATTACGAAAAATATGTAACATGCATTGTACATAAGGCATAATGCAAACCTAATATGTTAGACAATATGTGTACGCTAACATCGGAATGCTAGGTCAAAATGTAACTTAACAATGACCACAAATCTCCCTCGTAAGGGTTAGATTAAACTTAGGTGGGTTGTCAATCATATAGCGCTATACATGTTATAGGCAGCTTGCAAGGTTAATGAATATGCATAGGAACAATTGTAACAAGTTTTTAGCACATAAGCATAAAGTATTATTGAACATATAAGTGCATATGTATTTGTATAAATATTGTGCAATTTGTAGTGTAATTTGTATAGTTGCATGTTTTCACTACCAAATAGTGCATAAAGTAAATAAGGGATCATGTATACAGTTTTGAAAAGATGAACGAGAAGTCACGAGCAAGCGTAAAAGTAGGATGAACCGAAAAAATCGGCTAACCTAAGAGAGTAAGATTGGAAAATGTATAAGTTCATGTACGAATGAATAAACGAATAAATGAAAAGACTAAAACGCAAGTCTAAGATTGGATCTTGATGTAAAGGTAAAATTAACATTAAAATGGAAGAAAACACATCATAACGTGTTAGATAATCATCTTCCAAATAATGAAGAACTTATAAGTTATTTTCCATGTGGTTGGTTTATTGGGAAATAATATAGTAACCAATATCGGGTATAAATCTTAAAAGTATTATTTACTTAAAGATTATCCCAAAGTGGAATGACTAAAAATAACCATAGAAGTATTAAAACTTAAATGTTATCTTTGTGTATATGTAAAGTTTTATTAATAAACCCTAAGGTATTTATGTGCAACAAAAAGAATATAAATTTGAAGTAAATATTTAGTATATATTCGAATGTTATTCATATGTCTAGTGGTCCAAAACTGATTTATATTTAGTTTATAAGCATTTTTATGAATCACCAAAATATATAAATGGTTAAGCCAAAATAAATAATTAAATAAGGTAGCAAATTTAAGTATAAGTATATTACTTGATTAAGTATTTAGGTGATTAGTTATGATTATACATGAGAAATAAAAAGAACAAAAATAATCTGGGGAGTGGGGATTGAACCCATGACCTCCTACTCACACCCAACTTTAACACAAAGTGGCAACCATTGGGCTAGGTTGTCACTTTGGTTTGGTAAATGGAAAATAAAATACATAAATATGAGCAAGAACACGATCCAATCTCATTGTTTGCAAGGTTGGAAAGGATTCCATTAGGGTAAGCTAAGACCCTCAGAGGAGTCTTCTTCTCTAGGGTTGAATCCAACCTTATGCAAGAAGAACGAGGTTTCAAGACCAAGAAACAAGCTCAGAAATTCGAGTTAAAGATTCTGAGTTTGATTCGCAAAATTTTTGATATGTAGAGAGTAATCGATCTTGAGAGTAGAGAGGAAATGTAGTGGAAAAGGAAATGAACGAGGTGGAGGTTCCAATTTATAGAATGGTTCTGTAGGGTTAGAGTTATGGGCGGGTCAATTTGAAATGTTTTGACCGCCTAAATGTGGTTGAGGTACTAATTAGAGGTGGTTGGTGGTTAAAAATGGATGGATTATCGTTAATTATGGAGGTTAGATGTTAGGTAAATCCATAAATGCTTAACGTAAATAATGGTGGTTAAAATCAAGTAAATTGGTTAAATATTGAGGTCAAAAGGTTGAAAATGGTGAAATCTCGTAGCTGGCATGACCTAAACTGCTACTGTGTTCTCCCGCGCGTCGTGGGAGGGAAAGGAGGTTCATCCATGATGCACAGGGGAGTACAAAGTCAAATGGTCAAAGGTGATCCTCCGCAACAGGTTGGAGGCACAAGATGTTCCTCCAAGACGCACGGGGAAGGTGAAAGTATCAAATTTTCATTTTCGGCCCCTGAAGTTGATGTTGTTGATATTTTATGCTAGAAACAAAATAATTAGGCACATTGTTTTGTAAATATAAGTATATGTAAGCATGAAAAATGATAAATACAATATATAAGCATTTCAATTAATTTTATTGATTCAAACACAAGATTTGAAACGAAAAAACAAGATTACAAAGTAACGGAAAAGTACGAATATTACAAGTTAGGAGATGGTATTGGGGGTTCAATGATTGTAACCTTTAGGGGATATTTTATGGAATTTTAAAGAGCTGACAATGAAGTTTAAGGTTGAAAATGAAATATATCAGTTAAAGGGCGGTCATACAAACATAATAGCTTTATGCTCAATGAAAGCTATGAATGAACTACTTAACCAGGAGGAACAAATAATAAAAGGCAAACGGTTTAGCTTAGAAATGGAGGGTAATATAGAGTGGCATTTTCTACATAAAACCTTAATTCATGATACAGGAAATCATGTAATCTTTGAAAAACTATTGGAGTCTTTTGTTGATGTATTTCTAGTACCAACATCACTACCACCTACAAGACGATATGATTACAGAATTTTGTTAAAAGATGAATCAATGTTGATTAACCTAAAACCCTATAGATATCAAATGGCTTAAAATGATGTAAAGGAAACTATGACCAAGGAACAATTAGATATAGGGGTTATAAGGGGAAGCACAAGTCCATTTGTAGCTCCAGTGATGTTAGTAAAAAAGAAGGATAGTAGTTGGCGCATGTGTATTGAATATAGAAGATTAAATGAAGCCACAATCAATAATAGTTAACATATTCCCTTAATTGAAGAATTATTGGATGAATTAGGAGGGGCATCTATCTTTTCTAAGCTGGATCTTAGATTTGGTTATCATCAGATCAGAATATACCCAGAAGATGTACACAAGACAACTTTTAGAACACATGAGGGCCATTTTGAATTCTTGGTTATGCCCTTTGGGCTAACAAATGCACCTGCCACTTTTCAAGCATTAATGAACTATACCTTCAAACCTTTGTTAAGGAAGTTAATCCTAGTATTCTTTGATGATATACTAGTTTTTAGCAAATCCTTGTATAACATCTTATTCATCTTAAAGAACTTTTGGAATGATTGAGGAAGAATCAGTTATATGCAAAGAAAAGTAAATGCACTTTTGGAGGGGGTTTTGTGGAATATTTGGGACATATCATTACTAAGAAGGGGGTATCTACTGATCCTAAGAATATTACAACAATTCAAGAATGACCTACACCTACAAACCTAAACAGTTAATGGGATTCTTAGGTTTATGTTGTTACTACAGAAGACTTATTAGGTCTTATGGTCTCTAATCCCAACCTCTCACCAACTTGTTAATGAAAGATGGTTTGATATGAACTAACGAAGCAAATAAAGCACTTTTTCATTAAAATAGGTGTTATGTTCTCCACCCGTGTTGGCCCTACTTGATTTCTCCATACCTTTTATTTTGGAGACTAATGCTTCTTTTAGAGGAATTGGGGCAGTGTTGATGCAAAACTCCCATCCCTTATCCTTTATTAGTAAAGCTTTATTACCTTGACAACAAGCTTATTCAATATATGAGAAAGAATTGTTGGACATCATCTTTGTTGTCAAACAATCGCAAAACTACCTATCTACCGGCCATTTTCTCATCTAGACAAACCAAAAAGCTTAAACATATACTTGAGCAGAAATTAACTACTCCCTTATAGCATGTTTGGTTATCAAATGTGTTTGGTTTTGATTATGAGATAGTATATAATAAGGGAACATAAAATAAAGTAACAGATGCCTTATCAAGAGCCCATGGTCCTACTCTCTTTACCATGACTATTTCTACATTGGACCTACACTCTTTTATAGAGTTAAAGATTCATGGCAAACAAATTCTACACTACATGCTAAACTTCAGAAATTACACAATGAGGAATTGTTGTCAAACTATAAGTGGGATGCTATCTTGTTTACTAAAAAACAATAAGGTTTTAATTGGGAAAACTTACAAAATGACATTATCAAAATATGTCATGATTATGTTATGGGGGAGGGGGGCACTCAGGTGTTCATGCTACTATTTAAAGGAGTAAGGGCCTTTTCAAATGAAAGGGATTGAATAAACAAGTAAGACAGTTTACAAGAGCATGTGATATATGTCAGAGAACAAAATTTGAACCAATTGCTAATCCGGGCCTTTTACAACGTCTACCAATCCCTAAATATGTGTTTTATGAGATATCAATGGACTTTGTAAGGGGGTTTCTTAAAGTGCCTGGAAAGGATACTATTTTAGTGGTCATTGATAGGTTAATAAAGTATGGGCATTTAATTCAATTGGGCATCCATGCAATACAAAAATTGTTGCCCAACTCTTCTTTGACAACATTTTTAAACTATATGGATGGCCACAAATCAGTGTATCTGACAGAGACTTATTGTTTTTAATTTTTTTTGAAAGCTTTTACTAGAATGCATGACATACAACTAGCAATGTCAACAGCTTATCACCCTCGGTTTGATGAACAAATTAAGGTGGTGAATATGTGTATTGAATCCTATCTCCGAAGTATGACTTTGGCTACTAATACTTCATGGTCGAAATGGGCATCTCTTGCAGTATAGTGGTACAATACAACCTTCCATTCGTCACGAAACACTACTCCATTTCAAGCTTTATATGGCTATTCTCCACCTATTGTTCCAGTGAAACAGTGGACAAATTCTATATTGACAGAGAAGTTGACATTAAAGAAATGAAACATTCTCTATGTAGGGCTCAAACAGAATGAAACAATTGGCGGATAAACATAGAACATAAAGGAAATTTAATGTTTGTGATTGGGTATTTTTGAAGCTTTAGACCATTTTGTCAAAGTACTCTCAATAATTTCAAGCCTAACAAACGTAGTCCTAAATTCTATGGATCATTTCTCATAGTAGAAAAGATAAGGAAGGTTGCTTACATATTAGACTTGTCAGAAGAAGCTCAAATGCATCTGACATTTCGCGTGTCCTTGGTCAAATTAGCTAAAGGGGATCATCATCACATAGTTCCACTTCCTAAGCAACCAAGATTTATGTTTATTCCAGCTGCTGTCATTGAACGATGAATGGTTAAAAGACGCATTCCAGCCCGGGTGGAAGTTCTGATTAAATGGAAGGAATTACCTGTTTGTGATGCAACTTGGGAAGATTTGGAAGATTTGGAAGATTTGCAAATTCATTTCCCTGATTTTGACTTCTGAATTTTGTGGTCAAAATTGCTTAAAAGGGGGAAGTATTGCTACAAGTCAACGAGGCAAAGTGAATTAAGTTGAACTAATACTGTAGTTTTTGTATAATCCAGGGACTGAATTGTGACATTAGCTTAAAAGTTAGTTATGGCTGTTAGTAGTCGTTAGATACAACTGATTAGTAATAACAATTCAACATTTGATTGAGCTAACTACTTCTTTCTGTATTTCTTCCGATTCACACACATCATAGATCTTTTAGGTGTTAGACCTAAACAACTTGAACGTACCATTTAGAGAATTGAAGGCATTGTTGTAAATGACTTGCACACATCGTTGTACCATAGTTGCATGCACCTTCAGGTGCACTCAGCATTTTTTTTATAAAACAGTAACATACTCAAAATAAAAATAAAATAAAATTTATAAGTATTTTTTTACATTTTTTGAAGAGTAGATTACAAAAAATGTCCTTTATGTTTGTATCGAATTTCAAAATGTGTCCTTTGTCTTTAAGGTTGACGAAAATCATACTTTATGTATGTAAAACCTAAAACGTTATGTCCTTTACCCCAAACTCAGTTGAAATTTAGTGTTAAATCAGGGTATATTGGTAATTTTACTATTTATTTAAAATATATTTAATAAATAAAAAAAGAATTTAATATAATATAAAAAAAGAATACACTATATCCCTCTCTCTCTAACCTCCTGGCACCACCAATACCACCACCATAAACAATCCTCTATTTTTCTCTCTCTTCTAATCTCTGTTCTGAGTTCTCTCACAAACCAAGATCTAGTTTTTTTAAACAAACCCAAAAGTCAAACTCACATAAACCCATCCATTCAAACCCACATAAACTTGAAGGTGGAGATGGAGGGTCACCAAAATGATTCAAATCAACAAAAACATGCAGTACACTCAAAATACCTAACAAAATTGAACCAAAATGATAGTTTAGGCCCTATAAATACCCTGTCTGGACTAGTATAACATCGGCAAACGGAGAGTAGCGGACAGCAGTGAAAGCCGGCGAATGGAGAGTAGCGGTGAAAAGGTAAAGATTATGTCGGTTGATCGCCGACCAAAAGCCCAGAAGAGATCTGGCGGTGGTGCCGCCGCCTGCAACCGTTGCCGCCACTCCTTCCGTCGTCAGGTTAGAGAGAGAGAAAGATGGAGGGAGAGAATTGTGAGAGAAAGATGATGGTCTATGGTGGGTTTTATCATGAAGTTTTGGGGATTTAGGGTTTTGTGTTTGAGTTGAAGAGAGAGAGGTTGACCAGGTCAAATAAAATTCTTTTATTTATTATTTTTTATAATTGTTATTTTAGCATTGAGGATAAAATATCAAAATACCCTTATGTGGGGTTGATTAGGTTAGATTTAACCATGAAAACTAACTGTGTTAGGACTAAAGAACATAACTTGCAAAGGTTTGCAAACTTCGAGTATGTTTCTTGTATATTTTGAAGATAAAGGACATAGCTTGCAATATAGCGTCAACATAAAGGACGATTTTTGTAATTTACTTTTTTTTTAAAACATATAATGGTAATTGAGCATAAAAATTAAGGAGTCTAGATTTAAATAAAAAAGTTATTGTTTGCGCCTGACTCCTTTTGACGTTTTTTTGTTTTCAATTTGAACTTTCTATCTTTAACAATATTCTCATTGCATCATACTTAACCATTAAATTAATACGAATATTGGTTAATAATTCTTAATATGCTTTTTTATGATGTAACGACTTATCTAAAATAATATCTAGAATAATCTTGGTTAAAGAATTACACTTTTTTTTTCATTTTTAACTTTCTATCACTAACAATATAGTCATCGCATCATATTTAACCATTAAACTATTACGAATTTTTTATGATGTAACGAATTATCTAAAAAATATCTAGAAAAATCTTGGTTAAAGAATTACAAACGACCTAATCATTGAAATATATATATATATTTGCTATTCTATTACCTTCGAATGTTACCTTTCTGTTTAACTAATAACCATTACATCCATAACTTACTGGGCGTGACACATCAATTTTAGCATTATCTTTAGTATTGATTCTTTAAGTACTTTACATCAGCAATTTGTAATATTATTTATTTTACAAAATCCGTGTCATTAAACTTGGATTATCTATTGATCTGAAATAGTTTTATATATTTATTTGGATTTGGAAGTCATATTATTAAAATTACTAATCACATCCCACATTTTTCACTACTCCCCATCTAAAAAAAAATACAAAGAAACATATGTGTTTTCACTTATGATGTAGTTATAAAAAGTATCTGGGATGATGAAAGAAATGAAAAGATTAATAAAGAGTGATAAAATGATTAAGAAAAAAATCTTTTAGGATAAAACTACATGTAGTTGTTATATAAGGGTGTTGATATTTGAACACTTTATTTTTTATGTGTACACTCTTTATACGTCATGTATAAACTTATACGTAGCATATAACATTCACAAAAATCAAGGACAATCAAGTTTGTAAAAGATGTTTATTAAAAAACGACATGTATAACACTATACGTGAGCTATACTAAGTAAACTATACGCCACATATAGTCCTATATGTGGCTTATAGTGATGTGCCAGAAAGTTACGACCCTTTGTGAACACTTTAGACCTCATACCATATGCGCCATGTACAGCACTATACGTGGCGTATTGAGGTTTGACCGATAACACTAACACCCAGTTCTCTGTACGTGGGAGTAGGGTTGTAAACGAACCAAACGTTCAGCAAACAGTTCATGAACCGTTCGGTGGAAGTTCGTTTATGTTCGTTCGATTAGCTTAACGAATAAACACGAACAAAAAATTTTGTTTAGTTTGCTTAACGAACGAACACGAACACATGCCTCGTTCATTCGATTGCGTTCGTGAACATTCGGAAATATGTCCGATTACGTTTGTTCGTGTTCGTTTGATTATATTAAAAAATAATAAATGATAAACCTTTTATCTAAACATATTAAAAACTTGAAACCCTTTTTTCTAAGTTTGATAAAATTTTGACAAAGACATTTTTCGGGATAATTATGTCTAATTAGTTATACTTTCAATAATTATGTCTTAGTTAAACTTGATTTATCTTTTGGTGGTTGTAGTAGATTTGTTGTATTTTGATTTATCATTTGATGGTTATATTTAATTACTTATATCCATTGTTTAAGGATAACAATGTTTTTATATTTTATTTTCAAGTTAAATGTTTGTTTACGTTTGTTTTTATTTGCTTGCATTCATTTGTGTTCGAGACCCGCGTTCACGAACTATTCATGAACAACTGAATTTCCTTAACGAGCGAACACGAACATGGCATTGTTCGTGTTCGTTAGGTTCGTTTACAGCCCTACTGGGAGTTGTTACATTGTACCTTATATGACCTTTATAGGGCTACACAAGGCATATACGCGGATAAATTAAAATTCAAGTTTATTGTTCGTATGATTTGACGTGATGTTAAATTCCCTCAAATAATACATTACTATCGAACGACGATTCATTCACCGCCACTTTCATTTTCTTCATTCTGCATTTTCTCCCAAAGGGTTTGCTTTTTTGATCGATCAAGATCAAAGTTTATCTCATTTGGTTGTTTTAAGTCAGTGTTGTGTTATTCGTTAGCAATGCCGTATTGGGACAACAACTACGTTTTTAGCGAATATTCAAACGAGTCACGGGTGCCAAAAAGCAATCCGGTATGGCATTTATACACCTGGTTCTTATTTTGTTTAAAAAGACCAATCTGGTTTTTTGATGGATGACCCAAACAAGCCGCTGTCTTCATAGGTTTCGTTTTGTCGTTTTAGGCACAGGACATAGAGGTGTACAAAAAAACCAGTTTTAGAACCGAAACCAGTTTTTTTACAACCGGTTAGTGATCGAAACCGACCCGCCGGTTGTAGACCGGTTATGGTTTTTTGCCTTCGAAACCGGTTAATAACTGAAACCGGTTACAAAAAACCGGTTTAAACCGGTAAAAAAACCCGGTTTAAACCGGTAAAAAAAACCGGTTTTTTTAGGTTAAACCAGTTATAAACCGACCCTAACCGGTTGGACCGGTTATTAGTTTGAGTAAAAAAAACCGGTTAGTAGTTTGAGTAAAAAACCGGTTAGTAACCGGAACCGGTTATAAAAAACCGTTTTTTTTTTATTTTGAGGAGAAAAACCGGTTCGGTTAATAACCGAAACCGGTTTTTGAAAAAAAACCGATTTGTACACCTCTAACAGAACATGTCGCCAGCCAAGTTTGTGTGTATTTTCGGACTTGTACACAAAGCCGAAGGCGGTTACACAACTTTACACCGAGTCACTTACAAAGTCCCCGGACGACACATTAAGGGTTTGTGCCCCATGATTGGTGATGGTGCTTTTGGGAAGACGAAAAGTTGTGTCTCACCCTTACCGATATATCAATTGCTGCATTCCCATCCCCATCGATGCACGTGGCAAGAGCAATGAGTGGTGCATGTTTCCTTACTTGTTCTACATGTATTGTCTACTCACAGACAGATCGTGCGCACCAGCAATGTGTTTGGAACAGTACCTCGCCACATATTATCACAGGCAGCGGCGGGTCGTATCTTTGGTAAGGCATACATCAGAATCAACGTACGGGGTGTTGACCGCTAGCATCCGCATGTTTTAGCTTTATTACCACTGTTGGACCCCTATTTGATGCATTGGACGACGTAGGGGATTACTGATGAGATTTTTTACCGAAATATCGGTACCGTGCCGTACCGATCATAAACGGTACCGTTATCGGTAATAGATTTTTCGAATTTCAGTATCGGTATTAACGGTATCGGTACCGGTATTTTTCGGTAAATACCGGTATTAATACCGAATTTAGTAATAAATTCCGGTGGATTTTTATGTTGGGCTACGAAGTGTCGACATTTACAACATATTGTACTCTTACATAATAAAACCTAAACCTAAACCTAAAATCCTTTTATCACTCTACAAGAGACTTTGCTATAAATCGAGAATCCATAATTCAAATATGTCTTTTCTTTAAGGTATTCAAACATATTTGATTGAACAGATAAAATTGTCGTATCTTGTTAAGAGTCACCATATTTGGTTGAATTAATTTACTCCACAACTTGTTATGGATTTTATTAATATTGATATTATATACATGGATTATAAAACTAAGTTTCAGGAACCTTATGGAAACTGTTGTATGTAATAGTCACTATATACATCGATTTTATTAATTTAATCCATATTTGGTTGCATTAGATTTATCCACAAGTTCACCATACGTTGTAATGATACTCTGGAAGTCTGATTGGATTAATTTATTACTTTTATGTTTTCCATTTAGATTTGTATTTCACAGAAGTAATTCTTCTAAGTTGTTTATGACATCTTCATCATTATTAAAAGTCGAACACATGTATGTTTTCCTTTTTATTTTTACTACATGCATTTGTCTAGTTTTCCCACTATACATTACTCAAATTCAGTTAATAATGGATAGATGGATTTACATGATATTTTTTAGGTAAAACAATGGAAAACACCAAAGCGGTACCAATGCGGTAAAATACCGAAATACCGTTACCGAACTGAGAAATTCGGTACGGTATTCGGTATCCACTTTTTCTCAATTTCGGTAACGGTATTTTCGATATCGGTACCGGTATGATACCGATCTGAGACTTTTTTTCTATTCCTTGTTATTTGTTTAATTTATACTTGTGTTCTAGTTTGACGAAACCTTAGGGACAGAAACTGCACTTTAAAAATAAACACCCCCGTCGTCATTTTCCTAATTGTTTTACGACACTCGGTACCCGGTCACGTTCGCTCGAAAAATACCCTATATATTAATAAAATGCATTCAATTTATATATACGCCTATGTTTTTTTTTTCTCGTTATACAGTGTGTATGTACAATGTAGTCATGAACTCGTTTTTTATGTGATCGAAATAAAACTGACGTGTCAAGAACTCAAGATCGAACGGTATTACAAGGTAATTCTACTCGAAAGCCCAACCTTTTATTGTGATACATTATATAGAGAAAATAGTGGATTGTGAAATAATAGTAAAGTGTTGGAAGCCTTATCCATTCGTAACATCCACGTCAGCAACGTGGCATGTCTTTGATCAGAAGTGAGAAGTTAAGCCACGTGTTGGGGAAGTTTCATATTATATTGCAGTGAAACGACAGCGGATAACTTCTTTTAAGGTTTAAGTGCCAGATACCCCTGTCTTCCCGGACGGGAGGAGATATGGGAACCGGACCGCCTTGTATCCTACTTACCCTTACCTTATCCATTTCCTTTCCAGTATTTATTTTATTTTTTAATATTAAATAACTAAAAAATAATAATAGCCGGTCCAGTGGTAGCGGTAAGCAAACCTAGTGGTATTTTGATTGTGCGACAAATCTTAGAAATCACTAGACTCAGGGTCTCATTCTTACAAAGGGGTTAACCTATATTTGTTGAATTTTCTTATGAATTTGTGTGTATAGACATTATAGCCTGGTGGTGATAAATATGAACGGGTAGTTCGATGACGTGATGATACTACAGTGGTCCGTTAGTAATCTAAATTTGTCGTTAAAACAAGACAAATATTACTCTTTTTGTAGTAAATTACATCAAGATACTTATCGTAGACTTTTTCTAAAAATTAAACTTGTTATTAATTATTAATCCCATTTCTACCTGTGTAATTAGTTTTACCATAATAATAACTATCACACCAGCTAATGTTTGAGTAGCAAATGGCGATTTTAGAATGTTATTTGGCTGATCACGCTAGCTAATGCTGAGGAGCAAATGGCTTGTCGGCAAGGAGCAAAGCTGTTTTTCACATGTGATTAAGGTTGACAATTGGTTCTCAGTATTTAGGACTATATTTAACTAAAATACACCTTTTTATCTTAAGTTAGTTTATTTTTTAAAAACCTCTTACATTATATTCTCTGTCTTTATTTATGTTTTAGTCACAAACACTTATTTTTATGGTTTTTCTCAGTTTTAGACACTCGTTAAATTATACGTAGAAATAAATAGTAAATCTCAATACATTGAAATTGTTGTAGGTTCTCTAAACATTATATCTATTTTAGAGATGCTAATAGAGAATACAAATGAATGGAAACTTTATATTTTTATCTATAATATTGAGAAAGAAAAAACATAAATAACCTGACATGAATGCTCTTATTTTTTAAGGACAAATTTCTTTTAATTCCTATTGTTTGTGAGACTTGAACTCAAGATTTCGTCCTCTTAAAACCAGGTGTTTAAATGTTTTTATCTACATTAATGGACCACCACCCATTGATGATGTGAATGCTCTTATGATGGATGTAATAGAAGTAGAATTACAGGACGTGTGAGTTATCCTTTAAAAAACTAACGAAAAGCTAGTTATTTCACGAAGGTGGGGGCGATAGCATGGTGGTGATGTGGTGGAGTTGGTGATGGAGTTAAGTCATTTTATTTTCAACTTCTTGGGTTCCACTTAAAACATGTTGAATTTATTAATTTGATAGATTTCTATATAAATGGTTTTAACACATTAAATATGAGAAGAAGGAAAAGCTTCTATTTTCAATTTTTTTCCCATTTAGTTAAGCCTATATTTTAATCATAAAATCAAAAAAAAATAAACAATTTATATGGTTACCGTGTTAGAGTAAATGAGAAAGAATCAAATACAAAGATCTTTAATTGTAAGAATAGTAAAAAGTAACATTTTAGAAATATTCTCCAATGTGAACACAAACAAAAATACCTAAAAAAACACACAATTTTTTTTCAATATTTTATTAAAATAATCGCTACTTTATCGTCACTAAAAAAATTTAGCGACGCTAAAGTAGCGTTTTTTATAAACAATATTAAAAAAATTGTGCTTTTTTATAGCTTTTTGGGGTTTAGTTTTTAGCATTTAGTTTGGATAGAGGGGGAGGGGGGTGTTAGGTTTTTGGGGGGTTTTTTTGGTGAGTTATAGTTTTTTTTTAGGGGGTTTAGGTTTTTGCATGCGCATGTTCTTTTTCTCTTATAGACAAGATTATGGACATTTGTCACTCCATGGTTTCTTCTTACACTTCTTATTTTTATACTCCTTTGTAGAATAACTCAACTCTAGAGTAAATATCTAATAACTCTAATTGCATATAATTACTCTATTAGAGTAACTACACAGAAAAGTATATTTTAAATAATTTTCAACTAATAATAATAATAAGAGTATAAATTACAAATTTTTTCCTTTATGTTTACACCAAATTGCAGGCACTGTTCTTTTTTAAAAAGTTTACAGACGGTGTCCTTAACCTTCCAAAATCTTACATGTTATGTCCTTTAGGTCAAACACAGTTAGATTTTTTGGTTAAATCTATGTCACGTGCAAGGCATATAAGGGTACTATCGTAATTTCAGCATTCTAGGGGCTATTGTGTAAAATAAATTATATCAAGGGGCTATTACGTAAAAATAAAACAAAATAATTTATAAGTTTATTTTTAGAATATATATATATATATATATATATATATATATATATATATATATATATATATATATATATATATTTCTGAAACTAGCTCTTCATAACAATATATAAATTATTTCTGATTTGGATTTAGTTCTTCATAAGTTGTGCAATCAATAGGTGATTCTTGTTAAGTATCTACAAATTCATGTTTGTGTATATCAATTATATACCAAAGTAACACATTACAAACAAGTGGCAGGTAAACGGGCAACAAGCTGCGCACAACCCCCTTTTGAATTGCAAAACCAATCCTACTAAAGACGAAGCGGCCCTTAAGGGTTGAAAGATTACTATTCACAACCTGCTGGACCCTGTTTAGAAATTCCACAGCCTCTGGGGCTAGGGACCCAAATGTATCAAAAGCGAATGGGATAAACACGTGTTGATTCTCTAAACAAGCCTTCTCGTGTTTAGCGACCTTGCCTGATTCCGCCTTTAACGCAGCCTGGCCAGCAACAAACCCATTATCCCTGAGTCCAACAAGAGGGGACACTCCTGTAAGGTCCACACAAGCATGTTTTCCCCTAGCCCACCCAAACACAAGATATCAGCTGGCCGAAGAGTAGACCTCCCGTCGAGCGGATCCGTCAGAAAGTTCACCGGAGCCTCCTTTTTCGCCGAAATCCCTGCCCGCTTTAGAACATCATAGAGAATATCCCTTACCAAATCATGTCGGTATTTAAAACCAGGTAACTCCTTACAATGGACCGCATGTTCGCCGAAAGTATCTAAACAAGCCTTGCGACAAACTGGGCAGGGCTCATCAACCGGAAACAGAGGGATCATTAGCCGGTACTTAAGAATTGCCCGGTATTCCACTGCTGACATGTGTTGGCCTAGTCCTTCAATGGGGATAACAGTCAGAAAATCCTGAGAATGAGGTGCCCGGAGACAATCAAACACAGCTTTCTGACGAGGGGATAGACTAAACTTCTCTCCCAAACACTGGACAGTTCTACTAAATAGGGCACTCGCCAAAGCATTCTGGGCTTTAGGGGGGGCAGTGTCCTTATTAGAGAAACCACCAAGATCAAAATCCGGAAGGGACATGTGCATGCAATCCAACGCGCACACATAATCAGAATCTAACCCAACAATACCACAGCCTCGAAGAATGTGGTCCTGTAAACTCCAAGATTGCGCCCTCGAGGCCACAAAAGCATACGTGGATACATCCTCAGCCGAACATAAACCCAAACCCCCAAAACGGGTCGGGAGGGATGCAAGCCTCCATTGAAGATCCCCAAAAAACGGACCCCCGCAAACCACGATATCCTCGATAGCTCTCCGAAGGCCTTTGTAAAAAACTGAAACAGCCTCCCTAACAAATGTAGGTTGGCACGTTCTGAGGCCAAACAACAACTTAGCAACACCCATGCAAGAGCGCAGCAAGAGAAGCTCGCATTGAGGGTCCCGCAGATGTGGAAGATAGCTCATCAGATCCACTGCACAAGATGCCCTTTTCACGGCCAACCTACTGATGAAACCCGAGGAGTTTGACACCCGACACCGGCCTCCCAATCCCACTAGGAAACAAACCCTTTTGCTTCTTAAATCCATTGCACGATGGCCAAAAAACTTCTGTTTTCTTAACGTTAAGTTGAAGCCCCAAACATGGCCCCAAAGACCTGATGATTTCTAAAGCTTTAGCCACCTCTTTAGCATCACCTATAATTGTACCATCATCCAAGTACCAAGCATGGAAAAGTAGCTTGCATCTATCTCGTATCTGATGAATGAGGGGATGCAAAACTAAGGCAAAGAGAAGAGGCTCCAAGGGGTCTCCCTGCTGAACCCCAGTGGTGGACCAAATATGATCGTTTCCGACATATAATCTAGCCGGCTGTCCATATAGAAAATCCACCCATAAGGAAATGGAGGGGCATCGGGTTCGAACTTCTGACAAAAGGGCGGTTCTATCCACTAAGTTGAAAGCATTAGAGAAATCAACAGTAATCATGGCTAACGACCCATCCGGGTGGAACACATTTAAAAACATGTTCGCACAATGGAGCACAGCCTCCGCCCCGCTAGGAATACCCACCACAAATTGAAAATCACCGAGATATTTAGCCATCTCTTTCCCGACCCCCCTCATAGCCGCCTTAGAAACTAACCTCCTCCAAATTGCGCCCACGGCAATAGGCCTAATCCCGTTGTCCGGTTTAAGTAAAGGCGTGAGGGGTGTAGAAGCAACAAACTCTGACAAGACCCTAGGGCACCTCCCCCCCAAGCACAAGTTGACTACCTCAGAAATGGCCCTAAGCACCCCGCATGCGATCACCGACCCCTCCCCACAAAGAGCATCCAAAATGTGTTGAGCCCTCAACCCATCCCTCCCACAAGAGGTCCCTTTGGGGAAAGATTTAATGCACCCAAGGACGTTATCAACATCCACAGTAAGGGGTGGCTCCGATAGTAAGGACTCAGGCATAGTCGGAGGAGGTAGGACAGGATGTTTAGCCACCAATGCTTTCATAGTATCCTCACCAAACGGTGCAACCCCCGAAGAACATAAAACTTTAACCGCCGCAGTGAAATGGCCATCTACAAATTAAAATTCAAGAATATCATCGTATTCAAAAGTCCAAATACATTTTCGATCAAATTTTAATAACAATAAACAAAGTTTGTGGTTACTAAATCGGTACAACTTAAAAATAAGTAAACTTTTGAACAAATGTTTACAAATCTAATTGGTTTATTGTTCTTCATCATGATCTTCAAACACACACAACTGTGTGTTAATTTTTAGAGAGAGAGAAGGTACTTCAGTGAAAATCGAACTTCTGGCAACCAATTTAAGTTCAGTCACACTTACTGGCATAGTTATTTTTCTTGCGCAATTATACCGAACATGTGTACTTACATTTATGAGTTGCAGGTTTCCGATTAACCTCCAATAAGTGTCTGAATGGCTGATTTGTTGATCATAGCATCATCGGTCACCATCCACAACCCCCCATAACTCCTGCCACCACCACCTGCAACCGCCCCTAAACCCACCTCCACCACCGCAAATACACCTTCACCATCCACAATCCACCTTCACCATCCAAAACCCACCACCACATCCACTTTCACCATCCAAAACCGAGCACCGTACATCTTTCACCCCCGCCACCCATCATCACCATCGCACCTACCACCGTACATCTCCCACCACCCGCTAAACCCACCATCACCATCACACCCCACCACAATCCACCACCCACCATCACATCCGCAGAAAAAAACCCACCACATCCACCTTCACCATCCAAAACCCACCACCATACACCTCCCACCACCGCCACCCTTCATCACCATCGCACCCACCACCATACACCTCCCACCATCGCTAAGCCCACCATCACACCCCACCACAATCCACCACACACCGCCGTACATAGATTTTTAGAGAGAGAGTGAGTGATTGCAGTGGTTTTTAGAGAGAGAGAGCTTGTGTTAGAGAGAGAAGAAAGAGGGAGAGAAAGTTAAAAGACGGAGAGAGTGTAGAGGTTTTTGATTTAATATCTTTTTTATTTTTAAGAAATAGTCCAAATGTATATATTAATTACACAATAGCCCCTTGAATGCCGAAATTACAATAGTACTCTCATGTGTCTTACACATGACTAGATTTAACCAAAAAATCTAACTGGTTTTGGTCTAAAGGACATAATGTGTAAGATTTTGGAAGGTTAAGGACACCGTCTGTAAACTTTTGAAAAAAGGACAACGCTTGCAATTTGGTATAAACATAAAGGACAAAACTTATAATAATAATAATAATAATAATAATAATAATAATAATAATAATAATAATAATAATAATAATAATAATAATAATAATAATAATAATAATCTTCTTTCACTCCTTAGATTTAACATGTTAAAACAGATTTATATTTGATCCTTACCCTATATTTTAATTGTAGTTTTCTTTTTCAAGTATCAAACACAACTCGTTATCCTTGGAACTTATATTTCAATCCCATACACTTGTGTGAACAAAAGTTAAAAGAAATTTAGATTTCAACTTTACTGAATTTTAACAAAGCAACGTTCTATTATATAGGTTAAGAATCCTGTAAAAAAGGATAAGTTTGAAAGAAGTGTAAGAAGGGTTTTACACCCTTAGATCTAATTTTTAATACTGAGATCACAATGGCAAAAATGTAAATTGTATTTAATTTTTTATGACTTATTTGACTTGATAGGAATACAAGTGTTAATAAACATAATTTAAATTAAGAAACTATATCAGTTACATTTTATTTCCATGATTTTTATGCAAAAAAATAGGAATTCTCTCCTTCCCCACCATATTCCATTGTAGATTTTGACATCCAGGCACCAAAAAAAACCTAGACGTCCTTCTAACAACATCAACGGCTTCTTTCTTCGATGATTTCCTCATCTCCTAATTGTGCGTTGCTTGATTGTGCTTGGGTACAAAACACCATGTGTTTACGCAAGTGTTTCTTATTTGATATCTGGAAGAAATATTTTAAGATTCAAGGCATGGTGTTTAATATCTGGAAACATTGTATGGTGATTCAGGTCATGGTGTTTTAACATTTGGAAACATTGTATTGTGTTTCAAGCCATGGTGTTTTAACATTTAGAAAAATTGTATTGCTATTCGAGTTATGGGTTTTAACATCTGAAAGAACTATAATAAGATTCAAGCGTGGTGTTTTAAACAGCATGAAACATTGTATTTGTGATTCAAGACATGGTGTCTAAATATCAGGAACACAGGTTGTAAAAACACCACGAATTGAATTACGGATTAATTTAAAAACACCATGTTATGAATGTGTTCTCTAGTTTGTGAATGATGAAAAACACCATATGTGATTAAAACACTATACCAAGAACAGCTTCTGGAACGCATGTTGTAAAAACACCATAAATTGAATTATGAATTTACTTAAAACACCATGTTATGAACATGCTCTGATGTTTATGAATGATGCAAAAAAAAAAACCTTGAAATAATGTAGTAATGATGTTATAAACGGTTATCCAGCCCTTAAATGAAGGATTTTCTCTATCCATATTCATAACTAAAGATTCATTACCATATTTAATTGTTGATACATTTATAATTATACTCCTAAGTCTTAATTTTAATTAGTGCCACATGTCTTCACCCTATTTCTTGTTACACTTCTCACAAAAACCACCCTTTTTACAATAACATCACCTCTATTACATAATATATTAATACATTTAGTTGTAGTGCATAAAGTAAGATTAGATAGTCGGGTTTCTATCATTTAATAAAACACGTGTGTGAAACTCTGAAGAGAGTTATAACTAGTCTCGTACCTAAATACTTGTTTGCACTAAATCAATACACCAAACAAGTTTAATGAATGAAAAGATAGGAGTTCCAAAAAGGCTGGTGCATATGCCTCGTCGTGAAGTGAGTGCAGTGGTTTTTAGAGAGAGAGCTTGTGTTAGAGAGAGAAGAAAGAGGAAGAGAAAGTTAAAAGACGGAGAGAGTGTAGAGGTTTTTGATTTAATATCTTTTTTTTTAAGAAATAGTCCCAATCTATATATTACTTACAAATATAGCCCCTTGAATGCTGAAATTACAATAGTACCCTCATGTGTCTTGCACATGACTAGATTTAACCAAAAAATCTAAATGGGTTTGGTCTAAAGGACATAATATGTAAGATTTTTGAAGGTTAAGGATACCGTCTGTAAACTTTTGAAAAAAGGACAACGCCTGCAATTTTGTGTAAACATAAAGGACAAAACTTATAATTTACCCTAATAATAATAATAATAATAATAATAATAATAATAATAATAATAATAATAATCTTCTTTCACTCCTTAGATTTAACATGTTAAAACCGATTTATATTGGATCTTTAGCCTATATTTTAATTGTAGTTTTCTTTTTCAAGTATCAAACACAACTCGTTATCCTTGGAACTTATATTTCAATCCAATACACTTGTGTGAACAAAAGTTAAAAGAAATTTAGATTTAAACTTTACTGAATTTTAACAAAGCAACGTTCTATTATATAGTTTAAGGATCCTGTAAAAAAGGATAAGTTTGTAAGAAGTGTAAGAATGGTTTTACACCCTTAGATCTAATTTTTAATGGCTGAGATCACAATGGCAAAAATGTAAATTGTAATTAATTTTTTATTACTTATTTGAGTTGATAGGGATATAAGTGTCAATAAACATAATTTAAATTAAGAAACTATATCAGTTACATTTTATTTCCATGGTTTTTATACAAAAAAAATAGGAACTCTTCTTCCCCACCATATTCCATCGTAGATTTTGACATCCAAACACCAAAAAAAACCTAGACGTCCTTCTAACAACATCCACGGCTTCTTTCTTCGATGATTTCCTCATCTCCTAATTGTGCGTTGCTTGATTGTGCTTGGGTACAAAACACCATGTGTTCACGCAAGTGTTTCTTATTTTATATTTGGAAGAAATATTTTAAGATTCAAGGCATGGTGTTTAATATCTGGAAACATTGTATGGTGATTCAGGTCATGGTGTTTTAACATTTGGAAACATTGTATTGTGTTTCAAGCCATGGTGTTTTAACATTTAGAAAAATTGTATTGCTATTCGAGTTATGGTGTTTTAACATCTGAAAGAACTATAATAAGATTCAAGCGTGGTGTTTTAAACAGCATGAAACATTGCATTTGTGATTCAAGACATGGTGTCTAAATATCAGGAACACAGGTTGTAAAAACACCACGAATTGAATTACGGATTAATTTAAAAACACCATGTTATGAATGTGTTCTCTTGTTTGTGAATGATGAAAAACACCATATGTGATTAAAACACTATACCAAGAACAGCTTCTGGAACGCATGTTGTAAAAACACCATAAATTGAATTATGAATTTACTTAAAACACCATGTTATGAACATGCTCTGATGTTTATGAATGATGTAAAAAAAACCTTGAAATAAAGTAGTAATGATGTTATAAACGGTTATCCAACCCTTAAATGAAGAATTTTCTCTATCCAAATTCATAACTAAAGATTCATTACCATATTTAATTGTTGATACATTTATAATTATACCCCTAAGTTTTAATTTTAATTGGTGCCACATGCTTCACCATATTTCTTCTTATACTTCTCACAAAAACCACCATTTTTACAATAACATCGCCTCTATTATATAATATATTAATATATTTAGTTGTAGTGCATAAAGTAAGATTAGATAGTCGGGTATCTATTATTTAATAAAACACGTGTGTGAAAATCTGAAAATAGTTATAACCAGTCTCGTACCTAAATACTTGTTTGCACTAAATGAATACGCCAAAAAAGTTTAATGAATGAAAAGATAGGAGTTCCAAAAAGGCTGGTGCATATGCCTCGTCGTGAAGTGTAATTATTTCAGACGTCTTTTTTTTTCAACCTTTTTATTTAATTATTCAAACATATAAAGTCTTTTCCAGTGTTGATCGTAGTTGGTTCGTACCAAGGGACCATATGGGTTTAACTCATTTAGTGGTGTTGTGTGTTTGTCTTTTTCTTTGTACAAACTTTTAGAGTCCCAAGATTACAAATAAACACACTGAAGCGGTCTTATTATACTCGAATATCATGAAAACTAAAATAAAAGATACAATTATGTCTAAGTGGCTGAATAAATCTGTTTTAGTAGAAGTTTGAGAATTAAAAATTAATAAGTAGGTTTTTTTAAATTGTATATTTATTGAATTGGATTTTAACTTTCTGGTAAAACATGATGTTTTATTTTCATAAATATGTTATGTTACGCTCTAACCTTTTGGATATGGCATAGATTTTTACTCACGATTATTAGTCTACTAGGTGTGGGGGTCGTTGAGGCCCGGCCTGGCCCGACGACGCCCCCCAACACCATTTCCGTAGGGGCGGCGACGTCGTGAGCGGCAGGGAGTAGATGGAGAGGACGCGCAGAAGATGGCAAAAAACGAAGCCTCCCTCTTCTTCTCTATACACACACATACGTACAACACACACACACACACACATATATATAGGTCCATCACCCATTTCCTTACTTCCATCCTTGGAGGGGCATCCTCACACCCATCCTACGTGGCGCTGGCGTGGAGGGTCATCCTTATAGGAGGGCTATCACCCACACCGAGTAGCCTTACGTGACACAAGTTGTTCTATGATATATTGATAACACTAGACTTGTGTGTTGTCTTTGTTGGAAAAATGTGCGTTGCTTGATTGTGCTTGGGTACAAAACACCATGTGTTCACGCAAGTTTTTCTTATTTGATATTTGGAAGAAATATTTTTAGATTCAAGGCATGGTGTTTAATATATGGAATTCAAGGCATGGTGTTTAATATCTGGAAACATTGTATGGTGATTCAGGTCATGGTGCTTTAACATTTGGAAACCTTGTATTGTGTTTCAAGCCATGGTGTTTTAACATTTAGAAAAATTGTATTGCTATTCGAGTTATGGTGTTTTAACATCTGAAAGAACTATAATAAGATTCAAGCATGGTGTTTTAAACAGCATGAAACATTGTATTTGTGATTCAAGACATGGTGTTTAAATAGCTGGAACACAGGTTGTAAAAACACCACGAATTGAATTACGGATTAATTTAAAAACACCATGTTATGAATGTGTTCTGTTGTTTGTGAATGATGAAAAACACCATATGTGATTAAACACAAGCTTCTGGAACGCATGTTATAAAAACACCATAAATTGAATTATGAATTTACTTAAAACACCATGTTATGAACATGCTCTGATGTTTATGAATGATGCAAAAAAAAACCTTGAAATAAAGTAGTAATGATGTTATAAACGGTTATCTAGCCCTTAAATGAAGGATTTTCTCTATCCATATTCATAACTAAAGATTCATTACCATATTTAATTGTTGATACATTTATAATTATACCCCTAAGTCTTAATTTTAATTGGTGCCAAATGTCCTCACCATATTTCTTCTTACACTTCTCACAAAAACCACCCTTTTTACAATAACATCATCTCTATTATATAATATATTAATATATTTAGTTGTAGTGCATAAAGTAAGATTAGATAGTCGGGTATCTATCATTTAATAAAACGCGTATGTGAAACTCTGAAGAGAGTAATAACTAGTCTCGTACCTAAATACTTGTTTGCACTAAATCAATACGCCAAACAAGTTTAATGAATGAAAAGATAGGAGTTCCAAAAAGGCTGGTGCATATGCCTCGTCGGGAAGTAAGTGCAGTGGTTTTGGAGAGAGAGCTTGTGTTAGAGAGAGAAGAAAGAGGGAGAGAAAGTTAAAAGACGGAGAGAGTGTAGAGGTTTTTAATTTAATATCTTTTTTTAAGAAATAGTCCCAATCTATATATTACTTACAAAATAGCCCCTTGAATGCTGAAATTACAATAGTACCCTCATGTTTCTTGCACATAACTAGATTTAACCATAAAATCTAACTGGGTTTGGTCTAAAAGACATAATGTGTAAGATTTTTGAAGGTTAAGGACACCGTCTGTAAACTTTTGAAAAAAAGGACAACGCCTGCAATTTGGTGTAAACATAAAGGACAAAACGTATAATTTACCCTAATAATAATAATAATATAATAATAATAATAATAATAATAATAATAATAATAATCTTCTTTCACTCCTTAGATTTAACATGTTAAAACCGATTTATATTGTATCTTTAGCCTATATTTTAATTGTAGTTTTCTTTTTCAAGTATCAAACACAACTCGTTATCCTTGGAACTTATATTTCAATCCAATACACTTGTGTGAACAAAAGTTAAAAGAAATTTAGATTTAAACTTTACTAAATTTTAACAAAGCAACGTTCTATTATATAGTTTAAGGATCCTGTAAAAAAGGATAAGTTTGTAAGAAGTGTAAGAAGGGTTTTACACTCTTAGATCTAATTTTTAATGGCTGAGATCACAATGGCAAAAATGTAAATTGTAATTAATTTTTTATTACTTATTTGACTTGATAGGGATATAAGTGTCAATAAACATAATTTAAATTAAGAAACTATATCAGTTACATTTTATTTCCATGGTTTTTATGCAAAAAAAATAGGAACTCTTCTTCCCCACCATATTCCATCGTAGATTTTGACATCCAAACACCAAAAAAAACCTAGACGTCCTTCTAACAACATCCACGGCTTCTTTCTTCGATGATTTCCTCATCTCCTAATTGTGCGTTGCTTGATTGTGCTTGGGTACAAAACACCATGTGTTCACGCAAGTTTTTCTTATTTGATATTTGGAAGAAATATTTTTAGATTCAAGGCATGGTGTTTAATATCTGGAATTCAAGGCATGGTGTTTAATATCTGGAAACATTGTATGGTGATTCAGGTCATGGTGCTTTAACATTTGGAAACCTTGTATTGTGTTTCAAGCCATGGTGTTTTAACATTTAGAAAAATTGTATTGCTATTCGAGTTATGGTGTTTTAACATCTGAAAGAACTATAATAAGATTCAAGCATGGTGTTTTAAACAGCATGAAACATTGTATTTGTGATTCAAGACATGGTGTCTAAATAGCTGGAACACAGGTTGTAAAAACACCACGAATTGAATTACGGATTAATTTAAAAACACCATGTTATGAATGTGTTCTGTTGTTTGTGAATGATGAAAAACACCATATGTGATTAAAACACAAGCTTCTGGAACGCATGTTATAAAAACACCATAAATTGAATTATGAATTTACTTAAAACACCATGTTATGAACATGCTCTGATGTTTATGAATGATGCAAAAAAAACCTTGAAATAAAGTAGTAATGATGTTATAAACGGTTATCTAGCCCTTAAATGAAGGATTTTCTCTATCCATATTCATAACTAAAGATTCATTACCATATTTAATTGTTGATACATTTATAATTATACCCCTAAGTCTTAATTTTAATTGGTGCCAAATGTCCTCACCATATTTCTTCTTACACTTCTCACAAAAACCACCATTTTTACAATAACATCATTCTATTATATAATATATTAATATATTTAGTTGTAGTGCATAAAGTAAGATTAGATAGTCGGGTATCTATCATTTAATAAAACGCGTGTGTGAAACTCTGAAGAGAGTAATAACTAGTCTCGTACCTAAATACTTGTTTGCACTAAATCAATACGCCAAACAAGTTTAATGAATGAAAAGATAGGAGTTCCAAAAAGGCTGGTGCATATGCCTCGTCGGGAAGTGAGTGCAGTGGTTTTTAGAGAGAGAGCTTGTGTTAGAGAGAGAAGAAAGAGGGAGAGAAAGTTAAAAGACGGAGAGAGTGTAGAGGTTTTTAATTTAATATCTTTTTTTAAGAAATAGTCCCAATCTATATATTACAAACAAAATAGCCCCTTGAATGCTGAAATTACAATAGTACCCTCATGTTTCTTGCACATAACTAAATTTAACCATAAAATCTAACTGGGTTTGGTCTAAAAGACATAATGTGTAAGATTTTTGAAGGTTAAGGACACCGTCTGTAAACTTTTGAAAAAAAGGACAACGCCTGCAATTTGGTGTAAACATAAAGGACAAAACTTATAATTTACCCTAATAATAATAATAATAATAATAATCTTCTTTCACTCCTTAGATTTAACATGTTAAAACCGATTTATATTGGATCTTTAGCCTATAATTTAATTGTAGTTTTCTTTTTCAAGTATCAAACACAACTCGTTATCCTTAGAACTTATATTTCAATCCAATACACTTGTGTGAACAAAAGTTAAAAGAAATTTAGATTTAAACTTTACTGAATTTTAACAAAGCAACGTTCTATTATATAGTTTAAGGATCCTGTAAAAAAGGATAAGTTTGTAAGAAGTGTAAGAAGGTTTTTACACCCTTAGATCTAATTTTTAATGGCTGAGATCACAATGTCAAAAATGTAAATTGTAATTAATTTTTTATTACTTATTTGACTTGATAGGGATATAAGTGTCAATAAACATAATTTAAATTAAGAAACTATATCAGTTACATTTTATTTCCATGGTTTTTATGCAAAAAAATAGGAATTCTCTCCTTCCCCACCATATTCCATCGTAGATTTTGACATCCGGACACCAAAAAAAACCTAGACGTCCTTCTAACAACATCCACGGCTTCTTTCTTCGATGATTTCCTCATCTCCTAATTGTGCGTTGCTTGATTGTGCTTGGGTACAAAACACCATGTGTTCACGCAAGTGTTTCTTATTTGATATCTGGAAGAAATATTTTAAGATTCAAGGCATGGTGTTTAATATCTGGAAACACTGTATGGTGATTCAGGTCATGGTGTTTTAACATTTGGAAACATTGTGTTGTGTTTCAAGCCATGGTGTTTTAACATTTAGAAAATTTGTATTGCTATTCGAGTTATGGTGTTTTAACATCTGAAAGAACTATAATAAGATTCAAGCGTGGTGTTTTAAACAGCATGAAACATTGTATTTGTGATTCAAGACATGGTGTCTAAATAGCTGGAAAACAGGTTGTAAAAACACCACGAATTGAATTACGGATTAATTTAAAACACTATGTTATGAATGTGTTCTGTTGTTTGTGAATGATGAAAAACACCATATGTGATTAAAACACTATACCAAGAACAGCTTCTGGAACGCATGTTGTAAAAACACCATAAATTGAATTATGAATTTACTTAAAACACCATGTTATGAACATGCTCTGATGTTTATGAATGATGCAAAAAAAACTTTGAAATAAAGTAGTAATGATGTTGTAAACGGTTATCTAGCCCTTAAATGAAGGATTTTCTCTGTCCATATTCATAACTAAAGATTCATTACCATATTTAATTGTTGATACATTTATAATTATACACCTAAGTCTTAATTTTAATTGGTGCCAAATGTCCTCACCATATTTCTTCTTACACTTCTCACAAAAGCCACCCTTTTTACAATAACATCACCTCTATTACATAATATATTAATACATTTAGTTGTAGTGCATAAAGTAAGATTAGATAGTCGGGTATCTATCATTTAATAAAACACCTGTGTGAAACTCTGAAGAGAGTTATAACTAGTCTCGTACCTAAATACTTGTTTGCACTAAATAAATACGCCAAACAAGTTTAATGAATGAAAAGATAGGAGTTCCAAAAAGGCTGGTGCATATGCCTCGTCGTGAAGTGAGTGCAGTGTTTTTAGAGAGAGAGCTTGTGTTAGAGAGAGAAGAAAGAGGGAGAGAAAGTTAAAAGACAGAGAGAGTGTAGAGGTTTTTGATTTAATAACTTTTTTATTTTTAAGAAATAGTCCCAATCTATATATTACTTACACAATAGCCTCTTGAATGCTGAAATTACAATAGTACCCTTATGTGTCTTGCACATGACTAGATTTAACCAAAAAATCTAACTGGGTTTGGTCTAAATGACATAATGTGTAGGATTTTGGAAGGTTAAGGACATCGTATGTAAAATTTTGAAAAAAAGGACAACGCCTGCAATTTGGTGTAAAAATAAAGGACAAAACTTATAATTTACTCTAATAATAATAATAATAATAATAATAATCTTCTTTCACTCCTTAGATTTAACATGTTAAACCGATTTATATTTGATCTTTACCCTATATTTTAATTGTAGCTTTCTTTTTCAAGTATCAAACACAACTCGTTATCCTTGGAACTTATATTTCAATCCCATACACTTGTGTGAACAAAAGTTAAAAGAAATTTAGATTTCAACTTTACTGAATTTTAACAAAGCAACGTTCTATTATATAGGTTAAGGATCCTGTGAAAAAGGATTAGTTTGTAAGAAGTGTAAGAAGGGTTTTACACCCTTAGATCTAATTTTTAATGGCTGAGATCACAATGGCAAAAATGTAAATTGTAATTAATTTTTTATGACTTATTTGACTTGATAGGGATATAAGTGTCAATACACATAATTTAAATTAAGAAACAATATCAGTTACATTTTATTTCCATGGTTTTATGCAAAAAAAAATAGGAACTCTCCTTCCCCACCATATTCCATCGTAGATTTTGACATCCAGACACCAAAAAAAAACCTAGACGTCCTTCTAACAACATCCACGGCTTCTTTCTTCGATGATTTCCTCATCTCCTAATTGTGCGTTGCTTGATTGTGCTTGGGTACAAAACACCATGTGTTCACGCAAGTGTTTCTTATTTGATATCTGGAAGAAATTTTTTAAGATTCCAGGCATGGTGTTTAATATCTGGAAACATTGTATGGTGATTCAGGTCATGGTGTTTTAACATTTGGAAACATTGTATTGTGTTTCAAGCCATGGTGTTTTAACATTTAGAAAAATTGTATTGCTATTCGAGTTATAGTTTTTAACATCTGAAAGAACTATAATAAGATTCAAGCGTGGTGTTTTAAACAGCATGAAACATTGTATTTGTGATTCAAGACATGGTGTCTAAATATCTGGAACACAGGTTGTAAAAACACCACGAATTGAATTACGGATTAAGTTAAAAACACCATGTTATGAATGTGTTCTGTTGTTTGTGAATGATGAAAAACACCATATGTGATTAAAACACTATACCAAGAACAGCTTCTGGAACGCATGTTATAAAAACACCATAAATTGGATTATGAATTATTTAAAATACCATGTTATGAACATGCTTTGATGTTTATGAATGATGTAAAAAAAACCTTGAAATAAAGTAGTAATGATGTTATAAACGGTTATCCAACCCTTAAATGAAGGATTTTCTCTATCCAAATTCATAACTAAAGATTCATTACCATATTTAATTGTTGATACATTTATAATTATACCCCTAAGTTTTATTTTTAACTGGTGCCACATGCTTTACCATATTTCTTCTTATACTTCTCACAAAAACCACCATTTTTACAATAACATCACCTCTATTATATAATATATATTAATATATTTAGTTGTAGTGCATAAAGTAAGATTAGATAGTCGGGTATCTATTATTTAATAAAACACGTGTGTGAAAATCTGAAAATAGTTATAACCAGTCTCGTACCTAAATACTTGTTTGCACTAAATGAATACGCCAAAAAAGTTTAATGAATGAAAAGATAGGAGTTCCAAAAAGGCTGGTGCATATGCCTCGTCGTGAAGTGTAATTATTTCAGACGTCTTTTTTTTTCAACCTTTTTATTTTATTATTCAAACATATAAAGTCTTTTCCAGTGTTGATCGTAGTTGGTTCGTACCAAGGGACCATATGGGTTTAACTCATTTAGTGGTGTTGTGTGTTTGTCTTTTTCTTTGTACAAACTTTTAGAGTCCCAAGATTACAAATAAACACACTGAAGCGGTCTTATTATACTCGAATATCATGAAAACTAAAATAAAAGATACAATTATGTCTAAGTGGCTGAATAAATCTGTTTTAGTAGAAGTTTGAGAATTAAAAATTAATAAGTAGGTTTTTTTAAATTGTATATTTATTGAATTGGATTTTAACTTTCTGGTAAAACATGATGTTTTATTTTCATAAATATGTTATGTTACGCTCTAACCTTTTGGATATGGCATAGATTTTTACTCACGATTATTAGTCTACTAGGTGTGGGGGTCGTCGAGGCCCGGCCTGGCCCGACGACGCCCCCCAACACCATTTCCGTAGGGGCGGCGGCGTCGTGAGCGGCAGGGAGTAGATGGAGAGGACGCGCAGAAGATGGCAAAAAACGAAGCCTCCCTCTTCTTCTCTATACACACACATACGTACAACACACACACACACATATATATATAGGTCCATCACCCATTTCCTTACTTCCATCCTTGGAGGGGCATCCTCACACCCATCCTACGTGGCGCTGGCGTGGAGGGTCATCCTTAGAGGAGGGCTATCACCCACATCGAGTAGCCTTACGTGACACAAGTTGTTCTATGATATATTGATAACACTAGACTTGTATGTTGTCTTTGTTGGAAAAATGTGCGTTGCTTGATTGTGCTTGGGTACAAAACACCATGTGTTCACGCAAGTTTTTCTTATTTGATATTTGGAAGAAATAATTTTAGATTCAAGGCATGGTGTTTAATATCTGGAATTCAAGGCATGGTGTTTAATATCTGGAAACATTCATGGTGCTTTAACATTTGGAAACATTGTATTGTGTTTCAAGCCATGGTGTTTTATCATTTAGAAAAATTGTATTGCTATTCGAGTTATGGTGTTTTAACATCTGAAAGAACTATAATAAGATTCAAGCATGGTGTTTTAAACAGCATGAAACATTGTTTTTGTGATTCAAGACATGGTGTCTAAATAGCTGGAACACAGGTTGTAAAAACACCACGAATTGAATTACGGATTAATTTAAAAACACCATGTTATGAATGTGTTCTGTTGTTTGTGAATGATGAAAAACACCATATGTGATTAAAACACAAGCTTCTGGAACGCATGTTATAAAAACACCATAAATTGAATTATGAATTTACTTAAAACACCATGTTATGAACATGCTCTGATGTTTATGAATGATGCAAAAAAAACCTTGAAATAAAGTAGTAATGATGTTATAAACGGTTATCTAGCCCTTAAATGAAGGATTTTCTCTATCCATATTCATAACTAAAGATTCATTACCATATTTAATTGTTGATACATTTATAATTATACCCCTAAGTCTTAATTTTAATTGGTGCCAAATGTCCTCACCATATTTCTTCTTACACTTCTCACAAAAACCACCCTTTTTACAATAACATCATCTCTATTATATAATATATTAATATATTTAGTTGTAGTGCATAAAGTAAGATTAGATAGACGGGTATCTATCATTTAATAAAACGCGTGTGTGAAACTCTGAAGAGAGTAATAACTGGTCTCGTACCTAAATACTTGTTTGCACTAAATCAATACGCCAAACAAGTTTAATGAATGAAAAGATAGGAGTTCCAAAAAGGCTGGTGCATATGCCTCGTCGGGAAGTGAGTGCAGTGGTTTTTAGAGAGAGAGAGCTTGTGTTAGAGAGAGAAGAAAGAGGGAGAGAAAGTTAAAAGACGGAGAGAGTGTAGAGGTTTTTAATTTAATATCTTTTTTTAAGAAATAGTCCCAATCTATATATTACTTACAAAATAGCCCCTTGAATGCTGAAATTACAATAGTACCCTCATGTTTCTTGCACATAACTAGATTTAACCATAAAATCTAACTGGGTTTGGTCTAAAAGACATAATGTGTAAGATTTTTGAAGGTTAAGGACACCGTCTGTAAACTTTTGAAAAAAAGGACAACGCCTGCAATTTGGTGTAAATATAAAGGACAAAACTTATAATTTACCCTAATAATAATAATAATAATAATAATAATAATATAATAATAATAATATATAATAATAATAATAATAATAATAATAA
Source organism: Scalesia atractyloides (assembly GCA_947069175.1). NCBI lineage: Eukaryota > Viridiplantae > Streptophyta > Magnoliopsida > Asterales > Asteraceae > Scalesia > Scalesia atractyloides. The sequence continues at coordinate 31,196,963 of CAMTDV010000015.1, read as the reverse complement.
TAATAATCTTCTTTCACTCCTTAGATTTAACATGTTAAAACCGATTTATATTGGATCTTTAGCCTATATTTTAATTGTAGTTTTCTTTTTCAAGTATCAAACACAACTCGTTATCCTTGGAACTTATATTTCAATCCAATACACTTGTGTGAACAAAAGTTAAAAGAAATTTAGATTTAAACTTTACTGAATTTTAACAAAGCAACGTTCTATTATATAGTTTAAGGATCCTGTAAAAAAGGATAAGTTTGTAAGAAGTGTAAGAAGGTTTTTACACCCTTAGATCTAATTTTTAATGGCTGAGATCACAATGGCAAAAATGTAAATTGTAATTAATTTTTTATTACTTATTTGACTTGATAGGGATATAAGTGTCAATAAACATAATTTAAAGTAAGAAACTATATCAGTTACATTTTATTTCCATGGTTTTTATGCAAAAAAATAGGAATTCTCTCCTTCCCCACCATATTCCATCGTAGATTTTGACATCCGGACACCAAAAAAAACCTAGACGTCCTTCTAACAACATCCACGGCTTCTTTCTTCGATGATTTCCTCATCTCCTAATTGTGCGTTGCTTGATTGTGCTTGGGTACAAAACACCATGTGTTCACGCAAGTGTTTCTTATTTGATATCTGGAAGAAATATTTTAAGATTCAAGGCATGGTGTTTAATATCTGGAAACACTGTATGGTGATTCAGGTCATGGTGTTTTAACATTTGGAAACATTGTATTGTGTTTCAAGCCATGGTGTTTTAACATTTAGAAAATTTGTATTGCTATTCGAGTTATGGTGTTTTAACATCTGAAAGAACTATAATAAGATTCAAGCGTGGTGTTTTAAACAGCATGAAACATTGTATTTGTGATTCAAGACATGGTGTCTAAATAGCTGGAAAACAGGTTGTAAAAACACCACGAATTGAATTACGGATTAATTTAAAACACTATGTTATGAATGTGTTCTGTTGTTTGTGAATGATGAAAAACACCATATGTGATTAAAACACTATACCAAGAACAGCTTCTGGAACGCATGTTGTAAAAAAACCATAAATTGAATTATGAATTTACTTAAAACACCATGTTATGAACATGCTCTGATGTTTATGAATGATGCAAAAAAAACTTTGAAATAAAGTAGTAATGATGTTATAAACGGTTATCTAGCCCTTAAATGAAGGATTTTCTCTGTCCATATTCATAACTAAAGATTCATTACCATATTTAATTGTTGATACATTTATAATTATACACCTAAGTCTTAATTTTAATTGGTGCCAAATGTCCTCACCATATTTCTTCTTACACTTCTCACAAAAGCCACCCTTTTTACAATAACATCACCTCTATTACATAATATATTAATACATTTAGTTGTAGTGCATAAAGTAAGATTAGATAGTCGGGTATCTATCATTTAATAAAACACATGTGTGAAACTCTGAAGAGAGTTATAACTAGTCTCGTACCTAAATACTTGTTTGCACTAAATAAATACGCCAAACAAGTTTAATGAATGAAAAGATAGGAGTTCCAAAAAGGCTGGTGCATATGCCTCGTCGTGAAGTGAGTGCAGTGGTTTTTAGAGAGAGAGCTTGTGTTAGAGAGAGAAGAAAGAGGGAGAGAAAGTTAAAAGACAGAGAGAGTGTAGAGGTTTTTGATTTAATATCTTTTTTATTTTTAAGAAATAGTCCCAATCTATATATTACTTACACAATAGCCTCTTGAATGCTGAAATTACAATAGTACCCTCATGTGTCTTGCACATGACTAGATTTAACCAAAAAATCTAACTGGGTTTGGTCTAAATGACATAATGTGTAGGATTTTGGAAGGTTAAGGACATCGTATGTAAAATTTTGAAAAAAAGGACAACGCCTGCAATTTGGTGTAAAAATAAAGGACAAAACTTATAATTCACTCTAATAATAATAATAATAATAATAATAATAATAATAATAATAATAATAATAATAATAATAATAATAATAATAATAATCTTCTTTCACTCCTTAGATTTAACATGTTAAACCGATTTATATTTGATCTTTACCCTATATTTTAATTGTAGCTTTCTTTTTCAAGTATCAAACACAACTCGTTATCCTTGGAACTTATATTTCAATCCCATACACTTGTGTGAACAAAAGTTAAAAGAAATTTAGATTTCAACTTTACTGAATTTTAACAAAGCAACGTTCTATTATATAGGTTAAGGATCCTGTAAAAAAGGATTAGTTTGTAAGAAGTGTAAGAAGGGTTTTACACCCTTAGATCTAATTTTTAATGGCTGAGATCACAATGGCAAAAATGTAAATTGTAATTAATTTTTTATGACTTATTTGACTTGATAGGGATATAAGTGTCAATAAACATAATTTAAATTAAGAAACAATATCAGTTACATTTTATTTCCATGGTTTTATGCAAAAAAAATAGGAACTCTCCTTCCCCACCATATTCCATCGTAGATTTTGACATTCAGACACCAAAAAAAAACCTAGACGTCCTTCTAACAACATCCACGGCTTCTTTCTTCGATGATTTCCTCATCTCCTAATTGTGCGTTGCTTGATTGTGCTTGGGGTACAAAACACCATGTGTTCACGCAAGTGTTTCTTATTTGATATCTGGAAGAAATTTTTTAAGATTCCAGGCATGGTGTTTAATATCTGGAAACATTGTATGGTGATTCAGGTCATGGTGTTTTAACATTTGGAAACATTGTATTGTGTTTCAAGCCATGGTGTTTTAACATTTAGAAAAATTGTATTGCTATTCGAGTTATAGTTTTTTAACATCTGAAAGAACTATAATAAGATTCAAGCGTGGTGTTTTAAACAGCATGAAACATTGTATTTGTGATTCAAGACATGGTGTCTAAATATCTGGAACACAGGTTGTAAAAACACCACGAATTAAATTACGGATTAATTTATAAACACCATGTTATGAATGTGTTCTGTTGTTTGTGAATGATGAAAAACACCATATGTGATTAAAACACTATACCAAGAACAGCTTCTGGAACGCATGTTATAAAAACACCATAAATTGGATTATGAATTATTTAAAATACCATGTTATGAACATGCTTTGATGTTTATGAATGATGTAAAAAAAACCTTGAAATAAAGTAGTAATGATGTTATAAACGGTTATCCAACCCTTAAATGAAGGATTTTCTCTATCCAAATTCATAACTAAAGATTCATTACCATATTTAATTGTTGATACATTTATAATTATACCCCTAAGTTTTATTTTTAACTGGTGCCACATGCTTCACCATATTTCTTCTTATACTTCTCACAAAAACCACCATTTTTACAATAACATCACCTCTATTATATAATATATTAATATATTTAGTTGTAGTGCATAAAGTAAGATTAGATAGTCGGGTATCTATTATTTAATAAAACACGTGTGTGAAAATCTGAAAATAGTTATAACCAGTCTCGTACCTAAATACTTGTTTGCACTAAATGAATACGCCAAAAAAGTTTAATGAATGAAAAGATAGGAGTTCCAAAAAGGCTGGTGCATATGCCTCGTCGTGAAGTGTAATTATTTCAGACGTCTTTTTTTTTCAACCTTTTTATTTTATTATTCAAACATATAAAGTCTTTTCCAGTGTTGATCGTAGTTGGTTCGTACCAAGGGACCATATGGGTTTAACTCATTTAGTGGTGTTGTGTGTTTGTCTTTTTCTTTGTACAAACTTTTAGAGTCCCAAGATTACAAATAAACACACTGAAGCGGTCTTATTATACTCGAATATCATGAAAACTAAAATAAAAGATACAATTATGTCTAAGTGGCTGAATAAATCTGTTTTAGTAGAAGTTTGAGAATTAAAAATTAATAAGTAGGTTTTTTTAAATTGTATATTTATTGAATTGGATTTTAACTTTCTGGTAAAACATGATGTTTTATTTTCATAAATATGTTATGTTACGCTCTAACCTTTTGGATATGGCATAGATTTTTACTCACGATTATTAGTCTACTAGGTGTGGGGGTCGTCGAGGCCCGGCCTGGCCCGACGATGCCCCCCAACAACATTTACGTAGGGGCGGCGGCGTCGTGAGCGGCAGGGAGTAGATGGAGAGGACGCGCAGAAGATGGCAAAAAACGAAGCCTCCCTCTTCTTCTCTATACACACACATACGTACAACACACACACACACATATATATATAGGTCCATCACCCATTTCCTTACTTCCATCCTTGGAGGGGCATCCTCACACCCATCCTACGTGGCGCTGGCGTGGAGGGTCATCCTTAGAGGAGGGCTATCACCCACATCGAGTAGCCTTACGTGACACAAGTTGTTCTATGATATATTGATAACACTAGACTTGTATGTTGTCTTTGTTGGAAAAATGTGCGTTGCTTGATTGTGCTTGGGTACAAAACACCATGTGTTCACGCAAGTTTTTCTTATTTGATATTTGGAAGAAATATTTTTAGATTCAAGGCATGGTGTTTAATATCTGGAATTCAAGGCATGGTGTTTAATATCTGGAAACATTCATGGTGCTTTAACATTTGGAAACATTGTATTGTGTTTCAAGCCATGGTGTTTTAACATTTAGAAAAATTGTATTGCTATTCGAGTTATGGTGTTTTAACATCTGAAAGAACTATAATAAGATTCAAGCATGGTGTTTTAAACAGCATGAAACATTGTTTTTGTGATTCAAGACATGGTGTCTAAATAGCTGGAACACAGGTTGTAAAAACACCACGAATTGAATTACGGATTAATTTAAAAACACCATGTTATGAATGTGTTCTGTTGTTTGTGAATGATGAAAAACACCATATGTGATTAAAACACAAGCTTCTGGAACGCATGTTATAAAAACACCATAAATTGAATTATGAATTTACTTATAACACCATGTTATGAACATGCTCTGATGTTTATGAATGATGCAAAAAAAACCTTGAAATAAAGTAGTAATGATGTTATAAACGGTTATCTAGCCCTTAAATGAAGGATTTTCTCTATCCATATTCATAACTAAAGATTCATTACCATATTTAATTGTTGATACATTTATAATTATACCCCTAAGTCTTAATTTTAATTGGTGCCAAATGTCCTCACCATATTTCTTCTTACACTTCTCACAAAAGCCACCCTTTTTACAATAACATCACCTCTATTACATAATATATTAATACATTTAGTTGTAGTGCATAAAGTCAGATTAGATAGTCAGGTATCTATCATTTAATAAAACACATGTGTGAAACTCTGAAGAGAGTTATAACTAGTCTCGTACCTAAATACTTGTTTGCACTAAATAAATACGCCAAACAAGTTTAATGAATGAAAAGATAGGAGTTCCAAAAAGGCTGGTGCATATGCCTCGTCGGGAAGTGAGTGCAGTGGTTTTTAGAGAGAGAGCTTGTGTTAGAGAGAGAAGAAAGAGGGAGAGAAAGTTAAAAGACAGAGAGAGTGTAGAGGTTTTTGATTTAATATCTTTTTTATTTTTAAGAAATAGTCCCAATCTATATATTACTTACACAATAGCCTCTTGAATGCCGAAATTACAATAGTACCCTCATGTGTCTTGCACATGACTAGATTTAACCAAAAACTCTAACTGGGTTTGGTCTAAATGACATAATGTGTAAGATTTTGGAAGGTTAAGGAAATCGTATGTAAAATTTTGAAAAAAAGGACAACGCCTGCAATTTGGTGTAAAAATAAAGGACAAAACTTATAATTTACTCTAATAATAATAATAATAATAATAATAATAATAATAATAATAATAATAATAATAATAATAATAATAATAATAATCTTCTTTCACTCCTTAGATTTAACATGTTAAACCGATTTATATTTGATCTTTACCCTATATTTTAATTGTAGTTTTCTTTTTCAAGTATCAAACACAACTCGTTATCCTTGGAACTTATATTTCAATCCCATACACTTGTGTGAACAAAAGTTAAAAGAAATTTAGATTTCAACTTTACTGAATTTTAACAAAGCAACGTTCTATTATATAGGTTAAGGATCCTGTAAAAAAGGATTAGTTTGTAAGAAGTGTAAGAAGGGTTTTACACCCTTAGATCTAATTTTTAATGGCTGAGATCACAATGGCAAAAATGTAAATTGTAATTAATTTTTTATGACTTATTTGACTTGATAGGGATATAAGTGTCAATAAACATAATTTAAATTAAGAAACAATATCAGTTACATTTTATTTCCATGGTTTTATGCAAAAAAAATAGGAATTCTCTCCTTCCCCACCATATTCCATCGTAGATTTTGACATCCAGACACCAAAAAAAAACCTAGACGTCCTTCTAACAACATCCACGGCTTCTTTCTTCGATGATTTCCTCATCTCCTAATTGTACGTTGCTTGATTATGCTTGGGGTACAAAACACCATGTGTTCACGCAAGTGTTTCTTATTTGATATCTGGAAGAAATATTTTAAGATTCCAGGCATGGTGTTTAATATCTGGAAACATTGTATGGTGATTCAGGTCATGGTGTTTTAACATTTGGAAACATTGTATTGTGTTTCAAGCCATGGTGTTTTAACATTTAGAAAAATTGTATTGCTATTCGAGTTATAGTTTTTTAACATCTGAAAGAACTATAATAAGATTCAAGCGTGGTGTCTTAAACAGCATGAAACATTGTATTTGTGATTCAAGACATGGTGTCTAAATATCTGGAACACAGGTTGTAAAAACACCACGGATTGAATTACGGATTAATTTAAAAACACCATGTTATGAATGTGTTCTGTTGTTTGTGAATGATGAAAAACACATATGTGATTAAAACACTATACCAAGAACAACTTCTTGAACGCATGTTATAAAAACACCATAAATTGAATTATGAATTTACTTAAAGCACCATGTTATGAACATGCTCTGATGTTTATGAATGATGTAAAAAAAACCTTGAAATAAAGTAGTAATGATGTTATAAACGGTTATCCAACCCTTAAATGAAGGATTTTCTCTATCCAAATTCATAACTAAAGATTCATTACCATATTTAATTGTTGATACATTTATAATTATACCCCTAAGTTTTAATTTTAATTGGTGCCACATGCTTCACCATATTTCTTCTTATACTTCTCACAAAAACACCATTTTTACAATAACATCGCCTCTATTATATAATATATTAATATATTTAGTTGTAGTGCATAAAGTAAGATTAGATAGTCGGGTATCTATTATTTAATAAAACACGTGTGTGAAAATCTGAAAATAGTTATAACCAGTCTCGTACCTAAATACTTGTTTGCACTAAATGAATACGCCAAAAAAGTTTAATGAATGAAAAGATAGGAGTTCCAAAAAGGCTGGTGCAAATGCCTCGTCGTGAAGTGTAATTATCTCAGACGTCTTTTTTTTTCAACCTTTTTATTTAATTATTCAAACATATAAAGTCTTTTCCAGTGTTGATCGTAGTTGGTTCGTACCAAGGGACCATATGGGTTTAACTCATTTAGTGGTGTTGTGTGTTTGTCTTTTTCTTTGTACAAACTTTTAGAGTCCCAAGATTACAAATAAACACACTGAAGCGGTCTTATTATACTCGAATATCATGAAAACTAAAATAAAAGATACAATTATGTCTAAGTGGCTGAATAAATCTGTTTTAGTAGAAGTTTGAGAATTAAAAATTAATAAGTAGGTTTTTTTAAATTGTATATTTATTGAATTGGATTTTAACTTTCTGGTAAAACATGATGTTTTATTTTCATAAATATGTTATGTTACGCTCTAACCTTTTGGATATGGCATAGATTTTTACTCACGATTATTAGTCTACTCGGTGTGGGGGGTCGTCGAGGCCCGGCCTGGCCCGACGAGCCCCCCAACACCATTTCCGTAGGGGCGGCGGCGTCGTGAGCGGCAGGGAGTAGATGGAGAGGACGCGCAGAAGATGGCAAAAAACGAAGCCTCCCTCTTCTTCTCTATACACACACATACGTACAACACACACACACACATATATATATAGGTCCATCACCCATTTCCTTACTTCCATCCTTGGAGGGGCATCCTCACACCCATCCTACGTGGCGCTGGCGTGGAGGGTCATCCTTAGAGGAGGGCTATCACCCACATCGAGTAGCCTTACGTGACACAAGTTGTTCTATGATATATTGATAACACTAGACTTGTATGTTGTCTTTGTTGGAAAAATGTGCGTTGCTTGATTGTGCTTGGGTACAAAACACCATGTGTTCACGCAAGTTTTTCTTATTTGATATTTGGAAGAAATATTTTTAGATTCAAGGCATGGTGTTTAATATCTGGAATTCAAGGCATGGTGTTTAATATCTGGAAACATTCATGGTGCTTTAACATTTGGAAACATTGTATTGTGTTTCAAGCCATGGTGTTTTAACATTTAGAAAAATTGTATTGCTATTCGAGTTATGGTGTTTTAACATCTGAAAGAACTATAATAAGATTCAAGCATGGTGTTTTAAACAGCATGAAACATTGTTTTTGTGATTCAAGACATGGTGTCTAAATAGCTGGAACACAGGTTGTAAAAACACCACGAATTGAATTACGGATTAATTTAAAAACACCATGTTATGAATGTGTTCTGTTGTTTGTGAATGATGAAAAACACCATATGTGATTAAAACACAAGCTTCTGGAACGCATGTTATAAAAACACCATAAATTGAATTATGAATTTACTTATAACACCATGTTATGAACATGCTCTGATGTTTATGAATGATGCAAAAAAACCTTGAAATAAAGTAGTAATGATGTTATAAACGGTTATCTAGCCCTTAAATGAAGGATTTTCTCTATCCATATTCATAACTAAAGATTCATTACCATATTTAATTGTTGATACATTTATAATTATACCCCTAAGTCTTAATTTTAATTGGTGCCAAATGTCCTCACCATATTTCTTCTTACACTTCTCACAAAAGCCACCCTTTTTACAATAACATCACCTCTATTACATAATATATTAATACATTTAGTTGTAGTGCATAAAGTCAGATTAGATAGTCAGGTATCTATCATTTAATAAAACACATGTGTGAAACTCTGAAGAGAGTTATAACTAGTCTCGTACCTAAATACTTGTTTGCACTAAATAAATACGCCAAACAAGTTTAATGAATGAAAAGATAGGAGTTCCAAAAAGGCTGGTGCATATGCCTCGTCGGGAAGTGAGTGCAGTGGTTTTTAGAGAGAGAGCTTGTGTTAGAGAGAGAAGAAAGAGGGAGAGAAAGTTAAAAGACAGAGAGAGTGTAGAGGTTTTTGATTTAATATCTTTTTTATTTTTAAGAAATAGTCCCAATCTATATATTACTTACACAATAGCCTCTTGAATGCCGAAATTACAATAGTACCCTCATGTGTCTTGCACATGACTAGATTTAACCAAAAACTCTAACTGGGTTTGGTCTAAATGACATAATGTGTAAGATTTTGGAAGGTTAAGGAAATCGTATGTAAAATTTTGAAAAAAAGGACAACGCCTGCAATTTGGTGTAAAAATAAAGGACAAAACTTATAATTTACTCTAATAATAATAATAATAATAATAATAATAATAATAATAATAATAATAATAATAATAATAATAATAATAATCTTCTTTCACTCCTTAGATTTAACATGTTAAACAGATTTATATTTGATCTTTACCCTATATTTTAATTGTAGTTTTCTTTTTCAAGTATCAAACACAACTCGTTATCCTTGGAACTTATATTTCAATCCCATACACTTGTGTGAACAAAAGTTAAAAGAAATTTAGATTTCAACTTTACTGAATTTTAACAAAGCAACGTTCTATTATATAGGTTAAGGATCCTGTAAAAAAGGATTAGTTTGTAAGAAGTGTAAGAAGGGTTTTACACCCTTAGATCTAATTTTTAATGGCTGAGATCACAATGGCAAAAATGTAAATTGTAATTAATTTTTTATGACTTATTTGACTTGATAGGGATATAAGTGTCAATAAACATAATTTAAATTAAGAAACAATATCAGTTACATTTTATTTCCATGGTTTTATGCAAAAAAAATTAGGAATTCTCTCCTTCCCCACCATATTCCATCGTAGATTTTGACATCCAGACACCAAAAAAAAACCTAGACGTCCTTCTAACAACATCCACGGCTTCTTTCTTCGATGATTTCCTCATCTCCTAATTGTACGTTGCTTGATTATGCTTGGGGTACAAAACACCATGTGTTCACGCAAGTGTTTCTTATTTGATATCTGGAAGAAATATTTTAAGATTCCAGGCATGGTGTTTAATATCTGGAAACATTGTATGGTGATTCAGGTCATGGTGTTTTAACATTTGGAAACATTGTATTGTGTTTCAAGCCATGGTGTTTTAACATTTAGAAAAATTGTATTGCTATTCGAGTTATAGTTTTTTAACATCTGAAAGAACTATAATAAGATTCAAGCGTGGTGTCTTAAACAGCATGAAACATTGTATTTGTGATTCAAGACATGGTGTCTAAATATCTGGAACACAGGTTGTAAAAACACCACGAATTGAATTACGGATTAATTTAAAAACACCATGTTATGAATGTGTTCTGTTGTTTGTGAATGATGAAAAACACCATATGTGATTAAAACACTATACCAAGAACAACTTCTTGAACGCATGTTATAAAAACACCATAAATTGAATTATGAATTTACTTAAAGCACCATGTTATGAACATGCTCTGATGTTTATGAATGATGTAAAAAAAACCTTGAAATAAAGTAGTAATGATGTTATAAACGGTTATCCAACCCTTAAATGAAGGATTTTCTCTATCCAAATTCATAACTAAAGATTCATTACCATATTTAATTGTTGATACATTTATAATTATACCCCTAAGTTTTAATTTTAATTGGTGCCACATGCTTCACCATATTTCTTCTTATACTTCTCACAAAAACCACCATTTTTACAATAACATCGCCTCTATTATATAATATATTAATATATTTAGTTGTAGTGCATAAAGTAAGATTAGATAGTCGGGTATCTATTATTTAATAAAACACGTGTGTGAAAATCTGAAAATAGTTATAACCAGTCTCGTACCTAAATACTTGTTTGCACTAAATGAATACGCCAAAAAAGTTTAATGAATGAAAAGATAGGAGTTCCAAAAAGGCTGGTGCAAATGCCTCGTCGTGAAGTGTAATTATCTCAGACGTCTTTTTTTTTCAACCTTTTTATTTAATTATTCAAACATATAAAGTCTTTTCCAGTGTTGATCGTAGTTGGTTCGTACCAAGGGACCATATGGGTTTAACTCATTTAGTGGTGTTGTGTGTTTGTCTTTTTCTTTGTACAAACTTTTAGAGTCCCAAGATTACAAATAAACACACTGAAGCGGTCTTATTATACTCGAATATCATGAAAACTAAAATAAAAGATACAATTATGTCTAAGTGGCTGAATAAATCTGTTTTAGTAGAAGTTTGAGAATTAAAAATTAATAAGTAGGTTTTTTTAAATTGTATATTTATTGAATTGGATTTTAACTTTCTGGTAAAACATGATGTTTTATTTTCATAAATATGTTATGTTACGCTCTAACCTTTTGGATATGGCATAGATTTTTACTCACGATTATTAGTCTACTCGGTGTGGGGGGTCGTCGAGGCCCGGCCTGGCCCGACGAGCCCCCCAACACCATTTCCGTAGGGGCGGCGGCGTCGTGAGCGGCAGGGAGTAGATGGAGAGGACGCGCAGAAGATGGCAAAAAACGAAGCCTCCCTCTTCTTCTCTATACACACACATACGTACAACACACACACACACACACACATATATATATAGGTCCATCACCCATTTCCTTACTTCCATCCTTGGAGGGGCATCCTCACACCCATCCTACGTGGCGCTGGCATGGAGGGTCATCCTTAGAGGATGGCTATCACCCACACCGAGTAGCCTTACGTGACACAAGTTGTTCTATGATATATTGATAACACTAGACTTGTATGTTGTCTTTGTTGGAAAAATGTGCGTTGCTTGATTGTGCTTGGGTACAATACACCATGTGTTCACGCAGGTTTTTCTTATTTGATATTTGGAAGAAATATTTTTAGATTCAAGGCATGGTGTTTAATATCTGGAAACATTGTATGGTGATTCAGGTCATGGTGCTTTAACATTTGGAAACATTGTATTGTGTATCTGAAAGAACTATAATAAGATTCAAGCATGGTGTTTTAAACAGCATGAAACATTGTATTTGTGATTCAAGACATGGTGTCTAAATAGCTGGAACACAGGTTGTAAAAACACCACGAATTGAATTACGGATTAATTTAAAAACACCATGTTATGAATGTGTTCTGTTGTTTGTGAATGATGAAAAACACCATATGTGATTAAAACACAAGCTTCTGGAACGCATGTTATAAAAACACCATAAATTGAATTATGAATTTACTTAAAACACCATGTTATGAACATGCTCTGATGTTTATGAATGATGCAAAAAAAACCTTGAAATAAAGTAGTAATGATGTTATAAATGGTTATCTAGCCCTTAAATGAAGGATTTTCTCTATCCATATTCATAACTAAAGATTCATTACCATATTTAATTGTTGATACATTTATAATTATACCCCTAAGTCTGAATTTTAATTGGTGCCAAATGTCCTCACCATATTTCTTCTTACACTTCTCACAAAAACCACCCTTTTTACAATAACATCACCTCTATTACATAATATATTAATACATTTAGTTGTAGTGCATAAAGTAAGATTAGATAGTCGGGTATCTATCATTTAATAAACACGTGTGTGAGACTCTGAAGAGAGTTATAACTAGTCTCGTACCTAAATACTTGTTTGCACTAAATAAATACGCCAAACAAGTTTAATGAATGACAAGATAGGAGTTCCAAAAAGGCTGGTGCATATGCCTCGTCGTGAGGTGAGTGCAGTGGTTTTTAGAGAGAGAGCTTGTGTTAGAGAGAGAAGAAAGAGGGAGAGAAAGTTAAAAGACGGAGAGAGTGTAGAGGTTTTTGATTTAATATCTTTTTTATTTTTAAGAAATACCAATCTATATATTACTTACACAATAGCCCCTTGAATGCCGAAATTACAATAGTACCCTCATGTGTCTTGCACATGACTAGATTTAACCAAAAAATCTAACTGGGTTAGGTCTAAATGACATAATGTGTAAGATTTTGGAAGGTTAAGGACATCGTATGTAAACTTTTGAAAAAAAGGACAACGCCGGCAATTTGGTGTAAAAATAAAGGACAAAACTAATAATAATAATAATAATAATAATAATAATAATAATAATAATAATAATAATAATAATAATAATAATAATAATAATAATAATAATAATAATAATCTTCTTTCACTCCTTAGATTTAACATGTTAAACCGATTTATATTTGATCTTTAACCTATATTTTAATTGTAGTTTTCTTTTTCAAGTATCAAACACAACTCGTTATCCTTGGAACTTATATTTCAATCCCATACACTTGTGTGAACAAAAGTTAAAAGAAATTTAGATTTCAACTTTACTGAATTTTAACAAAGCAACGCTCTATTATATAGGTTAAGGATCCTGTAAAAAAGGATAAGTTTGTAAGAAGTGTAAGAAGGGTTTTACACCCTTAGATCTAATTTTAATGGCTGAAATCACAATGGCAAAAATGTAAATTGTAATTAATTTTTTATGACTTATTTGACTTGATAAGGATATAAGTGTCAATAAACATAATTTAAATTAAGAAACTATATCAGTTACATTTTATTTCTATGGTTTTTATGCAAAAAAATAGGAATTCTCTCCTTCCCCACCATATTCCATCGTAGATTTTGACATCCAGACACCAAAAAAAACCTAGACGTCCTTCTAACAACATCCACGGCTTCTTTCTTCGATGATTTCCTCATCTCCTAATTGTGCGTTGCTTTATTGTGCTTGGGGTACAAAACACCATGTGTTCACGCAAGTGTTTCTTATTTGATATCTGGAAGAAATATTTTAAGATTCAAGGCATGGTGTTTAATATCTGGAAACATTGTATGGTGATTCAGGTCATGGTGTTTTAACATTTGGAAACATTGTATTGTGTTTCAAGCCATGGTGTTTTAACATTTAGAAAAATTGTATTGCTATTCGAGTTATAGTTTTTTAACATCTGAAAGAACTATAATAAGATTCAAGTGTGGTGTTTTAAACAACATGAAACATTGTATTTGTGATTCAAGACATGGTGTCTAAATATCTGGAACACAGGTTGTAAAAACACCACGAATTGAATTACGGATTAATTTAAAAACACCATGTTATGAATGTGTTATGTTGTTTGTGAATGATGAAAAACACCATACGTGATTAAAAAACTATACCAAGAACAGCTTCTGGAACGCATGTTATAAAAACACCATAAATTGGATTATGAATTATTTAAAATACCATGTTATGAACATGCTTTGATGTTTATGAATGATGTAAAAAAAACCTTGAAATAAAGTAGTAATGATGTTATAAACAGTTATCCAGCCCATAAATGAAGGATTTTCTCTATCCAAATTCATAACTAAAGATTCATTACCATATTTAATTGTTGATACATTTATAATTATACCCCTAAGTTTTAATTTTAATTGGTGTCACATCTCCTCACCATATTTCTTCTTACACTTCTCACAAAAACCACCATTTTTACAATAACATCACCTCTATTATATAATATATTAATATATTTAGTTGTAGTGCATAAAGTTAGATCAGATAGTTAGGTATCTATTATTTAATAAAACACGTGTGTGAAAATCTGAAAATAGTTATAACTAGTCTCGTATCTAAATACTTGTTTGCACTAAATGAATACGCCAAAAAAGTTTAATGAATGAAAAAGATAGGAGTTCCAAAAAGGCTGGTGCATATGCCTCGTCGTGAAGTGTAATTATTTCAGATTTTTTTTATTTTTCAACCTTTTTATTTAATTATTCAAACATATAAAGTCTTTTCCAGTGTTGATCGTAGTTGGTTCGTACCAAGGGACCATATGGGTTTAACTCATTTAGTGGTGTTGTGTGTTTGTCTTTTTCTTTGTACAAACTTTTAGAGTCCCAAGATTACAAATAAACACACTGAAGCGGTCTTATTATACTCGAATATCATGAAAACTAAAATAAAAGATACAATTATGTCTAAGTGGCTGAATAAATCTGTTTTAGTAGAAGTTTGAGAATTAAAAATTAATAAGTAGGTTTTTTTAAATTGTATATTTATTGAATTGGATTTTAACTTTCTGGTAAAACATGATGTTTTATTTTCATAAATATGTTATGTTACGCTCTAACCTTTTGGATATGGCATAGATTTTTACTCACGATTATTAGTCTACTCGGTGTGGGGGGTCGTCGAGGCCCGGCCTGGCCCGACGAGCCCCCCAACACCATTTCCGTAGGGGCGGCGGCGTCGTGAGCGGCAGGGAGTAGATGGAGAGGACGCGCAGAAGATGACAAAAAACAAAGCCTCCCTCTTCTTCTCTATACACACACATGCGTACAACACACACACACACACATATATATATATATATATATATATATAGGTCCATCACCCATTTCCTTACTTCCATCCTTGGAGGGGCATCCTCACACCCATCCTACGTGGCGCTGGCGTGGAGGGTCATCCTTGGAGGAGGGCTATCACCCACACCGAGTAGCCTTACGTGACACAAGTTGTTCTATGATATATTGATAACACTAGACTTGTATGTTGTCTTTGTTGGAAAAATGGATCGGTCTAATTAATTAACACGGCCGACCGAGTTATGACCCATAAAAGGTACACTGTGGGCAATGAACAAAAATCCACTTGACTGGTTTAACTGGTAATTACGAACGATATGCCAAACGGATCATAATTGTATTTATGATCATAAGCGAGTTTATATTATTAATACTCGTTATTAATAATATAATTGTTTATCTTAATAATAAACTTGTTGCAGGTATTAACTGAGAGATGGATACATGGACCGGGTGAGACAGGTACACTCTCCCCACTTGTCGCGCATGCACCCTCGCTGCGATTTACCCACGCTACGCCACTTGTCGCACATGCACCCTGAATGCGCCACTTGTCCAACTTCCATGTGGATGTCCGTCATTTGTCGCACATGCATGGATCACCATATTCTATTTAAATGGAAGTTTGGTCTTGCATTTGATAGTTTTGAAGAACTTGCACAAAAGAACTCTCATAACACCCACAACGTCAACCACGCGCCGGCCACTGCCTCCGTTGCTCGTCGCCGCCAGTACACCGCTGCTACCCGGCCTATACCATCGTTTAGTTAGTTCGTGTTACTAACACGTGTTCGTTGAACCTCGATGTCTCAACCGGTTAGTTATTAACCGATGTACATCTTTCTCATCGGTAGTTAGATATTCTTATCACTATGCTCGTATTTGCATGTAACTGGATCCTGTCGGGTTTCGTTTATTGTTGATCACTTGTTTATTTCCGCTGCGTTTTATTATTTAACTCGCTTAATTAGTTGACTATTATTTACTGAACTTGGTTTTGATAAATAAAATTTTAATTGATCACCACGAAAACCCAACAGTGGTATCAGAGCCTTGGTTACAACATACGTGTCGGTACTAGTCTTTTAACCGGAAATCGAACACAAACTTTAACTATTTTAAAGTTTCTGATCTATATAATTTTAAGGTCAACTTTAATTTTGGTCAATATTTTATTTGTTTTGCTTGACCAAAAGATGTCCAGTTTATTTTGTGATTGTTATGAAACATGTAAATCTGACCCGACCTTGTTTTGTGGTTGTCAATTTTATTCGGTTTTTGGTATTATATTTTTTGCCACCTTGATGGTTCAAAGTTGTAATAGATAGGGTACCTTCCTTTATTGTATTTGTAAATACTGTAATAAACTAAGACCCGGCGACAAAACCGAAGAAGCTAAACAGGAGTCATGAAGTCAATGGGAGTTGCTCGAGACGACTGGATGCACTTAAGTCCATCCTTGTGGTTGTTTGTGTGTTCTGACCCCGTGACCTGTTTGATCTTGCTATTAGGCTCTCGCAAAATCGAGCAATTTTTGGCCATATAGATTTACATATTTGTCTTGCTATTGTGGTTGTTTTTTATCTTATAAATTGTTATAACATAACCAACCTAAATACCAACATGATTTTAAAAGGAGTTTTAAATATTGAAATAATCACATTAAAACAAGTTCTGAATTGTTTTTACAACTTGTTAACATTTTGTTATAAAAACAAAGTTTCTTTCTAAAACAAACAATGACCAATTAAGTTTTGCAAACTAAATTGAATTTAATTTTCCAAAACTATTGACTTAATAGATTTCTATTAACTTAAAATTGGTTAAATAAGTCGCGACAAACTTAGTTTTAATAAGTTATTTAAAACTAAGTGTCCTGAGAGATGAAAGGGTCCATCAAGATGTCACGACTAAAATATATACTAAAATTGGCTCTCGCGACCCTATTTGGTAAATAATTAAATTAACCCATTATTAAAATCAATAGTCTATTCCATCCTATCATGAGCTACACTTGGAACGTAATGCGAATCATCAGTGTTTGTAGCCACAACACCGCACTTGATGTCTAGCTTATCCTTCCAAGGTGCAAGAGTTTCGTTAACACATCCGACCCTTCCACAAGTACCTCTTTTAGGACGACTATTACCTTTTCTTTTCTCATCACATGCTCCAGCTGTCTCGAAAGTAAAAAAATCGGCATAGATGAGGCTAAACGTATCAACGCAAAGACAAGAGTTGGCTTAGCGACCTCATACTCGAGAGTTGTGCAATTCTCACAATTGACACTTGTTGTCAGTCTGCCTAGTCATTTACTAAGGTGTATGCTATAGTTACCTTTACTACTGACATAGCCAGATTCTCATTCCTTGTTCTAATTATTGTTCATCGGTCAATAATTAAATAAGGAAATATACATTGAAACTACTAATTAAGATCATTTGCTTATATAACAGACGTTTAATGAAAAAAACTCCTTCATTCTCAAGTCAATACTGTCACACCCCAACCGATGGCGGAAACATCAGGAGGAGACGAACAAATCGCTTAAAAAGTATCATAACACTATTGTGACAATATAATTAAATCAAATTTCATAGATGACTAAGAATTCAATTACAATGTCTCAAATGAGATATAACAAAACATAACAAATGTTTAAAATGTGTTTCTAAGGTGCACCCTAACTTGTTTCTTTGCTTCATCTTGACTATCAACCTGCAACATGTATTAAAATACATCAACAAAAATGTTGGTGAGCATACAAGTTTGATACCTAGTATAATATGAGTAAAAAGTTTAAGTTCTCATATTCAACATGAACAACATAATACAAGTTGCTAGTATGCTGAAACGGTGTCACTATATGTCAACCCTTAGTTTACAACGCATAACCTATCTCAAAGAATAGCGGGAGGTTAATACGTTCAACTTAACACTACCCAAGAATAATCGGGCAGTGCACTACTCCTATAGCGCTATAATTGTATAGCATAGGAGTTTAACAAGTCTAGCAAGTTTAACAAAAGTGTTACACCCAAAAGTGTTAAAACAAAATGGGCTCGAGTACACTCACCTTTGATTGCGTATAAGTTTCTTGGAATTCGCATGAGTAGAGATGAAAGATCGACGAGGGTGTTTAACCTAGATGATAGTAAGGGAGCTCGTTATCGAATTGATTTGGATTACCTAGTTATGTATTGTTCAAATCGCTTAGTGACAAGTTATAATTATAGTCATTGGCAAAGTATTAATGTTAATTATATGCGCATGATAATTTTAGTAACAATAACCACCTAAGGGTTAAAATAGTAACCTCATTGATAATTATTATTGATAATAATAATATAGCTCAATAAACAATATTAATAATAAAAATTGTGATATAACTTATTAATAGTTACAATAATAATAATAATCTTAATGTTAAAAATAATAGTATTGATAATAATCATAATTGATGATGTTAGATTAATAACAATATTCATAAAAATAATAAGATTATGATAATAATAATAATAATAATAATAATAATAATAATAATAATAATAATAATAATAATAATAATAATAATAATAATAATAATAATAATAATAATAATATATAATAATAATAATTAGATAATGATTAAAATAATTAATTATCGTATTAATAATAATAATACCAATCATATTAGATATAATGATATTATTATCATTAATAATAATTAATAATAAAAGATGATACTTTTAGTTCGGGAAATAATAAACTTTATAAAACATAACCAGTTATATTTCTTGGTTTAAAAAGGGTTTGGCCCAAGAATGGCCCAAACTGAAATAAAAAGATTAATAATAAAAAAATGTTTGGCCCAAAAGGGGGGCCGGCACAACAGCACAACGAAGTAACAGACCAGCAACAACAAGAGCGAGAAAATCGGACAACGACAGGATCGCCCCCGGGTGGCTTGGTTTAACAACGACACACAACACCACTGTTTGTGTTTAATGATTTCAGAAGTTATAAAACAACTTTAAGGAGTCATCTTCTTTGTTATTATGTTTAAAACCAACAGAAAACAGAGTATATATATACATATATTTATACATGCGCGTATCAACACTGATTAACAATCTAAACATCACAATCACAAGGGTTAGAGGTTAAAGACGATACCGATTTCGAAGGATGTCGTTTCCGATGTGCCCCTCCGCTACGGTTCCGACGACTCGGGTTACTCTGGCGAACGAGATATATTCTCCGGCGACTTCCGGTGGTTTGCAGAGGCGAGCGAGGATAGAGGAAAGGTGTGAGTGTCGAGAAGGTAAGACGAGGTGATGTTGTGAGGCTTGTTCGGTATTTATAAGTGTTTCTTTAACCAAATTGAGTCGGAATTTAGGTTCGGTTCTTGATGGGTTTAAAGAGGGAATGGAATCAATTAGATGATCATCGCGATCAATCAGGATGCTCGAAAAAAGGAAGGATTCACTGTAAATGGTGATTGTTCAAATGGAAACCACAGGTAATATGTAGCTGGAATCGCAGATCAGTTTAGGCGGCAAAAGGAGTTTTAGTTTGAATTTAAGGAGCTTTAGCCGGTTAGTGTGTGTGCGTTTGAAGGGGGTGCGCGGGTTCGAGTCCTAGCATGCCCCCCTTTTGTCCCTTTTTTCATATTTTGGACTTTCCTAAATGACACAAACAGTCCTTGATGTATAGTTTGTAAAAATGCACATTTAGGTTCCTTGACTTGCTAACTAGGTTAGTTGATGAAATCAATTAATTTAAAAGAAACTTAACTATGTTAGTTAATGAATGTTAAACTCTTTTTTTATTTATATTCTAATAAATGTTTAAATAAATGATTAATTAATTAAATAAATAATTTAATAATTAAAGAGTACTAAATAAATGTTTTAATTTAATAAATTAATAAATAATTAAATAAAATGTATAATTATATAATGATAAATAAATAGTTAAACTTAAATAAATGAATAATTAATTAATAATTAATTAAATGAATATGTATTAAATAAATAAATAAATAAATAGTTAAATAATTAACTAAACGCGAACTACGGAGCATTACATATACTTGAAAAGGAAAAATTGAATTACACCAACTTTCTCGAATAGCACCGCAATTTGAGAATAGTACTCAAGATGGCGAAAAAGCTATATATCTTAGATGGCTCAATCCCTACCGAGCTTGAAAGTAACACTACTGCTGTTCGTAAGGCACTGGAAAAGCATATCGAGGATACCGTTGAGGTAGCCTACCTTATGCAAGCCATCATGTCTCCCGAACTTTTGAAGAACATGGAAGATAAAGATACTTATGACATGATCCAGCAACTGAAAGACATGTTCTAGAAACAAGCCCGACAGGAGCGATATGACACCATGAAACAGTTCATAAGCTGTAAAATGCTAGAAGGATCATGTGTCAGTACTCATGTGCTTAAGATGAAAGGATACATTGACTAGATGAACCAACTTGGTTATCCCTTGCAAGATGAAATGGCAGCGAACTTCATCTTGAACTCTATCCCTAGCTCATATAACAGTTCATTATGAACTATAATATGAATGCTTGGGTGAAGATTGTGTTTGGGCTACATGGTATGCTCAAAACGGCCAAGATGAACATACCACATAAAACCAACCAAGTTCAGATGGTCAAGTCTGGTGGTGTTAAGAAGCCAAACAAAAAGAAATGGGATCATAAGAGCTGATATGCGCAAAATACAACATATAAATTACATCAAACAAGGCATAAAATCAACCCTTTTCCAGTACTAATGTTGGAAAAAACATGTTTACTTTTAAATTACAGGGTCAAAAAAGCTTAAATGAACAAAAGGAACAAATTAACAGCAAAAACCAATACAGATACGAAGAAGAAGGATTGACCAACTTTCTGAGCCCCAATTCACATCCAAAACAACAAAAATATAGAAGACATAAGCTTTGGCACGGGGTCGTGCCCAATAAAGATTCTCTGCAGAAAAAGACAACAGCAAAAAGACAACTGACACGGGGTCGTGCCAAACCCAACATGGGCTGTGGTCAAATCTAAGATTCACAAAATCTTAATAGTACAGTAAGTACACTGACCACGGTTTGTGATATGACACCACGGGACGTGTTAGTACACAGACCTGACATCTGCTGTTAATGAAGGGAGAGAAACTTGTCACAACGGGGCTGTTCCAGGTGGGCACGGGGTCCTGCCTGCCCTATGTTTCCAGCTGTAAAAAGAGGTGCTGGCTTTGGAGAAAGGCATCCCTTGGCAAACCACGTCTCTCTCACTTGCCATCAGTCCACCAAAACTACAACACCAACACCTACCACTATCATCCATCTTTCATCTTTTAGAGTGTGCAGTAGTCTCGGGATCCAAGATAGATATTAAGAGTTCTTGTCAAACAAAGGCCATGATTGGCAAAATCTCTTACATCACTTGGTGAAGACGAATCTTTTATGTTTTACTTTTGATTTCCAATCTTTGGCAACTTTTTTATTTGAGTATGTATTAATAAATTTAATAACTAGTTTTTTATATTGAAAGTGAACTTTAGTTAAACATTTCTTCATGTCTTGTTGATTCATTCATTCTTGTCTTTACGGTCGATATAAAGCGCGTTGACTACCTGGAAGGGGGTTAGAAGGGTGTTTGGCAAAAGTTCTCGTCTCGTTCAGTGTATAGATCCTGCGAGGACTTGGTTTAAGCTTATTAGGACTTCCCTTGAGGCAGATAGCATCAAATCGGGGGAAGTAAGAACGGCTTGAACCCCTTTTAAATAAACTACTATTAAAACTTTATTCGGCCTTACAGGACTGTATCCCTGCTGACTCATACCAATATGACTGAGTTTAACGTCGCCTTCACAAGAGGGGTCTACCATATTTTGCATTAATAACTTACTTAATTATCTTCCAATATTCCAACCCTACGGGACTGTGTCCTTGCTAACTCATACCAACGGGTTCAGGGTAACGTCGCCTTCACAAGAGGGGCCTACTACTATAACTAAGATAATCTCTTAAAATGCCCAAAGTGCGGAAATCATCAAAGGAAATATAAAAGAGGAGTTAGAACCAAGTGATTCCTTCTTGTTAATTTGTTTTTCTATTTTTAGTTACATTTTTATCTTTATTTTTGTCTTTATTTTCTCATTCAAAACTATTAATAGAAATTTGGTTAGATTAGATGTTAACGGTAAGTCGGCACTAAAAGCTCTTGTGTCCTTGGACGACCTCGATATCTTACCATCACTATATTACGTTCACGATGGGTGCACTTTCCCTAACGTGTGTAGAGTGGTAGTATTGTATCGTATTTAATAAATTCAAAGCTTGATCCATGAGTAAAAAGTGTTTAAAATAAACCTAAAATTTTAACCACGCTCGACCAAGTCAAGTTTTTAGCGCTGTTTCCGGGGACACAAGGATTTTAAGAAAGCTTAAAATTAGCGGCCTAATCAAATTCTATACATTTTTCAAAACCGCGCGCCCGTTTTAAAAACTTTTTTTTGAGTAGGTCTGCCACGGGGCCGTGCCACTTGGCCACCCCCCCCCCCCGTGCTGCAGAAATTTCATCAACTTTTTCAAACGCCCAGATACAGGCTTGACCATGGGGCCGTGCCAGTCCAGCACGGGGCCGTGGTCACCTCCTGTCAAAAACTTGTTTTCTGTTTTTCTGATCCCGTGGCTCGTTAATCTTTTAGGTATCCTCCAATAATGGAATATTACTCAGAAGATTACAACTACTACTATTCTGAGGATGATTACGAGGAACCATATTATACCATTTGCGGTGAATCTCATTCGGTACAACATTATTACCTTTTTCAACCATCAACCTCATATACCACGTATGAAGAACCTAGGTTTGAGCTCCCAAAACCAAGTTTTGATTGGGATGCCAATCCGTTTGAAGCAAACGACACGCCACCACAAAAAGAAAAACTCACGCATGAACCAAACCACGAGGAAGGTAAGTCTAAAAATGATAATTTCAAAATAGAGCAAAATTTTTCAAGAAATCCATATTTTACAACCTTCTTTCAAAAATAATTGTTTGGTATCTCCTCATGCCAAGATTTTAAAAGAGCTATACACTACTGATAAATTGAGGAAATGGTTAGCATTACCATAACAAATGATCAAACTTCACTAATACAAGATGAACACCATGAATTGAACATAAAACAGGTACCATGTTTTTTTCAAAACATCTTTGTTAGTAACATGCTGATTTATAAAAATATTTGTCTTAACATAATGGCAAACTGTATTTTGAAAAAATGGGTACTAGTGATTTTTCTCCACTTAAAATTCATATTTTTCTCTCAAATCGAAAAATGATAAAAGCCATGGAATAATTGAGGATGTCTTAATTCAAACTAATCAAACTGTAGTACCAACAGAATTTATCATCCTAGATGATGCTCCGCTCGAGTTGGGACAACCATTCATAAAAACCCATCAAACTTTAGTCAATCGGAAGCAAAACAACCTACCACTGAAATTAGGGACCGACAAAAGGTACGTTGTGTTAGGATCGATCCGTACACTTTTCATGGAACCTAAGTTTGTATCTATGTCATCGTAAGTGGAAATTACGTGATTAGTGACAAATACACAAGAATTACTGTTTAAACGTCAGTTTATTAATTCAAATGTGTTTACAATTCAGGAAACCAAACCGACAGAGCTTCGCCTCAAAAGTTGCAAAGTTACAAATGAAGAACCAAGGCTACCTATATATAGAGATGCAAGTTCACCTGGAATGTGGCCTGGTCAAGTTCGGCCGAACTTAAGTTCGGGCGAACTTGTCCATCCCACTTACAAGTTCGGGCGAACTTGTCTCAAAACAACATAAATACATTAAAATCTAACATATTCAACCCTATACAGTACAGACTCGATCCAAGACTTAGACGATAGACATTATGCACCAACAGACTCCCCCTTGGATATTATCGTAGTCTTGATCAGTCTTCAACAACCTTTGTCTTCAAAATTTGACTCTATCGACCAAAGAAATGCTTGTACGGCTTCTTTCTTCGTTCTTGTCTCGGAATCGGCATTTGGTCAGTAGGAGGTGCCCATTTCATAAACTGAAATCTTCGTAATCTAGCCTCTCTACCCCTTTCATGAATCCTTTCTAATCGCCGTTCTTCCTTCAGAAACTCTTCTCTTTCAAGCTCTCTCCAGCTTGATTCCCACATCCGCCCTGAATTAATTCCATGTGCAAAGCAAACATTTACAACACTTTGGAATTGTATTGCTTGAACTTTCTCTTTCTCTTCAAAGCAGATTTTGTTGAAGAACAAACATCTGATAACTTCTTTCGAGCAATTCATTAGCCACATCGGGTCTAGTATACGTACTGTTCTCCACAAACCCCATTTCTTCGTCTTTCAATCATTTCTGGTGTTATTTCTTCAGTAATATCCTAGTTATCATCAGCACGTAGCACTATAATAGCTTCACATGTTTCTGGGTCTATTTGCCACCATTTAAACATCGGATAAAAATCTTGTTCGATTGGCATCAAAGGCATATTCTTCATAACTCTAGGCCTTTTCAACACAAGCGTCACATCTTTTTCACCTATCTTCTTATCCGTTTTGATTCGACGCTTCGGAATAAAAGGTTTCCAATATCTAAAACCGTGCATTGCTTCAAACTTTATAACCTTCCACTGACGTTGATCATGAAACTTCATTTGGTAGCTTATATTGCGCGTCTGTACCAATTCTTCTATATCCCAATATGGTAAAGTCTTTAGATCAATCATATGTCGGAAGTATTGAACTCCAATTTCTCGTTTAATAGCATAAACATCCAATTCTTTCAACCATCCCCAACTCAATATATCACCCAATGACTTGTCTTTGTCTCTGGTAAAGAATGCAAGCGGACATCTAAACTTTCGTTGTTTCGGCATCTCTTTAAACCATGACTTTTTAGCCTCAACAATTTCTTCTTTTGACATACGTCATGGAATAGTACCTTCTTGAACTGTCTCTTCAATCTTTTCTTTTAACAAATCAGCATTCAATTCTTCATACATTTCTTCGAATGTTGGAAAGTTGTTAGTGTTCACACTAGAATACTTTTCAGCACCCTCTTCGTTATCAGATGCATTTTCAATAATAACTCTGTTATAATCATCAGCTTCAGGAGTATGCTTGTAGAAGTATTCTTTCGGCTCAAAAGTATCAATATTCACTAACTCTTCCTCAAAATCGAATTCAAATGCTTCAGGCTCTATTTCAAACATCTTTGCCAATTCTTCTTTAGTGTACTCGTGAACAAACTCTCCCTCTTCAATATTATGCTCTAGCATCAGAATTAGGGGTTGTTGATCAGAAACAACTGCGAATGGCTTAGCAATGACTGCATCTGAATCATGGACATCTTTAGGGCCTTTTTGCTCCCCCTTACTTTGTACATCTTCAACATTCGCTTCGTCATTCATCAATGTATCAAAATCAAAGTCTGTAGAAAACTTTGCAGAATCCACTTTCACACCAACACCACCCTGGCCATCATCATCGTCATTACCATGATCTGTATCATCTTTTGGATCATCGACAGGATCATCATCTTTATTATTTTCATCATTATCATCCTCTTTTTCTTCAGTTTCTTTCTCTGTTTCTGTAGCTTTGACAGATTCATCAATGTCACACCCCGACCCGCAGCGGAAAAAGGTGATCGGGGCACGATTGGGTTTTCATCAAAGCTCATGACATTTATTATAATGTTTCATATTTATTATTACAATTTAAAGGAGATCATACAATCAAATCATACAAGTACAACATGTTCTATACATCTTTCTAGACTTCATTATTTTTCTTCTAAGGCAATTTCCTATGTGTTCCTTGCTTCATCCTGTCCACCTGTATCATGTGTAAAAATGGTTTTTGGGTCAACAAAAAGTTGGCGAGTGAACCTTGTTAGAAACATTTAATAATGATTTCTTGTTGTATTTAATACGGAAAAATTGTGCAATAATCATATGTGAGCAAACGTAAATAAACATACAATAACAAACCACCTTGCATGAGTATATGACATGAATTATAATGTATATGTTGGCAAGTCACGTTCCGCTCATAGGTAATGGGGAACGGACGGCCTATGATGATGTATGTGCGATCAAGGCTCAATCAAACGGAGCCGATCGTATGTTGACAACGCCACGTTCCGCTCATAGGTAATGGGGAACGGTTCCGCTCATAGGTAATGGGGAACAGGCGAGCCTATGATGATGTATGTACTGAAAATGATAAAATTTAATCTAAACATTAACCACACAACAATTGATACATATTGGATACACATTTGATCAAGGATATGATGGATGCACAAGTGTTTAAATGTAATAAATAATAAATGACACATGATACACCCCAAAATGTGATTAAAACGGGGAATTTGTAGAGATTCACTCACAGTGGTTGCGTTTCTTGGATTGATGATGAATGCGCACGAATTTGGATTTAACCACGAGAGGAACTAACCTAAATAATAACATAGTGGTTCGGTAAATAAATGGATTTTATTTGAGATTAATAATTTTAATTCATAACCTTAATAGGATTTCTAGATTTATTTTTGTGAGTTTAAGGACACTTTCTAACTTTAAAAATATTATTTTTAAGTATTTTTAATTGATTTTTAAATTAAATAAATAAATAAAATATAAAAAATATAAAAATTTTGACTTTTTGACTTTGACCGTTGACCGAGCGTTGACCGTTGACCGGACCGTTGACCGGTCGGACCGTGTTTATTATATGCGCTGAGTGAGGTTCGAACTCGTGACCTCCCGTACGCGTGCACGCAGCTCTACCAACTGAGCTACGTGTCTAACCCGAAATATTTCCGTTTTTAATTATATTTATATACTACTTAGATTATTCAGAATTTTATTTAATTAAAAAGGTTTCTAAACTAGTCAAACCGGTGCGCATGATGAGTTTCGAACCCGTGACCTGTGGTTTAAGTTTGCACACAGTCCACCGTTGGACTGTGGTCTAACCTGGTTACAATACTTGTTTTTATTAATCTTATATACTAACTGAAAGGTTCCGTATTTGGGTTTTATAAAAAGGTTTGAATATTGTGACGAATCGGAACAAGGACAGACTCGAACTCGGTATCTCTATGTTTCAAGTGCACACAGTCCACCGCTGGACTGTGTGTCTAACCCGAGATATAACCCGATTTATATTAAATATATACACAAACTAAACTTCATCTTCTTCGTTAAAACAACCCAGAACTCCCAATCCCGACTGTTAGCCCACATAATTTCGATTCCCAGTTTTAAACAAATGCATATAAACAGTATTGAAGAAAGTTAAATGTTTGTACCGATTGGGCGAGGTGTTAGACCTTTCGGTTTAACTCCGACAGTAAATTCCGGTTGACTTCCGACGATAGCAGATTATTCCGGCGAAGTGTAACTTGTGTCAGAGGATCTACAGAGAGTTTGAGGTGAGAGTGGTGCTTTCTGTCTGAGCTCTAGAGGTCTTATTTTAGAGTAAGGCAGAAAGGATGAAATGGATTCGGTTTTCTGACGACTTGCAGAGAATTCCGGCGATGTATTTCTTGCGACAGAGACTCTACAGGGAGTTTAAGGTGAGTGTGGGTGATTTCGGTATGAGCTCTAGATGTCCTATTTATAAAGTAAAGCAACAGTGGGATAGATTCTTCGGTTTTCTGGCGATAACTCTCGGACAACTCGCAGAGAATTCCGGCGATTTCCGATGAACTCCGGTGAAACAGAGACTTGTTTTCACAATGTGGTGAGGGTTTGGCTATGAATTGAATGAGATTTACAATCTTCGGACTTGATAGCTAACATGTTTGACAGTTTCGGTCAAGAGATTTAATCATCCTTCAGTTATGATTTTGATTGGTTCAAATGATTGATAACCGATTTTTGGGTTAAAGGCATGATTAAATCGTCGGTTTTCCTTGGGTTAATTCGCGATTACGAGCAATGCTGGCGGTTACAGATTTGCCGAAGCTTTGAGATTTTCAGTTTTAGCCGTGGATTCTAAATAAAGTTTAATGGTTTCAGATTTATAGCACATAAGTGTGTGTAGAGCAGTGGTGTGTTAGCGTGTTTGGCTTGTGGGCGACCCGGGTTCGAAACCCGGCGTCTGCTTTTATTTTATTATTCATTATTTATTTGAAATTTTAAATTATGGTTTTTAAATTCTAATATATTTATTAATTGTGTATTGTTTAAAATTAATTTGAGAAATAAATGTGAAATGAAAAATTTTGACTGGATATTCGATTAATAAACGAAGCGGGTTTGGAAACCCGTTTTTTGACGGATGTTACAGTATCCCCTACTTTTAGAAATTTCGTCCCGAAATTTAAGTAGTGGTATGTTTGACTCAAAAAGGAGGGTGGTTTTGGCAATTACATACTTAGAAGGGGGTAAGAGCTTAAATTTTTACTTGAGGCGGTAACGTTCCTTGTAAGGGTTGAATACCCTGCTACAGGAATCGCTTTTTGATGCCTACGATTAAGAATATTGATAAACAGAGTTGATTGACTAGGTATGATCTCATGCACAAGAGTTCTGAGAGAATCGATACGTTTTGGAAAGACAAGGTTATATCCTAAAACAAAACTTCTACCACTAAAACCTACATGGAACCTCTCATAACTGCCTGACAATGCCTCTGATCCTTTGGCAAGAATACTTATATATAGGAAGTACCAGCGGCGTATCCACCATATTCTTGTCAAATTTTCATTGGCTTTATCAGTAAATTATGATTAGTTCTATGTGACTCTAAACACAACAACCAAAACTTGAGTCTTAATTCTGAAAGTATACATGTTTGAATGATGACAGTACCTCTCTCGTTTGTTATGATGATGAGGTTAGTCTATGTAGAAGTGAGACACAGCCCAACTTCTTTGAATGATGAGATTGAAATACGTTGAGATGTATGATGATATGAATGCTAAATCAGTGGGTATAAAACAAACTTCAACCATGACATTACTAAATCCTACATGGAACTTCTCATAACCGCCTGACAATGCCTCTGATCCTTTGGCAAGAATACTTATATATAGGAAGTACCAGCGGCGTATCCACCATATTCTTGTCAAATTTTCATTGGTTTTATCAGTAAGTTATGATTAGTTCTATGTGACTCTAAAACATAAACAAACACAACAATCAAAGCTTGAGTCTAAATTCTGAAAGTATACATGTTTGAATGATGACAGTACCTCTCTCGTTTGTTATGATGAAGAGGTTAGTCTATGTAGAAGTGAGACACAACCCAACTTCTTTAAATGATGAGACTGAGATACGTCGTGAGGTATGATGATATGAAAGTTAAATCAATGACTATAAAACAAAACTAAAATAGTAATTCGCATTAAGATTCTTGGATAAAATTTCCAATTTATAATTGAGATACGTGAAGATTGAGATAACATAAAGAAAACATAAAAACTAAGCGGTTGGAGTTGAATCTTGATTTTTGGTGAAGAAACTAGTTGGATGGTTCGTTTGGGCCGTCATTATCTTCAACAGGATTGGCGTTG
This sequence comes from Scalesia atractyloides, assembly GCA_947069175.1. Classification (NCBI taxonomy): domain Eukaryota; kingdom Viridiplantae; phylum Streptophyta; class Magnoliopsida; order Asterales; family Asteraceae; genus Scalesia; species Scalesia atractyloides. The sequence goes on along the minus strand of CAMTDV010000015.1, from coordinate 31,166,747 downwards.
ATGTTGTAAACTCTTCCTCTTGCTGGTGGCCTAGTGGTTAGGTTTTCTTGATTTGCTTGGTTAACTGGGTTTGCTTGAGCTTGGGCGTTTATGATGTTAACCAATCGAGGGCACGTGTTTCTAAAGTGGGTAGGGTCGCCACAATTAAAACAAGCTCGAACATATGGGAACATGGGGTATTGGGGTTGTTGATATGTTTGAATCATGTTTTGAGTAGGGGGTGAGGTTTGGTTTTGAGGGGTGCGGCAAACCTTGCTCAAATGACCATAGCGTCCACAATTCGTACATAGTCGACAAGGTAAGGTAGATGGATGGTGATAAAAACAGGTGTTGCATTGAGGGTGAGGTCCAAGGTAAGGTTTCTTATTTGGGTAAGTTGAGTTGGGTGCTACTTGAGTGATTGGGATAGCTTGGAGGGGTATGGCTTGTGAAGTTGGTTGATTGTGTTGGGTGACAGCGAAGATTTGCCCATCTCGTTTTCTTTTAGAAATGGGTTGAGAAGGGGATTCGGTTTGGGTGGAGTTTGAGGTTTCAGTAGATGCTTTATCCTTCTTCTTCTCCTCCTTGAAGTCTTTATTACGTATGCGGTTTTCGGTGAGCTCTGTAGCTAACTCCATTGCTGCTTCCAAAGTTGCAGGTGTGGTACTTATTACAGAGTCTTGGATTTTTGAAGGAAGACCTCGAATGTAGTGCTCGATCAAACGGTAGAGGGGAGTGAACAAGTTGGGGACCATTTGATTTAACTCAAGGAATCTCTTGTTGTACGTGGTGTGGTCGCCTTCCTTTTGTTTCAAAGAATAGAACTCATCCTCTATTTTCTTGATTTCGCTTCTTGGACAGAAACGTCTTGTCATAATCTCTTTCAGCTCTTCCCAAGTCAAAGTCATAGCATCCTCAGTACCTCGCTTGGCCTTCTCTGTATTCCACCATGTAAGTGCTATTCCAAGTAAACGACCGGTAGCATATCGCACCTTGCGATCATCGGGGCAATCGCAATTTAGAAAAGTGTTTTCCATTTTCTCAAACCAATGGAGGAGAGCGGTGACACCTTCAGTCCCTTCGTATTTTTGAGGGTCGCAGGATTTGAAATGCTTGAGGTGCATTTAGTAGTATTTGGGGGAGGGTTGATAACATTTTGATCTTCTTGATTGATTGGGTTGACGGGATTAGTGGTAAGGGCTTGTTGAACTTGAACTACGATGTTGGGTATTACGGCAGCCATTTGTTGAGCGATTTGGGCAGCCATGCGCTCACGGGCTTTTCCTGATCTCATCTTCCTTCGAGCGAGACTAGAAGACATCTACAAGGAATACGTATCAAGAGTATGAGTTGGACGTTTTAGGGGTCATGTGTCGTATTTAGGAATGAACATTCATAAAACAAAATATAGAATAATAAATCTACTACATCCAAGGATGTCTTGGGCTTTGCTCGTAATTGGGCCTTTGCATGCCGCCATACTTCACCTTCGTAATCATGTGGGCCCCCATGATTACCGGGTTTTTCATATGGTTCGCATGTGTTAGCCTGGTAACGTACACTAAAACCTGGAGAAAATCGAGAAATATGTATGTAACGTATGAAGTTCGGAGTGCATCCAGGTATGGACACGGTGACAACTCAAAGTGGGGTTAGTTCGAACGACGTTTGGTGTAGCATGCTTTGGCCTAATAGGTCCTTCGTACTCTCATCGTTAGTCCCCAGGTAGGCAAACTGGTCCGTTATATTGGATTTATACGAATGCCAACCTAGACAGGACGTTCCGACTACCGGTACTTGTACCCTTGCAGTTACTACATGCCCGTCGCAGAACTCACTTTGATGAGATTTGAAAAATGAAAAATGCGACAAAATCTTGAATAACGGAAGTATGAAGATGATTTGAATATGTGATCATTGAAATATGTATGATGAATGTGTATGTAAGTATGTATGTTTGACTGTAAGTATAATTCATTATGTATCACAAAATGTAATATTGGAAGTGTTTGCATGCATTTGAGTGTGTAATAAATAAGAAACACATAAACATCATGAGTTTGCATGTAACCACATAAACAATTAAAATCTAATCAACTATAGTATAAGCTCTAAGGGTCTAATAACCTATCCTATATCCCTATAGTCAAAAGCTCTGATACCAATCTGTCACACCCCGACCCGCAGCGGAAAAAAGTGATCGGGGCACGATTGGGTTTTCATCAAAGCTCATGACATTTATTATAATGTTTCATATTTATTATTACAATTTAAAGGAGATCATACAATCAAATCATACAAGTACAACATGTTCTATACATCTTTCTAGACTTTATTATTTTTCTTCTAAGGCAATTTCCTATGTGTTCCTTGCTTCATCCTGTCCACCTGTATCATGTGTAAAAATGGTTTTTGGGTCAACAAAAAGTTGGCGAATGAACCTTGTTAGAAACATTTAATATTGATTTCTTGTTGTATTTAATACGGAAAAATTGTGCAATAATCATATGTGAGCAAACGTAAATAAACATACAATAACAAACCACCTTGCATGAGTATATGACATGAATTATAATGTATATGTTGGCAAGTCACGTTCCGCTCATAGGTAATGGGGAACGGACGGCCTATGATGATGTATGTGCGATCAAGGCTCAATCAAACGGAGCCGATCGTATGTTGACAACGCCACGTTCCGCTCATAGGTAATGGAGAACGGTTCCGCTCATAGGTAATGGGGAACAGACGTGCCTATGATGATGTATGTACTGAAAATGATAAAATTTAATCTAAACATTAACCACACAACAATTGATACATATTGGATACACATTTGATCAAGGATATGATGGATGCACAAGTGTTTAAATGTAATAAATAATAAATGACACATGATACACCCCAAAATGTGATTAAAACGGGGAATTTGTAGAGATTCACTCACAGTGGTTGCGTTTCTTGGATTGATGATGAATGCGCACGAATTTGGATTTAACCACGAGAGGAACTAACCTAAATAATAACATAGTGGTTCGGTAAACAAATGGATTTTATTTGAGATTAATAATTTAATTCATAACCTTAATAGGATTTCTAGATTTATTTTTGTGAGTTTAAGGACACTTTCTAACTTTAAAAATATTATTTTTAAGTATTTTTAATTGATTTTTAAATTAAATAAATAAAAAAAAATATAACATTGTTGACTTTTTGACTTTGACCGTTGACCGAGCGTTGACCGTTGACCGGACCGTTGACTGGTCGGACCGTGTTTATTATATGCGCTGAGTGAGGTTCGAACTCGTGACCTCCCGTACGCGTGCACGCAGCTCTACCAACTGAGCTACGTGTCTAACCCAAAATATTTCCGTTTTTAATTATATTTATATACTACTTAGGTTATTCAGAATTTTATTTAATTAAAAAGGTTTTTAAACTAGTCGAACCGGTGCACATGATGAGTTTCGAACCCGTGACCTGTGGTTTAAGTTTGCACACGGTCCACCGCTGGACTGTGTGTCTAACCTGGTTAAAATACTTGTTTTTATTAATCTTATATACTAACTGAAAGGTTCCGTATTTGGGTTTTATAAAAATGTTTGAATATTGTGACGAATCGGAACAAGGACAGACTCGAACTCAGTATCTCTATGTTTCAAATGTACACAGTCCACCGCTGGACTGTGTGTCTAACCCGAGATATAACCCGATTTATATTAAATATATACACAAACTAAACTTCATCTTCTTCGTTAAAACAACCTAGAACTCCCAATCCCGACTGTTAGCCCACATAATTTCGATTCCTAGTTTTAAACAAATGCATATAAACAGTATTGAAGAAAGTTAAATGTCTGTACCGATTGGGCGAGGTGTTAGACCTTTCGGTTTAACTCCGACAGTAAATTCCGGTTGACTTTCGACGATAGCAGATTATTCCGGCGAAGTGTAACTTGTGACAGAGGATCTACAGAGAGTTTGAGGTGAGAGTGGTGCTTTCTGTCTGAGTTCTAGAGGTTTTATTTTAGAGTAAGGCGGAAAGGATGAAATGGATTCGGTTTTCCGACGACTTGCAGAGAATTCCGGCGATGTATTTCTTGCGACAGAGACTCAGGGAGTTTAAGGTGAGTGTGGGTGATTTCGGTATGAGCTCTAGATGTCCTGTTTATAAAGTAAAGCAACAGTGGGATAGATTCTTTGGTTTTCCGGCGATAACTCTCGGTCAACTCGCAGAGAATTCCGGCGATTTCCGGTGAACTCCGGTGAAACAGAGACTTGTTTTCACAATGTGGTGAGGGTTTGGCTATGAACTGAACGAGATTTACAATCTTCGGACTTGATAGCTAACATGTTCGACAGTTTCGGTCAAGAGATTTAATCATCCTTCAGTTATGATTTTGATTTGTTCAAATGATTGATAACCGATTTTTGGGTTAAAGGCATGATTAAATCGTCAATTTTCCTTGGGTTAATTCGCGATTACGAGCAATGCTGGCGGTTACAGATTTGCCGAAGCTTTGAGATTTTCAGTTTTAGCCGTGGATTCTAAATAAAGTTAAATGGTTTCAGATTTATAGCACATAAGTGTGTGTAGAGCAGTGGTGTGTTAGCGTGTTTGGCTTGTGGGCGACCCGGGTTCGAAACCCGGCGTCTGCTTTTATTTTTTTATTCATTATTTATTTGAAAATTTAAATTATGGTTTTTAAATTCTAATATATTTATTAATTGTGTATTGTTTAAAATTAATTTGAGAAATAAATGTGAAATGAAAATTTTTGACTGGATATTCGATTAATAAACGAAGCGGGTTTGGAAACCCGTTTTTTGACGGATGTTACAATCAACTTGTTCAACATTCTGAGCTATTTCAACATTCTGATTTTCTTGAGTTTGAGCAACAGGTGTTTCTTCAACAATGGGCACTTCAGAAGACTTTGAACCTTCACCAATCACTGGTTCAATAGTGCTTTCAACATTCTTTCCTTTACCCTATGTTGCTAACTCCTTTTCAGCTCGATCTTTCTCATTTTGCACTTCCAATCTATTGTATTCTACAATGAAATCTATACCAAGATTGTTAGCCAGAACACGCTGTAGCATATTGAATCTTTTGTTGTTTAATGCTTTCTCTGCTGCAAGCTCTGTAATCGTTTTCCTCAGCCTTTCATTATCTGTACCAAGGCTTTCAACCATAGCCTTCATATACTCACGATCATTCTCCAGAAATTTAACTTTATCTTCCATTATTTCTTTCTCGGTCTCATTCTTTTTTATTTGATCTTGAAGAGCTTTAATTCTTCTCTCCAACTCTTGAACCTTTGACTCATTGAACATGTCAAGTAATTCATCAGCATAATTTCCGTGTCAACATTCCTGGGAGGTAATGGAAAATCTCCAAATTCGTTAGAGAAATAACGTTCTTGACGTTGACCAGATGTTTGACTTTGAGGAGTATGCTGCTTTGAAGTAGCCTTTGGTGTTGTTTGCTTTGGTGTTGTTTGTTGTTGTGGAGAGATTGGTTGTGTAGTAGCAGTGGGCTCTTGTGGAGTTTGTTGTGGAGCTTGAACAGACACTGTTGGTGGTTGTTGAGCTTCAGAAGTTTGTGGTTGTTTATCTTGGACTTGCGAAGCTTGCGGAGGTGTAACTTTATTTCTTTGACTAATGTATCTCCTTTTAGGTAAAGCTCTTCCTTTAGTACTAGGAGATCCTGTTGTTTTCTTTCCTTCATCGGCCTTTGATTTCACACGTTTGGTTTTCTTTTTCGGCCTATCCTCCTCAGATTCTTCCTCAGCAGATGGTACATAAAAATCTTCACCACCTTTCTTTAATCGCTCTTCCTCTTGTTCCTTTTCAGCTTGTTTCTGACGAATATATGCAGAATCTTCAGATGATTCTTCGTCTTTATCGGAAGTAGCAGAAATAACATCATCACGATCACCTCCAGCAGTTCCAGTTTCAACATTTTGACTTTCTTCATTCACTGTTGTACTAGCACCCGTAACATTTTCAACATTTTCTTGCTCATTATCAGACTCATCAACCAACATAGTTTCCACTTTCTTGGAAGCTCTTTAACGTTTCTTCTTTTCAACTACTTTCTTTACATACCACAAGCTACGTTTTTCTTTAAACCCTTTCAGCAATTCAACTTCATCCTTATCATCACCACTTCCATCATTTCTCCATCTTCCGTCAGGTGGTGACACATAATCGACTTTTGCAATTGCACCGAAAAAAGTTTGGCAATAGGAGCTGACTCTTGTCTTTGGTAGGTTGCGAGTTTCTTCTATGTGACTCAAGTAAAGCACGTCATTCTGATCTTTGACAATATCTTTGAACTGATCATCGATAAGCATCTGGACAAAACGAGGATATAGCAGAAATCTATCCTTGACCATATTCTTTGACATATGTTCAAACACAACTCCAGAATAATTGAACTTCTTGTTCAGCACCATTGTAGTCGCCATACACATCATGTAATCCTGTAAATTGTCCAAACCGGCTTTTCTGTGACTGAAAGCATGAATAAGTGCATGCATGAAAAACTTATACGGAAGACCAAGATTGCCCTTCTTGAATGAAGATTCACTAACGTATCCGCGATATCCCATTCGATAAAAGCTTCCTTTAACCATCCGTTCCTCAAAACCCGTTGGATCATCAGCACTATCATTGAATTCCAAAACTCTGCGGATATCAGCTTCTGTGACTTTAAAATCCTTGTCTTCATTTCCCACATGAACAAACGAATTAATTACTTTATTAGCTTTGTCATATTTCGAAGAACTCCAGAAGAAATTCACATGTGAGCGATACACTATATGTTTGTCGGTAATGGCCTTCGTCACAGGAATACATCCCATAAACTCTAGAATTTCAGAAAACGGCTCCAGAGATGGAAAAAACTTCTTGTATAGAGAGACACATGTGTTGTGGAACTTCGAAAATGTGAGCTGAACAACCTGCGACATGAAAAACACACACACTTCGCAAATTTTACAAATTTTAACAACATATTAAAACAACTTCGCTCGAACTTGCCATATACACATGTTCTTGTTCATTTTATCACAACTTCGGGCGAGCTTGTCAAAGTGACATGTTTTATATCAAATCTGAACAACTTCAGTCGAACTTGTTACCATTTAGTTCAACCATTTGATGTAACTTCGGACTATGTTACAAGTCTTTAAAACAAATTTATTACAACTTCGCCCGAAGTTATCAAAACAATTTTATTCAACAATTATACAACTTCGCCCGAAGTTGGTTAAACCAACCATGAACAAGTTCGGGAGAACTTGTCATTGTCCCCAAATCACATTTCAAACCTGCAACATGTTTTCATGGTCCAAAGTTCAAATTTTTTATTCATTTGTGATTTAAGCATGTTTTTAACCAACTTTGGCCGATCAATTTTAATTCAAACACCCTAAATCTATGTGATTTAACATTTAAAAGCCCGACACTTCATAAACTCATCAGATTCATGATTTTTTCATCAATTCTCACCTCTGCCATGGATCTAAGTGTGCTAATCACCTAGATTCAGTCAATAATCGGGCAGTATAACGTTATCTCAATTGCAAAACAACAAGTTCGCTCAAACAGATGAAATGAAGGTTTGTTCGAAGTTGATGATATATATTCTAGGTAACTTTGGGCGAACTTAACTCTCAAAACAAACAAACATTCAATACATAACTTCGCCCAAAGTTATCTAGATCATATGCAAAGCTGTCATCCTAACTTGGGCCGAACTTGACTAGGGTTATTTTTTAAAATTTTAACTTTTACACTTTAAACCCTGAACTTTCACATGTGTACCAGTTTTGAAAATCCACTCAGTTGACCAAGTCCAAGTTAATGACCTTGGTTAACCAATTTGTCTGCTGAGTCCAAGTTAATGACCTTGGTTTGACCCGTTATGAATAAACTGATGTTTTCCTTCAATTTAAAGTTCAAAATTAATGAACTTTTAATCATTTTTTTATTTTGATTTTACAGATTAGCTCCCAACCCGTTGTCATCAAGATTTCCAATCATTTGCACCATTTTGAACTCCGAAAATCCGCTTTCCATCATTGACTGTTGAAAACAATGTAGAAACAAAATCTTTTTGAATTTTCGAAGTTTATGCTAAAACACACCAAAAATCTTTTTTGAGTTTTAAATCTGTAATCTAAAGAAACTATGTACAAGCATATTTACATAAATATTTTTGTAAATTCGTGTCTAAGGATCATATTAGTTGTTTGAGACATATCAACAGTACCGTTGACCTTTTGATGACTTCAAGTTTTAAACTTGTTTACCTAGATTGTTGATATATTTGTCCACTTAAACTTCGACACATTTCTCAATTGTTCCAAGATATGTTAGTTAGAATTATGAAACTTGACTTAACTATGGTTCCCATCTCAGAATATACTCTCGTATCAAGATTCCCTAGATTTCATCTTACATGTGAGTATAGCGTAATTGATATTTGTATCTAGGTTATGCGAAGCCTTGAGAGCTCAGGTTAATACCACCATATTGACAAAGAGATGAAGACTCGACTTTAAGGTGTTGTTCCAATTATGGAATCTTTTGACTGCAATTGATTAGATCTTTCGATTCTTTCAATTTTGTTGCAGTTTAGGGGTTTTAGCAAAAGCATTATAGAAGTTCTAGGACATTGCTTACGCAAAATCAGAAGAACTTGTATAATACCCCAAATATCAATCATCTATAAAGACCTCGTATCTCAGAATCAGGCAATCTCTCAAACGAAATCCGAAGTACTAAGTCCATATATTGGAGAGATGTTAACCCACAAGTTAAGCAGTTGTAAAATTTAGTTTATATCCCGGAAACAATCTACTAAACGTGTAAAGCCTATCGACACATCCACAGTAAGACTTGTTTAAACTTTATAAACTTTACAAATCCTTAGCATACTGTGATAGTCCACTGATGTACTATCATTTCCTTGTTGACACATAATTCTTTTGACTTTTTCAATGTTTTTGTACTTTTTGCATTTTATATGTTTTTGTATTTTCTCATTTCATTTCTCCCCCTAAAATAAAAAAAACATATTTTTGTGTTTTATATTTGTAAAGAAAAACTAATCCTAAAAGATACCCAAACCAATGAGGATCACGAGAACTCATCATCCGATCCATATTAAACCTCTGCTTCTGCACCTGTCAAAAGATTTTTCATACCGTTAAGCCTCATTAAGTATTTAAAATGTGTTAGACTGAAAGGTTTGGTATATAGATCAGCTTTTTTTTTTCACCGGTGTGGATTTTTTCAATTCGTACCAATCTTTTTTTGTAACAATCACGAATAAAGTGATCACGAATCTCGATATGTTTTGTTCGAGAATGATGAACTGGATTTTTTGTTATGTTGATTGCTGCCTTATTGTATACATATAATGGAGTATCAAGAAATTGCAACCCATAATCTCTCATCTGCTGTTGGATCCACAAAAGTTGTGAACAACAGCTGGAAGCTGAGATGTACTCAGCTTCACAACCGTGGTTTGTTTCTTGCACTGCCAAGTTACGAGTCGTGTTCCGAAGAACTGGCAACCGGCCGTCGTAGACTTTGCGTTCAATCTGTCAACACCGAAATCAGAGTCAGCATATCCCGTCAGATCAAAGTTCTTATTCTTTGGATACCACAAGCCGGTGCTTGGATATCCCTTAAGATATCTGAAAATCCGCTTCACAATCTGCATATGAGATATTCTAGGACTAGACTAATAACGTGCACAAAGGCAGGTAGGATAAATGATATCCTGGCGTGATACCGTCAGATACATCAATGATCCTCTCATCGACCGATAAAGAGTCTCATCAACTTTGGTTCCAAGCTCATCGACGCAGATTCCAAGGTTGAGTGCCAATGGTGTTGATAACAGCTTTGTGCTATCCATCTCAAACTTTTTCAGAATATCATGAACGTACTTGGTTTGATGGATAAAGATACCATCCGACAATTGATCAACCTGCAATCCCAGAAAGAATTTCATTTCGCCCATCGAGCTCATTTCGAACTTTTTCTTCATGATAGATTCGAACTCTTTGCAAAGATCGTCGTTCGTTGAACCAAATATGATGTCATCCACATAGATTTGTACGATCAGCAGATGATTTCCAACTTCTCTCGTAAACAAGGTACTATCCACTGTGCCTCTGATAAAATCTTTGCCAACTAGGTGCTGAGATAACGTGTCATACCAGGCTTTCGGGGCCTGATGCAACCCATGCAAAGCTTTATCGAGGAGAAATGCTTTCTTCTTGTTCAGCGGATCGACAAACCCCGGTGGTTGGCCGACATGCACTTGTTCCCTCAATTTTACGTAGAGAAAAGCTGATTTAACATCAAGTTGGTACACCTTAAAAACTTTCCAAGACGCAAACGCCAAGAAAATGCAGATAGACTCTAATCTCGCAACTGGTGCATACACTTCTGTGTTTGTTGATGAAATCCTTTGACAACAAGTCGAGCTTTGTTTCACACAATTACTCATCTATCGTCACGCTTACACTTGAAGACCTATTTAGTATCAATCGCCTTTTGATTCGCCGGGAGGTCAACAAGCTTCCATACACCCAATTTCTCAAATTGTATTAACTCCTCTTGCACTGCAAGTACCCAGTTTTTGTCTCCAAGTGCCTCAGTGACTGACTTTGGCTCTATTTGAGATATAAAAGAATGATAAGAGCAAAATTCTTGAATCAGAGCCACCTTGATGTAGAAACAACTGAGCGCTTTATTGATCTGGCTTCTAGTTCTAACTCCAGCTTGTAATTCTCCAATTATAGTGTAAGATGGATGGTAAGAATAAGATCTCGGCATTACTTCATCAGAAACATCAACTACACTTTCCAGATTGTTAACATTCAGATCAACCACCGATTCAACAGGAGGATTGCTAGAAGATGCTTCATTTCTAGAACTTGGGCCAGCAGATTGATTTAACATGCTAGTAATCTGCTCAGATTCCTCATCAGAACTGGATTATCCATCTTAATCAAATGTCAGAGCCTCATCAGAATCAGAATCATGCGCTTGTGAAAGATTGGGTTCTGAAGTAGTATTTACTGGTTCTATGACAGGTGTAACTGGCTCATCTGGAATATTACTTTGACCTTCACCAGAAGAAGATGTACCAACAGATGGTTGATTAACCACTATTGGTCTTGAAATTTGCTCTTGATTAGCAGACAGATGCAAATAGTACAGAACAACAATTTCTTCGTATGTCGGCTCTTCTGGAATATCGAAATATTTCCATAAACTGTCATAGTTGAACATCCAAGCATCACCTGCCTCTTGTGTTGGCATTGTATACCTTCGGCAGTCGACATGTTGAACGAGAACCACTTGCTTCATGCTGGGAAGATAAACTCGCCTGAGTGGACTCGCATATCCTACAAAGCAACCTTCTAATGATTTTGCACCGAATTTCCCATCAGGATCAATGACTATGCAGGGAGATCCAAACGGTTCCAAATACTCCAAATTAAGTTTTCTTTGGTTTAACAGTTCGAAACATGTCTTCTTGGAAGGTTTAACAGTTAAGACCATGTTCAACGTATAACATGCTGATACCACTGCTTCACTCCAAAAACTCACGGGAAATTTAGAATCGGCAAGCATCGTTCGTGCTGTCTCTATCAACGTTTGATTCTTTCGTTCAGCAACCCCGTTTTGTTGTGGAGTATATGGGGCACGGAATTCATAAAGAACCCCTTTCTCATTACAGAACTCTTGCATACGTTTGTTCTTGAATTCTGTACCATTGTTGCTTCGAATTCTTCTAATAGGAAGATGGCATAGATTTTCAAGCTTCCTAAAGAGCATCATTAGATTCTCAAATGTTTCATCTTTGCTTTCTTGGAAGAATACCCATGAAAATCTCGAGTAATCATCAGTTACTACCAAGCAATAAAGATCTCCTGAAATACTTTTGACATTTACAGGACCAAAGGGATCCATATGCAAACGCTCTAGTGGAAGCTTTATCGAGTTCAGAATCTTTCGTGGATGAGACTTTTTAATCTACTTTCCTTTCTTGCAATTTACACAACTGTCGTTCATGTGAAAACTCTTTAGATTCACTCCTTCCACGAGATTGTTATGAACCAGAAATTCATCTTTCTCAAGTGAATATGACCCATCTTTCTATGCCATAAAATCGATTCCTTTTCTGTGGCCTTCGAGACAAAACACTGTGCCGACTTTGATGTAGTTGTGGCAATACTCATATCAAGCACATAAAGATCATTCTCTCAAGGCGCACGCATGAGAATCCATTCTTCTCGAATCTTGAAGCCCGGTTTTAAAATCATACACTCCTTGTCGTTAAATGAGTGGTGAACTTGTTGTCACAAATCTGGGAGATACTCAATTCTCCAATTCAGCAATGTAGTTAACCTTATCAAAAGATACCACACCATTTGACAATTTTCCTTCTCCAATGATTCTCCCGCCTTGATTTCAAATCCTACGTAGCCTCCATTGATAGCTTTGATATCATATAATAAGTCCCGCATCCCCATCATGTGCCGAGAAGCTCCGCTGTCTGTAATCCACTTTGATAAGATAGACCTTGGAAGCCCCTACACATGTTAAAGAAATTATTTAAAGAGGGAAACCCAAGCCTTGTCGGTCTTGGGTGGATTTGGGATATCAAAAGTTGGAATTTTCACTTCTTTCTTTAGTACCCACTGATCAGTCTTTGTTTGATTAAAATCTTTTGTTTTAACTGATTCAGTTGGTTTGACAATTTCAGATGACGATGAAATATTTCTTGGAACCCAGGATTGTGATTTCATTTTTGCCTTTTTAACGTAAAACTTTGAATCTTTATTTTCTGCTTGTTTTGAAGATTCACCTTTTTCAAAATTAGAAATCCTTTCAGTTTTAAGTTTCTCTTCAAATTTAGAGTCATTGCTTCTTTTCAAAATCTTAATCTAAACAACCTCTGGTTTCTTTAATTTTTCATCATCTGAAATTTTGTTTCCTTGACGATCAGACTTTGATTTCGGACATTTTCTTGCAATGTGACCTACTTCATTGCATTTGAAACATGTCCGAGTATCAACAGTTTTTCTACTGGTAGATTTTACTCCACCTGTAGATTTAGCCTGATCACGAAGCTCTTTCTCCTTTTTAAATCCATCATTTGATTGTTTACCAATCGAATCTTTTTCTACCACAGTGTCAGTCCCAAACACGAATTTCATGTTTTCCTTTTTATATTCGTGAAATGGTGACTTTTTCTTCTCATTTTCTTCAAGTTCAAAACCCAAACCCCCTCTCCTATTCTCAGGAAAGTCCCCACCATTTTTCCAGTAGTTGTTATAAATCTTCTTGGATTTTGAATAAAATTTCTTCTCATTTTTATCTAGATCCTCTGATGAAACCTCAACCAGTTTGAATAGTTTGTCGATATGATCTTCTTTCACATTCCGAATCGGAAAGCTTTCATCAAAATTTAGTCTATCAGAATCCTTAACTTTGTATAGTACAACGTTAGGATCATCACTTAGACTATTCTCTGATGAAGTATCTTCATTTTCAGATTGTGATTCAGAACTATTCAAACTCGAGTCGGCGCGCTCAAAGTTGTCGTCATCAGAATCACTTCCCAACACATTTTCAATTACATTACCCACGATTGCTTCACTGTCGTCGTTAGATTTTGTGTAAATTATATCAATGTTTTCAGGCAACTCATCTTTTTTCGGATAAAAGTTTTACATTTAGCGCCTTCTCCATTCCTCCTACTTTCTTTCGACAGTAGCTTTCACATAATGGAGGTGGAACATTGCTATAATCTCCACGTTTCTGATTTTTTTAGCTTTTTATCATTTTCTTCCAACGGAATCGTTGGAAGGATATGATCAATGACATAAGCATTCGTCGTGTAGCTGAGTAACAACTGTCTTACTCGTTCAATTTCAATTTTAATCTCTTGAAGCTCATGTTTTAGCTCAGCTATGTTATTAATGTACATGTTAATGGCTTCTTGTTTTTCCATTAATGTTGCCTTTAACATTCTGATGGTGTCAGTTTGTTCTCGATTTGCTTGTTCACAAATGCTATAAGTGCCTTTCATCTTATCGTAAGCTTCTTTCATTGTGCGGTAATCATATTTGAAATTTTCATTATGCACATTTAGATCACCTATGATTAATGATTTTTCAGCACATTGTTCGCAAGCTTTAGCACACTTTGTGCAAGGTTTTTCAACCTCCACAATTTGTACTTTGATAACCTCCTTTTCAATTACCTTTACCTCGACCTCATGACCTACCTCTCTCAGATTGGCCATTATTGCTTTGTCAACAATCCTGGTAAGGTTTTCCTCATTCATGTATTTCGTCACGATCTCAGGTTTCTTTTCTTTCATCACTTGCTTTTGAGATGTAGCATCGAAACAACCTGCAAAACTAGATTGAAGATTAGGAGGTATAATGTTTTTCATTTTAGTCTCATGATAGATCATTTTCTCTTCCGATCTTTGCAAGTATTCCTCTAGGATTTCATTTTCAAGAGCTGCTTCATCTATCATCGACTCTGGCTCTTCCACGATCTCGGCCATCAAGGCAACATTAGCTTTTCTGGAAATATAATTGTTCCATTCAAATCCTTCATCTTTTTGTGACACAACTAGAGCTTTTTCCGTGGTTTTTGTTGGACCATCTTGAACTTCAACTTGAACCCTATTTGGAAATGGTTTGTCCTGCAAGGCTTTCTTGTAGTAATTTGTTGTTCCCAAATGGACTTTGATTACCGCTAGCTTCCCGATTGGTGCATTCACGCTTGAAATGCCCCTTTTCTCTACATTTGAAGCATGTTACCTTCGACTTGTCGAATCCCAGCTTGTTGCTTGAGTTTCCAATATCTCGTCCGGTAAGTGCAACAAACTTTGTAACCCTTCGGATTATTGATGCTAAACACCATTTAATGTCCATCAACTCTAATTCTTCTTCATCAACTTGATCATAATCTTCGGCAGTCATTTCCGGGTTTCCAATCTTTCCCAAAACCAAGCTCTTATATGATTCAAGTACAGTTGCAAGTAGCGCCATGGGTTGTTTAGCTGCTTGCTCAGAGAATATATTCTTTACATTGACTGCAATGTTGCAGTGAATCACATTGGGATCAGAACTGGAATGATTATGCTGATTGGCTTGATTCTGAAATGGAGAATTTGAGCTTGAACTGGATTATGATGTGTTTGGTGTTTGATCATAGCTTGGATGTGATGTTTGAAATGAATGGTTTGACGAATTAGCATTTGCACTAAAAGCGGTTTGTATCTTCGGACTTGAAGTATCCGAAATCCCACTTTTGTAGTACAATCCGACGTCTTGCACAAGTTGTGCATTCTTCGATTTAGCGATCTTTTGTAGTTCCATTTCATGACCCTCCAACTTGTCAATGAAATCAGCTAAACGATAATTAGCATAACCAGGACCATTCTTCAGTACCATCAAGTATGTCGACCACTCCCCCTCAGGTAGTGCGTCCGCCAACTTGTCTACCAACTCTTCATCTGTCTTTTGAAGCTCGTGCCTTCTTAGTTGAACCACCAAGTGACAGTAACGCTCTATCATTTGCTTCATCGTTTCACTTTTCATCATCGTAAAAATATCGAACTCCTTCTTGGTGATAGCTTTCTTGCTTTTTCGCATATCCGTACTACCGTGATATTTTGCACGTAAGGCATTCCACAACTTCTGTGCCGTGTCACATTTTGGTAGCAGGATCAAGATATCTTCTTTAACCGATTGCTGTAACAAGCTCATCATCTTTTTCTCATATACGTACAAATCTTTATCTCCAGGTGTAAACTTTGATAAAGCAATCTCAATACCACGTTCATCAACTGGCCATTTGTATCCAGTTTGTATTGCGACCCGACTATGGAAGAAATTCACTTGAACCCAATTCCTAAACTTCTGATGCCAACTTTCATAATCGTCAATACTCATCAACTTGGGTGGCTTCATGGAAGTTCCCATTTCGTTGTCCAGATTGATCTGGTTTACTGCATATGCGTTTGATGTCTGCTGATGTAGCAAAGGCATTGTAAAAATCCGTATCCATCTCGTCAAACTGAAATTGTATCTAAAAACACACTCATAAACACTTGAAATTTGATTTGAAGCCAGACAAGTTCTGGCGAACTTGTAAAACTAAACAAATTCAATTTCATTATTGACAAGTTTGGGCGAACTTGTTACAATCTTCAGAAAAATCACTTTTAAACAAGTTCGGGCGAACTTGTATCAGTCTTGACAACTTCGTCCGAAGTTATTTGAAAACCAATTTAAAACCTTTGCACAACTTCGCGCGAAGTTGTTAAAACACACATATTTTATAACTCTGGGACAACTTCGGGCGAACTTATGCCTCAAGTTCGGTCAAAATGTGTTTGTCAAACATGGTTTTTTTGGAATTTTGACATGAAATTTTTGATCTGAAACTTACAAGGGTTTGTTATTAGGTGATTATGTATGACATATTCAAAAATAAGCCATTTTTAACCATAGGTTCATTATTTTTGTGAAAAAGTATGAAAAAAGAAGAAATGGGTAAAAATAGCGAATGTCTTGTGTAGATATTTGGAAACTAGGTATCCATGGCTCTGATACCACTTGTCAGGATCGATCCGTCCACTTGTCACGGAAACTAAGTTTGTATCTATGTCATCGTAAGCGGAAACTACGTGATTAGTGACAAATACACAAGAATTATTGTTTAAACGTCAGTTTAATAATCCAAATGTGTTTACAATTCAGAAAACCAAACCGACAGAGCTTCGCCTCAAAAGTTGCAAAGTTACAAATGAAAAACCAATGCTACCTACATATAGAGATGCAAGTTCGCCTAGAATGTGGCCTGGTCAAGTTCGGCCGAACTTAAGTTCGGGTGAACTTGACCATCCCACTTACAAGTTCGGGCGAACTTGTCTCAAAACAACATAAATACATTAAAATCTAACACATTCAACCCTATACAATACAGACTCGATCCAAGACTTAGACGATAGACATTATGCACCAACACGTCGATCTTGACCGATCAATGAAATATCCAATTGGTAATGACGACCCCCTAATTGAAGATGAAACAAAGCCACCCGATATAGAAGAAACATAAGAACAACTCGTCGAAGAGAAAAACGCCATTGAACAAACCTTTTTGATCATCGACCTTAATAAAGAAGAAAATAAGCGGTCTCTTGAAAACCCGCCGCCACATGAACTCAAGGAACTACCAAAGGGCCTAGAATACGCATTCTTAGATGAAAATGGTAAGCTCCCCGTCATCATTTTTTCAAAATTAACACTTTTTGAAAAAGAAAAATTAATAAAACTTTTGAAAAAACACAAAAAAGCAATCACATGGAGACTTGTGGACATCAAAGGCATCAGTCCATCATGTGCACACAAGATTTTAATGGAAGATGATTTAAAACGGTAATACAACCACAAAGAAGATTAAATCCAAATGTACAAGAAGTGGTTAAAAATGAAGTCATCAATCTACTAGACTCCGGACTCATCTTTCCTATCTCTAATAGCCCTTGGGTGAGCCCCGTCTAAGTAGTACCAAAGAAAGGAGGTATGATGCTAGTGACTAATGAAAAAAATGAACTTATTCTGACAAGAACCGTCACTGGATGGAGGTTTTTATCGACAATCATAAATTAAACGAGGCAACAAGGATAGACTACTTTCTTTTGCCATTTATCGACCAAATGCTAGAAAATTACCCGGTCATAAATTTTATTGTTTTTAAATGGTTTCGCCGGATATTTTCAAATTCCAATAGCACCGGAGGACCAAGAAAAAAACAACTTTTACATGTTCCTATGGAACCTTTGCTTATCGACACATGCCTTTTGGTCTATTCAATGCCCCTGCAACATTTCAACGTTGTATTGTGGCCATTTTCCATGACATGATAGAAAAAACCATGGTAGTTTTCATGGCTGATTTTTCTATCTTTGGAAATACATATGACCAATGCCTCGATAATCTTGAACGGTTGCTATCCTGATGTGAGGAAACTAACCTCGCCCTTAATTGAGAAAAATGCCATTTTATGGTAACTGAAGGAATAGTACTCGGTCATAAAATCTCAAACGAAGGAATGGAAGTCGATCGGGCAAAAATAGATACTATTTC
The DNA here is from genome assembly GCA_947069175.1 of Scalesia atractyloides. Taxonomy (NCBI): domain Eukaryota; kingdom Viridiplantae; phylum Streptophyta; class Magnoliopsida; order Asterales; family Asteraceae; genus Scalesia; species Scalesia atractyloides. Next base: position 31,148,556 of record CAMTDV010000015.1, on the reverse strand, counting down.
CCGATTACCTCCCCCTTCCTCCGTTCAAGCCATACGAAGCTTCCTAGGACATGCCAGATTTTATAGGCGATTTATCAAAGACTTTTCAAAAATCTCTAGACCTCTAACAAAAGAAAAGATGCCCCATTCATCTTTGACAAGGATTGCAATGAAGCTTTTCTTACACTTAAAGAATTGCTAGTCAACGCCCCAAACATGATAGCGCCCAATTGGAAATTACCTTTTGAAATCATGTGTGATGCAAGCAACTTTGCGGTTGGAGTCGTCTTAGGGCAATGAAAAGAAAAACATTTTCATCCAATATACTATTCAAGTAAAACTCTTAATGATGCTCAAGAAAATTATACAAATACCGGAAAAGAATTACTTACCATAGTATTTGCTTTTGATAAATTTCATTCCTATCTAATTCTTTCTAAAACAATAGTTGTAAAAACTCACCTGAGATACGTCCTTCCAACAACATATCCAAATATGAGTGCTTCGACTTCTGATCTACAAAATAGAACACCGTTAGGACTCGTTAGAGGAACGGGGTTATTCCTGTAACCACCCTCCAACGTGAGAATAAGTACTCATATGTGGGAGTAATGAAGTTTAGATAGAAGAGAATTGTGTGTTTACCTCTACATTAGCATCCTCTATTTATATGTATAGGTGAACTAGGGTTTCCTAAGGACTCGGAGAATCGGTCGAGTGATATCTCCTATTTTCATGGAGATCATACAAATATTCTATTTGCATGTAGATATTACGTTATTATTCCCTTATTTAATGGTGACTTACCCAACCCAGAATGGTCGAGCCAGGTCATTCCTCCACATGTCCCCCCATCTCCAAGAAAATAGGAGATATCACTCGACCGACTCTCCGAGTCCTTAGGAAACCCTAGTTTACCATACATATAAATAGAGGATGCTAATGCAGAGGTAAACATACAATTCTCTTCTCTCTAAACTTCATTACTCCCACATACGAGTACTTATTCTCACGTTGGAGGGTGGTTACAGGAATAACCCCATTCTTGTAACAAGTCCTAAGGGTGTTCTATTTTGTCCATTAGAAGTCGGAGCACTCATATTTGGATCTGTTGTTGGAAGGACGTATCTCAGGTGACGTTTTTACATTGGCGCCATCTGTGGTACCTGAAATACTATGGAATTCCCCGCCATGATGAGTCTTTCGAATGTGAGTACTGTCATAACTAGCACCATTTTGACTCCTACCGGTGAAGGAAATACGATGACAACGGGCACATGTTAGGTCGTCTCCACTCCATCAGTAACCAGATCGCTGGCAGTGGAGTTTGATGCAGAGATGCCTCTGGGATACGAAAGAGGACGCTCTGATGTACCAGGCCCTGGGACAGGACCCTCTGCTACGAGTGGGGGATCGACGCCATCCTCGGCCACGTCAGTGACGACAATGTCTACCTGACACAGGCAATATCCCAATACACTGGTACCGCGATGTTCACACCGAATCCGATCTTTGAAAGTAATTTTTACCAGCCATCTCTGCCCGTCTATATGACGGCCATGGGAACGACAACTCAATATTTTTCACCATCACACGCTTATCATTTTCCGCCGCTATACTCGGCTGTGCTGACTACAGCAATGTCCACACCACCTGACCAGCCAATCACCATGCCAAGAGCAACAATAAGTTCCCCAATTACCCCAGGAAACCAGGCTTATATACCGCCCTATTACTACATGCCGAAATATAGTTACGCTCCTCCCCATGTAGCAACCGGTACGAAGGCGCTCAAGCATCGCACTAGGAATTCCAATACACGCAATCTCCATAATGGCAGGGGTCCAAACCAGTTTTTTGCATTTAGTCAAGCGCCTGCGATGTTAGTCCCAAATCAAGCTAGACCACCGCTCGTAACACAGGCAGTGACCCCGCCCATCACTTAGGGTTCGCTTGTAATTATACCAGGGGATGAAGTAGACGACGAACTGACTAGACCGTATAAGCCAGCAGAGGTCACGTTCAGATCAATATTCTCTAGGCGAATAGCTGAAGCCCCTATAATTTAGAGGTCTATGTTGTAGGACCGATCCTCGATGCTAAGGAACCTAAATTTGATATCTAACGTCCATAATAGCGGAAATATTACGTCGTGTTTACCAATAGACAAGAATTAATCAGTTAATCATCAGTTTCATTGATTAAACGTCAAGAATACAAACTGACAGAGCTTCCGCCTCCAAAATGCCAAAGTTACAAATGAAGAGGGCTAGCTAGGTTTATAGACTTGCAAGTTCGCCCGAACTTGCCTTAGCAAGTTCGGCCGAACTTGTCTCAACATGACATTTCATGGGCAAACTTGTTACAACTTTACATAAATACTTCATACACCTAGCCTATTCAGCTCTATACTATACATACTTGATATAATACTAAGACATAGACATTATGCACCAACATATGTCTATGATTTGGTGATCAAACGCAGGGAAGAAAAGTGATGTTACGAGACATTGAGGAGACATTTCGAACACTAAGGGAGTACAACATAAAGTTAAATCCCCGGAAGTGGTCGTTTGGGGTTGAGGAATGCAAAATTCTTGGGAGTCATCGTCACACGCAACGGATTCAAGGCAAATCCCAAGAAAGTAATGGCCATCACTGGCATGCCTTCGCCGCATACGCTTAAAGAGGCTCAAACAACGTCTGGTAGCAATTAATTAGTTTCGGGCCAAACATGTTAAACGTTCCTTACCTTTTATTAAGACGTTGAAAGAATGTTTGAACAAAATAACTTCCGGTGGACGACAGAGGCGGAAGTGGCACTGCATAAGATGAAGCGCTTTTAGCGCACTTGCCAACTTTGACAGCTCCGAAACCAAATGAGACACTAAAAAATGTATTTAGCCGCGGCCCACAAAGCGGTTAGTGTCATCCTCATGGTGGACAGTGGAGGGGTGCAAATGCTGATATACTACGTCAGTAGAGTGTTAACGGACCTGGAAACTCGGTACCCCACGTTAGAGAAGTTGGTACTAGCATTGGTTCACGCCACCCGTTGTGGAGATACTTTCAGGGACACAAAGTTCAAGTATTGATAAATTACTCATTGCAACAGGTCTTGCATAAGCCGGAAATATCAGGCCGGCTCGCGAAATGGGCTATTGAGTTGGGTGCATTAGACATCAAGTATTGTAAGAGAAAACCAATCAAGGGTCAGGTAGTAGCCAACTTTATCACGGAAATCCCAGTGGGGGAGCACATTCAAGAAGTAGGTTCCGGAACCCCAGAAATAAGCACTACCGAAAATCCTGGAAGCTGTACACAGACGGTTCATCCAGCAAAAAGGCGTCAGAGCAGGTTAAGCTGATAAGCCTGGAAGGAGTCAAGCTAGTGTATGCCCGGAAGTTCGAATTCGAATGTTCAAACAATGAATCAGAGAGCTAGCGGGGTTACGAATGGCACACGCCATGGGGGCTACATGGGTTGATGCATACGTAGACTCGTTGCTGTTGAATAATCAGATAAACGAAACTTACGAGGCACGCGATGAGTCAATGGCTAAATGTTTGGCTAAAGCAAAAAAAGCTTTATCGCCATGTCTAACAATGTCAGCCTGATGCATGTCCATAGAGGAAAACGCCAGATTGCCGACGCCCTCAGTAAGTTAGCGACATCAGGATTGGAGCATGAGGTCTGAATAGAAACACTCCATACCCCATCCACAATGGAAGGAGAAGTGCCTGCCATGACGAGCATAGAGGATTGTTGGATGACCCCCTCGTTAAGTCTCTAACAAACATGGAGTTACCAGTCTCTAAAGGGGTGTCGCGGAAACTACAGGCTAAATCTTTGCAATATGAAATGCTGGGCCACGCTGAAATGCTGGGCCACCCAGTAACCTGGGTCCATTGCTATGCTGCATCACTCCCACCGAAGCAGAATACTTGATTAAGGAGGTACATGAAGTAGTGTGCGGCATCCATGCTGGGCCACGCGCCATAGCGGCCAAAATAGTAAACGTTGGCTATTACTGGTCGGGGATGCACGAGGACGTGGTCAAAGAACTGTGGAATGCATGAGCTGTCAACACTATGCGCCATAAACCTTTCGCCCCAAAAACAGTATGATACCGGTAACCGCGACGTGGCCTTTCCAGAAATGAGCCATTGACATTTTATGACCTTTTCCCCCAGCCCCTCTGGTAAAGGCAAGTTCTTCATCGTAACAATAGATTATTTCACTAAATGGATCGAAGCAAAACCTTTGGCAAAGATCGGGGCTAAGAATGTGAAGAAATTACTATGGGAACATATGATTTGCCGTTTTGGCCTACCATTATACTTGGTCAGTGACAGCGGAACCCAGCTCGCGGATAAGACGATTCAAGAATGGTGTAAAGAACTGGACATCCAGCAAATTTTCACTTCGGTAGCCCATCCATAGGGCAATGGCCAGGTAGAAAGGGCCAACATGAGTTTGCTGGACGGAATCAAGAAGCGCCTTGATCGTGAAGGTGGATGCTTGGTGGACGAGTTACTAACAGTCCTGTGGGCTCACAGAACGACACCCAAATCAGGTAGCAAGGAAACACCATTCAGTCTGACCTATGGCACAGAGGCAATGATTCCGGCAGAGGTTGGACTGCCATCGCTAAGGCGTTTGACAGCGCATGATGACAATGATCAGCGGCTCGGGGAAAACCTGGACCTTCTGGAAGAATGACACGAGGCGACGGCCATCAATGAGGCTTCAATACAAACAAGCTATGGCAACCTACTATATCAGGAGGGCAAACACCATTACCTTCCAGGTAGGCGACTATGTTTTAAGGGACAATGAGGCCAGTAGGGCAGGAAGTACAGGAAAAATGGGACACACCTGGGAAGGGCCGTACAGGATCAAGGAAGTCTTAGAAAAAGGGGCTACGCTCTCGAACACTTGGATGGAACCCCTATCCCACGATGATTGAACGTAGCCCAATTCAAGAGATGTTACATGTAACTTCCCTCCTCTAACGGCGGGATGAGGCATTTGTTTTTTTTTTCCATTTTGTTTAACAATCGTTTACTAGTCATTAATAAAATTCTGATCTTTTGACTACGTATGAACAATTGTCACAACACAATTTAATGTATGATATTCATTAAAAGACTTTACTTTTTATACAAAGTAGGAAAGGGCATACAACACTTACGTCACACGTTGTTCTATTCAAAACTTGATAAACTTAACATCGGTAATAAGGTAGGTGCCTTGGTAATAGGCACGTTAACTATCTTCTATCGGACTTAAGTGAAATCTTCTGTCATTTCCACAATAGTCCCAAAAACCAAGTACTTGTCACGTTCTGGCACAACCGGAACAACAAAAGCAACTTCCCTAACAAGTCCGCTACTCAACACCTGATAGCATCTTCATCACTTCTGCAGGAGTATGAAGTATGCCGGTGTCCATAACCACAAGGTCCGGAAACAAGGCTAGACCATCTTCCATCACTAACGGTTGCACCGTATCAATTTCCATATGATCGGAAACTAGTGACGACCCAGTCACTATGGGTGCTCCTCTCCGATGACGGACATAGGACAGGCCAAAATGACGTGACTCAATGACGTCGATAGGATTCTTCTTTGCAGCACGTCATTTTGCACGACGACCCTTGGTGGGAATGGGTACAAGTCGGACATCAGGGGCAGCAGTAAGATATGGTATCCGATCACCCCTTTCATGCAGGGTCACCAGTGGTGGTCGATTAGTCACCATACCGGCACACACGGAAATCCCTTGTAAGGAAAGTAGGGTGTCTGCAGCTTCACAAGTTTGCAACACCTCTGACACACGATGGAGACGGTCAAACTTACCCATGGTATCTCAATAGATGGATAATATTGGCATAAGATGTAATGGCTAGATATATATAAGGGTATTATAAAAAATTAGATACCAAACAGTCACATCGCCATCGTGTAAGGAGGCGAAGACACTGTAATGATGAGAAATCATTTAACTAGAACCTGACCCTTACATCATGACATAATGATTAGACAAAAGATGTGAAGCAGTAAAATATATCTTTAATACATATTGTTTAGCAGGGCGACACGTGCACAAAATATGAATTAACAACTAGAAGACATTGGAAGATGAAATGTCAAGAAGACGGTGTAGTGCCTCCGGGTCTTCACTCTCCGCCGCATCAATGATTTGTTGAAATTCGGGCAGCGGATCATTGGTCAATGCGGTCAGTGTTTCCACCATAAGATTGGATGCACTTACATTCGTGGCACGAAACTTTTCGGTCACCAGCTCCTCGCAGTTACACTCGATATAGCAGCATGCATACCATCATGACGCCCAGTTTCATACGTGGCGGTAGCCATTTCATCCAATAGCTCACTGAAATGGGGAGACCTCCTAAGGAGCTCAAAGCAAGACTGTACACCCTGCGACTTCCACCATTTTGACTCGTCTCTCAGCAATCCAAGCTGGGTGGTTAGCTCACTCACTTCCGCTAGGGCTTGATTGGCGGCATTCTCAATTTCAGCACGACCAGCCTTCTGAGCATCAAGCTCTTGTTGCAGGCGGGTTTTCTAAACCAAGAGATCATCACACTCATGGTGGGCTTGCTCATACTGCAATTGGATAATTTCCATCCCCGCCATCAGCGCCGTTTGTCGTTCCTGTTCCTGTAACAAAAATTCATAGTCAACCTGAAGGCTACGTATTTGTGAAGTCGGGACACAAACCTTTTCCGCCTCCGCCACAGCTTTCCGCTCTAACTCTTGCTAGGTTTTCAGGGTGTAGGTATCCATGCGCTCTTTTTCTTGACAATCACGAGCCCATATCACACGCAATTCAGCAAGGTTCGACGTCACCCGTTTTGGGTCCTCTTTAGCTTTCTGCTTCTCGGCTATCAAGCGCGTCTCCCTTACACGGGCGGCGTCTAGCAGGCTATCTCGACGGTGCAACTCATCCATCATTTGTTGCACCGCTTGACGTGTTTGGTGAAACTAGCGGTTTTCCTGGATCCACCGACACTTTATCTATGTGATCCTTTCAACCCCGGAAACGGTGTCAGTCAAAGTAACATCCAACAACTGACCACAGTCCCGCCCCTCAACATATGCAACTTCAGCAGGAGGGAAGGCGTGATCAACCTAGTGGTTCACTACATTTAGGTGAATCAAGCGGGTGGACTCAGTTATTTCCCATTGCGTTTGTATGGCTTATCAGGCATTCAGGAGTCCCAGGCTATGGTTGGTAAATACAACCCCTCTAGGGCATGCCCTTCCTCGTGGAAGACGTCGCTGGAACCCGCCGTCTCGCTAAAACTTGGGTTCCTCTCGATGGATAACTCAATCGGATAAATAGCCATACCCAGTGTTACAACATTAGCAGGAGCAATCGTTACCACATGCGATCCATCAGTACGGGGCACATGTAATATGGAGGGGTCGGGGCACCATCTAGTAGTTGCCACAGCAGGCGCCAAGGTGGTAGTAACGGTGGTAGCTTCAGAATATATTATCACATTAACTACGGAGTGGGGTGGCTCCAAGCTAGACTACACATCAGCCATGCCACTCATTTCCACAACAGGTGTCTCGACATCACCACTCATACTGGCCCCGCTTCCCCCGGGATTTTCAGCACAGACAACGGTAACAGTAGAACTAGCGGGAGCGGTGACAGTTGAACCTGCAAGAAAGAATCAAGTCAGGCTTGCTAGGATAACTTGCGGACGAAATATAAGAAGGCGCGATGCTTACCGATGCCAGCAAGAGCGGCCTGCCACGTGGCAGCAAATCGTGACAACATGGGAGTCATTTTGATTTTCTTGGAAGGTGGCCCATGGAAAATTACCCCAGTAGTAGTCACGGTCTCCGGCACATCCTGGGGGGGATGACTTTTAGCACTGCTCTCCATCCCGTACTTCCGACCGCGGATAGTTTTCCGAAGCACGGTCGCTACTCTCTCCCCACCACTCATCGCCTCGAAAGCAGGGTTACCCTGGACGACCTTATCCAGATACTGGCTGGACGCCACAAAATTCCTAACATGGGCATGTAATATGTTTGGTTCACCCGCCTCCAAGGGGCGGTCAGCGGCCAACACAGATGGAAATAAAAGATCGACCAGGGAAGCCGTGGCTGTACAAAGGAACATTAGTCACTTTAACCAACTTAAGAGGTATTTACTATGGCTGAGTCTCTTACCTCCACCCGCAGTTTGGAAGGCCGGATATATCTTCACATCGGGCTAACACAAAGGCTCATCCCAACCAACACCAAGGCTCCCTCAGGAAGAATAGTGCATTCGGACGCATGAGAATTAAGGGCTTTGAATAACACATTATCTTGATACCCTGTCTTGAGGGCCCCACATCTTTGACCTTTTCCTTGGCCTCCATGACTCGCCATTGCATCCCCCCTAGAATGACGTCAGCATCTATGTAGAAGAATTTCTTCTTTCAATCTTTATCCCGGGAACTTGACGGAACGGATCTCAAACATATTCCGTCCGCACTCCGACGATCAAACGTAAAAAAGTGTGTTTTCCAGGCAAGAATGTATTAGGAACGAAACACCACCTTCTCAGGCATAAACCCTAGACTTAATGAGGCGTATTCAAAGTGCCGGAGCTTGACCAATCCAATCGGATGCACTTGGGAAATGTGTATGGCATACTTGTCGCGCATTTTTTACAGAATCGTCATCAAGAGTCGATAGTTACAAAATTTAAAGAAATCAGCAAACAAGGTAATCTTACCCTCCGGTAGGGGGAATGCAGAATCTTTGTCTGATGGCATTACCGGATGCCACTCTTGTGGGATACAATAATTCCTCATTAGTGTATTGAAGATTGGGATGTTCCATTTGCAGTACAGGGAATCATCATTTTGGGATGGATCGGATACCTTGGGGGCATTGATTTCGCAGAAAAATGAGGTGATGGTTGATACTTTTGGGGGAAAAAGTTAACCCCTTTTAGGGTTTCACTTCCATTTGTACCGCCTTGTTTGCCTTTTCGAATTTCAAAATTTGGAGCCCAAAGGTACACGTGTTCTCCCAGACACTCATTAGCAAGTCACCTCACATGACAGCTGGGGCCGGCATTGTATTTTTTTCATTGGTGCCATGATGAGGGGTCTTTCCATTTTTTCATTTAATTCTTTTTCCATCATTTTCTGGTGGTTCTTTCTTTTTTAGAAGTCTGACCCCATGCCATCACCACATAGCATCGGACTGGGGGGACATGTGGAGGAATGACCCGGCTCAGCCATTCCGGGTCAGGTAAGTCACCATTAACTAAGGGAATAGTAACAAAATATCTAAATGCAAATAGAAGATTTGCATGATCTCCAAGAAAATTGGAGATATCACTCGACCGACTCTCCGAGTCCTCAGGAAACCCTAGTTCACCCATACATATAAATAGAGGATGCTAATGCAGAGGTAAACACAATTCTCTTCTCTCTAAACTTCACTACTCCCACATACGAGTACTTATTCTCACGCCGGAGGGTGGTTACAAGAATAACCCCATTCCTGTAACGAGTCCTAACGGTGTTCTATTTTGTAGATCAGAAGTCGGAGCACTCATATTTGGATCTATTGCTGGAAGGACGTATCCCATGTGATGTTTTCAAAATAATCTATACGGACCATGCCGCTATTCGATACCTTTTTCAAAAAACAAGATGCCAAACCACGTTTAATCCGGTGGATTCTTCTCCTCCAAGAATTTGACATAGAAATAAAAGATAAACGAGGAGCTGAGAACACCACAGCCGGTCACTTATCTCGCTTGGAAGATCCCGCTTTGGAGATAACTTGTGAAGAGCTCATCAACGAAAAATTCCCCATTGAATCCTTGGAAATGGTCGAATATCAAGAAGAACCATGGTAAGCCGACTATGCTAACTACCTCGCTAGTGGCATTTTAGTCAAAGGTTGGTCACATCATTAAAGAAAAAATTATGTGTGGATGTGAAGCACTATTTTTGGGAAGATCTATATCATTTTAGGATATGTGCCGACCAACTTATCCGAAGATGCATCCATGGTCAAGAAGCAAGAAAGATCCTTCGCCATTGTCATGAAGGACCATATGGGGGATATCATGGAGCAACGAGCACCGCACGAAAGGTATTTGATTTAGGGTTTTATTGGCCAACCATCCATAAGGATGCACAAAGTTTAATTAAAACATGTGACGCATGCCAACGAATAGGTAATACCCATCAAGGAATGAAATGCCTTAAAATGGCATTCTTATTTGTGAAATTTTTTATGTTTGGGTATGGATTTTATAGGACCTTTTCCACCATCAAAAGGGAACAAATATATTCTTGTGGCACTCGATTACATGTCTAAATGGGCCGAAGCCAAAGCTCTTCCAACAAATGATGGAAGAGTTGTGGTAAAATTTTTGAAACAATTATTCTCTCGTTTTGGCACTCCAAAAGCACTTATCAGTGATAGAGGTAATCATTTTTGTAATTACCAATTAAATAAAATTTTAACAAAATATGGGGTCTATCACCGCCTTTCAACCGCTTACCATCCTCAAACCAATGTTCAAGCCGAAGTGACAAATCGAGGTTTAAAAAGAATCTTAGAGAAAACCGTGGGCCAAAATAGAAAGGATTATGCAGAAAAATTAGACAATGCTTTATGGGCCTTCCGAACAGCCTATAAAACACCAATATGCACCACCCCATATAAGTTAGTCTATGGAAAAAATTGTCACCTCCCAGTAGAAATTGCACACAAGGCATATTGGGCATTAAATAATGTAGACCAAGAAGCTTCTGGTATAAATAGATTCTATCAGTTAAATGAATTAGTTGAAATGAGAAATCAAGCATACTCCAACTCCAAATTTTATAAGGAACGCATGAAAAGTATACATGATAAAATAAGCAAACCTAAAGAATTTCAAGAAGGGGATCAATTGCTTTTGTTTAACTCAAGACTTCGGTTGTTTCCCGGAAAACTCAAGTCTAGATGGTAAGGACCTTATTCATTACCCAAATCTTTCCACATGGCGCCGTGGAAATTAAGCCTCCAAACGATGAACCTTTCAAGGTCAACGGACAAAGGCTTAAGCTTTACATAGGATTTCTTGAAGATGAGGAGGTTGAGATGACACTCCAAGAAATAGATAAGTGATCGAGGAACAATCAAACGTTAATTGTAAATATATCAATTTTTCTTTTGGATTATCTTGTAGGTACATTTTGGTAGCACTTTCAAGAAAAATGAGGCGAAACAGGTAAGTACCACAAAGGGAACCCTCAAAGGAATGGTCTCACACACACACACACACTTATATATATACATATATATATATATATATATATATACGGAATCAGGAGAAAATGATTTGAAGTGTGAAAACGGTGAGAACGGATCCTGGCCCAACACGTGACAGGTGAGCGATAATTGATACACGGGGTATGATTGTCATTCTTCAACTCCGCTTAATAGATGGCGTTATAATTCATTTTAAAACAAAAGTCCATCCGATATCACGTGTTGTTAGTTATCCTTGTTCTATGACGTTTTATTATCAAATTTATTTTCAAAGCAATATTTTATGAAAAATGTCGTTACGTTCTTCAACCTATAATCAATATACGGCGTTTTCATTATTTACAACTTATCAATGGCGTTTTACACCTTGTATCGCATATCTGATAAGTTTGTTAATTGTAAAAACCAGTTCGTACTATTTGTTAATTATTCAATCTATGGCATTTCATTATGGCGTTTTACACCTTGTTTCGCATATCTTATTAGTTTGTTAATTGTAAAAACCAGTTCATACTATTTGTTAATTATTCAGTTTATGGCATTTCATTATGGCGTTTTACACCTTGTTTCGCATATCTAATTAGTTGTTAACTGTAAAATCAGTTCTAACTATTTGTTAACTATTCAAGTTATGGCGTTTCATCATGGCGTTTTAATAAGAAACAAGTAGATGCAATAGTCTAAACCAAACATATTAGTCAACATGAAAATTACAAAAAGGAAGCAATTCATGGCATTTAAGTTAATCTACATATTCCTCCATCCTTTGTTCTATTCTCTTGAATCCTGTTTGATACAATTCCTTAACTCTTGATGCCATTAATTTCAAGAATTTACTTAAAGGTTTTTCCATCCTTTTTCTGTTTTCATTTTTCGTATGCAACAGGAGTTTTGCAATGTATTGAAACCTAAGGTCATTTAGTTGTCTTTGTCATTTGGTGCACTTTCTTTTGCCAGGCCACATTTCCAACCAACCAGCTGCCCCATTTACGTTTCCATATGCCTCATTGCAAAAATTCCACAGTCGATCATGTTAGACTTTGTCCTCCATTCCATCTTTTGTCTGATTTTAGGCGTCGTCTTCATGATCATAGCCATCGGGTATTTTTGAATAAGCAAGTAATTTGCAAAAGCATGTTGCTGCAATTTCACATTTTTGTATATATTATTATAGACTTTTGTCAACATAGTTTCTATATACAAAGTTTTTAAGATACTTACCAACTTTTCACCCATTCACCATACTTGTCCTTGATGCTGACTTTATCCTTTTTAGCGTTGTTATCCAATACATCAACTCTATCGTGTTTCATATTAAAGTAGACAACCTAAAAATGTCTTTCGCGTAATATTGGCACAAAGACCAGCTCATATTCTTCTATCTTTCTATCTTTGTGGTCTTCTTTGAAATGGGTTTGTTTCATAACCAAATCCATGGCGTTGTTGTACTCTTTGTATCGATAACTATCTGTTTTTTCATACATGGGCGTATTTTGTAATTTTGATGAACGACATTTTTAACAACAAAACAAAGTCACAATGTAATTGCATCAATTAAATTTAGCAAAAGAGTTACCAGCATTATTCTGTGCAAAATAATCTTGAGGGTGATTCAGGAGCCTTGTATCTTTCTTCGTAGTTTAGGATATGCGCCCAACTTTGAACAATGCACATGTGTGCATACAATCCTGGTCTCATGGTCTCAGCAATCACCCTTGAGAGTTCTGACATTTATCTATCTTGAACACTATACTACTGCAACTAAAAAACAAAAAAAAAACAAAACAGCATATGGCGTTTTAGTTATGCTCACTCATGTTTACATAAGACATGTCGTTTTGGGTGTTTCACATGCATATGCATGTATATAAAACAACAGATGGCGTTTTAGTTATGCTCACTCATGTTTACAAAAGACATGGCGTTTTGGGTATTTTCACATGCACATGCATGTATATGTTTAACATAACAAATGCAAAATTTGGCGTTTAGTAGAAAGGAATATACATACTTATAGTCACCGCATCCAGTGAATATGTATTTCAAAATATTGTTTTCTTCTGCCTCCCTTGGTGCATTAATAACCACTTACCTCCTGACATAAGTCGACAAACATGCTCTACTCTTCTTTGTCTCTCTTCTCCCTTTTTCCACAGTCTTATCATTTTTATTCTCATCATCTTCTTCATCATAAGGCAGCTTTCCTGGGTTTAGAATGGGGTTTTCTTGCATCAACCTTGTAAGGTTTGGCGTTTTGTCCTCATCACCCCTCTCTTGTACATCTACACTGTTTGGCGTTTTGGTTGGTGATGTTTCAGGGGCTTTTACATCTTGGGGTTTCTGGGGTGTCATTTCTTCTTCAAATCTTTGCATGAGGTTTTTCCTACTTCCAGATGGTGGATGCTAACATCGCGTTTCATCAATTACTGTACCATGCTGGTCAACACTTTTGTTCACCATCGCGTTTCATCAATTTTTTCTAGTTAAGAAATGAAGGCCTCACTGAACTGTGTCTCTGTCACATGTATATTTGGCATTTTGTCATTGACTGCCTCAGTTGCCTTTTTGAGTTCAGTGATGAACCCTTGAGTGTATTGTGTTTCTATTGGGGCTATTTTTGGCGTTTCATCAAATGTAGGCATAGTTGGGGTTTCCTCAGCAGGGTTCAGGCGGCTTTTTATAGCTTTGAGTATTTGATTCACCATCCTTGGACGATCTAAACCTTCTTTTATTTCAATCATTTGGTTTAGGTTTTCTCTCGGTAGTTCCAAAACCTCAGCAATATTCCTTTTAGTTATTTTTTCTCCATTACATCTGAAAATATGATATTCAAGTGTTTTGAGATCACAATTCCCACTTTCAATATCATTTTCATTTAGATCTTCTTCATCTGTACTTTCTACAACTGGGAATCTAATATTCTCATTACCACCCTCAGCTACTTTATTGGCGTTCTCCAACCTCATCTTCATTTTCACCTTATTTTCTCTCATCTGCCACTTCTTTGGCGTTTCATTCTCCTTCTCTATCCCTTCCTCTTCTCTTTGCACTTCGCTTTCACCTTCAACTTCCAACCCAACCTCAAATTCTTTTTCACCTTCCTCTCTCTCATCTGCCACTTCATTGGCGTTTTCAGCAAGAAATGTTGACATGTTCTTTAACAATGTCAGACATTGTGAGTATTTTATGTGTACCAAGAGGTTGTTTTGATGTTCAATCTTTGACTGATTTAACAATGTTATCATTTAATTGTAACATATTTCTAATTCTTTGTATGCCCCATCCAACTTCTCAGCAATTGCCTATTAAACAAAAAAGGAACTATTAAGTATGGCGTTTTGTGTTTATTGTTATACGTATAATTCGAACAATATACCTCCTCAGCTTCATTGTTTTATTGTTTCTCACCAGCACCATGGTATTCATACTGTGTTAGTTCTCTGATTAGAGCATGGTTCCCTGATGCAGAAACTTCAAACATCCTGTTCTGGCTTTCTATATCTTCAGCCACAACCCTTTGGTAGAAAGCCTCTTCATTGTCACCAACTATCATCATGGCATTTTGAACTTCAGGGTCGTTTTCGACATTAATATAATGATCATCATGACCAAAACCATCATCATCATCATCATCATCATCATCATCATCATCATCATCATCTACCTCATCATGATCATTATCAACATGCTCATCAATATTGTCAACATCAACTTCATCTTCATTGTCAACATCATCAACATCAGCATCTTCTTCATCAACACCTTGCATTTTGTCTGTTGTCTTAGGTGTGGCTTGTTTTTGAACAACTGTTTGTAACTGTGTTTTCTTAGCCTTCTTTACAGTTTATTTTCAATTTCTTTGCCATATTGGCGTTTTGGCTCTCCACCATCAGCCCTTTTAGCTAGTATACTCTCAAACATGTCAAGAGTTCTTGTTGTAACCCACGCAATTGGGTATCCTTTTTGTCGTTCCAACCTTTTTCTATTGCAAGCATCATTCACCAAGGCAAGTTGTAACACAAGAAATTTTTTATTTTTAAATTTGTTATTTTGTTCAAACTATGTATATTGAAATTGTTTTCTTACCGCAAGTACAATCAAGGGTCCTGTGAAATGATTTGTTGGAGACCATGCGGTTTTGGCGTTTTGCAAGCATTGGATGAGATAACCACACCAGTTTAGTTGGTTTATTTGAACGTCTTGGGTAACATGGTGCAAGAACAGTTGGTTGACGACTACATTAGCACTTGCATGCCCAATTATAGTGAAGAATGCTAAAAGGAAATTTAGGCAAAAGTTTCTCCCGAAGCTATGAATCTGAGGCAAGATGTTATCAAAGAAGATCTTCACAGTTGGTCTGTTAATCCAGTCAGTATCTATGAGTTGTGCTCTCCGCTCATCCACTACTTTCTCTTTATTTGTTGACCTTTTTTCCCTTTCACGGCCACGTTTCCATTCGGTATACCCATTAAAGAGTTTATCAACCCTTCATTAATATGTATTCTATGGTTGCCAACATTTATATTGTTTGTTCTTTCATCATAATTTTCAACCAACCAGTACCCAAGCATCATGGGTATGCTGTCTATATTCATCTTCAGGGTAGCACCAAATCCCATTTCATGTACTGCCTATCTTTGATCTTTATTCAGATTTAAAACCAACCAGTCAAGTTTGTATGTTTTACATTTAACAAAACTCTAGCCCCACTGAATTGAAAAAATGGTTGTTCCTCCTCTTCAACATTCTGGCCTAAGGCCTTCCTCTTTTCGCATGTTGGGCCTTGCCTGTGTACACATTTATTGTTACTCTAATCCCCTCTTTGCCTATAGATTATGTTTCATTTCCATGACGTTATAGCACTAGTTAAACTATATATGTTGTTTAATAAGACAATCCTAAATGATACACAACGTTTCAATAACAGGAATGATATTTGTAAAATGGCTTTATCAAACAGCTAAACAATATTAGACAAACGATAGATTTTTTGGCGTTTAGAAGCAAACTATCAAAAGTATATTTGCATGATGTACCTTGTTTTGTTGTTGCCTTCTATCTTTGCTTGGTAGTTCTTTAGCGTTTTGGAGCAGGCGACTCCCAGGATTCCTCATCCATAGAAACTGCAATTAATGATCAAATTAAAACGCCAAAAACATCATTAAACTAGCATAATAAAAATCGAAGTTAACTCACCCTTTTTTTGCCTCTGGATCTTGTTTGATGGTTCGCCGCCATAATATTGTTGGTTCGCTTTTTCTAGGGTTTTCCCGTTTTGTTGGAATTTGCAGGGGTTTATCTGGGAAATATAAATGTTTAGGTCCCATCTTTGATGAGTTGTGTAGATGCACATTTACCTTTTTGCCCTTAATGAAGCGCGTCCACATCCGAAAGTTGATTTTATTTACGAAAACGCCATCGTGCCAGTCTAATCCATTGATTGTTTTGATCCAACGGATGAGGGGCGTTCTCACATTTTTTACACTTAAAACCGTTTTCTCTCTCTCTATATATATATATTATATATATATATAATATTAGCCACGGGGTCGTGGCAATTCTGCAAACGAGTTTATAACCCCTTTTTCCACCACGACCCGTTTCTCTGGAGCAGCCGATTCCCACCATTTTTCGGCCGGATTTTGACGATTCTACACCCAAATCAATCCAGAAGGTATGATTCTAACATCATAATTAGTTAGATTAACACTTTGCATGTAGTTTAACACCAAAAATTTGGGAAAAATATAAGGTTCTTGAACTAGACCCGTGCCGATCCCAAATTTTTGCTTAGATCTTGTTAATAGTAGTAAGTAGAAGTGTTTGAGAAGTAAAGAACCAACATTTGTTAGAAAAATCCGATTGTTCAAACAGTTTTACACAAACCCTCGTTCATAACCGAAAAAAGTTAAAATCGGAAGGGTAAACAAGTAGTAAATGCAAAATTGACACTTGGGGTTTGATTTTCGGGGTAAATCGCATATGATCAACCAAAACATTTGAATTTTTTGAAGCCGGCTCGAAAACCATAATTTTGGGTTAACAGTAGGTTCGCCATAGGCCGTGGCCAACTCAGATTACTGACACGGGGTCGTGCCTAGAAAGCACAGGGTTGTGTCCAGACCCCCGGAATTCAATTTTTGCATAATTTTTCGACAAACCAAATGTTTAACTAGTTCTCTCTTGCAGGAATGGCACCATACAAGTTCCTAAGGTTCAAAAGATCCGAGCTCGAGTACAAGAACCAGTTCGAGGAACTCCAAGCTAGGCATGAAGAGCCACAAAGACAAGTCTGTTACACTGAACTTGAAACTGTAGGGCAAAGGGAGAGATATGACGCTCTGATCACGTGTCCACTACATATCTTCCTTGAAACCCGACTCAAATCGATCCATGAATACAACATGGAGTTCTTGAGTACACTCATTTTTAAAAGAATGCGGATCTATTTGAGTCGAAAGCAGTTCAATTTAGGTGTGGGGAAGAGTAGTACAACATTTATGTTGCCCTATTCGGTGTAAACATTGGGCTACACACTAAAGAAGACACTGCTGAGCCAGAATTCACGGGTGGTATCGGTGAACTCCCATATAACAAGGGACAAGTTGCATGGGCAATGATTGGAGATGGACAATTATCCAAGCTCCACAAAGAGCACAAAGATAGGGGACCCTCTAACCCAATACATTCATCGGGTCCTAAGTGGCTCTTTGTGTCAAATGAAGGATAGTGATGGGGTGATGAATCTTTGGGAGCTTATTTGCTTATATTGCATCCTGACCCACCAGCCCCTTGATGTAGCCCACATGCTACTAAGGAACATGGCCTCCAATGCCACCGCCAATGTCTGAACTCCGATATTCTTTAGAGGTTGGATCGCGAAGCTATTCAAGAACTTCATTAGGCGCACTCCGAGTGGTTTCCATAAAGGTTTGGGTATGACAAAGGCCGATCTAGCCTTATGCCAAAGCTTGGGTCTTATCATCTATTTCAACAATGGCCTCATGCGCTTTAAAGATGCACATGGCTGGGCATGGAACCCAAACGATCCAGACGAGGTCCTTGCAATATAAGATGATCTAAACCGTCATCGACACTCCAGATACGCTCTGGGGTCCTCCTCTTAAGGAGGGGGTGATTTTCCTAACCTGCAAAATGTATATAATATCATGTAGGAAACCCTCCAAGTGTCTAACAACACCTATCGCTTGGGGAAAAGCTCAAGTGTCCGGATTGGAAGCATGGATCGCAACATCGTTATCATGCAGAACGACATTACTTACATCCAAGAGCACATGGCGTATCATGACGAAGAGGAGGAGGAGGAAGAGGGCGAGGACATAGAATCAAATTAGGCGATGATGGTGGTGGTGGGCAATAGAACGATCCTTCAGGTTATCTCTTTTCTAACCTTTAAACATGTTGGTATTTTCAGGGCTGCGTCCCGATGAACAATTTACTTCTCTAAACAATTTACTCTCCTGCATTTTCTTTATTTTTTCTTGGATGATGGTGTTTGAAAAAATTAAACTCTCATAATTTAGGAACTTTGTTATTGTGTTGGATTATTGTATTACGGTAGGATTGTAGCTCACAGGTACCTTGGGAGGCTTGGACACACTAAGTATAGTGGTCCCCAAGCCCAGAAATCAGACGCCAAACGACGAAAACCCAAGATCGTGTCTGTTACAGAAAAACGCCATGTGGTCGTGCCCATAACCCACGCCCCTGTGCCCAACCTTCTGTAAGCCCTTCAATAACCTTGTTACTGGCACTTTGGCCACGGGGCCGTGCGCACATGGCACGCCCCTGTGTCTAGTGCCCAGTAACCTTAAAATTTTGTTGTTTTAACCCACTTTTTGCACATTTAATCAAAATAAACCCATTTTAGGACACATTGAGGACAATGTGTAATTTAAGTGTGGGGGATGTTAAAACCTTGAATCTTTGGTCCTTAAAATAAGCCTTCCTCAAAACTCACATTGGAAGGCTAATCACCCCAAATATTGTTTTTCAAAATTTTTCATTTTATTTACTTATCTTGGTTTAGTTTGGGAAAAATAAGTCCTACAAATTATGTTTTTGCTAATTTACAACTTATAGCGTCGTGATAAAAAGAACCGATTAAGAGAATTATACAAACGGGCATAACAAATCATTGTAAAATTTGATTATTTATACACTTTTACACTATACATTTTTTCTCACAAAAAGTGAGTTTTGAGCCTTTACCGAGCATACAAATACATATCTATACTAATTGCTCAATTTTTCATTTCTTGTGTGAATAGCCCGTTTGGTCCGTACAAATCTAGAACTTGGCAAAGCAATACGTTCCCAATCCTTACCGATAAAAATCCAAGTAAGTAAATGATGGAGGCACTAGGACTATAACCCATTTTTCATTCTAAACCATTATTTTCCTTTTTCATCCCTTACCAAAAATATCCCCCAACTAAACCCGTTGAGCCTTAACCCTTTCTTTTCTAAACCCGCAAAACTACAAACTTTTGCAAAAAACAACCACCCACATCCATAAAATCTTTTATTTTTACACCTTTTTAAAGCCGTCTTAACATTACAAGGATTAAAACGTCAAAAAAATGAGGTTTGATTGATTGTCAAGCCTATTGTAGGAGTAAGCTCCACATCGGGTCCGAGCATTTTCACCAAGCATCTTCGGCCGAGAGTTGAGTGACCACTTGGGAGGTGTGTAAATATGTATATAACTAAATAGAATTTTATAAAGGCATGTTATGCCCAAAATAAATAATTTACCTTAAAAAATGTTTTAAATAAATCATGACAAATAAGATTGTAAATAAAATAAAAACAAAATAAATTTAGAACTTGGAATCCCGACACTCTAAGGATAAGTCCAAAACTTCTCTTCTACCAATTCCGTTTGGGTGTGTAAGCCACATTATAGAGTTTTGCTTGAGGACAAGCAAAGATTCAAGTATGGGGGTATTTGATGTGCGCAAAATGCAACATATAAATTACATCAAACAAGGCATCAAATCAATCTTTTTTCGGTACTAATGTTGGAAAAGGAACAAATTAACAGCAAAAACCAACACAAATACGAAGAAGAAGGATTGACACAATTTGTCGAGCCCCAATTCACATCCAAAACAACAAAAATATAGAAGACCAAAGCTTTGGTACGGGGTCGTGCCAACCAGGAATGGGGTTGTGCCCAATAAAGATTCTCTACTGAAAAAGGCAACAGCAAAAGACAACTGACACGGGGTCGTGCTAACAACACGTGGCGTATTAGTACACAGAACTGAAGGGAGAAAGGCATCACTTGGCAAACCACAACTCTCTCACTTGCCATCAGTCCACCACCACAACAACACCAACACCCACCACTATCATTCATCTTCAATCCGTTAGAGTGTGTAGTAGTCTGGGGATCTAAGATCAATATTAAGTGTTCTTGTCAAAAAAAGGTCATGTTTGGCTAAATCTCTTACATCACTTGGTGAAGACGAATCTTTTATGTTTTTTTTTTTATTTCCAATCTTTGAAAAATTTTTATTTCGGTATGTATTAATGACTTTAATAACTAGTTTTTTATATTTAAAGTGAACTTTAGTTAAACATTTCTTGATGTCTTGTTGATTTATTCATTCGTGTCTTTACGGTCTATATAAAGCGCATTAACTTCCTGGAAAGGGGTTAGAAGGGTGTTTGGGGTAAGTTCTTGTCTCGTTCAGTGTATAGATCCTGCGAGGACTTGTTTCAAG
This sequence comes from Scalesia atractyloides, assembly GCA_947069175.1. Taxonomy (NCBI): domain Eukaryota; kingdom Viridiplantae; phylum Streptophyta; class Magnoliopsida; order Asterales; family Asteraceae; genus Scalesia; species Scalesia atractyloides. Next base: position 31,127,504 of record CAMTDV010000015.1, on the reverse strand, counting down.
CTTATTAGGACTTCCCTTGAAGCAGATAGCATCAGATTAGGGGAAGTAAGAACGGCTTGAACCCCTTATAAATAAAATACTATTAAAACTTTATCCGGCCTTGTGGGACTGTATCCCTGCTGACTCAGACCAACATGGCCGAGGGTAACGTCGCCTTCACAAGAGGGGCCTACCCCATTTTGCATTAATAACTTACTTAATTATCTTCCAATATTCTGACCCTGCGGGACTGTATCCCTGCTGACTCAGACCAATGGGTTCAGGGTAACGTCGCCTTCACAAGAGGGGCCTAATACTATAAAAAAGATAATCTCTTAAATGTCCATAGTGCGGAAATCATCAAAGGAAATATAAAAGAGGAGTTGGAACCAAGTGATTCCTTCTTATCTATTTGTTTTTCTATTTTTAGTTACATTTTTCTCTTTATTTTTGTCTTTATTTTATCACTCAAAACTTTTATCAAAATTTTGGTTAGATTAGACGTTAACGATAAGTCGTTACTAAAAGCTCTTGTGTCCTTGGACGACCTCGGTATCTTATCATCACTATACTACGTTCATAATGGGTGCACTTGCCACAACGTGTGTAGAGTGGTAGTATTGTATCGTGTTTTATAAATATAAAGTTTGATCCACAAGTAAAAAGTGCTTAAAATAGACCTAAAATTATAACCACACTCGACCACGTCAAGAGCAAAGGCAAGAGAAAGGTTGTTGTTGCTGCCAGAAATGCCACCAACAACAAGCATGTTGCAAAACCACACCTTCCTAAGGAGCGTCAGTCCTTTGAAATGGGGCACTGGAAAAGAAGCTGCACACAGTATCTAGCCAAGCTGAAGATGAACAAGGCCAATAACGTTGGCAGTTCTTCTGGTATTCTCATTTATGTTATTGAACTTTTCATTGTTTTTAGCAACACATGGTATTTGATACAAGATATGTTTACCACATCGTTAATGTCTTGCAGGAGCCTGAAAAGTTGAAGAAACTGAACCAAGGGGACATGGAACTCATAGTAGGTGACGGAAAGAGTGTTCCAGTTCTGCCAACCGGAACATTTTGTTATTCATGTCTTTCCGGCCTTGTAGTTACTTTGAATAACTGTATGCACCTGGTTTAACTAGAAACATTATTTCGGTTTCTTCACTGTGTGAACAAGGATTCAAGTACGTTTTTAATGGTACTTCTATTTTTGCCTACTTGAATGATATCTTTTATTTTGAGGTTAAACCTCGAAATGGAATTTATGAGATTGATGTTCAAACAAGTAATAACATATATCATCTTTCTAAGCGTAACAAAGCTGGTATGAATGAAACATATTTATAGCACTGTAGACTTGGCCACATAAGTAATGAACACATAAAGGCTCCAATCCGAGGGGTTTCTTGAATCCGTTGGACAAGACTCCTTTGATGATTGCGAATCTTGCTTAGCTGGCAAACTCACAAAGCACCCCTTCGCTGGTGCTGGTGAACGGGTCAATGGTCTGCTAGGACTCATTCACACTGATGTATGTGGCCTTTTCAAAACCATGAAAGATACTTCATTACTTTTATCGACGATTATAGTCGATATGCTTATGTCTATCTTATGAAGCATAAGCACGAAACTTTTGAAAAGTTCATAGAGTTTCAAAACGAAGTAGAAAACCAGCTTACTAGAAAGATAAAAGCACTTTCGATCAGATCGAGCTGGTGAATACCTCAGCTTTGAGTTTCTCAATCATCTAAAAGAGTTTGGAATAAATTTAGAAACCACTCCACCTGGCACACCCCAACTTAATGGCGTGAGTAAAAGGAGAAATCGAACTCTACTTAATATGGTTCGATCGATGATGTGTAGAACTAACTTGCCTCACTCCTTTTAGGGGCATACTATTATGACCGTTGCCCGCTTTGTCAATTTAGCTCCGACCATAAAGGTAACTAAACACCATATGAGATATGGCATGGGTGTAAACCCGATTTGGAATATCTTAGAGTATGGGGATGTGATGCATACATCACAAGTGATTCCGATGATAAGCTCGATCCTCGAGGCGAAAAGGTTGTTTTCATCGGATACTATAAAAGAAGCGGATATTATTTCTACCATCCTGATGCAAATGTTAGTTCCATCAAATGGAATGGAGACTTTCTCGAAGAAGAACTTCTTAATCGAGGAACTGGAAATAATGTGGTCGATCTTGAAGAAATTCGAGAACCACAAGCAACCGCTAATGAAGTCAGACCGTCTGATCAACAAGTAGTTGTTGCCAATGAATCAGAAATAAACATAAGTGTTCGTAGAAGTAGTAGAATTCGCAAAGAATCTGATAGATACCTATGGCATCTAAATGGTCCCGAAGTCTTATTAGTAGCTGAGTCCAGTGACGAACCTGCTAACTACAAATCTGCAATCTTAGATCCGGAATTTGAGAAATGGCAAGAATCCATGAACGTCGAGATGCAATCTATGCGTAACAATCAAGTATGGGACTTAGTAGAGCTACCCCCCAAATCTCGGGCAAAGGGAGCAAATTGATTTTCAAGAGAAAAACCGGTATGCATGGAAATGTACACACCTATAAAGCACGACTAGTTACGAAGTGTTTCACTCAAACTCAGGGTATTGACTATGATGAGACCTTCTCGCCCGTTGCTATGATCAAATCAATTAGGATATTGCTTGCCACAGTTGCGTACTATGATTACGAAATATGGCAAATGGATGTCAAAACTGCTTTTCTTAATGGACATCTCTCTGAAGATGTCTATATGGTTCAGCGTGAAGGTTTTGTCGATGCTAAATATCCAACTAGGGTGTGCAAACAGAAAAAAGTCTATTTGTGGACTCAAACAGGCATCTCGCAGCTGGAATCTTCATTTTGATCAAAAAATCAAAGAGTTTGGATTTGTCAGGAATGAAGATGAGCCTTATGTTACAGAAAGGCTAGTGGGAGCACCGTATCATTCCTCACCCTTTATGTGGATGATATACTAATAATTGGAAACAACATCCCTATGCTTAACAAGGTTAAACACTATTTGGGATCTTGCTTCACAATGAAAGATCTTGGAGAAGTTGCTTACATTCTAGAAATCAAGATCTATAGGGATAGATCTAAGCGGCTTCTAGGGCTAAGTCAAAATACGTACATAGACTAAATGATGACACGCTTTAAGATGGAAAACTCCAAGAAAGGAGGTGTTCCTATGACCAAAGGAACCGTGTTAAACAAATCACAATCTCCATCAACGGACATTGAAATTAAGCATATGGAAGCAGTTCCATATGCTTCAGCGATTGGTTCTATGATTTATTTTATGCTATGTACTAGACCTGACGTCTCGTATGCTTTAAGCATGACCATTCGTTTTTAGCAAAGTCCTGGTATTGTTCATTGAACTGCAGTAAAGAACATTATGAGGTACTTGAGAAGAACCAAAGATAAGTTCTTGGTGTTTGGAGACGTGGAAGAAGAGCTCAATTTAAGGTGTTACACTGATGCTAGCTTCTAAAGCGACCGAGATGATTCTCGCTCACAATCAGGATTCATATTCACTCTCAATGGAGGAGTTGTCTATTGGAAAAGCTCCAAATAGAGTGTAATGATGGATTCAACCACCGAATCCGAATATATAGCTGCATTGGATGCTGCAAAAGAAGCTGCTTGGATGAAGAAGTTCATCACCGACCTCAAAGTGGTTTCAAGTATTCAGAAACACATCGAGGTGTTTTGTGATAACACAGGAGCCATTGCTCAAGCCAAAGAGCCCGATCTCATCAAAGGGCCAAGAACATTTTAAGAAAGTTCCCCTATATACGGGAAATACTAGAACAAGGAGACATCATAATAAGCAAACTAGACACATATCAAAATCTAGCAGACCCGTTCACTAAACCGATGTCTTTGGAGAAGCATGACCAATAGAGGAATGCTATCGGTCTTAGATTAGCTTGCCATTTGTTTTGATTTAGTATTTGGATGTATGAACATTCAAACAATTGTACCTTTTGAATTCATTTTTGATTTACTTGTTAAATGAAAATTTTGAATCTTACAACTGTGTTCGATTTTAATACGTTTAATCCATGAATCTTGTATTCTAAATTATTCGTAGTCGGTCAGACTTGTGGGAACGACTCTGAATTAAGATCATTCTGACTTTGGACTCAAGGAGTTGACTTCCAAACTCACAAACCTCATTATGAATGACGTTGGATGTAACTCGCATCAAATCATCTTCATGGATCTTAGTCATAAGATGCTTAGATTAAGGTATACTCATTTAGTATCCTATGATCTGAGATACATACTAGAACTTTCGTTTACTAAAGACTGATCAGTGTCAACAACTGTCGCGTAATTGCTAATCATAAAGGCATTGGTTGGGAGTAGTTATGAAGTTTAGTGGGGGTTGTATGTAGTCAAGATGGGATTCTGTACTCTTACATTATATGTAACAGTTAGACATTAGGGCGCCCTCGTTGATTCAAACTGGTGAAGTGTAAGGCCTTACCCAAAGCTTACTGTGTATTTGATTAGACCACTTTGATTCTTGAACGAAAACGAGAATAATTTAACACCATGTGAGATTGAATCTTATCCATATCTCATTGTTTAATTGATGTCTTATACAGAAATGATAGATGACAACGATTATCATAAGCTAATTATCTTGCAACAGGATGTTCCAAGATGTTTTGGTTAATGACTTTAAAGTTTCATAACTTGTTGGGGGCAGCCATGTATAGCTAGAGCGCCTCTGGCTGTCAGCATTAAAGAACTTAATCGAAAACCCTCCAAGTAGGAGACTGTTGGAAAAATGGACTAGTCCGATTAATTAACGCGGCCGACCGAGTTATGAACCCTGTGTAACAACTCGGAAATTCGATTGTTATCTTTTCTTTTCGTTTTCCTGTTTACCTATCTTTAGTAATTCCAAGATTCCACTTAATAATAAAGTTTATGTTAATTAATTATAGTGTTGTACGTTATTATCGCATCTAATCGATTATTGAATCGCATCGCAAATCGTAGTTATTTACGTGGTTTTATGTTATTTATGCGTTATGTGTGTTTGTGGTTATGTTTGCAATCGCTATCGCATCGCTCTCGCACTCTCGAATTGCTAAATCGCACTATTATGTCAACTATAACGCTTAACGCTTTAATTTAACGCTTAATATAACTATCTAATGCGAACCGGATAACCAAACGAACTCTTAACTTGAAATGAACAAAGAAAACCCAGCTTTTGGGTCAAGTTCGGCCGAACTTGACTGGCCAAGCTTTCTTCTTTGTTTGGCTCAAGTTCGCTCGAACTTGTGCCTATATGCACTAGTTCGGCCGAACTTGGCTCCCATTCTCTTGAAATCTATCATGTTCGCGCGAACTTGCATGAAAATCATGCAAGTTCAGCCGAACTTGTTGTCATCTCCTGAGATTCTTGCCCCCACCTATAAATACCCATGCTCCTCATTCATGCTCCCCTTGCTGACCAAGTTCGCTCAGAGCTCTCTCACTCTAAATCTCTCGTGTTCTAAGTAAGAATCGACTCGATTTCACTGCAACAACCTTTAACAACGATCTACAAAGGTTTACGACGATTTTGGCACAAGGCATAGCCTTCGTTTTCATCAAAACTCATTCTTTTATGAAACCTTCATCTTTTTCTTCAAAAACTTCTATTTTAAGCTTAGATCTACACAATACAAGTTCGTTTGGCGATAGTAGAGACTTCCCAAACATTGTGGAAGATCTCGGCTTGTAAGTGATAGATCTGAGAAAACCTTCGATAAATACCGATTTTGACACAAAATACGGACTTTTGTGGATGTTTTGTTCATTTTCTGATATGAAACGAAGCATCTATCATTCAAGATCCTAGATCTGGAAGCACAAGGACGTTTACGTTGGTTTACACAAGCCGGACTAATCAGAACGAACCCCGAGTTCGCCCGGATTAGCCCATGCTTTTGTAAAACGGCTAAAACAGCTCTAAAAGACCTCTCCGACCTAAGTTTGCTCAGTAGCACAGGGTTGGAGGGATGACTACTCGATTTTCTTCAGTAAACGACGCGAAAACGCAAGATTTTGGACCCGAAAACATCAAGTTCGCTCGAGAATCACCAGTTCAACAAGTCAAGTTCGACCGAACTTGTACCCAAATGGGTCAAGTTCGACCGAACTTGGGTACTTTTCACCAAGTTTTCTTGCAAGTTCGCCCGAACTTGCCTGGTTTCTTAGGAAACCATACAATTTCGACCGAACTTGCCAAATCAGTAAGGTTTTCCTACAAGTTCGCCCAAACTTGACAAGTTTCTTAGGAAACTCATCAAGTTCGACCGAACTTGACTCTAAACCCAACAAAACCCAGCAAGTTCGCTCGAACTTGTGTGTTTACACACAAGTTCGCCCGAACTTAGCTACTGCCCAATCAAGACTTAACCATTTCAGATTTTCAGAGACTGATGCACTTCCGTTCGCGTATGCAAGCTGATCTAGCGCTCTTCTCGACTCTCCTCAGAATCTCTAAGCTAACTAAAACGCACCCGCAGTGAGTATACTTGACCCATTTTCGCTTTAAATGCACTTTTGGGTGTCACATACGTTCCTATATTAAAATCACATCACAAATCAAACTGTTTATCACACGTGAATAATCTGATTGTGTATGCTCAATACGTGATACTAGAAACATGTGACTAGGACTTCCTCCTTAGCTAGAATGGTACTATAGTGTGGCTTACACCCGACGGGGTCTAGTTAGGATGGACGCGCAAGCCTTCTCACGGTAGTTAGCATGAGAAATGAGCCTATGTTATGTTAAGTGTTTTGGTGTATCATGATATGTGATTAGATTGTTTCGCAAACGCTTTATCGACTATGCTAGTATTATTCAAACTCGTATGCTCACCTCTACTTAATTGTATTGACTTGTATTTTAACGTATGTAACAGGTTGAGGATTTATAGCATGGATGCCTTGGATGTTGCATGCGTAGTTTAGTTTGTTTTATTTAATTTGTTTTAGAACGGTTGTAATAAAATCTAGGGCAGATCAAACTGGATTGTGTTTAAGAGATTTTGTTGGTATGTAATGGTCATTTTGAAGGTTTATAAGTTTGATAGTATGGGATATTAAATGTTGATGTTTATCTTTGAAATGGCTGTTATGGAAATTCTCTTGATCAAACCGATTCGCCTAGTGCCACTACCCCGATGATTCCACCATCGGTTGGGGTGCGACAGATTGGTATCAGAGCACCATAACTTAGGATAATCGGTAGAATTGCCATGATTCGACCTAGTAGCATGTTTAGGTACCCAAATGACCTATCTTTGACTTAAATGTTAAAATCCTTGCCATAAATACTTAAATATTCCTTTCCTAAGGCTAATACAATAATACACGCTTGGAAACGCTCGCATCACACCAAACGAGTGATCAAGTCGAGAATAGGTGTGAAAACCTAGAACTCTCGATGAGATCATTCACTTCGCGCATACTCTATCGCACGAGATACCTTCGTTGAGTTAGGAATGACATCCAAACCTCGACGAAAATCTCCATTTCAAACTAGGAATGATATTGCTAAGTTAGGGGTGAAACTCGCATCTTAGTAACTAATTCCGCAGTTTGATTTTCAATCTCACCAAAGTCTCGGTTATGCCGATGGTTTGAAACACGTATTAACTGGAAGGGTAAACGTCGTTAGCCGCTTGCGGTGAGAACATTTATCCATTAGGCCAAAGCGTGGGTCCAAATGCAAAGGGTAGTCGAAACACTTTGGCGTGTCGAATGTCTCTAAACCCCGGACACTCCCAATTGATTTAAGCCTATATTGTCGATTTACGCATCATCGAATTTATTATTATTTATGTGTTTCAAATTTTGAGAATTTTCGCTTTATTCGATTTCTCGCTTTGATGATTTATCATATCATCGTTTTATCGATTTATCGCATTTACGCTCCATCGAATGTATGCACAACTCTCGAAATCTAAAACGCTAAATTAATACACCAACCAAACTAATCACTTGACTCGCTTACGCCTATGAGGACGTGTGCCTCATACGTGGTATTATCTCGCTTATCTCGCTATTATATATCGCATATATCTCGCTATTATATCGCATCTCATATCGCGCTACGCATTGTTACTATTAGAAGGTGATACGTGCAAATATGTGCTTACGTGCTTATGTGCTTACGTGCTTACGTGCTTATGTGCTAACGTGCTTATGAGCCTACGTGCTTACGTGGTTAGGTGTCTTGCATGAATAATTATAATAAATATTTAAACATAACTCTATTATAATCGAATCTCATCTAATCTAAATTCTTCGTGTAGATGTCGTCTATGGGATCGCACACCTGAAGGAACCTCCAGCACAGCAACGCCGACAAGCGCATCACCTCTATGGTAGCCAAGGAAATGGCTAAGGTGATCCAGCAGATTGTCAGCGAAATTAGCAGCAATCTCATCTGTGGATTCCAAAGGAGATGCCCCGAAACCGCACTTCAGCTTTAAGCAGTTCAAAGCATGTGGACCACTTACCTTCTCAGGAACCGAAGGGCCGAGTGCCATGTTCCACTGGTTTGACTCTATCGAGGTCACATTCCGCCAGAGTGGATGTCCCGAGGCTCTGAGCACTGTCAACGCTACCGGCGTGTTTCAATCAAGGGCTTTCGACTGGTAGATAGCCGAGCGCAACATGCGTGGGAACGACGAAGCTTACGGACTCACCTGGGAGGAACTTAAGGAAATTATGATCAAGTAATTATGTCCTCCTTACGAAATCCAGAAGTTGGAGAACGAATTCTGGAATATCAAGCAAGATGGTCCCGTTAACGCTGGTCTCACTGCTCGCTTCAAACAGTTGAGCATCATCTGTCCGGTCAAGTGGATACGACCGAAAAGGCAATCAAGAAATACCTCAATGCTCTCCCCGATTGCGTCGCTGACTTTGTTCAAGCAGCACGCCCTGCTACTATCGAGGAGACCTACCAGCTAGCCGCCGAGATTAATGACAAACGAGTTCAGTCTGGTTACTTAAAAAACAGCAAGGTCGCAAATCAAGCAGTCACCGAATCAGCAGCTCCTACTACCGAACAGCCCCGAGAGCCAAAGAACAGTCACCGTGGTCGCAAAAGGGAAAACCCGAGCAAGAACTTTGCTCTTAATGCTCCAGCGAACCCTCAGCCACTCCAGTCAGCAGCACCAAATGCACCGCCAGCAAAGCGTGCGTACACTGGACCTCACCCTATGTGTCCTAAGTGCACATATCATCATGTCGTTGGAGGCAATTGCCGATTCTGTACCAACTGTAACATCTACGGCCACTTTACTGTCAGTTGCCGAAGTGGTCCTCGCATGCCAGCTCCTCAGGCTCCAACAGCTCCAGCTTAACCTGCTCCTCCTCAAGCCAACTAGCAGCAAGCTCCAAAGGCACGAGTGTGCTTTGTGTGTGGTGATCCGAACCACTTTGCTAACGTTTGCCCAAACTGCACCGTGAAACAAGAGCCGCAGCAGCAACAGCCACCACTGCAGCCTCAGCAGCAACAACAAGCTGCTCGTGGAAGAGCCTTCATCTCAATCACCGCCAGGCTCAGAATGACAACAATGTTGTCAATGGTACGTTTCTCGTTAATGGTATTTATGCTTCATGCTTATTTGATACTGGTGCCGATAATTGTTTTGTATCTTTAGAATTTGAAAAGGTTTTAAAATGTAAGCGCCAAACACCCAAAGACTTTCGATGTGGAAGTCGCCACCGGAAGAACCGTTACCGTTAACTCCGTTTTACGTGGTTGTAATCTCGATCTCAACAACCATGTCTTCTCGATCAATCTCATACCTATGCAATTAGGAAGCTTCGGTATCATAGTAGGCATGGATTTTCTTCATGAGAATCATGCTGAAGTTGTATGCTTCGATAAAATGATTCGTTTCCCCCTTCCGAACGGTGATCAACTTCATGTTTATGGTGAAACTCACTCAAAGAAGTTGATGCTTTCGCCATGTACTCGAGCACACAAATGCTTGCAAAAGCGATGTGTTGCCTTCCTCGCTCATATTGTGAACCCGGAGAAAGAAAAGAAGACTTATAAAGATGTTCCCGTTGTTTGTGAATTTCCTAAAGTCTTTCCCGACGACCGACCCGGTTTACCCCCTACTTGAGATGTTGAATTCCGTATCGATTTGATTCCAGGCGCTACTCCCGTTACTAAAGCTATCAAGCCAATTTCAAGAGCTTCTTGATAAAGGTTTCATACGCCCGAGCACTTCGCCATGGGGCGCTCCTGTCCTTTTCGTGAAAAAGAAGGATGGATCGTTCCGTATGTGCATCGATTATCGTGAACTTAACAAACTCACGATAAAGAACCGCTACCCTCTTCCTCGTATTGACAACTTATTTGATCAGCTTCAAGGTGCTACTTGTTTTTCTAAGATCGATCTTCGTTCCGATTATCATCAGTTACGCGTGTTGGAAGAAGACATTCCGAAAACCGCCTTTCGTACTCGCTATGGCCATTTCGAATTCGTGGTCATGCCTTTTGGTCTTACCAATGCACCTGCGGTCTTCATGGATTTGATGAACCGTGTGTGCAAAGCTTTCTTAGATCATTTCGTTATTGTTTTCATCGATGATATCCTTATCTATTCGAAGTCGAGAGACGAACACGCGTGCCATCTCCGTTTAGTCCTCGAACTTCTTCAAGGAAATCGCCTTTATGCTAAGTTCTCAAAATGTGAATTCTGGCTCAAAGAAGTCCAATTTCTTGGCCACATCGTTAATAGTCAAGGAATTCACGTCGACCCTGCAAAGATTGAAGCCGTCAAGAGTTGGATTACACCAAAGAATGCTTCCGAAATCCGTTCATTTCTTGGATTGGCGGGTTATTACCATCGATTCATTGCCAACTTCTCGAAAATCCTCGTTCCGCTTACCGCTTTGACTCATAAAGATAAACCTTTTGTTTGGGATTCCCAGCAAGAGGAAGTTTTTCAAACTCTCAAGCGTATGCTATGCAACGCTCCCGTTCTGGCTTTACCCGACGGAAACGATGATTTTGTTGTTTATTGTGATGCCTCTAATCTTGGTCTTGGTTGTGTTCTTATGCAATGAGACAAGGTTATCGCGTATGCGTCTCGACAACTCAAGATCCACGAGAAGAACTACACAACCCACGATCTCGAACTTGGTGCAGTTGTTTTTGCATTAAAGATATGGCGACACTACCTTTACGGTACTAAGTTTACGGTCTTCACCGACCATAAGAGCTTACAACATATCTTTAATCAAAAAGAACTAAACATACGACAACGTCGATGGGTTGAACTTCTCAACGACTACGATTGTGAGATACGCTACCATCCCGGCAAAGCAAACGTCGTCGCCGATGCTCTAAGTCGATGAAGCTATGTATATGGTATTCGTGACTCACAAGCTTGTGTTTAACTTGAAACCCTCATCCGTGTCGCTCAATTCGCCTGCTTTCACGAGAATACTTTGGAAGAAGAAATGAAATGTGGTGCCAAAACTCAGCTTGTATCTAAATCTGATGGTATTTATTACTATATCGATCGTAAATCTCTGTGAATTGCTAATGACCGAAGCTCATAAATCTCGATATTCCGTTCACCCCGGTGCCAACAAGATGTACCAGGACCTTCGTCCTAACTATTGGTGGCCGGGCATGAAAAAGGATATCGCCTTGTACGTCTCAAAGTGCTTAACTTGTTCGAAAGTTAAGTCCGAACATCAAAGGCCCTCTGGTTTACTCGAACAACCCAAAATTCCGATGTGGAAGTGGGAGAGTATAGCTATGGACTTCGTTACTAAACTCCCGCGTACTTCATCCTGTCACGATAGCATTTGGGTTATGTTGATCGTCTCACCAAATATGCGCACTTTATTGCTATACAAGAAGACTTTAAGGTCGAACGGTTAGCCCGACGAAGTTATATGTCGACACGGGACGCCTCGTGACATCATCTCTGACCGAGACGGTCGTTTTACCTCGCGTCTCTAGGAGACCTTTCAATCCGCTCTCGGTACTACTCTCAATCTTAGTACCGCTTTTCACCATCAAACTGACGGTCAGACTGAGCGCACGATCCGCACCCTCGAAGACATGCTTCGTGCGTGCATCATAGATTTCGGTGGTAACTGGGATACACATTTACCTTTAATCGAATTCTCGTACAATAATAGTTATCATACCAGCATTCAAATGGCTCCTTTTGAGGCACTGTATGGAAGAAAATGTCGATCGCCTATTGCATGGCACGAGATCGGAGAAGCACAAATCACTGGTCCTGAGCTAATTCAAGAAACGACAGACAAAATCCTCCAAATCAGAGACAATCTCTTGAAAGCTCCGAGTCGTCAAAAGAGTTACGCCGACAAACGCCGCAAGCCCCTACAGTTCCAAGTAGGAGATCACGTTCTCCTAAAGGTTGCACCTTGGAAGGGAGTGGTCCGCTTCGGCAAGAAAGGAAAGCTAGCGCCTCGATACGTTGGTCCCTTTAAGATTCTGGAAAGGATCGGTAAAGTAGCCTATCGTCTCGAATTACCGAAGGAACTGAATAATGTACATCCGACTCTCCACGTGTCTAATCTCAAAAAGTGCTTAGCCGAAGAAAATCTGGATGTCCCTCTCGAAGATCTGCAAATCAACGAGACTCTCCATTTCGTGGAAAAGCATGTGGAAATCATGGACCGAGAGACTAAGAAACTACGGCGCTCTCGCATCCCTATCGTGAAGGTCCGATGGGAGGGCAAACGCGGCGCCGAGTTTACTTGGGAATTGGAAAGTGATATGAAGGCCAAGTACCCGCATCTATTTGTTACAGCTACTGCCTAATTTCGGGACGAAATTCCCTAAAGTAGGGGAGACTGTAACAACTCAGAAATTCGATTGTTATCTTTTCTTTTCGTTTTCCTGTTTACCTATCTTTTGTAATTCCGAGATTCGACTTAATAATAAAGTTTATGTTAATTAATTATAGTGTTGTACGTTATTATCGCATCTAATCGCTTATTGAATCGCATCGCTAAATCTCATCACATCACAAATCGTAGTTATTTACGTGGTTTTATGTTATTTATGTGTTATGTGTGTTTGTGGTTATGTTTACAATCGCTATCGCATCGCTCTCGCACTCTCGAATCGCTAAATCGCACTATTATGTCAACTATAACGCTTAACGCTTTAATTAAACGCTTAATATAACTATCTAATGTGAACCGGATAACCAAACGAACTCTTAACTTGAAATGAACAAAGAAAACCCAGCTTTTGGGTCAAGTTCGGCCGAACTTGACTGGCCAAGCTTTCTTCTTTGTTTGGCTCAAGTTCGCTCGAACTTGTGCCTATATGCACTAGTTCGGCCGAACTTGGCTCCCATTCTCTTGAAATCTATCATGTTCGCGCGAACTTGCATGAATATCGGCCGAACTTGTTGTCAGCTCCTGAGATTCTTGCCCCACCAATAAATACCCATGCTCCTCATTCATGCTCCCCTTGCTGACCAAGTTTGCTCAGAGCTCTCTCACTCCAAATCTCTCATGTTCTAAGTAAGAATCAACCCGATTTTACTGCAACAACGTTTAACAACGATCTACAAAGGTTTACGACGATTTTGGCACAAGACATAGCCTTCGTTTTCATCAAAACTCATTCTTTTATGAAAAACCCATCTTTTTCTTCAAAAAAAACTCATTCTTTTATGAAAAACTCCATCTTTTTCTTCAAAAACTTCTATTTTAAGCTTAGATCTACACAATACGAGTTCGTTTGGCGATAGTAGAGACTTCCCAAACACGAGATCTGTAAGATCTCGGCTTGTAAGTGATAGATCTAAGAAAACCTTTGATAAATACCGATTTTGACATAAAATACGGACTTTTGAGGATGTTTTGTTCATTTTCTAATATGAAACGAAGCATCTATCATTCAAGATCCCAGATCTGGAAGCACAAGGACGTTTATGTTGGTTTACACAAGCCGGACTAATCCGAACGAACCCCGAGTTCGCCCGGATTAGCCCACGCTTTTGTAAAACGGCTAAAACAGCTCTAAAAGACCTCTCCAACCTAAGTTTGCTCAGTAGCACAGGGTTGGAGGGATGAACACTCGATTTTCCTCAGTAAACGACGCGAAAACGCAAGATTTTGGACCCGAAAACATCAAGTTCGCTCGAGAATCACTAGTTCAACAAGTCAAGTTCGACCGAACTTGTACCCAAATGGGTCAAGTTCGACCGAACTTGGGTACTTTTCACCAAGTTTTCTTGCAAGTTCGCCCGAACTTGCCTGGTTTCTTAGGAAACCATACAATTTCGACCGAACTTGCCAAATCAGTAAGGTTTTCCTACAAGTTCGCCCAAACTTGACAAGTTTCTTAGGAAACTCATCAAGTTCGACCGAACTTGACTCTAAACCCATCAAAACCCAGCAAGTTCGCTCGAACTTGTGTATTTACACACATGTTCGCCCGAACTTGGCTACTGCCCAATCAAGACTTAATCGTTTCAGTTTTTCAGAGACTGATGCACTTCCGTTCGCGTATGCAGGCTGATCCGGCGCTCTTCTCGACTCTCCTCAGAATCTCTAAGCTAACTAAAACGCACCCGCAGTGAGTATACTTGACCCATTTTCGCTTTAAACGCACTTTTGGGTGTCACATACGTTCCTATATTAAAATCACATCACAAATCAAACTGTTTATCACACGCGAATAATCTGATTGTGTATGCTCAATACGTGATACTAGAAACAGGTGACTAGGACTTGTTTTCGTTAACTTGCCTCCTTAGCTAGTATGGTACTATAGTGTGGCTTACACCCGACGGGGTGTAGTTAGGATGGACGCGCAAGCCTTCTCACGGTAGTTAGCATGAGAAATGAGCGTATGTTATATTAAGTGTTTTGGTGTATCATGATATGCTAGTATTAATCAAACTCGTTTGCTCACCTCTACTTAATTGTATTGACTTGTATTTTAACGTATATAACAGGTTGAGGATTTATAGCTTGGATGCCTTGGATGTTGCATGCGTAGTTTAGTTTGTTTTATTTAGTTTGTTTTAGAACGGTTGTAATAAAATCTAGGGGAGATCGAACTGGATTGTGTTTAAGAGATTTTGTTGGTATGTAATGGTTATTTTGAAGGTTTATGAGTTTGATAGTATGGGATATTAAGTGTTGATGTTTATCTTTGAAATGGCTGTTATGGAAATTCTATTGATCAATCTGATTCGCCTAGTGCCACTACCCCGATGATTCCGCCATCGGTTGGGGTGTGACACCCTGAGAGTTACACCGTTGGCAATGAACTAAAATTCACTTAACTGGTTTAATTGGTAATTACAAAAAATATGCAAACGGAGCATAATTGTATTTATGATCATGAGCGGGTTTATATTATTAATACTTGCTATTAATAATATAATTGTTTATCTTAATTAATGAACTTGTTGCGGGTATCAACTTAGAGACGGGTACATGGACCGGGTGAGACAGGTACACTCTCTTCGCCACTTGTCGCGAATGCACCCTCGCTGCGCCACTTGTCACACATGCACCCACGCTACGCCACTTGTCACGCATGCACCCTCAAAGCGCCACTTGTGGCACATGCACGCTTAATGCGCCACTTGTCCAACTTCCATGTGTATGCTTGTCATTTGTCGCACATGCATGGATCTTCATATTCTATTTAAATGGAAGTTTGGTCTTGCATTTGATAGTTTTGAAGAACTTGGATAAAAGAACTCTCATAACACCCACAATCACAACCACTATCGCCGGCCACTTCCGCCACCGCCAGCCATCGTCGCCGCCGCTGCTCGCCACCGCCAGTTTACTGCCGCTACCCGGCCTATACCCGCATTTCGTTAGTTCGTGTCACTAGCATGTGTTCGTTGAACCTTGGTGTCTCAACCGGTTAGTTATTAACCGAGGTATATCTTTCTCATCGGTAGTTAGATATCCTCATCACTGTGCTCGTATTTGCATGTAACCGAATCTTGTCGGGGTTTCGTTTATTGTTGATCACTTGTTTATTTCCTTTGCGTTTTATTAATTAACTCGCTTAATTAATTGAGTATTATTTATTGAACCGATTTTTTATAAATAAAATTTTAACTGATCACCACGGAAACCCAACAGTCTTTATGATGACAAAATGAAAGTTGAGGATGATGTTTGACCAGGTATTACTACGATGGGCATGGGCGGAACCACGAGAGGGTACGGGGTCAGCTGACCCTCCGGCCGACCAGATTCTGGCTAAAGGTTCAGTTACTCAGTTATCAAACAAATATGTTTTTTGGTTACTTTGACCCTCTAATTTGCGTCTTATATGGTTAAAGTAAAGACATAATAGCATGGATAAATATCATTTTCAAAGTCTTACCGGCTGGACCTGTAAGAAAATGTACAGAGGAATGGTGTTCACGATGAAGAAGGAGGAATAAAAAATGTTTTGAATTTTGGTTGATATTAAATAAGTCCAGTTTTCCATCTAAAAATGCTAAGTCCAGTTTTCCATCTAAAAATGCTGACAACATTATTGTATGGGAAAATAGCAAGATTAGCCAAAGAATTGTCTACTTTTCAAAATAGCCATTGGAAATGTTTTAAAGAGCCGTTTCAAGCAGCTGAAACGGCTTTAAAAAATCCTTTCAAGTCAACCAATCCATGATCGCCACGTGTCCGATTGAGATATTTTTATTGATTTCTTTGCCAAGCCTTTTCAACATGGCTTAAGCCTTTTCAGTGTAGCGGCTTGAGAACTTTCAATACGGCTTGAGATCTTTCAACATGGCTTGAGAATTTTAAACACGGCTTGAGATCTTTCAGTGTAGCGGCTTGGCTTAGCTTGAGATCTTTCAACGTGGCTTGAGAACTTTCAACACGGCTTGAGATCTTTCAATATAGTTTAAATATAAACGAATAATTAAAATATAAACGAATAATTAAAAAAATCTCAATTAAATGTAAGAACTTGAAAATCTCAATTAAAAAAAATCTGAAAGTTTTAACTTGAAAATAAAAAAAAATTTAACATGAAAATAAAAAAAATTAACTTCAAAATAAAAAATTACTAGACTAGAACCCCCCCCCCCCCCCCCCCCCCCCCCCGTGTATTACACGGGTTAAATAAATGTAAATTTTATACTAAATAATAAAAATATATAACTTTAAATTACTAGGTTAGAACCCGATGTATTACACAGGTTAAATAAATGTAATTTTTGTACTAAATAATAGAAAAAATGTAACTTTAAAAACAAAATTACTTTTAAAGATATTACATTTTTATTATTTTGTATACAAAATTACATTTATTTAACCCGTGTAATACATAGAGTTTTTAAAGGTATAACTTTTTTAATTATTTGGTATATACAATTACTTTTATTCAACTCGTAAAATACACGAGATTCTTAAATATATAACTTTTTTATTACTTATTGTCTAAAATTACATTTATCCAACTCGTGTAATAAATTAGGTTTTTAAAGTTGTATTTTTTATTATTTAGTATAAAAATAACATTTATTTAACCAGTGTAATACACAGGGTTCTAACCTAGTAATTTTTTATTTTCAAGTTAAATATTTTTTTTAAAACTTTCAGATTTTTTTAATTGAGATTATCAAGTTCTCACATTTTATTGAGATTTTTTTAATTATTCTTTTATATTTTTAATTATTCGTTTATATTTAAATTATGTTGAAAAATCTCAAGCCATGTTGAAAATTCTTAAGCCGTATTGGAAGATCTTAAGCCAAGCCAAGCCGCTACACTGAAAGATCTCAAGCCGTGTTGAAAGTTCTCAAGCCAAGCCAAGCTGCTACACTGAAAGATTTCAAGCCGTGTTGAAAGTTCTCAAGCCATGTTGAAAGTTCTCAAGCCGCTACACTGAAAAGGATTAAGCCATATTGAAAAGACTCGGCTAAGAAAACAATAAAAATATCTCAACCGGGCACATAGCAATCATGAGTTGGTTGACTTGAATGGATTTTTTAAGCCGTTTCAGCTGCTTGAAACGGCTCTTTGAGACGTTTCCAATGGCTATTTTTGAAAACCATAAAAATAAATATCTACACTGGTACCGGTGTTGTTCGTTTGGTATTAATTCTGTGACAACCCGAACCATCCCGTTACATTTCACTTTGGGTTGTATTTATGTGGAAGTAATGAATGTGATAAATATATGTGGATTGGTTTTATATATATGTGTGTGTAAATTATATTATTATGATATGAGTTCCTTATAATATAGGAATTTATTATTAACAATTAAAAGTCATATGTATGAAGATATATGTGGTGAACGTACACTAATGAAAATGGAAAGTTGTAAGTTATTTGTTTTCTAGGAGTTAGTCGCACACTAATCAAATAGGAATTGTGTGATTGGAAATTCAAGGGTGGCCGCACACCATTGAGCGCCCCACCTCGCACACTCGTACACCAACCCTTGACTGCACACCAAACTAAATCTGGCCCAATTGAAGCTCACATCTAACCCTAATGAACCGCACACTCATTTAGGGTGCACACATTAAAGTGTGTGGTATCTTTAGAGGTGTATATATCCTCACAAGCTGCCAACCCTAGAGAATGTTTTCCGATCATTGCCGGCGGCTTTCATTCCCACTCTCCCACTCACTCTCTCTCTCTAACTTTCCCCCTTTAGAAATTCTTCCTTCTTGAAGATCTGCAACATCAGAAACTTTTCCTTGGAAGCTTCCTTTTCTTATTTGAAGAACTCTTCTATTTTTCCTACACACTTCTTTATTCTAAATATTCCAGGTTAGTGTGTCCCTAAATGCCTTAGATTTATGTTCTTTATTTTATGACACTAAATGGTTTAGGATAGTTGCTCATGTTAATATAGATGTTAAATCTTAATAAAATACTAGTTGGTATGAAAGATGATGCTTGCTTGATTTGTTAGTATGATTACAGCTTGATATTATGCTCGTGAATCGGATTTAATGCTTGATGATGATATGCATAATAGATTAAACAAACACCTATGGTCATGCTAGAATCAAAGTGCATATTGTTTTTATGGTGAATAGATTTCTTGTACAAAAAGGGATTCTTGAGGATTTTTGATAAAATAGAACCTAGATTTATTTGTGGTGATTTGGTGATTATTGAAAATATAGATCCGTTTATATGAAAAGTAGAGTTGGTATGATGTTAGTGTTTGGATGATCTTGTATGTATGATATTTACCGATTTGATGATTGACGATAATGATTTTTATGTGTTGATAAATGTTCGTGCTATTGTTTGTCTTTGATCTCAGAAAACATGAATGGTATATTAACTTGATTTTTGGTGTCACACACTCTCAAACGTACAACTTAACCTGCACGCGGTCCTACCTGATGTAGCACACCACACACTAGGTGTGCCACATGGTCCGCACACTAGCGAATAATAGTACAAGTTTTGATGCACAGTGTACAACATCGTCTATGCATGATCGCACATTATCAAGTGGGTCGTACACTATGTTGGGCCGCACGCTTTTATATGTATCGGGCCGCACAGGATTGTTCACTTGTTAGGACTTTGTTATGGATCCATATATGGCCTGCATGTGTTACAAAATACGTGATGTCTTTTGTAACACCCCGACCGCGTAAAACAACAAACCGCGACGGAAACACCAGGGAGTCATGTGACAGAACTATTGTTTCACAACACATTGTTCATAAAGTTTACTATTATTGAATTAAGTGTTCACATTGTCTTGAAATAAACGGAAACAAAATATAGATAAATTATCTTTCATGTTTTAAGTCACTAAGGCCCGCGTCCGATCCTACGTGAAGCAGGAATTTCAATCATCAAACGTTGGCTCCTGAAACATATGTGAAAAGAGAGTCAGCATAAAAATGTCGGCGAGTACATAGGTTTTGTGAGTGTGTCAAATTCATGGCTTTGTATACATATTGCAACATCTCGTCCGACTATAAAAGTCAATAAGTGAAAACGTTTTATAAATAAGTGTTTGATATCGCAACATAATTAACCAACTAAAACAAGTTGGTTAGAGTTTGTGAAAACCTTGTAGCCATGAATCTTGACCAAAACATTTCTTTTGTAAAACCGAGTGATAAAACGATTTAAAGAAAACTTCGCATGGTTTATATCTTTAAGTGAAAATCGTTGCGTGATATCGTTTGAAAACATTTGTCCAAGTGATTCGGATAACGCCACGATATGTAATACGATAAAAGCACTTATATTAGGAAGTACCAAAGACGTATCCACCATTCTTTTATCATATTAAACATGTCTCGTTATCTAAATTACTTGCCATAAACCAATCATTCGTTCTATAAATCATTCGTCCGTGTTATAAACCATTTGTACGTGTCATAAACCAATTATCCGTGTCATCAATAAATTGTCTGTGTTATAAACCAATTGTTCCTGTCATCGATAAATCGTCCGTGTTATAAACCAATCATCCGTGTTTTAATTGTGAAAACTTTTGGTCGTTCTTTAATGAACACATTCAAGAATGTGTTGACTATACCACCAAAGGGTCTCTTTAACTAGACTAACAAATCAACAAATGATTTGTTAATCAGAAACAGTTTATGTCGTTACCCAAACTTCCACAAATCCAGTGAACAATTCGATAACGGGATTGTCAGTCCTATGGTACCATAACATACTACTGGTCGGCGTGATCAATGTTAATGAATGTCATTCGTGTCATGGATAACGCACCAACAAGTTGTTCACATTATTGAAATCGTATTATTTTATATAAACCATAGATTTTTATTTTGTGAAAACTTGAAAATGATTTAGCACATATGAGTCACCCCAAAACCTTTGCAAAACGTAAAAGAGGGGAACTATGTACTCACTTGGAATTGCGTATAAGTCCTTTATAAAAGATGAAACAAAGCTTGGAGGATCAAGGATTTAAGTGGCTCCTAATATCGGATAACTAAGTTAATAAGCCGGGACTTTAATCGGCGTATTGGATAGAATGAAGTTTTATAAATCAAATGAGTGTTGGAACTCATATGGCATGATTTAATAAACTTAACATTCTGACTTGAAAGTGATCCTAAGTGCTCTTGACCCGTGATGACTCGTTAAGGTAGTTTATGCTACTTTAACGCGTCATTTGCGTAAACGTGTGATCGAATGGTTAAACATGTCCTATGATAAGTCTTAAATGCCCAAACATGTTTGAAAATGTTATAACATCAGTTTATATGTCAAAAATTTGGTTGCATGTGTTTAAAATGGATTTATGCGCAAAAAGGGCATTTTGGTCATTTTAAAGACATAAGAACGACTTATCATAACACTAACCAAACGATGTGACCGTAAGGTATAACCTCAGTAGGTTATTCCCTATGCAACTATGGTCACATACATGTGTTTGCTCAGATCCTAAGATCGACCAAACGGGTCGGGTTCGAAAGTCAAAGTGGTGGTCAAGACTGCTCGACTTACGACCCTAAATAAGCACTAAACTAGAAGTGACGAGTTAGACATGTCAAAACATGTCTAACTAAGTTGCAAAACTGATTTGGTATCAAAACTTAGTGTTTTGATACTCGAAAATAGTTCCACCGTAAAATGCACATAATGTGCATCTTTGACCGAAACTTTGACTCGTCACTTCGACTAGAAAACGTGGTAATCAGAAGGTGAAATCGCTGGGGATTATAACCTTCGTGATTACGTTAACGTTGCAAAGTTCAATTGAACTTTGACTTGACCAAAAATGGTCATAATCGAAAGTAAAATAGAAAGTCAAATGTTTGACTTTTAGCTCAAATAAGCTAAAACAAATTAAATAGACTAAGGAGTGAGCACGTACTTGTGTTAAGGAACACTTAGGAGCTCAGTAGGAGATCTCCAATTGCTGGAAACAAGCTCCAAGAGAGGGAGAAATAAGTTTTTGAAAGGTGCAAGTTGAAATGAAGAATGGCACCTATTTATAGTAATTGGAGGATTTAGGAGATGATTCCAAGTGTTAGGAGGCTTCAATAGATGATAACAAGTATCCTAAAATGAGGCATAGCAGTTTAGAAGCCCATGGTTTCGAATTGATGGGTTTTGAAAGTTTGGAGTGGCCACCAAGCAAAAATAACAATGCTGGCAGGCCCAACCGTGAGTCACAGTCTGGAAACCGTAAGCCACGGTCGGCCCATGCTGGCCACATTCACATGTTTTCATTTGTTGCAACTTTGGCCCCTTTGACTTCCAAACTTGCGTTTTGTCACTTCTAACACCCGTTAACCTAATTTTTAGGCTCTATAAGGATGTTAAAGCATATGGGACTTAGATTTTGCCCAAAAATATCGTGGATGTCGGTTCGTTCGGTTGTACGGTTGCGTTTTTTCGTTTAATTACGACGAACGCTATAACGAACACGAAAACGACCGAAATTGTGCAACGATTGATATTTTTTCATTCTTATCAATAAAATACAAGATTTTATTGATTAAAAAATATTTTATATGTGTAAATAAGGTTCGTATTAAAAATACGAGAATTGGCAGACTATCGCAGTTTGTCACAAATAGTCCCTGAGCTCGAATAAGCATGTTTTTGCCATACCGAACCCTTCAAAACTTATTTCTAAGTTACGTAATGGGGTATTTAGGGTATGTTTAGCTTATGTCCTTGTCCCGGAGTGTATTTCGTGTTAAACTTATTACGTTTATGTACCGGTTTGCGATTTCACTTCCAGAAAAGGTTTGAAAGATCGAAATTGAACAAGGATTGAAAATGCACAAATGTCATTAGTAATTATACAAATCTCGGAAATAAAACACAAGATTTCATTGGATTCGAAAGTGTTCAAAATTGTACAATGATTGAAACGTCACAAATATCACATCTTTAACTTGTATGCTACGTGTTAGGATACGTGTAGAAAATATGTGACTACTTATATACGAATTTTATAAATATTGGTAACCATAATAGGACATGGTTGACCGACTTTAAAACAAGTAAATTGTCTGCCGAGCTAAGCAAAGGTGAGTTCACACATTTAATAAAAGCATGTATTCCCGGTGGTTGGGAACGAACGAACTACACTTTCCCTGGTTTGGGATTGCCTAGTATTCCAAGGAGGAATACTACTAAATACTATTTTATATTTCATGTCTCAAGTGTACCAAACGCAACTCTATCACGAAGTCCCCACTTTCTATACCGATTAGTCGTCTGGCCTGGCGAACGGGTTATTAGTTGATAGCGCTATTAGCTCTCACAAACCTCACACTGTGCCAAGGAGGACGGGTGTGAACTAGTATGCTTTGGCAATTGTCAATGATGATAGACATTGACAAACGGGCCAATAACGAAACAACGTAACAGTCGCATGTCTTCGGTTTACGCAATTTAGTAGCTTACAGATGGGGTACCTCCCCATGACAAACATGATTTATAAACGAGTAGCTTAACAACTTATGTTTTTGTAAATAAAACTGGAAAACCGTGAACTCGCCAACTTTGTTGTTGACACCCTACTGCATGCTTTGCAGGACCCTAGGTACAGCTCGGGAGCTCGGAGCGGAGGAGTGTAGTGGTTGCGTTAAACCTTTGATGGTTTTAAATAATGTCCATGAACTTTTAAACTATTATTGGACTATGAAACTTTATGCTTCCCCTGTTAAACCTTAATGTTGTTTTTGGAACTATTTACTTTAATCACTAATCGTATTGTGGTGATGGATTTACTATGTTTTATAATTAATGTTCATTATGATTGGTCGTATGATCCTGGTCAAGTCACACGCCTCGCAATAATACTTCGCATATAGAAAATGTGGGTGTGATTGGTATCAGAGTCATTGGTTATAGTGAACTCGGTTTTAAAAGAAAGGCATTTTTGAGAAAACCAGACTATAACCTGATTTATATTAAATGGACCGCAACGACACTACACTCCAAGTGCAAGGCTCAACAAGCTAGAATCGATAGCTCGTGCATGTGTTTACTTGTTACTTACTTGATACATATTTGATGATATATGTAATGGTATACTTAGTATGTGAAAGCCTAGTAGTAAGATACGTAGATATGTGTTATTTCAAACTCTCTCCTATTTTTCTCCCTATTATTCTCGCATCACTACGGCATCGTTCTTATTCTGTGTTTTTGTGGATGTGAAGATAATTAGCGGACGCGGAAGAGGCAATATCAACCTGACTCAGGGCCAGCTGGCGGCCATGATCAGCGCACGGGTTGCGGGGGCTTTGGCAGCCCAGCAACCTGCACCCACTCAACCTCGGGTTTGCACTTTCAAAGCTTTCATGGATTGCAAACCTCACTCCTTCAACGACACCAAAGGAGTTGTAGGCCTTCTGCACTGGATCGAGAAGGTCGAGTCTGTGTTCGAGATGTGCGGCATATTCATTCAGGGTTTGAAGCCATGCGGCAAACACCATCGCCACCCTCTTAGGGTTGCACATGGAGTTTTATCGCTAAACTTATCGGTGCGTGTGAGGAGGTGGAGTCCATTTGCTTTATAGTGTATGTGATTGGTTAATGGAATAAAATGGTAAGGTCCATGGTTTTATGGTAAAGTTTATTTATAATTATTTAATTACACAAAAGTTTTCTTATGTATAAAAACATATTTAAAAAAGGGAACTTTTTAGATGGATTTTTTGTATCGCTCTTAGTTACAGAAAACTTTTTTGAACATAAATATTTAAAAGATATTTCAAATAAAGTAAAATATTTTTTAAAAAAATAAATAAACATTTAAAGGGAAAGCTTGATACATATGTTACTTCATTTTTAATGTTAACTTAAATAAAGCTCCGTATAAGAAGCACACGTTTTGAATTATTAAGCCAGTATAGTATTTTGAAGGTGGAAAGGAAATAAAAAATCGCCACGGGAATGCTTAAAGGGAGCGGGGCGTAGTGCGGCAAATTCATTTAAGGTTTGAAGCCATGCAGCAAACACCGTCGCCACCCTCTTAGGGTTGCACATGGAGTTTACCGCTAGGCAAAACTTATGGTGCGTATGAGGAGGTGGAGTTCATTTGCTTTAGGGTGTGTGATTTGTGAGTGGAATAAAATGATGGGGTCTATGGTTTTATGGTACTTCTAGGTAGGCATGCCGCCAATGTTTACCCATCTACGGTACTTGGGTATAGAATTCACGTGAGAAAGCATGATTAAACAGAGCTAGAATACCATCCTAGGGTGCCCTTCACCCTAGCTCCAACATGAGAATCACCATTTAGTTGAGTACACAATAATTTTAAATGGCATAATCGTAACTGTAATTCTTTTGTGGTCCAGTAAATATATTCTTCCTAAGAACATTCAACATTTGTTATATTTTTCTAACATTTGATTTAAGTATGCTATATAACAAAGTAGATTCGCGATGCATTATTCTTAATAAAAAATAACCATGTATCATGTAATGTATAAAAATAAACTATGAACATATAAAAATAATTATACATGTATCTGAATAAAATACTTTGTTAATTAATAAATAACTAAGCATGCGTAACTCGAATTCAAAGAGTCACTTATGAGCCGGTTCAAACTTTAGACATAGAGCATGAAACAAGCTGAATGTATGATGGAGCTCTAATAAACTAAACGAGTTGAGATTGAAACATATACACTTAACTCGATTCGTTTACATCATTGTTTTGAAAGAGTAACTACAACTGATTTATTATAAGGAAAACAATGTAGTATGACAAAAAAATGATGTGGCGATGGTGATACCGTGATATTAAAGACAAAATATGTGACAAACCTTCAAATATGTAACATATAGAGCTTGCTAACACAAGTGGACAAATTTATGACGATGGTTAAATTTATGTTAAAGAAGGTCTCTTTCTTGAATACGAAATGTTGGACCATGTAAAATGTGAAATGACTATCAACAACTCATTCTTCAATTATTGTACCAAAAGTGTTTAGTCAACTAACTATAAAAACTTTAATACCGGTTTTAAAAGTAAGAATCTTCTAAAAAGATACATTAATAAAAAAATGTTGTTACATGAGAACATACTTTTTATATTTATTTTTATTTTTTATAGCTACTTGAAGTTGCGTTTAAAAATATGCATTATCAAAACTTATGCTCTATTTTAACAAGAAAATACTCTAAATTACATGAGTGATTGTTATAAATTTGGTCATTCTTGTTTAGAAGCTAGTGTGACGCAATGCGCTTCGCAGCGGGCATTTGGTCGTTAGCAGTTCAATTTGGAACGGTGTTGCAACCGAAAGAGAAAACCAGAAAAATCATAACAAACTAACAATTACCAAAAATAGAAAAATAACTATGATTTTATATATCTATTTTTTTACGATGAACCTTTACTCTAATTTTACTTGTCCTATATAACTAAATCTTGGCAGCCGGAAGAAAAAAAACAAAACAATAAAGCCCTGATATTCTTTAGAGTTAATAATATATATAATATTAGATTAAATAATATTAGCATGTGATAATATTAAACAATAATGAACACGTCCATGTCATACCGTCACAAATCTTAATCCACCATCAGAGGGTGAAAGCTAGTTTCTTTAAATAATTTAATTTTTAGTCTAAGATGTTAGTAAACCTAGCAAAGTGTTAGATTAATAGAAAAACTGTAAATAAAATATTTTTTAGTATAAAATGTTAGTAAAATTAGCAAAGTGTTAGATTAATACAAAAATTGTTGCAACTCTAGCAAAGTTTTCGATTAATACAAAAGTTATCGAAAAAAAATAAAAGGGCAGAGCCCAAACCCACCAATCAAACGAAAGCACCAACTTGTTGTTTTGTAGATTATAGAATTCCTACAAAAGACATATGCAAATTCAAAAGGTTAATCAAATAATTAACTAAATAGTTTAAATTCTATTTTAATTCTTCTGGTTTGTTCAAAATATCTATTTCAGTTTAAAAGATTTTTTTTTGACTTTTTTAATCCAATAGTTTGATTTCTATATCAATTTAGATCCAGCACATTAACTCTATTCAAATTATTTGTTAATTTCTCATGAAAAGACTAAAATAACCCTAATCCATTTTTAGATGCTATAAAGGTATAATCCTAAAAATGAATTAATGAAAATTAAAAGGCTATAATTTATCTCCTTTTTTTCTCCAACTCCCTTATGTTCAAATAGAAGTCAATGCATAAATTTTAACCACCATATAATATTAGATGTTTACATATGTGTATCATATTTGAAAATTAAAGAATTGAAGAGTGACATATATGTAAATAATTAAAACATGGCAATTATCGTAGCATACTGATTTGTTTAATATATGTTTTTCTTGTCTTGTTTGTTTCTTGTCAAACTTATGTTCATATCTGTACACTTAGAATAACACACTTGAAATACATATATGTAATGGTTTATGGCCAATCATTACATATGTGGGAGTAATACTATTTAACTGAATACGACATATGTAAATACAAAACCAAATTTAAGAAGATAATTTAGATTATTTAGGAGTCATGAGATAAAATCCAAAACTTATTGTTCAAATGAGATGTTAGTATAGAAAGATAAAATATTTATTTAAGAATGGTTTAAGGGTATTTTAATCTTTTTAAAAGAAATTAATATAAAATTTTGATGGAGATAGTGGACTAGACCAAAATTGATATGAAAATCAAATTATTTGATTAAAAAAGTCAAAAAAAAATCTTTTGGACTGAAATAGATATTTTAAGAAAACCACAAGGATCAAAATAGTATTTAACTCTGAACTAAAACAATGTGGCTAAAATTTAAAAATAAAAAACTTTATTGTAGTTAACAACTTTATATAATAATAATAATAATAATAATAATAATAATAATAATAAATTTTTTAAGTAAACTTCTTAATATAATAACAACAACAACAATAATAATAATAATAA
Source organism: Scalesia atractyloides (assembly GCA_947069175.1). NCBI lineage: Eukaryota > Viridiplantae > Streptophyta > Magnoliopsida > Asterales > Asteraceae > Scalesia > Scalesia atractyloides. Next base: position 31,099,564 of record CAMTDV010000015.1, on the reverse strand, counting down.
TAATAATTACCGTTCATTCTTTAATGACGTATATGAACTACATTATTCACTTATAAGTTAGGTGTTTGTCCTTTCACTGACATATATTTAAAAAAGAATTTTTCAAATCCATAACCATTTTGCTAAAGAGAACTATATTTTTTATAATAAAAACCTCACCCCTTACCCCTTCACATGTTTCATCTTTATCCCGCAAACCCACTTCCCTCACATGCTTTTGTGACTATATCATTGAGATTCCAAGATTCTTTAACGACTCCAATAATTTAAGGAGTTTGTACTTGTCTTCAATTGATCCCGGGTGGGATGGAGTATGATTGTGGTAATCTCGAGCAATCAGAACGCATTGACCATTTCTTATGTGCGGCGTTAAAAATATACCACCTCATTAGTGTATATCAACATACATGTCACATTATATGGGTCATATGACAAAGAAAAAATCATATGAGCCATTTGGTTTTGTCAATGATCACATCAGTCATTTCTTTATTATTCGAAATATCATATGGGTCTTATTAATTGATCCTCATACGACTATTTTTCGTCCTACAATACGGGTCATATGTCCATCATCTCTGTGTGCTTCCGCCCATATGGACCATACAACACATATAATACGTGTTTGAATACTGTATAAGTGGTGTATTATTTAGTTGGCGCATGTTATGGAATTCCATCGAGTTTGACGAATTATACCATTTTTGAATATAAGTTTTAAGTTATTATATACATAACAATTCTGGGAATAAAAACTACGATAGATTTTTGTCCTTTATTAGGTTTTTCTTTTTTGTTCTTTTGTATCTCACCTTCTCAATTTTCCACTTCCTTGACTTATGAAAAACTTTGTAAAATATCTTTTTGACCCCACTAAGTTTTCTAATGTTTCAATTTTGCAATTCTATAACTTAAAAAACATAATTTTCTTATGATCTTTATGTACGTGTCGTATAAATTCAAGTTGGTTTACGTTGTAATTCTTTTTTTTTCTCGAAATATAATAAGTTTATGTGCTTATTGTTATGTATGTTTTAGTTGGTTTACGTTTTGATACAAATTTGTTTTGAAATGAGTAAGATCAAATATAATATGCAGTCATTAGACGGTATAAATTCGAAGTATCTTACATTACAACGGCACCGTAACGCGCAATTATTAGTTTAATCTAAGCTTGGAACGTTTTAGAACACTATTTCCCAAATAGATATTTGCGTGTGAGTCATGTTAAAAGACAACTAAAAGAAACTTACGTGTGTGTCATGTTATAGGTTATATACGTTATATAACCACAACCAGTTTTTATTAAATAATATACATCTAACAACTACATATAACTTTTCACGAAAATAAGAAAACTAGCTTATCTTTAATATTTCTATAGATATTATGCATTAGTTTAGTTAATTTATTAGTTTGTTTTCATCGAAACAGGCATTTTAAAAAGAGTAAAACCAAAATGTCTATGATTTTAGGTTATTTTTATCACTTTAGTTTAAAATAAAAAACTACATATGTTTGTTACACTTTGCCTGTCACATCTCAACCAATAGCAGAATCATCGGGACGCGGCACTAGGCGAATCAGATTACTCAAGAGAATCCATAACGACTATTTAAATGACAATATTTAAAAGTCTAATTTCCCATACAATTAAACAATATTTCATAACAGTCACCACGAATTACATATATCTTAAACAATCAAAATCCGATAAACTACAAATTTCATTACGAGTTTCTAAGGATATAGCCCTAAATCCATTGCAGCATAGAATCATCAACCTGTCACATACGTTAAAATAAAAGTCAATACATAAAGTAAATGTGAGTACACAGGTTTAATAGCATAATAATAGCGATAAAGCGTTTACGCATAACCAGCATGTGACACGTAGATAAGCGAATCTAAGTAAGCTAACAATAATGATACATGCTAACCAACACGACTGCGAGGTGGAGTATGCGCGATATGTGTTCACAATAGCGAACACACACGTAAAGTTAATATGCGAGCCTTAACAACCCCCGAACCACTGGGGTGCTGAGTCCAAACTATAGTACTATCGTTGCTAAGGGTGGTCTGCAAGTCCTCATTATTCACACATAGCAAACAAACATTCAGCGATTTACGTATAACATGCAAGAGCGGTTAGCGTTTAAAAGAGTTTAGCGTTGTGTGTAGCGTGTTTTGATATAGAGAACGTATGTAACACCCAAAAGTGTGTTTTAAGCGAAAAAGGATTCAAGTATACTCATAGTGAGTGCGTAAACAGCAGACACGAGCGAGATGGAGTGAGGAGAGTTTCGGGTCAGCCTGCGTGTAAAAACAGAAGTGCAGCAGTCTTCCAGAGTGTCGAAACAGTCGGAACGGAGAGTCGTGCGGGAAAAGTTTATTTCGCACGAAAATGGAGTTTTCGTGCGAAATTGCCTGTTTTGTGTCCAAAATCGAGTGTTTTCGCGTCTGTCTTCGGGAAATCGAGTGTTCATCCCTCCAACCTTAGGCTACTGATCAACCTAGCGTCGGAGAGGTCTTTTGAGCGAGTGAGTCTCTTATATGAACTCGGACTGGACAGTGTGAACCAAGTATGGTTCACGCGAGCCAGTCCAGATCGCACAAGTGACTGTTCTTGCGAATTGGTGCGTTCGGGACTGAGATTTCATCTGAAACAGATCTATTTTCGACTCCATTTCATGACGGTTTCGACAATGCTTCGTTCCACTATTTAGTGAATGAAACCTTAGTCGGTTGTTGTCCGCTTTTGTGTAAAAATCAATTTGTAGAACTGTTTTGTTAAGATAACACTTTGTGATCTCGAAACAACACGGTTTCAGATCTGAGAAGCTAAGGCTAACTCAACATGCTCGGTTAAGTGTAGATCTTAGTTAAAATCAGAAAGTTTTCATGAAAAATATGAAGGTTTTCGTAAACATAGAAGTTTAGATGAAATCGGAGATAATCTCGTGCAAAGTCGTTGTAGAAATTATTGTGATTCTCGTGAAAAACGTAGTCTTCCTACTTGAAACGGAGAAAACGAGCTAGAGAGCGTTTTAGTGCGGAAAGACAGCAAGTTGAACTGAAAAGTGTTGTATTTATAGGCAGAGAGGAGTGGAGGTGGTTTGATGAAATTTCCGTGCGAAAAATGTCCATTTTCGTGCGAAAACAACCATTTTCGAGCGAAAAATGCATTTTCCGGGTGAAAATACCATTTTCATGCCAAAAACACTCAAAATACGTCATTTTCGTACGAAATCTGCCATTTTCGTACGTTTTTTTTTTGTAAATTTGACCCAACTTATGTTTTGGCTGATCGTTTGATGTTTTTCTTTGTGTAATTAATTTAATTTAATTAATTTAGTTGGGTTAAGTGTTTTTAAGTGTTATGCGATATGGTGAGTTGTGTGAGCGAGAGCGAGAGCGAGAGCGAGAGCGAGTACAAACCATAAATCATAAAGCACACATAACACATAAAGCAACATAAAGTAAACATAATTAATCGCGATTTGAGTTGCATTGAGCGTTGTGAATATTGAGCGATTAACTGCGTTTAAATAAGCGATATTGTAACAACTAAGAAATTCGTTGTTATTATTTTCTTGTTTATTCCGTTGTAATTATCGTTGAACTCCGAGATTCGGTTATGAGAAAGTTTATGTTAATGGAACTATATTTGTCACATATATATATCACATTTAATCGCTTATTAATCGCTAATTCATTGCAATCACAAGTAACTGTGTTACTTTAAGTAGCCAAGTGTGTTGTTGTACAATGACCACTTGTGCCATCGCATCGCTTATCTCATCGCATCGCAAATCGCAGTTATTTACGTTACATTATGTTATTTATGTGTTATGTGTTTTATAGTTTATGATTACACTCGCTATCGCATTGCTCTCGCTTATTCGAATCGCTTAACCGCATTATCTCATCAATTATAACGCTTAACGCTTCGCTAAAACGCTTAATATAACCATCTAATACGAATCGAATCGCCAAACGAACTCTTAACGCGAAATAATCAAACAAAACTTGGCCAACAGGTCAAGTTCGGCCGAACTTGTACCTCACAAGTTCGCCCGAACCTGCCAGGCCACCGGAATCCTTCAAAAACCAAAAAGTCCGCGCGGACTTGTTTTAAAACCAGGAAAACAAGCAAGTTCGCTCGAACTTGTAGCAAGTTCGCCCGAACTTGATACAAGTTCGCCTGAACTTGATTTTTCCAGCTCCTCTCTCCTCCTCACCTATAAATACTCAGCTCCTTTCCTCAGTTGAACTTGCTGTAGGTTCGCCCGGAGCTCCCCAAAACCGAAACCCTTTGTTTTCTAAGTAAGATTCAACCCGTTTTTAACTACAACAACGTTCTACAAGGCTTTGCCTTCGATTTCATCAAAACTCTTCTGTTTACGAAAATCTTCATCTTTTTCTATAAAACTTATGTTTTTCACTTAGATCTATGTCTAGATCTAAGTAAAACCTTTAAAACATCGATTTTTACACAATATTCGGACTAAATGACGTATGTTTCGTTCACTTTGAAGTGGAACGAGGCGTTGTCTAGCAAGATCTCAGATCCGAAAGCACAAGGACGAAATCGTCACTTTTCACAAGCTGGACTAACCCGTACGAACCATCAAGTTCACCCAGATTAGCCTGAGTTTCTGTAAAATGACTAAACTCGCTCCAAAAGACCTCTCCAGCCTAAGTTTTACTCAGTGGCTTAAGGTTGGATGGATGGACACTCGATTTCCTCAGCAAACGACACGAAAACGCACGATTTGGATGCCAAAACAATCAAGTTCGCTCGGAAGACATCAAGTTCGCTCGAACTTATCACCAGATTGGTGACAGGTTCGCCCGAACTTGGTCATCATTTGACATTTTTCCAGAATTCCTACCAAGTTCGCTCGAACTTGCATGGTTTCCAAGGAAACAAGACAAATTCGCCCGAACTTGTATCAACTTCAAGCATATGAGGCAAGTTCGCCTGAACTTGTACTCTCCCAAGGGCAATAGCACAAGTTCGCCCGAACTTGTACCCCAAGGTACAAGTTCGCTCGAACTTGTACCCTAAGGTACAAGTTTGCCCGAACTTGTCTACTGTTCTTTCACCCATTCACCGTTTCAGCATTTCATAAAACTGATGCACTTCTGTTCGCTTACAGGCTGATCTTGCGCTCTCCTCAACTCATCTCAGATCCCGTCTCTTCTCTCAAATCGCATCGACTATGAGTATACTTGAACCCCTTTTACGCTTAAAAGCACTTTTGGGTGTCACATATGTTCCTATATCAAATCATATGACAAGAATCAAACGCTTATTCGCAATCCCGCTTATACATGACTATACGTGAAATATGCTGAATTGTATGTGTTACTTGATTGCTTGTACGCCACCCTTAACCTGATAGTATACTAAAGGTTGACCCACCACCCGGAGGCCCGGGGTTGTTAAGGCTCGCATTTTTATTTCTCATTTATTTTCTCTTTAGGATGTGGACGCTTGTTCGCATGCCTCGATCAATCGCGGTTTGTTGGTTTGCATGAATCTAAGTAGTTACATAATTCACATCTCTTGCGTATGTCATGCGGTGTATGCTAAACGCTTCTATATTTATTATGTACGCAAAACTCGTATGCTCACCTTTACTTAATTGTATTGATGTTTTATTTTAACATATGTGACAGGTTGAGGATTTGCTATGGATGCTTAGTTGTAGGATTGCCTTTAGAAATATCATGTAATAAATCTAGGGAAGATCGGACTTGATTTGTATTAAGAGTAGAGATGAGATTTTTTACCGAAATACCAGTACCATACCGGTACTTTACCGGTACCGTACCGTTACCGTACCGGTTCCGGTATAAATGGTACCGGTATCGGTAATAGATTTTTCAAATTTTGGTATCGGTAAATAACGGTATCGGTACCGGTATTTTTGGTAAAAAACCGTATTAATACCGAATTTTTTTAAGGAACTCTAAGGAGTATTTTGACAAATATAAATCATAATCTCCTAGTATTACTAAAAACAATTTATAAAAGCAATAAGCACGAACCCATGTATCAGTTATGAATTATGATGTTTTTTAGACATGTTGGAATTTGGATGTCAAAAGTCGAACACATGTATGTTTTCCTTTTGAATTTTAGTTTTTACTACATACATTTGTCTAGTTTCCCATTATATATTACGCCAATTCAGTTAATAACGGATGGATGGATGGATTTTTATGATATTTTTTAGGTAAATCAATGGAAAACACTAAAGCGGTACCAATGCGGTAAAATACCGAAATACCGGTACCGATACCGGTACCGTACCATTACCGGACTGAGAAATTCGGTACGGTATTCTGTATCCACTTTTCCTCAATTTCGGTAACGATATTTGCGGTATCGGTACCGGTACGGTACGGTACCGGTATGATACCGATCTCATCCCTAATTAAGAGATATTATGTTTTGCAATGATTAAACGTGAAATATTGGTTGATTGTATGAGAAGTTAACTGTTTAAGATATTGTCATGTAAATTGTTATGGAATTTCTCTTGAGACAATCTGGTTCGCCTAGTGCCACGCCCCGATGTTTCCGCCATCGGTTGGGGTGTGACAGATTGGTATCAGAGCCATAAGTCTAGGGAAAGTTAGGAAGAACTGCCATGTTTGACCTAGTCTATAGTTAGGATACCAAATCAGACTGTTACGCATCGATTAAACGCTGAAAACTGATACGAACAGACAAGTTCACCCGAACTTGGGGCAAGTTCTCTCGAAATTGATCAAGTTCGCCCGAACTTGACCAAGTCCGCCGGAACTTGTCAGTCCCCTACAATAACACACAAGTTCAATTGGGATTGAGCAAGTTCGCTCGAACTTGACATCAGGCTGATGCCAAGTTCGCCCGAACTTGACCAGAACCCTTTTAATTGAACTTTTAAAAAATGCTTTTCCTAAAGCAACCACAATACACGTGAAGAACGCTCGTATCACACAAAACGAGTGATCAAATTGAGATTAGGTGTGAAAACCAAGAACTCTCGATAAGATCATTCACTCCACGCATATTCTCTCGCACGAGATCTCTTCGTTGAGTTAAGAGTGATATCCAAACCTCGACGAAAATCTCCATTTCTATCTAATGGAACTCCCGATTCGATCGGTGAGCATAACCACAACTAGGAATGAAGTTGTTAAGTTAGGGGTGAAACCCGCATCTTAATAACTAGTTCCGCTCCTCGATTTTCAATCTCACCAAAGTCTCGATTATTTCTATGACTCTGAACACAACGTAACTGGAAGAATAAATGCCGTTACCGTTGTATGGTGAGAGCATTTTTCTATTAGGCCAAATCGTGTGTCCGAACTCAGAGAATTCTCGAACCACTTTGGGTAGTCGATGTCTCAAAACCCAGGACGCTCCCAAATTGATTTAAGCCTACAATCGCCGATTTTACGCATCATCGAGTTTTATTGCTAAATGTTTAACTTTTTGTGAATTTTACGCTTTATCGATTTCTCGCTTATTTGATTTCTCGATTTACCGCCTTTACGCTCCATCGATATATGCACAACTCGCACAGCGCTCGAAATCTAAAACGCTAATTAATACACCAACCAAACTAAAATGCTTAACTCTCCTACGCGAATACCCACGCACGCGGTATTCCTCGCTTATTTCGCTTATTACGCTTATATATCGCACCTCGAACGCGCTACGCTTTACTTATAAGAAGGTGAATACGTGCAAAGTATATGTTTACATGAATTATGTGACTACGTGCTTACGTGCTTATGTGTTATGTGCTTATGTGTTTACGTGTTTACCTGCCTACGTTTTTACTTGCCTACGTGTTTATGTGATTTTGTGCCTTATCTGAATAATAATAATAATAATAATAATAATAATAATAATAATAATAATAATAATAATAAGTAAACTTTTGAACATGAACCTACTATAATCGAATCTCATCCAATCAAATCCTTCATGTAGATGTCTTCCATGGGATATCACACACGGAGGAACATCCAGCGCACAACGCTGATAAACGCATCGCTTCACTGGTAGCCAAGCAGATAGCTAAAGTCATTCCCCAAATTGTCAGCGAGATCCATGCTGTCAGCAGCAATTCGTCCGTCGATTCCAAGTCCGACACGCCAAAGACATCCTTCAGCTTCAAGCAATTTAAAACATGTGGACCTCTTACTTTCTCAGGCACTGAAGGACCGAATGCTATGTTTCACTGGTTCGATTCTATCGAGGTTACCTTCCGCCAAAGTGGATGCCCTGAAGCCCTGTGCACTATCAACGCCACCGGCGTGTTCCAATCGAGGGCTCTCGATTGGTGAACATCAGAGCGCAACAAGCGCGGGGACGACGAAGCTTACGGGATCACCTGGGAGGAACTCAAGGAAATCATGGTGAAAGAGTTCTATCCTCCACATGAAGTTCAAAAGCTAGAGAATGAGTTTTGGGATATCAAACAAGACGGTCCCGATAACGCTGGTCTAACAGCTCGTTTCAAACAGTTAAGCATTATCGGTCCCGTTCAGGTGGACACTACTGAGAAAGCAATCAAGAAATATTTGCGTGCTTTACCCGATTGCGTCGCTGATTTTGTTCAAGCAGCACACCATGTCACCATTGAGGAAACTTATCAGCTAGCCGCAGAAATCAACGACAAAAGGGTTCAGGCTGGTTACTTCAAGAACAGCTAAGTCGCCAACCAAGCAATCACCGAGCCTGCTACCGATCAGTCTCGAGAGTCAAAATCCAGCCGCCGAGGTCGCAAGAGAGAAAACCCGAGCAAGAACTGTGCACTTACCGCACCACCAAACCCTCAGCCGCTTCAGTCAGCCGCACCAAACGCACCTCCAACAAAGCGTGAGCATACTGGTCCTCATCCACTGTGCTCGAAGGGCACTTATCACCATGCGGTTGGAGGCAGTTGCCGTTTCTGCACCAACTGCAACATTTACAGCCACTTTACTGTCAGTTGCCGTTCAGGCCCCCGTCAGCCAGCTCCTCAGGCCCCAGCAGCACCAGCTCTACCAGCTCCACCTCGCACTCCTCAGGCTAATCAACAGCAGTTCCAGCAGCAAGCGCCAGCCCCAAAGGCCCGTGCTTGCTACACTTGTGGGGACCCAAACCACTTCAGCAATGTCTGCCCAAACAAGGTCGTGAAGCAAGAGCCTCAGCAGCAGCCACCACCACAGCCTCAGTAGCAACAACCACAGGCTGCGCGTGGAAGAGCCTTCGATCTCAATCATCGCCAGGCTCCGAATGACAACAATGTTGTCAACGGTACGTTCCTCGTTAATGGTATTTATGCTTCATGTTTATTTGATACTGGTCCCGATAATTGTTTTGTATCGTTAGAATTGGAAAAGGTTTTAAAATGTAAACGCGCTAAACTCCCAAAGACTTTCGATGTTGAAGTCGCCGCCGGAAGAACCGTTACCGTTAACTCTATCTTACGTGGTTGTTCTCTCGATCTCAACAACCACGTCTTCTCGATCAATCTCATACCTATGCAGTTAGGTAGCTTCGATATCATAGTAGGCATGGATTTTCTTCGGAAAATCATGCTGAAGTTGTTTGCTTCGATAAAATGATTCGTATCCCTCTTCCTAACGGTGATCAACTCCATGTTTACGGTGAAACTCCCTCAAAGATATTGATGCTTATGTCATGTACCCAAGCGAGCAAGTGCTTGCGAAAGCAATGCATTGCTTTTGTCGCCCACATCGTGAACCCGGAGAAAGAAAAGAAAACCTTTAAAGACGTCCCTGTTGTTTGTTAATTTCCTAAGGTCTTTCCCGACGATTTACCCGGTCTACCCCCTACTCGAGATGTTTGATTCCGTATCGATTTAATTCCCGGTGCTACTCCCGTTGCTAAAGCTCCTTATCGCCTCGCACCATCAGAAATGTGCGAGCTACCTAGCCAACTTCAAGAGCTTCTTGATAAAGGCTTCATACGCCCGAGCATTTCGCCATGGGGCGCACTCGTTCTTTTTGTGAAAAAGAAAGATGGGACGTTCCGAATGTGCATCGATTATCGTGAAGTTAACAACTCATGATAAAGAACCGCTATCCTCTTCCTCGTATCGATGACTTATTTGATCAACTTCAAGGTGCTACTTGTTTCTCTAAGATCGATTTACGTTCCGGCTATCATCAGCTACGTGCATTGGAAGAAGATATTCCAAAAACCGCCTTTCGTACTGGTTATGGTCATTTCGAATTCGTGGTCATGCCTTTTGGTCTTACAAATGCACCCGCGGTCTTCATGGATTTGATGAACCGTGGGTGTAAAGCTTTCTTAGATCGTTTCGTCATTGTGTTTATCGATGACATCCTTATTTACTCGAAGTCGAGAGCCGAACATGCGCATCATCTCCGTTTAGTTCTCGAACTCCTTCAAGGAAATCGCCTTTATGCTAAGTTCTCTAAATGTGAATTCTGGCTTGAAGATGTCCAATTTCTCGGCCATATCGTTAACAGTCAAGGAATTCACGTCGACCCTGCCAAGATCGTAGCAGTAAAGAGTTGGATTACGCCGAAGAATGCATCCGAAATCTGTTCCTTTCTTGGATTGGCGGGTTACTACCGTCGATTCATCGCCGACTTTTCTAAAATCGTTGTTCCGCTTATCGCTTTAACTCATAAGGACAAGCCTTTCGTTTGGGATTCCAAACAAGAAGAAGCCTTTCAACCTCTCAAGCGTATGCTATGCAACGCTCCTGTACTCGCCTTACCCGACGGAAACGACGAATTCGTTGTTTACTGCGATGCCTCTAACTTAGGTCTTGGTTGTGTTCTTATGCAACAAGACAAGGTTATTGCATATGCGTCTCGACAACTCAAGATCCACGAGAAGAACTACACAACCCAGGATCTCGAACTCGGTGCAGTTGTTTTTGCATTGAAGATATGGCGACACTACCTTTACGGTACCAAGTGTACGATCTTCACTGACCATAAGAGCTTACAACATATCTTTAATCAGAAGGAACTGAACATGCGCCAACGCAGATGGGTTGAACTTCTCAACGACTATAATTGTGAGATACGCTACCATCCCGGCAAAGCAAACGTCGTAGCCGATGCTCTCAGTCGACGAAGCTATGTGTATAGTGTTCGTGACTCTCAAGCTTTGAATGATCTCGAAATTCTGATTCGCTCCGCCAAATTTGCTTGTTTTAACGAGAATACCTTGCAAGAGGAAATGAAATGTGGTCCTGAAACTCAGTTTGTTGTTAAATCCAATGGTATTTACTATTATCTCGATCGTATTTGGATTCCTACCCGTGATAATCTTCATGAATTGCTAACGACTGAAGCCCATAAATCTCGATATTCCATTCACCCCTGAGCCGACAAGATGTACCAGGACCTTCGTCCTAAGTATTGGTGGTCGGGCATGAAAAAGGATATCGCCGTATACGTCTCAAAGTGCTTAACTTGTTCGAAAGTTAAAGCCGAACATCAAAGGCCCTCTGGTTTGCTCGAACAACCTGAAATCCCGATGTGGAAATGGGAGAGTATAGCTATGGACTTCGTTACGAAACTCCCTCGCACCTCCTATACGAGAAGACTTTAAGGTAGAACGATTAGCACGAATCTATACCGACGAAGTCATATGTCGACATGGGACGCCTCGTGACATCATCTCTGACCGTGACGGTCGCTTTACCTCACGTCTCTGGGAGACTTTTCAATCCGCTCTCGGTACTACGCTTAATCTCAGTACCGCTTTTCATCCTCAAACCGACGGTCAGACCGAGCGCACGATCCGTACCCTCGAAGACATGCTTCATGCATGCATCATAGATTTTTGTGGTAATTGGGATACGCATTTACCTTTAATCGAATTCTCGTACAATAATAGTTATCATACCAGCATCCAAATGGCTCCTTTTGAGGCACTATATGGAAGAAAATGTCGATCGCCTATTGCATGGCACTGAGATCGGAGAAGTACAAATCACCGGTCCCGAGCTAATTCAAGAAACGACAGACAAGATCCTCCAAATCAGAGACAATCTCTTGAAAGCTCGGAGTCGCCAAAAGAGTTATGCCGATAAACGCCGCAAGCCCCTACAGTTCGAAGTGGGAGATCACGTTCTCTTAAAGGTTGCACCTTGGAAAGGAGTGATCCGCTTCGGGAAGAAAGGGAAACTAGCACCACGATACGTGGGTCCCTTTAAGATTCTGGAAAGAATTGGAAAAATGGCCTATCGACTCGAACTACCGGAAGAACTCAACAACGTACATCCAACTTTCCATGTCTCGAACCTCAAGAAATGGCTAACTGAAGAAAATCTCCATGTACCTCTCGAGGATTTGCAAATCAACGAGACTCTCCATTTCGTGGAAAAGCCAGTCGAAATCATGGACCGAGAGACCAAGAAACTACGACGCTCTCACATTCCTATTGTGAAAGTCCGATGGGAAGGCAAACACGGTGCCGAGTTCACTTGGGAATTGGAAAGTGATATGAACGCCAAATATCCGCATCTCTTTGTTACGGCCACTACTTAAATTTCGAGACGAAATTTCCTAAAGTAGGGGAGACGGTAACAACTCGGAAATTCGTTGTTATTATTTTCTTGTTTATTCCGTTGTAATTATCGTTGAACTCCGAGATTCGGTTAAGAGAAAGTTTATGTTAATGGAACTATATTTGTCATACCAATATCGCATTTAATCGCTTATTAATCGCTAATTCATCACAACCACAAGTAATTGTGTTACTTTAAGTAGCCAAGTGTATTGTTGTACAATGACCACTTGTGCCATCGCATCGCTTATCTCATCGCATTGCAAATCACAGTTATTTACGTTACATTATGTTATTTATGTGATATGTGTTTTATAGTTTATGATTACACTCGCTATCGCATCGCTCTCGCTTATTCGAATCGCTTATCCGCATTATCTCATCAATTATAACGCTTAACGCTTCGCTAAAACGCTTAATATAACCATCTAATACGAATCGAATCGCCAAACGAACTCTTAACGCGAAATAATCAAACAAAACTTGGCCAACAGGTCAAGTTCGGCCGAACTTGTACCTCACAAGTTCGCCCGAACTTGCCAGGCCTCCAGAATCCTTCAAAAACCAACAAGTCCGCGCGGACTTGTCTTAAAACCAGGAAAACAAGCAAGTTCGCTTGAACTTGTAGCAAGTTCGCCCGAACTTATAGCAAGTTCGGGCGAACTTGATCTTTCCAGCTCCTCTCTCCTCCTCACCTATAAATACTCAGCTCCTCTCTTCATTTGAACTTGCTGCAAGTTCACCCGGAGCTCCCCAAAACCGAAACCATTTGTTTTCTAAGTAAGATTCAACCCGTTTTCAACTACAACAACGTTCTATAACATTTTACAACGATTTTGCACAAGGCTTTGCCTTCGATTTCATCAAAACTCTTCTGTTTACGAAAGTCTTTATTTTTTTTCTACAAAACTTCTGTTTTTCACTTAGATCTATGTCTAGATCTAAGTAAAACCTTTAAAACATCGATTTTTACACAATATTCAGACTAAATGACGTATGTTTTGTTCACTTTGAAGTGGAACGAGACGTTGTCAAGCAAGATCTCAGATCCGAAAGCACAAGGACGAAATCGTCACTTTTCACAAGCTGGACTAACCCGTACGAACCATCAAGTTCGCCTGGATTAGCCCGAGTTTCTGTAAAATGGCTAAACTCGCTCCAAAAGACCTCTCCAGCCTAAGTTTTACTCAGTGGCTTAAGGTTGGAGGGATGGACACTTGATTTCCTCAGCAAACAACGCGAAAACGCACGATTTGGATGCCAAAACAATCAAGTTCGCTCGGAAGACATCAAGTTCGCTCGAACTTATCACCAGATTGGTGACAAGTTCGCCCGAACTTGGTCAACATTTGACATTTTTCCAGAATTCCAACCAAGTTCGCCCGAACTTGTATCAACCTCAACCATATGAGGCAAGTTCGCCCGAACTTGTCAGGTTTCTCAGGAAACCAGACAAGTTCGCTCGAACTTGTACTCTCCCAAGGGCAATAGCACAAGTTCGCCTGAACTTGTACCCCAAGGTACAAGTTCGCCCGAACTTGTCTACTGTTCTTTCACCCGTTCACCGTTTCAGCATTTCGGAAGAGTGATGAACTTCTGTTCGCTTACAGGCTGATCCGGCGCTCTCCTCAACTCATCTCAGATCCCGTCTCTTCTCTCAAATCGCACAGACTGTGAGTATACTTGAACCTCTTTTACGCTTAAAAGCACTTTTGGGTGTTACATATGTTCCTATATCAAACCACATCACACGAATCAAACGCTTATTTGCAATCCCGCTTATACATGACTATACGTGAAATCTGCTGAATTGTATGTGTTACTTGATTGCTTGTACGCCACCCTTAACATGAAAGTATACTAGAGGTTGACCCGCCACCCGGAGGCCCGGGGTTGTTAAGGCTCGCATTTTTATTTCTCATTTATTTTCTCTTTAGGATGTGGACGCTTGTTCGCATGCCTCGATCAATCGCGGTTTGTTGGTTTGCATGAATCTAAGTAGTTACATAATTCATATCTCTTACGTATGTCATGCGGTGTATGTTAAACGCTTCTATATCTATTATGTACGCAAAACCTATATGCTCACCTTTACTTAATTGTATTGATGTTTTATTTAACATATGTGACAGGTTGAGGATTTGCTATAGACGCTTAGTTGTAGGATTGCCTTTAGAAATATCATGTAATAAATCTAAGGAAGATCGGACTTGATTTGTATTAAGAGATATTATGTTTTGTAATGATTAAACGTGAAATATTGGTTGATTGTATGGGAAGTTAACTGTTTAAGATATTGTCATGTAAATTGTTATGAAATTTCCTTGAGATAATCTTGTTCGCCTAGTGCCACGCCCCGATGTTTCCGCCATCGGTTGGGGTGTGACAGATATAAAATGAAATTAAAATAGATTAACCATTATATTTCGAATCCCGGACTATACGGTTATAAAAAGGAGATAACGTAGTACGGAACAACCGAGAAAAAGTCGGGTTGTTACATTGCCAAAACGGATGGTTGGGATCCCATTCGTTTTGGTTGTTGGGAAACATTGTGTGATTATGAATTTTTTTTTAAAGATTTTAGATAAAGAGTAAAGGTATAATAGATTAAAAATATACAAAAGCGGTAGGGTATTTATAGGTAAAATATAAATTTAAATTTTTTTAAAGTTACCGTTAATCAACGGTATTGTTGACCAACTCCCTCGATCCTTTCAATTTTGGTTCGTTAGCACGGTGGCGGAGGGTGGATAGCGCCCCCTCGATAACTTCCGAGGGGGGGCTAATGGCGCCCTAGGGCACTAAAAAGGTGACATGGCGGGATGGCGCTAAGCCACACCCTGTGGCCTAAGCTTTCATTTTTGTTGTCATTTTCATCCATATGACAAATTCAGTTAAAATGTATTGTTAACTCCGATGGATGATTTTGACAATTCTCAAACATTATGGACTATTTTGGCACTTTTCGATTTATTCTTTTGTTTTTAAATTTTGAAAATTTTATTTTTATTCTTAAATAAAAATAAATAAAAATAATTATAAATAATATGCACATATACACACTTATTTTTTTTTATTTTCTTTTTACCTTTAAACAAAATAATGATAAATTAATGATGTTTGATACGACAAGAGAGACGGGTGGTACTGATGTTTGGTGCGATGGGTCGAAGGGAGAAGATGAGATACGAGAATCTAGATAGAGGGGGTGGTTGTGGCGGTGGCAGCGGTTGTAGTGGTGATGAGGGTGGAAAAGAAAGAAGGATGGAAGAAAAAGAGTTTGTATGGTGTGTATACAATGACGGAGCTTGAATGAAAACTCAGTGAAGGCTGGACTCTCAAAATCCAAATCGGTGAGGCTGTACTCTTATAAATCAAATATTTTACACTACAAAAAAAAAACATATTTTTCGGTAAAATTATCAATATGAGCGAAAAATTGGCGGAGGCCGGGCTACCCCTTGCCCCAATAATATATGTATATATATTATAGTTATTTTATTATTTTTATTTTAAATGTAAAAAATAGAATTAAAAATTAACGTGTCTATACAATTGTGTGCATGTATATATGTTATATCTATTTATAATTTTTTTATTTAAAGATAAAAAAGAAAATTAAAAATAAAATAAAATAATAAATGGGTAAATTGCCAAGATTGTCTCTGAGGTTGGAATTTTCCAAAATCGTCTATTACTCAACAATACATTTTAACTTAGTTGAGGATTTGTATGAAACTGACAACAAAAATGAAACATTAGGGACTCATATATAAAAAGTTTCATTTTAAGACTGAAGTGTCAAAAGTAAACTAAATTTAGAGACATTTTGACATTTTACTCTTTTAAAAATGATATGCGGATTTTATATATGATAATATTTTACTATAAATTTATTAGTACACATGTAGTGGTATTCATTAATAAAAAATAAAATATATTTCATAGCAAACTTGAGAATTTAGAGCATTAAGCTGACTTTAACTTATACAATTATATTATTTTCCAACGTTGAATCCAGAATAAAGGAATACTCAGAAAAATATTATACTGTTTAAATTATGAATAAACACACACACAATCACCTATATAGACATTTTTGACTTTTTGTCACTCATTTGGTATGTTCTTATCAATCCAAATTGGATCATGGTCATCCCCACATCTTTCCGATATCATACATTCTTTCATTTACTATCAACATAAATTCAAGTTTTTTCTAGGTAATTTTATATCAATTAACAATCGTGTTATGTAACATGAACATGATTACATTAACTTTCTCTTGGTAGATCAAATATATCTATTAGGGGGGATGGGTTGTTTTGAGTTCTTATTTCACCCCAACCAAATCGTAAACGGTACCCAACACCAACAAATACACCTATAAACTTGACTGATAATGAGTAAACCAGTGGATATGAGGCCAAGTATAACACTAGGATTACCCCTCTCGTAGCGAGTGGATCACCACCCTAATATAAAATACAAAGACAAGTTATAACTAGGTGGGTTTCAAACTATATACAATTTTTTTTTGTAAGAACATGAAAATTTTAAAATTTGAAAATATAAGAAAGTAGTTGAATTGAAATGTATATTCATCTTTTCAAAAAATAAAAAATAAAAGTATTAATAATAAGAAGAATAAAATTTGTTTATATATTAAACTGACACAAGTAACAAACTAGTTTGTTGGTTTTTTTATATGTGTAGGTTAAGTTATATAAAAAGATGTAAACAAACTAGTTTATTGATTTTTTTATGTGTAGGTTATGTTATATAAAAAAACATGTAAACAAACTAGTTTATTGGTTTTTTTAAGTACATAAGATATGTAAAACATAAAAGTTTAGTGTGTTATAAAAGACGTCAATCATAAGTTTTATCGCGTTTACTGAGTAAACACATAATATTATAGTATTATCATTAATATTGTAAATCGAAAGTCAATCCAACAAACTTAACTTTTTGATAATATTACAACAATATACAACTCTAATACTCTTTTTACCTTTATAGATTGTAGTATTACAAATTCTTTTTCTAAAAGAAGTTAAACGACATTAACATTTCATATGTACGTTTCGTTCACGAAAGTTTAATCCAATTAACATGGAGTTTTCGATTTTCTCGTCGGAAATGATATACCGACTTCTAAAGTTAAACGACAAGACAAGCTAATTCCATACTCGATTTGGTGGGGATAGTATTTACCCACTTACCCGGGTACTCGAACTACCGCTGGGTGTCCAGGTATCCCACACACTCTACCTTGATACGATGATGATGATGATGATGATGATGATGATGATGATGATGATGATGGTGATGATGATGGTGGTGTTTAAGTTACCAAGACTAACTAGCGAGATGAAACTCACGCGGCGCGCTGGGCAGGAACTTTACAAGATCAAAATTGCTTTACAAGATCATTTGTAGAGTAATTTTGATAATTACCCTACAAGCAAATAATTACGAAAAATGCCATCACGTTTTTTTGGCTTTTTCATGTCTTTGGTACGTTTAGTACGTTAAAGTTATTTGTATTAGAACTTTACTCTAATTATCATCATTTGTTTACTACTGTCCGTCTATATTATTTCAACTAAGTAACAATATGTATAATAATGTCTTACTTGTTTACACTCAAAATCATATTTAAACGCGATCTTGATAATTTCACTTATTGTGTAACCATATAGAATTAGGGATGAGCATTTGGTATCGGGTACTGATATCAAACCGGGTATATTCGGTAGTGGTACCCATTTTCCTCGTTTTTCTGTACCAGTACCAACTTTACCTGTTTTTCGATACGGGTACCGGTTCAGTAACGAATGGGTACCATACTCATCCCTATATAGGATCATACATCACTAATGGTGTATTTATAAGTTGTCTTGTTCACATAAATCCAACACTACTTGCTAGCGTCATGTGAGAGGGCTATCGCTCGACCTTTGAAAACTGAGTGAGTGGTTGTCGGTTGAGAGGAACGATCAAACGATATTAAAAAACATCCATACGGGTAGGTTCCCTTTTGATAATTGCAAATTCCAATTCAATTCAACAACCGGTATTGCAAATTTGGTTATGTTACATTCATGCCAAGCAACTAGGAAGGAATGAAAAGAACAAGGTCATATAATACATTTTTTAGAAAGCAAACATGTTCATGGGGTAAACTTGCAACTACAAAATTTCAACACAAACACAATCCGCTACTAAACGTGATTGGAGATTCGACATGAACTCGTTTAAACTAAATTTAATCCCATAAAACCCAAAATATAACAGAACCGGAACCTAAACGGGACTAAAAACCCAACTTTTGACCGGTTTTAATATAAAGAAATGTCAATTCGGTTAGTCTTAAAAGAGTACCGAAAATAAAGAAGTGTCAGTTCGGTTCGGGTAGTCTTAAAAGAGTACCAAAAGCCCATTTCTTTCGTTCGTTTACTGATAATTGGGTTCAGTATATAAAGGCGAGCTTTGCTTAGGCTGTTTAATGCACCAATAGTTATGGGCTATTGGGCTTCAGTATATAAAATTGAGCTTTGCTTAGGCAGTTTTAGTGCACCACTAGACCCCTAGCTATGGACTATTGTAAACCACCTATTAATTTGTGGGCTTGGGCCTTGGCGCGAGTAACAAAATGATTTCCTTCACCACTATCTTCATCTTTCAACATTTTCTTGTTCTCAAAGGGAAACCCCAGACAAACATCAAATAAAACAGTGGAACAATAAACTGACTACGTCAAATTCGCTCCCATTTGTTAAAAGAAAGAATATGTCTATTGGCACACCCTAAAATATATTGGTACATTTTATCTTTTCAATAGGACTCATATATTCCTATACGAGTCGTATAGGGTTAACTTTAGATATTGAAGTCTGAGAGGGTCAGTCTTTGTCTGGCGGCTGGTCTTATACGACATGTCTGTATTATACGAGCCGTAAAAGTACCAGGTATTTTTTTAGTTTAAAATTTGGTGTTTTGGGTATGGTTGTTTGTATTTATTGTTTTATGTGTTTTATATTTTGTAATATATTTTAATAATGATGTGTAACAGCTAGACATCATAGCGCCCTTGTTAATTCAAACCGGTGAAATGTAAGGCCACTAAAAGTCTTGATCGAGAACAATAATAATTGAACATCATGGGAATGAATTTAATCCATGTCTCATTGATTCAGTTGATATTATACAAAAGGGATGAATGAATTTAATCTATGGTATTGTCATAGTAAGTTGTTACTAAAGCAAAATGTTTGTTTAATGACTTTAAAGTGTCATACCTTTTTTTGGGACAAACATGTGCAGCTAGAGCACCATTGACTAACGATGTTGAGGATTTATCGAAGGTCGTCTAAGTAGGGGATTGTTGGATTTATATGAACAGATTCGATAAGTCGACATTTTGACCGAGTTATGACACTTAAGAGTTACACCTTGGGTAACAACCAATAAATCCACTTAACTTGATTAACTGATGATCACAAACAATTAACAGAACCAAACATATAATTATCTTGAATAATCATGTAATCGCATGAAACATAATTTATTATTTATATGAGCTATAAATAATATGTTTAATTATTTATATAATTAAACTACGGTTTTCGAGTTTCGTATTGCGTATTGCGTTTTGAACTCGATCATATTGGGCTTTAGGGCCCGAAAGGTGATTAAACATACAATTATGGGTTATTATTAACCTAATTATACAATACACAAATCACAACCATCCTAATATCCCACCCTATTTTCCAGTCATAAACTCCAAACGGGTAGCCCCCCTTTTGCCTTGCGAGACCACCGGGCCAAAGGAAAACGCCGCCGTTATCCCGCGCCCCGGCCCCCGCCGCTAGCCACCTCCCATCTCCATTCTTGTTCGTTTTTCTAGCGCGTGTTCATTATATCTCGGTGTCTCAAACGGTTAATATTTAACCACTAAGGTATATCTATCTCATTGGTAGATTAATTAGTGTACCCTATTTGCGTGTCTATAACCATAATTCTTTTCAGTTTGTTTTTGGTGTTGATTCTAATTATATTATTCCACTACGTTTTAATAATTATCGATCTAATTAATAAATATATGTCAACCCATTTTGATAACAATATACAGGATCACCACTGAAACCCAACATGCATTACCCACCCACATGTAATTAAACAACTCTCAATCATTTTTCCAATTGTGTCACCCCTATGGTTAAAAATAACTTCAAACTATAAAACCCTTTTTTTTAAATTACAATCTTGATCAATGTAATGCATTGTTAAAACCATATAACTGATGTTTTGACATGAAGCCCATGCATTTGTTGTAAGACAAACAACATGTGAAGAGTTACGTAAATCGACTGGTCGTTACCCTTAGAATCATCGGTCTTTCTCCTCAAACTCGCCAATCAACAGGCCACAACCCCTATTATTCGACTACTTGGGCCAAATACAAATATCATATAAATTCTAATGATAAACTGGGGGCCTAAATCCCTAGATTATTTTCGAATTTGTATGTGTCGGTCCTGGGTAGCGGATATATGGGTCATAAGAGAGATAGAGTTTCTACCATAACAGCATGAGGTAACTGCATGTTGTCACATAAAACCAGAAAGTTTCGCAATGGCGATATTTCTTCCGCAAGACGGATGGTCAATGATGGGCTCATGTTGTAAAAGATGATGGTAACTTATTTTTACATTGAACGTAGGAGATATGGTGGGAATCATGCATTTTTGTGGTTTGATATCACACCACCATGAGTGCCCAATGACAACGCAAGTGTGCAGCCTTTTATATTATCATCACCCATCGATAATGGTATCGTAACCTTAATTTAATACATTTATTTATGTAGTGTTTGGTTGAGTACATGTGTTAGAAAGATGATTCACGTTATCCAAAAGTTATAATAATAAATACTATTTTGTTGACGATTATATGCATAAGTTCAATGGCAAAATGGGTATTTAGAATTTCTTTTATTATTATGGTGCTTATAATTTAAGTCACTAGATCACAAAAAACGAATCTGTTTCGGCAAGGAATAATGACATACCATGTCCTTTTTTTAACGAAAAATTTGGATCACTGACGAACCACTTATTATCGTGACACCAGCGGAACCACCCGATCATATTTATCTTCACTAGACATAATGGCTATACACCAATTTAGGAGGAAACCCAATAAAAATGGAAAAAACCTATTTGTAGGAATCGTACCCATATATCCTTTCTATAGCTTATAACGTGAAATAATTGTTGTATTACAAATCATCTTCTTCGAATATATCACATTTATAGACATCCATCAACGTTGATATTTTCATATTACAAAGACGTCCTCACTCATCAAATAACTCTTTCACGCCACATTGCGTTTATTCTCACACACATCATTTATATAAACTTGTACGTATTTGATGCATGGTTAGTATGATAAAGGGATGATGCAAAATGGATATCTTGAGTATCTGTTTCAGCGTTTGTTACGTAAAACATATTAAGTTCGTTCTAGATAGTTAACCTTTGATATTGACATGTTACAAGACATACCTTGGTTGACCACTAAATGACAACTTGATCGAAATGGACGAATTTGGGTGTTTTACCAACCTCAAATATGTATGGCCAAACATTAGGTTGTTCATGTGGCCAAGAGCAATCCTTCCCTTACAAAACTTCTACGTGATGTCCCCCTATTCCATTATAAGGTACTGCAATTTGTCGTTTTTATATGATGTCATAAACAAGTATTGCTTATACGTATTATGTTCATATTGAAATAAACTAGAGAACCACTTAGAAAACAAAAACCCAAGTTCCAATAAACTTATTGGCTTCATGATTTGACGGTTTCTTCGCTAAAAAGCAAACAATTACTTGATTATACCAAAACCCTTCTAACACTAGATAATGTAGCTTGTACTAATAGGTTATCTTTAAAAGATTGAAGGTTTTCCGGAGATTAATATTTAGGGGGTGTTTGGTTCGCTGGAAATCAATAAAGGAATTGGAATTTGAATTCCAACTCTTAAGTTGTTTGATTCATAGAAATTGTTATTGGAACCTCAATTCCAATCTTCATGCGTTTGGTAGACAATGGAATTGGAATTAGGCATGAATTCCTTCAAATTCCATTAAATAAAGGAATTCAAAATCCTTTCTATATACTTGAAGGAATTCAAGTAAGTTCATTGGAATCTCATACTGTTTTGACCGGAGTTGTTTCCAACCCGAGTCGTTTTTGACCTGCACCGTTTCGACTCGCACCGTTTACCATTTTGACCTGCACCATTTTCATTTTGACCCGTACGTTTTGACCCGCACCATTTTGACCCGACCAGGGGTGGTGGGGCCGAGGTGATAGATTATATTTCATTTGACCATCAAACACATCTAAAATGGAATTGAGATTTTAATCCCCAAAATTTCCAATTCTTATTGGAATGTATAAATTCCAAATCGAATTCCTTCAAATTCCAATTCCAAAATATTCCACGAACCAAACGCACCCTTAAGGTTTAGGGTTTAAAGTAGTGTCCGTTTCATGGAATGTAATGGAATTGAAAATCCCATAAAATGTTTAGGTAAGTTGGTATTATCATCAATGGAATTAGAATGTAAAATATGTAAAATAACATAACTACCTTATATCCGAAAAAAGAAGAATGTGAACCGGTGATTTAGATTCAATTCTTATTACATTCAGAATATATTCAATTATGTGAAATCATCATTACCTAAAGTTATCATATATTTAATTAACATACATATGTTAAATACATTTTTAATATTTACCTATTAAAAGAAGAATATTGACAAAATAAACCAAAATCAAAAGTTGCATATAATTGAAAGTTACGTATTAATGGCGTAATGTAGGGAAATAAGATAAGATTATGACTAAAATAATGTTAAAAGATGCATGACATAATTAGTTAGAATAAAACACTTATAAAATTAGTCCGAGTGTGCATGCACCCAAACTCCTCACCACATGCCTTATGGTCTTGTCGCATCTCTTGCACCTAATTTTTGGTACCCAACTACCACATTTATAAGCTATATGACATATTAACCTTGTCCACATGACTTGCTTGGAATAACATTAGTACTTGGATTAGACTATTAGAGGACCTTGAAAGGCTGTTAGCTATATGGAGTTGGACTAGTAGCAAACCACTAATACTTAGCATCTTGTGAGCCATTGGGTTATGGGTTTATAATGACGGAATTAGAGAGGGTTTCGGGTCATCCATTATTATTGGTGGTCCGCAGAGAAAGTACAGTGGATGTTAGGATGTCGAAAGAAAAGTTGAAAGAGTGAAAAATCAAATTAATATGAAAAACATAGAACAAAAAGATTCGAGAGAGATAGATAACGTGACAAAAAGTACTAAATAAAGTTGAAAAATTTATAATTTATTATGAGAAAATCATCTAAGTAACCATTTTCTCATGTGTGTTTTATCTAATATATTAGATAAACGATTCTTTCCCGCGAATCAGGTTTTTCCCCATCAGAACAAAGCTAATGTCAGGATTATTTCCCACATCAACTGACTTTTGTAGTATTTTATTGATATTTACTCAGTAAATACATGAGTTCGTGTTGAGTATCACCCATTTTCTGTTCATATTGTAGGACATGTGAATATGATGCTTCGATTTTCCTTTTAAGGGCAAATATTTATATAGTGAGTATTGGGTATCACTAAAACTTACTCATTTGGAACACACACGTGTGTGATATAGAGAGAGAGAGAGAGAGAGAGAGAGAGGAAACAAGGATCAAGTAGGAAAGAATTTTCTGGTGCATAATTATTCACTTGTTTATAAAGTTGTAATGTGTAGGAGGGTTTTCTAGAAAGGATGGTGAACCAAACATATAGGAGATCTTTAGATTTAGTAGATGAATTGTCGCTCTTGGTTGGTTCGTATGTATGGGTAAGTGGTCATGGAAGTCATGTTAGAAAGCTTTTTGAAGTTATCAAAAGACAATAGCACGACTAGCACAACGAGGTAGCGACATATATGCATGATGCCTCAGCCTAGTTTTGTGCTCATATTCGAAAGGTTGTGGTTGCCTAATCTTTTATAATTACTTAGCAATTGCATCACATATACGATGCAAAGAAGATGTCCGGGTGTTCTTTACAACGACGAGGGAACCATCACATATGTCTTCTCTACACCGGCAATAGATACAAAGTCATAGTACTAATCATTATATTGTCTTTATTAAATTGTTGGTGGTAGAGAAACATGATTAGAAACTTAGAATAGTAACCATTATATTGACAAATAATTGATAGACATTGTTTTTATTTAATTGTTGTCGTAGAGAAACATGATTAGCGTTATCTTCGTTTATCTCATTTTGTAATCACTATATTGACTAAATATTTTTTTTACGTGTTAATTATTTGATTTATCTTTATTATTCACATTTATTTATTTTTATAGATATCGCAATTCAAGCAAACAAACTCATACTAAACAACATTAAATTATGTAAATTACAAGGTAAACGATGTGTATTACCGAACTTCAATTATAAATGAATGAGGTATTTGATAACATGCGTGGAGTACAAAGTTGGTATGAAGCAAAAGCATATATGTAGAATAGGTATCGTTGTGCGTCATGACTATTAAAGTAAAAAAAAATGATATTACTATAAAGGTACCCAATTGTAGAAAACGACTATTTAATAATTTTCTTATATATTTTTTTTTCTAGTTTTGGGCTATTGTGAAGAACTTTTCTTTCTTTTATTTTATCAGCATTTAATTTTTTAAACATGACGTAGAAACAACTAATCATTGACAAAGGTAAAAAAAGTTAATTTAAACATATTGAGTTTTTTTTCATAAATCTAGTACATTTGATAATTCATAAAACAACTATGAGATTGTTAGTATTTAAACCCGGTTAAACTTCTAGTAAATGTTTTAAAACTTAAAACCATGTGTTAAATCAATCGGTTCGCCAGATAAACATACCTCGCTGCCGAAAACAATGGCTCCAACTAAGGGGCTCGTGTTGGCAAAATATTTTCACATGAGAAGTCGAAATGATACTCGATTCTTAGAAAAATAAAACAAAATAAAAACGGTAAAGTTTGTATATGTCTCACATAAAAGGATGATTAAACTCTAAAAGTGTTTGTAAGTTAGAGCCTTTCATGATATGTACTTTCTTAGCAATAAGAAGAAAAAGGGTTAAGGAAGGAACCTTGTCCCTAGTATTCTATAGGATACCCATCATCCGATCCTACAAGGGTTATGATGTCGGCAAATTACCTCTGCACACCATCCACATGATCTGGGCACCACAAGGGTCGAGCCTGCGCCACTACAGCTTCAGTGGACAATGAACTTCATTGGTAGTGGGTACCACTAGGCTATAAGCTCATTGGTTTCTTAACAATAAGAAAGTATAACTCAATAGGGTGCGTTGCATTCACATGCACTTCATGACCGAGGGAGATGGCGGTCATGTTGCTTGTAGGACGCATGTTGCATTTCTCACAAGTGTATCACAACGAGCCACTACCTAAGGCTCATTGGTTTTGAATAGTCTTATGGCTTGATACAATCTCGGTTATTACCAAATATGGTTGTTACCAAAGGCGTAGTTGGTACATATGCTTCAATACGACTCAGTTGGTGCCAAACGGTTGGTTCGTGTCTGGTACATGCAGAAATCAAACATACAGTCGCAGTGGTTTGTGTATCGTCATCTAGTGGGTGTAGTATTGAACAATCTCAACAATTTAGCAAACCACAAAAAGGAGAAGCTAACAATTGATTAAAAAATACTTCATTATTGTTGTTGTTGTCACACCCCAACCAATGGCGGAATCATGGGGATGTGGCACTAAGCGACGAGATTGATCGAGAGATTCCATAACGACTATTTCGTGACATTAATTAATTAAATTCCAGTTTCATAAATACCAAACAAAATTTCCATACAGAATAGTCAAAAATGGAATACAACTGTCTCAAACAATTAAACAAAAACATAAATGAATTAGGCGGGTATCTAGTATCCTAATCCATTTTCAGTGTACAATCCATCAACATGTCACATACATTAAAATAAAAGCCAATACAAACAAGTTAAGGTGAGTAAACAGGTTTAGCATAAGTATAATAATGAAAGCGTTTCGCAAAACCAGCATGTAATAACGTAGCTTGTGAATCATATGGGCTAATAGCATTGATACAAGCTAACCAATAGACCGCGTGTGAGTATGCGCCTCACGTGTTCACGGAGGTGCCCACGTACGTAAAAAGTAAAGCGAGAGCCTGCCTTAACAACCCCCGAACCTACGGGTAGCGGGTCAACCTATAGTACTATCATGTTAACGGTGGTAGTGCGAGTCATCAAGCATAAGTGTAGCACATAACAATTCAGAGTTTCACGTATAACATGCGAGAGCGATTTGCGTTTAAAGCGTTTTAAGTGTCGTGTGCTGTGTTTTTGTTATAGAGAATGTGTGTAACACCCAAAAAGTGCGTTTAAAGCGAAAAAGGGGGTCAAGTATACTCACAATATGTGCTTAAACAGTTAAAAACGAGCGAAATGAAGTGAGGAGAGCGCCGGACCAGCCTGGAAGCGAGAACATAAGTGCACCAGTCTTCCGTACTGCTGAAACGGTCGAAAAGGAGTTCGGTGCGAGGAAGAGATCGTTCGTACGAGTGAAGCTTCGCACGATGTGTGCCTCGTACGAAGTGTGCCCCTTATGAGCTATGCTTCGTACGAGGGTTGCTTCGTGCGAGGGACCCTTGTGCGAGCTATTCCGTTCGTGTCCAAAATCGAGTGTTTTTTCGCGTCTCTCTTCGGGAAATCGGGTGTTCATCCCTCCAGCCTTAAGCTACTGATCAAACCAAGAGCCGAGGAGGTATTTGGAGCGAGTTAGTCTTCTCGTGGGAACTTGGACTGGCTCGTACGAAGTGTGCTTCGTGCGAACCAGTCCGGTTCGCACAAGTGACTGTTTCTTACGTATTCGTGCATCCGGGACTGAGTTCTCGTCTAAATCGGATGTGAATTCGAGTCCTTTTCATGACGGTTTAGACACCGCTTCGTCCCACTGCTTGGTGAACGAAATATATGTTGGTTTTGTCCTTTTTGTGTAAAAATCCAGTTTAAAACAGTTTTCTTAGGATTTAACACTTAGTGAGTTCGAAATAACAAGATTTCTAACTTGGGAAGCCAGAGCTAATCCCAATATACTCGTTTAAGTGTGAATCCAAGGTAAAACCTGAAGTTTTTATGTAAAAAGATGAAGGTTTTCATAAACAGAAGAAGTTTGGATGAAATGAAAGATAATCTTGTGAAAATCGTTGTGGAAATCGTTCTGGTTTACGTGAAAAGCATTGTTACTTACTTGGAAAAACAGAGAAATATGGGTAGAGGGTATTATGTGCGAGTGACAGCAAGAGAGCATGTGTGTGCACAAGTGTGGTATTTATAGGAGAGGAGCAAGGGAGATGAGGATGCCTGAGTGGGGCCTCGTATGAGCCAGGAGTGACTCGTGCGAGTGAAGGTTTCCTGTGTGAGCCAGGCAGCCTCGTGCGAGCCAAGCATGCCTCGTACGAGGGAGTGCCTCACGCGAGGGAGTCCAGTTCGCGTGTCGGGCTGTTTCGTTTGGAGTTTTTGTTCGTATTAGTTAATTATTTTTAGTACGTTAAGCGTTTTAGCGAAGCGTTAAGCGTTGTGTTGCGTATCGCATTTAGCGAGCGAGCGTTTGAGCGTTTGAGCGAGTATAAAACATATAACACATGTATACACATAAACACACAGAATAACATAACCATAATTAATAACCGCGTTTAGTTTGCGTTGTGACAAGCGTTCGAGTATTAAGCGTTTTAAATGCGTAACTTGGTGTGATGATAATGTATTTAGCATATCGTTAACCCTTTTTACATTGGAATCTCAGAGTACAAACGGTTACAAACAAAATAAGTGGTAAAACAGAGACATTTGAAATGTCGGGTTGTTACAGTTGTGTTGTTATCAAATAAAGTGTCACACCCCGACCTGTAGCGTAACAAAAGAAGGGGCATAATTGGGTTATCACCAAAGCTCATGATATTTACTAAGAAGTTTAATATTTATTAAATTCAAATTACAAATTTAAATATCCAATATACAAATACAAAGAAAAACAAATCTATGTTTATTCCAACGCAATAACTTGTTTATTCTTCTAGGCCATCCTAAGTGTTTCTTTCCTCAACTGGATCACCTGTATCATGTGTAAAAAATGGGAGATTTTAGGTCAACAAAAGTTGGCGAGTGAACCTGGATAGAACATTTTAAATAATTGCTTGTTTTATTTATTAAAGAAAATTCGTGCATAAATCACATGTGAGCAAATATATATATGTAAACAATCACAAATCACATTGAATGAATATATGACATGAATGATGATGTATTTGAGATCAAGGCTCTATCAAACGGAGCCGATCTAACGAGGCACCTGATGCGCAACCCGTATCCCACGGGGAACTGATGGGCCTAATGAAATGAGTGCACTGAAATGATAAATTTATTCCACATATAAATCACACAACAACCAATACACATTATATCACAAAATGATGTAAGCACAAGTGTTTAGATAAAATAAAAAGAATAGTACGACACATGATACACCCCAAAACGTGATTAAAACGGGGAATTTGTAGAGATTCATTCACAGTGGTTGCGTTTCCTTAATTGACGAAGAGTACGCACGTATTTAAGGTTTATCCGATGAAGTAAACTAACCTAAACAATAGCGTAATAGTTTAACAACTAAAATAAAAAGTAATAATTCAATGTAATACTTTTTATTTGGTTTTTAGATTGTTATTATTTGTTTACGATATTTTATAGCATTTTAAACTTGTTATGATTTGAGAATTATAAAATTAATAAAAGTAGTTATTTTAAATAAATAAATAAATAACAATATAAAAAAATTTCGGGCCTGACAGGCTGGTCAGACTGCTGGCCGGTTCGATTATGCGATTGGCATGCGTGTGGTAAGGCTCGAACTCGTGACCTCTCGGTTGCGTGCACGCAGCTCTTCCAACTGAGCTACGTGTCTAACCTGTTTAGATTTGGTTTTTAATTATTCTTATAGTCTTATTAACTTCATTCAGAAATCATTAAATTTCAAAAAGGTTTTAAAATAAACGAACTGCCTGCCACACTGAGAATCGAACCCAACACACTTTGCTCCACTGCACCCATCACAACCAACTGGGCTGGGTGTCTAACCCATCATATATTAAAATTATTTTGTATTAATAGCTTTACTGAAGTCTGTTATTATTATTTAAAAAAAATAATAAATGCTTATCTAGGAAACCGGCGTTGTATGGGGGATTCGAACTCGGGGTGGGCGTCTTATTTATGCACACAGTCCACCACTGGACTGTGTGTCTAACCTGGTAAAGAAACTGATTATCAAAACATTTATTTACTGATCAAAAACCATCTTCCCCAATGATTTCATTACTTGATCAGAACTTGATTTAACCAAAAAAATTTCGGTTTATCATTGTGTGGTAAGTGATCAGAGATGTGTTGAGTACATTTAGACAGGGGTGATAAGAACTCATACCGACGGCAAAACGAAGTTCCCTTTGCTCCGGTGACCGATTCCGGTGAAGACTCTCCGGTGACAAAAATTAAAAAAAAACAGAATGCAGTACGCAAAGACTTTTAGAGAGGGGAGATAAGCGTAAGTTCGTGTGAGCAAAGGGGTTGTTTATATAGCCGATCATGCCAGACATAGATGTTTCAGTTACGACTAGAAATATGGGTCAATTATTTCTTTGATTCCATAACCGAATTGGTGATTATTGCTACATAATTGCAGGATTAGAAACGGATTATAAACGATTTTGAAACACACAGATTGAAGGCTGATTAAACCTCTGGGCGGTTACTCGATTTCTTTTAAAAAGGAGAGTTACAGGTTAAGCGAGTTAGAAGATAAAATTTATTTGTTTTAATTTCATAACACAAGTGCATGTGCAGCGCAGTGGTGTTTGTGTGTGTAATTATTCGGGAGACCCGGGTTCGATCCCGGTTTCCCTTATTCTTATTGTTTAAATTTTTTTATTATTATTTTTTTTTGCACTAATATTTAAAAGGTTATGTTAACTTAGTTAATATTTTATTTATTCATTAATTGTGTTTTATTCTTGAAATACATTCATTATTTGTGACAAATTAAATATCCGACTCTAATAAATATACGACGAACATTTAATCAATACATAATAAATAACCAGTGCGGGTTTTAGAAACCCAATTTACGCAACTGTTACAGTATCCCCTACTTTTAGAAATTTCGTCCCGAAATTTAAGTAGTAGCCGTAACTGGAAAAAGATGTGGGTATTTATCGCACATTGAGTCTTCACGTTCCCAAGTAAACTCAGGTCCTCGTTTTGACTCCCAACGCACCCTGACAATTGGAATACGACTTCGCCTTAAGCGCTTCTCACCGAAATCCATGATTTCTACTGGTCTTTCGACAAAGTGCATCGATTCATCGACTTGAATGTCTTCTAAAGGAATATGGAGGTTTTCGTCGGCGAGGCACTTTTTCAAGTTTGATACGTGAAACGTGGGATGAATTCTGTTGAGCTCTTCTGGTAGGTCAAGATTGTATGCTACAGGACCTACTCTTTCGAGTATCTTGAAAGGTCCTACATAGCGTGGTGCTAGCTTGCCCTTTTGGCCAAAACGAACCACTCCCTTCCACGGTGATACTTTCAAAGTACTTGATCACCAACGCCAAATTCCAAAGGCTTTCGTCGTTTGTCAGCATAACTCTTTTGACGACTTTGAGCCGCTAGAAGATTGTTTCGAATTTGAAGGATTTTGTCGGTTGTTTCTTGAATCAATTCTAGTCCGGTGATTTGCGCTTCACCAATTTCGTGCCAACATACTGGAGATTGACACTTACAACCATATAAGGCTTCGAAAGGAGCCATGCCGATACTTGCATGATAGCTATTATTGTACGAAAACTCGACTAACGGTAGGTGAGCGTCCCAGTTCACTTTAAAGTCCATGACACATGCTCGAAGCATGTCTTCAAGGGTTTGGATGGTGCGTTCAGATTGAACATCAGTTTGAGGGTGAAAGGCGGTACTGAGATCGAACCGTGTACCCAAAGCGGCTTGTACGGCTCGCCATGTTCGTGAAGTGAAACGACCATCGTGGTCCGAAATGATGCTTAACGGTACACCATGACGGCTTACGATCTCGCTGATGTAGATACGAGCTAACTTCTCGTTCTTGAAGTCCTCGCAAATTGGAATGAAGTGAGATGATTTTGTAAGACGATCGATAATTACCCATATGGTGTCATACCCGCTGGAGGTGCGAGGTAAACCGGTAATGAAGTCCATGGTTATGTTTTCCCACTTCCATACAGGTATTTCGGGTTGAACTAGAAGTCCTGAAGGTCTTTGATGTTCAGCTTTCACTTTGGAACATGTAAGGCACTTGGAAACAAAAACAGCGATATCCTTTTTCATGCCAGGCCACCAGTAGGTGTCTCGTAGGTCTTGATACATCTTATCGGCTCCTGGGTGTACAGAGTATCGGGTTTTGTGTGCCTCTTTCATGAGGAAATCACGAAGGTTGTCGCGATCGGGAATCCATATGCGGTTTAAATAATATAGAATATCGTCGGATTTGGTTTCAATCTTGAGTTTAGCTCCACATGACAGCTCATCGTGTACGTCATTTTCGGTTACCGAGATATGTTGAGCTGCCCGGATTCGATCTTTGATATCGGTTATGATTTGTGAAAATAGAAGACGAATAGAGTTCGCATATCCCTTTCGACTGAGCGCATCAGCCACCACGTTTGCCTTGCCAGGATGGTACCGAATCTCGCAGTCGTAATCGTTGAGAAGTTAGACCCATCTTCGTTGCCTCATATTCAACTCTTTTTGGTTGAAGATATGTTGGAGACTCTTGTGGTCAGTGTATATTTCACACTTGGTACCGTAAAGATAATGTCTCCATTCTTGAGAGCGAACACAACGGCTCCAAGTTCCAGGTCGTGGGTGGTGTGATTCTTCTCGTGAACTTTGAGTTGCCTAGAGGCATAGGCTATCACTTTTCCTCGTTCAATCAACACACAGCCTAGTCCTTGCCCTGATGCGTCGCAATAAACCACAAAGTCATCGCAACCCTCAGAGAGTGTAAGGATAGGTGCGTCACAAAGCCTTTGCTTCAAAGTTTGGAAGGCCTCCTCTTGCTTAGGTCCCCAAATGAAGGGTTTTCCTTTGTGAGTCAAGGCCGTGAGTGGAACGGCGATACGGGAAAAGTTGGCAATGAAGCGTCGGTAATAACCAGCCAAGCCAAGAAATGACCTAACTTCGGTAGGGGTACATGGCGCTTGCCATTCCTGTACTGCCTTGATTTTCGAAGGGTCGACGTGAATCCCTTTGTCATTGACGACATGACCAAGGAATTGTACTTCTCCTAACCAGAATTCGCATTTTGAGAACTTCGCGTAAAGATTTTCAGTCCTTAAGAGTGTAAGAATGAGTCGAAGGTGCCGCTCATGATCGGATTTTGACTTGGAGTAGATAAGAATGTCGTCGATGAAGACTATGACGAAACGGTCGAGATAGGGTTTGCATACCCTATTCATTAAATCCATGAAGACAGCGGGGGCGTTGGTTAAACCGAAAGGCATACCATGAACTCGTAATGACCATAACGAGTTCGGAAGGCAGTTTTTAGAATATCTTCTTCGCGCACTCTAAGCTGATGATAACCAGAGCGAAGGTCGATTTAGGAAAAACAGGTGGCGCCTTGAAGTTGGTCTAGAAGGTCATCAATACGAGGCAGTGGATAGCGATTCTTAACCGTCAACTTGTTGAGTTCTCTATAATCAATGCACATGCGAAACGTTCCATCTTTCTTCTTCACAAAAAGAACAGGCGCACCCCAAGGCGATGAGCTAGGACGTATGAATCCTTTGTCGGTCAACTTTTGCAGTTGACTGGCCAACTCTTGCATCTCGGATGGGGCTAACCTATAAGGAGATTTTGCGACCGGTGTAGCGCCAGGCACAAGATCGATTCAAAATTCGACTTCTCTCACAGGAGGAAGTCCTGATTCGTCATCGGGAAAAACTTGCGGGAATTCTTTCACAATTGGAATATCTTCGAGCTTTCTCTCCTTGCCTTTCTTCTTGACAACGTGAGCTAAAAATGCGACGTAATTCTTGCGAAGATAACTTCAGGCTTAAAGGCAGGACATCAATTTGAGCCCTTTCGAAGGAGTTTCCCCAAAGATACGTAGTGTCTGACCGTCAGCGAGAGGAATACGAATGAATTTTTCGTGGTACACCACTTCAGCGTGATGCTGGATGAGCCAGTCCATGCCGATGATAACATCGAAACTTCCCAATTTCATAGGAATGAGATCAATTGGGAAATCATGATCATTTAGGGTGAGAGTACAATCGCGTATAATAGAATTTAATGAAGTGGCTTTTCCGTCAGCAACTTCCACCTTCAGAGATTCAACGAGATTATCACGAGGTTGATTGAGGATAGATTCGAATTCTAAAGACACAAAGCTCTTATCCGCACCGGTATCGAATAATATGGATGCATAACTACCATTTATGGGAAACGTACCATTGACCACATTGTTGTCAGCCCTGGCCTGGTTGGCGTTGATATTGAAAGCTCTTCCTCTAACAGGTGGAGGAGCTTGGTTAGCTTGGTTTACCGGGTTCGCTTGAGCTTGAGCATGGATGATGTTCACTAGGCGTGGGCAAGTGTTCCTGAAGTGGTTTGGGTCCCCATAATTGAAACAGGCTCGCATGGGTTGCATCATGGGGTAGTTGGGTAGGTAGTAAGGTTGGGCTGTGAGTTGTGCAGGTGGTAGAAGTAAGGGTTGTTGAGCTTGGCCCACCATTTGATTTTGGTTTGGGTTGGAGGTTGACTGCGGTTCATTCGCTGAAGTGTACGGCAGGTTTGGATGGTGTGACCCGCACGGCCACAACTTGTGCAATGTTGGCAGGGGTTTTCGGGAGGGTGGTGGTATTGACAACGGTTACACTTTGGGTGTGGGCCAGTGTATGGCCTTTTGAATGGCGTGGCTGGAGGGGCAACTTGAGTGATTTGAGCAACAGTGATGGGAGGGTTGGTTTGGGTGACAGCAAAGTTCTTGCCATTTCGTTTCCTCTTACCAGCAAACTTCGAGGATGATCCTGGGGGGTTTGGAATTGGGGTCTCAATGGGTGTTTTCTTCTTCTCATCTTTGAATTTGCCGTTTCGAATGCAATTTTCAGTGAGTTCCGTAGCTAACTCCATTGCGGCTTCAAGTGTTGCAGGCGAAGTGCTTAAAACCGAATCTTGGATTTTCGAGGGGAGGCCTCGAATGTAGTGTTCGACTAGGCGGTATAATGGGGTGAACAGATTGCGAACCATTTGGTTCAACTCGAGGAATCTTTTATTGTATGAAGTGTGGTCTCCTTCCTTTTGTTTCAATGCGTGAAACTCGTCTTCTAGCTTTTTTATTTCGCTTCTTGGACAGAAGCGTCTCGTCATGATTTCCCTTAACACTTCCCATGTTAAGGCCATGGCATCTTCAACACCTCGCTTACCCTTTTCCGTGTTCCACCAGGTAAGGTCTACCCCAAACAGTCTTCCAGTCGCGTAACGTACCTTACGGTCCTCGGGACAGTCGCAATTGAGAAAGGTGTTTTCCATTTCCTCAAACCAGTGAAGGAGAGCGGTGACACCTTCAGTCCCTTCATATTTTGGATCGCAGGATTTGAAGTGTTTGTAGGTGCATTTGGGGGTTTTGGGAGGAGGGTTGGCGACGCTTTGGTCTTCTTGGTTGGGAGGGTTAATGGGATTAGCGGTGAGGGCTTGTTGAACTTGTAGCACGATGTCAGGAAGCACTGCGGCCATTTGTTTAGCAATTTGCGTGGCCAAGCGTTCGTTTGACTTTCTTGACCTTCTACCTCCACATAATTGCCTAGCCGACATCTACAGGAACATATGTAGGAAGATTGTGAGTTCAAGAATTTCCTAGGTGTCATGTGTCGTAAAAAAATGAAAACAACATAACTGAAAATAATTTAACTACATCCATAGGATGTCTTGGGTTTGCTCATGTTTGGGCATCCAAATGTCCCCCATACCATTTCCTGTGTAGTCATGTGGGCCCCCATGACTATTGGGCTTGGTAGGATTCACATTGGTGTCGGCGGGTTAACACTCGCACCACCCGAATGAAAATCGTAAAACATGATTGCGAGATGTATGGTCGGAGGGTGTCCAGGTGTAGACACAATGACAACTCAAAGTGGGGTTAGCTCACACGACGTTTGGTATAGCATGCTTTGGCCTAATAGGTCCTTCGTACTCTCATCGTTAGTCCCCAGGTAGGCAAACTGGTCCTTTATTTTGGATTTATACGAATGCCAAGCCTAGACAGGATGTTTCGACTACCGGTACTCGTACCCTTCCAGTTACTACATGCCCGTCGTGAAAACTCACTTTGATGTGATTTGAAAAATACGAAAACATTGCAAAAATCATGGAAATCGTGAGATGTGTGCTTTCATAGGTATGACATGTTATGAGGATATGAACTATGATGAGCATTTGCATATTAACATGTACTTGTGAGAGTGCTTGCATAATATTGGGTGTGAAAATAAACATGAAACATATAAACATCATGAATTTTGCATGTAACACATAAACAAATAAAATTTAAATCGACTATAGTATGGGCTCTAAGGGTCTAATAACCTATCCTATATCCGTATAGTCACAAGCTCTGATACCAATTTGTCACACCCCGACCCGCAGCGGAACAAAAGACGGGGCATAATTGGGTTATCACCAAAGCTCATGATATTTACTAAGAAGTTTCATATTTATTAAATTCAAATTACAAATTTAAATATCCAATATACAAATACAAAGAAAAACAAATCTATGTTTATTCCAACGCAATAACTTGTTTATTCTTCTAGGCCATCCTAAGTGTTTCTTTCCTCAACTGGATCACCTGTATCATGTGTAAAAAATGGGAGATTTTAGGTCAACAAAAGTTGGCGAGTGAACCTGGATAGAACATTTTAAATAATTGCTTGTTTTATTTATTAAAGAAAATTCGTGCATAAATCACATGTGAGCAAATATATATATGTAAACAATCACAAATCACATTGAATGAATATATGACATGAATGATGATGTATTTGAGATCAAGGCTCTATCAAACGGAGCCCGTATCCCACGGGGAACTGATGGGCCTAATGAAATGAGTGCACTGAAATGATAAATTTATTCCACATATAAATCACACAACAACCAATACACATTATATCACAAAATGATGTAAGCACAAGTGTTTAGATAAAATAAAATAATAGTACGACACATGATACACCCCAAAACGTGATTAAAACGGGGAATTTGTAGAGATTCATTCACAGTGGTTGCGTTTCCTTAATTGACGAAGAGTACGCACGTATTTAAGGTTTATCCGATGAAGTAAACTAACCTAAACAATAGCGTAATAGTTTAACAACTAAAATAAAAAGTAATAATTCAATGTAATACTTTTTATTTGGTTTTTAGATTGTTATTATTTGTTTACGATATTTTATAGCATTTTAAACTTGTTATGATTTGAGAATTATAAAATTAATAAAAGTAGTTATTTTAAATAAATAAATAAATAACAATATAAAAAAAATTTCGGGCCTGACAGGCTGGTCAGACTGCTGGCCGGTTCGATTATGCGATTGGCATGCGTGTGGTAAGGCTCGAACTCGTGACCTCTCGGTTGCGTGCACGCAGCTCTTCCAACTGAGCTACGTGTCTAACCTGTTTAGATTTGGTTTTTAATTATTCTTATAGTCTTATTAACTTCATTCAGAAATCATTAAATTTCAAAAAGGTTTTAAAATAAACGAACTGCCTGCCACACTGAGAATCGAACCCAACACACTTTGCTCCACTGCACCCATCACAACCAACTGGGCTGGGTGTCTAACCCATCATATATTAAAATTATTTTGTATTAATAGCTTTACTGAAGTCTGTTATTATTATTTAAAAAAAAATAATAAATGCTTATCTAGGAAACCGGCGCTGTATGGGGGAATCGAACTCAGGGTGGGTGTCTTATTTATGCACACAGTCCACCACTGGACTGTGTGTCTAACCTGGTAAAGAAACTGATTATCAAAACATTTATTTACTGATCAAAAACCATCTTCCCCAATGATTTCATTACTTGATCAGAACTTGATTTAACCAAAAAATTTTCGGTTTATCATTGTGTGGTAAGTGATCAGAGATGTGTTGAGTACATTTAGACAGGGGTGATAAGAACTCATACCGACGGCAAATCGAAGTCCCCTTTGCTCCGGTGACCGATTCCGGTGAAGACTCTCCGGTGACAAAAATTTAAAAAACAGAATGCAGTACGCAAAGACTTTTAGAGAGGGGGAGATCAGCGTAAGTTCGTGTGAGCAAAGGGGTTGTTTATATAGCCGATCATGCCAGACATAGATGTTTCGGTTACGACTAGAAATATGGGTCAATGATTTCTTTGATTCCATAACCGAATTGGTGATTATTGCTGCATAATTGCAGGATTGGAAACGGATTGTAAACGATTTTGGAAACACACAGATTGAAGGTTGATTAAACCTCTGGGCGGTTACTCGATTTCTTTTAAAAAGGAGAGTTGCAGGTTAAGCGAGTTAGAAGATAAAATTTATTTGTTTTCATTTCATAACACAAGTGCATGTGCAGCGCAGTGGTGTTTGTGTGTGTAATTATTCGAGAGACCCGGGTTCGATCCCGGTTTCCCTCATTCTTATTGTTTAAATTTTTTTATTTTTTTTTTTTGCACTAATATTTAAAAGGTTATGTTAACTTAGTTAATATTTTATTTATTCATTAATTGAGTTTTATTCTTGAAATACATTCATTATTTGCGACAAATTAAATATCCGACTCTAATAAATATACGACGAACATTTAATCAATACATAATAAATAACCAGTGCGGGTTTTAGAAACCCAGTTTACGCAACTGTTACATAAAGCATCACTCCGGAAGTGCCAAATCACCCATTAAACCGTCATAATAATAGCGTTAAGAACATCTTTTTTTTGCCGTTGACATCCGCATCAAATCCAACAACTCGATTATATCATTTAGCTTCCTTGAAACCGGAAACGCCACTTGAATCCATTGATGCAGTCACCCAAAATGTGATCCATCGTCTCAATCTCTTGAATACATAACATATATGAAGAAACACTAGTTTAAATCCGCAAGGGATAGAACAGTAAGTTTGGTATCTCAACAAGGTGTGATCTCCTAAATCTCCTTTTCAATCAATATAGCTGGATTTTTCTTGTGAATAATCTGCAAAACTAAAAACACAGTTAGCTCGTTAAGAGAAGAACGGGTTCTTTCGGCATGAGAATAAGTAACTGTTCTTTCTAGAGAGAGAGAGAGAGAAGGGGAAAGTGTGTATGTGTGTTTAAAGTGAGAGTGTAGAAGTTTGAATCCTTAAACCTTTAGTAGAGTTTTGTATTTATAGCCGAAGGGTTGGAAAAGGAAATGAGCTAATGGGCTCATGTGCCAGACATCGCTTTCAAGGGAACATCCATTTGGTCCCCTCTGGAATGACATGTAGTGTGCGCAGAGGTAAGAGTACAAGTGCGCGTCATGATTGGCTACACATCATTTTCCAAATGTACTTATTCTCTCGTTTGTCATCAGGCATTAGTGGAGCTCATAGGGCAGTGAAATTGCGCATGCTGATTAGCTACACGTCATCGTCCTTTGTATAGTTTGTCGATTTATCATCGTCGGGATCGTCTGGGACAGAGCCTGGCACATGATGTTTGGTTCCAGGCTACTGCCACTTGTATTGGTCGTACTTTTAGGAGCCCGCATGGATGCGCGCCTGCAGGAGTAGCCCACAAGGGAACTTTGGAAACAGCTGATGGTTTTTAGATTTAAGTACGGGTACAGTCCTGCGCACGCGTGGTTGGGTCGCAACTTGAGCGATGGGACCATACCCCTTCAATATACAAAATGGATGGGATATCAATACCTTTAATCTTCAAGTTTTGTCTAGTGGGAAAACGATCCAACATAACCCTTGATGATATAATGTTTACTTTCCTCGAAATATAGTTGTTCCATCTAGTCACATGATCACCATCCAGAAGATTAAGCTGATCAATGTGGTTTCTCACAACTTTCACAATATAAACATCTTCACAACCAAATCAAAAACCTAGTGATATGGAGAATCAGACCAAAAAATCAATTGCTAAATGCACAAAAGTTTAGACAACTTAGAAGACTTGATACAACCTCTTAGAGGCTTGCGTCATTGCTCATTCCACCCATCCAAACACCTACGATCCCAAACATAACAATGCTTATGAACTTCCTGACTATACAATCTAGGAAATTTTGACAAAGCGTATAATTTTCCACCTAAAAGTAATGCGAAAAGAAAGTATTGTCACAATTTCTCACTTTTAATTTCTTAGTAAAAGGAATCATCCTTAGCATTGAGCTTGGAAATAGACTCTATAATCCTCGACCAAAATCCATAACCTTTTACTAACAAATATACATGTTGTCTCACCATAGATGGCTTTGATAACTTGAACCCACATAGCATTAGGATTATTAATGAAAATCCGCCTTCACTTAAGAAGAAGAGCAAAGTTGAAGCCTTCTAAGCTACCAATACCCAAACCCCCTTTATCTTTATCCGTAATCACCAAATTTCATTTCAGACATATTAGTTGCCACCCTTTAGATCTAGCCATGTAAGACCTGACCAGTATCCCCAAATAAGAATCTGAATTTTTTCAGGTCGGCAACTTAAAACTTTAGCAAATATTGCAACATCATTAAACTCGGCCCCACTCCAATCAAACTAGATTTATGAAAGTTAATCTTCAATTCTGATACTAAATAAAAATAGTGAGAGTCCTGAGCACGTGTGTGTGTATATATATATATATATATATATATATATATATAAAGAGAAATAAATAATAAAAAGGGAAGGGAAAAAAATAAAAAAAAATTATATAGAGATAGATAATGTGAATGATATGTGGGAGATTTTTTAAATGAGTGATAAATTTTAAAAATTTTATATCTTAGTTAAACAAGACAAAAACGTTTTTGTTTAACTAGGCCCCTCGTGTTGCGACGGAGAATTTTCAAATTTAATACTTTACACTTTGTGGCGAGGAATTCAATCGATATTGGTTTACGGTACCCATACACACTATAACAATCGTAATAAAATAAAACCCCAAAAAACAAAGTCGTACCATATCAGAAAGGATATATACACATGTTCGTTTTGTTACGGGAAACATTAACCACAAAAATCTGTATATGAACATGTGTCCGGTTTGTAATTTCTTTTTTTAAGTTGAATCATAACTTATTCACTTAAACATAAACTAAAACAATAATAAACACAAAAAATCAATCAAGTTAAATAATAGTGATTAGCCTTTAGTTTTGTTTAAAGCTTATTGTGAAACAAATGAATTAACAACCTAACCAAACTATTGGGTTTAACAAATAACAATTAGGTTTCCCCAAAAAATGCACTCCCCAGGAATTGAAGTTAGGTAAACCGGATCCCAGACACATGCTCAACCATTGCACCAAGTGCACATTTGTGTTATGTTTCCGTTTCCATGTGTGTATATATGTGCATATTAGTGGATGCTAAGAAAAAAAAAAGAGAAATAGTGGATGCCAAGTGACATCCACTGATTGGTCAAACACTTATATTAACCAATCATAACAAATCACTAATTATTTCGTTCTCCTATTATACAAATCATAACAAATCACTCATAGTATAATTATAGAATAGAAAAACTGATGGAAAGAATGTGAATGCTTTAATATTGTAGAAAGACCACTCCCTCACTGTAAGACATCAATAACATAAAACATACGAGAACTTTTTTTAATCTTTCTCAACCCGAGCACCACGAAACATCCTGACACGTAAATATCCTCTATAGCTAAAATAAATGAGTCGAATTTGAGTTTGATAGATTACTCACAAACCGAGCTCAAACTTTAGACATTTAAAATTTTAACGAGCCAAGCAAAAGCTCCTTTAAGTTAGATATGCCGAAGTTGAACTCTCTTAAATTAAATAAAACAAGTTTGGACTCAACTCTTTTACACTACTACAAAAGTATAAAGTAAAATACGAGTCATTAAATTATTGGGTGGCTAGTTTCATATCTTTATCCGATTTTAAAATTAGTCGGCGTCTACCGATCGTACAAGCTTTCCACTAGCATGTAACCGACCTTTATCGCATTAGCAGGTTAGCACAAGTGGGCCCCACAATAAAACCAAATATACATGTGTTCTGGTCTTCTGGACTACCCCTTGGACCTCTTGTTGAGTCTCTTTGACCACCGAAAGAGGTCAATGACATTAACACAATTAAAGTCAACTGCTTCAACCTCCCAAGTTGATCTTATTAATATACCATTCACTATGCATGATGTACAATCATCATTTAAGGCTTTTGATAAGTTGTTAAACTAGGAGGTTAGCAAAACAATTAAAAAATGTTATAAAATTTAAACATGATCAACTTTCCAAGTGTCATTAACAAAATCATTAATCCATTTTGTACTTCACTTATCCTTCTAACCATTGATTCGGGCCTAGCCTAACTATAACTAACATTACAAAAGTTTGATGATTTTGTCTTATTAATCATCCTAAACGAATGAGTTTTAAAAGTAATAATAAAGAGTTAATTGCCCGGATGGTCCCTGTGGGTTCACGGTTTTTCATGTTTAGTCCCCACATTTTGAAAATAGCAGGTATGCTCTCTATGGTTTATTTTGTTACTCGGATAGTCCCCAGAGTAACTATCAGTTAGTTCAGAATTAGCAGGTATGCTCCCTATGGTTTGTTATTTTGTTACTCGGATAGTCCCCGGACATTTACTCAGGGGACTATCCGAGTAACAAATAACAAACCATAGGAGGCATACCTGCTATTTTCAAAGTGTAGGGACTAAACGTGAAAAAATGTAAAACCACAGGGACCATCCAGGAAATTAACTCAATAATAAATAAAGATTTTTTATATACCGTAAACATTGATTAAACTGAAATGTAACGTAAGAATTTCAATGGTTTTGCATAACATGCGTACGCTTGTAGGTGACATGTTTTTTAAAACTTCTAGAAGTATAGTAGTAAAGACTTGTTAGAGGGCCTTATAGATACGTCGGGTGAGTATGTCGTGGTTTTCTTAAATCGGGTACGCGTCAAAATGTAATTTTTATGTAAGATTTCATTTATATGCATAGGTTCCGGATTGTACTATCATAGATGCTTAACTATAAGTTGTACATTAAAGTTATTAAGTATAGTGGGACGCACAACCAATGGTTTTGTATTGATATTTGCTGGACCAAATTAATCAAACCGACTTAAATGTTAGGAAAATTTTGTAAGATTGAAACAGTCAAACCAACACATTATACGAAGTCACGCAAACGTTTTATGATAAGTATCTTGTTAATCACGTTAAAGTAATCTTAACCTACTTTGCCACATTCCAAAAGCTTAAATATATTAATCAAAAGCTTTTTAACTTATCAAAATTTTGAATAATTTGACCCAAAAATGATTCATTCATACTTATATGAAAGTTTACTTTAAAAACAATAAATTAAATTTTCATTTGTTTAACCAACTATATATACTGTTTTTGTTCTTTCTAAAACACCCTTATAAACAAAAATATAAATATAAATAGTTCGATATACATTTTGATGAAGAAACTAAAGTAAAAAAGGTTTGTTGATTAGTGTAAGAAAAGAATAAGCATTATAAAATAAGAAGCGGTTGTGATGGTTTGTAAATCTCCAAGGCATGAACCCAACTTTGCCAAGTAACCTTCACTGGCATCTTCCACCTGGACCGGATCAAGATAAATCCAGTACATATCATTGCCTCTTGCTTACGTCATCCTTTCATCACTTATATATATATACCCCCACCCTACCCACAAAACTTATATCCCAACAAAATGAGAGCATTTGGTCACACTGGTGGTGGAACACCCAACTGGGTTCGCCGGAATTGCATCGGAAAAGGCTCATTTGGGGTGGTCCGTATCGGCGTTAACGAATCCGATGATGCGCTGTCAAATCCGTGGAGCAAAACTCCACGGAGTTTGTTCGGTGCTTCGAGAATGAGATTGAGATTTTGAAATCGTTGTCGTCACCGTACGTTGTTCATTATCGGTGACGACACGACGTGTGAGTCGTCATCGGTGTACCGTAACTTACACATGGAGTACTTGCCTAATGGTACTCTGGCTGACGTGGCAAAAGTTAGCCGAACAGAAAAACAAAGTGAGATTAGTGAGATTTGCCTAGGATGTTACAATGAAAATATCAGGAGTTACACACAGTGTTTAACGTCCGCGTTGAGCTACATTCATGCCCGAAACGTTGTCCACTGCGACGTGAAAGGCGCGAATGTGCTGATCAGGGACACCCCCGGTACAGCAAAGCTTGCCGACTTCGAGTCGGCGATCAAATTCGGCGT
The DNA here is from genome assembly GCA_947069175.1 of Scalesia atractyloides. Classification (NCBI taxonomy): domain Eukaryota; kingdom Viridiplantae; phylum Streptophyta; class Magnoliopsida; order Asterales; family Asteraceae; genus Scalesia; species Scalesia atractyloides. The sequence goes on along the minus strand of CAMTDV010000015.1, from coordinate 31,055,272 downwards.
CCCGTTCCCAGGAACACGCGGGACGCCGCAGTGGATGGCCCCAGATGTCATCCGAGGTGAGTATGTCGGACCAGAGTCTGATGTATCGCCAGGTTGTACGGTGATCGAGATGCTCACAGGAAAGCCCCCTTGGCCAGACCGGGGAGCACACACACTCCGTCAAATCGGGTACTCGAACAATGTACCCGAGTTTCCAACTCGGGTACCCAACGATTTGCATGATTTTTAGACAAGTGTTTCAAACGAAATCCGAGTGAGAAATGGAGCTGCGATCAGCTGCTACGAGATCTATTTCTGCTACCGTGTTCTTCTCATTCACCACCGCAGATCACAATCAATGACTGTAAATTATCAACCAGATGCGTGTTTGACTTTCCAGATTCAAATTCTTCAAACGAATCAACGGTCAAGATTACCAACCCCACATTAACACATCAACCGCGAAACAGAGGAGTGGTAAATTAGCTTCAAACACAAGGGTAAATTGGGAATCGGAAGGTTGGGAGACGGTGAGGCACGTGACGGAGGAATTGACTGAAACGACGTCGGAATGTTGGGAAGATACAGAAGCCGGTGCAAGTTATGATTGCGATGTTGAAAGTACAAGTAACGATGCACGGGGAACAATGGTCGGTGGGGTGTATAGAGATAGTGTGGATAGATGCAGGTGTTTGGATAGAAAAATTGTTTTCAATATTTGTTTTGATTAATAATTCGAATGTTATCCGACACATTCAGTACACGCAATGGGTTTAACTTCAACACCAAGTCTTCGTTTGAATTCGAATTCAAAGTCAAAAATTTTGAGAGAAAATGGAAAGGGATTTACCTGGTTTGCTAAGTATACACGTGTCATAAAATAATAATCCTTAATGAGAGTTTGATAAAATGATACCCACTAGAACACATTTGGCATAAGAATATAAGTTTTTAGTTATTAATCATGTTTGTTTTAGTGGTCAAAATTTCAGACAAAATACCCGCAAGTTTTATACAAGAAACTTAAAACTCATTATTCTACTCATTCTAGAATAAGGAATTTATTTTTAGTGGTCTAAATTTCAAACAAAATACCCATAATCCATTGTAAATCGAATCTATAGTGACATATAATTCAGATACGTTGGAGGAAATCAGATATGTTGAAGGATATGGGTTATAATAATAAATAAGGGCAAAAACATAAAGTTGAGGGGCTTATCTGGGGTACACCCTTGTGGTCCACAAGTTCAAATTTTCGTGTTCAAATTTTCGTGCGTCAGACAGGCTGGACCAAGTTCAAATTCTTCGTGTGTCAGACGGGCTTATATGGGGTACACCCTTGTGGTGCACAAGAGTATTCAAATTCTTCGTGCGTCAGACGATCCTTGCGGGTCGTATGGGGTACACCCTTGCGGTCCACAAGGAGTCCCTAAGAGCTGATAAATTGCTGGCAGCAGCATTGACACATAACATATTACTTGCCATCTTTAATCTGGTTATGACACCTCATCTGCCACTAATCCACCTCTTAAGAGCTCTAGAAATACTTGGCACACTCTCACAACTTCTTGATTAGTATAAATAGGCACCTTAATCACCACATTTCATCACACCTCTCACTTTTATTCTAATAACTTTTTTGTGGAGCTTGCCTCTACTAATAGGAGCCTCCTTTCTGAGTTTTAACTGTTATTCAAGTATAGGTAAGCTTTCCTCTTTAGTCAAATTCAGTTTTGTAGCTAGATTTTATCCAAAAGTCAAGGAGTTGACTTTTGCTTTGATTTTCAGTTCTGATCACCTTGGTCAAGTCAAATTTTAAATAAACTCAACCATGTGATCGTCATATTGCAGGATATAATTCCCTGCAATTATATTCCGTGATCATCACGTTTAAGTGGGTCAAGTGACGAGTCAAACATATATTTAATAAAGGTCAAATGCCCTTTTGGCGAATAATCAAATAATGAATTTTTAAACTTATGAAACCTATATTCTGACTTCAAAACAGAATATATAACATCATAAAATACATTTTTACTTGCCGGACTAGCCACAACCCCATTTGACCACCCAAACCCGTATCGACGTGCTCGACTAGTTAAAATGTCACAAATCATATAAACTAGTCATATCGGGTCAAACCTTTCCAAATCAGAATTTTTGGTTAATAACCCATATCACACGAGACTCCTCACTCCTACGGGTATAAACCACATTCTATCCGGCCAACGCTTAATCTAGCGGAACCGAGCGTATTTCTAAGTCAATCAGTCAAAGTCAAAAGACTTACCAATGACCCGTAAACATTCTAACGGATAATATTTTGTTCATTCCGGACTATAGAGCCCTCCATATAATCGCACTTAAATTAATAAACTTTGAATATGAATGTGCTACGAGAACTAAATACAATGTGAGAATACAGCTAGCACAGGTTAATACTCTTTAGCCTATTTTTATTAAAAAAAACTTGGGATCTGGCATTAGCCACTTGGTTCGGGTATTGGAAAGGACGAATGATGTCATAGAAATGTAAAAACCCGTTTTAATATGTTATGCTTGATAACATTAAACACTTAGGTTAGGGGTTAATAGTATCGTGCCCTGGCGTCCTGCCTCCTTAATTGTAATGGTCATATAAAATAAGTGCGGGATGTAGGCATACACTTGACAGACGCAAAATACTAAAGATGGTGTGTATATTAACCATGTACCGACATTTGATTTCCGGTCCCCGATTGTATTGACAAGCATGTAAAACTGGTAACAAGAAATCTATCCCAATGTTTAAATAAAATGATTACCAAATGGTTTTCATATATATCAAACGTTTTTCAATAAAATGATTACGAAATGGATTTCTTATAAATCAAATGATTTTCAATAAACTGATTACCAAATGGTTTTCATATATATCAAATGATTTTCAAAAGAGTCAGTCAATAGTATTAACAGTGAACACTGACGTATTTTAAAGATTTTAGGTGATGAACCTCGATAGTAGGCTGGATACGGTTTGGCAATAAAACTTTGGAATTTGCGACTCCATGACTAGACATATGATGTCTAAAGTTTTTTTATCTTGATTCTGACTTGTGGGATATTTGTACCGAACACAATATTATAAATTTTATTTAAAATAATTTCAAGTTTTCATACTTGTACTTTATCATTTTTTACTTCCGCTGTCAGTTATGATTTTGTTATCCGACCGTCACACATAAACCTCAAGTCCGGATCCACCAGGAAATTAGAGTGTGAAAGTTTAAGATTGAATGAACAAAACTTAGTTATTGTTCTAAGTTTGCAAGAAAACATTGGGGTTGCTTGTTAATATTAATAAAGATATTCTCTTTATTTGTGGGAAACTCAATAGTACAACATATTTTACAAATCAAATTAAAATACAAAATACAAATTTAACATAGAAGGAATATTCTAACCAGGGTCCTCAGTGCAATCGTCCGCTGCTAAGAATGATCAAACACAAATGTTAAGGTCTTTACTAAGGCACATGTTTAAAATGATTCCCAGAAAACAAGATCCGTCCGCTAACAGACTTGTTTTCTAGGGTACAACAATAAAAAGCAATTGGTTGTACTACCACATATGACCTTCGGTTTATATTTCATATTCAAGAATCTGTTATTCCCTGGAGACGGGTTGTTTGGTGTATTTTGAGAGTATCCAAAGACTCTCAAGTTGTCCGAGCTTTTAAGTTTGTTCTTGCATACTTTCAACTTAGACACACCTGTAGATTATAGTTATTGTGAAAAGAAATCTCCAACTCATTATTGTCCTATTAAACGTATAAAATATTGTAGTAAATGTCCTTAATATCAAATTAGTTGGTTTAATACTGAGTTAAGTCTAGATTAATCTTTGGACTAAAACTGTTTCAATTGTTATGCATCACCACTGAGAAACCAGAGCATTGGGAACCGAACACGCAATAGGGACCGTCATTTGTAATACCAATAGTGAGAAATAAGTTCATAGTATCAAACACAACTTTGAGCTTTGAAATCTCTCATTCGTTTTAGCTTTGTATCGAACGCGCTTTGGTTCATTACAAAATTTTAACATCGTAGAATATATACCCAGAAAATAATAGTTCTATTAATTGCAGATATATATAATTAGAGTAAGGTTATTATGCAAATGAGCTTAACATACTGAACGTGAAGAGTGAAGTATTATAATCACTTTTTTTTTAAATTCCCCATCTTGTTAAGCACGATTTTAGTCACAGAATCTAAAAAAAATCGTGTATATAAACTAGCAGAGTAATTATACATGGAGTGAGTAAGATGAACTTTTCTGCTTTTAAAATGGATCGATTGAATGTAAGGCTCTCCGTTGTGGGTTAACGCCCCCATGCTAAATCAGCATGGGGGGCGTTAAACACCACCCCTTTAGTTATCGAGGGGCACCAATGATCAGAAGCCCCTTTGGACGCCAGCACAATAAACAGAAGGGGTTCAAGCATGTTGGCCCACTATTTTCTCCAACCAATCACATGGTTTTTTTTGTTAGTTATTGGGTGCTTAGTACTTTAGTTATTTCACTATAGCTACACCTAGTTATTGGGTGTTTAGTTATTGCTCATGCTCTTACGTGACAGTGACGTGAGAATGGTATAGTTATGTCACAACAGATAGACTTACAATCGTTTTGGGTATCCTACTCTCCTTACTATATTCATGCTATTTATATGGTGTATGTATGTTCATGGATAGTTTCAAATGAATTCAGTTTATTGTATCTTTCTTTCTATTGTATGGTTGTTTGCTATGCACATGTATGCACTTTGCATGATTTAATAATGACATGAACAAAGAAGTTTATAGCAATGTTATTTATTTATCTATAATACATTACTAAGGGTTAAGGGTGGTCTTTTTAGTAATTTTTATGATTTTTTTAAGATGGTATATGAAAGGTCATGTTTAAAATGCTTAATTTTGTACCACTTTTTCCATTTGATAGCATTCCTTCATACCCCACACAAGTTGTAATGCATAAAGTACCATTCACAATTAGATAAAGCAAATCATCTATACTATATTATAAATCATTTCTTCAAGGACTTAGTAAAATTTAAGAGGTACAAATAGAAATGCTTAATATACAACCCATAATGCATATATTAATTACTTTTCGGGGGTAAATTAGTCTTTATAACACCTTATTTTTTTTGAACGGCAAAAAACCTCATGTGTAAACCCACCCTGCTCTAGGCTATGTCCAAGGTCGACCCCTCGACCGCCATGAAACCGTGCCCCCAGATGGAATCTGTAAACCCTCATCCCCCATCAGATTCGAACCTGGGATTAAAGCGCCGGTTCATCCATTCACCCAGATGTCCCTCAAAAATGGCTCAAGCGATAATCGAACATGCGTCTCCACAATGGACTAAGTTTTCAGGACATAACACCCTATTTAGACTAGTGGGTGTGGGCGGGAGTTTAGGCGTGTGTTTTGGGGGCAACACTAGCTTCTCCACCAGTATTCCGCCTGGCGTGGGGCGGGGTGAGCTGGCTGGCTTTGGTTAGTTGGTCCAATATCCACATGGCTGGCCACGCCAAGCTAGACACGCCACACCACGCCACACCACACCCCACTTTTTGGAGTGGCCTGGTGGAGCTCACCTTCACCACGTGTCGTGCAATGCCCCCAATCCAAGCCCCCCACACCCCGCAGTCTTAATCTAAGCAATGATAAAAAAACGTTGATGAATAATTATGAATAGTTAATAGCTTGTATTAAAAAAACAGAATTAATATAATAATAATGATTTTGGCTTTTAAGTTTCAATTAATATCAATCCGTATTTTAGTTTCTCTTTCTTTCTTTTTCTTTTAAATACAAGATTTTGATATTCGTTAAGAATGTTAATACCCATCAAACAATTAATATGGATATATAAAAAGTTTCGTATTATCACTCTTTTATAAATTCATAAAACTCTATTTTTATTGAAAATAATAAAAGTTCCGGTTCAAATCTAACGTTAAACTTTTTAAATTAGTTCAAACTTATATATATATATATATATATATATATATATATATAGGATGGTTTAAATGAGAACACTAAATATCGCGAGAACTGTGAGAACGAATGCAAAAACCACGAAAACTTGGTAAAAAACAATTCAAATTCAAAATTCTTTTCACTTATCATTATTATTCGAATACAATGTTAGAAATTTAATTTACACGTTTAAATTTACGTGAATTCATAAATAATCTTTTTACACATGTGTAAGTTTGTCATTTACATATGTGTAAATTTGTTATATTTACACATTTGTAAAAAATCTAATAAAAGTGATTTTGAGGGTAAAAATGAATTATTTGATGTTGTAAATTCTTATTTTGATGTTGTATTTTAATTACATTGAGGTTTGTATTAAAAAATGGTTTTGATTGGTTTTTTTCATTCGTTCTTACGGTTCTCGCAATATTTAGCGTTCTCAAGATAACCCTCCCTTATATACATATATATATATATATATAGATATACTGGAGGGTTCAAATGAGAAGAAAATTTTTGTAAGAATAAAAAGAAGAGTAAATTGCACAAAACGTCCTTTATGTTTTCTCAAACTTGCAGGTTCCAGCCTTAATGTTTAAAACTTGCCAAAAACAACCTTTACGTTTATTTTTGTTGCCGGTTCAGTCCTTTATTACTAACCAAGTTTGTTATCTCAGTTTATTTCGCTCACATGCCTAACATGTGAGGGTATATTCGTCATTTTGTTTCCTCTTCTTATAAAACCCTCAAAAAACACATCATCAAAACTAAAAACCCGTTGTTCACCGACCTGTACACAACCTCCTTCGATGACTTATCCCGTAATCTCCGACTACAATGTATTGAACCCATATTTGAACCAACAGCCAAGCGGACCGACCACCATCTTCAACCCAGACAAACCCATCACCATCTGAACGACCAACCAACATGCCACCATTAGAACCCTGGTTGTCGTCGTCATCAAAACAAGCGGCTAGAGGCCACCACCTCCACCTCCGACACCACCTCCTCTGCCACCACCTCCACCTCCTACAAAACCCCCAACATCCCCAAATAACTCCGCCACCATCATCTTCAACTGCCACCACCACCTGATACATCACCACCGTAGAGAGAGAGAGATCGTAGAGAGAGAGATCGGTGAGAGAGAGAGAGACCGTATAGAGAGAGAGAGGGAGCGGCAGGAGACGCGGCAGTGGTGGGTTTTGATGGTGGTGGTGGGTTTGATGTTCTTCATCTTCAAACAAAACCCCCAAATCGAACGACGACGGCGGTGGTGGGTTTGATGTTCTTCATCTCCGCCACCACCTTCACCCCCACATCTCCGCCACCACCTCCATAGACCTGCATAAGAGGGAAAGAAGAGAGAGAGTGAAAGAAGAGAGAGATCGGCGGTGGTGGGTTTGATGTTCTTCATCTCCGCCACCACCTCCACCTCCACCTCCACATCTCCACCACCACCTCCACAGACCCGCATAAGAGGGAAAGAAGAGAGAGAGAGAGTGAAATAAGAGAGAGATCGGCGGTGGTGGGTTTGATGTTCTTCATCTTCAAACAAAACCCCCAAATCGAACGACGACGGCGGTGGTGGGTTTTTGATGTTCTTAGCGGTGGTGGAACGACGAAGGCGGTGGTGGTGGTTGCGACGGGGGTGGGTTCTTGGAGTGGGGGCTAGGGTTTGCGGTGGTGCTTGGCTTCGCGGCAGGAGATAGGGGGCGGTGTTGCTTGACGGTGGTTGTTGGTTGTGGTGGTGGCAGGTGGACGGTGGTAGATGAGGTGGTGGCGGTGGTGGTGGTGGTGGTAGATGAAGGCAGAGAGAGGGATGAATGGTCTGTGTGTGTTTGTGTGTGAGTAGAGAAGAGAAGGGTTTTTGTAGAAAAAAAAACAAACCTAAAATGACAAATATACCCTCACATGTTAGGCATGTGAGGGAATTAAACTAGGATAATTAACTTGGTTAGTCAGAAAGGACTGAACCGGAAACAAAAATAAACGTAAAGGTTGTTTTTGGCAAGTTTTAAACATTAAGGCTGGAACCTGCAAGTTTGAAGAAACATAAAGGATGTTTTGTGCAATTTACTCTAAAAAGAATAACTTTAAACCAATAGAAATTCTCCATTTACTTCATGTAATGTGTGTATTTAAAGTTATGAAAAATGGCATATAGGTAAATCTATAATTGTCATTAATTAGCTAATTAATTAAACTTGTAACTTATTTTTTAATATACTCTTTCAATATAAAATAACTTATGGTGAAGGACATCTTTTGACATGTGTATGATAAATTTTAGTATGTGTATGATAAATTTTGAAATGTGTAGGGTAAATTTACATGTGTGTAGGGTAAATTTCGATAAGTGTAAGACATACGTAGGATAAATTTTGAAATGTGTATGATAAAATGTTTTTGTTTTATTAACGAGATATAATATAATTAATGAAAAGAGTTATAAACTATTTAATGTTTTACAATTACGTTAATTTTTTTTTTCACACCACATTAAATTTCTTATATCTCTGCCTGTTGTTCCATCCCTCTATCTCTCTGTATTGATGTATATTATGATTTGTTCATCTGCAACCCTACACCAAAAATTCCTATACTAAACCCATAAATCGTTTCCGCTTAAAGGTTGTGTAAAACCCTTGAATTCTGCCGCTCCCACTTCCACCCGCACGCCCTTCTTCTCTAATCCAGGTATGTTATACTGTTTTTTGTGTGTTTCGAAGCATATTCTTGATTTATCTTGGCGTAAATTTTATTTGGGGTTTCATTGATGGTTCTTTGTTGAAGATTGGAGATCTCTGTTTGTTTCACATCGACAATGTCGGTTCGTTTAGGCACCATAAAATTGACGGCGTTAGGTTTTGGCGACACATGTATTGTTAGGGATCCCAGGTGGTTGGCGATGTTACAGTAAACAACAGCAAGGTCTAGAAGCGTCGACAGAACTTTATCCAATTCAACTATGGTGCCACGAAGTGCTTGGGTGTGTTGTGATGATTGTCATGAATGGAGACGTATATCAGCTATACTTGCAGTTTCCATGGAGTCAACATCATGTTGATGGTAATATATAATATTTCTCTAAACCAGATGAAACTAATATGTATGTATAGTTGTGGGATCCCTATTTTGGTCAAAAGAAAAAGTCTATAAATAAATTGACAAGGAATTGATTATATTCAAGAATGTGTTCAATTAGATTTAGATAGTTGGTGTTGAAATATGAGGATGCATTTCACATTGGCTTATTGACAAGTAAAAAAGCCTTTTCAATTTAATTTTGTCTAATAATTCTATTTAGAAAGGGGGTCAATTTTACTTTTCTTTATAAATGTCATAAGTTTTATGGACAATTTGATGCTGAAATTTGAAGTTTTTTCAAGTAATGATTGTTTTTATGGTGGTTTATGGTTTTCTTTTTTGTGGTTGGATTTCTTGATCGATTTAGTTCCAAGTTTGGTATGATAATTAGTGAATAAACGAAGCCTATTAGTGTCTATACTTCTGTTTTATGATGTTCTTAACATTGCACATGGCATCAATTTTTTGACAAATGACATCAAAAGCTGATGTTATGATACAATTAATAAGAAAGGTAGTAAACTACTGAAAGTTGGGATCCAAAGTTATTCAAACATGCTTAAATAGTGGGACCCACAAAAGTCGTTAAAGTTATTTTAAGACCGCTGGGCGTGGGCTTAGGTTTTGGCGTGGCTAGCTAAGCAACGCCGCTTTGGCCACACCGAGCCAGTGTGGCTAGCGGCGTTGCCCCGCTAGCGTGGGAAATTGGCCTGGCGTGGGGCTGGTTGGGGTGAGGATGTGGATCGCTATGATTGGCTGGCTGTTGATGACCGTTGGGGCTAGCCGTTTGAAGTAGCCGTTGGGGTGGCGGTTTTCTTGCAAAAAAATCAAATTTTCAATTTTTTTTACAATTTATTACCTATAAATACCCACACCCAACATATTTTTTTTCACTTCCACTTTCTTTAATCACAAACCCACATCCAAAACAAACCCAAAAAAAGAAAATGGTTAACTGGACTGAAGAGAAGGAGCTTGCGCTTGTGACATGATCGTTGACGCTCAACGTGCACTAGCTCGTGGTCAAACCGCGTACAGGGCACAAGCGTTTAGTCAATACCAACAACATGTTGGAAACAATCGTCACAACTTGAACGCGTGTCAACATAAGTGGCGTGAACTAAAACCGAAGCTGGATAGGTTTAAAACATTCTACGATCGTGTCCTTGTGGGCGAGCTTAGCCACGATGATCGGGTGGAGATCGCCAAAATCGACTACAAGCACGTTGGCAATCCGGAATTTATGTGGGTTCTCCACTTTAATATTTATCGTACTTTGTAATTTTTTTTTTTTAGGATTTATTAATTAGTATTTTATTATTTTTTAGGATTTACTAGGACGTTTTTTTAATTTGTTAGGATTTATTAAGTTGTTTTATTAATTTGTTAGGATTTTATGTAACTTTTTTTTTAAATTTAGTGGTGTGTTATTTATAAAAAAAATCATAGTATAAAATATATATAGATATAATATCCACATGGTTAGCCACGTCGGCTATCCAACGCCGCTCCACACCCTAACTTTTTTAGGGTGGCCTGGTAGAGCCCGCTATCACCACTTGGCTAACGACACCTCAAACCTAAGCCCACCACACCTTGCGGTGTTATACAAGAAGCCTACTTTTTGTGACAATAGATTCTAATCAAAGAGTACAATATTTTTTAATTCATTCAAAGATTCCAATTTTTAAAACGGTGAATTGCATGTATACTCCTCTAAATTGTTTTTTATTGCATATTTACCCAATCAAAAAATAAAATTGCATATATTCCCTTCTTTAATAAATAAATTACAAAATTACCTATTATAAGTTATTTTATTAATAATAAATTATAGAATAACTATTTTACCCTTATGTACTATATATCTTTACAATCTCTCAAAATTTTCATATTTACCTATTTTGACTGTGTTTTTTTTCTTGTATTTTTACCAAACTTTTTTTTGTTTTGCTAAATAGTTTTCATTATTTTTTGGGTAAATCACCTGCTTTTGAATAACAATCATAAAAAATACGATCAATACTGCATAAAAGATTTGAAGTTCTATCAGATTCACATGAAGAATAGTTCTGCATATGTTGGTCCCTATTCACATGAAGAGTAGTTCTGCATACGTTGGTCCCTTTTTATTAGAATGCCACCAGAAAGATGATGTGGTTTAAAGAATACATATATGAAATTTTGCTAATATTAAATATTTAACGTAATCAAGAATTTATAATCAAATAGTTTAATATATACTAAGCATAAGCATAAAACAAGCAATCCATTTTTCAGGGCCAGAATTACCATAGCCACTTACAGAATCACAACAATTTTTTAGTATCCTACCAAAACAAATTGTGTGCAGTTAAAGATTTATCAAATATTCAAATCAAAACCAAAGGGATTTAATTTAGATACCACTGCGAGGCAGATGGGAATTTGAGAATTTAATGAAGAATGCTGCCACTAAATTTGCTTTTGTCAAATCCTTAGTAGGTCCGTAGGAGTTCATTATATAATTAGTTTTTTAACACACAAGTCAAAACTAATAGCGAACTAATCTTTCACAATCGTTGTTGCTGAGATGGAGTCACTAGTAGTCACAATCGCTGCTGCTGAGATGGAGTCACAATTTCCGACTTGAACGCCAACTCGATGCCCTCCAGACGTTGATTGTAACCAACGCCGGCTGGGACCGCCCGAAACCGAACAGTCATCCCCCCTTCGCTGTGTGTTTTTTTTATATATTGTCTATCCTGCAATGTGTTTTTTGATAGGGTTTTGAAAATTTTGAAAGGGCAATTTTGGAATTGTGTGAAATATAATTAAAGAAGGGGATATATGCAATTGTTTTTTTACATTGGGTAAATATGCAATTTAGATGCTATAGAGGGGGATATTTGATCATTCTTTAGAGGCATATTACAATGATGCTAATAAAGTAAAACCAGAGGTCAACTTGCTTGCAAAACTTGATATTGACTCTGTTATAAGTAAACATGCAGGTATTTCAAGCCATAGCTAACAAGCGCATCTCATTTTCCTTATACTAATTTGCGATTATGAAAAACATATTATGTATAAATCGTGTCGTATCAGTTAGGCCCTCTCTGGTAATGTTGGTGCAAAACTGGTTTGGTCTATTACCTTAACAGGCCCAAAATGGTTGGGTGACACCTGAGAGCCAGTCTTGATAAACTCACTAGCCTAAAAAATTACCTTGAGTTCTGAATTTAATGTTGTTGAAGCAAGTCATTATTCATATTTTTGGGACTTTGTACAAAATCATGTTATGCATGTATGTACTATGTAGTTAGAAGTTACATGCTACTTTTATTATAAATATTTGTCGTATGTATACTATAGCCAGCCCAAACATGTAGTTGTAGTCACATGGTCGCCTATCGTGGCTATGGTATAGGCACGAGGTGCTAAAAAGTGCACTTTTGAGACAAGCATAATAGGAAAGATAACTAATAGAGAAAATTAGAAACTGAATTAAACACCCACCTTGATGGAGCGTCTGCTACACCTAGAGGAAGGTTCTTTTCTTGCTTGAGTGGCAGTCACCTTGCCTTGCCTTGCCTTGGTGCCTAGGCGTGTGCCTTCTGCGCAGCTCTCTACTCCTAAACCGCTTTAAATTGTATCTTATTTATATTTATGGAGAGTAGTGAATATCTTAAGATTTATGTTTGTTCATTTGTAATCTTATAAAAAACAGGTTGGCTCATGGTTCGTATCTTCATATATGTGGATTTTTTTTCCTTGATGTATAGGTTTGACAAGGAGTAACAACAAAAAGGCTGCTATTAAAGTTATCGATTTGGAAGAATCGTGAGTAAAGAAAAGTATAGGCCTCGAGGCTTGAAAACTGTGAAAATTAGTATTTGTTGTTGTCCGACATCGGTTGCTTAGATAAAGCTTAAAAGTGAAACCCAATATGTAAGACAAACAGGTAGGGGTCTTGAAAAGCAAGCATCCACGCGGTCAGCACAAAACGAAATATTCTTTCGCCAATTGTTATAGAATACCGCGTGCTAGCTGGTTCAGGTGGCATACACCTACTTTTGGGAGTTCCTTCTTTTATTAAAAGGCTTCAATTAGAGATGAACAAATGATACCGAGTACTGGTACCAAATTTTCTAAACCGACTCTATTTCGGTACCACATTTTGCATTTTCGATGTCGGTTTCACCTTCAAATACTGGTCAGTTGTTTTTCTTTCTGGTAAAGAATTTTTATATATCTGTATATTAATTAAATATGAAATTTAATTTTGAATTGAATAGAATTGAACTTGTTAAGTATTATAGTTAAGAATTTTAGTTTATAATTTTGTTAGTCTTTAAAGCTATTATTACTAAATGATTTATCTAAATATTAATAAAAGACTTCAATTAATGCCATATGACATTCTCTCTCTTTCAATCTTATAATTTTATTTTTATTTTATTTATAAATATTTTTGTTATCCTTATTATTATTTATTATTTTTTTATATATCAGTTCATCAATAAAAATAAGAATATTTGATAAACATAATCAGAAATCATACACTCTTAATTTTTATCGATATTATATTTCAAATGATATTAATGTAATGATAATTTTACAAATGATATTAATGTTATGATAATTTTAACTACCGATTGAATGAGTTTTTTTATGGATCCAATATTTTAAATCACTGATTGTGAGTAGTATTAAATAGAGTAAATTATCAAAATCGTCCCTAAGGTTTGGGCATGTTTGTCATTTTCATCCAAAACAATTTTTTTGCACCATATAGTCCTTTACTTTTGGGATTTTTTGTCATTTTCATTCAAACGTCTGACTTTTTTTGTCAAAATCGTCCATGAGATTTGGGATTTTTTGCCATTTTCATCCAAATCTTTGATAGAAAAAATAAAGCAAATTAGATGTTTGGATAAAAATGGCAAAAAATCCCAAAAGTGAAGGACTATATTGTACAAAAAAATTGTTTTAGATGAAAATGACAAATATGTTCAAACCTCGGAGACAATTTTGGCAATTTACTCTATTAAATATTAACAAAGTTGGTTTGAAATTCATGTATTAGACGAGTGTGTTATTTAACATATTTAAGTTCATGTTATATTTGCACTTAATAAATAGTTTAATATATATTTATTTTTTAATTTCATATATAGTTTAATTGGTGTAAGCTAATCTAACGTATAATAAAAGACTCTAAATAATGTCATATGGTATTCTCTCCTTCAACCTCACAAATAATATTTATATTTATTTAATATATTTCTTTTAATATTAATAACTAATATATAAATATCACTTATCTTTATCTAAGATTAATAAATAATTTTCATTTATAACCCAAAAGTTTTCTTCTTTTGCAATTTAGACCCTTTGTTTTTTTAAACGAAAGCTTTTCATCTTTTGCAATTTAACCCAACTCTTTTTTATTTTCAATTTTGGTCCACCATACTTTTCATCTTTCCCAAGTTTTTCGTTTCGTTCTAAATTTTGTGAGTTAACACACCGCAACGTACGTGTGGATTTCAACATTTTTTCATATATTTTCCCGTTTGACCGGCCCATCGCAACACATCTATTTTTCTCCGTTTGACAAGTTTGTCGCAACGCACGGGTCTTGGGTTGGCTTAGTTATTTTTTTCTATATTTTACGTTTCAGTTTAATTTCTCTGCAACGAGCGTGCGTAATTCAAAGATTTTACGTCTGCTTTTCGCTCGCCATTATTTTTCCGTTCTTATTTACTTTGTTTTAAGAGTTTTACCGGTGTTGGTGATCGCTGATAATTAAATGGAGTGATTCATAATTATAATTGATATTAAAAGGACTAAGTACATATTAATTGTTGAAATTCATAATTATTATAAGTACCAATAGATTAACTTACTAGCCAAAAGAACTTTATATATATATATATATATATATATATATATATATATATATGTATATATATATATTAATGAGTTAATTACATAGTTAGTCCCTGTGGTTTACACAAAGTAACATACTTAGGTACTAATAGTTTAAATCACATTTTAGGGTATTAACTTTTCATTTTGTAACGTTTGGAGGTATTAACATTAATTGTTTGTTAAACTATTAGTACCTAAGTATGTTACTTTGTGCAAACCTCAGGGACTAACTATGTTAATACTCTAGAAGTTAATCCCACAAACGTTACAAAATAAAAAGTTAATACCCTCGAAGGTGATTTTAAACTATTAGTACCTAAGTATGTTATTTTGTGTAAATCACAGGGACTAACTATGTAATTAACTCTATATTAATCTTTACCCTATAAAAATATCAAATTTTCTATTATTATAAAATAACTATAATAACAAAGATGTTACATAATAATACATAAAATATTATAATTTTTAATTTATAAATACCTATTTTTCACAAATTTTATAAACAAAATCCGATTAAATTTATCACAGGTAAAATTTTAAAAATATTATAATTTATGAAACAATTGATATACCCATCAACAACAATGTGACATAAGATTATAATATATTACATCTATTAAGGGTATTACACATTTTTATAAGATTATAGTTTACATTTCTTCAACCGTGTGATAAAATTCATGAATTATAAATATATAACATTATAATATTATTACATCTATTAAGGATATTACACATTTTTGTAAGATTATAGTTTATATTTCTTCAACCGTGTGATAAAATTCATGAATTATAAATGTATAAGATTATAATATTATTACATTTCTTAATTGTGTGATAAGGATTATATGAGTTATGATTGAGTTTTTTTCGATATTCAACCCGTATAATACACGAGTTTATAACACATATAAATTAAAATAATAGTCAATCCATATTTTATATATAACCCGTGTAATACGCGGGTTGGTAAGCTAGTTCATTATATAAATATAAATGATAAATTAAAAAACGAGTTTTATTTCTTATAAAAATAGTAAAATTGTATGTTATGTATAATTTGTTTGGTTAAATCACTTACGCCATACACTCACACACCATAACTGTAACACCCCAAAAACATCGCAGCGAAAATACAAACGTAATGGTGACGGAAGTTGGTGCCCGTAAATATCTTGGCGAACGATGCATTGTTAATGTTGGACATTTAACTTAATTAAAACAAAATTTTTAAAACATCAAGTTTAAAAGTACGTCACAACCACACCATAGTTAAGTTGTTTTGATCCTTATGGATCTTATTACATAGGTCCCACAGTTTTAAAAGTTTGTCCAAAACATTCATAAAACAACCATGCATTAACAACCACAAGATACGCCATAATTCCCGAAGCCATGCTCAAGTACCTGAAGAACACGTTAAAATCAAGTGTCAATACAAAGGAGGGTGAACTCACATATTCAAATTTAAAATAAGAAAAACTTTCTAATTATGTGTTTATTATCAAAACATCCAAATAATATTTTCGAAAGTTAATTTATTTCCTTAATAAAATCCATGAGTCAGCCGTCGCAAGCGTTTCCCCGAAACCTTCGAACTAAAGCATCTTCCCAAGTTTTACATATTAAATTTATAGCATCAAATGTTTAGACTCGTATGTTTGCAAGACAATACGAACTATATATTAACAATAAGGTATAATCAAGACTAGACTATAATAGAATATCAATTTGTCGTTTGACTTGATCGGAGCGATCGATCACGACGGGGTAGTCAACCCGATAGATCCACCAACAATTCTACGTGTTCAATACTTAAATGATTAAACAACAATACTTGCGCATGCGCCCATATCGGGCCATCTATATCGCTTGCCTCATGAACAATATATATATATCCTACTAAAATGATAAATTTAATATATGACGAGTTGTACGAATCCCCGACCTCCCCACCGAAACGTAAGTCTAATCCCGATACTTACTCTCTTGAGACCGAGCCAATTCGTCACAACTTTAGATTTAAGCATTTTTAAATCTACACGGTCGTTTTCTCTAAAACACCGTAAAATCCCGGTTTCATCCCCGAAACATATTTATTCACGAAACCGTTTCTACCCGAAACATATTAATATTGTCAAAATCATATATTTTCCATGAAAATATACATTTTATATAAGCAAAGGTATGTTTTATTCAAAACATCTTTAATCCTTTTTAAGGTTTGTTATTCTCCCAAAACATATACAAAACAGTAAAAAGAGGGGGGTTTAGTGACACTCACCTTTTGGTGCGTATTTAAAATAACGCGATCCCACAATTTGATTCTACACGTCCTAACATACGTAGGCACGATTTAATAATCAATATATTACAAAATTCATAAGTTTCTCCAATACTTATAATTTTCACATAACTTTGAGATTTTCTCGAAAAGTTATTATTTTTTATTATGTTGGCGTATTAATATATATATGAGTTCATATATATATATATTTTTTAAATTTTGCGACTTGAACGGTTTTATTGGTGACCTTAATGTTTTATCCATTACACTCCTGTTTATAACTACTATATATCTACGATTTGCGCGTCGTAATATATATACATAAATGTGCACATTTACACAATATCATAAAACGCGAATCTCGTTAACTCATACACTTTATAATTTTTAAAGCATGCATACATGAAATAACTTATTAAGTTAACCTATGTATCAATTTTCATGCTCGACAAATAAGTTACACATTTAACGCGTGTTTACCGATTTTACCGTTCTAAACATACAAGCGTATATGCATAGACTTAATTCCCGCTATCATGTCAACACTTAACATATTATCATATTCGCATATTTAAATAACATAACACATTAAACACATAAGGTTCACCCATGAACAACCCATTCTAGTGTACATTGAAATGCGTATTTTGAGTAGGGGGTGAGGTTTTGTTTTGAGGGGTGCGGCAAACCTTGCTCAAATGACCATAGCGTCCACAATTCGCACATAGTCGACAAGGTAAGGTAGATGGATGGTGATAAAAACAGGTGTTACATTCAGGGTGAGGTCCAAAGTAAGGTTTCTTATTTGGGTAAGTTGAGTTGGGTGCTACTTGAGTGATTGGGATAGCTTGGAGGGGTATGGCTTGTGAAGCTGGTTGATTGCGTTGGGTGACAGCGAAAATTTGCCCATCTCGTTTTCTCTTAGAAATGGGTTGAGAAGGGGATTCGGTTTGGGTGGAGTTTGAGGTTTCAGTTGATGCTTTATCCTTCTTCTTCTCCTCCTCGAAGTCCTTATTCCGTATGCGGTTCTCGGTGAGCTCTGTAGCTAACTCCATAGCTGCTTCCAAAGTTGCAGGTGTGGTACTTATTACAGAGTCTTGAATTTTTGAAGGAAGACCTCGGATGTAGTGCTCGATCAAATGGTAGAGGGAGTGAACAAGTTGGGAACCATTTGATTTAACTCAAGGAATTTCTTGTTGTATGTGGTGTGGTCGCCTTCCTTTTGTTTCAAAGAATAGAACTCATCCTCCAATTTCTTGATTTCGCTTCTTGGGCAAAACCGTCTTGTCATGATTTCCTTCAACTCTTCCCAAGTCAAAGTCATAGCGTCTTCAACACCTCGTTTGGCCTTCTCTGTATTCCACCATGTAAGTGCTATTCCAAGTAAACGACCGGTAGCATATCGCACTTTGCGATCATCAGGGCAATCGCAATTTAGAAAAGTGTTTTCCATTTCTTCAAACCAATGGAGGAGAGCGGTGACACCTTCAGTCCCTTCGTATTTTGGAGGGTCGCAGGATTTGAAATGCTTGAAGGTGCATTTAGTGGTAACTGGGGGAGGGTTGACAACATTTTGATCTTCTTGATTGACGGATTAGCGGTAAGGGCTTGTTGAACTTGAACTACAATGTTGGGTATTACGGCAGCCATTTGTTGAGCGATTTGGGCAGCCATGCACTCGCGGCCTTTTCCTGATCTCGTCTTCCTACGAGCGAGATTAGAAGACATCTACAAGGAATACATATCAAGAGTATGAGTTGGACGTTTTAGGGGTCATGTGTCGTATTTAGGAATGAACATTCATAAAATAAATATAGAATAATAAATCTACTACATCCATAGGATGTCTTGGGCTTTGCTCGTAATTGGGCCTTGCATGCCGCCATACTTCACCTTCGTAATCACGTGGGCCCCCATGATTACCGGGTCTTTCATATGGTTCGTATGTGTTAGCCTGATAACGAACACTAAAACCCGGAGAAAATCGAGAAACATGTATGTAACGTATGATATTCGGAATGTATCCAGGTGTGGACACGGTGACAACTCAAAGTGGGGTTTGTTCGAACGACGTTTGGTGTGGCATGCTTTGGCCTAATAGGTCCTTCGTACTCTCATCGTTAGTCCCCAGGTAGGCAAACTGGTCCGTTATATTGGATTTATACGAATGCCAACCTAGACAGGACATTCCGACTACCGGTACTTGTACCCTTACAGTTACTACATGCCCGTCGCAGAACTCACTTTGATGAGATTTGAAGAATGAAAAATGCGACAAAATCTTGAATAATGGAAGTATGAAGATGATTTGAATATGTGAACATTGAAATATGTATGATGAATGTGTATGTAATTATGTATGTTTGACTGTAAGTATAATTCATTATGTATCACAAAATATAATATTGGAAGTGTTTGCATGCATTTGTGTATGTATAAATACGAAACAAATAAACATCATGAGTTTGCATGTAACCACATAAACAATTAAAATCTAATCAACTATAGTATAGGATCTAAGGGTCTAATAACCTATCCTATATCCCTATAGTCAAAAGCTCTGATACCAATCTGTCACACCCCGACCCGCAGCGGAAAAAGGTGATCGGGACATGATTGGGCTTTCATCAAAACTCATGACATTTATTATAATGTTTCATATTTATTATTACAATTTAAAGGAGATCATACAATCAAATCATACTAGTACAACATGTTCTATACATCTTTCTAGACTTCATTATTTTTCTTCTAAGGCACTTTTCCTATGTGTTCCTTGCTTCATCCTGTCCACCTGTATCATGTGTAAAAATGGTTTTTGGGTCAACAAAAGTTGGCGAGTGAATCCTATGAAAACATTTAAACGTGTTTATTGTATTGATTATAAAATAAAGTGCATAACCACATATGAGTAACTGTAGATGTAAATTTATTCACAATACACATAATATTAAATATTGCACACACATACAACAATTGATTGTTTTTGAGGCACGCGTTGTTCAACTCGTCTCCCACGAGGAACTGATGGGCCTAATGAATGAGTTTTGAGGCACGCGTTGTTCAATGAACTGATGGGCCTAATGAATGAGTTTTGAGGCGCGCGTTGTTCAACTTGTCTCCCACGAGGAACTGATGGGCCTAATAAATAATTTGCATATAACTTGACAATATGTAATACATAACAACTAACAATATTTACATTCTAAGTTTAGATCATATAATGGTATAGCACGAGTTTGAATAAGTGAATTAATTTAAGCGACACATGATACACCCCAAAACATGAATAAAAAGGGGAATTTGTAAGAATTCACTCACAGTGGTTGCGTTTCCTTGAATTGGTGATGAATGCGCACG
This sequence comes from Scalesia atractyloides, assembly GCA_947069175.1. NCBI lineage: Eukaryota > Viridiplantae > Streptophyta > Magnoliopsida > Asterales > Asteraceae > Scalesia > Scalesia atractyloides. The sequence continues at coordinate 31,034,595 of CAMTDV010000015.1, read as the reverse complement.
AATTTGGATTTAACCACGAGAGAAACTAACCTAAATAATAACATAATGGTTCGGTAAATAAGTGGATTTTATTAACAATTTTAATAGGATTTTTAGATTTATTTTTGTGAGTTTAAGGATGTTTTCTAACTTTAAAAATATTATTTTTAAGTATTTTTTAAAAAAATTTCTGATTAAATAAATAAAATAAATAATAAAAAAATGTTGACCGTTGACTTTGACTGTTTGACCGGTTCGGACTTTGTGTTTGTTTGCGCTGAGTGAGGTTCGAACTCGTGACCTCCCGTATACGTGCACACAGCTCTACCAACTGAGCTACGTGTCTAACCCGAAATATTTCTGTTTTTAATTATACTTATATACTATTTAGATTTATCCAGAAATCATTTATTTTAAAAAGAATTTTAATTATATCGAACCGGTGCACATAACAGGTCTCGAACCCGGGACCTGTTGTTTAACGTTGCACACAGTCCATCGTTGGACTGTGTGTCTAACCCGAAATATATTGAAGTTTAATTATACATATACACATACTAGCGCTAACATATTTTGATTTAAATAAAAGGCTTGTATAATTTCAAGGGCGGTGTAACTAACCGGATTCGAACTCGAGACTTCGGCTTCGTGTTGCACACAGCCCGACCAATTGGGCTGTGTGACTAACCCGAAGGATATAAGATTTTTATTAAATTTATATATTTACTAGATTATTTCGTTAACTGGTTTTAAAAAGGTTGTGTATAATTGGCGAACCGGAAAACATGTACAGACTCGAACTCGGGACCATGGCTTGAAGTTTGCACACAGTCCACCACTGGACTGTGTGTCTAACCTGTTTAAAAATCCGTTTCGAATTGAACTTATACATTAACAGTGCTTCATCTTCTTCGTCACTTGAACAATCAGACTGTTAAAATCCGATTTCTTCGATTCATTAATCAATTCCTTTATTAAATTTTGAATAACTACATATGAGACTAATAAAAATGAGAGAGATTAGGTGTAAGATATACCGAACAGAGATCCCCTGTTTCTCCGGCGAGATTCCGATGACAGCAGGTTATTCCGGCGACGTGTAACTTGCGGCAGAGGATCTTCAGGAAGTTTGAGGTGAGTGTGGGTGACTTCGGTATGAGCTCTAGATGTCCTGTTTATAAAGTAAGGCAACAGTGAGATGGTTTCTTCGGTTTTCCGGCAACTTGCAGAGAATTCCGGCGAAACAGAGACTGGTTCTCAAAATGCGGAAAGAGTGTGGTTATGAATTGAACGAGACTTACAATCTTCGGACTTGATATTCATGTTCGTCGGTTTTCGGTCAAGTGATTTAATCATCCTTCGGTTATGATTTTGACGATTTGAATGAGTGGCTTTAAGGTTTTCGGTTATAACTGACGTTAATCGTCAGTTACACTTGCCTGATTCCGGAGTCAAAGGAAAACGGTCGCAAATTCGCGTATTTTCCAGCGACTGCGGATTTGGGCGCGCTGGTTACCTATCTTTGAGTTTCAAGTTTTATATTAAGTATTAATTGTTTCAGTATTATTCCAAACTGAGCGGGTGGCAGAGTGGTGTGTTGGCTGTTTGGTTAGCCGGCTGACCCGGGTTCGAAACTCGGCAGCCTCAATTGTTTTTTTTTTATTTTTGTTATTTATTAATTTTGGTTTAAACTTCTATCAATGTTTATTAATTATGTATCGTTTAAAATTAAAATAAACAATATATATACACGACGAAAATTTTGACTGACTATTCGGTAAATAAACGAAGCGGGTTTGGATAACCCGGTTTTTTACGGATGTTAAAAACATTATCCGCTGGTCGCTGACGTTCGTTTCGCATTTTAGCCGTTACGCGATAAGCGTTTATCTTATTATTGCCAACGTAATTTTTATCAAACTTTGGATTTACCAACACATCAAATACCATATATAAACATCATAATAATCAAATATGACCTTTTATTCATTCATAACACGTGTTACATTTGTACAGTACAACCTAAATAGCCGGGTGTCACAGTCTCCCCCTGTTTAAGGAATTTCGTCCCCGAAATTCTTATACTACAGGTTTCGTTTTCGCACTAGACTTAAAGAGATGCGGATATTTCCGTTGCATCTGGTCCTTTCGTTCCCATGTGAACTCGGGTCCACGCTTGGAATTCCAGTGAACCTTGACCAACTTAATCCGACTCCTCCTAAGCTTCTAAATCTTCTCATCCAGAACTTCGACCGGTTCCTCGATAGATCTCAATTTATCGTCTACTTGAAACTCATCAGGGGGTATAATTAGTGTCTCATCCGACAAACACTTTCTCAGGTTGGACACCTGAAACACGTCATGAACTCCGCTCAAATCCTGCGGCAGCTTAAGCCTATACGCGACTGATCCAACTCGAGATACGATTTCGAAAGGACCTATATACCATGGGCTTAGCTTTCCCCCTTTTCCAAATCTAACAACACCTTTCCAAGGTGACACTTTCAGCAGAACACGATCCCCAACTTGAAACTGCAACGGTTTCCTTCAGTTGTCTGCATAACTTTTCTGTCGATCGGCGACAGCTTTCAAACTTTCCTTGATCTGGACAACCTTTTTGGTGGTTTCCTGGATAAGCTCAGGTCCGGTTAGTTGCCTTTCGCCAACCTCAGCCCAGCACAAGGGCGATCGACATTTCGTCCCATACAAAGCTTCAAACAAAGCGACTTTGATACTAGCGTGGTAACTATTGTTGTAAGAAAACTCTGCCAACGGAAAATGAGTATCCCAACTTCCACCAAAATCAATCACGCATGCTCTCAACATGTCCTCTAATGTCTGAATGGTTCTCTCACTTTGACCATCCGTTTGAGGATGATATGCAGTACTCATGCCCAGACGAGAGCCCAGCGACTCCTGAAGAGATCGCCAAAATCTGGAGTCAAATCGTCCATCTCTATCAGAGATAACTGACACAAGCACTCCATGTCGGGCTACAATCTCGCTGAGGTACAACTGAGATATCTTTTCCGTCTTGTCTGTTTCCTTAATGGCTAGAAATGAGCAGACTTCGTTAATCGATCCACAATTACCCATATGGTGTCATGTCTACGTGACGTACGGGGTAATTTGGTGATAAAGTCCATAGCAAGATTCTCCCACTTCCATTTAGGAATCTCTGGTTACTGCAGAAGCCCAGATGGCCTCTGATGCTCAGCCTTAACCTTTGAGTATGTCAGACATTTACTTACATACACCGCAATATCTCTCTTCATATTTGGCCACCAATAAAACTCCTTAATATCTTGATACATCTTGGTAGAACCTGGGTGAATCGAATATCTGGACTTATGAGCCTCGTTCATAACCAGTTCACGTAGGTTACCTCTAAGCGGAACCCAAACTCGGTTCATGAAGTACATCACTTCATCCGCTTTTGGTATCAGTTCACATCCCAAACCTCTCAAACCTTCTTTACTCAGGTTCTCATCTTTCAAAGCTTCTCGCTGTGCATTACGAATTCGATCGGTCAAATTCGTTTGTATGGTCAAACCCAAAGCACGAACGCGCAGAGGCTTTTCCCGCTCTTTCCTACTGAGCGCGTCAGCAACAACATTTGCTTTTCCCGGGTGATAATGAATATCACACTCATAATCATTGAGTAACTCTACCCAACGCCGCTGTCGCATGTTGAGTTCCTTCTGATCAAAGATATGCTGGAGGCTCTTATGGTCTGTGTAAATCGTACACTTCGTGCCATACAGATAATGTCTCCAAATCTTTAAAGCGAACACAATAGCTCCCAACTCTAAATCATGAGTTGTGTAGTTCTTCTCATGCACTTTCAGTTGTCTGGATGCATAGGCTATCACTTTGTCCTTCTACATAAGCACGCAACCAAGGCCCAAACGTGACGCATCGCAGTATACAACAAAACCGTCATTCCCTCCGGCAGCGATAAAATAGGTGCACTACACAACTTTTCCTTCAACATCTGAAAAGCTTTCTCCTGCCTTTCTGTCCAATCAAACTTCTTATCCTTTTGGGTCAATAGCGTTAATGGCTGCGCTATTCTAGGAAAATTCTCAATGAATCTTCTATAATACCCAGCAAGTCCTAAGAATTGTCGTACCTCTGACGGAGTCTTTGGCGCTTCCCAATTCTTAATCGCCTCTATCTTCGACGGGTCCACATGTATACCTTTCTCATTAATGACATGACCGAGGAAATGCACCTCTCGAATCTAAAATTCACATTTAGAGAACTTGGCATACAACTTCTCTTTCTTCAGCAGCTCCAGAATCATCTTCAAATGTTGGTCATGATCTTCATTGGTTCGCGAATAGATTAGTATATCGTCAATGAATACTATCACGAATTTGTCCAAATAGGGTTTGCATACCCTGTTCATGAGATCCATGAACACTACAGGCACATTAGTTAAGCTAAAAGGCATGACTAAGAACTCATAATGGCCATAACGTGTTCTAAAAGCAGTCTTCGGAACATCTTCATCAGCAATCTTCAACTGGTGATAACCTGAACGCAGGTCTCTCTTCGAGTAGTAGCTTGATCCTTGAAGCTGGTCGAACAAATCGTCGATTCTTGGTAACGGGTACCTATTCTTGATAGTCAGCTTGTTCAACTCTCTGTAATTAATACACATTCTGAAGGAACCATCTTTCTTCTTCACGAACAACACAGGTGCTCCCCAAGGCGAAAAGCTTGGTCGTATGAAACCTTTGTCTAATAGCTCCTGAAGCTCATTTGACAATTCTTTCATCTCTGACGGTGCTAATCTGTAAGGAGATTTTGCAATCGGTGCAGCACCAGGTACAAGATCAATTCTAAACTCGATCTGTCTCGCAGGGGGTAATCCAGGCAAGTCTTTAGGGAAAACTTCTGAATAATCGCGAACTACAGGAATTTCTTCAATCTTCCCACTTTCAGCCTTCGTATCCACTACGTTAACCAAGAACGCAAGATAGCCTTTACGCAACATCTTGTGCATCTTCATAACACTAACAGTTCCTGATACTCGACTCGGTCGGTCACCGTGAACAACTATAGCTTCACCACCACGAGGACGAGGTATCCTCACTTGTTTCTTCGAACAAATGATCTCAGCTCCGTTCATGGATAGCCAATCCATCCCAACGACTACATCAAAACTACCCAGCTCCATTGGTAATAAATCGATGCTAAAACTATGATCGCATAACCGAATTCTACAATCACGAATAACTTCACTAGTCTTTATCAGTTTTCCATTTGCTAATTCTATCGAGTACTTTTTACTTAGCTTACTTGTTTGAGAACACAGAAACAGTTCAAAGTTTTTCGGAACAAAACTCAAGTCAGCACCAATATCAAATAGTACGAACGCAGAATGGTCATTGATTAAGAACGTACCGGTAACAACTGCAGGATCATCACGTGCCTTCCCAGCATTCAGCTCAAAAGCTCTGCCCCTGGCATTTTGACCCTTCCAATTTGGACAGTTCCTCTTGTAGTGTCCCTGCTCTCCGCATTCAAAGCATCCCTCGAGCTTAACTCCCTCCGACGTACTCTTAGCATAGCACTCGCTAGTAACATGTCCAGTTCGACCACATCTGCCACACTTTCCCTGCTCATCACCATGAGTCTTCTTCACAGAACCACTTCCGCCATCCCTGGCATTATCCTTCCTCGAACCACTAGAATTAGCCACATATGCCTTCCCCGAATCGCGTTTCCTCTCACGTTTCACTTCGGAATCCTTTCTCGAGCTCACAGACTTTCGCTTCCGTGAATCCCCAGATCTATGCTCAGAACGCTCTGATCGGTCAGATCTCCCATCTGCCTTGACTTTTCCCGACGACTTCCCAGTCTCCTCTTTCCTGTTAAGGCTACTTTTGCGAGCAAAATCATCCGCTAGTGATTTTGCTAGAGTCGTAGCTTCCAGATAGGTAGTGGGCTTCGCTGACGTAACCATACTACGAATTTGTGGCGACAATCCCCAAATATACCTTTCTACCTTAACGTACTCAGGAGTGACCATTCGTGGAACAAATCTAGTCAAATCATTGAACCGAGAGGTATAAGCTTTGACGTTCAGGCCTTCCATGGTCAAATTCCAGAAGTCAGTCTCAATCTTCTGCATCTCACTATGCGGGCAGTATTCCTTAAGAATCATCTCTTTTAGTTCGTTCCAGGTAAGACCGTAAGCAGTGTCTTCGCTGAAAACTTGAACTTAAGTGTTCCACCAGGATAAAGCTTCATCAAGAAATGAACACGAAGCATACCTAACCCTCTGATCAGCAGCACAACTGCTGATGGCCATCACAGATTCCATCTTCTCGATCTATCTAGTGATTTCAAGAGGCCCTTCAGCACCGTAAATGATCGTGGGTTACAGCCCTGAAATGTTTTATACGTACAACCATGCACTGTTCACAAGGTTAATGGAAAATCAAGATCACACTCTGATTATATCAGAACACAGGAACTACTAAAGCTTTTCCGATCATTATATTACCTTGCGGGTTTCCAATCTGTCTACCACCTTCACCATGCCCAGGAGCACCACGTCCACGTCCTTGCCCAATATTCTGGTTAGCTTCATGCTATTCCAAGGCAGTATTAACGTGTTGGGCTATGAGTTGTGCCAACTCTTCTGGTGTGGTAGGTAGTCTAGTACCCTGTCTCGCTTTTGGCGGCATCTTGTCGTTTCTATTATTGCAATAATAATATCAACATAAGACATTGATTAAATATTTCAATCATTAAATAATAGTGGACTAAACAATACACATGCATCCACATAATAATGAGAATAATTTAACCAAAAGAAACCCATAACATTGATATTTATTACGGAAATTACAAAGCTTGTCCATAGTGCAACGACCAATCAAAATTTGGTGAGACACAATCAACCACCAATAACAAGTCTAGATGAAATTTCCTCCTAAATATCCAAAAATTTGGCATGCAAGTCAATATAAGGGTTTATCAAAGAGACATACAAAACAAACAAACAACATAAATGACAAACAACCATCATTTCTTCATGCCAACAAACTCTAGAAGCTTCCTCACAAGCTCCTCCAGCTCATCTATCCTCCAGTGCATCTGATCCATTGCACTATCATCCAGATCCTTAAGCTCATCGAACCAGTCCATCTACCCCTCTAAATCCTTCAGCTTTTCCTTGGTCGCCTCCAGATCTCCGCATATGGCCCCCAAATGACGGTCGCAGTGAGAGCATCGGTCAACCCACACTCCTTTCTGCTTCTTCGAAGCAGATGCAGTCTCAGCTCTGGAAGTTGAAGCGATGTCTCCGACAGGTCGTATCTTCTTCCTACGTCGAAAGTATACCAACAGGGGTGCAGTAGGAGCGCGTGACTCGATCGATGGAAATGACGACTCGGTAACAATAGGTGGAGGGATCTCAGTAGTGGGCTCATCAACGACAGTAGATGAGACGACCAATGGCTCTAATGGCTGAGCCGTAACAATGGTAGCGTCTACTGCTCGCGTGATACTATAAGATCCTCCGATCAACGGAACACCTCTATCCACGTCATCGATAACTGGCACGGTACCTGATGATTGCCCAGTCTCGTAGATCGAGGGTGGAGCATCATCATCATCGTCTTTGATCCAACCGTTGCTTGTAAAAGCATAACGAGGGTCAACCTGGCTTGCGAACGCAGTAGGGTTAACCTGGAAGGATGAAGCGAATTCGGCCGCATCAACAAACTGTGGAATCGTAGGGGGTACCTCTGGTAATACGGGACTAGGTGAAGTCTTGAATTCTATCGCTCTCCGAGTCAGTAATCTCGATGACCTCATGCTCGTGCGACATCTGTGACATATATAACCGTACAAATTAAGTGTGTGTTCAAATGAAAAATAACACATAAGACCCAAATAAACAGATTAACACGTATGCACAATAACACGCAATGGTTCTCATACATGATAAAAATCCATGTTTATTTAAAAAAAATTTGGCTTCGCGAATTTTGGACTTATATCTCAAAATTCTTTGGTTTAAGTCTAGAGTTTTCCCCTGAAAACATCTAGTTCGCTAACAACCGTTGGCTCTGATACCAACTTCTGTAACACCCCAAAAACGTCGCAACGGAAATACAACGTAATAGTGACGGAAGTTGGTGCCTATAAATATCTTGTCGAACGATGCATTGTTAATGTTGGACATTTAACTTAACTAAAACAAAGTTTTTAAAACATCAAGTTTAAAAGTACGTAACAACCACACTATAGTTAGGTTGTTTTGATCCTTATGGATCTTATTACATAGGTCCCACAGTTTTAAAAGTTTGTCCAAAACATTCATAAAACAACCATGCATCAACAACCACAAGATACGCCATAATTACCGAAGCTATGCTCAAGTACCTGAAGAACACGTTAAAATCAAGTGTCAACACAAAGGAGGGTGAGCTCACATATTCAAATTTAAAACAAGGAAAACTTTCTAATTATGTGTTTATTATCAAAACATCCAAATAATATTTTCTAAAGTTAATTTATTTCCTTAATAAAATCCATGAGTCAGTCGTCGCAAGCGTTTCCCCGAAACCTTCGAACTAAAGCATCTTCCCAAGTTTTACATATTAAATTTATAGCATCAAATGTTCAGACTCGTATGTTTGCAAGACAATACGAACTATATATTAACAATAAGGGTATAATCAAGACTAGACTATAATAGAATATCAATTCGTCGTTTGACTTGATCGGAGCGATCGATCACGACGGGGTAGTCAACCCGATAGATCCACCAACAATTCTACGTGTTCAATACTTAAATGATTAAACAGCAATACTTGTGCATGCGCCCCTATCGGGCCATCTATATCGCTTGCCTCATGAACAATATATATATCCTACTAAAATGATAAATTTAATATATGACCAGTTGTACGAATCCCCCACCTCCCCACTGAAACGTAAGCCTAATCCTGTTACTTACTCTCTTGAGACCGAGCCAATACGTCACAACTTTAGATTTAAGCATTTTTAAATCTACACGGTCGTTTTCTCTAAAACACTGTAAAATCCCCATTTCATCCCCGAAACATATTTATTCACAAAATCGTTTCTACCCGAAACATATTAATATTGTCAAAATCATATATTTTCCATGAAAAGATACATTTTATATAAGCAAAGGTATGTTTTATTCAAAACATCTTTAATCCTTTTTAAGGCGTGTTCTTCCCCCAAAACATATACAAAACACTAAAAAGAGGGGGGTTTAGTGACACTCACCTTTGGGTGCGTATTTAAAATAGCGCAATTCCACAATTAGATTCTACACGTCCTAACATACGTAGGCACGATTTATTAATCAATATATTACAAAATTTCTAAGTTTCTCCAATACTTAGAATTTTCACATAACTTTGAGATTTTCTCGAAAAGTTATTATTTTTTATTATGTTGGCGTATTAATATATATATGAGTTCATATATATATTTTTTTAAGATTTTCCGACTTGAACGATTTTATTGGTGACCTTAATGTTTTATCCATTACACTCCTGTTTATAAGTACTATATATCTACGATTTGCGCGTCGAAATATATACATAAATGTGCACATTTAAACAATATCATAACACGCGAATCTCGTTAACTCATACACCTTATAATTTTTAAAGCATTCATACATGAAATAACTTATTAAGTTAACCTATGTATCAATTTTCATGTTCGACAAATAAGTTACACATTTAACGCGATTTTACCGTTCTAAACATACAAGCGTACATGCGTAGACTTAATTCCCGCTATCATGTAAACACTTAACATATTATCATATTCACATATTTAAATCACATAACATATTTAAACACATAAGGTTCACCCATGAACAACCCATTCTAGTGTACATTGAAAAATGCGTATTTTTGTGATTCGGTAACGTTTTCGGTTGCCGAAAGTCACGTATGACTATCCAAACACCAAATAAACTTAATATAAGTTAAAATACTTATATTTATATAAAAAATATAAGTTTAGTTACTTATCTAAAATAGTTTCATAAAAACCCTCTTAAAAAGGCGATTTTTACCGTTTTTACCGCATAGTTTTGCGTCAAACGTTACCATAACCATCCGAACTCGAAACGACTTCATATTTTAACACAATACATGTTATTTACTGATTAAAATGATGGTTATAATCAGATTAGTGCAGTTTTTGTGTAAGGCATATAAATCATGCGATTTCACACATTTTACAATACTTTTAAGCACATAGTACAACATGCAAAGCTTGTAAAATTTATGTCAAAGTTCCATACCATTTTATACTTAAAATAACATTATTTTATGCTTTATAATCTGATCATAACTTATTTTTATCATAACACACTTTGTTCATCATTTCATGGTCATATATTCACATGCATGCTTATGTACAAGCATATAATGCATCCATATCATGTTACCATCATCCTACATAGTCTCATATGCATTCAATATCATATTTATTTCATGTTCATCTTTTCAAGAACGTCATCTTCATATGACCATCATCATCTAATCATTAGGATTAAATGCAAGACATAACATAGATTCTTCCACATTTATAGAGTTAAATGCCTGGTTGGTCCATGTGGTTTGCGAAAATTGCAGACTTAGTCTCAGTGGTTCACTAATTACAGAGTTGGTCCTAATAGTTGTAATTTTTGCACTTGGGTGGTCCTTATCACTAACCTCTATTAAATTTATCAGTTAAATGCGTGTAAAATGACGAGATTACCCCTGAACAGTTAAAAAAACATATGAGCTCACCCTACTTCATCTTCTACCACATCTACCGTCACACCACCACCAACCACCATCACCCCCACCCCAAGCCGCGACCACCACCAGATTATTCTTGAAATTGAACATGAAATATAATATCAAACCCAAATTAAAAGGAAAAACAAAAATGATGAAAACAATGGTTCTGAAGCTGCCATTAATGGTCTCAAATTCAATATTGATACATTTCTCTCTTGTAAACAATTTTGTTACTAATAGTATAAAAGGGTCAAAGTCAACAACATATAGTCAAGACACAAGCCACCCATATATATAAATCACTTTGCTTCAAAATCAGACCATTCATATATTTTACTTCACTTTATTCATGATAATGAGGATAGATAACACCAAAATGGACAGTCTTCAACACTAATCTCCGGTTAAAAGCTCGTACAAACTTAAATATTAAAACATATATCCAATCGTTCTTGCCACTAAGCCCTGATCCAAACTTTAAAATCAAACTTATCAAGATGTTGATAAAGATGAAATTGTCCAGCAAATTGAACCACCAATTGCATCAATACATAATTACCTCTTTTTATCTTCATCGATAATGGTGGAGTGGAAATGGACCAGCATGGTGTTTCTTGTTTCCTCAGATCCCTCGAAAGATGATGACGTTGGCAGGCGTGATGTTGTTGTTTACCTCAGATCTTAAAGAGATGGAGAGAGGAGGTATGGTTGCAGGTACATGTAGGGTTTTCTGGAGGGAGAGAAAAGAGGGAAAGTGAAGTGGGGAAGAAGATAAAAGGTGGGTCTAGTTGTTTTTAATTTGCTTAGGCGTAATCTAGTGATTTCACATACATATAACTGAAAATTTTAACAGATGTTAGTGATAAGGACCACCCGAGTGCAAAAATTAAAACTATTAGGACCAACTCTGTAATTAGTGAACCACTGGGACCAAGTCTGCAATTTCGCAAATCACAGGGACCAACCAAGCATTTAACTCACATTTAAATCCATCAACATCAAAATCACACATGCATGCATATGTATACATACACACACGACACATATATACATATATATGATTCCAAAATTTAACTTTGCATGTTCATGCCTTTCACATACTCATGTCAATCCTCAAACAACTTTTAGAACATTCTAAATATCACATGCATTCGCTTTCAACACCTTATCCATCAAGAATCAATCAAACATCAAAACTCACAATCTCATATGTATATATTCACACATACATACACGGCCCTACATACATACACACACTTATCCATTTTCATTTTCTTTGAAAACCCACTTGTTAGTTTTTAAGTTAGTGTTTATGTCCAAGAACAAGAGAAACTTCCATAATCATCCATCACTATGAATCAAGAACAAGATGAAGTGTTACACCTCCAAGATTTCTAGTGGGTTTTGATGAAAATGATGATATGAAACTTGTTCTAGCTTGATCCTTCTTGAAAACACCTCCAAAACCCTTTTTAGATCTTCAAATGGACTTGAAACAAGATTGAATGAACTTGAATCTTCAAGAATGAGTTTAAAATTTTGAAAGTGGGTGTTGTATGTGTGTGTTTGGCCGAGTATAAGCAAGAGAGAGAGAGAGATGAAGATTTTTGTTGGTGTTGGAATTTGTTTTATGGAGATCTTGGAAGATTTTCATGATTAGGTTTAGAGATCTCACCACCCTTGGCAAGAAAGAGAAGGTAACACACTCAAATGGTTGCCACCTCCCTCCTAATCTCACATATTTACACGCATATATACATATATATTGCATATGGAGGCTTTAAATTGGTATTTAACTGGATACCGGGTATTTTATCTAGCGTTTTAAGTGCGTTTTAATGCGTTTTAAATTATTTTCAACGCTCTATAAAAATAAACTCACTAAAATATTATTGACCAATATTTTATTTGCCTGGACCGGCTACGTTGTCGGTATTTGGCAGTATGCGCGCTGTGTTGCGAAGTACGCGGTTAAATTCGCAAAATAAGGATTTTAAGCGTTTTAATTTATTTTTATCATTCTATAAAAATAAACTTGTCAAATTATTACTATAATAATTATTAGTTGCTCTGAACTGGCTGTGTTGACAGTAATTTGTCAGATACGCGCAGTATCGCGCAGTACGCGTTTAAACTCGAAAAATAGAGTTTCTTAGCGTTTTAAATTATTTTTCCTCACGATTATGATTAAATATATTATCTAACTCATAACGGACTATTTTTGGGATTTTAACATTATCCGGCGGTCACCGACGTTCGTTTCGCATTTTAACCGTTACGCGATAAGCGTTTATCTTAATATTGCCAACGTAATTTTTATCAAACTTTGGATTTACCAACACATCAAATACCATATATAAACATCATAATAATCAAATACGGTCTTTTATTCATTCATGACACATGTTACATTTGTACGGTACAGTCTAAATAGCCGGGTGTCACAATAACCGTAACCGAATCATAATTTTCGGTTAATCATTTATGGCTTAACCAAATTAACCTAAAACAAATATTTGAGTTACAAGTTTTTATACTTGAGTGGTTATTAAACCCATCTGTTTCAAAATATCTTAATCGAAAGTTTTTATATTGATTATGGTTTTAGCTCAACCAAAGTGTTGTGTTCCCCGCCGTAATGCGCGGGTACCCCACTAGTTTTGTAGAAATATGTGGTTAGAAAGTGAGTCTAGCTCAACTCAGCTCGTAACGAGCCATATTGGCTCGGTTTGGTTCGCTTGTTAGCTCGGTTCGGCTTAGAATCGGATATTTTACTTATAATATATTTTATTTTTTTATACATTATAATATATTACAAAAAGCTAATTATTATTTACATGTATTTAGGTTTGTAATTTGATATCTATGATTTATTTGAAGGTTGATAACCATGCTAATGAACTAATATTGTATTTCGTCGAAGTTTAAAACTTATCTTGTGTTGTTTAATGATTTTGGCATGTAATGTATTACGTTGAACTTATTTTAAATATGTTTTTTTGAAGTACTGAATAATATTTTAAACTACTTAATTTTTAGAGCTATGTACTAATTTTTATTTTTAAAATCGAAGCAAACCAAACCGAGCTGAGCCAACTCGTTTAAAACCAAGCTGAGCCCGAGCTTTGATTTTCCGCTCGGTTTCAAATTTGAGCCAAGCCTAGGCAACTTGGTTTATAATCAAGCCGAGCCCGAGCTTGCCCTAGCTCGACTCGGCTAGACTCATGAACAGCCCTATTAGAAATAACTAAAAAAACATTGATATTAGAACTACAATCAGACTATGTGCCAAGCCCATTAAAAGACGTATGAATATCATCTTTTATTATTCATACATATTTTACTTTAGAAGATGCGACTTTCCTTTGTCAATAAATTTTCCATACCTTCTTGTAGAAGAACAAAAACAAATAATAATTAACATAAGTATTTTAACTTAGTTGTAATAAATACATAATTAGCGTAAACACCCCTCAAAGAACCTATACAATTAGACAAAGAACACTTGATATGCAATTGGTCGTTCATCTTATTGTTATGACTTGTGGGCTAACTAAAAAAATGTATATTGGGTTGGGCTTGGGACTCTCCCTCCCTTTGAATCCCCCTAGTCTGCTGTTGTTAAATTTTTTTTTAACGGGTAGGATTATGATGTCTTAACTGGGTTAGTAGTTAGTATTATCACCAAGTTAGTATTAGAATCCTTCTTACCTGGATTTGAACTCAGGACCTCCAAGAGAAGCAAAGCTTCCCACCTCACCCTTGACCATTAGACCAACTGACCAAGAGATCATAAAACTAGATTAAACTAAAGTAGCTGTTTTTCTAACTGTATTATATGTATATATATATTAATGTTCGAGAAAAATCCCTATTAGTCGTGACAAATAGGACACAGTGTTGCATACGAACTTTGGCATTTTATGCCCATAAATACATATTGTATGCAAACAATCACCCTTTCACTCACGTAGCTTCAGGAACTCGTCCTTTACACTGATTGAGGTGTTATATGAAAATGAGTGCCTTTGTGTTTTTCTCTTCTAATGTCTTGTTTGATACCAAATCAATGCAAAATGGGTATGTGCTGCTTGATGACATGTTTAAATATGTTATTTTACGCGTTATTCATAAAGATACATATTGTTTGATCTTTAACTTAATTCAATATCTGATTTAAAACTCATCGATAAAGGACATGCCGTATGACGTCACAAAAAAAAACAAAGTTTTCATAGGAAAAACTTAAATGATGAAGTTTATCTCTAGTAACATTGTTTGATAGCATGAGTATTGTCTTGTTTGTACTCATGTTATCTTTTGCAGAAGGATTTTAAGGTTGGCTACAAACTTACAAAGCTCTATAGTTAGAATCGTTAGCTATATTATATTCTAACTTCTGATTCTTTTAGACCGCAAAAATTCATAGAAACGAGGCAAAAAGTTGAACAAGACAAATAGGAAAACAAAAACGCTTTAGAAACTGTTGGACTGCTTGAGATTCTGAGTGATGATGAGCAAGTCAACAGGTTGAGGTATGAGTTTGTGGAAGGAAGTGTTAAAATGTATTAATTGTTTATTTTACATTGTTGCAAATTAATAAGGGTTATTTTTATTGTTCGTTAGTCATCTAATTTTTTTTTGTTTTGTTTTGTTTTAAAAAAGTTAAAAAAGTCTGTTATTTCGTATGATCTTTTACATATATCTAGAGTTTACGAGTCCCTCAATTGTTGATTTGTGGTCTGTAAAATCAAGGAGTTGTTTTCTTTGATTTACTTTCTCAAGTTTCTCAAAGTGTTATTGTTGATTGTATCATGTTGATTTGATTGTGTTTGACTGATTAAACATCATAGAGTTTAGGTTGACTAGAGAGTCATAGTGGTTTTGAGTCTTTGAATAATAGTTTTACATTTCTTGTAAGGTTAATGACTGATAATAACTACTAGTAGTTTTTCTCGCGCGCTGCATAGGGTATTTGTTTGACATCGGTTTGATTCGATACAACACTTGTATAATATCAGCACTCACAATGACAACCGAAAGACATGCTCACAGATTATTAACACGTTTTTACATTGATCAAAAACCATAAAAACAAATATCAATACCGACACTGTTGTTATTCTGTCAGAATCAGTTCAATTCGTCATAACACATGTAAGAATGTCAAGAAAACCATTAATATAAATAGTGGCATCGTACCCATGTTGTTCAGAAAGTATCATTTCGTCGCGATAAATTTTATCAAAACACAGAAATATATGCATGTCGTAATGGTATATTGTAAATTACTATTAATAAATCGGTTTTGTAAAAAAAAGATATTGACATTTTGATAAAATACGCACGTCACAACGACATACTTCAAACGTTATAAAAGATTGTATCTTAAAATTCTAACGAAAAAAGAAAGTATACTGAAAAGTAACTAAAACAATAAAAAATGTCAGAAACTGACATGTATGTTATGGGTGGGGGTGGGGGGGGGGGGGGGGGGGGGGGCACAATTTTAACAAAGAGAATGAAATTTGATTGCTCAACATAGTCGTTGCTAAAAAGAGCCTGATTCAGTCTAGAAAAATAATGTAATTAAGTAAAGTTAGATTATAAATGTGTTTGTTAAATGTTCTATATTTAAATGATAACAACGTTACTAGAAAAATGATGTATTAAGAAAAGTTAAATTATAAATAATGTAATGTTTGATTAAATTTAAAAATATCAGGGTACTATGAAAACAAATATTTGAATAGAAGAGCATAGAAATTTGATGTAGTAACTTATTTCTATAATATAAATTATTAACATGGATATGGATTATCTTGTTGTACTCTTTGTATTATTGCTTTATTTGGTTTCGATATGTTATACGGTGGACTTTTGTGGTTGTTTAAGTTGATATATTGTGTGGGCTCTTGGCCTGGCCTCCACGTGTTTATGTGGTGTTTTTATTGTTGACACACATTTTGCTTCCCAGCTTCTTCATATTTCATTATCATCGCATCATGTCTCTCTCTCTCTTTAGAAGCTGAACTTTTTTGGTCAACTATTGATCGTCTTATTCATGATCCTGTAAAGGTGATTTTTAGTTCCATGTTATTTGCTCGATTATTAGTCTATCATCCAATTTTTGGGGTTTCTTTTGAGCCATATATTTATGGGTTGTTATTTTGATGTTTGAATCTGATATATATTTTGAAGACGTATAGGCGATGAGCCATTAGTGAGCCTTAACATGGTGATTCTTATCTATGTGTTGTTTGTTCAATTGTTAGGCTATTGGGTACTTATTTTGATGTTTGAATCTAATAGATTTTTGAAGATGTATAGGCGGTGATCCACATATGAGCCTTAATATTCTTTGAATGGGTGTTTCGATCTATGATTTATTGTTCAGTTATAGCTTTGATTGCTTGGCCTGCCCTTTTTGGGTTGTTATCTTGACGTTTATATTTGATCTATATTTCAACATGCATGGATGATGAGTCATTGGTGATTCTTGTCTGTGATATGTTAGAATTTGAATTTTGTATGTGAATGTATAGGCGATTACACATTGGTGAGCCATAAGATGTTTTGAATGGGTGTTTGGATTTGTCGTTGTTGTCCCTATATAGCTTAGGTTGGTTGAGTTGAGTTTTTAGGTTTGATGGTTAAGTCTAAACGATGAGCCTTTGGTGAGCCTTATACGTTATATGATGGAAAACACTCCTTAAATGGGTGTTTCGATATGTGATTGTTTTCTGTTTATAGGTGACATTGGTTGGTTGTTGTTGTTGTCTATGAGGAGCGATTGGATTGTGAATACCATGTCTTTTTACCACACTAGATTTGTGACCGTTTTGTGTTTGTAGTTGGATTGGTGAGTCTTGTATATGATATGTTACACAAGATGCTCTGATGGGGTGTTTGGATATGTCAGTGTTGTATGTTACTTAGTCAGCTTGGTTTGTTCTGTTTTGTTTTGTTTTGGGGATGTGATATTTGTATGAGCCTCAATGGTGTCATCAGTAATGTATGCATAACATTGATTCTGTTTGACGTGTTTATAAAGTTAGGTGATGATAATACCCGTTTAAGGTTGGCGGCTGAGATGGTTTTTTTAAAGCAACCACGCCTCCTTCCATCTGAGCCTATAGTTATGATTATATAGAAATGCTGATGATTGATATTACATTAACAATGTTAAACCTTTGTGTGCATTTGGTGTTTCTACACTACGCATTGTCTGCCTAAAGCCTGTATACCATATGAATTATCAACAATTCTATACAAGCATAACTCTAGGCTTAGACGGAAGGAAGCGTGGTTGCTTTATTTGGCTTTGGTATGTTGTACAGTGGGCTAACACATGTTTGTTTAAGTAGTTTATTTATGTGGGCTCTTAGCCTTACTACACGTACTTTTGACACGCGTTTAACTTTCCCCCTTCTTTAGATTTGCTTATATCATTGCTGCATGTCCACGTCTTGATATGTGGACTTTGTTTTTAGATCACATTTACTTGTTGTAAAGGGTTTAAAGGCAATGATGATGAAAGATGTCTAGTCGTTATAGTTATGGCATGGCAAATGTATTTTATTCATAGCCACTATAACAAACCTTTTTCTAGAGCTTGATGCTAATATGAAATGAAGTTATAACACGCAATGTCTTTACCTAGCATTGCACTCTGTTGCAGCTATAAAAGAGATTTGTTTAAGGCTATTGGTAATATTTCATATTCATTTCATGTTGGATAAATTCTAAGCCATTTATGAATCATGAAAATTGAAAATGATATATGTTTCACTTTCAAAATACTTTTTTTTTGTGATTTTGTTTATTGTGACAACCGGTACTTTCGGCTTTTAATCACACGATTAACAAACGTTTAAGGCGATATTAAATAGTATTTAAAACACGTATTAACTTAATTAGGCCTTTGTAGTGTCTAGGAACGTCTATCCGGCCTTACAATGCGCGAATGTTGATTTACGGAAAGACTGCAGAATGATAAGCGGCAACGAACTGACACCGGACAAAATACTGACAAGGCCGAAAAAACACGAATTTAATACGTATAATTTATGTATATGAACTTGGTTTTGCGAATTTACGGTGCTTTCGAATGGCACAAAGCGCATACGGGAACGAAACGCGACTACAGGAACGCACCGGCAACGAAACGGAGGCTTCAGACACATGTGTCAACTTCAAAACTGAAATATTATGACATATTTAGCTCCACAATTGCATTTTAGTATTCGCAGTTGAAATCGGATCGAAAAACGAATTAGAAATGGCATCCGAAGCAAATTTTGCGATTTTAACGCAACCGACAACGAACGTGTCAAATGACGACTACTGACGCTATTTTACGTAGTTATGACCCTAAAACTTGATTTTACTACGTTATACGATCTTTCGGGGATAAAACGGGCTCCAAAAATATGATCGGGCAGCCCGAAAACACAAGAAGTGGACTAACGGGCCTTGGGCTCAACTCACTTAAACCTACCTATAAATACCCATGTAACATTTGTCGAAAACGGGTTTTCCAAACCCGCTCCGTTTGTAACCAAATATCAAGTTATAAATGTGTTGTTGCCTATTTATGTTTATTTTGATTTTTAATGATACATAATTAATAAACAAACTAAACTATAAAAGTTATAATTGATAAAAATTATAAATAAAGTAACTAAAAATAAAATGGGGCTGCCGGGACTCGAACCCGGGTCAGCCAGGTTGTGAACTTCCAAAGACTTAACACACACACACATAACCACTCCGCCACTTGTTTGTTTTCTGTCATTTATGGGAAACAAATAAATCTTATAGTCAACCATAAATCAACCGGTTACGCCAACCGTAACTGAAATCGGTCACCAAACGTCCAAAGACGTTTGATTACTCGCGGTTCACTGAGTTTAACCGATACACCGACAATTCCAATCAATTTTGCTTTGAATGAAACTTGAATTCGGGAGTGAATCGGTTTAATAACCGAAAACTTTCAATTCTTGGATTACTTCGATCTTTGTCCTCTCTCGCGACTCAAAATACTCTGCAAGACCTCCAATTATATTTCCGCACACTTTTCAGTCCACCGGAGAAGCTTTTTGAACTCGCCGGAAAGTTTCTGCAGGTCGCCGGAAAACCGTGTTCTTCATCAAAATGGTAAGTCTTTCAATACCGTCGTGGTCTATCAATTGTTAAGCTATTTCTAACTCGGACCTTTCAATTGAAATCGAATTCAGACGCTGTTATCAGATAATTCCAGTTCGCCGGAAAATTTCTGGAAATCCTTATTTTCAGCTGTGAAACGGTATGGACATTTAAACACCCTGTTAACGCTTGTTTAGCACTTCAATTCCACGTTTAGCTAATCAAAACGAATGATTTGCTTGCTCAGTTGAAGTTCATAAAAACAGAGCCGACGCCTTGCCGGATTTCTGAGTTGAATTATTCCTCCGGTATGTTTGTTTCCAACACAGTCTTTGTCATTTCATCTCAGTCTTATGAATGTGTTAATCGTTTTAAAACAAGAAAACAGAGGGATAATCGGCTGTCTGTAAAAACTAACGGAGAAGATGAACTGTGCTAACATTATAAGGATAATTAAAATTGGTATTTTAAACGGGTTAGACACACAGTCCAGCGGTGGACTGTGTGCAAATAATACGCACACGCCGCGAGTTCGATCCCTGATACACGCACCCTCTCTGTAATAAAGACGTTTTATTTTTCTAACTGAACCGGGTTAACTTACGTTAGTTGTTAAGTATAATAAAAATTTGTATATTAACCAAGTTAGACACACAGTCCAGCGGTGGACTGTGTGTAACGTTAAAGCACAGGTCCCGGGTTCGAGACCTGTTAGTAACACCGGTTCGATGATTTAAAAGGTTTTTGAAAATAAAAGAATTTTTAATAAACTGAATTAGTATATAAGTATAATTAAAAACAGAATTATTTCAGGTTAGACACGTAGCTCAGTTGGTAGAGCTGCGTGCACGCGTACGGGAGGTCTCGGGTTCGAGCCTCACCCAGCGCATTACAATTACACAATAAACCGGTCAAACAGTCAAAGTCAAAAAGTCAACGGTCAACCCAAAAAGTCAACATATTTTTATATTTTTAATTATTTAATTTAATTTAAAAATCAATTAAAAATACTTAAAAATAATGTTTTTAAAGATAGGAAATAGCCTTAAACTCGCAAAAATATATCTAAAAATTCTATTAAAATCCTTAATAAAATCCACTCATTTACTATATTTTCCGTTATTATTTAGGTTAGTTAATTTTCGTTGTTCCGCTCTTACAACTCGTTCGCATCTGACCATCTCCAATCAAACGCACCCAATGTGAGTGAATCTTTACAAATTCCCCGTTTTAATCACGTTTTGGGGTGTATCATGTGTCTTGCTATTTAATATATTTCAATCATTGTGCATACATCATATCATGAACAAATGTGTATTCAGTTTGTTTCAACTGTTTGTGTGGTTATAGTTAGATTAAATTTTATTATTTTCAGTACATGCAATTTCATAGGCCGCCGCTCCCTATTACATTATGAGCGTTGAGCATGTTCCCCGTTACATTATGAGCGTGAACCTGGCGTGCCAACATACGATCGGCTCCGTTTGATTGAGCCTTGATCGCACAGACATTTATCATTTTCAGTACATGCAATACGATCGGCTCCGCTTGATTGAGCCTTGATCGCACAGTTTCATTCATGTTATTTATTGTATGATGTTGGTATGTTAATGTATGCTATCATATGTTATTGTATGTTATAGTTGTGATTGCTATTGCTACTGTTTGATTATTTACATTTGCTCACTTATGATTATGCACAATTTTTCATTGATAAACTAACAAGAAAATCAATATATAATGTTTATCTAACAAGGTTCACTCGCCAACTTATGTTGACCCAAAAACCCATATTTTTACACATGATACAGGTGAACCAGCTGCAGCAAGAAACACATAGGATTGACCTAGAAGAATAAAATGATTTAGAGCTTGGAATTGTTTTGTTTGGTTATTTTCTTTGTATTGTATGGACATGTTTGGATTATTGGGAATGTAATTTTGACTTTAATAAATATGAAACATATTAGTAAATATCATGAGCTTTGGTGATAACCCAATTATGCCCCGACTCTTATTCCGCTGCGGGTCGGGGTGTGACAGATTGGTATCAGAGCCATGACTATAGGGATATAGGATAGGTTATTAGACCCATAGAGCCTATACTATAGTTGATTAGAAATTTTTAAGATTTTTGTGTGTTACATGCCAAATTTCATGATGTTTATATGTTTTAAGTTAAATGTTACATTCAATGTTATGCAAGCATGTTTATAAAGTATATATTATCATATAATGCCTATCATGAATCTTATTCTCATAACATATCATATTCATGAAAGCACACACCACATCATTTTCATGATTGCTTTTACAATGATTTTTGTGTTTTCAAATCTCATCAAAGTGAGTTCTCATGACGGGCATGTAGTAACTGGAAGGGTACCAGTACCGGTAGTCGGAACGTTTTGTCTAGGCTGGCATTCGTATAAATCCAAAATGAAGGACCAGTTTGCCTACCTGGGGACTAACGATGAGAGTACGAAGTACCTATTAGGCCAAAGCATGCTATACCAAACGTCGTGTGAGCTAACCCCACTTTGAGTTGTCATTGTGTCTACACCTGGACACATTCCGACCATACATCTCGTAAACATATTTTGTGGTTTGCATTCGGGTGATGCGAGTGTTAAATCGCCAATACTAATGTGAATCCTACCAAGCCAATAGTCATGGGGGCCCACATGACTATACAGGTGAAGGTATGGGGGACATTTGAGGCCCAACATGAGCAAACCCAAGACATCCTATGGATGTAGTTGCATTATTGATATTTATGTTATTTTCATTTTCTTAAAGACACATGACACCTAAAAAGACTCCATTAACTCACAATCTTCTTATGTATGTTCCTGTAGATGTCGGCTAGACAACAACGAGGGGGTAAAAGATCAGGAAGGTCTCACGAACGTTTGGCCACACAAATTGCGAAACAAATGGCCGCGGTACTTCCTGACATTGTGGTTCAAGTACAACAAGCTCTCGCCACAAATCCCACTAATCCTCCCCAACAACATGACCAGAACATCGGCAACCCTCCTACCAGCAAGTGCTCATACAAACATTTTAAGTCTTGCGATCCTCCTAAATTTGAAGGGACCGAAGGTGTCACTGCTCTCCTCCATTGGTTTGAGGAAATGGAAAACACCTTCCTCAACTGCGATTGTCCTGAGGATCGCAAGGTTCGATACGCCACCGGGAGACTATTTGGGGTAGCTCTCACCTGGTGGAATACTGAAAAGGGGAAGAGGGGAATTGATGACGCAATGGCCTTAACATGGGAGGAGTTAAAGGAATTCATGACTAGGCGTTTCTGTCCTAGGAGTGAAATTAAAAAGTTGGAGGACGAATTTCATTCTTTAAAGCAAAAGGAGGGAGATCATACCACCTATAACAAGAGGTTCTTAGAGTTGAACCAAATGGTCCCAAATTTGTTCACCCCAACTTATCGTTTGATCGAGCATTATATTCGAGGACTTCCCTCGAAAATTCAAGATTCAGTTCTCAGCACTTCACCAGCAACACTTGAAGCTGCTATGGAACTAGCCACTGAACTGACCGAGAATCGAATTCGCAACAGTAAGTTTAAAGAAGAGAAAAAGAAAGCCCCTGTTGAGGGTCAAACTTCAAACCATTCCATCTCCTCCTCTAAGTTTGCTAACAAGAGGAAGCGCAACACCAGAAACTTCGCTGTTACACAAACCAATTTCCCTATTCCTGCTGCACCCATTACCCAAGTCGCCCCTTCACCTGCACATTACAAAAGACCATACTCTGGCCCGTTACCAAAATGCAACCGTTGTCAATACCACCATTCTCCTGATCATCCTTGCCAATATTGCACCGGCTGTGGTCGCGCAGGTCATACTGTTCAAACCTGCCGCATGCCTCAGCGAACGAACCGCCACCAGCCTTCAACCCAAACCCACCAACAAATAATCGGCCAAGCCCAACAACCCCTACTATTACCACCTACCCAACATTTAGCCCAAACATACTACCAACCCAACTATCCCATGGTACAACCTATGCGGGCTTGCTACAATTGTGGAGACCCAAGCCATTTTAGAAACACTTGTCCAAGGTTGGTAAACATTATTCATGCTCAGGCCCAAGCCAATCCAGTGAATCAAGCGAACCAAGCTCCTCCACCTGCAAGAGGAAGAGCTTTCAAGATCAACGCTAATCAGGCTAGAGCTGACAGCAATGTGGTTAACGGTACGTTCCTTATAAATGGTAGATATGCATCCATGTTGTTTGATATTGGCGCGGATAAAAGTTTTGTGTCCTTAGAGTTTGAACCTATCTTAAACCAAAATCGTGATAAGCTCATGGAATCCATAACAGTAGAAGTTGCAGACGGGAAACCGGTCTCATTAAACTCTATTATACGCAACTGTACACTCACCTTAAACGACCACGACTTTTCAGTTGACCTTATTCCTATGAAGCTGGGAAGTTTTGATATCATAATTGGTATGGACTGGCTCAGTCAACATCAGGCAGAAGTTGTATGTCGCGAAAAGTTTATACGTATTCCTCTTTCAAACGGTCAGACTCTTCGAATCTTTGGAGAAACCTCGTCGAAAGGGCTCAGCTTAATGTCTTGTCTTCAAGCTCAAAATATCTTCGCAAGAATTATGTCTCGTTTTTAGCTCATATCATCAAAAAGGGAACCATGGAGAAGAAACTTGAAGACATTCCAGTAGTAAAAGATTTCCTGCAAGTTTTTCCTGACGACATTTCAGGACTTCCTCCAGTTAGAGAAGTCGAATTCCGTATTGATCTTATACCTGGTGCTACACCAGTTGCAAAGTCTCCTTATAGGTTAGCCCCCTCTGAAATGCAAGAGCTAGCCAGTCAATTACAGGAGTTGACTGACAAGGGATTCATACGTCCTAGCTCCTCGCCTTGGGGTGCACCTGTCCTTTTTGTAAAGAAGAAAGATGGATCGTTTCGCATGTGCATCGACTACAGAGAACTCAACAAATTAACAATCAAGAATCGCTATCCATTACCTTGCATTGATGATCTTCTTGACCAACTTCAAGGTGCCAGTTGTTTTTCAAAAATCAACCTTCGATCTGGTTATCATCAACTTAGAGTACATGAAGAAGACGTCCCAAAGACCGCATTCCGAACTCGTTATGGTCATTATGAATTCATGGTTATGCCATTTGGTTTAACCAACGCTCCAGCAGTCTTCATGGATCTGATGAACAGAGTCTGCAAACCTTATCTTGATCGATTTGTTATAGTCTTCATCGACGACATTCTCATTTATTCAAAGTCTAAGTCTGATCATGAGCGCCATCTTCGACTCATCCTTACTCTTCTAGAGAATGAAAAGCTTTACGCCAAATTTTCCAAATGCGAATTCTGGTTAAAAGAGGTGCAATTCCTCGGACATGTAGTCAATGACAAGGGAATACATGTCGACCCCTCAAAGATCAAAGCGGTACAAGAATGGCAAGCGCCACGTACACCAACTGAAGTAAGATCTTTTCTTGGTTTGGCTGGTTATTATCGTCGTTTCATTTCAAACTTCTCTCGCATTGATGTACCACTCTCAGCTTTAACTCATAAGGGAAAACCTTTCATATGGGGACCCAAGCAAGAAGAAGCCTTCCAAACCCTTAAACAAAAACTCTGTGATGCACCAATCCTCACTCTTCCTGAAGGTTGTGATGACTTCGTGGTTTATTGCGACGCGTCAGGGCAAGGATTAGGCTGTGTTCTCATGCAAAGAGGAAAGGTTATAGCTTATGCTTCGAGACAACTCAAGACTTATGAGAAGAACTACACCACCCATGACCTAGAACTTGGAGCCGTTGTGTTCGCTCTTAAGATATGGAGACATTATCTCTATGGTACTAAGTGTGAAATATACACTGACCACAAGAGTCTTCAACATATCTTCAATCAAAAGGAGTTAAACATGAGGCAACGAAGATGGGTCGAACTTCTAAATGACTACGACTGTGAAATTCGGTACCACCCTGGCAACGCAAATGTGGTGGCTGATGCACTCAGTCGAAAGGGTTATGCAAACTCCATTCGTCTTCTATGTTCGCAAATCATATCTAACATTAAAGATCAAATTCGAGAAGCCCAACATGTTTCAGTAACGGAAGATGATGTACGAAAGGAGCTGTCCTGTGGAGCTGAACTTAAAATTGAAACTAAATCTGACGGTATTCTGTACTATCTAGATCGTATATGGATTCCTGACCACAACAATCTTCGTGAAATTCTTATGAATGAAGCTCACAAAACACGATACTCTATACACCCAGGAGCCGATAAGATGTATCAAGATCTTCGATACACCTATTGGTGGCCTGGAATGAAAAAGGATATTGCTGTTTTTGTTTCTAAGTGCCTTACATGTTCCAAGGTGAAAGCTGAACACCAAAGACCTTCAGGACTTCTGGTCCAACCCGAAATACCTATATGGAAGTGGGAAAACATAACCATGGACTTCATTACCGGGTTACCTCGCACTTTTGGTGGGTATGACACTATATGGGTAATCATTGACCGACTTACAAAATCAGCTCACTTTATTCCTATCCGTGAAGATTTCAAGAACGAAAAGCTAGCTCATGTTTATATCAGCGAAATCGTAAGCCGACATGGTGTACCGTTAAGCATTATTTCTGATCGTGATGGTCGTTTCACTTCCCGAACATGGCAAGCAGTACAAGCCGCTTTGGGTACGCGATTAGATCTCAGTACCGCCTATCATCCTCAAACTGATGGTCAATCTGAACGCACCATTCAAACTCTTGAAGATATGCTTCGAGCATGTGTCATAGACTTCAAGGGAAATTGGGACGCTCATCTACCATTAGTTGAATTTTCGTACAACAACAGCTATCATTCAAGCATCGGCATGGCACCTTTTGAAGCCTTATATGGTCGTAAGTGCCGATCTCCAGTATGTTGGCACGAAATTGGGGAAGCTCAAATCACTGGTCCGGAATTGATTCAAGAAACCACAGACAAGATCCATCCAATTCGAAACAATCTTCTAGCGGCTCAAAGTCGTCAAAAGAGTTATGCAGATAAACGACGGAAGCCTTTAGAGTTTAACATTGGTGATCATGTACTTTTAAAAGTATCACCGTGGAAGGGAGTAGTTCGTTTTGGTCAAAAAGGCAAGCTAGCACCACGCTACGTAGGACCTTTCAAGATACTCGAAAGAGTAGGACCTGTAGCATACAAGCTTGATCTACCAGAAGAACTCAACAGGATTCATCCCACATTCCACTATCAAACTTGAAGAAGTGCCTCGCCGATGAAAACCTCCACATTCCTCTGGAAGATATTCAGATTGATGAATCTATGCATTTTATTGAAAGACCAGTAGAGATCATGGATTTCGGAGAAAAACGTCTACAACGAAGTCGCATCCCAATTGTTAGGGTACGCTGGGAGTCGAAACGGGGACCTGAGTTTACTTGGGAACGTGAAGACTCAATGCGTGAAAAATACCCGCATCTTTTTCCTACTACTTCTACTACTTAAATTTCTAGACGAAATTCCTAAAAGTAGGGGATACTGTAACATTTGTCGAAAACGGGTTTTCCAAACCCGCTCCGTTTGTAACCGAATATCAAGTTATAAATGTGTTGTTGCCTATTTATGTTTATTTTGATTTTTAATGATACATAATTAATAAACAAACTAAACTATAAAAGTTATAATTGATAAAAAGTATAAATAAAGTAATTAAAAATAAAATGGGGCTGCCGGGACTCGAACCCGGGTCAGCCAGGTTGTGAACTTCCAAAGACTTAACACATACACACATAACCACTCCGCCACTTGTTTGTTTTCTGTCATCTATGGGAAACAAATAAATCTTATAGTCAACCATAAATCAACCGGTTACGCCAACCGTAACTGAAATCGGTCACCAAACGTCCAAAGACGTTTGATTACTCGCGGTTCACTGAGTTTAACCGATACACCGACAATTCCAATCAATTTTGCTTTGAATGAAACTTGAATTCGGGAGTGAATCGGTTTAATAACCGAAAACTTTCAATTCTTGGATTACTTCAATCTTTGTCCTCTCTCGCGACTCAAAATACTCTGCAAGACCTCCAATTACATTTCCGCACACTTTTCAGTCCACCGGAGAAGCTTTTTGAACTCGCCGGAAAGTTTCTGCAGGTCGCCGAAAAACCGTGTTCTTCATCAAAACGGTAAGTCTTTCAATACCGTCGTGGTCTATCAATTGTTAAGCTATTTCTAACTCGGACCTTTCAATTGAAAACGAATTCAGACGCTGTTATCAGATAATTCCAGTTCGCCGGAAAATTTCTGGAAATCCTTATTTTCAGCTGTGAAACGGTATGGACATTTAAACACCCTGTTAACGCTTGTTTAGCACTTCAATTCCACGTTTAGCTAATCAAAACGAATGATTTGCTTGCTCAGTTGAAGTTCATAAAAACAGAGCCGACGCCTTGCCGGATTTCTGAGTTGAATTATTCCTCCGGTATGTTTGTTTCCAACACAGTCTTTGTCATTTCATCTCAGTCTTATGAATGTGTTAATCGTTTTAAAACAAGAAAACAGAGGGGCAATCGGCTGTCTGTAAAAACTAACGGAGAAGATGAACTGTGCTAACATTATAAGGATAATTAAAATTGATATTTTAAACGGGTTAGACACACAGTCCAGCGGTGGACTGTGTGCAAATAATACGCACACGCCGCGAGTTCGATCCCTGATACACGCACCCTCTCTGTAATAAAGACGTTTTATTTTTCTAACTGAACCGGGTTAACTTACGTTAGTTGTTAAGTATAATAAAAATTTGTATATTAACCAAGTTAGACACACAGTCCAGCGGTGGACTGTGTGTAACGTTAAAGCACAGGTCCCGGGTTCGAGACCTGTTAGTAACACCGGTTCGATGATTTAAAAGGTTTTTGAAAATAAAAGAATTTTGAATAAACTGAATTAGTATATAAGTATAATTAAAAACAGAATTATTTTAGGTTAGGCACGTAGCTCAGTTGGTAGAGCTGCGTGCACGCGTACGGGAGGTCTCGGGTTCGAGCCTCACCCAGCGCATTACAATTACACAATAAACCGGTCAAACAGTCAAAGTCAAAAAGTCAACGGTCAACCCAAAAAGTCAACATATTTTTATATTTTTAATTATTTAATTTAATTTAAAAATCAATTAAAAATACTTAAAAATAATGTTTTTAAAGATAGGAAATAGCCTTAAACTCGCAAAAATATATCTAAAAATTCTATTAAAATCCTTAATAAAATCCACTCATTTACTATATTTTCCGTTATTATTTAGGTTAGTTAATTCTCGTTGTTCCGCTCTTACAACTCGTGCGCATCTCACCATCTCCAATCAAACGCACCCAATGTGAGTGAATCTTTACAAATTCCCCGTTTTAATCACGTTTTGGGGTGTATCATGTGTCTTGCTATTTAATATATTTCAATCATTGTGCATACATCATATCATGAACAAATGTGTATTCAGTTTGTTTCAACTGTTTGTGTGGTTATAATTAGATTAAATTTTATTATTTTCAGTACATGCAATTTCATAGGCCGCCGCTCCCTATTACATTATGAGCGTGAACCTGACGTGCCAACATACGATCGGCTCCGTTTGATTGAGCCTTGATCGCACAGACATTTATCATTTTCAGTACATGCAATACGATCGGCTCCGCTTGATTGAGCCTTGATCGCACAGTTTCATTCATGTTATTTATTGTATGATGTTGGTATGTTAATGTATGCTATCATATGTTATTGTATGTTATAGTTGTGATTGCTATTGCTACTGTTTGATTATTTACATTTGCTCACTTATGATTATGCACAATTTTTCATTGATAAACTAACAAGAAAATCAATAATAAATGTTTATCTAACAAGGTTCACTCGCCAACTTATATTGACCCAAAAACCCATATTTTTACACATGATACAGGTGAACCAGCTGCAGCAAGAAACACATAGGATTGGCCTAGAAGAATAAAATGATTTAGAGCTTGGAATTGTTTTGTTTGGTTATTTTCTTTTTATTGTATGGACATGTTTGGATTATTGGGAATGTAATTTTGACTTTAATAAATATGAAACATATTAGTAAATATCATGAGCTTTGGTGAAAACCCAATTATGCCCCGACTCTTATTCCGCTCCAGGTCGGGGTGTGTGACAACCCATCTATAACAATTTCCCCTCATAACACACTCCCAACCCTAGCAGCATGCCATTCCTCTCTCCCTCTCCGGCGAAGAAACCCGCCAGCCACGGCGGCGAGACGGCGGCGGCCCTTTTTCTGGCGCGTGAGTGCGCGTACCCCCCTAAATTGGCTATGCTGAGCACAAACCCGTCCTCTATTTTTCGATTGGAGCGATGCTAGTGTCTGTTTCGAGCTCCGACAGCCGAGTTTCATGAGTTTTACACGGGTAAGTGCCTTTCCGTCCCCGTTATATGCTTAGATCTGTTTAGATCTTGTTCAATTAAAGCTCCCTTTCTTGTTAACTTCTCTTTTTTTAGAGGTGGTGGTTGAGGACAGTTCTAGGAGTGGCGGTGGTGGCTCCGGTTTGGTGACGGCGACAGAAAGGAAGGCTGACGTGGTCACCGGCGGCAAACAAACGAAACCGCCTTTGGCGAGTATATACGTTTTATTTTTGGCGCACTTTGACGAAAACTAAATATGGTTGATTACATTGCGTTGAATTATTGTTGAGTTTTGAAAATAAATCGACACTCTAGTTATCGGGATCGACGGTAAACAGAGGAAATTCTGTCCGTTTTTCATTAAAAACGGATATACAAAGCGTATTATAACCTAAAAACGAAACCATCAGGATTCGAGATAATTTGACAAAAATAAAGGGTAGTGAATAACTTTGACGACTTTTATAACTTACAAAACGACATTATAACATTTCAACGAGCGTGATTACAAGATATCGGAAATCTTTTATAAACTAAATAAAATTATTTATGTTTATTTCAAAGGACTATTATTCGGTGATTCTGTGGGATAAAAATAATTAGTATTATTTATCTCCAACGTTTACAACTCAAATACTTAAAAAAAAATATAATGTTTATATTATATTGGACGTCAAGATTTCTGAACACTTTTACAAAATAAATATAACGGTTTATAATTATTTCAAACATCGACTTTAAACACTTTTATGAAATAAATAGAGTTATTATATCTATTTCAAATGTCGATGACTCGAATACTTTCGAAAGACGATGATTCGAATATTTTATAAATTAATATAATTATTTATATTTATTTTCAGCGTCTAAACCAAAATACGACATTTTATCGCGAGATTATAACAAGCGTTAATTTTATAAATTTAATTAATTGTAAACGACACGCAAGACATCCATTTCGGACTCGTAACATTTTACATATATTAAAGTACATACATTATGTATGTATACGTGTACATCTACGAAAATCTACGGAGAGTCGTAGTATTTTCTTATTCTTCTACGTATTTTAATACGACAACTAACACGACTTCTTAAGTATATATTAAATATATAAATATATGCATCCTAAATCATTCGGGAATTAAGTCACCCTTCTAGACTTATTTTCATCCCGATTATGAACGTGATCAAATAACCGTAGATTGGTTATTCTAAGTCAAGATAATAACACCTTTTAGGATCGTTTGTTAACGATTCGGTAGAGCCCGGACACGTAATTTGACTACGTTGTCTTATTAGAAACTTATAAGCTCGATTTCTCAATAGGAAGGCTATAGTTGCACGCTAGCAAGTTCACGTTCTTGGAACGACATCACGGAATCACATTTAGCTAGCTTTGCACAAGGATAACAAGGTGAGTTCATAACCCAACTTTTTACCGTTTTACATTTTTATAAATGTTTTTGGGGGTGGAAAGACATGCAAAATATTACAAAAGCATACGATATTTCAATAAACGCAAATCATATATTTCTAAACCATATCACGAATATATTCCGGTTAACACAAATGGTTTATGAAAAGTTTATGCCAAACATGACGAGTTATATAAAATATACGCGTTTCCGAAAACATACATGAGCTTTATGACATGGGCTAGGCCCAACAACATGGATAACAATATAACATGAGCTAGGCCTACTAACACAGACTATGACATTCGGTATGTAGCTATGGGATTAGATTATAACAATAGATCACTGTACGTAGGTAGGATGAGGACACGACTATAACATAATAACCATTAATCACTTAGTGACCAAAGTGCAAAAGGTGTAGATCTATTGAGCTTGAGGCACGCTCCACTCCTAGTTGTTAACCATGGGGTGCTTTTGTGGTCCCGACTAGAACACACGAAGTGTCTCGGTTTGGTTATTTACTTACGGTACAATATGTCAGTAGGTTCGCTACCCACTGATTGATCCTTAGATTCCACAGGTACTCTACGTACTATGATTTCAATAACATTTTACTAATATAACAGCAAAGCATTTCAACTTCGGTTTACAAGTACGACAGAAAACACTTTTATTATCGGTTTACAAACACAACAGTTACATGCATCGGTGTACCAAAAATAAAGGAAAACATTTCGATACCGATATACAGTTATGGCATTACAAACGCTTTACGATACTATGATCGCGCAAACCGGTATTCAACTGCATGATTGCAAACGCATGATTTTCAAATGTTTTAAGATTCATTTGAAACAAAATAAACAAACTATGAACTCACTCAACGTTATGTTGATTTTTCGCATGTTTCTTTCTCAGGTTTTCAAAAGTCAAACTATGGCACGGTTGGAATAGGATAACCCTTGAGGCTCGTGTACTTAGCAGGCGTTCATTTCCTAGAAGTCTTAGCACTTTAATACTTCCGATGTGCAATGAAGATACCAGTCCAGTCACGCTAGCTCTGATATTTCGGGGTGTGACAGATTGGTATCAGAGCTATAGGTTTCAGCGGATTAGGTTTCTGTAGAGATACCTAGGCTTTAACCTCACTTTACTTTGGGGGCTTAGCTTATTAAGCCTTGAACACATATAGAACGCCTAGAACACATACATGGGTTCCAACCGTGGCTGAAAACAATGAGTCAACATATCGATTTCAAAACATACACTAGTGTTGTGTTTTATACACGGTACACGAAACGATTACATACGATAAACAAAACCTTGAAAGTTTGGATAACATACAATTAAGACCTTTGGTTAACTTATGTCAAAAATCCATTAAAGGTCATCTTGTAGGAGCTGCAACTATTAACTCGGGCAAACGACTTTATCTATATCATCTATGCTATTTTACTTAACCGAGCAGATATCCTACGATAAACAGAATGCCAAGGCGCATGATTACATGAAACTTAGTCATGCATCACGGATGTAGAAACACGAAACATACGAAATTCGAGGCAATGCCTTTGGGAAAACATGAATGAACGATTACAACAGCGATGCAAATCCCGTCAGTAGAATGACTGTCGGTCAGAATGCAACTATTGTCACGTAGCCATGCAATCGGTGTGAAACACGCCAAGGCATGTCCAAACGAGGACTTCACGAGCTAATGGAAATCAAGATTATGGGCATCACAACAGAAAACACAAGTCCTCACGTCTCCCCACTCTCATAATGGCGACTACGCCAAGATTGACACCTTTTGGTTATGTCACATAACACCAGGTTATTGCATGAAATACGAGGTAAGTTTTAAATTCTTTTGTTGGAAATTCCAATTTTGCAAATAGTGAGTAGATTCTTTCACCACTACTCTTTCTAATTGTCATCTCATCGTGAGAATTTCATTCATGATTAGTGAACACCCAATTACAGTTTCTTGACAACTTCATACGTTACGCATGCATTGTTTGATTGGCATGTGGTTAACTTGATTCGTGGGAAACCATCAGGGACTCCACATCGAATGGGTGGTTCTATCAATATTTAAATTATTGTTTTCGCTATACCGATTATTGCATTGGAAACTTGATGACCTACATTATTGCAAGAGTTGACTCATTGATAACGAGTCAACTACATTCTTCGAAGCACTTTTCTTGACAAGTTACATATATCGTTGTTAGTCGATATCTAAATCAAGTTTAGTTGGCTAAACTTGCTCACTATACACATTCAATTCAAGGATTCCGTATGATGGATTGAGGCCATCATATTCAAAGTAATATCAACAAGTATTTCATTTATTTCGAACCAGGTTAGACTTGTTTGATCTTAACTCCCCTAAATCGTTTGTTGTTTTCGACACCGTGTGGTGGCGTTTTCATTAAGTTGAAGCTTGTGCTGATTTCGTCCACACACTTCACATATGGATTTAATTACTTGTTTATTTATTCATTATTATATCCACTTTGTTGGGTAGTTATCTTGGAATATTCTTAACGCAATCGTGTATTAAGAATATGGTACACAAATTCATGGCTTGTTTCAGTGTACCTTTAGCGGTTATTTCAATGCCACTTGCAAACTCGATGACATTCATTTGTTATTTATTTTAGGTCATCGACCCGAATTTCTATGAAATTCATTTGGAATAAGTTTCTGAATTTACTTTGTTGAACCTTCTATCTTATTGCAAACACGGTGAATTTGTTCGGCCACCGCTATTGTTGAATTATTTCAATCACTACAACGCCTTGTGGCATTGGCATAAACTTGTAGCTTGGGGCTAATTATGATCAATCGTTTCGTTGAAACTACGTATGCCTTTCGTTTGACTCATCATTCAAATTGTCTTAATGCAACTATGTATTAAGACAATGATACACCAGGATCGGTTGTATTTCGGTGTATCCTTGGAATTCAATCATGTCAACACACAGGTTTTACTTCATTTAATGGTTCGATAGTCGACATATCATATTCATAGTTCTATGAGCTTGTTGATTCTAATTTTCACTTATTTAGCAACCAACGTTAGTTTTCGTTGGTAGATTGTTTTTAGAATTCGTTTGCATACTGTGAACGCTCACTTGAAATTGTATTGATTAAATTCTTCTTTTGTTGAACCCCTGTAAACTTACTCACATTGGTGACGGTGTGATAACATCTGGTTCATTTGACATCAATTCAGAAAACTAATTCCGTTGAACCATTGGGTTCTTATTGTCATAGTAAGTCATTATATTCATATAACTCGGGCAAGTCTTGATTCATTCTCATAGTCAATTACCTCACTATTATTCATACCTACATGTGCCTGACAAAACTCTAAGAAGATAATAAAGTCTAAATTTCGAGGACGAAGTTTCTTTAACGGGGGAGAATGTGACAACCGGTACTTTTGGCTTTTAATCACGCGATTAACAAATGTTTAAGACGATATTAAATAGTGTTTAAAACACGTATTAACTTAATTAGGCCTTTGTAGTGTCTAGGAACGTCTATCCGGCCTTACAATGCACGAATGTTGATTTGCGGAAAGACTGCAGAACGATAAGCGGCAACTAATTGACACCGGACAAAATACTAACAAGGCCGACAAACACGAATTTATACCTACAATTTATGTATATGAACTTGGTTTTGCGAATTTACGGTGCTTTCGAATGGCACAAAGCGCATACGGGAACGAAACGCGACTACAGGAACGCACCGGCAACGAAACAGAGGCTTCAGACACATGTGTCAACTTCAAAACTGAAATATTATGATATATTTAGCCCCGTAATTGCATTTTAGATCGCAGTTGAATCGGATCGTAAAACGGATTAGAAACGGCCTCCGAAGCAAATTTTGCGAATTTAACGCAACCGACGAACGAACGTGTCAAATGACGACTACCGACGCTATTTTACGTAGTTAGGACCCTAAAACTTGATTTTATGACGTTATACGATCTTCGGGGGAGAAAACAGGCACCAAAAATATGATCGGGCCGCCCGAAAACACAAGAACTGGGCTAACGAGCCGTGGTCCCAACTCACTTAAACCTACCTATAAATACCCATTTATAAAATTTCCCCTATAACACACTACCAACCCTAGTCGCATGCCCCTTTCCTCTCTCCCTCTCCGGTGACGAAACCCGCCAGCCACGACGGAGCCGCGGCCTCGGTGGCGGGCGGCCCTTTTTCCGTCGCGTGAGTGCGCGTACCCCCTAAATCGGGTATGCTGAGCACGAATCCGGCCTCTATTTTTCGATTGGAGAGACACAAGTGTCAGTTTCGAGCTCTGACAGCCGGGTTTCATGAGTTTTACACGGGTAAGTGCCTTTCCGTCCCCGTTATATGCTCAGATCTGTTTAGATCTTGTTCAATTAAAGCTCCCTTTCTTGTTAACTTCTTTTTTTAGAGGTGGTGGTTGAGGACAGTTCTTGGAGTGGCAGTGGTGGCTCCGGTTTGATGACGCCCACAGAAAGGAAGGGTGACGTGGTCACTGGCGGCACACAAACGAAACCGCCGTACGGCAACAGCCGACGGCGGCAGTGATGGTGCTACGATTGGCGTGGTTTTGGGTCACAGTTCGTGGTTCGGGTTCAGTTTTGGTTTGGGTGCGAGACTCGATTCAAATCGGTTCGGGTCCGAGTCAACTCGGTGAACACCGGGTCAGACCCGGTCAAGCTGGTCAACGGGCAGATGCAAGTTCGGGTCAAGAGTGGTCAACCTCAACTTTGGTTCGAGTCGCAGTTCAACTCGACTCGACTCGGTCAAACTGAGTTGACAGGTCAACTTAGTCAACGAAAGTCAACAGGTCAACCGGTCAAACCCGGTCAACAGTCGGGTCAACTAGTGAATACCAGACTTGGTAAATTATTTACGACGCGAAAATTTATAATATCCTGCTTATAAATATCATTAAACACGAAGCCGAGCTCGACCGATACCTTTGGCGATTATATACGTTTTATTTTTGGCGCACTTTGACGAAAACTATATATGGTTGATTACATTGCGTTGAATTATTGTTGAGTTTTGAAAATATATCGACACTCTAGTTGTCGGGATCGTCCGGTAAACAGAGGAACTCTGTCTGTTTTTCATTAAAAACCGGATATACAAAGCGTATTATAACCTAAAAACGAAACCATCAGGATTCGAGATAATTTGACAAAAATAAAGGGAAGTGAATAACTTTGATGACTTTTATAACTCACAAAACGAAATTATAACATTTCAACGAGCGTGATTACAAGATATCGGAAATCTTTTATAAACTAAATAAAATTATTTATGTTTATTTCAAAGGACTATTATTCGGTGATTATGTGGGATAAAAATAATTAGTATTATTTATCTCCAACATTTACAACTCAAATACTTAAAAAAAAATATATATATATATAATGTTTATATTATTTCGAACGTCGAGATTTCCGAACACTTTTACAAAAATAAATATAACGGTTTATAATTATTTCAAACGTCGACTTTAAACACTTTTATGAAATAAATAGAGTTATTATATCTATTTCAAATGTCGGTGACTCGAATACTTTCGAAAGATGATGATTCGAATATTTTATAAAATAAATATAATTATTTATATTTATTTTCAGCGTCTAAACCAAAATACGACATTTTTTCGCGAGATTATAACAAGCGTTAATTCTATAAATTTTATTAATTGTAAACGACACGCAAGACATCCATTTCGGACTCGTAACGTTTTACATATATTAAAGTACATACATTATGTATGTATACGTGTTCATCTACGAAAATCTACGTAGAGTCGTAGTATTTTCTTATTCTTCTACGTATTTTAATACGACAACTAACACGACTTCTTAAGTATATTTATATTAAATATATAAATATATGCATCCAAAATCATTCGGGAATTAAGTCTCCTTTCTAGACTTAGTTTCATCCTGATTATGAACGTGATCAAATAACCGTAGATCGGTTATTCTAAGTCAAGATAATAACACCTTTTAGGATCGTTTGTTAACGATTCGGTAGATCTCGGACACGTAATTTGACTACGTTGTCTTATTAGAAACTTATAAGCTCGATTTCTCAATAGGAAGGCTATAGTTGCACGCTAGCAAGTTCACATTCTTGGAAGGACATCACAGAATCACATTTAGCTAGCTTTGCACAAGGATAACAAGGTGAGTGTAACATCCGTCAAAAAACGGGTTTCCAAAACCCGCTTCGTTTATTAACCGAATAGTCAGTCATAATTTTCGTCGCGTATATATTGGTTATTTTAATTTTAAACGATACATAATTAATAAACATTGTTAGAATTTTAAAACATAATTAATAAATCATAAAAAAATAAGATAATAAAAAATATTTGAGGCTGCCGGGTTTCGAACCCGGGTCAGCCGGTTCAACAAGTAAACAACACACCACTCCGCCACACGCTAACTTTGGAATAATACTGAAAACAATTAACACTTAAATTAAAACGCGAATTAAAAAAAAAACGGGTATCAGCGCGGCGGAACTCGCAATCACCGGAAAATCCGCCAATCCGCGAGTTCAGCCATTCTCCTTTTGACTAAAACGCTGTAACCGTCGACGACATCGGTTATAACCGATGTCTAGCCCCAATTATAGTCGTAACCGCCGGAAAATCTTGAATACTCGGTTTTGAAAACTGAAATCGGGCAGCTTCTGTCAATCTATAAATACCATGTGTATTTCTCTCAAAACCTGCTCACACTCGCACAACTTTCACTCTCTCTACAAGTCGCTATTCATCAAGAAACACCTCGCCGGAATTCTCTGCAAGTCGCCGGAAAACCGAACCCATTTCATCTCTTCTGCCTTACTCTAAAATAAGACTTCTAGAGCTCAGACAGAAAGCACCACACTCACCTCAAACTTCTGATAGAGCCTCTGTCGCAAGATAAACTTCACCGGAGTTAACCTCAGCCGCCGGAACTTCATCGGAGATCACAACTGTTCGGTACAGCACCTTTAATCCTTTCTGTTTAAATTATTTCGTTAACAGTATTGAGTAATCAGCTAATTCAATAAAAAAATTTCGATTAAACAGTCGGGTGGATTCTCTGGTTTTATAAATCGAAGAAGATGAAGTTTTGAAATGGGTATAAATATAATAAAAACCGGAATAATAACCGGGTTAGACACACAATCCAGTGGTGGACTGTGTGCGAAACATAACGTACACGTCCCGGGTTCGAGTCTATTGTGTTCCGATCCACTGAAATATCATACCCTTTTTATAAAAACCAAATCCTGAAGCACGTGTTAAGTGTATAACATAAATTCTGTCTATAACAGGTTAGACACCCAGCCTAGTTGGTTGGGTTGGGTGCAAGTTAAGTCGATGGT
Source organism: Scalesia atractyloides (assembly GCA_947069175.1). Classification (NCBI taxonomy): domain Eukaryota; kingdom Viridiplantae; phylum Streptophyta; class Magnoliopsida; order Asterales; family Asteraceae; genus Scalesia; species Scalesia atractyloides. The sequence continues at coordinate 30,995,361 of CAMTDV010000015.1, read as the reverse complement.
CACTGGTTCGATCCCCGCTAAGCCAGCCGGTCAGGTGATATTCAAAAACCTTTTTAATTAAATAAAATTATGAATAATCCAAATAGTATATAAATATAATTAAAATCAGAAATATTTCGGGTTAGACACGTAACTCAGTTGGTAGAGCTGCGTGCACGCGTACAGGAGGTCACGAGTTCGAACCTCACTCAGCGCACATAATAAACACAATCAGACCGGTCAATAGTCGTCAAAGTCAACGGTCAACATTTATTTATTTATTTATTTATTTATTTAATCAGAAAATTATTTAAAAATACTTAAAAATAATATTTTTAAAGTTAGAAAATGTCCTTAAACTCACAAAAATAAATCTAGAAATCCTATTAAGGTTATGAATTAAAATTATTAATCTCAAATAAAATCCATTTATTTACCGAACCATTATGTTATTATTTAGGTTAATTTCTCTCGTGGTTAAATCCAAATTCGTGCGCATTCATCATCAATCCAAGAAACGCAACCACGGTGAGTGAATTCTTACAAATTCCCCTTTTTATTCATGTTTTGGGGTGTATCATGTGTCACTTAAATTAATTCGCTTATTAAAACTCGTGCTATACCATTATATGATCTAAACTTAGAATGTAAATATTGTTTGTTGTGATGTATTACATATTGTCAAGTTGTGTGCAAATTATTCATTAGGCCCATCAGTTCCTCGTGGGAGACGAGTTGAACAACGCGTGCCTCAAAAACATTCATTAGGCCCATCAGTTCGTTGAACAACGCGTGCCTCAAAATCATTCATTAGGCCCATCAGTTCCTCGTGGGAGACGAGTTGAACAACGCGTGCCTCAAAAACAAACATTTGTGTGTGTGTGTGTATTAATTAATATTATGTGATTTGTGATTTAATTTACATTTATGTTTATTCATATGTCGTTATGCACTTTATTTTATAATCGATACAATAAACACGTTTAAATGTTTTCATAGGATTCACTCGCCAACTTTTTGTTGACCCAAAAACCATTTTTTTACACATGATACAGGTGGACAGGTTGAAGCAAGGAACACATAGGAAATTGCCTTAGAAGAAAAATAATGAAGTCTTGAAAAATGTATAGAACATGTTGTACTAGTATGATTGATTGTAATGATTCTCCTTTAAATAGAAATAATAAATATGAAACGTTATAATAAATGTCATGAGCTTTGATGAAAACCCAATCATGCCCCGATCACCTTTTCTGCTGCGGGTCGGGTGTGACAGTGAGTTCATAACCCCACTTTTTACCGTTTTACATTTTTATAAATGTTTTCGGGGGTGGAAAGACATGCAAAATATTACAAAAGCATACGGTATTTCGATAAACAAAATCATATATTTCTAAACCAAATCACGAATATATTCCGGTTAACACAAATGGTTTATGAAAAGTTTATGCCAAACATGACGAGTTATATAAAACATACGCGTTTCGAAAACATACATGAGCTTTATGACATGGGCTTGACCCAACAACATGGATAACAAGATAACATGGGCTAGGCCCACTAACACAGACTATGACATTCGGTACGTAGCTATATGATTAGATTATAACAATAGATCACTGTACGTAGGTAGGATGAGGACACGACTATAACATAATAACCATTAATCACTTAGTGACCAAGGTGCAAAAGGTGTAGATCTATTGAGCTTGAGGCACGCTCCACTCCTAGTTGTTAACCATGGGGTGCTTTTGTGGTCCCGACTAGAACATACGAAGTGTCTCGGTTTGGTTATTTACTTACGGTACAATATGTCAGTAGGTTCGCTACCCACTGATTGATCCTTAGATTCCATAGGTACTCTACATACCATGATTTCAGTAACGTTTTACGAATATAACAGAAAAGCATTTCAACTTCGGTTTACAAGTACGAGAGAAAACACTTTTATTACCGGTTTCAAACACAACAGTTACATGCATCGGTGTACAAAACATAAAGGAAAACATTTCGATACCGATATACAGTTATGGCATTACAAACGCTTTGCGATACTATGATCGCGCAAACCGGTATTCAACTGCATGATTGCAAACGCATGATTTTCAAATGTTTTAAGATTAATTTGAAACAAAACAAACAAACTATGAACTCGCCCAACATTATGTTGATTTTTTCGCATGTTTCTTTCTCAGGTTTTCAAAAGTCAAACTATGGCACGATTGGAATAGGATAACCCTTGAGGCTCGAGTACTTAGAAGGCGTTCATTTCCTAGAAGTCTTAGCACTTTAATACTTCCGATGTGCAATGAAGATACCAGTCCAGTCACACCAGCTCTGATATTTCGGGGTGTGATATTTATAGTATTCAACATGGCAGCTGGAAACCAGGTCGAACTTCAAGCACGCCTACAAAAATTGCTAGATAATGTTATCACTTATGATCAACAGATAACCAAAAGGTTGGTCGCGGATCTTCGTCGAAGACAATTAGAGTTGCAGTCTAAAATTAATACACTATATGAGGGTGCAAAGAAAATGGAATAAGTTGATTAAGTTTTTTTTTGCTTTATGTTATTATATATGTTGTGTACGTATATTTGATTGCAAGTTTTGTTATCCACAATTATGCAATCATATGAAATCTTATTAAGTCTTGAATAATTACTGTACTGTGTTTCCTAGTAATCAAGATGGTTGTGCGGTAACACGCGTGGGCTTCTATCTAATTATATATAATAACAGTTTGCAACTTGATGTACAATAGTTTCTACTTATTCGCATCAAGTAGTTTCTTCTTATTGGGGCACATGTGTGATTTTAAATGGCCCACTTCATTTTTTTATCTTAGTTTTTAGCAAAAGTCAGATATGTGAATAACCTCATCACACAATTTGCCTTGACTTTTCCATAATAACCTGAAGTATCCTTATACACAAGAATAAATGAAAATTGACCAAATTACATAACGAATGTCGAAACTTACAGTTAAAAAATTACAAACTTGGATTGATTTACAACTTGGAAATTCTTTTTTAGTTGTCACTTAAATTTAATATGAACATGGAAATAAAAAGCATGGTTTGAATTAAACTAAATTACATAAATTGTAAAGAGTTAACGTGATCAATCGTTTGAATTCTAAAAAGATTTAAACCTTTATACATATATTGTTATAACAATTTACAACTTGATGTGCAACAATTTCTTCTTATTGGGGCACGTGTTTGATTATAAAGGGTCAACTTTATTTTTTATTTTACATTTTTTCTTTTGCAAAAGTCAAATATGTGTATAACTTGAACTTCTGCTAACCAAACAATTTTCTCCTTGCCTTTTCTATAACAACCTGAAGTATCCTTATAAAAAATATAAATGATTAATGACAAAATTCCATTACCAATGTCAACATTTTAACTGAACGTTTAAAAAATTGCAATTCCGATTGATTTACGGTTGCAAATTCTTTTTTTTTTGTTGTCAACTAAAATTCAATTTGAAAAGGGAAATAAAAAGCATGGTTTGAATTAAATTAAATTAAATTATGTTAATTGTAAAGTGTGAAGGTGATCAATCGTTTGAATTCTAAAAAGATTTAAACCTACTTGTACAATTATATTATATTATATTATATTATATTATATCTAATAACAATTCGAAACTTGATGTACACTAGTTTCTTCTTATTGGGACACGCGTCTGATTTTAAAGTGTCCACTTCATTTTCTATTTTAGATTTATTATTATTATCATTATTTTTATTTTTAAAAAGTTAGATATGGGAATAACCTAAACTTCTCACCACACAATTTGTCTGTATATAACAATTCGAAACTTGATGTACAGTAGTTTCTTCTTATTGGGACATGTGTCTGATTTTAAAGTGTCCACTTCATTTTCTATTATTATTATTATTATTATTATTATTATTATTATTATTATTATTATTATTATCATTTTTTTTTTTAATTTTGAAAAAGTTAGATATGGGAATAACCTAAACTTCTGCTCACCACACAATTTGTCCGTTATGTTTTGCAGAATAACCTAACCTGAAATAGCCTTATACAAAAGGATAAATAAAAATTGAAAAAATTACATAACTAACATCAACATTTTGAATGAATGGTTAAAAACTTGAAGACCTTAACAAATTTTTAGCTTGGAAATTCTTTTTTTAGTTGTCAACTGAAATTGAATTTGAAAAATGGAAATAAAAAACATGATTCGAATTGAATTAAATTACATAGTTTGTAAAGAGTTAACGGATCAACAGTTTGAATTCTGAACATATTTAAACCTTTATGTGTGTATATATATGTATATATACAACCCAATGGAATCTACAAAACCCTTACTTTTTGTTTCCACCCAGAAATAATCACCAATTATATATAATACAAAAATGCAAGTTGGTGGTAGAGAGGAAAACATTGTCACACCCCGCTACAGATAAATCATTGGATTGCGACACAAAAGCTTTTCACAACATATGATCATAAAAACATTTAAATGAAATTAAATCAAATCTTGCAAATACCATTGTCTGAAAACTGAATTGTCTCAAAAAAAAAAAAAAAACTAAATTGTCTCAGAACGACCATTGTTCATAAAAGTAAAATGAGATAAATCAAAAGCGAAAACTCGGATACATGGATGCTTAAATGTTCAATCCTCTATACAAATGATTTACCTGAAAAGCATACTAAAATTCGTCATCATAAAGCAACATAAAGCTGGTGCTGGTGAGTTCACAGGTTCAAATCGACGAGTAAATTGTGGGAAATCGTTTTATAAACCATATGCATAGTAAGTAGTATTCCTGAATGACAAATCATAGTCTAGCCAGGACAATGACATACGTGACTATATGTGTTTAAACCAAACCTTGACTGAGAATGCCCCGCCCCATTGTGCTTGATACATTATAATCGTATTCGAAAGTTTCCTACTCCCTTTATATTTACTGGGTTAACGCTACTAATCAAGGTTGGGGGTGTCAACCCAATAGTACTATTCACGATTCCATGGCTAAATCCATAGCTAATGGTTACAGTTCGTAAATACGAGGATTTTCCTGAGCTTTCATGATAATCGATAAATTAAAATTCATATACACATAAAAGGTATAACTAGAATACACTATTGTTCTACTGCGTATAACCTTTAAATAAATTGTAGGCTTTCCCCCAAAGTTATGAAAACAATAAAACATGGGCCATGAAAACTCACCACGAAATCCATAAAATAATGCTAGCAACAACAACCCAAATGAAAGTAAGATTGACCTACACGCACCCTAAATACATATAGGACATCTTAAGGTCTAAAACATATATCTATCGTGCAAGTTGTCCACCCAACTTACTAGACTCTCTTGTGATATTTTTGTTTTAGAAAATATTTAACCCGACGACCTGTTGGTGATTATTATTTATTTTACAATATGTATATATATTACACAAAATACATATATTTACACGTAAAATCAATTATCTTGTAATTCCATCCCATCAATTCATATAAACCCATGTCACGACACGTGTCAATCAATTATAAAATAAATAAATAAATATGGATTACCGAAAATATATTTATTTAAAAGGAAAATAATCCATTTTCGTCATAATGATGAAATAATATGTTTATATATTATTTACTTGTATTTTCCAAAAATATGTTTTTGCATAATATTATTAATCATCTCGAGAAATGCCTAAGTATATAAAAATATTATCATGCGGACATACACACACATATAGGGATATGATCATGAGAAAACTACATATAAATAAGAAAACTATAAAGCTCCCAAATATCGAGGTATTTTTTGTCCGATGTGTTAATTCTATTAGCTGAGATACATCTCATCCCAAATATCTATCACCGATTCACAAATCTGATTCCAATTTCAAATCATTGATGTCGCGTATCGATTATGTGAACAAAAAATAACGATTCATTCTCTGTTTATACGTATACGAATTCTCATTTCCGTTTTATCACCCGATCGTCATGTTAATTGAAGGTATTTTTCCTAATTCTTAAATCTATAGCTTTAACTCGATCAATCCAATGTATGCTGGTTTTTTGTGCTGATTTACTTAGTTTCTTTGTATTTTGTTGTTTCTAACTTGATTAGATACATATTCTTCTTCGAATACAAATAATAATGTGATAAATACAGGTTCTATAACATCTGCCAATAAGGGATGCTCGAAACCCGACTTGTATTGTAAACCGGATCCTTGTGAAATTCAATAAATGAGAATTTTTATTATTGTTATGATTTTTATAATTTATTTTTGTTACGTATGCGTTTAAAACAAAACTGGATTAAAAGCATTAATTTTATAAATGGTTTTAGTTAGGTCCGTTAGTGTTATAAGGGGAGAGCTAACTTCCATAGATATTACTTGAAAACCTGGTTGGAACTTGAAGGACCTAATGTGTCATGTAACATCCGTCAAAAACCGGTACTTCGTTAACAAAACCGTTAAATTCGTTCGTTTAAGTTAATTTTAACGAACAAATATAATTAAAATTTGTTAAAAATTAAATAACAGTGTTGACCGTAACGTATTAATTTTATAATACACGCATGGTTGAACATACAATTAATTTTAAACGATACATAAAGTCTATTAGAATATAAAATATTTGAAAATGTATTAAAATAGTGAAATAAAAATAAAAAAGGCTGCCGGATTCGAACCGGGTAAGCCGGGTCAGTCCGGGAATCAAAAGTCTTAACTCTCACTAATCCAACAACTCCGCCACTTTGTTATTGATAACATATCGAAACAATTAATTCAAATAATGAAACACAGAATCAAATCCAGTCCAAGTCGCCCCAATTCTCGTCGTCGAAATCCCGACGATTTGCCTACACGTCGGTTTCTGCGACTTAACGCGTATATAACTATACATCGTTATAACCGATGTCCAGTCCGCGACATAGTCATAACCGCGGAAAATTTTGACCAACGAATCAAGACGTAATCAGACCAAATTCGTCGATGTTCTTCCCTATAAATACACCCTCTAACTCTGATAACCTTTTCGCTCACAATCACACCAATTCTCGACGTAATTTCACTCGCCGAAAAATCTCTGCAAGTCGCCGGAAAACCGAGATTTCATCTACACGGTAAATACCTCGACTCTTTCCGTTTCAATCCGTTGTTAGACTGTTACTAACTTCAATCCAACCATCAGAATCAATCCCAGACGACGTAGCCGGAATATTCAACTCTCGCCGGAAAACTTCTGAAATTTTCTGATCTCACGCTGTGAATCGGTATAACCCTTCAAATTTCTGTTAATCCTTGTTTAAGTACCTCAATTTCATAACTAATCAAACAAGACCGTTAATTGATTCTAACAGCCGAAGTTCACAAACAGAGCCGACGAACCTTTGCTGGAGTTCTGAGAACGACGACCTGTTCCGGTACTTTCTTTCCCCAAACCCTCTCCGTTCATTACTTTTCAATTGCTCATAATATTCGTTAAACGAATTAAACAAGAAACAGTTGCTTTGACCGATGTCAGTGTTTTGAACGAAGAAGACGAAGTTAGTTATGTTATAAGATTAATTAAAATCAGTTTTATGAACGGGTTAGACACACAGTCCAGCGGTGGACTGTGTGCAAACAAATACATACACGTCGCGAGTTCGATTCCTGTCCCAACCTCACTCTCTTGAAATAAAAATGCCTTTTTTTTACCGAACCGGGTTAACTCAGTAAGATGTTAAGTATAATAAAAACTAGAATATTTACCAAGTTAGACACACAGTCCAGCGGTGGACTGTGTGCCAAACTAAACCACAGGTCCCGGGTTCGAGACCTGTGGCGAGCACCGAGTGATACAATTAAATCGTTTTTAAAAATAAGTGATTTTCGGATTTATTTAATTAGTATATAAATATAATTAAAAACAGAAATATTTCAGGTTAGACACGTAGCTCAGTTGGTAGAGCTGCGTGCACGCGTACGGGAGGTCACGGGTTCGAGTCTCACCCAGCGCACACATATAACCGACCGAACCGGTCAACAAGTCAACGGTCAACGGTCAACAAGTCAACGGTCAAAAAGTCAACATTTTTTTATTATTTTTATTTATTTATTTTATTTAAAAATTAATTAAAAATACTTAAAAATAACATTTTTAAAGTTAGAAAATAGCCTTAAACTCACAAAAATATATCCAATAATCCTACTAAAAATTGATTAATAAAATCCGCTTATTTACCGAACCATTATGTTATTATCTAGGTTAGTTTCACTCGTAGTTAAATCCAACTTCGTGCGCATTCATCATCATCAACCGAACGCACCCAATGTGAGTGAATCTTACAACTCCCCTTTTTAATTACACGTTTTGGGGTGTATCATGTGTCACTTAAACTAATTCGTTTATTCAAACTCGTGCCATACCATATTATGATTAAAACTTAGAATGTAAATATTGTTTGTAGTTATGTATTTCATATTGTCAAGTTGTATGCAAATCATTCATTAGGCCCATTAGTTTGTAGAACAACGCGTGCCTCAAAACTCATTCATTCGTGGGAGACGGGTTGAGCAACGCGTGCCTCAAAACAATCTATTATTGTATGTGTGTGCATTATTTAACATTAAGTGTTTTGTGAATAAGTTTACATCTATATTTACTCATATGTGGTTATGCACTTTATTTATAATCAATTCAATAAACTTGTTCAAATGTTTTTCATAGGATTCACTCGCCAACTTTTTGTTGATCCAAAAACCATTTTTACACATGATACAGGTGAACAGGATGAAGCAAGGAAAACATAGGAAATGCCTTAGAAGAAAATAAAGAAGTTTAGAAAGATGTGTAGAACATGTTGTAATTATGATTGTATGATTTCCCTTTAATTTGTAATAATAAATATGAAACATTTTAATAAATGTCATGAGCTTTGATGAAAACCCAATCATGCACCGATCACCTTTTCCGCTGCTGGTCGGGGTGTGACAGATTGGTATCAGAGCCATGACTATAGGGATATAGGATAGGTTATTAGACCCTTAGAGCCTATACTATAGTTGATTAGTTTTTAATTGTTTATGTTGTTATATGCAAATTCATGATGTTTATTTCTTTCATATTTATTACATACACAAATGCATGCAAACATTTCCAATATTACATTTTGTGATACATAGTGAATTATACTTACAGTCAAACATACATACTTACATACACATTCATCATACATATTTCAATGTTCACATATTCAAATCATCTTCATACTTTCGTTATTCAAAGATTTTGTCGTATTTTTCATTTTTCAAATCTCATCAAAGTGAGTTATGCGACGGGCATGTAGTAACTGTAAGGGTACAAGTACCGGTAGTCGGAACGTCCTGTCTATGTTGGCATTCGTATAAATCCAATATAACGGACCAGTTTGCCTACCTGGGGACTAACGATGAGAGTACAAAGGACCTATTAGGCCAAAGCATGCCACACCAAACGTCGTTCGAACTAACCCCACTTTGAGGTGCCACCGTGTCCACACCGGGATACATTCCGAATATCATACGTTACATACATATTTCTCGATTTTCTCCGGGTTTTAGTGTAAGTAACCAGGCTAACACATGCGAACCATATGAAAAACCCGGTAATCATGGGGGCCCACATGATTACGAAGGTGAAGTATGGCGGCATGCAAGGCCCAATTACGAGCAAAGCCCAAGACATCCTATGGATGTAGTAGATTTATTATTTTATATTTATTTTATAAATGTTCATTCCTAAATACGACACCTGATCCCTAAAGCATCCAACTCATACTCTTGATATGTATTCCTTGTAGATGTCTTCTAGCCTCGCTCGTAGGAAGATAAGATCAGGAAAAGCCCGCGAGCGCATGGCTGCCCAAATCGCTCAACAAATGGCTGCCGTAATACCCAACATTATAATTCAAGTCCAACAAGCCCTTACCGCTAATCCTGTCAACCAAGAAGATCAAAATGTTATCAACCTTTCCCCAAATACCACTAAATGCACCTACAAGCATTTCAAATCCTGCGACCCTCCAAAATACGAAGGGACTGAAGGTGTCACCGCTCTCCTCCATTGGTTTGAAGAAATGGAGAACACTTTTCTAAATTGCGATTGCCCCGATGATCGCAAAGTGCGATATGCTACTGGTCGTTTATTTGGAATAGCACTTACTTGGTGGAATACAGAGAAGGCCAAACGAGGTGTTGAAGATGCTATGACTTTGACTTGGGAAGAGTTGAAGGAAATCATGACAAGACGGTTTTGCCCAAGGAGCGAAATCAAGAAATTAGAGGATGAGTTCTATTCGTTGAAGCAAAAGGAAGGCGACCACACCACATACAACAAAAGATTCCTCGAGTTAAATCAAATGGTTCCCAACTTGTTCACTCCTCTCTACCATTTGATCGAGCACTACATTCGAGGTCTTCCTTCAAAAATCCAAGACTCTGTAATAAGTACCACGCCTGCAACTTTGGAAGCAGCAATGGAGTTAGCTACAGAGCTCACCGAGAACTGCATCCGGAATAAAGACTTCAAGGAGGAGAAAAAGAAGGATAAAGCATCAACTGAAACTTCAAACTCCACCCAAACCGAATCCCCTTCTCAACCCATTTTTAAGAGAAAACGAGATGGGTAACTTTTCGCTGTCACCCAACGTAATCAACCAATTTCACAAGCCATACCCATCCAAGCTATCCCAATCACTCAAGTAGCACCCAACTCAACTTACCCAAATAAGAAACCATACCTTGGACCTCACCCTCGATGTAACACCTGTTTTTATCACCATCCATCTACCTTACCTTGTCGACTATGTGCGAATTCTGGATGCTATGGTCATTTGAGCAAGGCTTGCCGCACCTCTCAAAACCAAATCTCTCCCCCTACTCAAAACATGATCCAAACCTATCAACAACCCCAATACCCCATGTTCCCATATGTTCGAGCTTGTTTTAATTGTGGCGACCCTACCCACTTTAGAAACACGTGCCCTCGATTGGTTAACATCATAAACGCTCAAGCTTAATCAAACCCAGTTAACCAAGCAAATCAAGGAAACCCAATCACTAGGCCACCAGCAAGAGGATGAGTTTTCAACATCAACGCCAATCCTGTTGAAGATAATGGCGGCCCAAACGAAACCACCCAACTAGTCCCCTTCACCAAAAATCAAGATTCAACTCCAACCGTTTAGTTTTTATGTTATCTCAACTTTCACGTATCTCAATTATAAATTGGAAATTTATCCAAGAATCTTAATGCGAATTACTATTTCAGTTTTGTTTTATACTCATTGATTTAACAATCATATCATCATACATCTCAACGTATTGCAATCTCAACATTTAAAGAAGTTGAGCTGTGTCTCACTTCTACATAGACTAACCTCTCCATCATAACAAACGAGAGAGGTACTGTCATCATTCAAACATGTATACTATCAGAATTAAGACTCAAGCTTTGGTTGTTGTGTTTGTTTATGTTTTAGAGTCACATAGGACTAATCTTAACTTACTGATAAAACCAATGAAAATTTGACGAGAATATGGTGGATACGCCGCTGGTACTTCCTATATATAAGTATTCTTGTCAAAGGATCAGAGGCATTATCAGGCGGTTATGAGAAGTTCCATGTAGGATTTAGTATTGTCTTGATTGAAGTTTGTTTTGTACTCACTGATTTAGCATTTATAGCATCTCATCATTTAAAGAAATTGGATTGTGTTCCATTTCTACATAGACTAACCTCTCCATCATAACAAACGAGAGAGGTACTGTCATCATTCAAACATGTATACTATCAGAATTAAGACTCAAGCTTTGGTTGTTGTGTTTGTTTATGTTTTAGAGTCACATAGGACTAATCATAACTTACTGATAAAACCAAGGAAAATTTGACGAGAATATGGTGGATACGCCACTGGTACTTCCTATATATAAGTATTATTGTCAAAGGATCATAGGCATTATCAGGCGGTTATGAGAAGTTCCATGTAGGATTTAGTATTGTCTTGGTTGAAATTTGTGTTATACTCACTGATTTAGCATTCATATCATCTCATCATTTAAAGAAATTGGATTGTGTCCCATTTCTATATAGACTAACCTCTCCATCATAACAAACGAGAGAGGTACTGTCATCATTCAAACATGTATACTATCAGAATTAAGACTCAAGCTTTGGTTGTGGTGTTTGTTTATGTTTTAGAGTCCACATAGGACTAATCATAACTTACTGATAAAACCAATGAAAATTTGACAAGAATATGGTGGATACGCCGCTGGTACTTCCTATATATAAGTATTATTGTCAAAGGATCATAGGCATTATCAGGCGGTTATGAGAAGTTCCATGTAGGATTTAGTATTGTCTTGGTTGAAATTTGTGTTATACTCACTGATTTAGCATTCATATCATCTCATCATTTAAAGAAATTGGATTGTGTCACCATTCAAACATGTATACTATCAGAATTGGGACTCAGATATTGGTTGTTGTGTTTATTTATGTTCTAGAGTAACATTCATAGAACCAATCATAACTTACTGATAAAACCAATGAAAATTTGACAAGAATATGGTGGATACGCCGCTGGTACTTCCTATATATAAGTATTCTTGCCAAAGGATCAGAGGCATTGTCTGGCGGTTATGAGAAGTTCCATGTAGGTTTTAGTATTAGAAGTTTTGTTTTAGGATATAACCTTATCTTTCCAAACATATCAAAACTCTTACGCATGATATCATATTTAGTCAATCAACTCTGTTTATCAATATTCATTAACTTAGGCATCAAAAAGCGATTCCTGTAGCAGGGTACTCAACCCTTACAAGGAACGTTACCGCCTCAAACAAAAATTTAAACTCTTACTCCTTTCTAAGTATGTAACTGTCAAACTAAACACCATCCTTTTGAGACAAACAAGCCATTACTTAAATTTCGGGACGAAATTTCTAAAAGTGGGGGATACTGTAACATCCGTAAAAAACCGGATTTACCAAACCCGCTTCGTTTATTAACCGAACAACAAGTTAAAAATTTCGTTGCGTATTTAATGCTCAAATTAATTTTAAACGCTACATAATTAATAAGTATATTAGAATATAAAATTTATATTTGAAAATGTATTAAAAATAGTGAAATAAAAATAAAACAAGGCTGCCGGGATTCGAACCCGGGTCAGCCGGGTCAGCCGGGAATCCACAAGTCTTAACTCTCACTAATCCAACCACTCCGCCACTTTGGTTATTTGTTAACATATCGAAACAATTAATTCAAATAATGAAACACAGAAATCAAATCCAGTCCAAGTCGCGCCCAATTCTCAGTCGTCGGAAATCTTGACGATTTCGCCCTACACCGTCGGTTTCTTGTGACTTAACGCGTATAATAACTATTACATCAGTTATAACCGATGTCCAGTCCGCGACATTAGTCATAACCGCCGGAAAATTTTGACCAACGAATCAAGACGGTAATCAGACCAAATTCGTCGATGTTCTTCCCTATAAATACACCCTCTAACCTCTGATAACCTTTTCGCTCACAATCACACCAATTCTCGACGTAATTTCACTCGCCGGAAAATCTCTGCAAGTCGCCGGAAAACCGAGATTTCATCTACACGGTAAATACCTCGACTCTTTCCGTTTCAATCCGTTGTTAGACTGTTACTAACTTCAATCCAACCATCAGAATCAATCCCAGACGACGTAGCCGGAATATTCAACTCTCGCCGGAAAACTTCTGAAATTTTCTGATCTCACGCTGTGAATCGGTATAACCCTTCAAATTTCTGTTAATCCTTGTTTAAGTACCTCAATTTCATAACTAATCGAACAAGACTGTTAATTGATTCTAACAGCCGAAGTTCACAAACAGAGCCGACGAACCTTTGCCGGAGTTCTGAGAACGACGACCTGTTCCGGTACTTTCTTTCCCCAAACCCTCTCCGTTCATCACTTTTCAATTGCTCATAATATTCGTTAAACGAATTAAACAAGAAACAGTTGCTTTGACCGATGTCAGTGTTTTGAACAAAGAAGACGAAGTTAGTTATGTTATAAGATTAATTAAAATCAGTTTTATGAACGGGTTAGACACACAGTCCAGCGGTGGACTGTGTGCAAACAAATACATACACGTCGCGAGTTCGATTCCTGTCCCAACCTCACTCTCTTGAAATAAAAATGCCTTTTTTTACCGAACCGGGTTAACTCAGTAAGATGTTAAGTATAATAAAAACTAGAATATTTACCAAGTTAGACACACAGTCCAGCGGTGGACTGTGTGCCAAACTAAACCACAGGTCCCGGGTTCGAGACCTGTGGCGAGCACCGAGTGATACAATTAAATCGTTTTTAAAAATAAGTGATTTTCGGATTTATTTAATTAGTATATAAATATAATTAAAAACAGAAATATTTCGGGTTAGACACGTAGCTCAGTTGGTAGAGCTGCGTGCACGCGTACGGGAGGTCACGGGTTCGAGTCTCACCCAGCGCACACATATAACCGACCGAACCGGTCAACAAGTCAACGGTCAACGGTCAACAAGTCAACGGTCAAAAAGTCAAAAAGTCAACATTTTTTTTATTTTTATTTATTTATTTTATTTAAAAATCAATTAAAAATACTTCAAAATAACATTTTAAAGTTAGAAAATAGCCTTAAACTGACAAAAATATATCCAATAATCCTACTAAAAATTGATTAATAAAATCCGCTTATTTACCGAACCATTATGTTATTATCTAGGTTAGTTTCACTCGTGGTTAAATCCAACTTTGTGCGCATTCATCATCATCAACCGAACGCACCCAATGTGAGTGAATCTTACAACTCCCCTTTTTAATTACACGTTTTGGGGTGTATCATGTGTCACTTAAACTAATTCGTTTATTCAAACTCGTGCCATACCATATTATGATTAAAACTTAGAATGTAAATATTGTTTGTAGTTATGTATTTCATATTGTCAAGTTGTATGCAAATCATTCATTAGGCCCATCAGTTCGCAGAACAACGCGTGCCTCAAAACTCATTCATTCGTGGGAGACGGGTTGAGCAACGCGTGCCTCAAAACAATCTATTATTGTATGTGTGTGCATTATTTAACATTAAGTGTTTTGTGAATAAGTTTACATCTATATTTACTCATATGTGGTTATGCACTTTATTTTATAATCAATTCAATAAACTTGTTCAAATATTTTTCATAGGATTCACTCGCCAACTTTTTGTTGATCCAAAAACCATTTTTACACATGATACAGGTGAACAGGATGAAGCAAGGAAAACATAGGAAATGCCTTAGAAGAAAATAAAGAAGTTTAGAAAGATGTGTAGAACATGTGTAATTATGATTGTATGATTTCCCTTTAATTTGTAATAATAAATATGAAACATTTTAATAAATGTCATGAGCTTTGATGAAAACCCAATCATGCCCCGATCACCTTTTCCGCTGCTGGTCGGGGTGTGACATGTCAAGTGTTGAAACTGCTTTAAGGGAAAAAGATAAAAAGAACGCAGCGGGTGGGACTCTGACCCGGGGTCATCGTCGGGTCCAGATTTAAGTCCAGCGGATTAAGCAATTGAGTTGTGCCACATTTTATGATAGTACACGACTGGAATGGTATAAAACCCAACCCGTAATCCCAAAACCCACCATCTTCATCATCGTTCTCAACCAGTCGTGCCCGATCCACCATTCTTTAACCCGAACCGACTCCATCTTGACCTACACCTGATGATTTACCTCCTTTTTATCCTAAACGCTCCGTACACATGGAGATAATGGTTCTTTACCATCTAATGTCACACCCCGACCCGCAATGGAATAAGAGTCGGGGCATAATTGGGTTATCACCAAAGCTCATGATGTTTACTAAAATGTTTCATATTTATTAAATTCGAATTACAACTTCAATATTCAAAACAAGTTCATACAATTACAAGGAAAAAGAAACTAAGTAAAACAATCCAAAGCCTAAACTGATTTATTCTTCTAGGCCGTCCTATATGTTTCTTGCTTCAACTGGATCACCTGTATCATGTGTAAAAATGGGGGATTTTGGGTCAACAAAAGTTGGCGAGTGAACCTTGTTAAAAACATTTGTTATTGATTTCTTGTTGTATTTAATATGGAAAAATTGTGCAATAATCATATGTGAGCAAACGTATATAAACAAACAAACACAAACCACCTTGAATGAGTATATGACATGAATGATAATGTATATGTTGGCAACGTCACTTTCCGCTCATAGGTAATGGGGAACGGACAAGCCTATGATGATGTATGTGAGATCAAGGCTCAATCAAACGGAGCCGATCGAAATGAGGCACCTGTACTCAACCCGTCTCCCACGGGGAGCTGTTGGGCCTAATGAAATGTATGTACTGAAAATGATAAATTTAATCTAAACATTAACCACACAACAATTGATACATATTGGATACACATTTGATCATGGATATGATGGATGCACAAGTGTTTAAATATAATAAATAATTAAGCGACACATGATACACCCCAAAATGTGATTAAAACGGGGAATTGGTAGAGATTCACTCACATTGGGTGCGTTCTTTTGATGATGTTGAATGCGCACGAGTTTTGGGATTTGATCGACGAGGAAAAACTAACCTAAAATAATAACGAAATGGTTCGGTAAATAAGTGGATTTTATTAACAATTTTAATAGGATTTTTAGATTTATTTTTGTGAGTTTAAGGTCATTTTCTAACTTTAAAAATATTATTATTTTTGAGTATTTTTAATTGATTTTTAAATTAAATAAATAAAAAATAAAAATAAAAAGATAAAAAAAATTTGACTTTTTTGTTGACCGTTGATCGGCCGTTGACCGGACCGTTGACCGGTCGGACTATGTTTATTCATGCGCTGAGTGAGGTTCGAACCCGGGACCTCTCGTACGCGTGCACGCAGCTCTACCAACTGAGCTACGTGTCTAACCCGAAATATTCTATGTTTTAATTATATATATATACTAATTAAATGTTAATTTATTTGGTTTATATTAAAAGGATTTAAACTGGTTGAACCGGTTGCAGGGAAACCGAATCGAACTCGGGTCCTTTGGTTTGTAAGCGCACAGCCCAACCAGTTGGGCTGTGTGTCTTATCTGTTTAACTTACGGTTTATATTAATCTTATAAACATACTGGGACCTTCTGATTCAGTTTTAAAAAAATTGGTTTTAATTCGGAAAGTTGGTGCGTTTGTAAGGTTCGAACTCGTGACGTGCGCTATGTGTTTGCACACAGTCCACCGCTGGACTGTGTGTCTAACCCGGTTTAATATCTTGTTTTAATTACACTTATACACAACGTTTGACTTCGTCTTCTTCGTTCAAGACACAGACAAACGATATCCAACTGTTCTGGTTTAAATCGTTCGTCGATCATATAAGTGATTGAAATGTAATGAATAAATAGAGTTACGGAATCGAATGTACCGAACAGAACGCTTTCCTCAGAATTCTGGCAATGGTCGTCGGCTCTGATTTGTGAATTCCGTCTGATTGAATCAACTAACAGTTTTGATCGATGAGTTGTGAAATTGAGTTACTAAACAAGGATTATCAGAGGGTTTAGATGATTGTACCGATTCACAGCGTGATTTCGGAAATTTCCAGAGATTTTCCGGCGAGTGCAGATTATCCGGCAACGTCGTCTGGGACCGATTCTGGTTGAAGGATTGAAGTTAGTATAAGTCTAACAATGGATTGAACACGAAAGAGTCGAGAAATTTACCGACTTGATGTAAGTCTCGGTTTTCCGACGAATGTCCGGCAATACAAAATATCTCCGGCGAGTGTAATTGCTTCGAGAAATTGTGCGATTTTGAGCGAAAAGATTACCAGAGACTTGGGTGTGTATTTATAGGGAAGAATCAGGATGAATTGAGTCCGAATTTGATCTTGATTCATGGTCAAGGTTTTCTCCGGCGGTTATGACTGAGATCGGGGGATTAGACATCGGTTATAACCGATGTCGAGGTTAATACACGCATTCAGTCAAAGGAAACTGTCGATAATTGGCGAAATCGTCGGTAATTCCGGCAACTGCGGATTGAGCGCGCTGATGACTGAATTCGATTTCAAGTTTTATTATAAATGTTATTTCTTTTAATAGATATCACAAATGAGTCAAGTGGCGGAGTGGTTGGGTGTTGCTTGTTTCTTCCGGCTGACCCGGGTTCGAAACCCGGCAGCCTCTTTTCTTTTTTATTTAATTTATTTTTACTTTTTAATAATTATAGTTTTTAAATTCTAAAATGTTTATTAATTATGTATTGTTTAAAATTAATATTGATCATAAATACGCAATGAAATTTTATAACTGATTATTCGATTAATAAACGAAGCGGGTTTGGAAACCCGTTTTTCGACGGATGTTACATCTAATCGATACATGTCATCTTTAAGTAACCAAATAAATTGAAATCAATTCACTATTATTACACCATTAATGTACCTTCATGAACTTGATGGGTCTTAATTAATTCGGCAACTTTAGACATAAAAAATGGTCCCAAATGAATCTTAACGTCTTTACACACATTTACCCACTCTCTAAACCTGTTAAACATCATTCTAATTTGTGAATTAAAGCAAGGATCAAAGCTAGGGTTTGAAACTTGATTTCACGATATCTCCTTAATTTCATAACCAACTTAGGCAATTCTAGTGTCTATCTTTGTTAATTTTTTGTGCTCTACAAAACCCTACTATTCATTTATGTGATAGAGAACATTATGCATCTGAATTTAACTTCTTGTTATTCTAGGGTTCTTAGATTACAGATTTTTTGGCTTTTGATCTTAGACTTGTATTTTCATGAAACTGAAAGTAGGATACTGTTCATTACCATGCTAGATTAGTTTGTGTAATTTTTAAGAATATTTAGACACCGTATGGATTTATTATGAATTTTGGTCATGCTATATTATATAGAAAAATTATATAAAATGCAAAATTTGTGAAAGAAAATTTCATAAATATTGTTTTCTGATTTTTCTAGTAAATACATAAGACATAGAATTTTATAAGTTTCATGGCTCTTGATAAATTACTTGGTAATAAAAGGATTATTTAAATTATAAAACAAAATTAATTTTTTTTATAAATTTAATGAATTTAAATAAAAAATATAAAACAATATTAGATTTTGGATTTATAAAATTATAAGGTGATTTTTACTAATTTACCTAAACTTGATATTTACAACATGTAATAAAATAAATTGTTATTATCTTAATAAATCGCGTTGTTATTTCATTTTTAACAATTTTAGATTTGTTTTATGTGATGTTAATATAAGTTGTTAGATGTAACATTCCGCAATTATTATGTTATTCGTTTACATGTTTTTTCGTATTCGACTATTTTAATCAAAGACTTATAATTATAGTGGAATTCATTTTATTTTTAATTATTTTTTTATCAATAATTGTTCAACCAAACATAAGTGTCATACATATCAAGACACGTTTAAACTCATTCAAAAACCAACTTTTGTTGTGTAAATTCGATATTCGAGACCCAAGCAATCAATTATTGTGTCATACTATGTTTATAAATTATATTAGAAGCAATAAAAATAATAAAAGAGAAATGTATAAAACAAACAAGCCCATGACATTAGGGCCCAAAAACAAAAAAATATATATATATTAATGGGTGAATTTTTAACTTTCCATATTTTTTCCACCACCTCTAACCCTAATCCATCACCTATAAATACCACACTCATTCCACCACTTTTATTTTCCATTTCTTAAAGAATTAGTCTCTCTTCTTGAAAGTGAGTTCCATCTCCTTTCATATTCTTCTTGTTTTTCTTTGTGTTTTCATACTTCCGCATCTTGGAGAAATTCTTATGGCATGTCACCAATGTTTGCCATAGTAAACAAAGATGGTGTATCATCAAAATAAGGACCAATCTTGGATTTTCTTTTACATGTTTGTAAACCTTTAATTATGTCATTTCCATCTTACATTACTAATTACTAACCATGATCAATTATTATAATGCCTAACTATTTATTATATCTCTAACACTACTAATCATGCTAACAATTACTAACTTTTATTCATGCTACTAACCACTAACCCCTTTAATTTTGTTTCTAACTCATTTAATCTTGCAATTTAATTTTGGTCAATTCATTTATTTAGTCTTGCAATTAATTATTATTATTATTACAAAAATCATTAATGATGAAAGATATATATATATGGTAAGGTTCATGCGAGAACCACCTTTATTGCAAAATAAAATCTAAAAAAATAAAAAAAACACTCAAATTTTTTTAATATTTTTTTAATAAAAATCGTTATAATTCGATATAAAATTTTATTTTTTTTCGAGTAACAGTTATCCATGCACATGTGCATATGTATCATAACTTCGACAAATTCAATAATACGTTATCACTAGTAGACAATTGCACTTTAATTTACAATACCATCCATAATACGCTCAAGTTTACATTAAATGCACATGTGCATCATTATGTATAACAATTATATACGGTGTTTTGGTACAAAAAGTTTGTGATTTTGAATTGTGAAGTAGGCTCATATATATGTTTTTTGGTTAGTTATATCTAGTGGTTGATGGGTTCATTATATTTGTCACTTTATGATGTAATATGTTGATTGGATGGTATAAACGGTGTTGATATACATGTAATAAAGTGAAAATGTTGGTATTGGTATTGTATTATAAATTGTAGGAGGTAATGGTGTTGTATTATAGATGGTAGGAGGTAATGGAAGTGTATTATGGATGGTATGATAGATGAAAGAGAAAGTGTATTCAAAGTAATGTACCAAAACACCTTATTTCATGCTGATACATATAGATGCACATGTGCATTTCTTATATTGGTAACGAAAAAAGTAGTGTATTACACATAGTAGTATAAATGAAAGTACAATTGTCTAACGTTTGTAATGTATTACGGACTTTGTCAAAGAAATGATGAAAATGCACATGTGCATGGTAGTGTATTATGGATGGTATGATAGATGAAAGAGAAAATGTATTCAAATTAGTGTACCAAAACACCTTATTTCATGTTATATATATAGATGCACATGTGCATTGCTAATATTGGTAACATAAAAAGTAATGTGTTACACATGGTAGTGTAAATGAAAGTACAATTGTCTAATGTTTGTAATGTATTACGAAATTTGTCAAAGAAATGATGAAAGTGCACATGTGCATGGATAATTGGTACTCAAAATTGTTTTTTGAAATTTTTTTATTGTTGAGTAAATATAGTGAATTTTTCAAAAAAAATATTAAAAAAACCAAAAAAATTTTTGGTATTTTTTTTGGATTTTTAGGTATTACTGTTTGTGTTCACACTGGTTCTCGCAATAAAGGGTGGTTCCTAACGGATCCTTGTCCTATATAGGGTAATGTTCATGCGAGCCATGACACCAACCAATTTATGGTGGAAAGTTATGTGCAAAGGTAAACATTTATCTTAGACTAAATTCCTCACACTTGGACTTTTAGTTGGTGAAATAGACCCATGAAATACACATAAATTAATAGTCTCCAAAGTGAGTGTTTAGTCAAGATAATAATTTTTACGTATTTTCATATATTATTATTATTATTATTATTATTTATTTGTTATTCAAATCTCATTTACATTCTAACTTCTAAATCATTCTACTTACACACCTTGTTCATCCTTGCTAGGATAAATTGGTGCTTCAACCTCTCAAGACGATCATCTAACATTTGCGAACCACTTGCAAACAGTGAGTATACTCGAACCCTTTTTCCTTTAAACACACTTTGGGTTGCAATATATGAAATTATAAAACTCACATACACACAATCAATCACATTATTCAAACACTCAGTCTATGAATACATGCTATTTGTCATACATACATACTAGAAGTCAATCTTGTATACTCAATCGCCTACCTTAATAATTATAACGCTATAGGAGTAGCACACCGCCCTTATGTGGTATTGTTAAGTATTCAATCTTATACGACCCGTTCCCTTATGTGGAAAGGATATGCTAGTGGACACTTGGTTTGATTGATAGTTTACACATGCTAGTAGTATACAAATTGCCATGTTAGATTGAGACCTTTTATTCTATATTATGTAGGCCAAACTTGTATGCTCGCCAACTATTTTGTTGACCTTTATTATTCATATATTGCAGGGAATTGATGATAATGTTCAAGAAATCTACTTGGTGGATTTAGAAACACATGAATAAATTAGTTTTCTTTTGTTTGAATATTTGAATTTATGTAATTCCTTTTCTTTTGACAATGTACAAATTTGAGTTTATGAAACAAAAAGGTTTATTTAAATATTGTCATTTTCAATTGTTATGATGCTTTGAGCAATCATCCATTCGCTCATTCCCTAATGATTCCGCCATCGGTTGAGGTGTGACAGATTGGTATCAGAGCCATAACTATAGTGAATTAGGAAAAATTGTCATGATTGACCTAGTCTATAGTTAAGAACCTTAATTGACCATTCTTGATTATGATGTTAAAATTACCAACTTTCTTTCTAAATTGTTTCTATCTCTTCTTTTGTCTCAAGTTACATACCTTTCCTAAAGTACTTTACAAAATGTCGCATACCCACGTTTACATGAGGCGTAAAAATATTTATCTTCTTCTAAAATTTACGCCTGCTTTAAAAAATACTTGCATCAGTCAAAACTACCGACTCAACATTTTTTTTACTTTTTTTTACAGATGTGTTCATATTTTTTTTCATCTACGTTTGTGCAAAAGAATTTTGACCCAACTCATGTCAGATCAAAAAGTTCTCGCAACTCAAGGTGGTTCTCATTTTACCCTTTCCCTATATATATATATATATATATTAGGTTATACAAAAGCCCCAATCATAGGATTCAATTTCATAGTTTTGTTATATTGTTGGTTAATTAGTATTTTTGTTATTTCATATTTTAGGATAACCTTGTCTTTTGGAGTTTTTCCTTATTATCGTGCGGTTTATTCAAGGATTAATATACGCAAAACAGTGACTAGATCTATCTTTTCCCCCTTTTACAATTAAATTATAGGGGTGTATCAAGTATCACAATTTCTCATTTTATTCACTTTAATCATCAACATGCAAAGTTAATGTGTTAATTACGTGTATGTGTAGTAGTTGTTAGTTTGTTTATTCATGTGAAGTCTCAGTCAATTGTATTCTAACACATCATCGTGGATACACTGGCTGACCGGTTCCCCACGGCCGTGGCTTGAGCCTGGTATTGTCAACATCATTAGATTCGCTCTTTGGGGCTTGAGTCTCGCATAGTCGCATAGTCACATTTTCTCATGATCGCATTATCTCATTTGGTATATGTTGACTGCTGTTGATGTTATTTGTTCTAAATTTTTTACTAACACTTGAATTGCATGTTAATCATTTTAAAAATAATAAATCAAATTATTTTATTAAATATGGATTTACACACCAACTTTTAGTTAACCCAATTTTTTTACGTATGATACAGGAAACAGGTTTGACGAGATGAAGAGGAAAACGTAGCAGTTGCCTTAGACAAATAAACATGATTTTATTTTATGTTTTACGACTTTGGATTTTGTATGGATTATTTGGAACTTATATGATTATGTGACATTTTTAATTATGACATGATTAAATATTAAACTTTTAATAGTTGCCATAAGCATTGGACAATCATCTCGCTCCAATCGATAATTCGCCATGGGTTGGGATGTGACAGTTTCTACATCAGAGATTGATGTTAATTGAGGAAAAAAACCTATGTCGGTAGATGATAATGCTGAAATGTTATCGTATGTTGTTGCTTCTTATGCTTTGTTAATCCTACATATGATACTTTGGAATTTTTTGGCCTTGAGCATCATGGTATAGATTTTACTTCATATATTGCATAAGTGCATTATAATGTCATGTATATTTAACTTATGTTTGTGTTTATTGTCTGCTACAGATATGTTTTACTACGTTGCAAATGTTAAACATCAATATGTTTGTTAGTCATACATGTATGTATTATATTTTATAAGTAACACTGCATCAAGTAATGTTTGAACATGTGTATGAATTCGTATTTCCTCTTTCTGAATCGATAGTCATGTCAACTTAAGGTGTATTTCATGATTCTTAAATCTGTAACTAAAATCTCAATTAGTTCCTTATATGTTTTTTTTTTTCTGAATTATTGGGTTTTGGTGTTATTAAATCGATCGGATACATTTTATTGTTTGAGTTCAAACAATATTGTGATGAATATACATCGGATATTGACATTAATCGAGGAAAAAGACCTATGTTGGTAGATGATAATGCAGACACGAGAACGTATGTTGATGCATCTTATAGCTCCGTTAATCATGCTTCGTCGAGTCTTTTTAATCCTGGATATGATAATTTGGAATTCGCTAGAGTTGAGCATCAAGGTACATAATTTTCTTAATCTATTGCATATGTGTATTATAATACTGCGAATATGTATTATAACGTTATAAATGTTAAACATCAATATGTTCACTAGTATTACACGTATGTGTTATATTATCATCAGGGTTGTCTCCAAGAATGATAAACAAAAATTTGGGCCTCAGGCGAAACAAAAAAAATTAGGCCAACTTATTATAAAATAAACTCATCTATTATATATCGAGAAACCACAATACGACATAATTGTTATAAAATAAACAAAACAATAACGTATGTTTATACACCCATGTATATGTAAATATGTGATTCATATTAGTTATATTTTTAGGCATAACATGTCGTGTAATCTCACTTTATAAAACATTGATACTGTTTTAGAAAATAAATCATTAACTAAAAATAAAAGTTCATCATGGGGGTTTAAAACTTATGACCTGAAGATTATAACCCGAAACATTAACCAATGAGTCATATAATCATCTTGTTAACAAGATCAAACAGTTAATTAATTAAAAGGATTGATAGTTGAAAAAATGTAAGGGACTAAGAGAAATTTTTTAGGAAATAAGAATGCATGGGATGGGTTTAGACCCCGTGACCTTGGTTTTCAAATCAAAGTGTCTTAACCATTGAACTAGCTTTACTTTTTTTTTTTGTTATTAAAGTCATTTATTAAACATTTAACATAGTAGTGCTCACTTAAAAATCTAGACCTTGAAATTTTGTCGGACCCTAAACCTTTTGGGCCTCGATGTCTTCCCGGGCATACGTGAAAATGCATCAAAAATGTTTAAACATGTTTATGATGTTATTATGTGTTATATACAAAACACCAAAGAGTTACTTAGTAAATCAGTCATGATCAACCAAGGAGACTAAAAATAAAGGGAAACAACCATTTTGATCAACCTTTTCCCTTAAACTACCTTTAACTAGCTTTTAAAAGATTTAACCAAAAATGTTTCCCAATCAAAAGATGTCACATGGGCTATTATATCGTAATTTACGTAGTTTTAACCTTAAATTCGATGTTTGTGGAATTTGATCTTAAAAGTCGAAGATAACGCTGCTAAGCAACCAATCAAATGATGAAATGTCAACCATACACCACCGAAGATGACATAGTTTGTGGATAAAAAGTGAAAATGACACGTCCATCTTGTTGGACCAATAAGATTTTAACACCATAGAAAGGTATTTATATAAAAATAAACTCGGTCAAAATCAAATACTCATTTAGGTTTTAGTGAGTTCGTAAAATATACAAATTCATTCTCTTGGTTTCTAATGAAATGAGATCCATATGATTTTAGAGTAAAAACCAAGTGCACGTGTGGAAAACCACAAACACATCATATAATGTTTCATTAAATGATTGACGCTGAAATAACACCAAACATATGCTATGATCTAGTCATTACTTTTTTCTTTTTCTATTTAACATCTATTAGTTTCGCTTTCCATAAAATTATAAAAATATACGTTAATAGTGAGTTTATTTTAAAGGCAATACAATATCAATTTGGGGTAAAAAGAGATTTTATTAGGAAAAGTAAATTTTAATAATCTAACGTGTAACTCATTTAGAGATAATAATCCATACCGACAATATAACTAAGAGTACTCATGACATTTACTTTCGTTGTCATGGGTAATCTCACCCTAATCGGGAAGTAACACCATATGCCATTAATCTTTTTTCAAAACAATTTAGAAGATTTTAATTAGGATTAAGAAAATCATTAATTGTTTATTGCGCAAGACGGACGCATTTCTCTCTTAGAGTGAGATTGTCATCGACAACCAAAGTGAAACTTAGCAGTGTCAGTGATCACGTTGTAAGTATATATTATTATCGGTGAATGGATCATAGTTTGAATTCTTAAAATCTAATTTGACTTTGTTATATACATTCATTTATGTGTATATTTAGAATAAATTAACTATTTAAAGTTTTATAAGAATAAATTAGAATTAGAATGCAAACACTAATTTATTTGTTTAATGTTTCATAACATAATGGGGTGTGTGTATATATATACAGGGTAGGGTTCATGCGAGAACCAATATGAACACAAAAAAAAATTCTAAAAAAAATAAAAAAAACACTCAATTTTTAAATTTTTTTTAATGAATCGCTATATTTTGTTACAAAAAAACTTTTTTTTTTCGAGTAACAATTATCGATACACATGTGCATATGTATCATTACTTTGACAAATTCGTAATACAGTGTCAGTAGTAGACAATTGCACTTTAATTTACAATACCATCCGTAATACACTACTTTTTACATTACCAATATTAAAAATGCACATGTGCATCATTATGTATAACCATGATACAACGTGTTTTGGTACAAAAAGTTTGTGATTTTGAATGATGAAGTAGGCCAATATAGATGTTTTTTTGGTTAGTTATATCTAGTTGTTGATGGTTTGGTTATATTTGTCACTTTAGGATGTAATATGTTGATTGGATGGTATAAAGGGTGTTGATATACATGTGATAAAGTGAAAATATTGGTAATTGTATTGTATTATGGATGGTAGGAGGTAATGGTAGTCTATTATGGATGGTATGATAGATGAAAGGGTAAGTGTATTCAAAGTAGTGTACCAAAACACCTTATATCATGTTGATACATATAGATGCACATGTGCATTTGTACTATTGGTAATGTAAAAAGTAGTGTATTACATATGAAAGTGTAAATGAAAGTGCAATTGTCTAATATTGGTAATGTATTACGGAATTTGTCAAAGAAATGATACATATGCACACGTACATGGATAACTGTTACTCAGAATTTTTTTTTTAATTTTTTTTATTGACGGAATATAGCCATTTTTCCAAAGAAATATTAAAAAAAAATTTGGGTGTTTTTTAGATTTTTTAAGGTATTTTTGGTTGTGTTCACATTGGTTCTCGCGGTTCTCGCAATAAAGGGTGGTTCATAACGGATCCTTCTCCTATATATATATATATTGGTTGTGTTTTTTTTGTGACGAAAAGTAGCGATATTTTTTTATAAAAAAATGTTAAAAAAAATTATCGGGTGGTTTTTTGATTATTTAGGCTTTTATACTGCAACCATTTCAAGTGGCGTTAAACTTGCAAATGAGATAAATGAAGACAAGTCCTTCTTTTATACTGCAACCATTTCAAATCACCTTGGGTAACACTCAAAATGGGCATGGTGTCAACCTTAAAATAATCAAGGGAATGGGTTTGGGGTGGATCTTGCCGAAAACAAGGGCATAGGTGGGTGTGTAAATGCACTTTGGGTGACAAGTGCAGGCTCTCATCAAGTCTAAGGGTCTTTTTATGTAATGTGTAATACTTATATATATATGTCCGAACTTATAATCTTTGTCCGTGTTTTGGTTTGTCCAGATTAGGTTAAAACCTAATCTGAGTTTATATGTTTGCCAGAGTTTACGTTTAGTCTGTTAAATTCAGACAAGGGTATGTAGTTCCCTTGTCTGAGTTTTCTTGTTAGTTTAGTATCCTAACTTGAGCATTTGTAGCTCAGTCCGAGTTTGATAGCATATTGGGCTGTATCCGGACATGTGTGTCCAGCTGTGTCTTCTTGTATATAAACCTTTAATGGATAATGACAAGACAACAGTTCTTTTGTGGAAAGTTTGTGTAACGAGAAAAACCCTAATCATTACTGTGTGCATTATCTGGCAGCTACTATGTGTGACGTCATTCATTATCTCCATCTAAGAATACTCTGTGTATTCTCAGATAATTCTCATTATTCTTGTTCTTAATCCAATATCCTACACTGGTGATTGCTAGGTGCATTCCGCACACCTAGTGATTGTGTTATTGAGTCAGATCCTAGGATTAGGTGACCTTACAAGTGGTATCAGAGCATGGTTACTGATTCGGAATGGTCTAATCGCCTTCCGAATCACCATTGCTCTTGATTTGATATTTGTTTCTGCCAAACATCATGAAGACGTAAAATTTCTGCAAAAAACATGAAGAAATTTGGTTGATTTTGGTTCAGTTATGAAGATATTCGAGTGGATTGTGTTAGATCTGGGTTTTTGATCCATTTTGGAGCTGTCCGAATTTATGTAAGTTGTTAGAAGTTCCGAATTTGTATCTTCCGTTTTTATTTATGACCTTTTGTGAAGTCACGCATGGGAAATAACCTGGAAGAGGTTCCGAATTTAAGACACTCTGGATTTGATTCCGTGTAGTGTCCGGATTTGTGAGTTGATATTGTTCCGAATTTGTGACTCAGAATTTAGTGCTCCATTCCAGATTTGTTAGTTCATAGTTCCGAGTTTGTTAATAGTTAATATATTATGAGTTTACCTGTCTGTTTTGATTCTGAGATTGTAAAGATAGTGTTTAATTCCGGTTTTGTTGAAGTATTAAGGGTTTGTAAACCTTTCATGGTTTGTGAAGTATTCAAGGTTATAGTTCGGAATATGTTTCAGGGTTTATAGTTACGAATATGTTTCAGTATTTATAGTTCCGAATATGATTCAGGGTTTATAGTTCCGAATATGATTCAGCGTTTATAGTCTGGAAAATGTTCAGGGTTTATAGCCAGGAATATGTTTCAGGGTTATAGTTCCGAATACGTTCATGGTTTATGTTCAGGGTTTATGTAAGTCCGGAAGATATGTTTAGGGTTTATGGTATCTTGCCCGTATATGTATTATGTAGTAGAAATAAAGGTGAAGTGACTTAGACTGTGAAAGTTTACAAAGAAAGTGGGGGAGTAAAAATTTCAAATATCCTATTTTCTTTGTAAATTTCGAAAAGCTCGAGGTGCGTTAAATATCCTAGTTCGTGTAAATATCTTAAGATTAAATGTGGCTTAATCTTATCGGCGGCGAAGCATTTTAAATCACGATGCATTTTAGAGCTAGTGCGTGATTGCGTTTCATCGAGTTTGTTCGAGGTTTGATCAAGTTTGTTCGTGTTGAAGCTAAGTTTTTTGTTTGGAGACTAGTTGAAGGTCGAGCCTTATTATATGTCGGTTAGAGTAGGGATGATTAGTCTTCTTGTAAGGATCTGAGTTTGAATTAGTTGTAAATGTTTGTAAAACGGATTGATGAAAGTAAATAAATCAAAGTGACATGCAGCGGAATATAGAAAACTTTTATTACAACTAATGGAAGATTGCTATTATCACCATGCTTTCAAACTAATAAGTATTGCATGTGAATTACAACTCCCCTCAGCCTGATAACGTGAGTGTTTGTTCGTACAGAATGCAGAGAAGATGATTGGAAGATAATGGAAATGATCTTTTAAGAGATAGACAGAACAGTACAAATGCACTGTCTATTTATAGCACATTCCAAATCTCTGAGCATCTTTTGATGACGTCAGAGGTGATAGTGACGACCAACAAATATAACTAACTATAAACACTGCTAATACTAAACTCTGCTATACATGCACTGTTACATTGATAAAGTAAAACACTGATGAGCCTATCCATTGTTAGTCTTCATCAAAGGTTCCCTTCCAACAGATGTTCTCTTTAAAACATGGCTTTGTCTTTGACAGTGCTTGTAAGGCAGACTTTAGCTTGGGCAGTGGTTCTAAGAAAAGCTTGTAAACTCTGTTATTCAGGATCAACATCTGATAGATGTTTTGGCTTTCAATCATCTGTTCCTTTGTTAAGGGTTCAATCCCCCAACACTTCTTGGTCCCCCTTCCAAACATAGCAGTCTGCTCATACTACTGTAGGTGTTCTTGGTTTGAAGGTTTAGAGTGAGAAAGTTTCACTTGATTGGGTTTTAGTGTTTGGAAGTTAAAGGGATATGCTTGGAACATGGAAGATCAAGCTGAAGGGAAGGGATATGCTTGGAACATGGAAGATCAAGCTGAAGGGAAGTGATATGCTTGGAACATGGAAGATCAAGCTTCTGACTTTGAGAAAATCCAAGATCCTCAGCTGTATAAAGCTTCTAAAACGGTAGAAAAGGAAAGCGTTGGTGGAGCTGGTGTTGCCCTATACTCAGAAAATGAAACTCCTGAAAGTCATCATGCATTTGTGAGCAACAATGCAAGTGGTTCGAGTGGGACTACTAGTACAAGTCAAGGAATGTATTCATCTGGTGGAAGTCAGAAATCTCAAGCAACAAGCTTGAACATTCCAAAGTTGGATCCGAACTGTTTGAAACTAATAGAAGATAACATGAGTCTCTTGGCATCCTTCATGACGACGTACGAAAACTTTCGTCTTGGGAAGCTTGTAGAGCAATCGAGTATCATTTTGACCAAATAGATCAAGATGAAATGGAAGAACTTGATCTTCAACTTAATATGGCATTATTGGTTCGAAGAGCAAAGGAGTTTCTTATGAAAACGGGTAAGAAATTCATTGGTGGTCAAACTAAGACTCGAATGGGCATAGATATGACAAAAGTAAAGTGCTACAATTGTAATATCTATGGGCATTGTGCATGGGGTTGTCGAAAGCCTAAGATGAAAAGGTCCAACAGAGAAAGCAATTACCAAAGTGGAAACAACTCAAGAGCTCATATAAATTCCGCTAACGCTTCAACTTCGAATTCTCGATCAAATGTTTTAGATAATCTTACTCCTCTAGCAAACAATGCCTTGGTAGCTCAGCCTCTACAAGACGTTACCGAGCCTTATGATTGGGGATGTGCCTTAGAATTCATATCGGGGGCTATTGTTTCACAAGCCTTTATGGCTGAAATTATTGAAGAAGAGGTGTGTTAAGAGATTATAGAAGAAGCTAGTAAGGAGGAACTTGCTGTTGTAGCTGAGGTTATGGGTGAAGAATTGGAAGTGAGTAAAGTTGTTGAAAATGAAGAAAACTTGATGATGAAGAAACAAAATGACCGAAAAGCTCAAAGAAGTAAGGAAAGATTGAATGTTTCGAGTTCAAGATTTCAACAACAGAAATGCAGGAATTTGCTGATGTAGAAGCTCAAAAGTTGGTAGAAAGTTATATGGAAAAGGAAGCATGTGCATTCATGGCTGGAATTGAGGTAAAACCAACTTCCATAGATAAGCGCTATGCTAGATGCGAAGAGTTTGTAGCTAAGATTGATAGATATGCACTTCATAACACAAACTTGATTGCTGATCTTGAAAAATCCAGATAACTCATTGCTGTTTTTTCTTGTTCGGACAAGGAACACCGAATTAAGATAAAAGCATTGAAACGTGATATCTCTGAATTTGAAAGTCGTGTAGCTCAGGCAACTCTTAAATATCAAGAGCTAAAATCTGAACTTGAAATGAACCAGAATTGTGTTTTAGAAAAGAACAAAATTATTTTGGAAAAAGATAATCTAATTTTAGATTTGCAAAGAAAAATTGAAAAGTTTGGTAATTCATCTGAAGTGACGAATTTCTACATTAACAACCAACGCGTGAAAGAAACCGAGGAAGAAATGTTTGGCATCGGTTATAGTAAAGTGCCTCCACCGACTAATCACAACTATACATCGATGGCAAGCAGTGATCCTGAATTGGCAAACATTGTGCCAACGACTCGCCTGACCGTTGAACCGCAAAGTGAGTCAGAATCGGAGCTTGAAGTAGGTTCGGACTTAGAACAGTCGAAGACGAGCGAAGCCACTAAGAAAAGTGACCTAAATTTTGGAAACATTGAGAATTTGATGAGCAATAAAATTTGGAAATCTTTAATCAAGTTCAAAATGCAAATGTGAAGCCCAAATCTCGTGGGAAACCTAAAAGAAATTTGAAAGATATTCATAAAATTGAATTTGTTAAAGGGGAAGATTTTAATCAAGAGGTAAAGAAAATTGAAAATGGTTCAAATTCTCATTTTGTCACTCTAATTTTTAAAAATCCCACAAAAGCTTGATCATCTTCGACCAGTTAAGAGGAGCGTCCAAAGGATGTTGCTAAAATTCGCAAATTTTATAAGTGTCGTGGGAAGGGACACTTGGCCGCGGATTGTCCAGATGACACGGGTGAATCTCCTGTTGATCCTGATCAAAGAAAACCTTTTGTTGAAAAACCACAAGCTGAAACAACAATTATTGAAAAGAAAAACGGTAAAACTCAGAAGGTTGAGAAAAATAAAGCGATTAAACGAGAATCAAAGCCCGTTCTTAAAACAAATGTTAAATCACAACAACATCAGGATCAAAGGGAGGAATCATTCGATATCTGTCCTGGTCATGGGTTGGAAAGTTCATCACAAAAACCTGATGCTCGTGAGAAAACACCTCACCGACGCCAAAATCGTGTTACTTTCCAATCAAAAGAGAATGTTCAACGTTCTAAAGGATCTACTAACGACTATGTTAGAACTCATGCTCAGAACCAGTTTGTAAATGACTGAAATGCTTCACCTCCCATATTTCACAGTCAAAGACCGCATTCGGATAATCAAACAAGATAATTCTCAAGAAACAATAATGCTCCTCGTTTTGGTAGAAATTTAGAAACTTCGAGAAGTCAAAATTACGGATATCAAAACCATGGAGGCCAAAATTTTTGAAATTCTGGGTATAACAACAGATTGTTAACCCCATATAATCCTTGATTTACTAGGAATCACTCCAACAACTTCCGAAGCTGAAATGTAGGACAAAGTGGTAGTGACGATTATCTCAAAGAGATTTCTTATGTAGACGAAATGGGACGACCCAAGACCATCATGGCTTGGGTCCCACATTCTAACTAATTTCCTTGTTGGTGAGTGTAGGAGCAGCTGAAGAGGGCTATCTATATTTGGTATATCGATAGTGGCTGTTCCAGACAAATGATAGGGAACAAGGAGTTATTGAATAATTACAAACAAATTCATGGTGGTTATGTTAATTTTGCTGTTGAGAAAGGTGGTTATATCATCGGTGAAGGATCGGTTACAAATGGAAAGATAACGCTGCACAAAGTGAACTATCTTGAAGAAACAAAGCATAACTTGATGTCGGTAAATCTGCGATAACAAGTAAACGATGCTGTTCACTGATAAAGCTTGCTTCGTTTTGCGTCCATGATTTGTTGTTCCCGAGGATTGGATTGTGATGAGAGCTCCACGGGTGAATAACACATATGTCATGGATATGCACCCATTTGTTAACTCATCAGCTCCAGTGACATGTTTGCTCTCGAAGGCGACTGAAGATCAAACTTACCTTTGGCATAGAAGAATGGGCCATGTGCACCTGCGAAAAATGAACCACTTAGTGAAAAACAACTTAGTTTTGGGGGTTCCATTACGTAGTTTTAACATGCACAACACATGTGAATCGTGTGAAAAGGAAAAAATTAAACAAAAGCCACACAAACTGAAAATAGTTAACTCGATCCCAAAACCACTTGAATTGCTTCACATGGATCTTTTCTGTCCGATCCATGTTTCTAGCATTGGTGTAATGTCTTTTTGCCTTGTTATCACTGACGATTTCTCACGATATTCGTGGGTATTTTCTTAAAAACAAAGGACCAAACTTATGGGATTTTAAGAGACTTATTTAAAAAACTTGAGAAAAATTATTCACTTCCTATTCAGAAAATCCGAAGTGACAACGAAACTGAATTTAAAAATCAAAATATGGACGAGTTATGTCGGGAAATGGGAATGGTTCATCAGTTCAACGCTCCTTATATTCCTCAACAGCATGGAATTGTAGAACGAAAGAACCGTACCCTGATTGAGGCGGGCCAAACTATGCTTTCTGAATCTAAGTTACAAAATTTCTTCTGGGCCGAGGCGAAAAACACTGCATGCTATGTGCTTAACCATGTGCTTACGATCAAAAGAGAAGATAAAACTTGATATGAATTACTTGAAAACAAGAAACCTAATTTATCAGGGTTTGAACCCTTTGGGATCAAGTGTGTTATTAAACGCACCAATGATACTCCTAAGATGGGTGAACTTGGAGAGATAAGTTTCTTTTTGGGTTACTAATGTTTGCAAAATGCAATATATAAATTACATCAAACAAGGCATAAAATCAATCCTTTTCGGTACAAATGTTGGAAAAGGCATGTTTCTTTGTTTACTTTTAAATTACAGTATCAAGAGCTTAAATGAATAAAAGGAACAAATTAACAGCAAAAACCAACACAAATACGATGAAGAAGGATTGACGCAACTTGCCGAACCCCAATACACATCAAATGAAAAAACAAAGAAGACAGAAGCCTTGGCATGGGGCTGCGCCCACCTGGCATGGGGTCGTGCCCAATGAAGATTCTCTGCAGAAAAAGATAAGCAGCAAAGACAACGAACACGGGGCCGTGTCACCTCAACATGGGCCATGGTCAAATCTAAGATTCGTAGAATCTTGATAGTACCGCAAGTACACTGACCACGGGGCCGTGCTATGACACTACGAGGCGTGTTAGTACACAGGCCTGACACCTGCAGTTAATGAAGGGAGAGAAACTTGTCACCACGGGGCCGTTTCAGGTGGGCACGAGGCCTTGCCTAGCCTCTGTTTCCAGCTATAAATAAAGGTGTTTGACTTTGGAGAAAGACATCCCTTGGTAAACCACTTCTCTCACACTTGCCATCAGTCCACCACCACTACAACACAAACACCCACCACTATCATCCATCTTTCATCTTTATTTTATCATTCAAAACTTTTATCAAAATTTGGTTATATTAGACGTTAACAATAAGCTGATATTAAAAGCTCTTGTGTCCTTGGATGACCTCGGTATCTTACCATCACTATACTATGTTCACGATGGGTGTACTTGCCTTAACGTGTGTAGAGTGGTAGTATTGTATCGTGTTTTATAATTTTAAAACTTGATCTACGAGTAAAAGTGCTTAAAATAGACCTAAAATTATAACCACGCTCGCACACGTCAAGTTTTTGGCGCCGTTGCCGGGGACACACGGATTTTTAGAAAGCTTAAAATTCACGACCTACTCATTTTTATCTTTTTCTTTTAATTTTTAGGATTTTCTTCGTTTTCTGTAGACTTCAGCACGGGGTCGTGCCTGGCCAGACACGGGCCGTGCCTAGGTTTTAAACTAAAAAAGATTTCATTTTCTGAGCTACAAAAGGATAGACACGGGGTAGTGGGGGTGCAACACGGTGCCGTGCCCTACTCATAGTAGTTGGGGATCCAGAAAATAGAAAACTTTAACCCAACATGGGGCCATGTCCATTGAACACGGGGCATGTTGAACCTTCTGATCAATAAAATTTTTGTGTTTTTGATCACAGGAACCAGCACGCAGTCACATTCATCGCAAAATCAACCTAGTGCATGAGCTCCATCTCTGACAAAGACATAAAAGAACCACTAGAGGAACCCGAGCGCTTTTTAAGAAAAAGACTAAAAGCCAAAAATCAATAAAAAGCCTCGGAGGAAGACCCTCCCATGGCAGATCAACGTACTTTAATGGATTACTTACGGCCCACGGTTGGTAATCGTGAAGCAGCCATTAACCCGCCAAATGTCGATTCTAACAACTTTGAGCTTTGACCCCATCTAATTCAAATGCTCCAAAATATCGCCACTTTTGACAGCCTACCTGAAGAAGATCCCCATTTACATATTACCTATTTCTTGGAAATATGTGACACTTTCCGGAACAATGGAGCCTCCAACGATGCCATCCAGCTCCGTATGTTCCTATTTTCCCTAAAAGACCGAGCCAAGGGCTGGCTCAACACACTCCCAAGTGGATCCATCCACACTGAGATGAACTTGCCCAAAAATTTCTATACAAATATTTCCCTCCCGCTAAAACGGCTAAATTAATGACTGAAATTAATTCATATTCTCAAGAGGACGGAGAATCTTTGTATGAAACTTGGGAAAAGTTCAAAGAGTTATTAAGGAAATTCCCTCATCATGGTTTAGAAGTATGGTAACAAGTCTCCACATTCTATAATGGGCTTTTGTCACACATAAGATAAAGCCTTGACTCAAACTCCGGGGGTCTCCTTGGTAATCGTCGTCCCACCGAAATTTATAATCAACATGAAGAAATTGCACAAAACAGTTTTCAATGGCACACCCCACGAGGCTTAAAATCCATAGCCCCGTGAGTCCATAAGGTGGATGAAAACACCTCTTTACAAGCCCAAATCGAAGCTCTTTCCACAAAAAATAAAAAATTAGAATTGTCAAAAAATGATTCGGTTATAGCTTGTGAAGGGTGCGGGGGCCACATGAAAGCTGGAGTTGTATGAAAGATGGGGAAAATCAAACATAAATGGTAAACTACCTTACAAATTACCCTCGTCCACCGGGAGTACAAGGTAACACTTTCAACCCTGAATGGCAAAATCAATCCAATTTCGGTTGGAGAGATTCGAGGGGTATTAGCCAACAAAACCAAAACCAACGACCCAACTTTCAACTACCTCGAAATGAGCAACAAGGCTTCCAACCACAACAACAAGGAGGAAGAGAAAAGCTTGAGGACCTCATCACTCGCCTCTTCTCCGAATCCGAAAAAATACTCGGAAAGGATCCTGCAAATCGAAGCCGAAATTAGGAACCAAAGGGCTAGCATGCAAAACATCGAAAAACTAGTAAGCCAACTTGGCCATAATTTCTCCGAAAGACCCCAAGGAGCCTTACCTAGTAACACCGAAACAAACCCAAAAGCCCAACTAAACGCAATCAACTTAAGAAACCGGAAGGGAGGACCCGAAATCGAACCAACACCACAACAACGCGATTCACTATTTACAAAAACAACCATTACCAATAACCTAGAAAATACTCAACCCCAAAATACCGAATCAACCAAACCACCACTAGTCCCTTACCCCGGTCGTTTACTACGGCAACAGACCGATGAGCAATTCACTAATTTCGTAAGTTTGCTTAAACAACTTCACATCAATCTCACTTTTGTGGAAGTCCACACTCAAATGCCAAAATACTCCAAGTTTATGAGAGATTTCCTCACTCACAAAAGGAAGATTGAGTCCATTCAACAAGTCAACTTAGGTGAAGAGTGCTCGGCGACACTCCTCAACAACCTCCCTCAAAAGAAGATTGATCCCAGAAGCTTCACCATTCCTTGCTCCATTGGAGGATCCCCAATAAGCAATGCACTAGCCGATTTAGAGGCCAACATTAATTTAATGTCGGCCTCTATGTTCAATCGACTTAGGCTAGGCAAGCCACATCCTACAAGAATGAGCATACAACTTGTGGATAGGTCGATAAAATACCCTCAAGGTGTCATCGAAAACCTGTTGGTAAATGTTGGGGAATTTGTTTTTCCGGTCGATTTTGTAATCTTAGATATGGAAGAAGACACCGAAATCTCGCTCATATTAGGAAGACCTTTCTCTTGCCATAGCACGAACCATGGTGGATTTGAGTGATGGAAGATTAACATTGAGGGTTGGTGACAAGGGAATAAAGTTTGAAGTGGGACAATGAGCAGAGGATGATCCGGTAGATTACATCAAGGCAATAGACTCGAGCTTAGACTACGCCCTTCAACGATGCAACTCGGGATGCGAATCATCCCGCTCTGGTAACATTTGACCGACTTTGGGCCTAGCCAAGGACCCTTATAAACGTGGTGTGCCATGAAGGCATTTCATGGAACTATCCTTCGTTAAAATAGTATAAAATGTAGCTTAAGTTTAATGCGTTTGGTTCTAAGTTTTCTATTTGTAAGAATAAAGCACGCTCTAATCGATGGTATAAATAAAATGGTGGTGTTAGTAACAAGCGTGATGATGGAATATTGTGAAAAACTGAGAAAAAGGGACCCCATGCACGTAAACCAGGACCTCCTGCTTCAAAAACTACAAATCAGGATTTGCAGCATGGGGTCGTGCCCAACAGGCACGCCCTCGTGTCCACATGTCTGATGCAAAAAAATTCTGCAACAAGGAGGCACGAGCCGTGCCCACTCAACACGCCCCTTGCCCTCCCTACTGTAAGTTCCTGTTTTGATTTCATTACTTGCACTTTGGCCACGGGGCCGTGCCCACATGACACGACCCCGTGTTCAGTGCCCAATAACCTTAAAATTTTGTTGTTTTTAACCCACTTTTTGCACATTTATTCCAAACAAAGCCTTTTGGGACACACTGGGGACAATGTGTAATTTCAGTGGGGGGGGGGGATGTTAAAACCTTGAATCTTTGGTCCTAAAAACAAGCCTTACACAAAACTCGCCTTGGAAAAACTCTAATCACCCCAAATATTTTTCAAAAGTTTTCATTTTTTTACTTATCTTGGTTTTGTTTAGGAAAAATAAGTTCTAAAAACTATGATTTTGCTAATTTACAACTAATAGCTTCATGATAAAAAGAACCGATTATCTTGGTTTTGTTTAGGAAAAATAAGTTCTAAAAATCTTTGTATCATTTGATTATATATACACTTTTAAACTGTACCCCTTTTCCCACAAAAAATGAGTTTTGAGCCTTTACCGAGCATACAATTACATATCTATACTAATTGCTCAATTTTTCATTTCTTGTGTGAATAGCCCGTTTGGTTCTTACAAATCTAGAACTTGGAAAAGCAATACGTTCCCATTCCTTATCGACACAAATCCAAGTAAGTAAATGATGTAAGCATTAGGACTATTACCCATTTTTCATTCTAAACCATTATTTTCCTTTTTCATTCCTTACCAAAAATATCCCCCTAGTAAACCCCTTTGAGCCTTAACCCTTTCGTTTCTAAACCCGCAAAATGCAAATTTTTGCAAAAACATCACCCACATCCATAAGACCTTTTATTTTTACACCCATTGTTTTAGTAAAAAGTTTGGTTATAAAATACAACTTTGGCTTAGTTTCAACTTTATTAAAAAAACACATTGATTAAAGTTTTTTTTTCTAAGCCACAAAAGAATTATAAAACTGATGCTTTTTACGCTTTTCGTCATTTTTACCAAAAAAACACCCCCGAGCCAAAAACCTACCCTTTTAAAGCCCTCTTGATATTTACACGGATTAAACGTCAAAAAAGATGAGGTTTGATTGATTGTCAAGCCTATGGTAGGAGTTAGCTCCACATTGGGTCCAAGCGTTTTCACTTAAAGATCTTCGGCCAAGAGTTGAATGACCACTTGTGAAGTGTGTAAATATGTATATAACTAAATATAATTTTATAAAGGCATGTTATGCTCAAAATAAATAATTTTCTTAAAATGTGTTTTAAATAAATCACGACGAATAAGATTGTAAATAAAAAAAATGAATTTAGAACTTGGAATCTCGACACTCTAAAGATATGCCCAAAACTTCTCTTCTACCAATTCTGTTTGGGTGTGTAAGCCACATTATAGAGTTTTACAGAGGGACAAGCAAAGATTCAAATGTGGGGGCGTTTGATGTGCGCAAAATGCAACATATAAATTACATCAAACAAGGCATAAAAAGAACCCTTTTTTGGTATTAATGTTAGAAAAATCATGTTTCTTTGTTTACTTTTAAAATATAGGATCAAAAGAGCTTAAATGAACAAAAGGAACAAATTAACAGCAAAAACCAACACAAATACAATGAAGAAGGATTGACGCAATTTGCCAAACCTCAATACACATCCAAAGCAACAAAAACAATGAAGACAAAAGCCTTGGCACGGGGCCGTGCCCACCAGCCACGGGGTCGTGCCCAATGAAGATTCTCTCAGAAAAAGACAAACAACAAAGACAACCAACACGGGGCCGTGCCACATCAACATGGGTCGTGGTCAACTCTAAGATTCGCAGAATCTTGATAGTACAACAAGTACACTGACCACGGGGCCGTGCTATGAAACTACGGGGTGTGTTAGTACACAGACCTGACACCTATAGTTAATGAAGGGAGAGAAACTTGTCACCACGATCCGTGCGAGTTGGGCATGGGGACGTGCTTGCCCTCTTTTTCCAGCTATAAATAGAGGTGCTTGGGTTTGGAGAAAGGCATCCCTTGGCAAACCACTTCTCTCACACTTGCCATCAGTCCACCAACACTACAACACAAACACCTACCACTATCATCAATCTTTCATCTTTTAGAGTGTGTAGTAGTATCGGGATCCAAGATCGATAGTAAAAGTTCTTGTCAAACAAAGGCCACGCTTGGCTAAATCTCTTACATCACTTGTTGAAGATGAATCTTTTATGTTTTGTTGATTGATTCATTCGTGCCTTTACGGTCTATGTAAAGCGCGTTAATTGCTTGGAAGGGGGTTAGAAGGGTGTTTGGGTAAAGCTCTTATCTCGTTCAGTGTAAAGATCCTGTGAGGACTTGGTTTAGGCCTACTACTATAACTAAGATAATCCCCTAAAATGCCCAAAATGCGGAAATCATAAAAGGAAATATAAAAGAAGAGCTGGAACCAAGTGATTCCTTCTTGTCTATTTGTTTTTTTTTTCTATTTTTACATACATTAATCTTTATTTCATCTTTATTCTATCATTCAAAACTTTTATCAAAATTTGGTTAGATTACACATTAACGATAAGCCGGTATTTAAAGATCTTATGTCCATGGATGACCTCGGTATCTTACCATCACTATACTACGTTCATGATTGGTGCACTTGCCCTAATGTGTGTAGAGTGATAGTATTGTATCGTGGTTTATAAATTTAAAACATGATCCACGAGTAAAAAGTGCTTAAAATAGACCTAAATATATAACCACGCTCGTACACGTCAAGTTTTTGGCGCCGTTTCCTGGGACACCGGATTTTAAGAAAACTTAAATTAACCGCCTACTCATTTTTATCTTTTTCTTTTAATTTTTAGGATTGTTCTTCGTTTTTTGCATTTTCTGCAAATTGAAGCACGGGGCCGTGCCTGATCAGACACGAGTCGTGGCCAGGTTTTAAACTAAAAAGATTTCGTTTTCTAAGCTACAGAAGGATAGACACGGGGCCGTGCCCTACTCATAGTAGCTGGGATCCAGAAAATGGAAAACTTTAACCTAACACGGGGCTGTGTCCATTAAACACGGGGCCGTAGAGAACCTTCTGATCAACAAAATTTTTGTGTTTTTGATCATAGGAATCAGCACTCAGTAACATACAAAGCAAAAACAACCTAGTGCAAGAGCTCCAACTTCGACAAAGACATAAAAGAACCATTAGATGAACCCGAGCGCTTTTTAAGAAAAAGACTAAAAGCCAAAAATTTATAAAAAGCCTCGGAGGAAGACCCTCCCATGGCGGATCAACGTACTTTAATGGATTACTTACGGCCCACGTTTGGTAATCTTGGAGCAGCCATTAACCGCTAAATGTCGATTCTAACAACTTTGAGCTTCGACCCCATATAATTCAAATGCTCCAAAATTTCGCCACCTTTCTCGGCCTACCTGTCGAAGATCGCCATTTACAGATTACTAATTTCTTGGAAATATGTGACACTTTCCGGATTAACGGAGCCTTGAACGATGCCATCCGGCTTCGTATGTTCCCATTTTCCCTAAAAGACCGAGCCAAGGCTGGCTCAGCAGTCTCCCAAGTGAACCCGTCTACACTTGGGTTGAACTTGCCAAAAAAAATTTATACACATATTTCCCTCCCACTAAAACGGCCAAATTAATGATTGAAATTAATTCATATTCTCAAGAGGACGGGGAATCTTTGTATGAAACTTGAGAAAAGTTCAAAGAGTTGTTAAGGAAATGCCCTCATCATGGTTCAAAAGTATGGAAACAAGTCTCCACATTTTATAATGGGCTTTTGCCACACACAAGAGAAATACTTGACTCAAACTCCTGGGTCTCCTTGGTAATCGTCGTCCCACCGAAATTTATAATTAAATTGAAGAAATTGCTCAAAACAGTTCAATAGCACACCCCTCGAGACTCAAAATCCATAGCCACAGGAGTCCATAAGGTGGATGAAAACACCTCTTTACAAACCTAAATCAAATCTCTTTCCACAAAAATAAAAAAAATTAGAATTGGCAAAAATGCCTCGGTTATGGATTGTGAAGGGTGCGAGGGGCCACATGAAAGCTGGAGTTGTATGAAAGATGGGGAAAATCAAATATAAATGGTAAACTACCTTAATAATTGCCCTCGTTCACCGGGAGGACAAGGTAACACTTTCAACCCTGAATGGCGAAATCAATCCAATTTCGGTTGGAGAGATTCGGGGGGTAGTTACCAAAAAAACCAAAACCAACGATCAAACTTTCAACAACCTCGAAATGAGCAACAAGGCTTCCAAACACAACAACGAGGAGAAAAAAAAATGCCTTGAGGACCTCATCACTCGCCTTTTCTCCGAATCCGAATAAAATACTCGGAAAGGTTCCTGCAAACCGAAGCCGAAATTAGGAACCAAAGGGCTAGCATGCAAGACATCGTAAAATAAGTAAGCCAACTTGCACAAAATTTCTTCTAAACACCACAAGGAGCCTTACCTAGTAACATCGAAACGAACCCAAAAGCCCAAGTAAACGTAATCAACTTAGGAAACCAGAAGGTAGGACCAAAAATTGAACCAACACCACAACAACCCGATTAACTCTTTACCAAAACAACCATTACCAATAACCAAGAAAATACTCAACCCCAAAATACCGAATCAACCAAACCATCACCGGTCCCTTACCCCGGTCGTTTACTACGACAAAAGATCGACGAGCAATTAACTAAGTTCGTAATTTGCTTAAACAACTTCACATCAATCTCCCTTTTGTGGAAGCCCTCACTCAAATACCAAAATACTCCAAGTTTATGAGAGATTTCCTCACTCACAAAAGGAAGATTGAGTCCATTCAACAAGTCAACTAAAGTGAAGAGTGCTCGGCGACACTCCTCAACAAGCTCCCCCAAAAGAAGATTGATCCCGGAAGCTTCACCGTTCCTTGCTCCATTGGAGGATCCCACAATGCACTAGCCGATTTAGGGGCCAACATTAATTTAATGTCGGCCTCTATGTTCAATTTCAACGTAAGGGTTCATATTTGTTCTATTCTGTTGGTAATAATGGAACAATTTTGTTCGTAAGATTGGCTAGGCAAGCCACATCTTACAAGAATGAGCATACAACTTGCGGATATGTTGGTAAAATACCCTCAAGGTGTCGTCGAAAACCTGCTGGTAAAGGTTGGGGAACTTGTTTTTCTGGCCGACTTTGTAATCCTAGATATGGAAAAAGACACCGAAATCCCGCTTATATTAGGAAGACCTTTACCTGCTATAGCACGAGCCATTGTGGATATGAGTGATGGAAGATTAACATTGAGGGTAGGTGACAAGGAAATCAAGTTTGAAGTGGGACAACGAGTATAGGATGATCTGGTATTACATCAAGGCAATCGACCCAGCTTAGACTATGCCATTCAACGATGCAACTCGGGATACGAATCATCCCACTCGGGTAACATTTGACCGACTTTGGGTCTAGCCAAGGACCCTTATAAACATGGCGTGCCATGAAGGCATTTCATGGAACTATCCTTCGTTAAAATAGTATAGAATGTATCTTAAATTTAATGTGTTTTGTTCTAAGTTTTCCGTTTGTAGGAATAAAGCACGCTTTAATGGATGGAATAAATAAAATGGTGGTGTTAGAAACAAGCGTGACGATGGAATATTGTGAAAAACTGGGAAAATTGGACCCCATGCACGTAAACCAGGTGCTCCCGCTTTAAAAACTACAAATAAGGATATGCAACATGGGGCCGTGCCGAACAGGCACACCCCCATGCCCAACAGGCATGCCCGCGTGCCCTAATGTCTGATGCAAAAAAATCCCGCAGACAAGGAGGCACGGGCCGTGCCAACTCAACACGCCCCCGTGCCCTCCCTACTGTAAGTTCCTGTTTTGATTTCGTTACCGGCACTTTGGCCACGGGGCCGTGCCCAAATGACACGGCCCCGTGTCCAGTGCCCAGTAACCTTAAAATTTTGTTGTTTTAACCCATTTTTTGCACATTTATTCCAAACAATGCCTTTTTGGGACACATTGAGGACAATGTGTAATTTAAGTGTGGGGAATGTTAAAACCTTGAATCTTTGGTCCTAAAAACAACCCCTACACTAAACTCGCCTTGGAAAACTTCTAATCACCGCAGATATTTTTCAAAAATTTTCATTTTTTTACTTATCTTGGTTTTGTTTGGGAAAAAATAAGTTTTAAAAATTACGTTTTTCCTAATTTACAACTGATAGCGTCATGATAAAAAGAACATTTTCAGAATATTATAAAAAC
The DNA here is from genome assembly GCA_947069175.1 of Scalesia atractyloides. NCBI lineage: Eukaryota > Viridiplantae > Streptophyta > Magnoliopsida > Asterales > Asteraceae > Scalesia > Scalesia atractyloides. Next base: position 30,950,727 of record CAMTDV010000015.1, on the reverse strand, counting down.
GGGCATAACAAATCTTTGTAAAATTTGATTCACTTTTAAACTATACCCTTTTCCAACAAAAAAATGAGTTTTGAGCCTTTACCGCGCATTCAAATACATACCTATACCGATTGCTCAATTTTTTGTTTCTTGTGTGAATAGCCCGTTTGGTTCTTACAAATCTAGAACTTGGCAAAGCAATACGTTCCCATTCCTTACCGACACAAATCCAAGTAAGTAAATGATGGAGGCATTAGGAATATAACCTATTTTTCATTTTATACCATTATTTTTCTTTTTCATCTCTTACCAAAAATATCCTCCTAGTAAACCAATTTGTGCCTTAACCCTTTCGTTTCTAAACTCGCAAATTTTGCAAAAACAATCACCCACATCCATAAAAGCTTTTGTTTTTATACTCATTGTTTTAGTAAAAGGTTTGGTTATAAAATACAACTTTGGCTTAGTTTCAACTTTATTAAAAAAGAACACATTGATTAAAGTTTTTTTATAAGCCACAAAAAAATTCTAAAAACCAACACTTTTTTATGCTTTTCGCCATTTTTACCCAAAAAACACCTATCTGAGCCAAAAACCTACCCTTTTAAAGCCCTCTAGATATTAATAAAGATTAAAACGTCAAAAAGGAGGAGGTTTGATTGATTGTCAAGCCTATGGTAGGAGTAAGCTCCACATCGGGTCCGAGCGTTTTCACTTAAACATCTTCAGCATGGAGTTGAATGACCACTTGTGAAGTGTGTAAATATGTATATATTTATATATAATTTGTTTTAAAATCATGACGAATAAGATTGTAAATAAAATAAAAACAAAATGAATTTAGAACTTGGAATCCCGACACTCTAAGATAAGCCCAAAAGTTATCTTCTACCAATTCCGTTTGGGTGTGTAAGCCACATTATAGAGTTTTGCTTGAGGACACACAAAGATTCAAGTGTGGGGGCGTTTGATGTGCGCAAAATGCAACATATAAATTACATCAAACAGGGCATAAAATCAACCATTTTTCAGTACTAATGTTGGAAAAAGCATGTTTCTTTGTTTACTTTAAATTACAGGACCAAATAGCTTGAATGAACAAAACGAACAAACTAACAGCAAAACCAACACAAATACGATGAAGAAGGATTGATGCAACTTGCCAAACCCCAATACACATCCAAAGCATCAAAAAAGAAGAAGACAAAAGCCTTGGCACGGGGTCGTGCCCAACAGGCATGGGGCTGTGCCCAATGAAGATTCTCTGCAGATAAGACAAACATCAAAGACATCCAACACGGGGCCGTGCCACCTCAACATGGGTCGTGGTCAACTCTAAGATTCGCAGAATCTTGATAGTACAACAGATACACTAACCACGGGGCCATGCTATGACACCACGGGGCGTGTTAGTACACAGACATGACCCCTGCAGTTAATGAAGGGAAAGAAACTTGTCACCATGGGGTCGTCCCACCCCTCTTTTTCCAGCTATAAATAGAGGTACTGGGCTTTGGAGAAAGACATCCCTTGGCAAACCACTTCTCTCACACTTGCCATCAGTCCACCACCATTACAACATAAACACCCACCACTATAATCCATCTTTCATCTTTTATAGTGTGTAGTAATCTCGAGATCTATGATCGATAGTAAGAGTTCTTGTCAAACAAAGGCCATGCTTGGCTAAATCTCTTACATCACTTGGTGTAGACGAATCTTTTATGTTTTACTTTTGATTTCTAATCTTTGGCAACTTTTTATTTGGGTATGTATTAATGACTTTAATAACTAGTTTTTTATATTGAAAGTGAGCTTTAGTTAAACATTTCTTCATATCTTGTTGATTCATTCATTCGTGTCTTTACGGTCTAGATAAAGCGCTATAACTGCCTTGAAGGGGGTTAGAAGGGTGTTTGGGTAAAGCTCTTGTCTCGTTCAGTGTATAGATCCTGCGAGGACTTGGTTTAAGCTTATTAAGACTTCGCTTTAGGTAGATAGCATCAAATTGGGGGAAGTAAAAACGACTTGAACCCCATATAAATAAACTACTATTAAAACTTTATCCGGCCTTGCGGGACTGTATCCGTGTTGACTCAGACCAATATGGCCGAGGGTTACGTCGCCTTCACAAGAGGGGCCTACCATATTTTGCATTAATAACTTACTTAATTATCTTCCAATATTCCGACCTTGTGGGACTGTATCCCCGCTGACTCAGAGTAATAGGCTGAGGGTAACGTCGCCTTCACAAGAGGGGCCTACTACTATAACTAAGATAATCTCTTAAAATGCCCAAAGTGCAGAAATCATCAAAGGAAATATGAAAGAGGAGTTGGAACCAAGTGATTCCTTCTTGTCTATTTGTTTTTTTTTTTTCTATTTTTACTTACTTTTTTATATTTATTTCATCTTTATTTTATCATTCAAAACTTTAATCAAATTTTGGTTAGATTAGAACGTTAACGATAAGCCGGTATTAAAAGCTCTTTGTCCTTGGACGACCTTGGTATCTTACCGTCACTATACTACGTTCACGATGGGTGCACTTGCCCTAACGTGTGTAGAGTGGTAGTTTTGTATCATGTTTTATAAATTTAAAGTTTGATCCACGAGTAAAAAGTTCTTAAAATAGACCTAAAATTATAACGACGCTCGCACACGTCAGTTACGCTAATGGAGCTCCAAACAAAAGCGTTTATATATTATTAAAGAGCGAAATGTGGAGGTCGTGTATGATATAACTCCTTTGAGTTATGATCCTCCATCGTCCGAATTTGGTCCTAAAAATGGGTACGATTATGAGAAATTATTTGATTCATTTGATCTTCCTGATGTTTCAGAAGAAGATTTGGAGGTTGTCTACACGCATCTGGTAGATAATGAAGTGGATGCTAGTTGGAGAGCAAGTATTTCGACAAACGTGACCCCGGATGTTACATTAGGAGGTCCAGTCACTGAGCCTTCGTTAGTAAACGATGTTGTTATTGGACAGTTCCCCAATGAAGCTGGTCCTAGTAATTCTGAAGCTAGTAGTAATGAAAATGCCGATGGGGAGATTCAATCTAATTTTGGAAACAATCTTCAAGCTCCGACAATCCTAGTTCCAAGAACAAATATTTATCATCCTGTTGATAATATTATTAGGAATCCAAATGCAGGAGTGCAAACGCGAAGGAGCATTTCAGAGGTGTAGTGCTTGTTTTCTGAAATCAAGCAGGAAGAGATATACAATCTTAGCTTACACGAATGTTTTATCTCTCAGATAGAGCCAAAGAATTATCAACTGGCTTTGAAGGATAATTCTTGGTGTGAGGCGATGCAAGAGGAGTTAGCTCAGTTCGACAAGTTAAAAATGTGGAATTTAGTCGATCTTCCGAAGGGTCAACATGCAATCAACACGAAGTGGGTCTTCAAGTGCAAGAAGGACGATAGGGGTGTTGTCGTCAGAAATAAAGCACAGTTGTTTGTTCAAGGTTTCAATCAAGGAGAAGGGATTGATTATACAGATGTTTATGCACCTGTGGCAAGACTGGAAGCCATTCACTTGTTTCTAGCCTTTGCTGCTCATATGCGTATTAAAGTCTATCAGTTAGATGTAAAAAGCGCGTTCCTCTACGGAAAACTGCAGGAAACTGTGTATATGTCCCAACCACCAGGGTTCGCAGCTCAAGAGTCTGGGAACAAAGTCTATTTGTTAGCCAAAGCTCTGTATGGTCTCCATCAGGTTCCTCGTGCCTGGTACGAGACTCTGTCAAAGCATCTCTTGGAGCATGGGTTCTCGCATGGTGCGATCAACTCCACACTTTTCATTCTGAAGAAAGGGGGAGATTTTCTGATTGTGCAGATTTACGTTGATGACATAATTTTCTGTTCTTCAAATGAAGAATTGTGTCGCGAGTTTGAGAAAGTGATGAAATTGAAGTTTGAAATGAGTGCGATGGGAGAGTTGTCGTTCTTTCTTGGTCTTCAGTTTAGTCAAGAGAAAGAAGTGACATGCGTGCATCAAACAAAGTATGTCTACGAGATTCTCAAGGGATTCGGGTTGGAAGATAGCTTACCTTACGACACGCCATTGCCGACGAATCACAAGCTAACAACCGATAAAGAGAAAGATCCTGAAGTGGATCCAACTCTGTATCAAGCAACGATAGGTTCACTTATGTATCTTACAGCTCCGCGTCTTGATATTATGTTTCTGTATGTTTATGTTCCAGGTACCAGTCAACTCCGAAGTAGTCTCATATGAAGGCTGTCAAACGCATCTTCAGATACCTGAAAGGGAAACCTACGCTTGGATTGTGGTATCCAGCTGAAGGAGGTCTAGATTTGATAGCGTATGCTGATGCAGATTTCAGAGGGTGCCAAGTTAATAGAAAATCAATCTCTGGCGGCATACAACTGCTTGGAAACCATCTTGTGTGTTGGCAATCCAAAAAATCAAATTGCCGTGTCTTTATCCACGTACGAGGCCGAGTATATTGCAGCTTCGAGCTGTTGTGCTCAGGTTTTGTGGATTCAACAACAAATGAGAGACTACGGTGTTAATTTTTCTCGATGGAAGGTAATGAATGAAGATAAAACAAAGATAAGTGCAACGAAAATGTAAACTTTGATTCACAACAATTGGAAGATTGTTTTCATCAACATGCTTTTGTAATAATTAATCACGTATGCATGAGAATTACAAACCCCCCCAGCTCGATCACTCTGCTTTGTTTGTACGGAGTGTCTAGAATGAAAGTGATGAATGGAACAGGACAAGCACCGTTCCACTTATAGTACAGAGAAAACCACTGAGCGTCTTTTGCTGACGTCACTATGAAAGTGACATTTAACAGCTAAAACAAACTCTAAACACTGCTAGACTAAACCCTGTTACATTAATTATAAACAAGCAATGATATGAAACTACTACAGAGAAGATCCATTGGTCTTGAGCAGACCTTTGCTTTAGTCTTCATCAGAGGTTTTCTTCAACAGACTTTAGATTCCAGCCGAGCTTTGGTCTTCATCAGTGCTTTGTAAACAGTCTTTGGTAACCAGCAGATGTTAGAGAGTAGATCTTTAACCTCTGTTATTTCTGGTAAGATGTTATAGTATATTTTGGCTTTTATATGATATGTTCTTTTATAGGGTTCATTGAAACCAACAATCTCCCCTAGAACAGATGATGCTAAAACTAAACTTTATTCCTGATCTTTATCCTTCATCGATCTCTCCCTTGTATGTTCTTTGAATTGTAATTCAAAGTCCAAGGAGATCATGTCATCAATTTCCCTTTCAAGTTCGAGGTTCATTAATTCTTAGAGGTCAGTTACATCTAGACCATATGTAACTTCCATTCTAAGCTTTCAAACACTACCATCAGATCTGAGAAGAGTCAATTCATGGCTTTCCTAGGATGACTTCCATTTTAGAATTTTTGAATCAGATGGTTTTCTTGGGTAATGAATTATTTCAGATGAGTTTGGTGAAGAAGGTCTACTGACAAGGGTCTTAAATGTTTCCATTAATTGGTCACTTGCAGCATCTGTGTGATAGTGTATTTGATTTTTGATTCCCTATTTTCTGTAACGCTTTACATTTTAAAATTTCTTTATTTAGAAAGTGTAATCGTAATGAAATTTATACTTATTACATGCTTGTTATGTTTACAATTCAACTTTTATATGCAACTAATACTTTTTACACATGCAAACATTCGTACATACATTCTCGATACTCGATTTATACTTACACAAGTTTAGTATACTGGAAAAAATGCTAAATATTAAAGTTTATGCTTGAAATGTTAACAAATAAGAAGTTCAGGGGCCAAAATGGAAGAAAACAAACTTTAGGCGGACAAGGAAGGTGCCGCGTCACACGACGCCCTAGCCCTTAGGACTACGCATGACCCAAGTCCCCTGATCCGCAGAAAGTTGTTTCCTTTCAGCGGGTTGGCCATCTTTTCCACCTCCCAAACTCACCAATCACCTTATAACTCCATTAAAACTCAAACCCTACTTCACCACTATAAAACAAAGCCTCCATACACTCATTTTCACTTTCCAAACTCATTACCACTCTCAAACTCTCTGAAATCAGTTGCAAACATCAGAAAAGGCAGATTGTTCTAAGTACTAAAGTGAGCACTTTAGTTCATCTTCTTCATCTTTTCTTCACTTATTCTTCCTCTACAAAGCTTGGAACACCTCTAGGATTGTTTCCACAGGTTTTCCATGGAAAACCAAGGTGGAACATCACCATTTTGAGGTCCATACTTTCTGTTTTGGAAGAAATCTTTATAAACTTTTATTAAACTCTCATTTTCTCATACAAACTTGTGCCTCTTATGCACCTAATCAAGACTATGATTATGGGGCTTGGCCAAGGTTGTTTCATACAAAATCGGAGGTGTCAATTACCTCCAAACTTTCTGTTTTGTTAGGTTTGTAAACCCATAAGTGTTGAAACCATCCAAGCTTGTTCTTGTGACAAGACTTGTGCTTTGGTATGAGTGTGATTACTTGGAAGTGTTGGCTATCCTACCTTCAATCCACCACCTCACTTGATGATTTACAATTGCTATCCCAAGTAGTTTGCTAGCTTAAAAAGTGAAATAACCCCGTCTAGCCTCCGACACTTAGTTAACTCTTTCTATGTCGGTGTCAGCTCACCGGGTTAAAGATTACTTGGCTACTTTGTATAGTAATTAGGTTTACTATTTCACTTCATTCATGACCATCCGAATCATCCTTGTGATGATTGTGTATTGATGAATCATACAATGAGATTGAATGGATGTTTATCATCATACCTCCATGCTTGACTTATATGACATCTATGATACTTATGATGGACTTACCTTACAACCATATTATATAACTATATATATATAAATATACGAATACATAACCGAACCCATGATGTTAATCAACATTATAACTTGTCGCGGTAGTAAGTTATATTATCTATGACCTAAGCCTCTCGTTACGATTCTAATGGGCATTTCAACCCATGTAATCACATCAACCCATACGAGACTTATAGTGTAAAAAACGAGTGTTTGTGTCTAGATAATTATTTTCCTCTATACATACTTTTACATACTTTACATTCCGAATCCAAATCCTCCGTTATCAATCAATTATTCACACACCTACGTTTCCTCGTATAGGATAACTCGGTGTTCCATCCTCCAACCTTCCAACTTTTCACAGAATTTACGAAGGAAGCTTTGAAAAACCATGAGTACACTTGAACACCCTTTTTACTCTTTACACTTTTGGGTGCAATATGTTTAACTTATCAAATTACATGCAATCACACTTATACTTTATGCAAACACAAACAATTCATTATACATGCTAAAATACATGAAACATGATTTGTATTCTTGGAACATTCTTATGTGATTCTCTTGTCATTAACTTCGTAGCAGCCTCCCTTAGCATTAGCTATCTCCGTCGATGCTAATCGATAAGGTGCTTTAGCTATTGGTGCAGTTTTAGGTATTAGATGAATTCTGAATTCTACTTCTCGGTCCGGTGGCAGTCTAGGTTGATCTTCTGCGAAAACATCGGGGTATTCCGATACTATTGGAATTTCTTTCAGCTCCTTGCCTCTAGTGTTAATGATTACACAGATCATATACACTATGCCTTGCTTCCGTGCATAACTTGCAGCCTTCATCACCGACATGAATTTCGTCGGCTTGGTCGGCTTGTCTCCTAGAATCATGATCATTTATCCGGTTGGCGTACGATTCTCAACAGTATTTTGATCACATAGGATTCGAGCATGATTGGCTACTATCCAATCCATTCCTAATACTACATCGAATCCAGCTAGATTCATAGGTAGTAAGTTTGCCTCAAACTTATGTCCTAGTAAATATATCTATGCTCCTTGAAGTATTTCGTGTACGCTGTTGGAGTTTCCTTTCGTCATTTCTACCTTACAGGCTTGACTCAGCTTAGTTAACGGTTGATTGAGTGCTTGACAGATTGTAGTATTGATAAAACTTTGATTTACACCAGAGTCAAATAATACATTAGCATATATGTCATTGACAAGAAACGTACCGGCGATCACGTCGGGAATCATTGTGGCCTCCTAGGCAGTAAGTACAGAAGCCCATGCGTTCTTCTTAGCTCCGTCTGCTGCTTTTGCCTTGTTATCTAGTGTTTTAGTCAATTTTGGGCAATACGGCTTGATGTGACATGTTTCTCCGCAGTTGAAACAGATATTAGTTTTTCTTCTACATTGTTCCTCTACATTCCCAGTTGTCTTGCAGAAGTTATAGTAGGGTGTTCACTTAAAATTGCATTTTCCTGAATACTTCCTTCTACAGTTCCTACCAAAAGGTGGTGCAGAAGATTGTCCAACTCCTTTTCTTTTATAATTACTACCCGAACCAAACTCTTAGGTAATTTTCTAGGCTAATTCTTTCTTCTTATTTCCGTCCCTTATATGGACTAATCCGTCAGTCAATGTATTGTCCAGCTCGACTGCTTCCTCAATAGTCCGAGGTCTAGCTGCCTTGACTATATCACGGATTTCACTAATTAGTCCCCAAATATAACGAGAAATGAGTACAAGTTCTGGCGAAGCTAGGGTTGGTACCATTCTTGCATATTCAAAGAATGTTGTCGTATATTCACGACACTTCACACCAACCATTCTATGATTTAGGAACTTGTTTACCATTTGTTCTTTCTCAGAAGGAGGACAAACTTTCCTTTCTGTCATATCCTTAAATTCTTTCCAACTCATGGCATAAGCCATGTCGCTTCCTTTTGCCTGTAGAATAGTGTTCCACCATTCTAACGCTTCTTCCTTTAAAAGATTGAAAGCATACATCACTTTGTCTCCTTCAACACTTTACTGATTTTTAGGACAACTTTCGTCTTTTCTAGCCATCGCACTGCAACTGTGGCTTCTTCATTGCCGAAAAACTCAGTTGGCTTACAGGCTAGAAATTCTTTATAGGAACATCCAACAGTCATTGTTTTCATCTTTTTAGGAAATTGGGCTTTGATAAGGTTATCATTGCCTCCATTTACATTGTGACTAAAGCTTTCATCATGGGTGCGCTTGCTATCCATGGTTTTGGTATGTTCTATTGGGTTTTTAACAGCTTCTATAATTAACGGGATGGCATTAGCTATGTCCTGGGCGATTATGTTTTCTATACCCTGTTTGTCCAAAGGATTTTCTTGATTATTCCGAATTGATTGATTAACTTTGTTTGACATCCGAATTGCAAACACTTTTTAACAGATTACTATCACAAAATAGATAATAAATTAACAAAGTGTTGTGAACACTGGTCAGAGCCTATTGCCAAAATCGTCGGTCATTGCGACATTTATTTATTTTATATTATGCATCATATATATTACATACACTACCAAATATATTTTACAAATCTATATATTTTAGTTTTAGTTTTAGGGTTTTGTTTTACAAAATACAAACTATTATACAATATATATGGTTATTTAGTTCTTCAAAGTTGAGCTCCATCTCCTCATAACTCCAGACAAGGCATTCACCCATTGATCGGATCAATTCCTTGTATCCATGAGTTCTTCGCCGACTTGATGAAGTTCAACAACATTATTTGGGTTCATGGGTGGAAATACTGCAGGAGCAGGTTCGTACTGGGGGTGATAGGGAAAGGGGTTGTTCATCATTTCCTGGAAAGCCCAATCATTCGTCGACCACTCATTGACGGGATTTTGGAGTGGCTGTTGGGGAATAGCTTGTTCGGGTATGATAGGTCCATATTCATTGGCATTTCTAGGGGTATTGAAGTATTCAGGTTAATTTCATCCACTAGCCTGAACAGCTCACAATTGGCCAATCTCCTATCCAACTCCTCCGAAGTGGGTATCATTGGCGCCTAATTTGAGCTTTCTCCTATAATCTCTTTACTTTTTGGTTCAACAGTCTTTTTGGTTTTCTGAGCAACTGAATTCTTCTTCCTGGCTCTCTTCCAATCTAGTACCCTTTTCCGTTTCTTTGGTGGTACTTTCGGTTGTTCCTGTGCTTGAAACACCATGGGTTCATCACTTTCAGCTTGGTATCCAGTCTGATTCTCTGCTGTTTCCATATCCGTTGGACTCACAGATATGTTTTGGAACATATCCATTAACTCGCTCATACTGTTAGTAAAAAATAGTGAAAACACGATAAAGAAAATTGTATATAATATTGATTAGTATCACAGATATTTCACAGAAACATTTTAGATTACATTCCTGACAACTAATTTTAAGAAATTTCACATTACTTAATTAGCTTAAACCTGTGGCTCTGATACCACCTTCTGTCACAACCCACGACCCCACCCTAGACTGGAGCCGTGACCAGATGCCGTGGTACCGGTGTTTATTTTAAGTTTCGCGGCGGAAATTTCATCAGGAGCGAGTGTCAGGAAAAATATCAGAGTTTTCAAAAACACCGGAGTTTTTATTTCATAAATTGTAGGATGAAACCCATATTTACATAAAGGAATTTCATAGGGATAAACCCTTGATTACAAAACACGCTTTATTATGGTTTTCTTAGCCACTTATTTAAGCTTGAGTGCCTCCTAAAACTTTTCTTTTACTTCACAGTAATTCACCTGAAACACGTTTTAAAAACATTTGGTCAGTGAAAAATACTAGTGAGTTCATTCATTTGTACAAAAAAACACATTGTTATAATTACAACATTAAGAATTTTTATATTTGTTTATATCTTACTATTACTCATAAGTGTTGGTTACTCCGCAATTCCTGTGACTGTGGTCATATCACTGTTGGTCATTCTCCCAACTAGTGAAGCTTATCAAGTAGTGTATACATAACCCCACATACTGGCAGTAATTTCTTAGTAAGAATACAAAGACTTAATCACTTTAAGTATAAATAAAAATATTAGGATTTTGCAAAAGCAGTTGAGAAAAAGAGAATAACTCACTTTGCAGGTTTAAGTTGACATGTCTTGCCTACTGGTTTAAGGTTGGTACACCTAATTAAATACACAATGCACACATATTAGTGTATTAACTCAATGCAACTTTTACGATTATCGCGAGATCAAAACCCACAACGAATGAAAAAGTATAGCCGAGTACCGACATTACTTAAACATCCATTGGATCGGTTTCAATTGATCGAATATTGTACCATGTCAGTGAATAGAGTTATTACCCCGATATCCTGGCAGCGTTTTGGGATTTAGGGCTGTAAATATTTGGACAGAGCTTTGAGGGAGAAGGAGATTGATTTCTGAAATCGATTTTGAGCACTGAGAACTGTCCCACGTTGCTCTTTATATACCCAAACTAGGTTTCTACCACGCGTGGGAATCATGGGCTCCTCCGCGAGGACACCTATCTAGGGCTAGGTCAGCCTTATCACCAGCATAGGCTTGCCATATGTCGCGAAATGGTGCCACGTCATCTGGTACTCTCCCGCGCGTCGCAGAGATGACAGGGTTTCTAGCGCATGGCGCTTGGGAGGTCCATTTTTTTGTATTGTTACACTTGAAGACACTCATATCATACAAACGAGATGATTTCACCAAAATAGGCGTGAAACCCACACTTTGGTGAACGACTCCCAATCCATGTATTCGATTTTCCATGAAATTACGCCATCAAGTTAGGAGTGACTTCCACATCTTGATGGGAAATTTCCATTTCATACTCTACTGGATCTTACCAATGAGTCGGAATTCGCTCCTCATTTGGTAAGAAACAACCGCGTTTGGGATACGACTTTATCTAGTGAGGGGTGAAACCCGCATCTTGTTAACTAGTCCCATTCCTCGATTTTCAATCGCGTCAAAGTTTCGAATTTCCGATCATTTAGGGACATGTAGTAACTGGAAGGGTAAAATACCATTAACCGCTCCTCAGTGAGAGTATTTTATCTATTAGGCCAAAGTAAGTCGCCCTAAACCCGAAACACTTCCATATTTTATCAAGCCTATCTTTTATGCTATCTCAATTTCTATGTGTTTTAATACTTGTTACCTCGTTCATTTCAAAACCGATGCACAATTCGCACGACTCTCGCAATCAAAAACATTAATAATCTCGTGAATAAACTAAATTTATACTCCTTTTCCACATTCATACGTGTTTATGCTTTTAAATAGTTGTTATGCTCATGTCAACTATGTGAAACATACGTGTTTTGTGATACCTATATGCTTATATATGGAAACAAAACGTGACTCTTATATCATGATCAACTCTCATCCTCTACTCTCTTTTGATTCTTTAAATGTCTTCTCAATGTTTCTTTAACTCCCACAACAAGAAGTCCAAATCAGGATCGGGCTCCAAAGAGGTTCCAACAAAGACGAGTCAATGTCAAAGAAGGACCTCATGAAGTTCATGGAAAAACAAATGGCTAAGGTCATCCCTGACATCGTTAGCAAGATCCAACCCCCACCAAATACCAAATCACCCAATGCCTCCGTTGATTCCAAGGCAGAAACACCTAAGTTGACATTTACCTTCAAGCAGTTTAACTCTTGTAATCCCCTACCATTCACTGGCGAAGGTGACGCCACTGTGATGCTTCAATGGTTTGACGCCATTGAAGTGATGTTCCTCCAAAGTGATTGTCCTGACCACCTGCATACCATCAACGCGATGGGCGTCTTCCAATCAAGAGCTCTTGATTGGTGGACCTCCTAGCGTAACGCTCGTGGGAACGCTGTTGCTCATGCCCTCCCTTGGGCCGACCTCAGAAAACTAATGGAAGACAAGTTTTGTCCTCCTCATGATCGCCAGAAACTCGAAAGTGAGTTTTGGAACTTAAAACAAGTTGGGAACGACAACGCTGGTCTCACAGCTCGCTTCAAACAACTACGTGTTATTTTCCCTAGCCAAGTCGACACTGTTGACAAAGCCATTGCAAAGCACATCCTCTGCCTCCCCTTTCACTCATGAATCTCGTAGACGCTGCCTCACCCAAAACCATCGAGGATGCATACCGCCTCACCCAAAGCCTCCAACAAGGTTTCATCAAAGAATGCACACCAAGCCACCACCGATACCATCGTTGAACCTACCCCATCCAAGCCACCCAAAAGCAACAACAAGGCTAAGAAGCGGAAGGCTTCTAGCTAGAACTGTGCGGTAGTCACTCTGCCAAACCCTCAACCCATCTAGCAGTTTACACCAACCAACCTGGAACCAGCCAGAAAGGCATACACTAGGACTCCCCCCGGTGTAAGACATGCCAATACCATTACCTTACCCAAGCACCATGCCTCCTATGCACGAATTGCAATAGGTTTGGGCATGTTGCCAACCAATGTCATAGTGGCCCAAAACCACCAGCCAACCAAATCCAAACCCCTGCAATAACCCAAAACCCTGCACCAAACCAAGCCCAACGTCAAATAGCCACTGGTTAAGCCTGCTTCAAATGTGGTGACCCAAACCATCTCGCCAACGTCTGCCCTCAACGCAACAACAACAACCAGCAACAACAAGAAGTGTGTGGTTGAGCTTTTGTCATCACTGCAGCTCAGGCTCAGAATGCAAACAACCTCATCAATGGTACGTTTTTTGTTAACAATGTCTATGCTTCGTGTTTATTTGATACTGGCACAGATAAAAGTTTCATATCCATTGAATTCAAACCTTTGTTAAAGTGTAGACGTTCTAAGTTGCCCAAATCATTCGCGGCCAAAGTCGCTAATGGAAATTCCGTCACTGTTGATTTTGTCTTTTCTAAGTGCTCTTTGAATCTTAACGATCATACGTTTTCAGTCGACCTCATACCCATGCAGTTGCGAAGTTTCGACATCATAGTGAGCATGGATTGGCTTAGACGAGTCCGTGCCGAAGTCGTGTGTTTCGAAAAGTTTATTCGCCTTCTCCTTCCTAACGGTGATTCCCTACACGTCTATGGCGAGAAGCTTTCTAAAGGCCTCAAGCTTATGTCGTGTTTCCAAGCAAGCAAGTGTTTACGCAAGGGAACCTTCGCTTTTCTAGCCCACGTCATGGAAAAGAAAGACAAAGGACCAGGCGTGTGTGACATTCCTGTCGTGTGTGACTTTCCTGACGTTTTCCTTGAAGACCTACCTGGTCCTCCTCCTCCTTGATCCGTTGACTTTCGCATTGACTTCGTTCCTGGTGCTACACCTGTTGCGAAATCCCCTTATCGCGTAGCACCCTCGGAAATGCAAGAGCTATCTAGCCAATTTCAAGAGCTTCTTAATAAAGGCTTTATACCCCCTAGTACTTCTCCTTGGGGTGCTCCTGTCCTATCTGTCAAAAAGAAAGATGGACCCTTTCGGATGTGCATTGACTATCGTGAGCTCAATAAGCTTACGATCAAAAACCGATATCCTCTTCCTCGTATTGACGATCTCTTCGATTAATTACAAGGCGCAACGTTCTTTTTCAAGATTGATCTCCATTCTGGTTATCATCAACTTCGAGTTCTGAAAGAAGATATACCCAAAACCGCTTTCGGCACACGCTATGGTCACTACGAGTTCGTGGTCATGCCTTTTGGTTTGACCAACGCCCATGTGGTCTTCATGGATTTGATGAACCGTGTGTGCAAACCTTACCTCGATCGTTTCGTGATCGTTTTCATCGACGATGTCCTTATTTACTCCAAGACACAAGAAGAGCACGAGCAACACTTGCGCCTTATCCTCCAACTCCTGCGTACCGAACATCTTTATGCTAAATTCTCCAAGTGTGAATTTTGGCTAAAAAAGTTCAATTCCTTGGTTATGTAATCAACGAACTTGGTATCCACATTGACCTCGCAAAAATCAAAGCTATGAAGAGTTGGTTTGCTCCTAAATCTCAATCCGAAATTCGTTCGTTTCTTGGTCTAGCTAGTTACTATCTTCGCTTTATTTCGAAGTTTTCAAAAATCGTCGTTCCTCTCACGTCTTTGACTAAAAAATATAAACCTTTTGTTTGGGATTCCGAACAAGATGGGTCTTTCCAAATGCTCATTGACATGCTTTGTCATACTCCTATCCTCGCTCTTCCCGACGGAAGCGACGATTTCATTGTGTATTGCGATTCTTCAAACCAAGGTCTTGGTTGCGTTTTTATGCAACGAGACATGGTTATCACTTATGCATCGAGACAACTCAAGATTCATGAGAAAAACTACACAACACACGACCTTGAACTTGGTGCAGTTGTTTTTTGCATTGAAGATATGGAGACACCACCTTTATAGTACCAAGTGTGTGGTCTTCACCACCATAAGAGCCTTCGGCATATCTTCAATCAAAAGGAGCTCAGCATGCATCAACGTCATTAGGTAGAATTGTTAAATGACTACGACTGCGAGATTCGCTACCACCCAGGTAAGGCGAATGTTGTAGCTGACGCTCTTAGACGTAAACCTCATGCGAAGAGTGTCCATGTTTCCAAATCCTAAGTAATCTTCAGGAACGAATTCGTAAAGTACAACACTCGTCCATTAATGAAAACAACTTGTACAATGAGATGAAGTGTGGTGCTGAAGAACAATTATCCAAATCCGACGGTATGTTATTGTATCTCAATCGATTCTGGATTCCGAATCGTGACAACATTCGTGACTTCTTGATGAAGGAAGCTCACAAATCTCGATATTCTATGCATCCTAGTGCCGATAAGATGTACCAAGACTTACATACGTCTTATTGGTGGCCTGGCATGAAGAAAGATATCGCTCTCTACGTATCAAAATGTCTCATATGTTCCAAAGTTAAGGCCGAACACCAACGTCCCTTTGCCTTACTCAAACAACCAGAAATTCTTGTACTTTTCTAGTCATGATAGCATCCGGGTCATCATTGCCGTTTGACCAAGTCCGCTCATTTTCTCCCTATTCGTGAAGATTATAATGTCGAGAAATTGGCTCGCATCTACACGGATGAAATCATTTGTCATCAAGGTATCGCTATTGACATCATCTCGGACCAAGATGTTTGTTTCACTTCGCGTCTTTGGCATACTTTCCAAAAAGCTCTTGGTACTCATCTGAATCTTAGCACCGCTTTTCTCCTCAATCTGACGGTCAAACTGAGCGTACTATTCAAACTCAGGAATACATGCTTCATTCTTACGTAATCAATTTTGGTGGCAACTGGGATTCGCACTTATCCTTGGTAGAATTCTCCTACAACAACAGTTATCACGCTAGTATTCAAATGGCACCATTTGAAGCATTATATGGTCGTAAGTGTCGTTCGCCGAGATCAGAGAAGCTCAAATCACCGGTCCTGGACTCATACAAGAGACAACTAACAAGATTTTGTAGATCCATGATAAATTACTTAAAGCTAGAAGCCGGCAGAAGAGTTACACTGAAAAAAGACGCAAACCCTTGGAATTCAATGTCGGTTATCATGTACTTCTCAAGGTATCCCCTTGGAAGGGTGTAGTTCGTTTTGGTAAGAAAGGAAAACTCGCTCCTCGCTTTGTAGGTCTTTTCAAGATTCTCTAAAGGATTAGCAAGGTAGCGTATTGACTAGACCTACCTCAAGAACTCAAGAACGTTCACCCGACGTTTCACGTCTCAAATCTCAAGAAGTGTCTCGCTGAAGAAGGACTTCAAGTTCCCCTCGACGATCTTCAAATCAACGAGTCCTTACATTTTGTGGAGAAACTGGTCGAAATCATGGACAAATGAACCAACTTAGGCGCAGTCACATTCCCATAATCAAGGTTCAATGGGAAGGCAAACGTGTCACTGAATTCACTTGGGAACTCGGGAGTGATATGAAGACTAAGTACCTACATCTTTTTGTTGAGTCTTCCTCTTAAATTCGGCATGAAATTTCCTAAAGTAGGGGAGACTGTAACGCTTGCATTTTATACTTTCTTTATTTAGAAAGTGTATTCGTAATTCTATTTATGGAAACTTGTATTCGTATCGTATTCGTATTTCAATTTCAATTTTTGTAATCCGAGACTTTGATCGTAATGAAATTTATACTTATTACATGCTTGTTATGCTTACAATTCAACTTTTATACGCAACTGATACTTTTTACGCGTGTAAACATTCGTACATACATTCTTGATACTTGATTTATACTTACACATGTTTATTATACTTGAAAATATGCTAAATATTAAAGTTTATGCTTGAAATGTTAACAAATAAGAAGTTTAGGGGCCAAAATGGAAGAGAACAAACTTTAGGGGGATAAGGAAGGCCTCGCGTCATCCGATGCCCTAGCCCTTAGGGCTACACGTGACGCCAAGCCCACTGATCTGCAGAAAGTTGTTTCGTTTTAGCGGGTTGGCCATCTTTTCCACCTCTCAAACTCACCAATCACCTTATAACTCCATTAAAACTCAAACCCTACTTCACCACTATAAAACGAAGCCTCCATACACTCATTTTCACTTTCCAAACTCATTACCACTCTCAAACTCTCTTAAATCAATTGCAAACATTAGAAAAGGCAGATTGTTCTAAGTGCTAGAGTGAGCACTTTACTTCATATTCTTCATCTTTTCTTCACTTCTTCTTCCTCTACAAATCTTGGACACCTCTAGGATTGTTTCCACAGGTTTTCCATGGAATACCAAGGTGGAACATCACCATTTTGAGGTCCAAACTTTCTGGTTTTGGAAGAAATCTTTATTGACTTTTATTAAACTATCAGTTTCTCATACAAACTTGTGCCTTATATGCACCTAATCAAGACTATGATTAGGGGGCTTGGCGAAGGTTGTTACATACAAAATTGGAGGTGTAAATTACCTCCAAACTTTCTGTTTTGTTAGGGCTTGGTGAATCATACAATGAGGTTAAATGGATGTTTATCATCCTACCTGCATGCTTGACTTATATGGCATCTATGATACTTATGATGGACTTAGCTTAGAACCATATTATAACTATATATATATATATATATATATATATATATATATATATACATAACCGAACCCTTGATGTTAATCAACATGATTACTTATCGCGGTAGTAAGTTATATTGTCTAGGACTTAAGCCTCTCGTTACTATTCTAAAGGGCATTTCGACCCATGAAATCACATCAACCCATACAGGACTTATAATGTCAAAAACGAGTACTTATGTCAAGATAATTATTTTCCTATATACATACTTTTGCATACTTTACATTCCGAATCCAAATCCTCTGTTATCAATCAATTACTCACACACCTACGTTTCCTCATGTAGGATAACTCGGTGTTCCATCCTCCAACCTTCCAACTTTTCACGGAATTTACAAAGGAAGCTTTGCAAAACCGTGAGTACACTTGAACACCCTTTTTACGCTTTACACTTTTGGGTGCAAAATGTTTAACTTATCAAATTATACGCAATCACGCTTATACTTTATGCAAATACAAACAATCCATTATGCATGCTAAAATACGTGAAACAGATTTGTATTCTTGAAACATTCTTATGTAATTCGCCTGTCATTAACTTCGTACGAGCCTCCCCTTAACATGTATAGCGCTATAGAGTAACGCACCGCCCGTATTCTAGAGGTCCTGTTAAGTCTTTAATTCTTGCGGTAATCTTTGGGTTGACTTGTAGAATTGCATGCCTTGATACATCCAATCTAGTTAGCTATTTTGCCATGTGGATTCGTTTAAACTTTTTACATACATATGCTATATCAAAACTTGTGTGCTCGGCAATGCTTTTATGTCAAACTATACTTTTAAAGATGTTGCAGGTTGATGATGTTGACTATAACGAAATCTAGTAGGGACGACACTAGAAACACACTTAGGAATAATAGATTATGTTATTTCATTATGTTAAACTTGTTGTACTTTGAATTTTCCATGTTGTATTTTGTTTCCTTGTAATGTATTGACAATTATTATCAATGAAATGAAATCGGTTTTGAAGTAAATGTTGCCACAAAAGTGTTATGATGTCTTGCGCAATCTATTTACGTCCGCCCCGATGATTCTGCCATCGGTTGGGTTGTGACATTTTCTGTGTTCTTGAAACCTTTGTTGATCACCCTTTTCCATTGTCTTTTGCCTTTTTAATTGATTTAAGGAAAGAGTGGGTAAGACAGTGGTTGAAGAATGCTTTTTGAAGGTTTGGGACTGTTGAGGGACAACATCTGGTGGTTGATATACTGGCTTTCTGGGAACTCAAGGATTTTTCTTTCTTAGCTCTTCCAGCTTCTTGTAAGTGTCAACTACCTTGGACTATGACCATCGTGCAACAGACCTTACAGTGACATAGTTAGCAGCAACTAGTTCTTCCTTCAGTCTTTTCAATTTTAAAGCTCTTTTGTGATCCACCCGTTTGTATCTTTTCCAGTAAGGTCTTGTTACCTTTTGTGAAGGATCCTTGGCCAAAGCTTGAATTCTTTTAATTTCTTCTTTAATATCATTTGTTGACCAATCTTTGAACTGTGCTTTGGTGGCTTTGTAAGGATTGTGGTTCATTAAGTGAGCAAGGTAATCTTCTCTTAGTTCCACATCAAGCTCAGCATTAACATGCCTTTCTGACATGGACTTACTCATATCGTTTGCAAAATCTTCATTTTTTCTTACTTTGCTCAGACTATAAGATAAGATACCTTGAGGTGTCCTGTCATCTTTCCCTTTGCTCTTCTCCTTGGCAATGTGCTCAGCTTGTAAGGCTTTCACTTTTAGGTATTCATCTAAGTTCTTTGGCTTTTCATATCCAAGAAGAGATGGGAAGTCTATCTTTGAGATATCCTCTGCTGTGAAGAATGATTCAATTTCTTTTTGTACAACCATGAGTTCTAGAGGATACCGAGTGGCAAAAGGTATGATTGATAGTGGTATATAAGTGGATGGTTTTGAAGTGGGATTTGATGGAGGTGATGAGAGATGTGGTCATAGGTTGTGATGACAAAGGGAGTGGTGACGGAATCTCTTCATCATCATAAACAACAAAAATTTTACTTTTGCATTGGAATTTGATTTTTAGTGAGGGAGGTTGTGCATGAATTGTTTTTGGAGTGGGTAATGGTTGGTTTAAAGTGGGAAAATGATCATGGCAGAGATTAGGTTAACATCTACTGATACATTTAATGTATTAACATCTGTTGGTTGATTTGCTGGTGGTGATGTAACATATATTGGTACATTTGTTGTACCAACATCTATTGGTGGTGGAGATGATTTCTTTGGTGGGGTTTTCTGTTTCTTTTAAGGTGTTGGTGTTGGTTTAGTTGGCGCAGAGGATACACTTGGTGTTAGCATGACTGTGGTTTTTAGAAGTGGTGGAAGTTGGCTGTATGGCTTTTCTAGCAGGCTTTCTTTTTCTTGAAGTGCTAACATCTTTTTTTTTTTCCATCTGCATAGCCTGTTCTTGTTCAGTTAACTTTGAAACTTTGGCTTCCAGTGTATCTTGCCTCTTCATCTTTTCTGATGCAATTTCTTCTGCTTGAATGTTCAGGGTCTCATCAATCCCTTTTTGAACACCAGCATCTCTGATGCAACTACAGAAAATTGCTTTGGAGCAGTGGTTGTAGCAGACCCTGGCTTTTGTACTTTTGAATTAGCCTGTAGCTTTCTTAGTGAATCTTTCTCCCCCTTTTTGGCATCATCTTCAATGTCACCTTCATGTGTGTTTAGCAAATGATCTTTGATGTCCTTTATGTCTGCCTGAGTATCTTTATATCTTGCCTCAACCATGTTGCGAATCAGTTTCATGTGTGTTTCATGATGAATATCAGCCAAATTCCTTTGAGCTGGAATGATTGGTTGCACAAATTTCCATAGCTCATTGGATATTTGTTGTGTGGATGGTTGGTTTTGAGAATTTTGTAACATCTGTTTCATCATGGATTTTATTTCATCAATTGATGACTCCACATATGTTATTCTCTCCGTCAATTCTTGGTATTTCAATTTATCACCTAATTGAATAGGATCATCTAAATTCCTACCTGAGGTAGTTGTATTTGAATCATAAACAGGAGTAAACTCCATGTTATCAGAAACAAATGACTCTTTTTCTTGGTTCCAGGGTCTTCCAACTGGAACAGAGGTTACAATTGTAGCCTTAACAGTTGTTGCCTTCAAGGAAGTCTTACTTATGTAACCACTGTCCAACTGAGACATTGTTTTCTTAATAGTTGTAGTGGCTGCTTCACTTGAAATACCACCAAGAGTTACGTGTAACTCAAGGGGTGTAGCCTCCTCAATTGCTTGTGGGATAGCAGAGAGAGTTTTCTCATACTCAGTCAAATGTGGAAGTTGACTCTCTTTAATGGGTGAGTGAGAGGGACTGATGCGTGTCTGAGTTTTCTCTATCGCATCAAGCAAGGGTAAAAATGTATGTGGAATTGGAGGAGAGGGTTGTGGTGTAGAAAGCGACATTGCCTTGGGAGAGGGGCTGGAGATCAGACTTTCAAGTGAAATGTCTGCCTCATATTGCGGTGTCCCTGTGCTTATAACTTGATCCTTTTGTGAGGATTCAAGAGGAGGTAGGCTTTTTGGTGGAGATCTTTCCATCTGCTGTGTGGAAGTAGCAGCAGTGGTATCAAATGACGTTTGTGTTGTCACAGGTATATTATCTGGGATCTCATCTTCCAAAGTCACCTTTTTGGGTTGTTTAGATTTGGTAGGCTTTTTGGATTTGGATGGTTTCTTTTTGGATTTTTCTGGTGTGGGTTGCACAATACCGGCTGTGTTGTTATGTTCAATAGGAGCAGTGGATGCGTTTTCATCAAAATTTGGTTCAACCCCCTTGCATGTGTTTTCAAAACCTTTGGCTTTTGATTTTGTATCCTCGTAAAAGTTTCATGTATAAGGCTGCCTATTTAGAAAACGACACACTGTTGAAAATCCTTTTCAAAAACTTATTTTTGAAGATAATAACTCAAAAGTCTAGGATGTATTAAAAAGGATTTATTTTTTGAAATTTTATTTTAATTTGCAACCAAGTCAGAAAACAATACATGGGTTAGATTAAAATTTGATTTTGTTAAAATAGCATATCCCAGATATTGAATGTTTTGTGGTATTTCATTAAAAGCGGTTGTCTTGGCTGACAAACACATAAGGAAAGTATGGAAAAAGAATTTAATATCAGCAGGGAATTCGGGTTTATAGATAGTAATACCTGTTAGTTGACCTTCATACCCGCATTCAATGAACTCATCATGAAGCTCTTTCTTTGTGAAAGAAGTTTTATCATTTAAGTCATTCAGACCCGAAACAGTGGAAATTTGAACAAGAGATGCACCAATCTTTGAAGTGATAGAAAAAGGCTTTTTGTTTTGTACTTCAACCTTAGCATTTGCCCAGAAATGGCAAAGTGTATCCACATAGATTGGTGCTTTTGCGAGCATGATGTCTTTGTATTTGGATGCTGTGAGAATTTCGATTATTGCATGGAAAGCAGTGTTGTTTTTGGTTTTCTCAAAAATAGGAAGATAGTTATGTGATGATTTGATGATGAGATCCATGATCGGAGAGTGAATGGGAAGATTTGTGAAGAAGATGAGAGTAACGGAAACCGCTTTTAGGAATTTTGAATTCGAGCGGCAAGTGAAAACTCTGTTTGGATAAAACGTAGTTTTATAAAGTGAAGAGTGAATGCTGACGTGGCAGCGGTTTCAAAAGATCAGATGGCTAACATCTGGCCACGTGGCAACCTCTGTTAATTAATGGAAGATAGTTGTTTGGAAACTGCTGGTGAGAGTCAATAGAGGTTGGGAACAGTGAATGTAAACAATGGTGATTTTGGTCTTATCTGAGGATAGATATCAGAGGTTAGGAAACACCATGGTTAGCCTAACAGTGGAAGATGGAAAAACTGAGGATACCTTTGATAGTAGATAGAGAGAGCTAAACAGATGATATTTTGAAAACAATGGTTATTAACAGACTTTAAGGATTTATTGTAAAATTTCAGTTTTAACTATTTTTAAGGATGAATTTTTGATTTTCTGAAAACGTTTTATTGCTATTTACACATGGAAAACAAGATGTTGTTTTTAATCCATGTTTAGCATTCCAATCCTAGAGATCAGACTTTCAAAGGTAGATGTATCTAATGGTTTGGTTAGAACATCTGCCGGTTGATCTTTAGTTGGAACATGATGCAGAGAATTAAAACATTTTTCATAGCAATCTCTCACTAAGTGATGTTTGATGTCAATGCGTTTTATTGTGAAGTGTGATACTGGATTTTAATGATGTTTTCATCTACTTGACAGTCTAACATGAGAGGAGTCTTTACATCAGTTACACCAATATCCAACAGTTGATTCTGAAGCCAGGAGTTGAGCAGTGCAACTTGCAGCAACAATATACTCAGCCTCTACTGTTGATGTTGATACTGCAGCTTGCTTCTTGCTTTTCTAGGACACTAAGCAATTGCCTAGGAACTGACAGCCTCCTGAAGTTGACTTCCTTGTGGTGTGACATCCAACAAAATGACCGTCTGAGTAACCTGAAAGCTCAATATTTCCATTAGCAGGAAACTAGATACCAAGTGTGAGAGCACCTTTTATGTATCTGAATATCCTTTTCACAGCTATGAGATTTGAATTTTTAGGTGCTGACTGAGATCTGGCACAAACACATTTTGCAAACATGATGTCTGGCCTAGAGGCAGTTAGGTACAATAAAGACCCAATCATGCTTCCATAAAGAGTTTGATCAACCAAGTCATCTTTGTCATCAACAGTGATAAGCTTTGAGGTTGCCATGGGTGTACTACATGGTTTACAATCATTCATATCGAATTTTTTAAGCAGTTCTTTGACATACTTACTTTGATGAATGAATGTACCATTTTCATTTGCTTGACTTAGAGACCAAGAAATCATTGAAGCTCACCCATTGCACTCATTTCAAACTCTGCTATCATGAGTTTTCTGAACTCTTCACACATGGTAAAGCATGTGGATCCAAAAATGATGTCATCCACATAAATTTTGACAAGCATCAAATCTTTTCCTTTTCATTTTGAAAACAAGGTTTTATCAATTTTACCTCTTGTAAAGCCTATGGATAAGAGATAAGAGAAAAGTGGAAATAGTTTCATACCAGGCTCTAGGTGCTTGTTTCAAGCCGTACAAAGCTTTGTTAAGTTTGTAGACATGATCTAGATAAAATGCATCTTCAAAACCAGGAGGTTGGCATACATATACCTCTTCCTTAATCTTACCATATAAGAATGCACATTTGATATCTATTTGAAACACCTTGATGTTATGGTTAGCAACAAAAGCTAAGAACAATCTGATGGCTTCTAACCTCGCTACAGGAGCAAAAGTTTCATCATAGTCAATGCCCTCTTCTTGTCTGTAGCCTTGAACCACAAGCCTAGCTTTATTCTTGACAACAATAACCCTTTCATCACTTTTGTTTTTGAAGACCCATTTTGTGCCAATTGGACTTACATCCTTAGGAAATGGTACAAGTTCCCATACTTGTTGTCTTTTAAACTGAAGGAGCTCATCTTGCATGGCCTCTACCCAACTGTTGTCTTTTAGTGCCTCTTGGTACTTGACAAGTTGTAGGAGAGATAAAAAAACTAGCAAAAAGATAAATGTTTTAGGATTGACTTCTTGTGAGAACCCCTTCATTGATGTTGCCAATAACTTGGTCTGGTGGATGATTTTTAAGGAAAATTAAATCTCCTTGATATGGAACAATGACATTTTGAGGTGAAGGCTGCAGATGGGAATCATCTGAGCTAACATCTGTTGGCAATTTTGAAGAGCCAACATCTGTTTGGAATGGAGGTGGATGTATAGGTGGAAGAGGTGTGGAAACATGTTGACTTTTATCCACAGAGGTCGGACTTTTGTCAACAGATGTTAGATTTTATGAGCTGGTAGAGGATTGAGGATCAACAACAGTTGATGCAGCAGTGGAAGAGTTTTCGCAGTTGTTTTGAACATCTGTTGCTCTGGTGGTAGAAGTAACTTTGTATTGTGGAATCACAATGTCAAGTCCATACTCTTGAGGTGAAGATTATGATGTACCTGCAGGGTTAGTCTTGATAGACACATCATCAAATGTAAATTTATCTAAGTCAAACAGTTCTGCAAGGATTGCTGGGATTTTTAATGAAGCAGTGTTTATAGCCTCTGCCCAAAAGGACAGTAGTAAACCTGAGTCTGCAAGCATGGTTCTAGCAGCTTCAATCAAAGTTATGTTCTTTCTTTCAACCACCCCATTTTGTTATGGTGTTCTTGGAATGTTGTACTACCTTACAATTCCTTTTGACACACATAAATCACCCAACTCCTTATTTTTAAATTATGTGCCATTGTCACTCCTAAAGACTTTTACTGGCAAGTCAAATTGTTTTTCAATTCTTTTCACAAAGTCATGCAAGATACTTGCAGTCTCATCCTTGTAGTGCAAAAAGTAAGTCTATGTAAACCAAGAAAAATCATCAACTATGACAAGGCAATACCTCTTTTGTTTAAGACTCATGATTTTTACTGGGCCAAACAAGTCCATATGCAACAATTGTAAACATTGACTTGTTTTGGACTTACCCATGGGCTTGTAAGAACTTTTATGTTGTTTGCCTTTTAAACAAGAAACACAATGTTCTTCTTTAGTGAAATTTTTTTGTGGAAGGCCACTTACAAGACCTTGTTTGGAGAGTGTAGTGATAGTTGTAAGATTTGTGTGTCCAAGTCTTGGGTGCCATATTTCTGTCTCTTTGTTAGAGGCAGTTGAGAACAGACAGGCATCAGTCATTGGATTATCTTTCAACATATCAACCACATACACATTGCCACTCCTATGAGAAACAAGTTGTGCTTTACTCTTAGCTATGATTTGATCAATCCTTTTAACCACTTCTGGCCCAACAATCTGACAAGTTTTCTTAGTGAAGAATGACCCATAGCCCTTGTCACTCATTTGTGATACACTAAGAAGATTAAATTTCAGATTGTCAATAAGATTGACATTTTCAAATTTGAGTTTCCCAGCCTGAAATGTCCCTGGCCCAAGCACCTTCCCTTTTGAATTATTAACAAAGGATATATCACCCCCTCCATGAGCCATGAAGTCTTTGAGAAGGGCTCTACATCCTGTCATGTGCTTGGAGCCTCCACTATCTACATACCATAAACTATAAGGCAAGTAGAAGCTCCTTGCACAATGGTAACAAATTAGTTTAGGTGGGTTTCCAAAGCCAAAATGGCTTTGGAAGGGGTCACAGACAATCTAGAAGTATGGTAAGTCTTTTGAACAGATCTTTGTAACATTTGTTGAGAACCATCTCCTATCAAATGATTGTAACCATGAGGATGCATGTTCACTCTAGGTTTTGATGGTCTTTTGTAGACCTCATATCTTAGTGGTACCTTCTGATAAGGTGGTTGGCCATGTCCTCTTGGATACTGGTTTGCTGGTGGAGCATCTATTACCTTTACCTCTCTGGGAACAGAGGTTTTGGTCAGTTGTTTGTTAACAGATGTTTGGACAGGGACAAAAGTCTGTTTACATTTACCTTTTGAAGTACTTGTCCTTGAACTCTCAAGTGTTTTAGATTTGCTCATTTCATTTGATGTCAAAATTTTGGAGATAAACACACTCTTGAGTTTTATGATTGGATTTGCCACAAATTGTGCAGTTTGGAGAATCAATTATCACACTTGTTTTGTTAATGTCATAAGCTTTTAGAAGAAAACAATTTTTGGTTACATGGTTCTTCTTTTCACAGAAATCACAAAACAAGTTTTTGATATTTTTATTTCTTCTTCCCTTTTTCAGACTTTTTATCAGAAGACCTTTCAAGGGTATAATCTTGACTTTGGGTGCTTTGATCCCATCAGTGGTTGTAAAATCCATTAGCTTGAAATTTTCAAGAATGCCACACTCATCAGACCATGTAGGTTTAAATTGATATTTTTCAATTTCCTCAAAAGTTTAGGATCCTTCACGTCTTTCTAAAACAACTTTATTACCATTATGATCAGTGACTTTGATTTCTTGACCAACCAAATTTGTGGGAATTACTTCAACCGACCCAGATTCATTTACAGCATTGTTTTCAAATACTTGGTCACTTTTTCTAAACTCAATGCCAAATTTCACATTGCTTTTGATCTGGTTCTCCAACATCACTTCATAACGTTTGCAGGATTCTACCCACTTCTCACAAGTGATTTGGGTAGATTCCAACTCCTTTTTACAACTTTGATATTTTTCTATCATGATTTGGAGTTTGTCCTAGTTATGCTTGCTTGATGTTTTAAGCTGTTGGTTTCACTTTTCAAGCAGTTTTGTTTTTAACGCTTTTGAAAGTTTTTCAAACTGTAGTTCATCATCTAAAATCTTGTTTCTAAGGTTTTCATTTACCTCTTTTATGTTAGCAAAAACAATGATGCGTTTATCTGAACATAGATCTTTAAGGATCTGAGGTGATACCTTAGCAGTAGCCATCATTGCACAGTCACATTCACCTTCACATACATTGGCATCCCAAGGGTCAGACAGATGTTTCACTTTCTCACCAACATTCTCTTTTGAAACATTTGTTTCTTCATGAACACAAAACTCATCAGACTTAGACACCACCTCCTCAGATTCAACACCCTTAACTATTGTATCTAGTGACTAAAGCAAAAATCATTTTGTTTCTTTTAAGTGTGCAACTACAACAAATTTTCATCAGTTAGATCCTCAGGCAAGGTACTCCAATCAACAAAGCCTTGAGTAGAAACTCTATTGATTAACCTCTGCCGGAGCAGTGGTTTGTGTAACTTGTGGTGTAGGTTGCATTTGAACCTGAGGAGCTAGGGCTTAAACCTATTGGATCTGAGGAACAGTGGTTTGAACATGTTGCACAAGAATAGTGGTAGCAGGGTGTGTAAAGTGAGCAGTGCTTTGCATGTGAGGAGTAGGGGTACATTGGGAATAATGGACAGTGTTTTGAGTGTTTTAAGGTCTAGGGCTAGGATGTGTGATGATTGGTCCAGTTGATTGAGACCTACATTCTCTAGCAAAGTGACCTATCCTATTACACTTATAACATTTAGTCTTGGGATATTGGATTTAAATAACCCTAACTTTTACTCATTGGCCGATAACACTCTCAACTTGCGATTTGTACACCAGCACTCCCAACTTTCAACTTATTGGCCGATAACACTCCCTAACTAACTGAACCTTAACCCATATAGTTTTTTGCTGATGTGGCACTTTTTGCTGACGTGGCAGCTGATGTGGCATTTTTTATGACATGGCAGATGATGTGGCACCTGATATGGCATTTTTCGATGACGTGGCAGCTGATGTGGCGGCTGACATGGCATTTTTATGATGTGGCAGCTTACATCAGCTAACTGAGTTAGGGTTCAGTCAGTTAGGGAGTGTTATCGGCCAATAGGTTGAAAGTTGGGAGTGCCGGTGTACAAATCGAAAGTTGGGAGTGTTATCGGCCAATGGGTGAAAGTTGGGGTGATAGAAATCCAATATCCCTTTAATCTTTAACTTATCCAACCCAACTTTTAGCCCTCCATGTAATCCTGGAAACTTTCTACCAGTCCTTTTATAATACTTGTTTGCTCTAATACTTAACAAGGCAAGTTGATGCAGAATATTCATTTCTTCTAGATCTGTAGGGTCAAAATGTTGAGGATCATTTAATTCAAAGGATAAGTTGTCAGATGTTTGGCTTTCCCCATTAGTAGTAAAGGCATAATTGGGTGAGTAAGAATCAGAGTTAAAACTACCACCAGATGTTGTGTCAATAAAATGATAATAACTTTGATCCTTACTGCCAAAAGCTTCTTCTTGACCAAAAAGTGTTGTGCTACCGAATGCATAATCATCAGCGACTTTTCCTGACTCTTGTTGCTTCTTTTTCTGGTTAAGCTCTCTCTCATAAGTGAGGAGCCTACCATGAAGCTGAGTTAGACTCGTCTCTTTGAACCCAACCGAATTTCTGGTTACAAAAGCTATAGTATCCCATTTGTCTGGTAATAATCTAAGGAAACGACTATTTAAAGTCGAATTCACAAACTCAACATTAACCAGTTTTAGCTCACTAATGAGACAAATAAGTCTTTCGAACTGTTGGGTTAATGACTCTCCTTTAACATGACAAAACGTTTCCTATTGTTGGTTTAAAACTTCTCTGTTATTTTCAGTTACTTCCTTAGTCCCACGGAATTGCTCTTTCAAAGTGTCCCACAACTCCTTTGCACTGTTGCAATGCAACATGACAACATAGATATCGTTTGGCAATGCAGAGGCACGATACTAAATGCCTTTGCACCTAGCTCGATTTTTTTTAAAAATCTTGCTCAGAGTAGTTTTTAGGACTCTGTGGTACTTGGACTTTTGGGTCCTCAGTACTCGGTACCATTGGAACATGAGGTCCAAAATAACCGTTTCCAGCAACCGGTGTTTTGCTGAGCAGGAACATGACCCATCCGTCTTTGTCAAATGTCATACTCTGATCTGACAAGGATCGGTGGTTTAAAATGGTGCCAGTGTTGTGTGGATCTTGTGGATTTGTGACATTTTGATTGTGTACAAACGAGTTTTTGTTTAAAACTTTGAACGTGAATAAACTTTTACTTTGTTTTCAATAAAACGAACAAACGACCACAATAGTAAGAGTTGATCTGTTCAAATCAAATTGATTGTTAAATCAAATCCGATTGATCACGTTCTCATACCAATTGTTAGGATCGGAGTTTGAATTTTTGTGAAAGTCTAAAGATGGAAAGTAATGAATGAAGATAAAACAATGAAGATCACTCTGATTTGTTCGTACAAAATGTCTAGAATGAAAGTGATGAATGGAATAATACAGGCACTGTTCCATTCATAGTACAGAGCAAACCACTGAGCATCTTTTGCTGACGTCACTATGAAAGTGACATTTAACAACTAAAACAAACTCAAAACACTATAGACTAAACATTGTTACATTAATTACAAATAAGCACTACTATGAAACTACTGATGAGAAGATCCTCTATTGATCTTCAGCAGACCTTTGCTTTAGTCTTCATTAGAGGTCTTCTTCAATAGAGTTTAGATTCCAGCAGAGCTTTGGTCTTCATCAGTGCTTTGTAAACAGTCTTTGGTAACCAGCAGATGTTAGAGAGCAAAGCTTTAACCTCTGTTATTTCTGATCAGATGTTATAGTATATTTTAGCTTTTCTATCATCTGTTCTTTATAGGGTTCAATAAAACCAACAAACTCCAATTCTTATCGATAATAACTTTGCCATTTCCATTACTAATAATCCGGTTAACCATTGATGCACAAAGCACATAGATGTTAGGCATCATTTCATTCGCGACTATGATGAAAAGGTCTTAATCGAGGTGGTTAGGGTAGACAAATTGGATAATCTTGCCGATATATTTACTAAGACATTCGATCGGGCTAGATTTGAGAATCTGGTCCAACTGATTGGCATGATCAACCCCGAGTAAAATTCTTTTAGAAACTCATATAGAAACTTTATTATATGTATTAATGTATAGTTCTTATTGCTTTACAAAATGTAATACCCTAACATGCTTAACTGAAAAGGCCCAACGGAAATACGTACCATTAAATTTATTTTATTAAAAATGTTCCCACATAACCGAAAATCCTTTCTATGGTGAGTCTTTAATGATAGTTATATTTTTTGTTTCATTTAATACATAAATCATATCATAAGTTTACTATCTACATGACCACACATTCCCGTACAATCCGTGTTATGACTCGATCTTCACCCGCTTGCACCTCCTAATGATGATCCTAATTCTGTACAACCTGGAGACACCACATACTTCACATTATTAGTGCTTGGTGACATTATATATATATATATATATATATATATATATATATATATATATATATATAACCTTAAGTGTGTAATTAATGGATCACGCCGCATTCTATCCTCAAGTAGATTCCATTCCATTATCCTTCTGAATGCGAACATTTCATCTTAGAGTCTAACCTCCAAAAAGTTGACAATAGCGTACCTGCACTTTATTTCATTCTTAATGTAACTCAGTTAACAACATCAATTCTCATATATATTAATACTGTGACAACTGTGAAAAATCCCGGTAAACTTTGCTTGGTACAAGTCCGTGGCAATCGGACGTGATATGTTGATCATGATATTGTTTTGATTATGTGTTATGATACGAATTCTGGAGCATGTTACACCGACCATAATAGGAGTATATGCCAAGTAATTACCAAAAACATTATATTGACTCTATGCGTCACCTACATGGCAAGACAAAGTTGTGAATGGATTGGCGACTGTGAGAATATGTCAGGGTTGACATGACACTATTAAGGGCCAATGATGTGAGGTTGGTGTCCTTAGTCTTTGACAACGTGTTAAACGTGAACTTGACGTTTAACAGCGCATTAAACAGTCGACCGTGATTATTAGGCCAACGTTAGGGCCCTTTAAGATTCTGAGTTCATGAAACATCTTAGTTACGAGCCATAGACTATGACATAAGATTAGAAACAAATCGGAGCTCGGGCATGCAAAACGAGGCAGTCCGGTTAGGGAAAAGCCTTTGCGTTAGGAGCAACGAAAGACAAACCAAACATGCAGGGAATAGTTAATCAAGCCTAAAAACACTTAAACTAACCCAAAATGAGGCTTTTATGATTAAAACATAACTGTGCTCGGGTTTCGAGATGGTTATGCTCGATTTTTAAAACCGAGTCTTTTGACACTAAGAACGCGAAAAACGGAGTCCGTTTCGCAAATCGGGTATGCGTCTGAGACCCGAAAACGAACCTAAACGTGCCACCGAAGATAAACATCATATTTCAACACGAAAAGACGAAGCACGACAAAGCGTGGGTGGGGTAGGGGCACCCCACCTATGCCGCCCCCCCTTTATTAATTTTTTTCTTTTTAATCCATTTTTCTTTTAATTTTACACCAAAAATCTGGTCATCTTCACCAATTATCAGCTGCTCCAGCCATTAACAACTTCAAATCAAAGGTATTAACCTTTGTTCTTATGGTTTTTATCATGTTTTCTCGACTATACATGATCTAGATCATGAAAACCCTTTCTAATGCATGATTTTTGAAGGTTTAAACAAGTTTATGGGCTGAATAAGAACACCTTGTGAATTCCCTAGTGTTCTATGGTAGCCATGATTAATCTTTGGGTTTTGATAACTTAATCAACACCTATTCGACCAAAATCGCATAAATATTCGATTAACCGAAAAACAATGAAGCAGGGCTTGATTGAGATGGGTTATGGTATGGTTGGATTGTTCTTGGTATATAGGTACTGAATATGGCTCACAACCACTTCTGGACTCAAGAAAACCACTTGGTATCGAAGGAATCGCTAGGTATATCACCCGAAACTCGAATCTAGAATAGGGAGAATATTGTTTGTACCATAACTTGGTTCGTAGGTATTGGATTGAGCAGAAATTTGGTATGGTAATGTAGGGTATTGACAGTAAGGTCCACGTAAAATTTTAGAATTTTTTGAATTTTCTACAATTTTGGTGAATTTTTGACTGTTTTACCGAACGAAATTCGGAAAAAATAACAAACAAAGTCAATAAATCACCAAACTTCACATGAACACTAAGGAAATATGGGAAAGGTTCTGGGAAGTTTTGGAGTCTATTGGTTGGATTTTGATACGGATTAAAAATCCGCGGTTTATTAGTTTTCGGTAGCCTGAAACGCACTGAAACGAAATCGAAAAAATCCCAAATTTTTGTAGGGAGTTTCTGGACATGTAAAGAAGTTCCTGAAGTATTTTGGGAATTTTTGGACAATCGGATGATAAACAAAGTGAATTATTCGGATAAATACTGTTATACAAATGATTTATTTTAGAAGTTAAAATAGCTTTATAAATTCCCGAAATAATTTTATTGGAACCTATATATTTTTACTGAGTTCTACGAAAATTTCCAGGATTTTATGAACTATGTAGATTAAATGGGATTTTTTAAACTAAATTTGGCAGTTTATCGGACAACGAACCTGCCGAAACTGGGAACGGACCAAAACCTATTTCTACTATAATTGGAACACCGGGAGTATTTTGGGAGGTTCCAGGGTAAGCGGAACACTCTGGGTGTGTTCCACCACCGTTCTGGAGAATCCGTGACGGCGAGAATGGAAACTAAAATTTGGGCAACCTAAACTCCCCAAACACCCAAACTCCCTTAACGAAAAGTTAATCTTTCTTAAATCACAACGCGTTGGCAATATTGGTATTTCGGTACCATTATCCGAACATGTTAAACAACCGACTTTGGCTGGCACGCGAACCGGTGCCCGAGAGCCAAATGAGAAACTAATCCTACCGTAACATCCATCACCACACCAGGACACTATATGTATAACATGGACTGAAAATACCCACTTGGACACGACTTATAGGCGTTACCGACCTAGCGACTGATATTAGTAATTACTTGCATGATTGCTATTAAAGCCGAAAAAGCTTACATATATTCCTATTGCTACCTGTGATGCTACTATCCAGTGAGTTTTCACTTCCCCCACTTTTAAACTGTTTTACTGTTTTCTGGGTGATTTGCATGTTACAAACTGTGATAATTGCACCAACTTGTGATGATGTGAATTATCTAACACACGAACAACCTCCCTACTACAAGTGATTAACGTAAGCCTTATGGGGCAGCGGATAGTACTATTGGTCTGACAAACCCAGTTGCTCCGGACCAGTGCGGCCGGTAACAAGGCAACTGCACGTGTCCTAACCTTGGTTATGTTGTTAGGCATAACTACTTTGGGGACATTCAACTGCACGTGACACAATTGGTGGGCTAAAGTGTCCATTATGACACGGCCCGGTGCGATGATGTGTCTGCGTGACACGGTTCGGTTAAAATAGTCCAGGTTTCACTTGTGCTCTTCGTGTAATTCCATCAGTGACTGTGACCAGTGCGATTAATCTTGTTAACATATATTGTTCCACAACAACCAAACCAGTTGTGACACTTGTGCAAAATTTCGGGCTTTCAAAAACTTGTTCTTTGAAGGCATTCCAATAGCCAATGCTTAAACATAACCCGTTTAACGTAACATATGCACCGGGACGAGGACGTAAGCTAAACATACCCTAAATATCCTTTACATAACTTAGAAATAAGTTTTGAATGGTTTGAGATGTCAAAATCAAGACTATTCGATCATAGGGGCTATTTACGACAATGTAAGTCCTAGAACTACACAATCAGATATCAAACACTCTACAAGTAGCGGAATTACAAGCAAGATGTGGAAGATTTAAAAGCAAATTGTATTGATTCAAGCAAGAACAAGCACATGGTGTAAACCGTCTGGTACTTGATATATGCGATTACAACTTCAGAGAATCAACAACCTAAAACAACCTAGGAACTCCTTATTTATAATC
This sequence comes from Scalesia atractyloides, assembly GCA_947069175.1. Classification (NCBI taxonomy): domain Eukaryota; kingdom Viridiplantae; phylum Streptophyta; class Magnoliopsida; order Asterales; family Asteraceae; genus Scalesia; species Scalesia atractyloides. The sequence goes on along the minus strand of CAMTDV010000015.1, from coordinate 30,916,390 downwards.
ACATAGGAAGCCCTAATACAATGGGCCAAGCCCGAACCCAAAAGCCTAATCGAACACCTATCAAACCAACAAATAATCTTGATCTAACCCAATATCAAAAACCCAAGACAGACGCAAACCTACACTAGTTTATACCCTTACAATATCCCCCAAGGTTTGTGTCGTCTTGTAAAAAAAACCAACTCCACTCTCACTTCTTCTTCTTCTTCTTGGTCAAATCATCTTTAGAGATATACCTTCCAACATACGGACCAAACAGCTGTGTCTCAACTCTGCTTCTATTTCCAGATCACAACAGCAAAGCGATTACTTGAGCAACTCCTCCAGAAAACACTTTTGCAGACACTTTATACTGAGGATCACTCTGAATCTGAGACTTGGCTAGCAGATGAATATCTCTTTCCCCGAAGCGCATCAAATCTCGAACATCTGAAACTCTAAATTTTTCATGTTCACATACAATCACTGCTTGACCTGTTGTTGAATCATACATCCAAAACTTGAAGTCCTTCAAACTATCGTCAGGTAGATCTTTGAGTAAAGGAATCGTCTTTGCTTACTTAGTGGGAGGCCAGATGACAGTCTTGATTGGTTGTTCGGATATTTGTCGAGTACATCTTTGTGAACTCTAACATATGATTGCTGAAACTTCATATCTCTAAAGTTTACTTTAGCCTGTTGCTGCAGTCTGTTGTAGAAGTTCCAACCAATCTTACAATTATGGTTCTTGCATTGATCATGATATAGTGCGTTACTCAATTCATGAAGTCCCACCAACGTCCATGACTCAAATGTACTAGAAGAATTATAATACTCAACTTTCCCATTCATTCTCATCACTAGAAACATGCCCTTTCATCATTATAAGCCCAGCTTCTAATCCCTGATCTATTACCAACCTTGTCATACTTATCTCTCCCAACATTCACAACAAATCTGTCCGGCATCTCCTGATAGCCATAATCTTTCTCAGCAGCCACGTTTTTCATCACGACTTCCTTCATTTTTCTCTTTTGATTCACAGTTCGAGGAGGATTTTGATAATAACGATTCATTGCTTCTTCATGTTCTTTTACTTGTTGAGCTCTCTCTTCAGCTGTATATTCCTTTGGAGGCTCACCAAACTCCTTAGGAAACTTACTTTCCAATTTCTGTTTCACATCTATGAACATAGCTGTAAGAGACCCAAGATTCGTTTCAAGCTCCTGAATCTTTTGATTCTTATGAGTAATCTCTTCCATCAAACTAGCAATCTGAATATCCTTAAAGATCTTATCCTCTTCTAGAGCAGTAATCCTTCTCATTATAGCACCAATATCAATATCACCAAATAACATCTCACTGTCAGGGCTATCACTATCTTTCCTTTCCTAACAGTGTCAGTCTCCAAACTTTTGGCAGCTTGCTGCAGTAACTCAGCTGCTCTCAGAACTTCTACATCAGTAGGAACACCACTTGCAGCACTGCTGGATACTTCACCTGTCCTAGGAGCAGGCATATACTCAGTGGATCTTGGATTGGTCAAAAAATCAACTAAAACGTTACTAACATGTGTTCCAGAACTAGTAGCAACAGGTTGTTTTGGAATCACTGGTATACTAGGGCTCGAACCTGTGGTTGTCTCTTCACTATCCACACGGCTGATCCTAGGATCTCTTCGACTACGTTTCCCAGGATGAAGATGAGCCGTTGATAATCTTCAGTAGATCGAATATCAACTGATTAAGTGTAAGGAGGGTTCACATCTGAAGGTTGTTCAGTTCGTGGAATCTCTTTTGCGAAGCTTGCAGTTTAAGTCTCTGTCTCTGTCTCATCATCATCATCTCCACTTTCATTCACTTCCGCTTCATTCATCAAATTTTCCTCAAACACATCATCATTCTTTTCATCTTGACTCTCAACACCGGTCAATTCAACATTCTCAATCGGTTCAGTCGATCCAGGAGGGGCATTTATGATCTCAACATCATGCTCATCGGCTACTGTCGCATTCACCGGAGCAGATTCTTCAGCTTGTATCTCAACAAATATCCCAATTTTTTCCAACGCTCTAAAATTCTGATACTTTACACCCACATTATCTCTTGACTTTTGGTTCAGCATCGAGAACACCATGTGATTCATAATCTTCATATTATATGTCTTCACAGTGACCGGTAATTTTGGATACTTGGTTTCCAAAATCAACTAAAGAAATCTTGGAAACTTGTACCAGTACTTGTCGTTAACCGTCTTTACATTCACCATCATGTCATCAAAAACACTCTTCGAGTATTTGTATTTCCATCCCATCACCAATGACACCAACCCCGATGCTTCTCTCAGTGTTAGCTTATCCAAACCGCTCTTATTTCCACTAATGCAGACCAGATACATGTGAGCGAGTAGTCTCCAGTATGGATGTAACAATTTCTTGATTACCAGAGGACATCCACCTTCATAGCTCATCCTTGTCAATACTTCCATCACTTGATCCGTAGTATACTCAATCAGATCATCTTCATTATCTCCAAATAATAACACATTACGACTATCCTGCTGTGAAATAGATACTTCTGTGTTCTACACCTTAGACTTTATCACGACATCTCCTTTCTTCGCGAAAGAGTTATCCCAGAAGTCTTTTATCCAGTCCTCTCGAATAATAGGATTTTCTCGCAATGCATGAGCCTACAAGTATTCAACCCGACAGTCAATGACTTGTAATTCTTGTGCCTAGACGGAGGGTCGGACAGATAGCAGGCTACGTTCATAGATCTTTCCCCAGGATTCACCACTTTTTTTCCTGTATCTGCACCAAACGGAACAAATTAATCGCAACGAACATGAATTAAAATCCAAAACTCTGAGTTTGACCACAAGCTTGGTTAAACCGTATCAAATTATTTGAAAATAAACTCATTAGTTAAAAAAAAACATATTAGTAGAAACTACCTTCTGTTAATAAAACTTTTGAAATTATTTGCAAACAGGTTCATGGATTCAATTATCATCTAAATCAGGCCCAAACGTACTAGATCGGCCCTAAATTAATGATTGTGCGATTCAAAACTGAGTGTGCGATCAATCCCTGAGTGTGCGAGGGATCATTATTATACAAACATTTAAATTCTGAGGTTTATAATGAACCTTTTCTGGTCACACACTCTGCACAGTCAACAAAGGTCAAATGCACACTTAACTCTGGTCAACAGACATCTTTGACTCGCACACATGTAATATCCAAGTGTGCGAGGGGCATAATGGTCAAAACACATAATGTCCAAGGTGCAAAAATGTCCATAGCCAACACACAAGACACCTCGCACACACTGCAAGGGTAGTTTGATAAATCCCAGGATCTCTTCGACTACGTTTCCTAGGATGAAGATCAGCCGTTGGATCATCTTCAGTAGATCGAATATCAACCGATTCAGTGTGAGGAGGGTTCACATCTGAAGGTTGTTCAGTTTGTGGAATCTCTGTTGCGAAGCTTGCAGTTTCTGTCTCTGTCTCTGTCTCATCATCATCTTCACTTTCATTCACTTCTGCTTCATTCATCAAATTTTCCTCCAACACATCATCATTCTTTTCATATTCACTCTCAACACCGGTCAAATCAACATTATCTATCGGTTTAGTCGACCCAGGAGGGAGGGGCATCTATGATCTCAACATCATGCTCATCTGCTACTGTCGCATTCACCGGAGCAGATTCTTCAGCTTGTATCTCAGCAAATATCCCATATTTTTCTAACGCTCTCAAATTCTGATACTTTACACCCACATTATCTCTTGACTTTTGGTTCAGCATCGAGAACACCATGTGATTCATAATCTTCGTATCGTATGTCTTCACAGTGACCAGTAATTTTGGATACTTGGTTTCCAAAATCAACTAAAGAAATCTTGGAAACTTGTACCAATACTTGTCTTTAAGCGTCTTTACATTCACCATCATGTCATCAAAAACACTCTTCGAGTAGTTGTATTTCCATCCCATCACCAATGACACCAACCCCGATGCTTGTCTCAGTGTCAGCTTATCCAAACCAGACTTATTTCCACTAATTCAGACCAGATACATGTGAGCGAGTAGTCTCCAGTTTGGATGTAACAATTTCTTGATTACCGAAGGTCATCCACCTTCATAGCTCATCCTTGTCAATACTTCCATCACTTGATCCTTAGTATACTCAATCGGATCATCTACATTGTCTCCAAACAATAACGCATTACGACTATCCTGCTCTGAAATAGATACTTCTGTGTTCTACACCTTAGACTTTATCACGACATCTCCTTTCTTCGCGGAAGAGTTATCCCAGAAGTCTTTTATCCAGTCCTCTTAAATAATAGGATTTTCTCGCAATGCATGAGCCAGTTTACAAGTATTCAACCCGACAATCAATGACTTGTAATTCTCGTGCCTTGTCGGAGGGTCGGACAGATAGCAGGCTACGTTCATAGATCTTTCCCTAGGATTCACCACTTTTTTTCCCGTATCTGCACCAAACGGAACAAATTAATCACAACGAACATGAATTAAAATCCAAAACTCTGAGTTTGACCGCAAGCTTGGTCAAACCGTATCAAATTATTTGAAAATAAACTCATTAGTTAAAAAAAACATATCAGTAGAAACTACCTTTTGTTAATAAAACTTTTGAAATTATTTGCAAACAGGTTCATGGATTCAATTATCATTTAAATCAGGCCCAAACGAACTGGATCGGGCCCAAAATTAATGATTGTGTGATTCAAAACTGAGTGCGCGATCAATCCCTGAGTGTGTGAGGGATCATTATTATACAAACATTTAAATTATGAGGTTTATAATGAACCTTTTCTGGTCGCACACTCTGCACAGTCAACAAAGGTCAAATGCACACTTAACTCTGGTCAACAGACATCTTTGACTCCCACACTTGTAATATCCAAGTGTGCGAGGGACATTATGGTCAAAACACATAATGTGCGAGGGGCCAAAATGTCCATAGCCAACACACAAGACACCTTGCACACTCTGCAAGGGTAGTTTGATAAATCCTAGGATCTCTTCGACTACGTTTCCTAGGATGAAGATCAGTCGTTGGATCATCTTCAGTAGATCGAATATCAATCGATTCAGTGAGGGAGGGTTCACATCTGAAGGTTGTTCAGTTCGTGGAATCTCTGTTGCGAAGCTTGCAGTTTCAGTCTCTGTCTCATCATCATCTTCACTTTCATTCACTTCCGCTTCATTCATCAAATTTTCCTCCAACACATCATCATTCTTTTCATATTCACTCTCAACACCGGTCAAATCAACATTCTCTATCGGTTTAGTTGACCCAGGAGGGAGGGGCATCTATGATCTCAACATCATGCTCATCGGCTACTGTCGCATTCACCGGAGCAGATTCTTCAGCTTGTATCTTAGCAAATATCCCAAATTTTTCTAACGCTCTCAAATTCTGATACTTTACACCCACATTATCTCTTGACTTTTGGTTCAGCATCGAGAACACCATGTGATTCATAATCTTCATATCGTATGTCTTCACACTGACGGGTAATTTTGGATACTTGTTTCCAAAATCAACTGAAGAAATGTTGGAAACTTGTACCAGTACTTGTCGTTAAGCGTCTTTACATTCACCATCATGTCATCAAAAACACTCTTCAAGTAGTGGTATTTCCATCCCATCACCAGTGACACCAACCCCTATGCTTGTCTCAGTGTCAGCTTATCCAAACCGCTCTTATTTCCACTAATGCAGACCAGATACATGTGAGCGAGTAGTATCCAGTATGGATGTAACAATTTCTTTATTACCGGAGGACATCCACCTTCATAGCTCATCCTTGTCAATACTTCCATCACTTGATCCTTAGTATACTCAATCGGATCATCTACATTGTCTCCAAACAATAACACATTACGACTATCCTGCTCTGAAATAGATACTTCTGTGTTCTACACCTTAGACTTTATCACGACATCTCCTTTCTTCGCCGAAGAGTTATCCTAGAAGTCTTTTATCCAGTCCTCTCGAATAATAGGATTTTCTCGCAATGCATGAGCCAGTTTACAAGTATTCAACCCGACAATCAATGACTTATAATTCTCGTGCCCAGACGGAGGGTCGGACAGATAGCAGGCTACATTCATAGATCTTTCCCAAGGATTTACTACTTTTTTTCCCGTATCTACACCAAACCGAACAAATTAATCGCAATGAACATGAATTAAAATCAAAAACTATGAGTTTGACCGCAAGCTTGGTCAAACCGTATCAAATTATTTGAAAATAAACTCATTAGTTAAAAAAAACATATCAGTAGAAACTACCTTCTTTTAATAAAACTTTTGAAATTATTTGCAAACAGGTTCATGGATTCAATTATCATTTAAATTAGGCCCAAACGAACTGTATCGGACCCAAAATTAATGATTGTGCGATTTAAAACTGTGTGTGCGATCAATCCCTGGGTGTGCGAGGGATCATTATTATACAAACATTTAAATTCTGAGGTTTATAATGAACCTTTTCTGGTCGCACACTTTGCACAGTCAACAAAGGTCAAATGCACACTTAACTCTGGTCAACAGACATCTTTGACTTGCACACTTGTAATATCCAAATGTGCGAGGGACATAATGGTCAAAACACATAATGTGCAAGGGGCCAAAATGTCCATAGCCAACACACAAGACACCTCGCACACTCTGCAAGGGTAGTTTGATAAATCCCAGGATCTCTTCGACTACGTTTCCTAGGATGAAGATCAACCGTTGGATCATCTTCAGTAGATCGAATATCAACCGATTCAGTGTGAGGAGGGTTCACATCTGAAGGTTGTTCAGTTCGTGGAATCTCTGTTGCGAAGCTTGCAGTTTCAGTCTTTGTCTCTGTCTCATCATCATCTTCACTTTCATTCACTTCCGCTTAATATATCAAATTTTCCTCAAACACATCATCATTCTTTTCATCTTCACTCTCAACACCGGTCAACATTCTCTACCGGTTCAGTCGACCCAGGAGGGGCATCTATGATCTCAACATCATGCTCATCGGCTACTGTCACATTCACCGGAGCAGATTCTTCAGCTTGTATCTCAGCAAATATCCCAAATTTTTCCAACGCTCTAAAATCCTGATACTTTACACCCACATTATCTCTTGACTTTTGGTTCAGCATCGAGAACACCATGTGATTCATAATCTTCGTATCGTATGTCTTCACAGTGACCAGTAATTTTGGATACTTGGTTTCCAAAATCAACTGAAGAAATCTTGGAAACTTGTACCAGTACATGTCTTTAAGCGTCTTTACATTCACCATCATGTCATCAAAAACACTCTTCGAGTAGTTGTATTTCCATCCCATCACCAATGACACCAACCCCGATGCTTGTCTCAGTGTCAGCTTATCCAAACCAGTCTTATTTCCACTAATGCAGACCAGATATATGTGAGCGAGTAGTCTCCAGTATGGATGTAACAAATTCTTGATTACCAAAGGACATCCACCTTCATAGCTCATCCTTGTCAATACTTCCATCACTTGATCCTTAGTATACTCAATCGGATCATCTGCATTGTCTCCAAACAATTACACATTACGAATATCCTGCTCTGAAATAGATACTTCTGTGTTCTGCACCTTTTACTTTATCACGACATATCCTTTCTTCGCGGAAGAGTTATCCCAGAAGTCTTTTATCCAGTCCTCTCGAATAATAGGATTTTCTCGCAATGCATGAGCCAGTTTACAAGTATTCAACCCGACAATCAATGACTTGTAATTCTCGTGCCAAGACGGAGAGTCGGACAGATAGAAGCTACGTTCATAGATCTTTCCCAAGAATTCACCACTTTTTTCCCGTATCTGCACCAAACGGAACAAATTAATCGCAACGAACATGAATTACAATCAAAACTCTGAGTTTGACCGCAAGCTTGGTCAAACCGTATCAAATTATTTGAAAATAAACTCATTAGTTTAAAAAAAACATATCAGTAGAAACTACCTTCTGTTAATAAAACTTTTGAAATTATTTGCAAACAGGTTCTTGGATTCAATTATCATTTAAATCAGGCCCAAACGAACTGGATCAGGCCTAAAATTAATGATTGTGCGATTCAAAACTGTGTGTGATCAATCCCTGAGTGTGCGAGGGATCATTATTGTACAAACATTTAAATTCTGAGGTTTATAATGAACCTTTTCTGGTCGCACACTCTGCACAGTCAACAAAGGTCAAATGCACACTTAACTCTGGTCAAGAGACATCTTTGACTCGCACACTTGTAATATCCAAGTGTGCGAGGGGCATAATGGTCAAAACACATAATGTGCAAGGGGCAAAAATGTCCATAGTCAACACATAAGACACCTCACACACTCTGCAAGGGTAGTTTGATAAATCCCAGTAGTGTGCGAGGGCAAAAAGGACAATGTCTAGTGTGCGATTGCACTAGACGGCGCGTGACACTCACGCGTCTTCTCCGATCATCGTCTCCGGCCATTCTGCAGTCTCCGATGACAATCTAGGGTTCTGATTCGATGATTTTGTTTAACAATTTTTGGTTTCAATCAACGTTTCACAACTTTTAACTATTTACGATCTGTTAAACCCTAAAATTGCATCGATCAACAATTTCCAATCTCTGTTTTAGGTTATAATCCCTAAGCCAATGTACAGGACCTGCACATACACTGGAAATCAATCAGAAATCACAATAAACTTACCTTTTGACTTAGGGTTCGACATGATGAATAACCAAACAGATGCTGATATCACATCGAATTTTGAGAGAAGATGAGAGAATGTGCGATTGGGTTTTTTTGAAATTTTAGAAATCCTTTTGAGTATATACATCAATCGCACACCTTTCAAGCAAACTTTTTCAACCAAGGGCCCACCAAGTGTGCGGTGGGCCCAAACAGCCGTTTTCACAACAAAACTTAGATATTGTGGGACCCACCAAGTGTGCGGTGGGCCTAACTCAGATCCCGAGACCGAATCTCTTCAGAATTTTTATGCAAGTACTTTTGTGAAAAACACGATCTTTCTCAATTCTTGAACGGGTCACGTTTTTCCAAATAATAAGAAAATAAAAATAAAAAATAAAAAATAAACAACTTATTTACAAACCTATGAATTTACATGAGTTAGACACACGAAAGCATACACCTTTTGCACGCATCATTCAAACGGGATCAAATCACAGAGTCTCGGGCTCGACTACATTTATCAACACGAATTTACTCTGGAAGATCCGAGCAATTGCCATTATATTTGTCCACCTAAACTTATCTCCTTAGGCCTTTTTCAAATGATAGTCTGCAACCCATTTATCATGTTTTTCAATTCAATTAAAATGAACACTCAATTCAGTCACGATCAAATCCCAGAATTTTAGATTTTGAACAGGCTATCATACGAGTAGTTTCCCTACCACATATTTCACAAGCCCGTTCTAGGATTATGAAACCTTGACTGGGACTTGATTGAGAAAAGAACAGAATAGATCAGCAGCAGAGATAGATATAATATACAAATCAAATGAGATTTTCTCAGTTTGATATAGGTTTTTGGGTTTCTTTTGGGCACTTGAGGGCCTCTTTCGGGTGTTGTTTGATCTACAAATCGACATTGTACAGCTAGGTCTTTGCTTACGTAAAACAGAAGCCGATATTGCCTAGCACCTCGAGGTCTTTGCTCACGCAAAACAGAGGAGATACACGAGTTGGACAGAAAAGATTTCAGAACTAAAACGAAATTGTGTGTATCGGGACATCACACACGCATTCAAATAGCCATGTCCTAATTCCAAGTGATGTTCTTTCCTGAGGTCATTGAATAATATTAATGTTCTGCACAGAACCAATCAAAGAATCCAGTCGTCAGGATAAAGCCTACCAACATATCGCTCTAGAGGCAAGCCATTTCAATATTGGTCTTACACGAGTCAGCCTTAATCCACACAATGAAATTATGTCATTTCCCAAGATGCAGCAAAAAACCAATTGAAACTATTTTTGTATTTTTCGGATTTTTCTAATGTTTTTGTATTTTTTGATTTTTCAAATGTTTTTGTATTTTTCTGAGAGACATCATCCCCCTAAATTTTTGCTTAAAATTGAAAATAAAACTAATAAATGAAAAACAATTTTATGAAACAAATTTACATAAGCGAAGAAAAATGTTTTTGTGTGCCCATGTTTAATCCTCGAAATCGACCATTTTCAGAAGTTCGAGAAGAGCGAGAAAACGTGCTTTATCAACAGGTTTTGTAAAAATATCTGCGACATTGTCGTCAGTATGAATTTGATTCATAGTAATGAGTCCCTGGTTGAAAGAGTCACGTATGAAATGAATTTTTATGGCAATGTGCTTGGTTTTTGAAAAATATACCGGATTTTTCACTATTTGAATAGCGGCATCATTGTCACAATAGACAGGAGTTTGATAGAAATTCAAAACGTAATCAGCCAGCTCGTGCTGTATCCAGATAACCTGAGAGCAACATGCTGAAGCGGCTACATACTCAGCGTCTGCAGTGGACAGAGATATAGTCTGCTGCTTCTTGCATTGCCAGGAGATGAGACGATCCCCAGAAACTGGCATCCAGCTGACGTGGACATCATGTTCATACCTGTACCTCCAAAGTTACTGTCAGAGAAAGCACATAGATCAAACGGAGATTCTTTTCGATACAGAAGACCATGCCGAGGCCTGCCCTTGAGATACCGAAAGATTCTCTGAACAACATTTAAATGAGAAAGTTTAGGAGAAGCCTGATATCGTGCACATTGACACACAGCAAACATAATGTCTGGTCTACTGGCCGTCAAATACATCAACGAACCAATCATCAAGTTATACAACGTCTCATCAACAGCTTCCCCTTCCAGATCTTCAGTCATCACTGGTCTTTCTGCCATCAGAGTATTTGCAGGTTTCGCATCCTGAAGTTTGAATTTAGCTATAATTTCGTCAATGTATTTCCCTTGATGAATCAGTATTCCTTTGGAATCTTGACGAACTTGCAAACCCAAAAAGAAATTCAGCTCACCCAAAGCACTCATTTCGAATTGCTTCTTCATCACTTCTTCGAATTCCTTGCACAGTGCTTCACTAGTGGATCCAAAGATAATGTCATCCACACATATTTGCACTAAGAGTTGATCTTCATCAACTTTTCGAATAAACAATGTCTGATCAATGACACCACGAGTGTATCCATTTGCCAGCAAATGCTCCGTCGGTGTAGCATACCAAGCACAAGGAGCCTGATGCAACACGTACAAGGCCTTGTCAAGCTTATAAACATGACGGGGACACTATTTATTAACGAAACCAGGCGGCTGCTTCACATAGATCTCTTCTTTGACTTTGCCGTAGAGAAAAGCCGTCTTGACATCCATCTGGTAGACCTTGAATCCCATGAAAGATGCGTATGCCAGAAGAATTCGTATCGGTTTCTAATCTGGCCACATGAGCATACACCTCATCATAATCTAGGCCTTCAATTTGTCTGAATCCTTGAACAACCAGTCTTGCTTTATTTCAAACTATCACTCCACTATCGTCCCGTTTGTTTTGATAGACCCATCGAGTTCCGAGTGATTTCTTTCCAGCGGGCAACCGATCCAGCTTCCACACCTTCAACTTTTCGAACTGATTCAGCTCATCCTGCATCGCGTCTACCCAGCTAGGTTCCTGAAGAGCCATATCTGTTGTCTTTGGCTCTATTTGTGAGATGAAACATGAAAACAAACAATTATTAATCACCCCTAATTGACTCCTGGTCAACACTCCAGCTCCTACAGGTCCAATCACATTTTTGATGGGAAGATCAGGCTGGACACTTTTAGGAATAGCAATTTCAGGAGTAGTTCCAGTAGGTGGCAAATTGTTCATATTCTCAACTGCCACTGATTCATTCTGATCAATAATTTCTTCCTCCTCTGATCCATCAGCAACAAACTCATTGGAAATTTGACCATCAAACAAGTCTGTTTGATCATGTAACTCGTCCTCATTGTCAGACAAATCTGCTGCTTCCCCGTCTTCATTAAGAACATTTGTATGGTTAGTAGCAGTTTGATTCTTGGTATCAGATGTTGAAGATGAAGCTACAGTCGTGCGATCCCCCACAGTCGTAGGATCCCCCTCAACTTCAACATCCCCCTCTTCTTCAGCGTATGGAATAATTGAGGGTTGAGAAACAACATTCGAAGGACCCGAGGTACCTGCATGAACAGCAGGAGGATCATCAAGAATTCCAAAGGATTTAAACAAATAAGAATAATCATAAAGAGTAAATGGCCCGTTTCCAGCATCCGTTTGATTTTTTTCGAGCCACTGTACATCAAAAGACTCCACAATCTATCTAGTCCTTTTGTTGTACACTCTGTAAGCTGTCTTGTTTTCATGTGCCGCTTTTCCAGCATAACCGATGAAGTAGCATTCATCTCCCCTAGCATCAAACTTCGGTATGGATTCCAAGTGCAATAGAGTACACGGGCAACCAAAAGCTCTAAAGTGCCCAACATAGGGTTTCTCGCCAAACATCACCTCATGAGGTGTCTTCATGCAAGCCTTGTTTATAATGAATTTATTTTGTACATAGCACGCAGTATTGACAGCCTCATCCCAGAAGAATACAGGAAGTTTGGAATCACACAGAATCGTACGCGCTGCTTCAATCATGGTTCGATTCCTTCTTTCAGCAACGCCATTTTGCTGAGGAGTCCTAGTAGCGCTGTATTGTCTGACAATCCCCCGTTGAGCACATAAGAAATTCAACTCAGCATTCTTGAATTCGGTTCCATTGTCAGCATTCTTGAATTCGGTTCCATTGTCGCTTCTTGAATTCACTTTCTTGCTAGTCTGATTCTCCATAAAGATTATGAATCTCTTGATCAATTTTGCAGTCTCACTTTTATTAACTAAGAATAAAACCCAAGTAAAACGTGAGTAATCATCAGTAATCACTAAAAAGTAAGACTTCCCTGACAGACTGAGCACATTCACAGGACCAAAGAGATCCATGTGAAGAAGCTGCATCACACTGTTAATTGTGTTGACAGTTTTAGGAAAATGAGGTTTTCGATGTTGTTTACCCTTGGCACAGGAAAACATTTCTCAAAAGTTATGAAATCTTTCACTGGTAGACCCCTTACCAACCCCAGTTTCGCAAGACGGTTCAGATTTTTGACATTTGAATGTCCTAAACGACGATGCCACAGCATAGCATTGTGTTCAGAGATTTTGGTAAACAGACAGGTAACGCTTTCAGCAGGTGGTCTATTCATGTCTATGACATAAGCGTTGCCTTTTCGGTCAGATTTCAGTAAAATCCACTCGTCAGGAATAACCATTCCTGGCTTTAGAATTAAGCAATGTTTATCAGTGAAGTGAGTAGAGTAACCGTTGTCACAGATCTGGGAAACACTCAGCAGATTGTGCTTCAGCTCAGGAACATAGTTGACTTCCTTGAAACAGAGATCACCATTCTTGACTGTACCTCGTTGTGTAATCTTTCCTTTTTCACCTCCCGCAAAGTTGACATATCCGCCATTAAAATCCTCAAGATCAAAAAGCTGAGATAAGTCACCAGTCATATGCCTAGAACAGCCACTGTCAATGACCCAGAGTCGAAAGACAGCCCTCCATAGCCGTTCCTGCACACATGCGGGATTAGTTAGATTTTGGTACCCAACCCATAGTAACAGTGGGTATACCCTGTGCATTGACATAAGTCACATGTGTCCAAACCAAATTTTCTTCAGAATAAATATGTTTATTATTGAAGTGCGAGGACTTGGGAAAACTGACTGGAGCATGACGTCTTGGCTTCCAAACTGATTTAGGCACTTCCAATTTCTTGGATGCCTTGGACACAGATGGATTACAGTTTGGAACAAAATTTTTGCTTTTTAGTTTCAATTGTTTAGCTCTGTTCCAGTCATCATCAGAAGGCTTCACCTTGGAATTCATCCTCTCAACAGGCTTAGATCCTTGAGTCTTTACCTGTTTTGAAGATCTGAGATTTCCTTTTGGAGCCTTCTGACGCTCCCCTTCTTTGAATTTATCCGGACGATGCTCACAGTTTCTTGCAATGTGTCCAGCAATGCCACACATATAACATATTTGTCGTTTCACTTGTGGCTTTGCTTGAGATCCATCAGTCTTTGCAGAACTTGAGGACTTGTGTGGATCCTGATGTACAGGCGAAACATGTCTATTTTGCTTTTTCGAAATAGGATTTTGTTTACATGATTTTTTCGATTTCGATCTTGGTGGAATGTATTTTGACTTATCAATTTCTTTTGTCCGTTTTACCATAGATTCTTGGATTTATCAGTTTTATTAGGCAAAACAACAGAATTTAAATCCACGCAAATAGAACCAAAATAAATGTCAGAACAACTATCGCTCTTAAACACAGAGCCCACACAATCCAAAACACCAGAAGAAATTGAACTATTGTTTGATTGTTCAGAAATTAAAGCATTGTTTTTCTGAATTTTATTTTTCAAATTAAAAGCATCAACATCATCCAAATCATCTTCATCCACCCAATCTTCAATAACTACTTGGTCTGCATTCGAAGCAACAGGGTTAGTAATGTTCATATTCTCACAAACGGTGTCACATGATGTCGTAATATCACTTTCAAGTGTTGGTGACACCGTTGAATCTGAAGAGTCAGGATCATTTTTATTTAACATATCAGCAGGGGGTTCTGTGGTCTTTTCACAGTCTGACGCCACTAAAACTCCTGTTACTGATTCTGATTCTTCATCAGTTAGTTTTGATTCAACAATTTTAGACGACTCACTGCTAGATTCTACTGAATTGACTGACTCTGAGTTCTCACAATCAGTCTTTTCTGAAGAATCACAATGCAAATCAGACGAAAAGGATGATTCAGAAACTTTTTCAGACTCAATTTCAGTCTTAGATAATGCAGCTTCTTTATGTGATTCATCACTAGAGTCTACTGATTCAACTGTCTTTGATTTCTCACAACCAGTTGATTCAGCGGAGTAATTTGTTGAATCACATGAAGTAGCTGTCTCGCTCTGTTTGCCATTTTCAAAATCTTTTAAAAATTCAGCCAACCCCTTCATCATGGCAACTCCACATTGTTGACATCCACATGAGACTCTGATTTTTGAGTCTTTGTTTCAGATGAACTTTGAGAAAAACATGTTTTTGTTCTATCCAGAATTTGAAAATGTTTATCAATTTTAGCATCTTTCTCATAGTCGAACGTCACAGTGTGTTTATCAACATCAACAGGTCTCCACAAAAACTGTCTTGGATGGCTGTTTTTCTAATGTTATCTCAGTTTTATCAGGCCTGGTGATTTTAATTTTCTGAGTTTTGACAGGTTCAACCTTAACAGTGTCTTTTGGTCCATATTTTTGTTCAGGCATGTTGGCTATCTCCTCTTCAGACATGGGAAGTGAGGAGAAATTTTGGTTGTATGGAGGAGCAATGCATACAAACCCTAGTCCCTTGTTCCTCACTTCCCTTTTGCTGAACTTTAATTGATTATTTATTATCTTTTCAACTTTTTCACTTGAAACGTCAAATTTCTTAAAATTAAATTCTGTATTTTCAAAAACAGATTTTTGATCTTCAAGTTCAGCAGCCAGTTTTTCAGACAATTTTTGAAATTGAGATACCTACACCTATTCTGACTTACATCATCATGCAACTGCCGGATGTTACGTTTTTGTGCTTCAATAACATCCTTGTATCCATTTATTTTTTTTTAATCTGGTATAAATCAGATCTGGATACTTGCAGTTGCCTAACGAGTGAGTCTGCCTGAGCTTTGTAACCGTCTACCTTTTCTCTACATTCCTTGGTACAACAAACATTATCTACACGTACCTCAGTAGATGATGGAGAGAAGTCACCCATGGAAGCCATGAAAGCATGATACACGTTTTTCTCGTTAAGGTTCAGATCTGCCATTTGACTGGACCAGTTGAAGCCTCCTCCTTCTTGTGCCACCATTGCAAGATTTGCACCTGAATTCGTTCCAGATACCGAAGTTTGATTTCTGGTAGGTGAGTTTGGTGGAACGTGAGTGCCTGGACGCGAAACACTCACATTTGAAGTAGCAAGAGTGTTTGGAGTTGGTCTTGATGCAGAACTGACAGTCACAGTCACGTTGGAATCTGATCTCTCTGTTTTAGGCTGACGGCATTCACGAGCAAAGTGACTAGGCTCGTGACAATTTAAACACCTAAGCTTTGACTTGTTCCAGCCGAGTTCCTTGCTAGCAGCATCCCAGATGTTTCTTCCAGTCCTGTTAACAAAATTCTTTGCTCTGAAGACAGCCATCGCCATCTGCCAAGTTATATCCATTTCTTCAATGTCATCGGGATGAACCTCATGAAGTTCAACAGCTCCAATGTGACTCATTTTCCCAGCAACAAAAGCATTATAGCAGTTCATTACCCCAGCCATAAGTGCCATGTTCTCTTCAAACTCTTTGGGCACTGAGAATGTTGGTGTAACATTCGGTATGTTTCCAGAAGTAGTAGTGACTTGAGCTGCTGTGTTCACTTGTAGAGATGCAACTGTAGGCATATGACCTGTGCTGCTTGGGAAGGACACGGTATTTATTGGAAATAGAACTGAAGCAGAGGTATTTTGAACAGTGGATGAAAACATCTGAAAAGATCCACATCCAGCCCCTTGCTGAGAAACAAAAGCAGTATTGGATAAAATGCCAGCGTTGTCGTAGCTTGAAATGTGATTGTTCAACCTTTGTTTGTCATCCATGTCGTATGACTTGAGCAATGATATCACTTCAGCTAAGCTCATGTGTGTCAGGTCCTTGGTTTGCTTGATCAAGGTGACGTTTGTATCCCAACTTCTAGGAAGAGAATTAAGCAATTTCTTGTTCACTACAGAATTTCCAAGCTGCATATCATGCGTCCTCATATCACTTATCAAAGCTATGAAACGTTGAATCTGATTCTCCAAAGTTTCACCAGGGAAATGATTGAACATGTTGAATTTTTGAGTCATTATCTCCCTCTTGCTCTCCTTCATTTCCTCGTTTCCTTCATACATTGCCAGCAGCTGTTCCCATAATTCTTTAGCAGACTTTGCTTCACGAACCCCAATGTCTATTTTCGGAACTAATGCGGTGTGCAGCATAGCTAAGGCTTTCTCATCAACTTCAACCTTTTCATAATTTTCGTCATTGTATTCAGACACAGGCTTGACAACAGTTGTTCCTAACTCTTCATCTAGAACGTATGTGATCACTGTAGATCCTCGGCAAATCGATCTCCAAGCCTTTGGTTCCTTTATCTTCAAATACTGTGAAAAGCGAAACTTCCATTCTGAAAAGGAATCCCCCAAATTCAATCTTGGGATCTTGTTGTTTGTTCCAATGACGGTGTCCAAATCCTGGTTCTTAATGACCTTGTCACTTAATGACACTTGATTAGTTTGTTCCATTTCTGAAAAATATAAACTGTTAGAATTTGATAAAAGAAATATAATTTATATTAACAGTTAAATAAATTTTCAGATTTTAAGGTCCAAATTTTAATGTAGATTAAACAGTTCAGAATCAGTCCATAGTCCGGGTCAAACAGTCTGAAATCAATCGCAAAGTCCAAATAACTCGCACACCCAACTCGATCGCACAGTTCAGAACAGCCAGTTCAGAACTCAGTCGCACAGTCCAAAAAAATAGTTTCAACACACAGTCGCGCAGTCTACCAATCCCACAGTCAGTCGCACAAACTAAAAGATCCAATCCAAATCGCACAGTCCAAAAGTCCAATCACACAGTGCCCAAAGGTTCGAAACAGTCACACAATTGAGCCAGTTCAATAGCAACCGCACAGTCCAACTTGAGTCGCACAGTTCAAACCAATCGAACACTGCAGTCGCACACTTAAATTGGGCTCGCACACTTGACTTTGGACTCGCACAGTTCTTCACAGGCCCAAACCAGAAGATATATTTCAAAATCTCAGTCGCACACTCAAACAACTAACTTCCGATAAATCTGGCAAGTGATTTTTCAAATTTTCTTGAAGATTACCCTGCAACAACTTACCAAATATCTCGCAAACACAATTGATTAGTTGTCAAACAGATCAAACCACAAAAATTTAAAGATTTGATGAACAAAATTGTAATATTCAACAAGAATCCAGACCTTTTCTTACTTTTTAGAAAACACACCAGATTTTGATTTTGAAAGAATGTATAACTTTTCGATTTTGTAAGTTTGATCCAACTTGTGTCAAAATGCAAGGTATACGAGAAATTTTTCAAAAGAAAACTAGTATCTCGCACACTTTGATTTCAAAGAAACAGATGACACAAGAAAAATTAAATAATCAAACAAAATCAAGGCAAACTCAGACATGTTTGTCAGCAGCGATCCTCAGCAAAACAGCCTTCAATCTTCAAGATATCTGATCCAAACCGAGCCTTCGCAAGACTACTTAGGCTATGATACCAATTGTAAGTCCAAGAACTACAAAATCAGATATCAAAAACCCTACAAGTAGCGGAATTACAAGCAAGATGTGGAAGATTTAAAAGCAAATTGTATTGATTCAAGCAAGAACAATCACACGGTGTAAACCGTCTGGTACTTGATATATGTGATTACAACTTCAGAGAATCAACAACCTAAAACAACCTAGGAACTTCCTATTTATAATCACATAGGAAGCCCTAATACAGTGGGCCAAGCCCGAACCCAAAAGCCTAATCGAACACCTATCAAACCAACAAATAATCTTGATCCAACCCAATATCAAAAACCCAAGACACACGCAAACCTATACTAGTTTATACCCTTACAGACAAACTACGAAAGTCTGCCGATTCTCATAGCAACGCACAATCCGGAACAAATTCATAAGCTTAACATACCTTAAATACCCATTACACAAATTAGAAATAAGTTTTGAGGGCTTCGGTATGGCAAAAACACACTTTTGTAACTTCAGGGGCTATTTTGCAAATTCTGTGAAATTATGCCTTTTCGCGTATTTCGCTATCCGAAATATGTACGGACATCCAAAAATTTTTGTAATCATTAAAATATCATACTTTGGTGATTGGAATGCAAAAATATTATTCGTTACGCATTTACGGTCACACACGTGTTCGTTACGATTTTCATCGTAATTAACCAAAAACCACGACCGTACGACCAAACGAACCGACCTCTGGAATATCTTTGGACATATTTCAAGTTCCCTATACCTTATTGTCCTTATAAGGCTTAAAATGAGGTTAACGGGTGTTAAAAGTGCCAAAACGCGTCAAAAACAAGTTCAGGGGCCTGTTATGTAATTATGTGAAAGTGATGCCTAGACCCTGGGCTTACGGACCGTATGCCTATACTACTTATGGTCCGTAAGGTGCCTCCAGCACATAAAAAACGTGGCAGCAGCCTGTTTACTCTCTTGGACACCAAGCTTTCGAACTTGCCACACTTCCCCTGATCTTGACACCTCCCTAAGCACCTGGAATGATCATAGAACAAGCCCTAACACCTGTAATGATCTCATGGCACCTAATTCATCTCTAAATAGCAAGGTTATTCATACCTTAAACTTTTATTCAACTCATTTTCTGGTTCAACTGAAGTTGCAACACTTTTGGTGATCAATCTCGGAGATCTTGGCATTCCTTTAGTGTTGTAAGTGTTCTCTATCATGTTTGATTCAATTCTTGTAGTTTAATTGGATTACAAGTCGAAAAGTTTGACTTTTGTTTGACTTCCAGATTTGATCATAAATTGATCAACTTAAAATCCAATTGAACCTTGAATTATGATGGTAATCATGATGGTTATGATCCCTAATGATCATACCTGCTGATTTCGATCTTTTGGTCAATAATGCGACTTTTGCGCAATTTGCAATGGAACCATTTCCGGGCATCAAAACAGTTTGTTTTGGTGCCAAAACACTTTTATAAACTTATTTAGACATGTCAAAACATGCCTAACTCGTCACTTTTGTATTTATGCTTGTTTAGAGTCATAAGTCTAGCGGTTTTGACCACCGCATTGACTATCGAATCTGACCCGTTTGGTCGCCTTTAGGATCCGACCAAGACCATTATTACGATCATAATATTATAGGTTATAACCCTATGAGGCTATACCTAATAATCATATATTTTGGTTAATCATATGACAAGTCGACTACGTATTCCTTAAAAATACTGAAAATGCCCTTTTTCATATAAATTAGTTTAAAACACATAAGAATGTTATTTTGACATCTAAATTGATTATACAACTTATATAAACTATTTTAGGCATACTAGACTTGTCATAGGACATATTTAGCCATCCAAACCCATAGTTACGATTATGACCCGTTAAAGTGGCGTAAACCACTTTAGCGAGCCGTATCAAGTCAAAAATTTTTGAAATGCTTCCAATTCAAAATGTTAGGTATTACGAACCATATTGTACAAGATCCAACTCTTGTTTGGTTTTTATACCTCATTCTATCCGATTTCTCATTTTCAAGTTTCGACACACTAACATGTAATTATCCGTTACACTAGGAACCTCTCCAACACTTGAACTCTTGATCCTTTGAGCTTTGTTATATTATTTGAACAAGATCTATACGTAATCCTAGGCGAGTACATTGCTCCCCTTCTTTTACATTTTCCAAATGTTTTGGGGTGATTCATATGTGGGAAATCAAATTTTCTCAAATGTATGGCATATATGTGTTTAACTAAGTGCTTTTATGTATTAATTCTGAATACGCAACACGACAATTGATGACACGACAGTTAAAGAGGTCTTTCAGGGCCTATATCCTGGTAGGATCTTTCTATCTTCATAGTTAAATTCTCAAAGGATGTTTGAAGTACACTCTTAAATCTTCCTATCTTTATAGTGAGATTTCTAAGAAGTACTTACGAGGAACGGTGAACAATTGGTTTATGTGTAGAATTGTTGGTGATTTAGATAATGAAACTAGAGTAATATAATAAGAACATGGTGGCTACGCCGCTGGTACTTCTTATATATAAGTGTGCTTATTGTATTACCCTTCGTAGCCTTATCCGACTCACCATTAGGATTATGATTTTGTGATACAATTTGACGAGACAGGTGACAAGACTTAATTCCCATTACATCTACCTGTATTTATAGTTAGATATTTGTGGAATGTTTAAAGTACTAATTGGTAGTCCTTGATTGGATTTTGTGTACTTTAATGCGTATTTGACAAGACAATTTGACGAGACAAGTGACAAGACTTAATTCCCATTACATCTACCTATCCTTATAGTTAGATATTTTTGGAATGTTTAAAGTGCTAATTGGTAGTCCTTATTGAATTATGTGTACTTTAATGCGTAATTGACGAGACAATTGACAAGTTGACAATATTGTGCTTATGTGGTTAGTTGTGATTAGGATAACGAAACCAGTGTAATACCATAAGAACATGGTGGATACGCCACTGGTACTTCCTATATATAAGTGTTCTTATTGCATTACTCTTGTAGCGTTATTCGAGTCACTTTAGGATTTTGTGTACGACTGATTTCAATGTTCGATATCCAAATTCTTGATAATCCTTTCATGATTTGTATGATAGATTCTTAGAAGGATATTTAGTATTATTATAAATCATTGATTGATTTCTAATATACTCACACAAGTATTGACCGATTTCAATATAGTTATTGATTATCCTTAATTGGATTTCTAATAACATATACTCAAGTTTATGGACGATTTCAATATATTTACAAAGAACAAAGTACAAGTTTCAATGGCATGTCACTTGTCTTAGCTATGGTCTTGAAAATTCTTCCTAAGTTCGACCGAACATACTGTTTTTCTTGAAACTTTTCAACAAGTCCGCTCGAGGTGTAAATTTTTCTCGAAACTAATATCAAATTCGACCGAACTTGAGTGATTGGGATAATATTTGGAATTTATCATATACGTTCGACCGAACTTGTGAAAATCTGGAAACAAAAGCTGATTTTCACACAAGTTCGACCGAACTTGTCTGTTACTAATCAATTTTCGTGTGTTTTTTATCGTATTTTCAAATAAGTCTTCAGATTGTCAAAATGGAAGATTTCCAAAATGTGTTCGTTTCTCAAGTGGCTTCCTCATCAAATGCTAATATTCTTGCGGCAAATTAGATGAACAATGACAACGAAATGGGTACTACATCGAAACCGCCAAAGCTAATGAGCATGGACGAGTTTGAAGGATGGAAGGAAAAGTTTGTGAATTGGATTCAAGCGAATCAGTTCAATAGTTGGGTTTTTAGTTGAGGATGGTTACAAATGGCCAAAGGATGAGCGTGATCAAGATCTTCCTCTAAATAAGTTCTCACCGACCAACAAAGATAACTATGTCGCTGAGAAGAAAATGATAAGCTTAATTCAACAATCAGTAAAGGAAGATATCTTGATATTATTTCCAGAATATGATACTTCGCAAGAATTGTGGCACTCTCTCTGTGACAAATTCAAAGGAAGTGATGAAATGATCAAGAGTAAAAAGGCCTTGATTAAGAAAGAGTTCGAGATCTTCACGATGGTCAAAGGAGAAACTATGAAGCAGATGATTGATAGATACTGAAACCTTATGGTCCAGATGAGAAGACATGATATCAAGAGATCGAATGAAGAACAAATCGAGAAATTGGCCAATGCACTTCTTGAAAGAAATGGACAACATATCCGAGGATTCTGAAGAACAGTCCATCTTGGAGACATTTCAAGTTGTCATCTTTCATCGAAAAATTAGAAGGTCATGAAATGGAGTTGATGAAGATTGCAAAATCTAAGAATGCTAATGTTGTTCAAGATGTCTGTGTTTATTACAAAGGAGGTGTTCAAGAAACTCCAATCCAAAGTCTAAAAATCCAAACGACATTTAGTACAAACATGAATTCATCACAAAACCAGAGTTCTCCATATGCTGGATATACAAGTGCTAGTTCAAGCTCTTCATTCCAAAATCAGAACAATCAGTCGCATCAAACAAGCCAATCCAGTTCTGATTCAAATGTTTTCCAGTGCAACATAGCAGTCGATTTGAAGAATGTATTTCCTGAAAAATTGGCCAAACAGCACATAGCACTTCTTGCTACTGTTCTAGAATCGTATGAAAGCTTGGTTGCTGGAAAGATCGGAAATCCGGAAATGACAGCCGAAGATTATGATCAGGTGGATGAAGAAGAGTTGGAACTGATGGATATCAAATGGAGCCTTACATCTATCATCAGAAGAGTTACAAAGTTTGTGGTATTCACTGGAAAAGATATTGGAAATTCAAGCAACAAGCTTGGATTTGACAAGTCAAAAGTCACATGCTTCAGGTGTCGTCAAAAGGAACACTTCAAACGTGAATGCAACAATCAAGAAGCAGGTGGAAACCAAAATCCTTTCGGCAGTAACAATGAGTACTACAAGAAAGCACTTCAATACAAACCATATCCGAAAAGAACACAAGTTGAAGTAGAAGATAAATCCGCAAAGACAACCGAACAAGCTCTTGTTGTTACACATGAAATGGTTTTGACTGGAACAGATACATCGGAAAGAAGACAGGTGTTGCTATGATGGCAGAGGTAGTGGATGAATCTGAGACATCGTATGTTGATGTTGCTCTAGAGAATGCAATTCTGGAAGGATATATGTAGAGAGCTGAGGAAGAAGAAATAGCTTACCTTGAAATGCAAAGGCAAGAAGCATTGAAATCAGAGGCCGAAAAGGTAAAATCTGAGGTAAGTGTGTCTGAAAAGGAAGTTGTGAAAGTTGTGGAGGTTGAAAAACCTTGCACAAAGTGCGCAAATCCTTGTGAGTCTTGTCTTGATAAGGTCAAAGTCATAAGAGAATTGACTGTACACAACGAAAATTTTTGTTATGATTACAGAACCATGAAAGAAGCTTATGACAAAATAAAAGACACTTACAAAAATGTCGAAAAAGCTAATTGTGAACTAAGTGCTAATGTCAAAATGTTAAATGCAGTAGTAATTGAAAAACAAAAAGCAATTAACATGTACATTAACACCATATTGAAAAAAAACGTGAGCTTCATGACATAAAGATAGAAACGGAACGGGTAAGACAGCTTCTAAAGAGCTACACCACAAACGCGTATGCCATTGATCACATTCTTCCTACGATTAAGTCAGAGGAAAATGGCGATAAATCAAAGCATAAAGAATACGGAAGTGTTCCTCCACCACTTCTTGCAAGTTATTCATGCAAGAAAGATGATGAGATCGAAAAGGCATTAAATATACTTATTTTGTCAGAAAAGAAAAATAAATTGCCTGAGAACATTGACGTAGATTTTACGAAATCAAATGATGACAATGAAACAGTGGTAAAAAATGTGGTAAAGAATGTGTTGGGAAATGATTCTGATAACGGCAGCTTTAAAAGCGCCAACTCAAGTTCAAACAGTTCTGATACACAGTCCGAAAATGACGATACATCTTAAGAAAGTGATCTAAGTGTTGATCCTAACATTGTCATGTACAAGGTTAAGGATTCTGATAGATTATATTTTGATGATAGCTTTCCGATTCGGAACGTGAAAGAGGATCAAATTGATAAACTGTTTAAACTTGTGGAAGTTTCATCAGATAATCTCGAGAAAAATGAAAAGAAGTTTTACTCTAAACCGAAACGGAATTTTAACAATTACCGTAGGAATGGTGGTGATTTTCCTGAGCACAGGAGAGCAGGATTAGGTTTGGAGGTTGAAGAAGAAGAACCGAAGAAGAAACAGAAACCAGCGTTCTAGAAATACAAAGGTAAGAATATAAAGTTTATGTATGGAACAAGCACGGTTGAAGAAGAAAGCTTAATCGGTAAGCAATCAAATGATAAATTCAAGAAAGAGAAAGAATTTTGGGACAAGGCTAAGACCAAGTCCACAAGTGGAGTGAAACCCACTAGTGGAGATGCTCATGATAATCGGACTTGCTTTAAATGCAATACTGTTGGTCATATTGCCCGCAAGTGTCTGAATCTTAAGCCTGTGTTTCCACGAAGGAAAAATGAGTCAAAAGATGAAAGACAAAAACAACCAGAGATTTGGAAAATCTATCACAAAGTCAAATAGAAACTATGAATTTAAAGGCGAAGTGAAACCTAAAACTGGTTCAATGTTTGAAAACTCTACATTTGAAAAAGGTGAAACTTCAAAATTAAATGAAAATAAAGATTCTAGATTCTACATCAAGAAAACTAGAAGCAAGCTACAATCTTGGGTTGCTAAGAAAAAGTTTTCATCCTCTTAAAAATCAAAGTTTGTTGCTGGTAAAACTGAAAATGTCAAATCAGCTGAGTCAGTAATCAAACAGACAAAGAAAGAAAAAGTCAAAACGTTTTCAGAATCGACATTGGACAAAATGTTTGATGATGATTTTGATTACGATGATGAGTTTGAAAGTTTATATGATGCTTATCATGTCAAACCCAAAACCAAAAAGGTTTGGGTTTCCTTATTCAAATAGTTGCTTTGTTGTGCAGGAGTTCCATTGATCTACTTTGTCAAAGTAAAATCTGGATAGCAGAGCTTCATGTTATTTAACTTATCTAGAATGTCATAATCTTTGTCATTTTTGAAATTATAGGTGGTTGAAAAGGAATGCTTGAATATTTGAGAAAATCCACACGTTAAACAGAACACTGATTGTTATTTTGAAAAACCATTTAAAATTGATGTTTCTACAAGTTGATGTTAACAAAGTTTAATGGTTTGTTCTGTCAGGTGATGATACGGAAGATGAAAACAAAGGATCGGACGACGAGTTCTCGTGATCCACATTGGTTTGTTATATTTTTAGAAGAATTTCTTTAAATCTAATCCAAAATATGTGTTTGATTTTAGGGGGAGTAAAATTTTTTTTAGAAAAATCAAAAACATATGAAAAAGTTGAAAATTCAAAAACATTGAAATAGGCAAAACGATTTCGGTGTCACAAAAAGGAAATGATAGTACATCAGTGGACTATCACAGTATGCTAAAGAATTGTAAAGTTTAAAAGTGATAAACAAGTCTTACTGTGGATGTGTCGATAGGCTTAACACGTTCAGTAAACTGTCTTCGAGATATAAACTAAATCTTACAACTGCTTAATCTTGTGGATTAACACATCTTGGATATATGGACTTAGTACTCCGAAATTTCATTTGAGAGATTGCCTGATTCTGAGATACGAGGTCTTTATAGATAGTTGATATCTTGGGTATTATACTAGTTCTTCTGATTTTGCGGAAGTAATAGCCTAGAATTTCTATAATGCTTTCGCTATAAACCCCTAAACTGCATGCAAAATTTGAAAAGTATCGAAAGATCTAATCATTCGCAGTGCTTAAAAGATTACTTAAATGGAACACACCTTTAAGTCGAGCCTTCATCTCTTTGTCGGTAGGGTAGTACTAACCTGAGCTCTCAAGGCCTCGCATAACCCAGATACAGATATCAATTATGCTATACTTACATGTAAGATGAAATCTAGGGAATCTGGATTCGGGAGTATATTCAAGAGGTGGGAACCATAGATAAGTCAAGTTTCATAATTCATACCTAACATATCTTGGAACATTTGAGAAATGTGTCAAAGTTTAAATGGACAAACATATCGACAATCTTGGTAAACGAGTTTAAAACTTAAAGTCATCAAAAAGGTCAACGGTACTGGTGATAGGTCTCAAACAACTTATATGATCCTTAGACACAAGTTCACAAAAATATGTCTGTAAATATGTTTGTACATAGTTTACTTGGCTTGCTAAGAATTCTGTAAATACTTTAATTGTTTTTCAAGATAAAAATCAAAAAGATTTTCAGTGTGTTTTAGCATAAATTTTCTAAAATACAAAAAGATTGTGTTTCTACATTAGTTTCAAACGAGCCAATGATGGAGAACAGATCTTCGAAGTCTGGTAAGAAAATCTGATGAATGTTTAAAAGTTCATTAATTTGAAACTTTAAAATCAGATTGTTCATAACGGTTTTCAAACTGAGGTCATTAATTTGGACTCAGATTGGCATTTTTGGTTAATCAAGGTCATTAACTTGGACTTGATCAACTAAGTGGATTTTCACAAATGATAAAAATGTGAAAATTTGAAGGACTTAAAACGTAAATTGTATTCAAGGTCATTAAGTTGAAATTAAACATCTAAAAGTTTTGAAAAGATTAAAAAGAAGATTCAAACTTTGAGATTTTATAACAGATTTTTTTGAATCTGAAATGTTTATTTGAATATCAAAAGATATTTAGACAGGAAGTAAAGATTGAGGGGGAGTTTGATAAAGTAAAGATTGATGATATCGGAAAGCTTAAAGCTAGAGGAACAAAACTTAAAGCAAGGGGGGCTTGTTGATTAAAAGTTTTATCAAGACAAAGCTCAAGAAAAAGGAAGAAGATATAAAGATCAATACGTTAAAGTTTATTCAAGACTAAAGATCGAAAGACTCAGAAGATTTTAAAAGTCAATGACTACGCAACATCCAAGGGGGAGTCTATTGGTGCATTTGTCTGTTGCCTACGTCATTATAATCGAGTCTGAGAGAATAGGGCTAAATCTGTTCGAAACGAGGCGTATTTATGTGAGATATAGGCCAAGTTCGCTAGTAATGGTATGTGTGAAGTCAAGTTCGGCCGAACTTGACTAGGTTAAGTTAGCCCGAACTTAGTCTCCCACCAGCGAACTTGAGTTAGTATACATAGGTGCCTTGGTGATTTCATTTGTAACTTGGAGAGATTTTGGCACAAAGACGGCGAAGCTCTGTTGGAACCGGTTCTCGAATGTATTGAACTTTAGATCAATGAAAACAACGTTTAAATGAGTAATTCTTGTCTTTGGTTAACTTGTCATTAGTTTCCGCCTAATTGAACAATAGATAACAAATTTAGGTTCCATTGCTAATCGTGGACATTCCTACAGATAGATTCTTAGAAGGATATTTAGTATTATTATAAATCATTGATTGATTTCTAATATACTCACGCAAGCATTGATCATTTCAGTATAGTTATTAATTATCCTTAATTGGATTTCTAATAACATACTCTCAAGTTTATGGACGATTTCAATATATTTACAAAGAACAAAGTACAATTTTAAAAGGCATGAAAGTTACTTTAGTAATGATCATAATGTCATATACAAAACTCTTTTGTTACAAGTTTCATAATCAAGTTAATGTATTGCAAAACTAACCCTTTTTACCATTCTTTGGCTAAAATGAGTCGATTTACAATTGGCAATCTCGTAGTTGTCAAAGTATTGCAATACCAAACCTTTTGCCATTTATTTGGCCAACAAAACTATGTGCTCGCCAACATTGTTTGTTGACGTCTCTTTTTCACATATGTTTCAGGTTGATGATTATTCGAGCATGCTACACATAGGAATGCATCCGGGCTTTAGACTTCTTTAAACAAAAGACAATTACATATATTCTTTGTATTGTAAAACAATGTTAATAATAATGAAACAATTTAGTACCAGTTGTGGCTGAGCAATTTGTAACGTGACTCCCCGATATTTCCACCGCGTGTTGTTGTATTACGCGATTGGGATGTTACAGATTGGTATCAGAGCACTGGTTATAGGGAATTAGGTTATTAGAATGCGTTTAACCTAGTCTATAGCCCTTCTAGGGACCCGAACATGAGTAGACTTAGGATTTCTATCCTAATGCTCATCCTTACTCGTACCACAACTACCCTATGATTCACAAATCATCTATCCTTATATGGTTTATCCTAAATCCTTAGGCTTTATGCCGTAAGAAATTTCTCAAAAAGTTTTTCTTTCAAAATACTTTCATTGGAATGTTTCTCAATTATTTTCACAAACTTTTTCGCCAAAATATTTCTCGACATATTCATCTCAAGTATTATATCAAACAGGTTTATCTAAAATGTTTTCTCAACCGCTCTCAACAAAATTTTTCTCAACCTATTTACCTCAAACATTTTATCAAAAGGTTTCTTGAAATACTTTCTCAAAAAGTTTTCGTCATAATGTTTTTCGATTCATTTTTCTCAAACAACTTATCAAAAACATTTCTCAAAATGTTTTACTCTCAAACATTTTTCGTCGAAGTCTTGGGTTTTATTAATGTGAACTCATGCAATCTGGAAGGATGAACGCCTGTACCCCGAGTTTTCTGTCTAAGGCTGGAGTGTTCGTACAAATCCGCATTATCGGACTAGTCACTCTTACCTGGGAACTCTTAGGGTGAGTGTTCACTTATAGGCTAAAGGATGTCTTCTCGAAAACATTATGAAAACCCATCTACCTTGATCAGTCGAACGAATTCCTAAACACTACTACCTTTGTGACACTACCCCGACATGTTGCCTTTGGCAATATGTTACAACTATATTCAATGCAGTTGGAACAAATTTCATTTTATTTCACGACACTTTACAATCCTACTTCATTTTCAAATACTACTTATGTCGTTCAAATTTTCAAAATTTTTATTCATTTGGATGAGAGTTTTCAAATTTTATACGCGAAGTTTCTTTATTTTAAAATTCGATTAAAAATATTTCTATTTTAAAAATTATTTTTAAAAAGGTAAAGAATTTTCAACACAAACCATTAACTTGGTTTGTATTTCTCATCCAAAAATATAACAAAAGTACATTTTCAAACAAGTTTCAAAACAAAATCCACAATACTATTTTCCTAAATACAAGAACAAGATTTTTGAATGAATACCAAGTTAAGATTTTCAATTCACTATGGTGTTTAGATTTACAACAGTTTTACAAAATCTAACTTATTTTGTTTTCATTATAGTTACTTCTTCAAGATGCCTCCTCATCGTGACGTCACGAGGAACGCTGAAATGGCGGCAATGATAGCTCAGCAAATAGCTGCTGTACTCCTGAACCTTGTGGCCTAACTCAATCAAGTCTACTATAATAACAATAACAACAACAACAACAATAGTGTTCCTATGCCATGTAACTACAAACAATTCAACTCGGCTAAACCACTCAAGTTTAATGGGTCTGAAGGAGCAACTGGGCTCCTACAATGGTTTGAGAGTATAGAAAGCACATTCCGCCATGTTCAGTGTACCAGTGAGCGCAAGGTAGAGTTCTTCTCAAGTGTTTTCCAAAAGAGAGCACTCACTTGGTGGAACGGAATCATGAGGGATAGAGGTGCAGAAGTAGCTATGGCACAAACGTGGGAAGAATTCCGGAATCTTATGTTGAAAGAATTATGTCCATGAACCGAAATAAGGGCACTTGAAAATGAATTTTACTATCTCAAACAAGATAGTGGGGAGAATCGTGCCTACACTGACTGGTTTGAACAGTTAAGCCTACTCTGCCCCACTATGGTCACACCATTGGATCGGGCCATTGAGAAATACATTGATGGTCTACCTGATCCAGTCCAAGATATTGTCACTGGCAGCAAACCTACAACGTTTAGGGAGGCTAAGGAATTAGCCGCTACCCTAACCAACTCCCAGGTTAGGAAAGGGAAACTTTTTTGAAAGGGAGACAAGAAACGAATTGCTAAGGCTACACAAGAGAAAACAAATGGAACAAAGGGTGAATCTCCTAAAATTTTTAAGAAGCGTAAGACTTCAAAGAATTTTGCAATTCCTGCACCAATCCCACTCAACTCAGTACATGTTAGGGGATCTTATCGTGGGAAACATCCTCGGTGAAATTGTTGCAACTATGATCACCCAAAAAATTCTCCGTGCCGCCAGTGTACAATCTGTGGTCTTCTTGGACATCTAGTTGCGGCCTGTCGCATCCGAAACCAAGCTACCCCTACTCAGACACGTCCTCGTTATCCAGCTGGAGCATGTTTCAATTGTGATGATTTAAATCATTTCAAGCGAAACTGCGCAAAGCTTGCAAACGCATATGGACAAATGTACAATGTCAACGAGGTTCAAGCTGAAGATCTAGCACTTATGATCATTTGAACCTTTATGTTTTCTTTTTTTTTTATCCAAGAACTATGAATGATATTTCAACTTTGTTTGTAATGACAATATGAATATCAAGAAGTTTTCTTCATTTATTCGCATTTCAGTTACAAATTTCAATATGATTACACTGCGTGAAATTCGTAACTACATACCAACTTCGAGGATTCTGTTCTTATTGTTAGGAAGTAAATCTAGTAAGAATAGCATATTATGATTTGCACATTAGTGCATCCATACAATCACTGCAAAAACAAACACTATTATGTGCCTATTACTACTTCTTTTGTTTTTCCTGTCATTTACATACATCGTTTGTTAAACTATTATGTATAGTACATGATTACAAATACACTATTGTTTAGTATGTTGACTTAGCATACCTAGCACATGATTTCAAGACATTTTACGACATACTTACATTGTTTATGACAATTCATGCTTAATATATGATGCATACTACCAGTATGGTTAGTGTGAAACATCTATTAATATTTGTACTAGAATGAAATACCTGCTACTAATTTTGTTGTCTACAAAACAAGTAGTGGTAACATTACTAGTATGAAACGCGCCCGAATTCAATAGTTATTGTGTTGTGACGATGTATATTTAATTTCAATGATGTGTCATTATGATGATTATTCGATTAGTTATTGTTTTGACCTTATTATATGTTTCCCTTACTTAACAAGAGGAGCTATGTGGACCATGTGACGAAACACGTAATTATGGGTGCACACTTAATTACGGGGATCGACACATGAGAATCATAGTAAGTTTTGTTAAGATGGTGGCATAAAATCTAGAGTAATTAGGTAACAGGAAGGGTATGACGCAATAAGACCATGGTGGATATGCCGATGGTACTTCCTATATATAAGTGTTCTTATTGTGTTATTCTTCGGAATGTTACCAGGATCGCTTGAAGGTTTTATGTTATCTTAGACTATTATGTGATTATGTGTTATTTGGTTATTGAATGCAATGGACGATTGACGAGTACATTCATTAACTCTATTCCAGCCGACTGGGAGTATATTACGGTGTTAAAGGTGACGATCCTGATGCCATGGGTATGTTGACCCGTCTCCTATGCATGAGATTCTCATGGTACATGGGATGTACCGTGTGGGATGTTAGAAACCGTGTACGTACAATCAGGTTGAATGTACACCCCTTTGTTGCTAGGATTTACACTAAAGACTTAGTATAACATGATGCCGTTTTTACACAATCGATGATGCCTTAAAGATTCAAAAGTTCTAAAGGTTTTGAATACCTTGAGATATTTTGAATATATACGATTACGTTTCGAATCCCCCAAATATTCCCAACACCAAATGATGCTCCACATCTTTAGAATCTCGAGCCTTGTTATCATTCAATTGCTTCAAACACCCACACTCTACGGTCTCCTTCGAATAAAATTTCGGGACGAAATTTCCTAAAGTAGGGGAGACTGTGACACTTGTGCAAAATTTCGGGCTTTCAAAAACTTGTTCTTTGAAGGCATTCCGATAGCCAATGCTTAAACGTAACCTGTTTAACGTAACGTATGCACCGTGACGAGGACGTAAGCTCAATATCCTTAACATAACTTAGAAATAAGTTTTGAAGGGTTTGGGATGTCAAAATCAAGACTATTCGATCACAGGGGCTATTTACGACAAACTACGAAAGTCAGCCGATTCTCGTAGCAATGCATACTCCGGAACAAATTCATAAGCTTAACATACCTTATATACCCATTACAACTTAGAAATAAGTTTTGAGGGCTTCGGTATGGCAAAAACACACTTTTGTAACTTCAGGGGCTATTTTGCAAATTCTGTGAAACTATGCCTTTTCGCGTATTTCGCTATCCGGAAAATGTACGGACATCCAAAAAAAATTTTAATCATTAAAATATCATACTTTAGTGATTGGAATGCAAAAATATCATTCGTTACGCATTTACGGTCACACACGCGTTCGTTCCGATTTTCGTCGTAATTAACCGAAAACCGCGACCGTACGACCAAACGAACCAACCTCTGGAACATATTTGGACATATTTCAAGTTCCCTATACTTTATTGTCCTTATAAAGCTTAAAAATGAGGTTAACGGGTGTTAAAAGTGCCAAAACGCGTAAAAAACAAGTTCAGGGGCCTGTTATGTGATTATGTGAAAGTGTTGCCTAGACCCTGGGCTTACGGACCGTATGCCTATACACCTTATGGTCCGTAAGGTGCCTCCAGCACATCAGAAACGTGGCAACAGCCTGTTTACTCTCTTGGACATCGAGCTTTCGAACTTGCCACACTTCCCCTGGTCTTGACACCTCCCTAAGCACCTGGAATGATCCTAGAACAAGCCCTAACACCTGTAATGATCTCATGGCACCTAATTCATCTCTAAATAGCAAGGTTATTCATAAACTTAAACTTTTATTCAACTCATTTTCTGCTTCAACTGAAGTTGCAACACTTTTGGTGATCAATCTCTGAGATCTTGGCATTCCTTTAGTGTTGTAAGTGTTCTCTATCATGTTTGATTCAATTCTTGTAGTTTAATTGGATTACAAATCAAAAAGTTTGACTTTTGTTTGACTTCCAGATTTGATCATAAATTGATCAACTTAAAATCCAATTGAACCTTGAATTATGATGGTAATCAAGATGGTATTTGTGCTTGTTTAGAGTCATAAGTCTAGCGGTTTTGACCACCGCATTGACTATCGAATCTGACTCGTTTGGTCACCTTTAGGATCTGACGAAGACCATTACTACGATAATAATATTATAGGTTATAACCCTCTGAGCTTGTACCTAATAATCATATAGTTTGGTTAATCATATGACATGTCGACTACGTATTCCTTTAAAATACCGAAAATGCCCTTTTGCATATAAATTAGTTTTAAACACATAAGAATGTTATTTTGACATCTAAACTGATTATACAACTTATATAAACTCTTTTTGGCATATTAGACTTGTCATAGGACATATTTAACCATCCAAACCCATAGTTACGATAATGACCCGTTAAAGTGGCGTAAACCAGTTTAGCGAGCCGTATCAAGTCAAAACTTTTTGAAATGCTTCCAATTCAGAATGTTAGGTATTATGAACCATATTGTACAAGATCCAACTCTTGTTTGGTTTTTATACCTCATTCTATCTGATTTCTCGTTTTCAAGTTTCAACACACTAACATGTAATTATCCGTTACACTAGAAACCTCTCCAACATTTGAACTCTTGATCCTTTGAGCTTTGTTATATCATTTTAACAAGATCTATACACAATCCCAGGTGAGTACATTGCTCCCCTTCTTTTACGTTTTCCAAATGTTTTGGGGTGATTCATATATGTAATCAAATTTTCTCAAATGTATGGCATGTATGTGTTTACTAAGTGCTTTTATGTATTAATTCCGAATATGCAACACGACAATTGATGACACGACAGTTAAAGAGGTCTTTTAGGGCCTATATCCTGGTAGGATCTTTCTATCTTCATAGTTAGATTCTCAAAGGATGTTTGAAGTACACTCTTAAATCTTCCTATCTTTATAGTGAGATTTCTAAGAAGTACTTTACGAGGAACGATGAACAATTGGTTTATGTGTAGAATTGTTGGTGATTTAGATAATGAAACTAGAGTAACATATAAGAACATGGTGGATACGCCGCTGGTACTTCCGATATATAAGTGTGCTTATTGTATTACCCTTCATAGCCTTATCTAAATCACCATTAGGATTATGATTTTGTGATACAATTTGACGAGACAAGTGACAATACTTAATTCCCATTACATCTACCTATATTTATAGTTAGATATTTATGGAATGTTTAAAGTACTAATTGGTAGTCCTTGATTGGATTCTGTGTACTTTAATGCGTATTTGACTAGACAATTTGACGAGACAAGTGACAAGACTTAATTCCCGTTACATCTACCTATCCTTATAGTTAGATATTTGTGGAATGTTTAAAGTAGTAATTGGTAGTCCTTATTGGATTCTGTGTACTTTAATGCGTAATTGACGAGACAATTTACAAGTTGATGATATTGTGCTTATGTGGTTAGTTGTGATTAGGATAACGAAACAAGTGTAATACCATAAGAACATGGTGGATACGCCGCTGGTACTTCCTATATATAAGTGTTCTTATTGCATTACTCTTGTAGCGTTATTCGAGTCACTTTAGGATTTTGTGTACGACTGATTTCAATGTTCGATATCCAAATTCTTGAGAATCCTTTCATGATTTGTATGATAGATTCTTAGAAGGATATTTAGTATTATTATAAATCATTGATTGATTTCTAATATACTCACACAAGTATTGACCGATTTCAGTATAGTTATTGATTATCCTTAATTGGATTTCTAATAACATACTCTCAAGTTTATGGACGATTTCAATATATTTACAAAGAACAAAGTACAATTTTCAAAGGCATGAAATTTACTTTAGTAATGATCATAATGCCATATACAAAACCCTTCTGTTACAAGTTTCATAATCAAGTTAATGTATTGTAAAACTAACCCTTTTTGCCATTCTTTGGCTAAACTGAGTCGATTTACAATTGGCACTATCGTAATTGTCTAAGTATTGCAATACCAAACGTTTTGCCATTTATTTGGCCAACAAAACTATGTGCTCGCCAACATTGTTTGTTGACGTCTCTTTTTCACATATGTTTCGGGTTGACGATTATTCGAGCATGCTACACATAGGAATGCATCCGGGCTTTAGACTTCTTTAAACAAAAGACAATTACATGTATTCTTTGTATTGTAAAACAATGTTAATAATAATGAAACAATTTAGTACCAGTTGTGGCTGAGAAATTTGTAACGTGACTCCCTGATATTTCCCCGCGTGTTATTGTATTACGCGATTGGGGTGTTACACCAGTGAAACTCACCAGCAGCGTTTAGCTGACCCTTTTTAAACTAACATGCATTTCAGGTAACCTGAGACTGGTGTGATCCGTGTATGTTGTTCAAGACATGTTTATAGGCGAACCCTGATATAGACGCATGTGGCTTAGAAGACTTATGTGGTTCATGGGAACACGCAGTTGTACCATACATGTAGTATGTAATCAACTTTTTGTAAGTAATAAAATGTAGTGTCTTTATAAACAATGTGCTTGTACCAGAGGTTTGCATCCCGTATTTTTTTTCTTCCGCTGCAAGTCGGGTGTGACAAATACCATGCATATCTTCATACAATTCTCATTCATTTTGGAGCGTATAACATAATGACACGTGTACAAAACATCTATTCCAACTCTTCGTGTATAAAAATCCTACTACGAACATGGATGCCTCTCTAACCAAACTATTACATATGTCATACATGTTCACATACCCATTAAACAATCCATAAGCACAACATCTATGCGTAAACTCACGTATATACTAGTCTACGCGTATATTCGTATCTAATCACGTTTAGCTATGGTTTCCACTTTACCATATCATGTGCATACAATGAAATCTTACTTATAAGATTTAGCCATTTCATATACAAACCACATTTACATATCTTAGTGTGCCTGTCACGTCTTCGTACATGTTCCCATAGGCTTCCGTTCTTATCTGAACCCCGCAAAAACTTTAAGGTAGGCTTTGGGTACATTTGAGAAGCTTATCGGGGCCTTAGAAGCAAGGAAAAATGAGAAAACGCAAAAAAAAACGAGTTTCCGTCATCGGACCCTCGTAGGCAGCAAGATAGGGCATCAACTGCGAAGAGGCTTGGCGTCGGCGACACCACCCTCTCGTCGGCGACTCCTCTTCTGCAACTCAAAACGCTGATTTCCGTATTTTATTCATTTTGCCCACTTGTTGCTTATCTCGGAAGTTCCAAGATGTGTAGTAACAATATTCAAGCCCCCATATCCTTCTAATACTTAACCCCAAGATCAAACCAACTACCATAACTCGTTGAGTTACTTTCTATGTTTGACCCGCTTGATCTTATCAATCATTTTCCATTACATTTGAACTACAAACAACTTAATATAACATTTCTTACCTCCACTTGACCCGTTAGTCTTCCGTGCTTGAGTCCATTTCGACATGACTCCTATTCATTCATGTCACCACATTCATATCATGGTTAGCATAAATAGTCGTTCATACAAACATTAATATTCTTTCCATGCATACATACTTGTCTTGCACTAGGCAACTACCGCATACATAAGACATCTACTAATAATCACTTTGTTCCACATTCACACAGCTCAATTATCATCATTCATAACACATAAATCATCTAGCACATAACACATTAACTCTCTACTATAACAATTATGTCCAAAGGCCAAGTCATGATATTCATACATTATTGACTTTCAAAAGTCAACTATCCTACTTATATACTTTCAAATTATGAACATGAAACCATCTTAATTGGTAGAAAATAGTATTAACAACATACACATTTCATGCTCATATCATATGACATATACTCAAACATGGTCACCTAGTTATATACTCATACACATACATAATCCGTTCCATTACACTAGTATTTTCATCACTTCATAACTAACGTCCACATCATTCGAATTTACTCTTTTCTAGGATTCTCACACGCTCCCCATCTACTTCTTAAATCGCAATTAAAACGATCAAACTATCCACATGTGTGCATTACATCATTTAAGCATATAACATATCACTTAAAATATACTTCTACTCAATCGCTCATTAACTACATTCACATATGCATTTCATCTAAAACACATTTCACATGTTAGTTTGCTAACAATTACATCATTATCACTTTCTATAATTTACCCACAACTTGCATACAATTCCACATATTATTTTCATTTAGACATTTTATCAATCTAATACCCATCAGTATTCAATCCGAAGCACATATCTCATGCCAACTCGTCATAAATTACCTCATTGTTACCTTCTATACATATCCATCCATCACTTACATACAAATTTCATCTAAAATTGTCACTTTGGCATTTCATCAAGCACTTGGTGTGTGTACCACAATTATGGTACAATGTACGAGTATTCCATGCTTATATTCCTATTTCTTGTTTTCATTCATCAAATACAACTAAACATCCATTAATTTCATATCACAATCAACTTGTCTAATTATAATTCATCACATACAACATACTACATCAACAAATTACACAACATTGAACAACGATGATTTACCCATATCATCATCCTTACTACTACAAGTGGGTTTCACCCCAAAACATCAAATGACATCAAAATCCTGTGTAATTCATGTTCTATGTGATGATTCTAACATATATTCATGCTCAATTTATACTAATTCGTGACTTCATCATAACCCACTTCATACAAAATTTACCAAATTAAATCATACAACTTACCAAGTGATTGTTAGGGCTAGATGATGTTTGGGAGTTCTCTTGCTCTCTCTCATGTATGTTGACACACACACACACACACAAGAATGCACACACTAAACTCCTACTGTTTCTTTGTTTAACTATAAACTCAACCTAAAACTTTCACTTTTAGTCCCTCTTATTTGCTACTTGGTCACTAATGACACAACCTTCTTTCCTCTCTAGTTTTACCAATCATTTAACTTGGTTAAATAAC
Organism: Scalesia atractyloides; assembly: GCA_947069175.1. Taxonomy (NCBI): domain Eukaryota; kingdom Viridiplantae; phylum Streptophyta; class Magnoliopsida; order Asterales; family Asteraceae; genus Scalesia; species Scalesia atractyloides. The sequence continues at coordinate 30,877,770 of CAMTDV010000015.1, read as the reverse complement.
CTAGTTTTTTTATTTCGTACTATAAAACATGGACACATATCGGAGAATTAAACAATTTGAGTTTTTGGGGCATTACAAGTCTACCCCCCCTTAAAGGAGGTTTCGTCCCTGAAACCTTCCTCATTCCTACTCCTACCTTTTTATTATATTCCTTCAAAGGGGCACATTTCAACACGAATACATTCGGGATCTATGCAAAAGGTTTTATTCATGAATAAACATGATTGTACGCTTTGCCGCTACCTTCTTAAATTAAGTAAATTACTTTCATAATCACGTCAGAGTCAGAAATTGATCCTGAGCTCTTATTAGTGTCCTTTTCTCTTTATAACGCTAGTTCCTAGCACACATCGTCACTAGCGGTTATTCATTGATTTATTCCAAATGTATGCTATTGCTCATATATGCCTAAGTCTACGGCTTATTTCTAACTGCCTAATTAAGCATAACACATTCATACATTTACTAATCTAAATAAAGCGATTTATTTCATTTTAGTCATCATCATATACGATCTTTCATTTTATTCACTATGAGCCATCCTAAATATCCCACTACTAACGTTACTTCTAATTACCTTCATGTTCATACAAGGGTCAACATATTATCATACGCATACTATAAACATTCAAAGACTTATTTATACTACAACAAAACCACCATTCTTATACTCACTTATTCGTACTTGGCATGAAGATTAAGCATCATTCTACGGTACTATTGTTACTTATACCATGCATACTTTTAGGTTGGCCTCAAATCAATTCTTTCATATCACCTTACTACTAGCTCCCTTCACGCACTAGTTTTCTTTACTAAGCAAGTATGTTGCATGAGTGCTTCGTGCGAGCGTTTAATGAATACCCTAAACTTTTACTCAAATATTTTGAAACGGTCCTCCTATTGATATAATATCCTTCTTATAATACCATTAAAGCTAAACATTCAACATACCAATTCTTACTTATAATTGCAAGCTAAACATTTCTACTAACCTTGATTTCATTGCATAACTGACGGTTTGTGACCCGAATCGGCCCGATTCCTCATGAGTTCATGCATTAACACATCCATTCATTTGTAGATCTCCCGCCTATGCGCATCTTTTCAACAATGTCTTGTTCAGATGAACATGGCCAACAAGCCCAACATCAAAGTTAGCATTTCTTAACGGTACTTGCCATTAATACATTCTTTTCAAATATTTATTCTACTTGGTGTTTAAGCACCAACAGTTCTTTTACAAATTTATTACATGTATGCTATAACATATCACACATACCATTTCTTACATACAATCCTTTCAATGTTAATTATTTCGCCAACTTTTTGCAGTTTGACTTTTCAAGGTCAAACTGGCACTTCTCCTTATCGTACATGTATCAAAGTACACGTTTGTACTTCTTTCCAGATCATGCATACTTTCAGAACGTCATTTTACATTTCATGTTAAAGTCTTCCTTCCTTGTAATTACGTAAGTCATTCGTCCGGGTCCTAGCCCGTCATTCATTTTGACTCTCATGTGTCATTTGTTAACATGCGTAATATATAGTTTATTCGGTATTTCTTTCATTCAACAAAAATTTTCCTAATAATACAATAAATTTTCAAAAAAGTAATACTTACTTCATGCATCAAACCCTTCATGCTATTACTATTACATGCCTTATAACTAATCAACCCAACCTCATTGACCTTTCAGGTTTTATTAATTACCCACAATCTATCCCACATGTGTGTTGTTCATAATTACTTAAGGATTCCAGTCTCCTCATTATTACATATTACTCTTATGTATTAGATCCGCATTTGCCTACGGATATTATCTTTCTTTATTATTTTCCATTTCTTATAACTTTGATCTGTGATTACCTATGGATTTCAGTGTCTCACTCATGCTTTTCATTCTTTTATGTTTGAATTTGTCTGTGGATTCAAACCTTTCATTCTTACTTTTCATTCTTTTATGTTTGAATCCATCAATTTGATTCAAACCTTTCATTTTTACTCTTCATTCTTTTATGTTTGAATCCGTCAATGGATTCAAACCTTTCATTCTTACTTGGTTGGTCCGTTCTTACTTACGGACTCAAACCTTTCCCATACAACCACTTACTTCCCAATCCTACTAATCATAACTGTGATAATTATCATGGTCTCACGAGGGTCATATGCTTCTTGCGCGCTGGCCAGGCCCGCAATCCACATACTAGTTTCGTGACTTCATGTAATCATCACCTTATGCCCGAAGAAGTGGGTTTTAATTCAAACAACATCTTTAAATCCTTACCAAGACAATATCATTGTCTTTTGTTTGATAACCAACCCCCATGTTTCTATCCGGATCCCAAAAAGAAAAATTAACGTCACTCATTTATCATTAAACCTATATTGGGTGATTCTCCCAATACTATTACTCGTACTTGTTTAAAATTGTGTACCTGGTATCCGATAGTACAATCTCATGGTTTGGCGCTTGCTCAAGATTGCACCCTTGGATCGTCCTTCTTATTTATCCAAGCTTACCTTACATACACCACACAGTTAGTTTCTTCATTTAAGTGTACACACACATGTTTCCATTCGGTTTTACCTTCGGGTCTTGATCGAGTCTCGGATTGTACGCTTCATACCATAAGAGCACGCAAGTTTGAGTTCAAATACTTACCTATGTGTACTTGATTTCGCTCAAACTAGGGCTCTGATACCAACTTGTAATACCCTAACATGCTTAATTGAAAAGGCGCAACGGAAATACGTACCATAAAATTTATTTTATTAAAAACATTCCCACATAACTGAAAATCCTTTCTATGGTGAGTCTTTAATGATAATTACATTTTTGTTTCATTTAATACATAAATCATATCATAAGTTTACTATCTACATGACCACACATTCCCGTAAAATCCGTGTTATGACTCGATCGTCACCCGCTTGCACTCGTGATGATGATCCGTAATTCTGTACAACCTGCAGACACCACATACTTCACATTATTAGTACTTGGTGACTTTTATATATATATATATATATATATATATATATATATATATATATAATGATAATTACATTTTTGTTTCATTTAATACATAAATCATATCATAAGTTTACTATCTACATGACCACACATTCCCGTAAAATCCGTGTTATGACTCGATCGTCACCCGCTTGCACCTCGTGATGATGATCCGTAATTCTGTACAACCTGCAGACACCACATACTTCACATTATTAGTACTTGGTGACTTTTATATATATATATATATACATACATATATATATATATATATAACCTTAAATATGTAATTAATGGATCACGTCGCATTCTATCCTTAAGTAGATTCCATTCCATTATTCTTCTGAATGCGGACATTTCATCCAGAGTCTAACCTCCAATAAGTCGACAATAAAGTACATGCACTTTATTTCATTCTCAAAGTAACTCAGTGAACAACATCAATTCTCATATATATTAATACCATGCATATCTTCATACAATTCTCATTCATTTTGGAACGTATAACATAATGACACGTGTACAAAACATCAACTCTTCGTGTATAAAAGTCCTCCTACGAACATGCATGCCTCTCTACCCAAACTCTTTCATAGGTCATACAAGTTCACATACCCACTAAACAAGCACAACGACTATGCGTAAATTCTCATACATACTAGTCTACGCGTATATTCGTATCTAATCACGTTTAGCTATGGTTTCCACTTTACCATATCATGTGTACACAATAAAATCTTACTTATAAGACTTATCCATATCATATTAAAACCACATTTACATATCTTAGTGTGCATTCCACATCTTCGTACATGCTCCCATAGGCTTCCTTTCTTATCTGAATCCCACAAAAACCTTAAGGTAGGCTTGGGGTACATTTGGGAAGCTTATCGGGGCCTTGGAAGCAAGGAAAGTGACAAAAACACGAAAAAACGAGTTTCCATTTTGTCAAGTTGCGTGCAAAACATTCATTAGGCCCATCAGTTCCTCGTGGGAGACGAGTTGAACATCGCGTGCCTCATTCGATCGGCTCCGTTTGATTGAGCCTTGATCTCATTGTTCATTCATTTGGTGTGTGTGCTTGTGCATTTATTGATATTATGTGTTTTGTGATTAAATTTACATTTACGTTTATTCATATTTGGTTATGCACAATTTTATCCAACTAACCAACCTAACTAATCCTTTCAAATGTTTAAATAAGATTCACTCGCCAACTTTTTGTTGACCAAAAACCCTATTTTTACACATGATACAGGTGGACAGGTTGAAGCAAGGAACACGTAGGAAATTGCCTTAGAAGAAAAATAATGAAGTATTGATAAATGTATAGAACATGTTGTACTTGTATGTTGATTGTAATGTTCTCCTTTAAAAGGAAATAATAAATATGAAACTTTGTAGTAAATGTCATGAGCTTTGATGAAAACCCAATCATGCTCCGATCACCATTTCCGCTGCGGGTCGGGGTGTGATAGATTGGTATCAGAGCTTTTGACTATAGGGATATAGGATAGGTTATTAGACCCTTGGATCCTATACTATAGTTGATTAGATTTAATTGTTTATGTGGTTACATGCAAACTCATGATGTTTATGTGTTTCATATTTATTACACACACAAATGTATGCAAACACTTCCACTATCATATTGTGTGATATTTAATGAGTTATACTTATTGTCAAACATAACATGCTTACATATACATTCATCACGCATATTTCAATGTTCACATATTCAAATCATCCTTGTATTTCAATTATTCAAGACTTTGTAGCAATTTTCGTTTTTTCAATCTCATCAAAGTGAGTTCTACGACGGGCATGTAGTAACTGTAAGGGTACAAGTACCGGTAGTCGGAACGTCCTGTCTAGGTTGGCATTCGTATAAATCCAATATAACGGACCAGTTTGCCTACCTGGGGACTAACGATGAGAGTACGAAGGATCTATTAGGCCAAAGCATGCCACACCAAACGTCGTTCGAACTAACCCCACTTTTAGGTGTCACAGTGTCCACACCAGGATGCACTCCGAATTTCATACGTTACATACATATTTCTCGATTTTCTCCGGGTTTTACTGTACGTTACCAGGCTAACACATGCGAACCATATGAATGACCCGGTAATCATGGGGGCCCACATGATTACGAAGGTGAAGTATGGCGGCATGCAAGGCCCAATTACGAGCAAAGCCCAAGACATCCTATGGATGTAGTAAATTTATTAGTCTTCATTTATTTTATGACTGTTCATTCCTAAATACGACACATGACCCCTAAAACGTCAAACTCATACTCTTGATACGTGTTTCTTGTAGATGTCTTCTAGCCTCTCTCGTAGAAAAATGAGATCAGGAAAAACCCGCGAGCGCATAGCTGCCCAAATCGCTCAACAAATGGCTGCCGTAATACCCAACATCGTAATTCAAGTACAACAGGCCCTTACCGCTAATCCCGTCAACCCAATCCACCAAGAAGATCAAAACATTGTCAATCCTCCCCCAAAAGCCACTAAATGCACCTTCAAGCATTTCAAATCCTGCGATCCTCCAAAATACGAAGGTACTGAAGGTGTCACCGCTCTCCTCCATTGGTTCGAGGAGATGGAAAACACTTTTCTCAATTGCGACTGCCCCGATGATCGCAAGGTGCGATATGCTACCGGTCGTTTGTTCGAAGTAGCACTTACATGGTGGAATACAGAGAAGGCCAAGCGAGGTGCTGAAAATGTTATGACTTTGACTTGGGAAGAGTTGAAGGAAATCATGACAAAATGGTTCTGTCCAAGAAGCGAAATCAAGAAATTGGAAGATGAATTCTATTCTTTGAAACAAAAAGAGGGCGACCACACCATATACAACAAGAGATTCCTTGAGTTAAATCAAATGGTCCCCAACTTGTTCACTCCCCTCTACCGTTTGATCGAGCACTACATTCGAGGTCTTCCTTCAAAAATTCAAGACCCTGTAATAAGTACCACACCTGCAACTTTGGAAGCAGCAATGGAGTTAGCCACAGAGCTCACCGAAAACCGCATACGGAATAAAGACTTCACGGAGGAGAAGAAGAAGGATAAAGCATCAACCAAAACCTCAAACTCCACCCAAACTGAATCCTCTTCTCAACCCACTTCTAAGAGAAAACGAGATGGGCAAATTTTCGCTGTCACCCAACACAATAAACCAACTTCACAAGCCGTGCCCCTCCAAGCTATCCCAATCACTCAAGTAGCACCCAACTCTACTTACCCAAATAAGAAACCTTACATTGGACCTCACCCTCAATGCAACACCTGTTTTTATCACCATCCATCTACCTTACCTTGTCGACTATGTGCAAATTGTGGGCGTTATGGTCATTTGAGCAAGACTTGTCGCGCCTCTCAAAACCAAGCTTCACCCCCTACTCAAAACATGATCCAAACATATCAACAACCCCAATACCCCATATTTCCATATGTTCGAGCTTGTTTTAATTGTGGCGATCCTACCCACTTTAGAAACACGTGCCCTCGATTGGTTAAGATCATAAACGCCCAGGCTCAAGCAAACCCAGTTAACCAAGCAAACCCAGCTCCACCACCAGCAAGAGGAAGAGCTTACAACATCAATGCCAATCCTGTTGAAGATAATAACGGCCCAAACGAATCACCCAACTAGTTTTCCTCACCAAGAACCAAGACTAAACTCCAATCGTCTAGTTTTAATGTTTTCTTTATGTTATCTGAATCATTCCGTATCCCAGTTGTAAATTGGGAATTTATGTATCCAAAAATTTTAATGCGAATTGATATTACAGTTTTGTTTTATACTCATTGATTTAACATTTATATCATCATACATCTCGACGTATCTCAATCTCATCATTTAAAGAAGTTGGGTTGTGTCTCACTTTTACATAGACTAACCCCTTCATCATAGCAAACGAGATAGGTACTGTCATCATTCAGTCATGTATCCTTTCAGAATTGAGACTCAAGCTTTGGTTGTTGTGTTTGTTTATGTTTTAGAGTCACATGGGACTGATCATAATTTACTGATAAAGCCAATGAAAAATATGACAAGAATATGGTGGATACGCCGCTGGTACTTACTATATATAAGTATTCTTGGCAAAGGATCAAAAGCATTACCAGGAGGTTATGAGAAGTTCCGTGTAGGTTTAAATATCGTCATGGTTGAAGTTTTGTTTTATGATACATACCTTATCCTTTCAAACGTATAAATTCCCTCAAAACTCTTATGCATAAAATCATGTCTAGTCAATCAACTCAGTTTATCCATGTTCCGCATTCTTATACTTTAGGCATCAAAAAACGATTCCTGTAGCAGAGTATTCAACCCTTACTAGGAACGTTACCGCCTCAAATAAGATTTAAACTCTCCCTCTCTTCTAATTATGTAATCATCAAAATTAAATCATCCTCCCTTCAAGTCAAATATACCACTACTACTTAAATTTCGGGACGAAATTTTTAAAGTAGGGGATACTGTAACATCCGTCGAAAAACGGGTTTCCAAAACCCGCTTCGTTTATCAGTCAAACATTCAGTTATAAAGTTTGTTGCGTATTTTTGGTTCAGATTAATTTTAAACAATACATAATTAATAAATATATTAGAATTTAAAATCTATAATTGAAAACTAATAATAAATAATGAATAAAAAAATAAAAGGAGACGCCGGGTTTCGAACCCGGGTCACCCGGATGAACAAACGCACAACACACCACTCCGCCACAAACGATTTTGTGATACACAAGGAAACAAATAACATATATACAAAAACTAGAAAATCAAAATCCGGAAATCAGCACGCCCAATCCGCAGTCGCCGGAAAAACCGACGATTTCGCAAATCACGACCGTTTTCTTTGACTGAAACGCGTGAACTAAATTCGACATCGGTTATAACCGATGTCTAACCCTCAAATTCAGTCGTAACCACCGGAAAACTTTGACCGCGAATTCAAGACCAAATTCAGACCCAATACATCCTGTTCTACCCTATAAATACCCCCCTCAACCTTCCGGGAATCCTTTCGCTCAAGACCGCACACTTTTTCGGAGTTGAAGTTCTCAGAAGCTCGTCGCCGGAGATTTCCAATTTCGCCGGAACATCGCCGGAAATCCTTGATCAGAAAACCGTATTCATTCCTCAACCTGTATATCTATCTAAAACTTCTCTGCTATCTCTTAATTCATACTTTAATCGTTCAAATCAGTAATCATAACTGCTAAACAGTTCATACAGCCGGACATCGCAAATCGGAGCCGACGACACTTGCCGGAAAACCGTAGCAACCCCGCTGTTCGGTACAACATCCTTAAATCCTTTTCTGTTTAAATTATTTTCGTTATCAGTAATAATCCATCAACTAATTCAATAAGAATGATTGATTAAACAGTCGGGTTGATTCTCTGGTTTATAAAACGAAGAAGATGAACAGCGAGTCGTTCATAAATATAATTAAAATCAGTAATTTAAATGGGTTAGACACACAGTCCAGCGGTGGACTGTGTGCATTTTACATACATGATACCGGGTTCGAGTCTGTTTGTGTTCCGATCCACTGAAATTAAATCCATTTTTTTTAGAACAAGTCACATCGCTTCACAGAAAGTGTTTAAATAAAATAAAGATCAAGAAAACTAACAGGTTAGACACACAGCCCAACTGGTTGGGCTGTGTGCACACGACCGTAGGTCCCGAGTTCGAATCCTGCTTCTGTAACCGGTTCTGGCAATTATCAAAGCTTTTTAATTAGAAACAGAGATGAATTAATATAATTTGTGTATATATATAATTAAAAATGAGATTATTTCAGGTTAGACACGTAGCTCAGTTGGTAGAGATGCGTGCACGTATACGAGAGGTCACGAGTTCGAACCTCACTCAGCGCATAGAATAAACACGGTCCGACCGGTCAACGGTCAAAAAGTCAACATTTTTATTTATTTATTTTTTTTTTATTTAATTAGTCAGAAAATTATTTAAAAATACTTAAAAATAATATTTTTAAAGTTAGAAAATGTCCTTAAACTCACAAAAATAAATCTAAAAATCCTATTAAGATTATGAATTAAAAGTATTAGTCTCAAATAAAATCCATTTATTTACCGAACCATTTCGTTATTATTTTTAGGTTAGTTTTCCTCGTCGATCAAATCCCAAAACTCGTGCGCATCCAACGTCATCAAAGAACGCACACAAGGTGAGTGAATCCTTACAAATTCCCCTTTTTATTCATGTTTTGGGGTGTATCATGTGTCGCTCTAAATATTTCGTTTATTCAAACTTGTACTATTACCATTATATGACCTAAACTTATGATGTAAATATTGTTTGTTGTGATACGTGTTTACATTTTGTCAAGTTGCGTGCAAAACATTCATTAGGCCCATCAGTTCCTCGTGGGAGACGATTTGAATATCGCGTGCCTCATTCGATCGGCTCCGTTTGATTGAGCCTTGATCTCATTGTTCATTCATTTGGTGTGTGTGCTTGTGCATTTATTGATATTATGTGTTTTGTGATTAAATTTACATTTACGTTTATTCATATTTGGTTATGCACAATTTTATCCAACTAACCAACCTAACTAATCCTTTCAAATGTTTAAATAAGATTCACTCGCCAACTTTTTGTTGACCAAAAACCCTATTTTTACACATGATACAGGTGGACAGGTTGAAGCAAGGAACACGTAGGAAATTGCCTTAGAAGAAAAATAATGAAGTATTGATAAATGTATCGAACATGTTGTACTTGTATGTTGATTGTAATGTTCTCCTTTAAAAGGAAATAATAAATATGAAACTTTGTAGTAAATGTCATGAGCTTTGATGAAAACCCAATCATGCCCCGATCACCATTTCCGCTGCGGGTCGGGGTGTGATATAACTAACATCAACATCATTCGAATTTACTCTTTTCTAGGATTCTCATATGCCCCCATCTACTTCTTAAATCGCAATTAAGACGATCAAACAATTCGCATGTGTGCATTACATTATTTAAGCATATAACACAACTCTTAAAATATACTTCTACTCAATCGCTCATTAACTACATTCACACATGGATTTTATCTAAAACACATTTCACATGTTAGTTTGCTAATAATTACATCATTATCACTTTCTATACATATTTACCCACAACTTGCATACAATTCCACATATTATTGTCATTTAGACATTTTATCAAACTAATACCCATAAGTATTAAATCCGAAACACATATCTCATGCCAACCCGTCATTAATTACCACATTGTTATCTTCTATACATATCCATCCATCACTTAGACACAAATTTCATCTAAAATTGTCACTTAGGCATTTCATCAAGCACTTGGTGTGCGTACCACAATTAAGGCACAATGTACAAGTATTTCATACTTATATTCCTATTTCTTGTTTTCATTCATCAAATACAACTAAACATCCATTAATTTCATATCATAATCAACTTCTCTAGTAATAATTCATCACATACAACATACTACATCAACAAATTACACAACATTGAACAAGGATGATTCACCCATATCATCATCAAATGACATCAAAATCTTGTAAAATTCATGTTCCATATGATGATTCTAACGTATATTCATGCTCAATTCATACTAATCCATGACTTCGTCATAACCCACTTCAGAGAAAATTTACCAAATTAAATCATACAACTCACCAAGTGATTGTTAGGGCTAGATGATGTTATTTCTTCATTCATGCAAGAGGTTGGCTTCCAATTTCATCATTAATTTCTTGTAGTTGTTTGGGAGTTCTCTTGCTCTCTGTCATGTATGTCGACACACACACACACAAGAATACACACACTAAACTCCTGCTCTTTCTTTGTTTAATTATAAACCCAACCTAAAACTTTCACTTTTAGTCCCTCTTATTTGCTACTTGATCACTAATGACACAAGCTTCTTTCCTTATTAGTTCTATCAATCATTTAACTAGGTTAAATAATCTAGTTATTTTATTTCATACTATAAAACATGGACACATACCAGCGAATTATACAATTCGAGTTTTTAGGGCCTTACACAAAATTTAAAAACTCAAAAATATATTACTTAGTTGTAGGATTATATTTTTTTAGAAAATACAAAAACATCTGAAAAATGTAAAAAAGGAAGCCGTATTGAGAAAAAGGGAAATTATAGTACATCGGCTAGTCGTATGTGCTGCAGGATAGTAGTAATATATAAATTCTAACCGTTAACTCTAAAAACTTCATTATACGTTGCTTCGGTAGTTTTTACGCGTTAATAAGAACTTGTCTTTGGTATATAAACATAATGAACTGCATAACTTGTGTGGTACATCTCTCGGATATATGGTCTTGGTACAGTAATTTTGTTTGATAGATTGCCAAACTTCTGAGATACTAGGTCTTTATGTTTGTTAAATCTCACGGGTATTATATTTGGTCTTCAGATTTTGCGTAAGCAATGGCCTAGACCTCGTATAATGCTTTGCTAAGTGCTTCTTTTGTGCGCAAACCCCCTTGGTGGATTTCTTTTCTGCCATAACAATCATCACCGGACAGGTTTGTTTAATATTGTCATCACCGGATGGTCAAATTGATTTCTATGTTACCACCTGGTACATAGTATAAACCGCCAAAATTCTGCAGAAAAAGATACCATACGTCGGTACACCACCTTTTAAGTCGAGCCTTCATCTATCTATCTGTGCAGTGGCACTAACTTGAGCTCTCAAGGCATCGCATTTAGCTGGATACAGAGATATTTCAGATATACTCACCTGTAAGATGCAATGTTTGGTATTTTTTTATACAGGAGTATATTCTGAAGAGGGTAAACATAATTACAATAAGTTATTAATACACTTAATCACGTATCTCGAAAATAGTGTTCGAAAGCATGCTAAAGCTTGGTAGATCACAATACCGTTGAACGTCTTGAACTGTTAATATCATACTAAGTGCCACAACAATCATCACCGGATGATTTGTTTAATATTGTCATCATCGGATGGTCAAATTGCATTTCTATGTTACCATCGGATACATAGTATAAACTACCAAAATTCTGTGGAAAAAGATACCATACGTTGGTACACCACCTTTTAAGTCGAGCCTTCATCTCTCTATCTGTGTGGTGGCACTATCTTGAGCTCTCAAGGCATCGCATTTAGCCGTATACAGAGATTTTTCAAATATACTCACCTATAAGATGCAATGTTTGGTATTTTTTTATACAGGAGTATATTCTGAGGAGGGTAAACATAATTACAATAAGTTTTTAGTACACTTAATCACGTATCTCGAAAATAGTGTTCGAAAGCATGCTAAAGCTTAGGTAGATCACAATACCGTTGAACGTCTTGAACTGTTAATATCATACTAAGTGCCACAACAATCATCACCGGATGATTTGTTTAATATTGTCATCATCGGATGGTCAAATTGCATTTCTATGTTACCACCGGGTACATAGTATAAAGTACCATAATTCTGTAGAAAAAGATACCATACGTTGGTACACCACCTTTAAGTCGAGCTTTCATCTCTCTATCTGTGTGGTGGCACTATCTTGAGCTCTCAAGGCATCTCATTTAGCCGTATACAGAGATTTTTCAGATATACTCACCTGTAAGAAGCAATGTTTGGTATTTTTTTATACAGGATTATATTCTGAGGAGGGTAAACATAATTACAATAAGTTATTAATACACTTAACCACGTATCTCGAAAATAGTGTTCGAAAGCGTGCTAAAGCTTAGGTAGATCACAATACCGTTGAACGTCTTGAACTGTTAATATCATACTAAGTGCTTAATTGAAATCTATGTTCTTGCGTTGGATATTGAGATAAAACTGATATGATCTCTTTGCTCCGACTTCACAAAAATATAGATAGTGTAAATACGTTCTTCTTGTTAGTTCCTTTTATTTAGTCAAAAATGAAAAACATCAAAAGATTTTATGCTCTTGTTTCTATGTGTGAATTTATTATTCTAAAGATATTTTATGGGGTTGTGAACATTCTTTAATAAGGTGTTAAACATCAGGTCAGGTAATCTTAAAATAAGTTTTTTTCAATAAAGTCAGTCATGTGAGATCCATCTAAGTGTATGGGTAATTTCATCATTTTAAGGTGTCTGGTAAAATTTGTTCCAAGTTATGTTGTGAAATGTCTTCTAAAATATTAGTTTCTAAGGGATCTTTTCTGAATGATTGAAAAATTAAAGGGGTGTTTTGAATTTTTGTTTTGCATTGAGGGAATTTTATTTTCCAGACTTAAGTCTATTGGGCTCCGGGTTTGGGATCATATTTGTTCGAGGCTCTGTTAAGGGTTTTAGGGCTCCGCGTTTGAAGTTATGATCTCCGGGTATGAGGTTATGACTTAAAATAGAGGTTTGCAGTGTTCGTTTTCCCGACTTACAGTCAAGTAGCTAGCTGGAATCCGGATTTGTTGCGTTTTCTTTTATCTCCGGAGACTCCAAGCTATTCTCCGGGTTTAGGGCTTGTTAATGAGTTCCGGGTTTACCTAGGGTTTTGTCCGGAGCTTAGCTCATATAAATAGAACCCAACTGTTCATATACCTTATTCATTCACTTGTTCACTCTCTAAAACCCACTTAACAAACCCCTTGTTTATGCAAAGTTCATCTATTGTGCTCTTGCTTGAAGTTTCTGTTATTTCATCTTAGCATAATAACATCACAGGTATGCTTCTCTACTTACAAAAATTTTCATCTCCATAAGTTATGGGAATGATTTGATTATCTAGGGCTTGGTTTGAAATCTTTGAACTTGGTGTTCTTTCTTTTGAATGTTCATGCTTGAGTGTTGCTTGAATGATGCTGATGACTTAAATGTTTGTTGATAATGATTACTTAAGAGTTTTGATGTGTGTATCATGTTTTGAGTTAGGTTTTGGTCACTAAACATGGGGGTTTTGTGTCTTTCTTCAAGAACTTGGTGCCCTTGATGGGTTTTGTTATCTGATTTTCGAATGACTGTGGATGATTTTGGTTTGCTTGAGTAATATCTTGTTTGTCCGTATGCTTAGCTTGATTATTTGCTTGGTTGAGTGAATTTTAAAGTGGTTTGTTGTTGGTGTTCTTGGAGGGAGTTTTGGTTAGTATCTTCTTGAGGAAGATAAAGATTTTTTAAAAACTTTACCCTTTTTGATCTGTTGTAAAAAGTGTAAATCTTGTTGTTTGAAGTTTCAAATACGGAGAGTCTAAGTTTCCCTTCCGTAAGTTCGGAGGGTTCCTAACTTAGGCTTGATGATGGTTTCAAACTATTTCCGGATTTGAGTTTATTCCGAGTATATCTTTCCGGAGTTATTCTTGAAACACAAGTCCGGAATTACAAACTAATCCGGATACATATGTTTAGAATTTTAGAACGCCTTTTCTAGACTTAACATTTTCGGGATTAATAGATTTATGTCTGTGTTTGTTAAACTATTAAAACCTGTTTGATTTTATCCTAAGTTGTCCAGTTTATCATATGTCCGGGTTTGAGTTTGCATCTAAAACGTTTCCGGAGTTAAGTTACCAAACAGTGGCAGAATAAGTTCTCAAGTACCAGTAGCAATTGTCTGTGTGACTACTGCATACTGTATATTGTTTAACAATTATGCTACACTTGACTTGATATGTTAATGTGTATACAGATATGGCTGAACAACAAGGTGAGCAACAAGGAGCGCAACCTGCTGCTGCAGCGGCTCCGCTTGTTCCAGTAAGGGAATTTTTATCCAAACATAACCAAATTGCCTTACTTAAGGAAAATGCTCGTGGTGCTGAGGATTATACGCAGATTATGCCTTTTCTATGAGGTTCGAGAATTGCTTTTGCTATTTCAGAAAATGTGCATCAAGTGAGATCTTATATTCAAGGCTTTTAGCGTACGGGTCGTACAGTGAACAACACAATTGAAGCTACTATAAATGGTACTCAAATTGTAATTACAGAAGATTTTATTCGTGTGGCTTTACAGTTTGGTGCATTAGCTAATGGAGAAACGTGCTATGCTAATTATATTCGTGAAAGGGGTGCTCGAGCCTTTGGATATGTAGGTCATTTTCCGTCTAGACAGTTGTACAAGAAAATGATTATCGGACAATGGAGGTATGTGTTAATGCAGTGTATGGCTCCAGGAAACTCTGGTATGGATAGAATGGGACACAACCTTCTATCTGCTAAGATCGGTCTAACCTTCAACCAACCATACAACTTCTCTCTTATGATTCTTCGAGCCCTTCAGTCTCATCTTGCATTCTGTGCTGGGGATAGGCGTCTAATGCTTCTTTATCTGAAGTTTCTTACACTAATATCTCGTCATTTAATACCAAATTTACCACTCGATATACACTTACCAGCCTATTCTTAGACACCCATGCATCCACATATTTTTAAAGATTGTAAAGGTGCAAAAGAGACAAGACATGCAAATGTTCTTCCTGTTCCTCATCCTTTGCTTGGTGCAATTGTTCATGAAAATAACTACAATCCCGATAATAATTAAACTTGGATTGGAATGTGAAATGGGATTGAAGAGAGATTTTTGGAGTTGGGGATGATGATGGTGCTCCTCCGCAAAATCAGAATCCAGTGGTTGTTCAACCTCAGGTTCATCTTCAACAACCAACGCCCAATGAACCTGTACCAGAACCCGTAGCTAAACCTGTTGACATTGAAGAACCTATTGATGATGAACCGATAGCTGAAAATGTTGATATTCGTGAACTGGTTGGTATTATTACGGGTGAAGAGAACATTATACGTGTTGAGCAACCCGTTGTCAGTGTTGATACTTCTGAACCAAGTGTTGCTGTAGAGACTGATCTAGTTATTTTAGAGCTTGATGCGGCTCTTGAAGCTGGACCGTCGTCTAGAGTATTTGATAAAGGAAAAAGGATCATTGAAGAAAAGAAATACTTTGAGTTGGTTCACAAAGATTTGCAAAACAGGATCTCGCCAG
The DNA here is from genome assembly GCA_947069175.1 of Scalesia atractyloides. NCBI lineage: Eukaryota > Viridiplantae > Streptophyta > Magnoliopsida > Asterales > Asteraceae > Scalesia > Scalesia atractyloides. The sequence continues at coordinate 30,861,766 of CAMTDV010000015.1, read as the reverse complement.
ATGACAAAGAGAAACTTGATCTATTCCGAGCCAAAGTAGCCTCCTTCGGTCCCTCTTCTGAATGGGGACTATGTTTAGCAAGATGGAATGACAAGTTAGATGATCTTGATTCTACACTTTTGACTCTTCCTCCGACGATGATAACCATGATGACCGTCCTCCTCCTGATACTGGAGCGATTTAGATCTTGCAACCAATCAGGACATACAAATGGAGAAGAGTTGCAGTGAGTTCGGGTGTTCAAGCTTCAAGTATTGAAGCTGTTTTGGCTGAAGTTTCTTCAGGTGCTGTTTCTACTTCAGTATCCAGTGGTCTTTCTATCTTGGAAAGAGCAGTTTCACTTCCGATGACTGCCCCCTTTCTAGTTGTTTCATATGTGGAGTCTATCAGTGTTACTACTTATGTGGGAGCATCTACTCCAATGTTATCATTTGTTATTTCCACTACTCCTCTGTTTGGATCGCTAACTTCTTCGATGTGTTCAGGTAATTTGTTTGCCTCTACGGAAAGTATTGTTGTGCCATCCTTGCCTTCTGTCTTTTTAGGTATGTCGTCGGGTGCTACTCAAAGTTTTGTACGACCGAGTTCTCCAGCTGCTCAAAGTACTTCGTGTCCTAAAAAGACTAATCCAACATCAACAAAGCCCCGGGGCGCCTAAGGCTCGAGGTGTTCACCCCAAGGTGGCCTTCGGTCCTAGTCATCCATTACAGAAGAAGCAAAGTGTGCCTAGACTGTCGGCTCCTCAACCGTCTGGTCCAAGTTCTTCTGGTTCTAGACCTACTGCATCTGCTTCTGTCCTGAGACCTCTAGGCACAGCGAGCATTGGTGAGGGGCAAAACTTTCCTGAGTTTGTTCGAACTCAGTTTCAGGATGTTGCCAATGTATTGAAAGAACATCAAGCACAGATTGAGCATCGGAGGAGAGAAATTGAGTATTGGATGAAGAAAGATGCGATGAGGGATCAACAGATGACTCACGTGTTTATTCTGTCAAAGCGTCAAGACATTCAGTTGGGCAACCTCATTAAAAAGGATGCTTCTTCTACTGCCCAACACGAGACTCTAGTCAAGGCTACCGATAAGATACACAAGATTATTACGGATCTTGTGGAGCTCCTCGCTACTCAAGGGGAGAATACCACTCTTCAAGTGCAAGCTCCATGCGAAATCGACAAACTTAAGAAAATTCGTGATGATTTAGATAAAGACAAGGATCCTGAAGCCGCTATGCAGGGGGAGCAGCCAAGAGCTCACAAGCTTCTGAAGCTGCAACTGTTGCTCAAGCTGGGAAAGACAAGGGTCCTTCTGCTGTTGATTCTGGTTCACATTCTTATTCTGATAATTATAACTCTGCTACTGATTTGATTTTGAAAGATGGCGGTGTTGTGGAAGGATGCTGGAAGATTGGAGATCAGATGATGAGTTAGCTGACAAGTCTGACTTTGTTGAAATAGGTAAGGGCTAGAGTATCGAATACGAGTATGTGAATGTTAATATGGATGATCTGAGAAACTACGTCTTTGGAGATGCTCTTCCTGATGAAATTCCAAATCCTATACGAGTTCCCGAAGTGGTCCGTCTAGTGCCTCATAAATGGTTTAAACCTCTTCCTGATCATACTCAAAGGAAGAGGTATATAAACACCAAATGGGAATACTCGGGTAAGATAAGGATTGGGATTTTGATGAACAACATAGTTGGTGATGATCACACGTCTGGACGGGGTTCAATATTTCAGGTTGTGGGTTAAGTTCCAACAAACCTTACCTGCCCGCGATCTTCATCATCTTGCTCAGTTGGACCTAAACAACCATACCAACATAGGCAGAATTAGAGGTTAATCCCTCTTCTAGTAGCTGAAAGCCGAGAAAGTAAATGGAAGAAATTTAAAACATGCAGTTGGAAGAGCTCATAAACAGATTTTGAAGATAGTGTATACTCCAACTAGATGCCTACATAAAATTCCCGTGCGCAAGTTTGATCACGATAAGATTTAAGGGATTGGTTAATGGTATGTTGATGGAAAAACTGGTGAAGCAGTCATAATGGAAAATATAGTGACCGAGGAGATTATTCGGATTTTGGATCCAGTCTGGCTCGTCAATCTGAAAATGGAGCATCTAAAGAAGTTGCGTCGACTGCCTCTGCGTTACCTTGATGAAGATCGCCCGTTAGCACATCAATACATTAAGGTAGTGCAGTTATGCATGAAAAACCATGTGTGTGCAGGCAGTGAATTTTCAAAGCATGGATAAAGATAAAGATTACAAGTTTAGCATTGAAGATCCCGCACTGATAAAGGGGGAGTCTGTAAATGCACTTTGGGTGATAATTAAAGGCCCTCATCAAATCTAAGGGTCTTTTATGTAATTTGTAATACTTATATATGTATGTCCGAACTTGTATCTTTGTCTGTGTTTTGGTTTGTCGATTAGGTTAAAACCTAGTCCTAGTTTATATGTTTGTCAGAGTTTATGTGTAGTCTGTTAATTCGGACAAGGGTATGTAGTTCCCTTGTCCGAGTTTTCTTATTAGTTTAGTATCCGGACTTGAACATTTGTAGCTCAGTCAGAGTTTGATAGCGTATTGGGCTTTGGGACTATTTTGTATCTGGACATGTGTGTCCGGATGTGTCATGTATATAAACCTTTAGTGGATAATGACATGATAGCTGTTCTATTGTGGAAAGTTTGTGTAGCAAGGAAAACCCTAATCATTAGTATGTGCATCGTCTGGCAGCTACTGAGTGTGACGTCATTCATCATCTTCATCTGGGAATACTCTGTGCATTCACAGATCATTCTCGTTCGTCTTCTTCTTGATCCAATATCCTACAGTGGTGATTGCTAGCTGGATTCCGCACACCTAGTGATTGTGTTCTTTAGTCAGATCCTAGGATTAGGTGACTATACAGGGTGGTTTGGGTGTCATGATGATGTTGGGTCATGATTAGGGTGTTTCTTCATGGTTTGGGTTAAGGTTGGATTTGGATGACCATTTCATTCCTAGTTACAAGTCTAGTTGTCTTGGTTTTAATTATTTTGCTAGCCGTGCAATACGGCATGAATTACTAAATAGTTTAGACAAGTAAATGCGTATTTATGCCGGATAATATTATTTTATTACTATTATATGTTTTAAAAATCACAAATAGCACCGAATACACCTTTATATGTATATTTACTAATAACATGTATAATAACACATTGTGATGCTTTCCAAGCATTTAGACTATTTTCACCGACGTTTGTGTGTGTCAGACAAACTAACGTGTGACTTGGTAATCTCCCGAGGGTCACCGATGCATGACATGTGACAAGTTGGACTTTTCTATTCATATGACGACCCCATTTATCAAATTAAGTCTAAGAGGTAAGATCATGATGATAGCAAGGTACGGACGTGTACGTAGCACACCCTGGTTTCCCGGTGCGCCTGGATTGGGGTTTATGCATGACGCTCGGATTACAATATCACAATTGGCAGCGGACGTAAAGGATGACAATGTACAAGTATTTAAAAGCTTAAAATTATATGAAACTTTTAGTATTTTGCTCGGTACAAATATCCCACAAGGCATGATCAAAATTAAAAGACTTTAGTCATCATAGGTTTTTAGCCATGGAGATGTAAATTCTAAAGCTTTAGGGCCGAATCGTATCCAGCTTACTAGCTTACTACTGAGGTTCACCACCTGCGGTCAATCTTTAAAAATATGTCAATTTTCATTGGTAATTACTATTAACCAACTCTTTTGAAAATCATTTGATATATATACATGAAAACCAATTGGTAATCACTTATTATAAACTACGATAGATTTCTTGTCACCAGTTTAACATGCTTGTTAATACCGTCAAGGACTGAAAATCAAATGTCAGTACATGATCAATATACACATCATTTCATATTATGCGTTTGTCAGGTGTATGCCTTCACCCCGCGCTTATTTATGGCCATTACAATTAATGAGTCGGGACGTCTGGACACAGTACTAGTAACCCCCAAGTGTTTAATGTTATACAAGAAAAACGGATTAAACCGGGTTATTACATTTATGAAAGCATTTGCCCAATTTGCAATACCCGCTCCAAGTGGCTAGTTCTATATCCCAAGTTTTATAAACAAAATAGACTAACATGTATTTCCTGTGCTAGTTGTATTATCAGGAATAAACAGAATATTATTCGTTAGAATGTTTACGGGTCATTTGTAAGTCTTTTGACTTTGACCGTTAACTTAGAATCACACTCGGTTCCGCTAGATTAAGCGTTGACCAGATAGAATGTAGTTTATACCCATACAAGTGAGGAGTCTCGTGTGATATGGGTTATTTAACCAAACATTCTGATTTGGAGAGGTTGTGAAAAGATTTGACCCAATACGCCGAGTTTATATGGTTTATATCATATTAACTAGTCGTGTGCGTAGAAACGAGTTTGGGTGGTTAAATGAGTTTGTGACGAGCCCGACAAGTAAAAATGAATTTTATGATGTTATACATTCTTTTTTGAAGTCAGATTATAGGTTACATAAGCTTAGAACCTTATTCTTTGATTATATACGAAATTGGCATTATTGACCTTTTAAGAAATATATATTTGACTTGTCACTTAACCCACTTAAACGTGATGATCCCGAATTATAATTGCAGGGAATTATAACCTACATTTTGATGATTAAGTGATTGGGTTTAATTGGATTTTAGGTTGACCAAAGTGGTTAGAACCGAAAGTCAAAGAAAAACTCAAACTGCTTGACTTTCGGATAGAATCTAACTATAAAACTAAAATTGACTAAAGGAGAACGCTTACCTAGACTTCAAGAACACTTAGAACTTCAGAAAGGAGAGTCCTAAGTAAACACAAGCTCCACACGTGTTTTAGAGTGAATGATGGAATGGTGTGAAGAACAATGTGCAACTAAGGGGCTATTTATACTAATTCAAACATCATGAGGGTGTTACACATGTCCACTAGAGTGTTTATAGCTCGATTAGTGGCAAGAAATGTGTTCAAAGAAGGTTTAGTGTGGTAATATTTCGTGAAAGATGGCATTGTTGCAGCATAAGCTGCTGCTAGCAATTAGTCTGCTGTCAGTGCACCCCTTGCGAACCGCAAAAGAATATATCATTTGATGGTGGTGCGCCTTACGGTCCGTAAGGGACCCTGTCGCGCAAAAGCTATTTGAACATCCTTGCAGACTGCAAGCATGTACTAATGCGGTCTGCAAGGGACCTCCTAGTGACCAAAATTTTCCTTTATTACATTTTCAGCCCCTCAACTTTTATAAATCCACTTTTTGATTAATTTTGTCCTTCTTCTTCAACATATCCCATATATGAATTATATGGAGAGTTTTTTGGACACGTGTCACACTAGGATTCGATATAAATATTCGGTTTGTTATAGTACGGATGTTAGCCAGAATTTGCGGGGTGTTATGCAACATAAACCTTAGGACGATATATGGTTTATTAACTTATCAATGAAATACTAGATGATTAGATATCAAACACAATTCAAATCCTTTGAGAAAACAAATGGTATTAAAATAAGAACCAGCGAACATAATATGTTGTTTATGAAAGGAGTGGGAATAATTAAGATTAAGTGTAATTGATTTGATATACTTTATACCACCATCAAATGATATATTCTTAATCTTGAAAAATTAGTTTTACATTAGTTCAACGTTTCATTTGAAGGGACGATATGTTATATGCCTGGTATTTTTTCATATGTATCCATTAACGGAAATGAAGCAGAGATTCGTGTTACGAATCATCATCAGAAACATCAAAAGAATAAGATGTCAAGTACTTGCAAGAGTATTTTGAAGCAATAAAATTGCAATCCAATGAAACTCCAAGGAATGACGAAAAGGAAAGTGTTCAATTCTGTACCCAACTTGTATTTCGATCATAAAGACCGTATAACGTTTTTAGACATGCTTTAAGTCTTTAATAAAATATCAAGTCACAATGAAAAAGTTAAGGAGGAATTTATGTGCCTATTGAATGGTTTCTAAATGTTAGGTTTCAAAGCGGTATGCAAAAGCGAACAACATACACACACACGAACGATTATCAAGCAGAATGCAAATACACGACACACAAAAAGTAACGTGGTTCGATTTTGGAGTGAAACTTATATCAACGGTTACAACGAAGGTTTCTCTTTATTCGGGTGGTTAAAGATTATTTTTTCATGCATGGGTATATATAAGACATAAAATAGGGTTGATCATTTGTGTACCAAGAAACCTAAACATGGACTAAAACAACTTAATTAAAACAGGCCCCCTTTCATTGCTTCTGCATGTCAACCTAACAAGCCCTCTTTCATTGTTTCTGCATGTCAACCAAACAAGCCCAATAAGGGATTCATAATGTAAGAATCTCCCACTCGAAGACATTGCCAGGGGAGGATCTAGTGTTTAACTAGGGGCAACGCCCGCTACCGCTTGGCGCTCTGGCGGTGGTGTAAAACTAGTGTAAAATTGGAAAAAGTTGATTTTTTTTTATTTCGTTACCGTTTTTTATAAAACGTTACCGCTACAAACGAGTCCTAGATCCGCCACTGGACATTGCAAAACCTACAAACTACCAATCAAGCAAACCCTGCATCAGTAACTCAGTAATCTTTAGCAAACAAGTCTTCCAAGCCAAATCCTAGGAATAAGTTAAGACTCCATAACAAACCCCATGTAGTTGCAATGGCTCTTTCGTCAGTTTCTTGAAAGCCTCGTTGAAGCTTCCTCGAGCTTCGACTTAACACCAGTCATAGCTAATCATGTCCCTAGCCCGTTCTCAATCTCAGTTGGTTACCACTGACTTACACTATGAGATCCAAAAACACCATGAGACTAAACACTCTCCAATCCAAGCAAGAAACTATCAAGAGATATTCACAGTCGAAATGTTGGTCTTCAAAACTCATTATTTTCTCTAGTATAATCTATTCATGCTCTTTGCTTTTCTTTAGTTTTTTTGTTGAACAGGGTTTGACTATAAGAAACATCATTTACAACACACATAATAGGCTTCATCTAATCATCCTTATCAACTACACAATTATTATTACATAATTATTAAAACATATTACATAATTCTTAACTATAAGAAACATCATTTAATCTAAAATATTAGTAAATCTACAGAAACACTTCATTTTAATTCCTTCACTTTGTCTTTTTGCGTATTGTATCTATTAAAATAAAATTTTATGTTAAAGATGACAATGATCTATTGTTATTACAAAATTAATACAAAGTATTGTCTAACTATATTGTGCTACTCATATGTGTATAAATATACATGTTTTCATATCAAAATAACCCACTTTTTAATGGTTTTCTTGAAAATATATTTGAAATGGCTTAATTTGTTATATTTTTTATTTTCGTGACAAACCAATCCCAAAACGGACAAACAAAGAGATTTCAAGTGAAAAACTAAAGATCTGCTCAAGTAGGCGAGACACACCTCGTGCCTCCACCTAGAAATGACAAAAAGATCTCCATTGGACTTTTGAAGATCCGGTGGGACCCACAAGAACGGACCACGCCTGTACCTAGGTACCACACCTCGTGCTTCGCTTCCTGTCAGATTATCTGAGATTCACCCTAGGCACAGGCCATGCCGGTCACCATCTCTTTGCCTATAAATTGAAGCTTGCCTCTTCCATTTTCTTGGCTTGGTTCTTCTCTTTTTCCCCATAATACACTATAATTCTACTTGTTTACTCTCTTGGTTTTGTAATCATTAAGATTGTAAGAACATTAGGTAATAATCAATCTTGTGATGATTAAATAATCTTTCCAAGTTTGTTAAGGTCTATCTTTAAAGCCATAGTGGCTAAAGTTCTTGTGTTAGGTGGAAATAACCCCATCGATGGGTTGTTACCTAAATAAGTTATGGATTAACAAAGGGCATGTGTGTGTGTTAATGACTTCAAGTACTTATTACCGTATCGAAAGTGAGTTTTCCAAATTCTTAAAAGCAAACTAATAACCTTGTTTTTGTTGAGTCAAACTTTCGTGTATTCTATGTAGTAACATATTAATTGCTTGAAAGATGGTTAAAGGTTTTGGTTCTAGACTTCGGGTCTAGGGAAGATTAAAGCTTTACTGAAGATACAAATGAAGGTGGGCCTATGTTGGATGAGTATTGGTTGTACACCGGTATGAGACCACGAGTCATGGGCCAAGAGTTGCACTCCAGCGCCTTACTAGATTGGAACCCTATTGAGATCTTTCTATGAAGTCATGGGCCAAGAGTTGGAGTCCACCGACTATTGAATGAGTTTGTGTGGATGATTTAGACCTTTCTATGAAGTTAGCATGCTAGATCTGTTTTCTTTAGGCTATATACTGATCGTTAGTCTAGGGGTTCGAAACTTAGTAGGTAAAGGAAAAACTTGTTTAAGGGTTGGTAATTCATATGGGTCACCTATGGGAAGAATCTGATTAAAACGATTTAGAAGTTAGTTAAGGGTTTGCTTTAAATTGAGTAACGTAGATAGTAATTTGCTCGGTTCGTTTATTTACTATTGCTAGAACAATATAAGAGTCTCTAAAATCAAAAGGGATTAATAAATGACTAAGTTACTTAGAACCGGATATTTGGTTTCTATATAGCTTGGTTATTTGGGGACATGGGGTCAACTTGAGAGGGCTCTAGCTTTTTTACACTACACCATCATCACTAGTGTCAACTATGATGAGTTTTTCGTAAAAACCATAATCAAATGGCTTTACAAAAGTATTAAGATAATATTGTACCTAATTGGTTATCTTCTTATAACTGTATTCACAAACTTAATTAGTACTCCTTTTGGTAGTTTTCGTAATTATAAAAGTTACTTGGGTTAAATATTACGAAAGAAGATAGGCTAATTGATTTCATGTCCACGGATTGATACTTGGGTAATTACCTTAGTTATACTATATTTTGATAGGTACGCTTGCCTAGAACGTGTGTAGATAGTAGTTGTGGATTTTACCTTAAAATTGGTCTGTGTTTATATGCAATTTATTTGTTACTTTCTAAGCACATCAAGTTTTTGGTACCGTTGTCATGGACACATCACTACTTTATATCTATCTTTATAGTAGTAGTTTAATCACTTAGTTAGGTTTGCTAGATTAGTTTATCTTCCTTCTCTGTTTGCTTTGTTTTCTGCTTTTTTTTGTCTGCCTTAATACATTATAGTTCGTTAGACTTCACTTAGGAATTACGGCAAAACGAACCATTTCGGAGCATGTATGCCCCTCTACAGATGTGATTAGAAACAGTATCATTAGACTGAGAGTTGGAGCGAACAACTTCACAATACCGACTCAGATCATCTCAATGATTCAACGCTCATGTCGGTATCACGGACCTGCAGACGACGACCTGAATGATCATATCAATAAATTTCTTGAACTTTGTGATACCTTCAAAATCAAAGACATATCTAATGATGCAGTGAGACTCTGTCTTTTTCCGTTCTCACTGATAGGAAAAGCCCGTTCATGGCCTAGTTCTTTAGCCCCTAGTTTTGTCACTACTTGGACATACATGGCCAAAAAGTTCTTACACAAATTCTTTTCTCCCTCTAAAATAAACTGCTTACATAGCATGATTTATGGTTTCGAACAACAGGAAGACGGAAATTTCTCATACGCCTTGGGTTATTACAAGGAGCTGCCAAGGAATTGCCTTCATCATGGTATGGAACCGTGGATGGTTATGAATTCTTTCTATAGCGATCTATGTACTCCATCTAAGCAAAACCTAGATATAGTAGTTGGAGGTGTTTACTATGACTTAACGCCTACTACTACAAGAGAGATTCCAGATCTTCAAGAAAGGTTGATGTTCGAAGTATAAACTCAATGTAAAACTTACAGCTCAACTTGAAGCACTCACTACGCAAATTGAAAAGCTTATGACAAGACAGGAGATGTGCAATACATGTGAAGACTCGCATGCAACTGAAATTGTCCTATAGTGACGTGGTGCGAGCGTGTTGTAATTTTTGATACATTTTTAGCACTTTTACTCGTTTATCAAGCTTTAAATTTATAAAACGCGATACAATACAATCATTCTCTACAACACGTTACGACAAGTGCACCCATCGTTGGCGTAGTATAGTGCTGGTAAGATACTGAGGTCGTCCAACGACACAAGATCTTTTAACACCGGAATATCATCAACGTCTAATCTAACCAAAATTTTGAGAAAAGATGTTAGTAAATAAAATGAAAAAGAGAAAATAAAATATTAAAATTAAAAATAAACAAGATAGAATCACTTGGTTCTAACTCCTCTTTTACGTTCCCTTTGATTATTTCCGCACTTTGGGTTTTTTAAGAGATTATCTTAGTTATAGTGGCATGTCCCTCTTGGAGGCAGTGCTACCCTCAGCCATATAGGTCTGAGTCAGCAGTGATACAGTCCCGCAAGGCCGGATGATAGAAATAATTAAGTAAGTTATTAATGTAAAATGTGGCATGTTCGTCTTTTGGAGGCAACGCTACCCTCGGCCATATTGGTCTAAGTCAGCAGGGATGCAGTCCCACAAGGTCGGTTTAAAGTTTAATAGTAGTTTGTTTATAAGGGATTCAAGCCTTTCTTACTTCCCTTGATTTGATGTTATCTGCCTCAAGAGAAGTCCTCATAAGCTTGAATCAAGTCCTCGTAGGTTTATACACTAAACGAGGCAAGACCTTTAGCCAAACCACCCTTCTAACCCCCTTCCAGGCAGTCAACGTGCTTTATATATACCGTAATACACGAATGAGTGAATAAAAAAACATGAAGAAATGATAGGATAAAGTTCACTTTCAATATAAAAAACAATTCTAAAAGTCATTACATGAACGGAAGTGGTGGGTGATGGCGTTGGGCTAGTGGTGAAATGGTGGTGAGTGGGAGAGAGGGTTCACATGGCCCTGTGTCCTTTCTTCTCTGTCTTCATTAATTCGTCTGTATCAGTCTGTATGCACACACGGCCCCATGTTTCAGAGGACATGGCCCCGTGGCTTGAGATATTCTTCATATCTGGGAATGACCACAACCCCGTGTCTCTTGTCAGCTATGTTTGTCTTGTTCTGAATGGGCTCTGGGTGGGGCATGACCCCATGCCTTGGTGGCACGGCCCCGTGCTTGCCTTCTTGTTTGTTGTTTTGGTCTTGGGGTGTAGCTTGGAAGGTAGGCATGGTGTGTCAACTCTTCTTTCTTGTATTTATGTAGTTTTTAGCCATTAATTTGTTCCTTTTGTGCGTTTAAGCTCATTTCGTCATGAAAATCAAAAGTATACAAAGAAACTGTAACACCCCCAAATATATCACAAACAATATATATATGTATATGTGTGTATATATATATATGTGTGTGTATTAAAACGTAATGACTAGTAATAATTAACCTAGTTAAATATTACATGATTGAGTAATAAAACAATGAATTTAAGTCTTTATAAATACAAGTAAAGTCGAGGGACGAAAATGGTCAAAATGGGAACTAATGTTTTATAAAGAAAAATTAAAATAAAAACACACACTAGTGTGTGTGTGTGGAGAACGACCAGGAGCAACGGAAAAAGGGGGAAACCCCATCTTTACCCTAAAATCATCAAATCCTTAAAATGAAAGGCTAAAGATGCTTAAATCCCTTGCATGAATCAAGAATATTGATTAACCATACTAAGGGAACCATAAGGTATGTTAAAATATGAGTTTTGGTGAAGTAGAGAATTATGATGAACTCCAAGATTTGCAATTCTTGAATGATTGTAGATTTTATAGTGAAATTGATGGTATGTAGATGCCTAGTGATATCATACTAGCTCTAAATTAGAAGAATTATGCAAAAACAAAGTGATTGGGTTTTTGTATTTATATGAGAAAGTGGGTTTTAGTAAAATATGGAATATGTTAACTATGATTTTTAATTTGAGTATTTGAGGAAGGATGAATTAAATTCTAGATGCCAATTTTAGCATATTGATCATATTAGCTTGATGAATTCTGAATACATGGATGAATGTTGTTTACAAGACTTGATATCATACTAGCTCAAAATTAGAAGAATTATGCATAAACAAAGTGATTGGGTTTTTGTATTTCTATGAGAAAGTGGGTTTTAGTAAAATATGGAATACGTGAACTATGATTTTTAATTTGAGTATTTGAGGAAGGATGAATTGAATTCTAGATGCCAATTTTAGCATATTTATCATATTAGCTGGATGAATTGTGAATACATGGATGAATGTTGTTTACTAGACTTAATAGAAGTAGTGAAAGGATCATGCCCACAAGGTGTTTGACAAATTGCCTAAGTGAAAATATTATGCTATTGTTGTGCGATAAAGCTTGATGAGAATCATATGTAATGATTCTTAGAAACATTGATTATAATGAATCTTGTGATGACAATTTAACATGTAGTCGAGTTGTTCATTATAGGCGACTCGAGTGAGAAGACGAGTGATAAAGCTGGGAGCGATACACGACTTAAAGGGAAGCTCTAAGGTACATGGCTATTATGCTTCATTTCTATTATTTACTATTTAATATTTTTGAATCAATAAAACTGTTGCGAATATGTTTATACGTAGAAACGGGTTTGCTCATAAGTGATAGGATTCACGAGAGCGTAAATAATGATACTAATGAACCCGGATATTGGGTTAAGTTTTAAGTGTGTGAAAGTAAAAACGGTAACGGGAACGCGAACTACGGGGTGATGAACCCGGGTAATCGGTCGTAGTCAAAAGGATGTGATTCCTTGATATGAACTTGGATAGATTGAGTTTTGTTACTAGAATGTCAAATGGGTCGGATAAGTGTGACAGCAAACCGGGTAATGGGAGTGTGAAACACGAGATTAATAATCCTGGTTAATAGGTTGTAGTTGTAGGGGAGCAATCCTATTAAAAGAATGCGGACGATTTAAGTTTTAATACTTAAATGTTGAAACGGGTCAAAAGAATAAGGCATAAAAACAAAAGATGGCATTGTGATGCCATGGTTATTTATAAGAAGAGTTAACCATGAATTAGACTATGGTTGGAAAATAAATGAAAAACATCATTGAGAAATGGAAGACTTAATTTAAATAACTTCAAGTTTCAAACAGGTAAAATATGTTGGTCCTGAACATACGCTGGTAAAATACTTTGGTCCAGAACACTTTTACGCTAGTGTACTCTATATAAGCTGATAGAATTGTATAAATACGCTGACCCAGAGTAAATTGTTATGTTTTCTTATGATTAACGTTTTTGTCTAAATGTTTTCATTTTACTAATCGTTTGGATGAAATCGCATGATAGGTAAGTACAAAGTTAGGACCCCTGATGAAGATCAAGTCACGTCAAGAACCGAACACTTTCCAAAGGCTTGTTAGCTTCCGCCTTTATTAATATGCTTTTGAAATGGAAAACCTGTGGATTTGTATTTTGAATCTAATCATTGCTACCTTATGTGGCTTATGTTTTAAGAAATGTAATCTTATGTTCAAATAGTTCGTATAAAACGTAATTTTATATATTTAAGCTAAATAGTTGTCACATCCCGACTCACAGCGGAAGACAAATGCAGGGTGCGGCAGACACATGATGATTTCCCCATTATTTTAAAAACATGATGTCACATAAAGAGGGAGCTTCGGTTACAACATACTATAGTATCATATTACAAACCACAGTTCAAGTACGGTACTACGAGCTACCATAGCTCTTATTCTGCTACAGTTTACTACCTAAGCCATCCACACGCACATTCCTTACTCTTGCTTCGCTTTACCTGAAATGCATGTTAGTTTTGAAAAGGGTCAGCTAAACGCTGCTGGTGAGTTCCACTGGTTTAGTTGTTGTGGAATCAAATGTATTAACAAGTTTAATTGCACTGGTCACAGTAACAGATGGAATTACACGAGGACACAAGTGAAACCATGACTGTTTTGCCTCGGGCCGTGTCATCCTAGACACTGCCACCCACCGGACCGTGTCACGCAGGAACTCCCGGCCCACCAACCGCGTCACGTGCAGTTCAAAGCCCCAATGAAGTTATGTCTAACAACATAACCGAGTATAGCTATGTTTGTCTGAATCTGAATGGAATCTGTGTGGGGCACGACCCCATGCCTTGTTGGCATGGCCCCGTGCTTGCTTTCTGGTTTGTTGTTTTGGTCTTGGGGTGTAGCTTGGAGGGTAGGCATGGTGTGACAACTCCTCTTTCTTGTATTTATGTAGTTTTTAGCCTTAATTTGTTCCTTTTGTGCGTTTAAGCTAATTTAGTCATGAAAATCAAAAGTATACAAAGAAATTGTAACACCCCCAAATATATCAGAAACTATATAAATATATATATGTATATGTATATATATGTGTGTGTGTATTAAAACGTAATGACTAGTAATAATTAACATAGTTAAATATTACACGATTGAGTAATAAAACAATGAAATTAAGTCTTTATAAATACAAGTAAAGTGGAGGGACGAAAATGGTCAAAATGGGAACAAATGTTTTCTAAAGAAAAATTAAAATAAAAACACAAACTAGTGTGTGTGTGGAGAACGACCAGGAGCAACGAAAAAAGGGGGAAACCCCATCTTTACCCTAAAATCATCAAATCCTTCAAATTGAAAGGCTAAGGATGCTTAAATCCCTTGCATGAATCAAGAATATTGATCACCCATACTAAGGGAATCATAAGGTATGTTAAAATATGAATTTTGGTGAAGTAGAGAATTATGATGAACTCCATGATTTGCAATTCTTAAATGATTGTAGATTTTATAGTGAAATTGATGGTATGTAGATGCCTAGTGATATCATACTAGCTCAAAATTAGAAGAATTATGCATAAACAAAGTGATTGGGTTTTTGTATTTCAATGAGAAAGTGGGTTTTAGTAAAATATGGAATACGTGAACCATGATGGTTAATTTGAGTATTTGAGGAAAGATGAATTGAATTCTGGATGCCAATTTTAGCATATTGATCATATTAGCTTGATGAATTGTGAATACATGGATAAATGTTGTTTACTAGACTTAATAGAAGTAGTGAAAGGATCATGCCCACAAGGTGTTTGACAAATTGCCTAAGTGAAAATATTATGCTATTGTTGTACGATAAAGATTGATGAGAATCATATGTAATGATTCTTAGCAACATTTATGATAATGAATCTTGTGATGACAATTTAACATGTAGTCGAGTTGTTCATTATAGGCGACTCGAGTGAGAAGACAAGTGATAAAACTGGGAGCGATACACGACTTAAGGGGAAGCTCCAAGGTACATGGTTATTATGCTTCATTTCTATTATTTACTATTTAATATTGTTGAATCAATAAAATTGTTTCGAATATATTTATACGTAGAAACGGGTTTGCTCATAAGTGATAGCATTCACGAGAGCGTAAATAATGATACTAATGAACCCGGATATTGGGTTAAGCTTTAAGTGTGTGAACGTAAAAACGGGAACGGGAACGAGAACTACGGAGTGATGAACACGGGTAATGGGTCGTAGTCAAAAGGATGTGATTCCTTGATATGGACTTGGATAGATTGAGTTTTGTTACTAGAATGTCAAATGGGTCGGATAAGTGTGACCGCAAACCGGGTAATGGGAGTGTGAAACACAAGATTAATAAGCATGGTTAATGGGTTGTAGTTGTAGGGGAGCAATCCTACTAAAAGAATGCGGACGATTTAAGTTTTAGTACTTAAATGTTGAAACGGGTCAAAAGAATAAGTCATCAAAAACAAAAGATGGCATTGTGATGCCATGGTTATTTATAAGAAGAGTTAACAAGTTTCAAACAAGTAAATGGAAGACTTGAGTTAAATAACTTAAAGTTTCAAACAAGTAAAATATGTTAGTCCTGAACATAAGCTGGTAAAATACTTTGGTCCATAACACTTTTACGCTAGTGTACTCTATATAAGCTGAAAGAATTATATAAATACGCTGACCCAGAGTAAATTGTTATGTTTTCTTATGATTAATGTTTTTGTCTAAATTTTTTCATTTTACTAATCGTTTGGATGAAATCGCATGATAGGTAAGTACGAAGTTAGGACCCCTGATGAAGATCAAGTCACGTCAAGAACCGAACACTTTCCAAAGGCTTGTTAGCTTCCGCCTTTATTAATATGCTTTTGAAATGGAAAACCTGTGGATTTGTATTTTGAATCTAATCATTGCTACCTTATGTGGCTTATGTTTTAAAAAATGTAATCTTATGTTCAAATAGTTCGTATAAAACGTAATTTTATATATTTAAGCTAAATAGGTGTCACACCCCGACTCACAGCGGAAGACAAATGCAGGGTGCGGCAGACACATGATGATTTCCCCATTATTTTAAAAACATGATGTCACATAAAGAGGGAGCTTCGGTTACAACATACTATAGTATCATATTACAAACCACAGTTCAAGTACGGTACTACGAGCTACCATAGCTCTTATTCTGCTACAGTTTACTACCTAAGCCATCCACACGCACATTCCTTACTCTTGCTTCGCTTTACCTGAAATGCATGTTAGTTTTGAAAAGGGTCAGCTAAACGCTGCTCGTGAGTTCCACTGGTTTAGTTGTTGTGGAATCAAATGTATTAACAAGTTTAATTGCACTGGTCACAGTAACAGATGGAATTACACGAGGACACAAGTGAAACCATGACTGTTTTGCCTCGGGCCGTGTCATCCTAGACACTGCCACCCACCGGACCGTGTCACGCAGGAACTCCCGGCCCACCAACCGCGTCACGTGCAGTTCAAAGCCCCAATGAAGTTATGTCTAACAACATAACCGAGTATAGCTATGTTTGTCTTAATCTGAATGGGATCTGGGTGGGGCACGACCCCATGCCTTGTTGGCATGGCCCCGTGCTTGCTTTCTGGTTTGTTGTTTTGGTCTTGGGGTGTAGCTTGGAGGGTAGGCATGGTGTGACAACTCCTCTTTCTTGTATTTATGTAGTTTTTAGCCTTAATTTGTTCCTTTTGTGCGTTTAAGCTAATTTAGTCATGAAAATCAAAAGTATACAAAGAAATTGTAACACCCCCAAATATATCAGAAACTATATAAATATATATATGTATATGTATATATATATGTGTGTGTATTAAAACGTAATGACTAGTAATAATTAACATAGTTAAATATTACACGATTGAGTAATAAAACAATGAAATTAAGTCTTTATAAATACAAGTAAAGTGGAGGGACGAAAATGGTCAAAATGGGAACAAATGTTTTCTAAAGAAAAATTAAAATAAAAACACAAACTAGTGTGTGTGTGGAGAACGACCAGGAGCAACGAAAAAAGGGGGAAACCCCATCTTTACCCTAAAATCATCAAATCCTTCAAATTGAAAGGCTAAGGATGCTTAAATCCCTTGCATGAATCAAGAATATTGATCACCCATACTAAGGGAATCATAAGGTATGTTAAAATATGAATTTTGGTGAAGTAGAGAATTATGATGAACTCCATGATTTGCAATTCTTAAATGATTGTAGATTTTATAGTGAAATTGATGGTATGTAGATGCCTAGTGATATCATACTAGCTCAAAATTAGAAGAATTATGCATAAACAAAGTGATTGGGTTTTTGTATTTCAATGAGAAAGTGGGTTTTAGTAAAATATGGAATACGTGAACCATGATGGTTAATTTGAGTATTTGAGGAAAGATGAATTGAATTCTGGATGCCAATTTTAGCATATTGATCATATTAGCTTGATGAATTGTGAATACATGGATAAATGTTGTTTACTAGACTTAATAGAAGTAGTGAAAGGATCATGCCCACAAGGTGTTTGACAAATTGCCTAAGTGAAAATATTATGCTATTGTTGTACGATAAAGATTGATGAGAATCATATGTAATGATTCTTAGCAACATTTATGATAATGAATCTTGTGATGACAATTTAACATGTAGTCGAGTTGTTCATTATAGGCGACTCGAGTGAGAAGACAAGTGATAAAACTGGGAGCGATACACGACTTAAGGGGAAGCTCCAAGGTACATGGCTATTATGCTTCATTTCTATTATTTACTATTTAATATTGTTGAATCAATAAAATTGTTTCGAATATATTTATACGTAGAAACGGGTTTGCTCATAAGTGATAGCATTCACGAGAGCGTAAATAATGATACTAATGAACCCGGATATTGGGTTAAGCTTTAAGTGTGTGAACGTAAAAACGGGAACGGGAACGAGAACTACGGAGTGATGAACACGGGTAATGGGTCGTAGTCAAAAGGATGTGATTCCTTGATATGGACTTGGATAGATTGAGTTTTGTTACTAGAATGTCAAATGGGTCGGATAAGTGTGACCGCAAACCGGGTAATGGGAGTGTGAAACACAAGATTAATAAGCCTGGTTAATGGGTTGTAGTTGTAGGGGAGCATTCCTACTAAAAGAATGCGGGCGATTTAAGTTTTAATACTTAAATGTTGAAACGGGTCAAAAGAATAAGGCATCAAAAACAAAAGATGGCATTGTGATGCCATGGTTATTTATAAGAAGAGTTAACAATGAATTAGACAATGGTTGGAAAATAAATGAAAAACATCATTGAGAAATGGAACACTTGAGTTAAATAACTTAAAGTTTCAAACGGGTAAAATATGTTGGTCCTGAACATACGCTGGTAAAATACTTTGGTCCAGAACACTTTTACGCTAGTGTACTCTAAATAAGCCGAAAGAATTGTATAAATATGCTGACCTAGAGTAAATTGTTATGTTTTCTTATGGTTAACGTTTTTGTCTAAATGTTTTCATTTTACTAATCGTTTGGATGAAATCGCATGATAGGTAAGTACGAAGTTAGGACCCTTGATGAAGATCAAGTCACGTCAAGAACCGAACACTTTCCAAAGGCTTGTTAGCTTCCGCTTTTATTAATATGCTTTTGAAATGTAAAGCCTGTGGATTTGTATTTTGAATCTAATCATTTCTACCTTGTGTAGCTTATGATTTAAAAAATGTAATCTTATGTTCAAATAGTTCGTATAAAACGTAATTTTATATATTTAAGCTAAATAGGTGTCACACCCCGACTCGCAGCGGAAGACAAATGTAGGGTGCGGCAGACACATGATAATTTCCCCATAATTTTAAAAACATGATATCACATAAAGAGGGAGCTTCGGTTACAACATACTATAGTATCATATTACAAACCGCAGTTCAAGTACGGTACTATGAGCTACCACATCTCTTATTCTGCTACAGTTTACTACCCAAGCCATCCATACGCACATTCCTTACTCTTGCTTCGCTTTACCTGAAATGCATGTTAGTTTTGAAAAGGGTCAGCTAAACGCTGCTAGTTAGTTCCACTGGTTTTAGTTGTTGTGGAACCAAATGTATTAACAAGTTTAATTGCACCGGTCACAGTCACAGATGGAATTACACGAGGACATAAGTGAAACCTTGACAGTTTTGCCTCGGGCCGTGGCATCCCAGACACTGCCACCCACCGGACCGGGTCATGCAGAAACTCCCAGCCCACCAACTGCGTCACGTTCAGTTCAACGCCCCAATGTAGTTATGTCTAACAACATAACCGAGTTTAGCTATGTTTGTCTTGTTTTGAATGGGATCTGGGTGGGGCACGACCCCATGCCTTGGTGACACGGCCTCGTGCTTGCCTTCTGGTTTGTTTTCATCTTGGGGTGTAGCTTGGAGGGTAGGCATGGTGTGTCAACTCTTCTTTCTTGTATTTATGTAGTTTTTAGCCATTAATTTTTTCCTTTTGTGCGTTTAAGCTTATTTAGTCATGAAAATCAAAAGTATACAAAGAAACTGTAACACCCCCAAATATATCGCAAACTATATAAATATGTATATGTATATATATATATATGTGTGTGTGTATTAAAATGTAATGACTAGAAATAATTAACCTAGTTAAATATTACATGATTGAGTAATAAAACAATGAATTTAAGTCTTTATAAATACATGTAAAGTGGAGGGACGAAAATGGTCAAAATGGGAACGAATGTTTTATAAAGAAAAATTAAAATAAAAACACACACTAGTGTGAGTGTGGAGAACGACCAGGAGCAACGGAAAAAGGGGGAAACCCCATGTTTACCCTAAAATCATCAAATCCTTCAAATTGAAAGGCTAAAGATGCTTAAATCCCTTGCATGAATCAAGAATATTGATCACCCATACTAAGGGAACCATAAGGTATGTTCAAATATGAATTTTGGTGAACTAGAGAATTATGATGAACTCCATGATTTGCAATTCTTGAATGATTGTAGACTTTATAGTGAAATTGATGGTATGTAGATGCCTAGTGATATCATACTAGCTCAAAATTAGAAGAATTATGCATAAACAAAGTGATTGGGTTTTTGTATTTCTATGAGAAAGTGGGTTTTCGTAAAATATGGAATACGTTAACTATGATTTTTAATTTGAGTATTTGAGGAAGGATGAATTGAATTCTAGATGCCAATTTTAGCATATTGATCATATTAACTTGATGAATTGTGAATACATGGATGAATGTTGTTTACTAGACTTAATAGAAGTAGTGAAAGGATCATGCCCACAAGGTGTTTGACAAATTGCCTAAGTGAAAATATTATGCTATTGTTGTGCAATAAAGCATGATGAGAATCATATGTAATGATTCTTAGCAACATTGATTATAATGAATCTTGTGATGACAATTTAACATGTAGTCGAGTTGTTCATTATAGGCGACTCGAGTGAGAAGACGAGTGATAAAGCTGGGAACGATACATGAGTTAAAAGGAAGCTCTAAGGTACATGGCTATTATGCTTCATTTCTATTATTTACTATTTAATATTGTTGAATCAATAAAACTGTTGCGAATATGTTTATACGTAGAAACGGGTTTGCTCATAAGTGATAGGATTCACGAGAGTGTAAATAATGATACTAATGAACCCGGATATTGGGTTATGCTTTAAGTGTGTGAACGTAAAAACGGTAACGGGAACGCGAACTACGGAGTGATGAACCCGGGTAATGGGTCGTAGTCAAAAGGATGTGATTCCTTGATATGAACTTGGATAGATTGAGTTTTGTTACTAGAATGTCAAATGGGTCGGATAAGTGTGACCGCAAACCGGGTAATGGGAGTGTGAAACACAAGATTAATAAGCCTGGTTAATGGGTTGTAGTTGTAGGGGAGCATTCCTACTAAAAGAATGCGGGCGATTTAAGTTTTAATACTTAAATGTTGAAACGGGTCAAAAGAATAAGGCATCAAAAACAAAAGATGGCATTGTGATGCCATGGTTATTTATAAGAAGAGTTAACAATGAATTAGACAATGGTTGGAAAATAAATGAAAAACATCATTGAGAAATGGAACACTTGAGTTAAATAACTTAAAGTTTCAAACGGGTAAAATATGTTGGTCCTGAACATACGCTGGTAAAATACTTTGGTCCAGAACACTTTTACGCTAGTGTACTCTAAATAAGCCGAAAGAATTGTATAAATATGCTGACCTAGAGTAAATTGTTATGTTTTCTTATGGTTAACGTTTTTGTCTAAATGTTTTCATTTTACTAATCGTTTGGATGAAATTGCATGATAGGTAAGTACGAAGTTAGGACCCTTGATGAAGATCAAGTCACGTCAAGAACCGAACACTTTCCAAAGGCTTGTTAGCTTCCGCTTTTATTAATATGCTTTTGAAATGTAAAGCCTGTGGATTTGTATTTTGAATCTAATCATTGCTACCTTGTGTAGCTTATGATTTAAAAAATGTAATCTTATGTTCAAATAGTTCGTATAAAACGTAATTTTATATATTAAGCTAAATAGGTGTCACACCCCGACTCGCATCGGAAGACAAATGCAGGGTGCGGCAGACACATGATAAATTTCCCCATAATTTTAAAAACATGATATCACATAAAGAGGGAGCTTCGGTTACAACATGCTATTGTATCATATTACAAACCACAGTTCAAGTACGGTACTATGAGCTACCACAGCTGTTATTCTGCTACAGATTACTACCCAAGCCATCCATACGCACATTCCTTACTCTTGCTTCGCTTTACCTGAAATGCATGTTAGTTTTGAAAAGGGTCAGCTAAACGTTGCTGGTTAGTTCCACATGTTTAGTTGTTGTGGAACCAAATGTATTAACAAGTTTAATTGCACTGGTCATAGTCACAGACAGAATTACACGAGGACACAAGTGAAACCTTGACTGTTTTGCCTCGGGCCGTGTCATCCCAGACACGGCGACCCACCGAACCGTGTCATGCAGAAACTCCCAGCCCACCAACTGCGTCACGTGCAGTTCAACGCCCCAATGTAGTTATGTCTAACAACATTACCGAGTTTAGCTATGTTTGTCTTGTTCTGAATGGGATCTGGGTGGGGCACGACCCCATGCCTTGGTGGCACGGCCCCGTGCTTGCCTTCTGGTTTCTTGTTTTGATCTTGGGGTGTAGCTTGGAGGGTAGGCATGGTGTGACAACTCTTCTTTCTTGTATTTATGTAGTTTTTAGCCATTAATTTGTTCCTTTTGTGCGTTTAAGCTCATTCAGTCATGAAAATCAAAAGTATACAAAGAAACTGTAACACCCCCAAATAAATCACAAACTATATAAATATGTATATGTATATATATATGTGTGTGTGTATTAAAACGTAATGACTAGTAATAATTAACCTAGTTAAATATTACATGATTGAGTAATAAAACAACGAATTTAAGTCTTTATAAATACAAGTAAAGTGGAGGGACGAAAATGGTCAAAATGGGAACTAATGTTTTATAAAGAAAAATTAAAATAAAAACACACACTAGTGTGTGTGTGGAGAACGACCAGGAGCAATGGGAAAAGGGGGAAACCCCATCTTTACCCTAAAATCACCAAATCCATCAAATTGAAAGGCTAAAGATGCTTAAATCCCTTGCATGAATCAAGAATATTGATCACCCATACTAAGAGAACCATTAGGTATGTTAAAATATGAATTTTAGTGAAGTAGAGAATTATGATGAACTCCATGATTTGCAATTCTTGAATGATTGTAGATTTTATAGTGAAATTGATGGTATGTAGATGCCTAGTGATATCATACTAGCTCTAAATTAGAAGAATTATGCATAAACAAAGTGATTGGGTTTTTGTAGTTCTATGAGAAAGTGGGTTTTAGTAAAATATTGAGGAAGGATGAATTGAATTCTAGATGCCAATTTTAGCATATTAATCATATTAGCTTGATGAATTGTGAATACATGGATGAATGTTGTTTACTAGACTTAATAGAAGTAATGAAAGGATCATGCCCACAAGGTGTTTGACAAATTGCCTAAGTGAAAATATTATGCTATTGTTGTGCGATAAAGTTTGATGAGAATCATATGTAATGATTCTTAGCAACATTGATTATAATGAATCTTGTGATGACAATTTAACATGTAGTCAAGTTGTTCATTATAGGCGACTCGAGTGAGTGGACGAGTCATAAAGCTGGGAGCGATACACGACTTAAAGGGAAGCTCTAAGGTACATAGCTATTATGCTTCATTTCTATTATTTACTATTTAATATTGTTGAATCAATAAAACTGTTGCGAATATGTTTATACGTAGAAACGGGTTTGCTCATAAGTGATAGGATTCACGAGAGCGTAAATAATGATACTAATGAACCCGGATATTGGGTTATGCTTTAAGTGTGTGAACATAAAAACGGTAACGGGAACGCGAACTACGGAGTGATGAACCCGGTAATGGGTCGGACTCAAAAGGATGTGATTCCTTGATATGAACTTGGATAGATTGAGTTTTGTTACTAGAATGTCAAATGGGTCGGATAAGTGTGACCGCAAACCGGGTAATGGGAGTGTGAAACACAAGATTAATAAGCCTGGTTAATCGGTTGTAGTTGTAGGGGAGCAATCCTACTAAAAGAGTGCGGACGATTTAAGTTTTAGTACTTAAATGTTGAAACGGGTCAAAAGAATAAGTCAACAAAAACAAAAGATGGCATTGTGATGCCATGGTTATTTATAAGAAGAGTTAACCATGAATTAGACTATGGTTGGAAAATAAATGAAAAACATCATTGAGAAATGGAAGACTTGAGTTAAATAACTTAAAGTTTCAAACGGGTAAAATATGTTGGTCCTGAACATACGCTGGTAAAATACTTTGGTCCAAAACACTTTTACGCTAGTGTACTCTATACAAGCTGAAAGAATTGTATAAATATGCTGACCTAGAGTAAATTGTTATGTTTTCTTATGATTAACGTTTTTGTCTAAATGTTTTCATTTTACTAATCGTTTGGATGAAATCGCATGATAGGTAAGTACGAAGTTAGGACCCCTGATGAAGATCAAGTCACGTCAAGAACCGAACACTTTCCAATGGCTTGTTAGCTTCCGCTTATATTAATATGCTTTTGAAATGTAAAACCTGTGGATTTGTATTTTGAATCTAACATTGCTACCTTGTGTAGCTTATGTTTTAAAAAATGTAATTTTATGTTCAAATAGTTTGTATAAAACGTAATTTTATATATTTAAGCTAAATAGGTGTCACACCCCGACTCGCATCGGAAGACAAATGCAGGGTGTGGCAGACACATGATAATTTCCCCATAATTTTAAAAACATGATATCACATAAAGAGGGAGCTTCGATTACAACACACTATAGTATCATATTATAAACCACAGTTCAAGTACGGTACTACGAACTACCATAGCTCTTATTCTGCTACAGTTTACTACCTAAGCCATCCACACGCACATTCCTTACTCTTGCTTCGCTTTACCTGAAATGCATGTTAGTTTTGAAAAGGGTCAGCTAAACGCTGCTGGTGAGTTCCACTGGTTTAGTTGTTGTGGAATCAAATGTATTAACAAGTTTAATTGCACTGGTCACAGTAACAGATGGAATTACACGAGGACACAAGTGAAACCATAACAGTTTTGCCTCGGGCCGTGTCATCCTAGACACTGCCACCCACCGGACCGTGTCACGCAGAAACTCCCGGCCCACCAACCGCGTCACGTGCAGTTCAAAGCCCCAATGAAGTTATGTCTAACAACATAACCGAGTATAGCTATGTTTGTCATAATCTGAATGGAATCTGTGTGGGGCACGACCCCATGCCTTGGTGGCACGGCCCCGTGCTTGCCTTCTGGTTTGTTGTTTTGGTCCTGCAGTGTAGCTTGGAGGGTAGGCATGGTGTGTTAACTCTTCTTTCTTGTATTTATGTAGTTTTTAGCCATTAATTTGTTCCTTTTGTGCGTTTAAGCTCATTTAGTCATGAAAATCAAAAGTTTACAAAGAAACTGTCACACCCCCAAATATATCACAAACTATATAAATATGTATATGTATATATATATATATGTGTGTGTATTAAAACGTAATGACTAGTAATAATTAACCTAGTTTAATATTACATGATTGAGTAATAAAACAATGAATTTAAGTCTTTATAAATACATGTAAAGTGGAGGGAACGAAAATGGTCAAAATGGGAACTAATGTTTTATAAAGAAAAATTAAAATAAAAACACACACTGATGTATGTGTGGAGAACGACCAGGAGCAACGGAAAAAGGGGGAAACCCTATCTTTAACCCTAGAATCATCAAATCCTTCAAATTGAAAGGCTAAAGATGCTTAAATCCCTTGCATGAATCAAGAATATTGATCACCCATACTAAGGGAACCATAAGGTATGTTAAAATATGAATTTTGGTGAAGTAGAGAATTATGACGAACTCCATGATTTGCAATTTTTGAATGATTGTAGATTTTATAGTGAAATTGATGGTATGTAGATGCCTAGTGATATCATACTAACTCAAAATTATGCATAAACAAAGTATTTGGGTTTTTGTATTTCTATGAGAAAGTGGGTTTTAGTAAAATATGGAATACGTGAACTATGATTTTTAACTTGAGTATTTGAGGAAGGATGAATTGAATTCTAGATGCCAATTTTAGCAAATTTATCATATTAGCTTGATGAATTGTGAATACATGGACGAATGTTGTTTACTAGACTTAATAGAAGTAGTGAAAGGATCATGCCCACAAGGTGTTTGACAAATTGCCTAAGTGAAAATATTATGCTATTGTTGTGCGATAAAGCTTGATGAGAATCATATGTAATGATTCTTAGCAACATTGATTATAATGAATCTTGTGATGACAATTTAACATGTAGTCGAGTTGTTCATTATAGGCGACTCGAGTGAGAGGACGAGTGATAAAGCTGGGAGCGATACATGACTTAAAAGGAAGCTCTAAGGTACATGGCTATTATGTTTCATTTATATTATTTACTATTTAATATTGTTGAATCAATAAAACTGTTGCGAATATGTTTATACGTAGAAACGGGTTTGCTCATAAGTGATAGGATTCACGAGAGCGTAAATAATGATACTAATGAACCCGGGTATTGGGTTATGCTTTAAGTGTGTGAATGTAAAAACGGTAACGGGAACCCGAACTACGGAGTGATGAACCCAGGTAATGGGTCGTAGTCAAAAGGATGTGATTCCTTGATATGAACTTGGATAGATTGAGTTTTTTACTAGAATGTCAAATGGGTCGGATAAGTGTGACCGCAAACCGGGTAATGGGAGTGTGAAACACAAGATTAATAAGCCTGGTTAATGGTTGTAGTTGTAGGG
Source organism: Scalesia atractyloides (assembly GCA_947069175.1). Lineage (NCBI taxonomy): Eukaryota > Viridiplantae > Streptophyta > Magnoliopsida > Asterales > Asteraceae > Scalesia > Scalesia atractyloides. Next base: position 30,835,042 of record CAMTDV010000015.1, on the reverse strand, counting down.
GAGCAATCCTACTAAAAGAATGCGGACGATTTAAATTTTAATACTTAATTGTTGAAACGGGTCAAAAGAATAAGGCATCAAAAACAAAAGATGACATTGTGATGCCATGGTTATTTATAAGAAGAGTTAACCATGAATTAGACTATGGTTGGAAAATAAATGAAAAACATCATTGGGATATGGAAGACTTGAGTTAAATAACTTAAAGTTTCAAACGGGTAAACTATGTTGGTCCTGAACATACGCTGGTAAAATACTTTGGTCCAGAACACTTTTACGCTAGTGTACTCTATATAAGCTGAAAAAATTTTATAAATACGCTAACCCAGAGTAAATTGTTATGTTTTCTTATGATTAACGTTTTTGTCTAAATGTTTTCATTTTATTAATCGTTTGGATGAAATCGCATCATAGGTAAGTACGAAGTTAGGACCCTTGATGAAGATCAAGTCACGTCAAGAACCGAACACTTTCCAAAGGCTTGTTAGCTTCCGCTTATATTAATATGCTTTTGAAATGTAAAACATGTGGATTTGTATTTTGAATCTAATCATTGCTACCTTGTGTAGCTTATGTTTTAAAAAATGTAATCTTATGTTTAAATAGTTCGTATAAAACGTAATTTTATATATTTAAGCTAAATAGGTGTCACACCCCGATTCGCATCGGAAGACAAATGCAGGGTGCGGCAGACACATGATAAACCCCAAAGATTTGTGATCATGGCTTCCATATAACACCAGGGAATTACCAAGGTGTTCTTATTCAGCCCATAAACTTGTTTAAACTTCCAAATTTCATGGATTAAAACGAGTTTTTCGGTGATAAATCGCGTTTAATAGAGAAATATCAATCAAAATCACTTGAAACTTGTAAAATCACCTTGATTTAGTGATGGATGGGAGGATGATCAGCTGATTCTAAGCTTCTTATGGCAGAATTTTGGGTGAAGGTGAAAGGAATTAAAAGAAAAGAAAAAAAAATCAAAATATATATTAAAAGGGGGTGGCGTTTTGGGGTGGGCCCCATGTGGCCACCTCGTGCTTCATATTGCGCGCTAAAAGATGATGTTTATCTTCCGTTTGCATTTAGGTTCGTTTTCGGGTTCCGGACGCATCTCCGATTTGCGAAACGGGCTCCGTTTTTCACGTTTTTAGTGTCAAAAGACTTGGTTTTAAAAACTCAGCATAACCGTCTTGAACTCCGAACCCAGTTACGTTTTAATCATAAAAGTCTCGTGTTAGGGTAGTTTAAGTGTTTTTAAGCTTGATCGATCGTTCCTTACACATTTGGTTGCCTTATGTTATGCTCGAAACGAAGGTGTTTCCCCAACCGGGAAGCTGCTTCGTTTTGCGTGCTTCGATTAGCTTCAAACCTTATGTCACCTTCTATGGCAAAAAACTAAGTTGTTTCTGGAACTCGGAATCTTAAATGAGGCTACCGATAACCTAATAATCAACGTCAAAGGTTTGATGCACTGTTAAATGTCAAGTCTCCGTTTAACACGTTGTTCAAGGCTAAGGACACCAACCTCACATCGTTGGTCCTTAATAGTGTATCACAGTCTCCCCTGGTTAAGAAATTTCGTCCCCGAAATTTACCATGTCTAGCTAGGGGAAAAGGTGAGGATATTTTCTACGAAATTCATCATTTCGTTCCCAGGTATATTCAGGTCCTTGTTTCGAGTTCCACTGGACTTTAACCAGTAAAATCTTGTTATGCCTTAATTGTTTAACCCTGCCATCAACTATTTCCACCGGCTCGTCCACAAAGGGGAGTTTATCATCAACGTGTATGTCTTCCAATGGTATCTGGGTGGCTTCTTCCGAAAGGCACTTCTTTAAGTTCGAAATATGGAAGACATTATGAATGGTACTAAGCTCGGTTGGTAGCTTCAACCGATATGCTACGGGGCCTACTTTTACTAGGATCTCGTAGGGTCCAATGTATCGCGGGGCTAACTTTCCGGTCTTTCCAAATCTGGTAACGGATTTCCATGGTGATACTTTTAACAATACTCGTTCACCCACTTTGAACGATAGCGGTTTCTACTTACATCAACCCAACTCTTTTGCCGACTCTGAGCGGCTTTCAGACGATTCCAAATCTGATGGACCTTATCGGTCATTTCCTGAACTAGTTCAGATCCCGTCAATTGAGGGTCACCCACTTTGGCCCAACAAAGTGGTGATCGGCACTTTTGACCATAGAGTGCCTCGTATGGGGCTGCCTGAATGCTACTATGGTAACTATTGTTATATGAAAATTCCACTAGTGGGAGATGCTTGTCCCAGCTTCCTCCAAAGTCCAGGACACAAGCACGAAGCAAATCCTCTAGTGTCTGGATCGTGCGTTCCGATTGGCCATCGGTTTGGGGATGGTAAGCAGTGCTCAAATCAATTCGCGTCCCCAATGCTTCTTGTAACTACTGCCAGTATCGCGAGGTAAAATGGTTGTCTCGGTCGGAAATAATGGCAATCGCGACACCATGTCTAGCTACTATCTCGTTAGTATAGATTTCAGCCAACTGGTCGGTCTTATAAGTGGTTTGAATCGGAATAAAATGTGCAGATTTAGTCAATCTATCTACGATTACCCAAATCGCGTCATGACCACGAGGCGTTCTTGGAAGATGGGTCACGAAATCCATCGTGATTTGTTCCCATTTCCATTGCGGTATCTCGAGTTGTTGTAACATTCCCGAGGGTTTCTGATATTCTGCCTTGACTCGAGCACAAGTCAAGCATTGGCTCACATATTCGGCTACGTCCTTTTTCATCCCCGGCCACCAATAAAACTCTTTAAAGTTGTGGTACATCTTATTTATACCAGGGTGAATTGAATATATCGATTTATGAGCCTCATCCATGATCAATTATCTCAGCTCCGAACTTGCAGGAATCCACACTCGATTCTTGAAATACAACACCTCGTCTGTTTTCCTCACAAAGCTTTTCTCATTCCCATGCAATCCTTCACCGGGTAACTGGCTTTCCTCCAGGGCTTGCATCTGCGCTTTCCGGATTTGATCTATCAGGCTTGTCTACAAAATCATTCCCAAGGCTCTCATGCGAAGGGGTTTAATTCGATCCTTCCTACTTAGCGCATCCGCTACCACATTAGCTTTCCCTGGGTGGTACTTTATTTCACAGTCGTAATCGTTTAACAATTACACCCATCTATGCGGTCTCATGTTCAATTTCTTTTGGTCGAAGATATGTTGGAGGCTTTTGTGATCCGTATATATAGTACACTTGGTACCATATAAATAATGTCTCCAAATCATTAGTGCAAATATAACGGCGCCAAGTTCCAAATCATCGTTGTGTGGTTCTTTTCATGCACTTTCAACTGTCTAGAAGCGTACGCAATAACTTTATTTCTTTGCATAACGACACATCCAAGCCCTTGTCGCGATGTGTCGCAATATACGACAAAGTCTTCATTGCCTTCGGGTAGCGTCAGGATTGGGGCCTCGCATAACTTTTTCTTTAACAGCTGGAACACTGTTTCGTGGTCTTCACCCCATGCATACTTTCTGTCCTTCTGTGTCAAAGCGGTCAGCGATTGGGGAATCCTTGAGAAATTTCGATGAAGCGGCGGTAATATCCTGCCAGTCCCAAGAATTGGCGTATCTCTTTTGGAGATTTCGGCATAGGCCAATCCTTGATTGCCTCTATCTTTCTTGGATCCACGTGGATTCCGTATTGATCCACCACATGTCCTAAAAACTGTACGGCTTGCAACCAGAAGTCGCATTTAGACAACTTAGCATACAATTGCTCCTTCCGTAGTGTCTCCATATAGCACGTAAATGATACTCGTGCTCGTTCTTGCTCTTAGAGTAGATAAAGATATCGTCAATAAAGACGATGATAAATTTGTCAAGGTATGGTTTACATACTCGGTTCATGAGGTCCATGAACACCGCGGGTGTGTTGGTTAGCCCAAAGGGCATAACTAGGAACTCATAGTGGCCATAACGAGTTCGAAACGTTGTCTTAGGAATATCATCCTCTTGGACCTTCACTTGATGGTAACCTGACCGAAGATCTAGCTTAGAAAAATATCGGGCTCCTTGTAGCTGATCAAAAAGATCATCGTCATATATATATATATATATATATATAATATTGTCATCATAAAAGCATCAAAATTTGCACATAGACTTAACCCATAAGGGCCAGTGCTTAAATGTGCTGTCAATACATGTCACCAAAGTGACGTACATACTCGATGCAACGAAAGTACTAACTAGGAAAACGTGGAAACACTATGACTACATCGCAACCTCGACATGGGTATAACCAAGTGCTTGGTAGGATGTACAAAAGATACATCACCTTTATCTATACTAAAAAGAAACCATACTATTAATGCCACATCCACCATGCCAACCTTCCTAAACCTGCTACCAAACCTACAATGGCACCGATTCATCCGTATACCAATGCCCGGAAATGATCCTGCTCATGATGAACATATCCCATACCCTGTTGTAAGGCAATGATCACCTGCTGTAAGACGATAAGGTAGTCTCCCATAGACCTCCTCTGCTGCTCATCCTCATCCCCCGCCATCCGTAACAATGAAATCTGCTCAAACAGAAACCCCATCAAGCTGCTCTCGGTGATGGGAGCAGGCACCTCCTGAGGAGGAACGGGTATGCCCCAAACGGGTGGGGAGGGCCACCTCGCTCGTAAGTGTGAAAAGGGGAAGGGTCCTCTCGAGGTGGTGTCAGAAAACGGGCGGTAAAATGCTGCTGGGTCCCTATGGGTACAGGTATCGGACGAATAGGGGAAACGGGTGGTGTAAAAATAGGCACAGGGACAGGTACCCTCCGACGAGCCGTTTGTCAGAGGCGGATAAGGGGTACCTCCTGAGAACTAGGTGAGGAGGGTGAGCAAGCACTCGGAGTGGAAGGAGCATAAGGGTCAGGGGGAGTCTCTGGTGTAGGTAACCTAGGTGCTACCGGCTCCCACTCCCAATGCCCCGTGGCGGGAGTAGGGCTCCGAGGAATAGGTCCTACTGGTATAACAACATCCGGGGTACGATTATGCTCCGAGGAGCTAGTCAGGTGGTGAGGTGGGGAACGGTAGGCGCTCGAGGCATCTCCCTCGCGCCTAGTACGAGGTCTGGGTGGGTAAGGACCACAACAGTAACCAGAGGGATCTGGTTCGTTGCTCGATGTCAATGGTGGTAACAGTGGATCCTCCTAAGGATCGGTCTCCGTATGAGACATGCTACCTGTAAAAAGAAAACCACATACAACGCTGATTTGACAGACCGAAATACTGAACTCAACATTCCACAAATATACACATAAGTACGTATTGCACACAGTTTTGATTTTTAAGATTTTAAAAAGTATTTATGGTTGGTGACGTTAGTAGACGGATTTCTGTCCTATCTCAATGATGTTCCCAGAACTCCCAGGTATGAGCAGATAAATTATTGTGTTCCGGACCACAATAATTTATTTGCCCCACAAGGTCGTCCTGGTAATATCCACACTACTCGGAATCTAGAGGTTCTCAGCGTGTGGAGACTAACTTAGGATTATAGTCTAGGTTCTTTAGAGATACCTAGTTCGCTATAACCAAAGGCTCTGATAATCTTCTATCGCACCGCAGACACTGCCGCCCACCGGACCATGTCACACAGAAACTCCTGGCCCACCAACTGCGTCACGTGTAGTTCAACGCCCCCATGTAGTTATGTCTAACCACATAACCGAGTTTAGGACAACTGCAGTTGTAGATTGGCCAGCATCGCACCATACGGCGTCAACTGGGTTGGTCAGACCAATACTACTATTCACTGTCCACGGCTTACGCTGATCACTTGTAGTGGGGAGGTAGTTCGTGTGTTAGATAATTCACATCATCATAAGTTGGTGCAATTAACATAGTTTGCACATGCAAGTCACTCCAAAAACAGTATAACACAGTTTGAAAGTGGTGGGGTGAAACTCACTCCCAACTTGGTGTAATCAACACAGTTTTTAACATGCACGTCCCCAGAAACAGTAAAACAATTTAAAAGTAGGGAAGTGAAAACTCACAGTACGAGTAGTAGTCTCAACAACAGCGTAATCAAGCAACTGGATCAACTAGCTCAAGCTCCGTTTCCGCGGGTTTTTCTTGAGTCCAGCAGGGTGTGGGAGCTATATTCAGTACCTACACCTCAAGTACAATCCAAATATGCTAGGACTTAGATTAATCAAGCTTTGTTTCATTGTTTTTCGGTTAATCGAATAGTTATGCGATTTTTGTCGAATAGGTGTTGATTAGAGTATCAAAACCAAAAGATTTGTGATCATGGCTGCCATATAACACCAGGGAATTCCCAAGGTGTTCTTATTCATCCCATAAACGAGTTTTTTCGGTTATAAATCGCGTTTAATCGAGAAATATCAATCAAAATCACATTAAACTTGTGAAATCACCTTGATTTAGTGATGAATGGGAGGATGATCAGCTAACTCTAAGCTTCTTATGGCAGAATTTTGGGTGAAGGTGAAAGGAATTAAAAGAAAAGAAAAAAAATCAAAATATATATAAAAGGGGGGGTGGCGGTTTGGGGTGGGCCCCATGTGGGCCACCTCGTGCTTCGTATTGCTCGCTAAAAGATGATGTTTATCTTGCATTTGCGTTTTGGTTCATTTTCGGGTCCCGAACGCGTCTCCGATTTGCGATACGGGCTCCATTTTCGCGTTTTTAGTGTTAAAAGACTCGGTTTTAAAAACTGAGCATAACGTCTTGAAATCCGAAACCAGTTACGTTTTAATCATAAAAGTCTCGTATTAGGGTAGTTTAAGTGTTTTTAAGCTTAATCGATCGTTCCTTGCACATTTGGTAGCCTTATGTTATTCCCGAAACGAACGCGTTTCCCTAATCGGGAAGCTGTTTCGTTTTGCGTGTCCGGGCTTCGATTAGCTTCAAACCTTATGTCATAGTCTATGGCACAAAACTAAGTTGTTTCTTGAACTCGGAATCTTAAATGATGCTACCGATAACCTAATAATCAACGTCAAAGGTTTGATGCGCTGTTAAACGTCAAATCTCTGTTTAACACGTTGTTCAAGGCTAAGGACACCAACCTCGCATCGTTGGTCCTTAATAGTGTCATGTTAACCATGAAGTGCTCTCGGATTCCTCCGAGACATAATAACGATTACTCAGTATAGCACACAAGTCATACAAGTTTGCAAAGTTTACGCGCAATTATTGTTTTAAGCATGACTTAAAGTTTAGGACCAATTAAGGGGTACCTGGCTTTGTCATGGGTATCACAATAGGTCTTACAACGGGGTTACAGTAATGTACTTTTCCCAACATTACTACATTAAAAAGGGTTGATTTTATACCTTGTTTTATATGATTTATATGTTGTATTTTGTGCATATCAAATAAAAGAGGTAGAGAAAAAGTTTTTAGGTCTTTCTTAGAGTGTCGGGTATTCAAGTTATTTTTTATTCTTGTTTTTATTTTATTTAGAATCCTATTCGATATGATTTATTTAGAAAACTTTTTTAAAAAATATATAATTTTAAGCATAACATGTCTCTTAAAATTTCAATGAACTCTATAAATTTCACACACCTCACAAGTGGTCACTCAACACTCGGCTAAAGATGTATAAGTGAAACGCTTTGTCCCGGCGTGGAACTTACTCCTACCATAGGCTTGACAAGCAATCAAACCTCCTCATTTTTGACATAATCTTTGTAAATATCAAGAAGACTTTTAAATGGTAGGTTTTGGCTAAGGGTAGGGATTTTTGTTTGGAAATTGGCTAAATTTTTGGGACTTGCTTAATTATTTCAAGCAACTAAGGATTTTTATTTATTTTTTTATTATTTTTTTGATAGAGTATTCACAAGATAACTAGGTCACATTTTTCATTTATCAAAGGAACCGAATTTTTACAATGATAAAGGGTGTAAAAGTAAAAAGGTTTACGGGTGATGGGTGGTGGGTGATTGTTGCAAAAATTGTGTTTTGCGGTTTTGAAACGAAAGGTTTAGGCTCAAATGGTTAACTAGGGGATTTTTGGTTTTGCCGGGGAGAAAAATAAGGTTTAATTGGAAAGGGGGTTATAGTCATAATGTCTCAATCATTTACTTACTTGGATTAGTTGGTAAGGACTGGGAATGCATTGTCTTGGCAAGTTCTAGATTCGTAAGAACCATGTGGGCTATCACACAAGAAATGAAAAGTGAGCATTTAATAAATATATGGTTTTGTATGCTTGGTAAAGGCTCAAAACTCACTGTTTGTGGGAAAAAAATGTTAAAAGTGTGAAAATGTATATACGGTCAAATTTTAAAAAGATTGTCATGCCCTTTTTATATTTTTTTTTCCTTATATGGTTCTTTTTATCATGGCACTATCGGTTGTAAATTAGTAAAAACAAAATTCTAGAACTTCGTTTTTTAATTTAAACTAAGACAAGACAAAGAAAATAAAGAGAAATTTTGAAAAAAAAGATTGTGGTGTTCAGTGGTTCCAAGTTTAGTTTTGTGTAATGCTTGTTTTAGGACAAAAGATACAAGTTTCCCCCACACTTAAATTACACATTGTCCTCAATGTGTTCAAAATGGGTTAAATTTGATTAAATATGTAAACGTGGGTTAAAACTAACATTTTTTTTTCAAAAACTAGGTATTGGGCACGGGGGCATGCTAGGGAGGCACGGCCCCGTGTCAAAAGTGCTAGTAATGTGAATTTTTGAAGAACTTACAGAAGATGGGCTTAAGGGCGTGCCTAAGAGGCACGACCCCGTGTGATAGGTCCAGTAGCAAAAACATTTCAGCAGTTCAGAAGCACGGGGGCGTGTTAAAGAGGCACGACCCGGTGTTTGGCTTCTAGAAGTTTGAGAAATAAGGGTTTAGGGTGGTTGGCCTCGTGTTTCGGGTCTGGGTTCCATGTGCTTGGTGGATCCAAGCATTCCAAGGTACCTATTTGCTCATACACACCACAAATACAACAATCTAGCAGAAAATAAAGTCCTAAATTACCATCATTTTGTTCCATCATCCATCACAAACAAAGATAAATAAATTGTTCAAAGAGTAAATTGTTATTCTACTTCCTCATCCTGAAAAGAAAAGGTGCAGAAAGTAAATTGTTCAAAGAGTAAATTGTTTAAAACGGGTTGCAACCCACACATCAACTAAATTGTTTGCAAGAGAAAGGGGTTAACCTGATAGTCACCAACAACGCCACCAACCATGCCACCGTCATCGCCTATTCCGAATCCATGTCATCGCCTCCATCGGCATCCTCCTCGTCATCTTGGTACACCATGTGCTCCCGACTGGGGGAGATGTCATCTTGGTACACCATTTGTTCTTTTTGTGCTGGTGCTTTGCCCCTAACTGTATGCATTGCGGGACACTTGAAGCACTTCCTGCATAATGTTATATAAATTGTGCATGTTAGGAAAATCGCTTCCCCCTTGGGAGGAAGATCCCGGAGCATATCTGTGGGTGTAACGTGGAGGACGGTCGGGGATGTCCTCATGGCGAGGACTTGATCCAGGTCATTCGGGCTCCAAGTTTTTTCTCTCTGTTATCCTTGAAGCGCAAGAGCCTATTGTTAAAATTTGCGATGAGTCCCAAATTTCGGCATAGGTTGAGATCGACCCGGGTAATGCCAACCTCGGTGATGAAGCTTCTTGGGGTTCACTTTCCATAGGCCCTGTAGACCCAAGCAATCCAACCGCCAAAGAATACGGGCGTTGGATGTGTGGCGGTGGCGTTTGAAGCCATGTTCCTCAAGAGCATGTAGGTGACGTTGAGGGGTTGTCGGTTCAAGATGCAATATAGGCAAGTTAGCTCCCGAAGGTTCACGACTCCCCTATTATCCTTTCTTTGGCAAGGGGTACCGCTTAGGACCCTGTGGATGAATCAAATGAGCAGGCCCCTTATCTTTGTAATCTTAATGGCGCTCGGGTTTAAGGTCCATCTCCAATTTGTGCCTAAAACGGGTTTGTTGTGTTAACGGACATTTCACAGAGGCTATTCATGAATATGGGCTCCATGATTTCTTCTTTAGTGTAAATCCCAATATCCACACCGAATTGAGCCAACTATACCATTCACCGCCACACCTAAACTGGACCGCTTCATGATCGAACACATCCTCACTATCATCTGGAAAGTGAATATGCTCAAGAATTCCAAGTTGAACTCATAGATTGATTCGAGCTCTCTTTCCAAAAAGATGCATAGGGGTCCCGTAACCAGATTGTCATAACGCTCCCTTTGACCAACCTTATCCAAGGTTTCGTAGCATACTTGTCGTGGCGGTTCCTCATAGCGTGCGTTCAGCTTTGCCATTCTTGCCTTGCACCATTCGTACTCGGCCTTGAACCTTAACCATTTGTGAGGTGGTATTTCCTGCAAAAAGGGAAAATTAACACAGTCATCTGCGATAAAAATTGCGAAAAACAGAAGTTCTGGGGTCTACACACGACCGCGTGTCTGCAGAGTTTCAGAGCGCACGACACCGTGCCAACAGTCTATTTGCATAAAAATTCAAGATTTTCGAGCCAGCTTCGAAATTTCAAAATTTTTAGTCCACCAGGTGTGGTTTTCCCCGAAAATCAAACCCCAAGTATCAATTTCAAGTAAACAACCCATTTTACCCCTTAGTTTTAGATTTTTCTGTTATGAACAAGGGTTTGCATAAATTACTTGAAATCTTCTGTTTTGTCAACATTGGTTTGATGATTACTCTTTAAAACACTTTTACAATCTACTACTGACAAGATTTAGGAAAAAAATTTAGATTGATACGGGTCAAATTCAAGAACCCTAGATTTTTCCCCCAAATCTTGGTGTTAATCTACATGCAAAGCAAGAATCTAACTAAGATAGATTTTATGAACATCCCTTGTTGGTGGATTATGAAGGGAATTTGTCAAAAAGTTTCAGGAGCGAGCAGGGAACCGAGGGGTGAAGAGAAACGACCGTGAGAGTTATGAGAAATAAAGGTTTCAAAACAAGGGTTTTAACCCGCCAGCAAATGGGCATGGCCCCGTTCCTGGTAGGCACGACACCGTGTCTTGTGTTAAATTCTTTTCATAGGTCGTTTCTATATCCGTTTGTTTCCCTCGTTCGTTTTACCTGGTTGGTATTCCTTTTGGCGTGGACTTCCAACATATACCGACAAGATGGAATATTATAACAATATAGTAAAAATATGTACAAGTGGCCTCTTTACCTGATCACTTATCTATTACTCGTAAAGTTATCTCTACTTCCTCATCCTCGAGGAATCCTTCATAGAATTTAAGCCTTTGTCCATTGACTTTGAATGGTTCATCATTTGGTGACTTAATTTCTTTGGCACCGTGTGAAAAGACCTTGGTGATGGTGAAAGGTCCGGACCATCGAGACTTGAGCTTTCAAGGAAAAAGTCGTAGCCTCAAGTTAAAGAGGAGTACTTAACCCCCTTCTCTGAATTCCTTAGGTCCGCTCACATGTTTATCGTGTAACCTTTTTATGCATTCCTTGCAGATTTCCGAGTTGGAGAATGCCTGGGTTTTTAGTTCATCTAATTCATTTAAGTGGTGCAAATGATCTTTTCCTGAAGTCTCTTGATCCAAGTTCACATTCTCCAGTGCCCAGTATGCCCTGTGTTCAATTTCTACTAGGAGATGGCATTTTTTTCTAGAAACAAGCTTATATGGGGTGGTGGTTATTGGTGTTTTATAGGCTGTTCGAAATGCCCATAAAGCATCGTCTATATTATATGCCCATTCTTTCCGGTTTTGACCCACAATTTCTTCAAGGATCCTATTTAAACCTCGATTGATCACTTCGGCTTGACCATTGGTTTGAGGATGATAAGCAGTTGAAAGTCGGTGAGATACCCCATATCGGGTTAGAGCCTTTTCCGTTTGCAGATTGCAAAAGTGGGTGCCTCTATCACTGATGAGGGCTTTTGGAGTGCCGAAACGGGAGAGTAGTCCTTTCAAGAATCGAACTACTACTCTTCCATCAGTAGTAGGAAGAGCTTCAGCCTCTGTCCATTTAGAAACGTAATCCAAAGCCACAAGGATGTATTTATTTCCCTCTTGATGGTGGAAATGGTCCTATAAAATCCAAACCCCAAACATCAAAGATTTCACAAATGAGAACGCTATTTTGTGGCTTTCCGTTTCTTGCTGACATGTTACCCGCTCATTGACAAGCATCACATGTTCTGACTTAGGTATAGGCGTCTTTGTGTATTGTAGGCCAGTAGAATCCTGAATCGTACACCTTTCGTGCGGTGTTGGTTGCTCCATGATGTCCTCCAGATGGTCCTTCATGACAATGGCGAAGAATCTGGCTTGCTTCACGCCCATGGACGCATCATCGAATGAGTTGATCCGCATATGGGTCTTCCCAAAAGTAGTGCTTAACATCAGCGAATAATTTTTTTCTTTGATGATATGACCATCCCTTGACAAGAGTGCCACTAGCTAGGTAGCTAGCAAAATCTGCGTACCAAGGTATTTCTCTATATTTCACCATTTCTAGGGATTCTGTGGGGAACTTTTTGTTGATGAGTTCTTCCCGAGTCTTGTCCAAAGCAGGGTCTTCGAGACAAGATAGGTGATCAGCAGCGGTGTTTTAGGCTCCTCGTTTGTCTCTTATTTCAATGTCGGATTCCTGGAGGAGAAGAATCCACCTGATGAGACATGGTTTAGCGTCTTATTTCTTGAAGAGGTACCAAATGGCAGCATGGTATGTGTAGAATATGGTTTTGAAAGCACCAGATATAAATGAAATTTATTAAACACAAATACTACATCGAGCAACTCTTTTTCGGTAGTTGTGTAGTTTTCATGAGCATCGTTAAGAGACTTGCTAGCATATTATATGGGATGAAAATGCTTCTCCTTTCTTTGTACCAAGACTGCTCCAACTGCAAAATCGTTGGCATCACACATGATTTCAACAGGTAGTTTCCAATCGGGTATTATCATGATTGGTTCCTCGATTAACATTTCTTTTAAGGCAAGAAATGTTGTCATGCAATCCTTATCAAAGTTGAATGGGGCATATTTTTCAAGTAGCTTGGTTAAAGGTCGAGAGATTTTGGAGAAATCTTTGATAAACCACCTATAGAATCCAGCGTGTCCTCGGAAGCTTCGAATGGCTCGAATGGAGGAGGTAGTCCGGAAATAGAGTCGATTTTCTCGATCAACCTCCATGCCTGCGCCGGAGATTTGTGACCGACACTATTCCCTCCGTGACCATGAAATGGCACCTTTCCTAGTTGAGGACGACGTTCGTCTCCTCATATCTAGATAGCATTTGTTCGACATTATTGAGGCATTGGTCGAATGAAACACCGAAGATAGAGAAATTGTCCATGAAGACTTCCATGGTTT